>CM031239.1:112899329-114228079 GCA_018340775.1 Taxus wallichiana var. yunnanensis
TTTGAGCTCTAACTGCTTTTGGCACACAGGTGGACCAGCTTGAAGAGCTATACATCTTCAACTCAACAAGTTTGATGTATTATTGTTGAGATCCAACCTTTAGAGGCATCCTTCAATACATCTAGTGAATCCATCCATATCCATTGGTTTCAGTAGTTTGTGTTCCATGTCATCAAAGGAGATAAAAGCGCAAAGCTAAGTAGAAATTAGCGTGTGACCTAGTTGCATGTGCGGAAGAGTGCCCCTTGTTATTTCATCTACCAATTTGGTGTGTTCTTGGTAGATATCTAGCCTTTGGAGGTTGTTATAAGCACATGTAGTGACTCCACTAATCCAAATCCACCCATTATCTCATTTGCAGACCTTTCCCTTCATTTTTCATTCATTTCCTTTCTTTCCATCTTTCCATTTCATCTTTCGTGAAGTTGTGCAATCATGACTTCATTTCCTTCTTTGGATTCCCATTTACAATAGCAGAACTAGTCCCCTCCATTCCTACATTTTCAAAATCCTCCTCTAAATCAGTTTTATGAGCCTCATCATCATGAATATGCATATAACCCACCCCCACTAACCCATATGGTTATTTTCCTAACCAAAATGTTTATGAAGAATAGGGTTATGCAGATGATTGTGGAAACTTCATGACGGATGCTGATTTTCAGAGGTGGATTCAAGAAATGGAGATGGGCATCATGTAACTCAGATCACATGTTTAATAAAGGAAACCATGATTGGTTTTAGGGTCCCTTATCCATGGGTTGGCCCTATACCAAATTGGTTCAGCCTTCACTAGAGCTTTATTTTACGAGCTTCAAATGATGCCCCAAATTACAGAGTGGGCTGAAGAATTGGAGGCTTATCAATTTAGTGTTGGGAAACCTTGTCAATGGGGGAACTCTACACCATCATCATACAGCCCTCCCATTCCTCCTCCCCAACCTACACCATCTCACTCATTGTCCAATTTCCTAGCTTTCAACTTGCTCCTGTTAAGGATTCTCCTTCCCCATCTTCTTCCCTTCCATCTCACCTTCATTTCTCTGCCATCATTCCTTCTATGTGCACTTCCATTCCTTCCGAGTGCATTCCCTTTCTGCGCCATCCTCCCATCTTCTTCTGAGTCCCCTCTTTCTAACTATGTTATAAAAAATAGCCCCTTACCTATGTGTCGTCCCCAACTAGTATCATCATGTTCGATGAGTGTATAATTGTTGAAGAATGGAGTGACTCGATTGGGAAGATGAAACCATGTAGAGTGAAAAAGAGGGCATCTTCTTCAAAAGGAAGCCGCTTAGACTCGAGGACGTAGTTTTGGAAGAAACAGAATTGTTTGTAGAGGTAGAACAGCAGTGCAACTCAACTCTACAAACAGTCACCCTCACAAGGAGTGTATGCATGATAATCCCATCTTTGGGATTGAGCTTCAAGAAAATGGGAAAAACAAAAGGATTACTTCATGCCCGATAAGATATTTGGCTAGACTAGAGCCAAAGACAGAGTTGTCACCGGTCATGCTCATTTTAGAGCATGAGGTAGAACTTCAACGTGTCAAAGGTCAACAAAGAACACCTCCCAAATCCAAATGTAGAAAAAATAAAGGAGGTATTTATTTTGTTTGTTCTTGATACTTTGAAGAGGGTAGAAAACTAGCTTCAAGATAGTTTTTCACTCTTGTTAAAGGCCATGTTTAGTGCCAAATCAGTTACATGGTCTCATTTTGTAAGGAAAGGAAGGTATTTCTCCCTGCCTGCTGCAAGTTGTGTTTGAGCTTCCTTTGCCTCTAGTTAGTATAGGGTATTTTAGGTTTTCTTTCAGTAAAACAAGTGCTCGCGCGCACTCTGCATGTTTCCCCTTAGAACATGTATGATTTTCATATTTTGAACATAATTTTTGCTTAGCGCACTCCTTCCGATGTTATTTTCTTTCTTCTCGCTTACAGTCTTGATTGCCCCTTTTTTTCCGGGATGGAAATTCAGTTTTGAGAACGGAAGTCCCAACATCTCGCGCACTTTTTATACTCTCATAATTTCAAGTCATAACATCTTCACATGAGAATAGTAGTTTTGATTTAGAGTTCAAACAACACTTCAAGTGACCTCGGGGTGTTCTTCAAGTGCGTATGTCAGCATGTCATATTTTCAGACTGACTTCATGCCCAATAGATGTTTCAAGGCTACTAATCTCCTTCATATAGCAGTAGATGGGCCCAAAATTGCCAAAAAAATTCCAAAATAACTCCCTAGTTATTTTGACAACTTACATCCCATTCTAGCTTTGAGGTTCAAACATTTCATGTTACACACACTTTGGTTTTCCACTTGGCACATTGTTTGGTTGCGGTTCTTCCACACGCCCTACGCTCCCTTTCACTCTCCATTCCTCTATCTCCTTCCATTCTCCCTTTTTCGCGTAGATCTTTTACACACCCGCCTTCTTTTCAACAGCCATACACCCTTGCACATTTCCCTAACTTTCCTTCCAAATATGCTAAGTCCCTTACATGCCTCTTCCTCATTCCTCCCTAGCACATCTTGCCTTTGCATTTTGCGCATCGCGTGCTTCCTTCCTAGCTTGCTTTGTGTGCCCCTTCTCCCTTTATCGATGTGTGCTTCTCATTTGAATGTTCATGCACGCTTGCATACTTGTACCATTTTCCAAAGATACACCTTTCTTTCACTTCTACACACTCTCCTTTTGTGTGCATGTCACTTGTTTTCATGCATGTACCTCACACATTCTTCTCGCATCACTCATTGTGTTATGGGGCAATATATCAAACTTGAGTGTGCAATACGCAACCTATCAAATCATGCCAATGGGCATCGAATCTTAGTGATGAACCAATGCGTGACACATGGCGAAAATGACAAAACACATGAACATTTGGCTGATCCTTTAGCCAACTAGTGTGTGCCACATGTCATTATGTGTCCAATCTACATTGTAACCTTCGTATCGTCATAAATTTTGCTACAGAGATCAAATATGTGTGCTCTTGGTATTTTGGGGTAGTTGTTGACGTGGGCTACACTCTAGACTATTCAAAAATAGATTTTGGAAGGATTTAGTAGGTAGAAAATGGGGAGACGTCACTCAGATCATTAATACATACATCTAATTGGCTCAACCACCATACTTTCTTCAGATCTTGCCTCTTTCCTTCTTCCAAAAGCCAAACATACATGGGAAGTGCATTTGACAACCTTGTAGGTGGATTTACAGGCATTGAATGATTTTTGTTGGTGGTTGAATTTCAAATCCAATTTTCTCTCTTCTTTCTCCTTCTCTTCTCTCCTTCTTCTTCTATAAATTATAGAGCTCTGCTCATTGAAATGGATCCCTCTTTTTGTAACAACACCATGCAAAAATGGTGGTTGAATTCCCATGAGTTTCAGACCTTGAACTTGGTCTCTATAGTGTACTCTCACCTTCTACCATGAATGTAGTTGACTATGCATCCCTTTAGTAATAAAATCAGGTTTTGTGGCTATTCTTTTCCCTACTCTCACGTTTTGTGTTATTTTCTCTTTGTTCACATTTTTGGTATGTTGTGTGTATTTCCCACTCGCATTTTTCATTTTAATGTATTGTCAATGTGCGGGAAAGTTGGGTCTACGTGGTTCTTGTCATGGTGCGCATATCCACCCTTTCCCTCTCACATTTTCTCTTTTTCCTTCCCCTCGAGGAGAGTGATTGACCCTCTTTCCGATGTTATCACTGCCCCTTATAGCCTAGGATTTCCCTTCTTGCATCTCCTTCTATCCCTGGTCCTTTAGCATGTTTAGTTTAGGATTTGATTTATGCACTAGGATTAGTTGTAGCAGTATAAATAGGTAGAGGAACCGGCCTTCTTTGGAGGTCTATCTCAAGCACGTAAGGCCCCACAACTTGGAGACAATCCCATGTTGCCTTAAAATCCCAGTTCATCCTGATTTGAGATGGGTGCAATTTTGAGCTCCAACAAGAACCAATATCAAATAAAATCTCAAGACATCACCTTACTTTCTAGTTTACGGCCAAGATCGTGTGTTCTCTAGCATGCTACAATTGCCAACATATCAATTTTTTTGTGAATATATGGATGGAGAAGACAAAGTGAAAAATAGATTCCTAAATTTAATACAATTGCAATATGGTAGGAGTAAGGAGTTAGAAATTTTTAGCAAACACCGGAGACTATCAAACATTGGTTTGATAGAAAGGCACAAGTCAAGTCATTCATACATGGAGATTCGGTTCTATTACGGGATGAATCTCATGAAAATAAGGGAAAACATTACAAATTTGATACATTAAGGATTAACCCTTCTCAAATTATAAAGCCATTGGGGACAATGCCTTCAAACTAAGAGATTTAATGGGAAATGATATGATGTTACCAATCAATGGCCAACATTTGAAACACTATTTCACTATTTCATGGTTGTACCATCATCCATCCTATCCGAGTAACCATTTGATTATTTTCTCTTGGTTTATTTATTTTTTTAGTTTTCTTAGTTTAGTTTTCAATTTTCATTTCCATTAGTTTATTTTATTGTTTTCTTAGATTAACTTCATGCTTTCTAGACTAGTTTCATGTTTTTAGAGTAGTTCCAAGCTTCCTAATAAACTAGCAAAGTTGTCAAGGTTATTTTGAGTTCTGGTTTCCCATGTGCAAGTTACAATAAATGGAAACAACTAAAGGATATATCTCAAGAGTGGATGAAATTTAGAGTTTAAAGTTTTAATGTTTTCTAGATTTTGGAATAACTTGTTGAAATTTTTCTTATGTTTGAAGTTTAGAATTGTTTTATGTGATTGCTAATGATTTTACCAAAGTTTTCATGCCTAAGAGAGTCACATTCACTTCACATATTAAATACTTCTATAAGTCGATGAAATAATATCTTCACTTTAAAGTTTCTAACAACGTTATTGTGAATTTCTAAATGGTTTTTAATCCCTTTAATTGTTATAAAAGTAGAGGAAACAAGAGGAAATGAAGTAAATGATAAAATCAAAGTGAAAATTCTCTTGAAAATACTAAATAAAAGAAAATCTAAATAAGTTTCCTCAAAAGGGGTGATTTGAGAAACCTCTATTTGGGGATGTCCGACTAGAAATGGAACAAGGCTTGTAATGGAGCAAAGAGTACCTCTTTCGGGTTATAGAGGCCTAGATAATAGCATACCAATACTTAAAACCTTCATGTAATGGAGTAACAAGTTTAACATGTTTGATCATTCAATCTAAGTTTTAAAGAAGGTTGGATGTACACACAAAATCACACACTTTACTCTTAAAAGTGTGATTTCTCATTGATTAGAAGTAAGGGCTTAAATCAGTCTTCTAAATTTTAATCATAAGTTGTAAACATTTTTCCTTGTTATAACACTTTCCTTGGGACTCATAAACTTAAGATTCTAGATTATAAACACTTTTTGAGTATTTTCCCCACAATAATCGCCATTTGTTGTGACCAACACACCCCCATTCCCTTTTGACAAGAGAATGGAGCCCCCTTTATTCATCATATGATAAAATGTGATTTTAAATATCATTGATATGTTTAAAATTCCTTCGATCAAACAGGTTAAAATGGAAGAGTTTAATTTAGCTTACAACTTGCTTATATCTTTTGAGTTTAACTATTTGATTCACTTTTGATTTGATCACCATCCATGCTTTCACTGGTCTGATTTAATGTTTATTATGTGTGATTTGTGAAAAGGAAGCAGAATCCCAACACTTGTCACTTTTTGGAGTAAAAACACTTCAGACCTTCGCATTTTCCATTATTTCCAAATTGTAAAATTCAACTTACCATTTAAACTATTTTGCATGTTTTAAGTGGACATATTGACACCTGGAAAATTTTCACAAAATATTCCCGAGTCCTAACTCTAAGCCCGAAATGATCACGTGGCACAAAGATTTCATCAAGAGTTCTAAAGTCCCAAAACCCTGGATTATATGTATTCTAAGAATCATGTTTCACACTGTGAAAGCATACGTTCAGATCTCTGAGTGATTGGTCAAGATACAGAGACAGGTGCCCATCCATGTTCCCAACTAATGACAGGGATGGATCATTTTTAATCTGAGATAAACATGTGGACTAAGATTTTATTAAATATGAGTCACCAAATATCTTTAATATCCAAAATCAAATCAAAAAGAGGAACGTGGAGGGGGAATCATACGTTAAAAAAATAGTCAAAAATGTTTAAGTCAATTAAACATGGCAGTGGATTGAGTAACAAAGAAGCATGACATAAAGATGGTTTTGATCATATATTTTTATTAGAGCCACCATTTCGCATGATACTTGAACTATTAGGTGTGTAATTCAAAGGGCTACACATAGAGACTGATTTGAGGAAGAATGATAAATATATCTTTGATATTTTCAAGAAAGATTTTCTATCCCCTTTTGCTTCATTTCCCTCTATTTAGTGATCTCAAATCAATTGTTATATTTTTTTGTTTGTTCCTTTCAATTGTAAAGATTCTCAAAGGCAGGATATCCTTTCGCAGTCCCAACTCCATACCAAAATTCAGTTACGAGATAGTCTTATGGAAAGTGTCAACTAGAATTCCATTTAGCCACCTGATCTCGTGAGATAACTAGATTCCTCTCACATGGATCAATTTCCTAATAAACATTTGCTCACCCATATCATCACTTCTTCAGTTAGAAATTAGAATATGTTTCATGGATGCTTCTTGAAGTCTCAATGATGATTCTTGACAGTTTAGGAGATGGTTTTTTCCCTCTTTTGAAAAATTGGGTAGTCCATATATTGTAAAGGCTTTCCTAGAATACATTTGCCTATAAATACCTCAATTTACACTATAAACATCATCTTAACAACAATATTTTAATGAAAAGAGGAATTTGGAGCTCTATATGTCTAAATGGTCTTAATGTTCGATTTGTGTCTTGATACCTATACAAGATATCAAATTTTAGTTATTTAGTGGATTTTGCACCTTTATTTTTTATTAAAATTTGTAGAGTGGGTAAATTGAGCCTAGTTGATCTATCTTCATGGATTGAAACTTGGTTTCTTATATGTGTCAATGCAATTTTCGTTATCTAACCATTGAGAAATACTAGCAATGAATCATTACTATATTTTTGGTTTTAAAATCCCTTAAATTGATTACCTAGAGTTGATATAGGAATGAATTCAACTATTTCTTAGTAATTTAGGTTTTATGATATTTAAATTACTGTAAGGTACTTATTACACATACTAATTGAAAAGATAGCTTAGTTTTCTTTTTGCCTTCCCCTTCCTCCTTTTTTTAGTTTGTTTTTGTTGGTTAGAAAATTTGTCGGGTGGACAAATCATGTGTCTCCACCAACGTTCATGGGGCTACACCCCTCGCATTGAATGGTACAACTCTCATTATTGAATGTAACTAATCCTAATCCTATCTAAATGTTGTGGGTGGCCAAATTGGTCAAGGATCACACAGGGACACTCCACTGAACCTATGGCAAAGTGCTTGTATGGGGGTACAAGGAGGAAATTACAGCGTTGAGCGAAAGGGGGAAATTATTCAAGGAATATTACTTTCATTGAGTAGATTGCAGAGCTTCACACCCAGTAACCAAATTAGTTCAACATCCAATATAGAAGAAAGAAACAATGAAGCGGTTAGTGAGACAAACAAAACCCACATAAACACAAAGTTTTTGAGGCTCATTCATCAAAGATTCAAAGCTCTCTTTGATCACCATGCTTACAAAGTGCATACAAGAGGGAAATAGAGGAAAAACAAGAAAGGGAAAATAGAAGAAATGTAGCTTTTATTTCATGTGAAGTGATGAATACAAAGCTTCAACCAAGCTATCACAATTCACAATGCTACAAAGTAGAAGTTCTTCAAAATTCGAATCCTTTGGAATGGAGAAGCCATCCCAATTTATACAATTTGAATTGACCTTTCACCTCCCTCACATGACTCTTCATATTCCTATTCCACTTGTGACCTTTCACTTTTCATTAAATAAAGTATTTCTCTTATAATGTTGAGAAAATACTTTTACAATATTAAAATAAGTCACTTAAGTGAATAAGACAAAATATAATGATGAGGCCCAAAGAAGAATTAGAATGGAGAGAGAAAGAGGGAGAGAATGCTCAAGCGTGAAGAATAATCTGCCTCCGATGAAGATCATATCCGTTCCACTGATGAATTGGTGAAATGCTCCAATGCAACAATGAATTGTGGACCTTTGAACCATGAGGAAAAATCTTCCCGAACAATCTGTGAAAAGTTGTCATTCCTTTGAATACCTTTGAACACATTGCCCCTTGCCGATGATGATCACAAACACTCCTTTGTACATGATGCACCGATACTTTGAACTCACACACACCGAGCAGGTAGGTGATGAACACCGATGAGTATATTGTTGACGACAATGAAGAATGCCCCTTCTGTGAACTTGAACTTCATGGTCTCTTGACACTTACTATATCTGGACATGGCAACTTACTATTTTTAGTAAGTGTCGAATCTACTTCCCTGAACTCCAACTGATGTTACCTACTTAAATGTTTATCTTTTTGCACGCTCCTTTGTGAAATCTACTTTATGAAACAACTTACTATTTATAGCAAGTGCCTATAAGACAACTTACTATTTTTAGTAAGTGATGATTTTTGACCAAGATGACCAATTTCCGATGAGTTTTACCTATATTACTCCTCCTATGTACACTATCTTCTCCTGGATTGCTCTTTTGAGACAACTTACTAAAAATGACAGGCACCCATATGGGAGACTTACTATTTTTAGTAAGTGGATAATTCCACTATTTTTCGGACCGACTGATCAATCCGACCTCGTTTTCCTTCTTCATGCACACTATTTTCTTACTAGCTTCTTCTGATGATGACTTACCCAAAATACCAGCCACCCGTGCAGCAAGGCTTACTATTTTTGGAAAGTGGGTCTCTGTGCTTGGATTGTGATGGAAAAAATGTTTCTGATGTGGGTTTTTTCCCAATATTGCTCCTCTGAAATTTCAACTTGATCTGATGTCAAAATGAGAGATTTTAAAAATCAAATTTTTGATTCGGGAAATGGGGGTTTGCTCGCCGTAAAAATTTGGAAAGTGCATGGAAAAAATTTCTCTTGAATCCTCATGGTGGTAGGAAAACTAAGAGATTACAAAAAACTGCATCTAGATCCGTTGAGTATTTTGGGAGATACGAAGATTTTTCATTTTAGTGACTTCGAGTGTTTTTCAGCATAAAATCTTTGTTTTTCTAACGTTTCAATCCGTTATTTTTGTGATTTTTTGAGTTTTTAGATGAATTGGGATTTCATGGAGTCAATCGAATGCAAAAATCTCATTTTTAATATGGATAAAATTCGGCAAGTGTTCGAGGTGTGGGGAAAAATGGCAAAAATGTGCTAAGTGTTGGTATTTATAGCATGAAAATGGAAGGGGAGGGATAGGGCACATTTTTGTGTCCCTTTCATCCCTTTTAGAAAGAGACAAAGGGACATGAAAATCCCCTTCATTCTAGGTTCGACACTTGTCTTATTTTCATTCGTTGAGCAACTTTAAGTGGGGGGTTGAATTAGAGCACCTAAGGGTCGAGAGAGGTGGTTTCCGGGTCATATGGGTGACATGGGAGCTAAAAAGAGTTGTGCACAATTTTATGTCCCTTATACCCCTTTTCAAAAGGGACAAAGGGGACATGAAAATGCACCTTCACCACAGGCTACCACGTGTCCCTTAAAAATTTCACTAAGTACCAAATAGCATACCTTGGGAGCCAACTTGTGAAGACGATATCTCGAGCTCCCGGATGAATTTTTGGGTGAAATTTTATATCATTCTGCCTAAAAACAACCCAATTAATCCAATGGTGATGGTATAAAGATCCAATTCTGACTTTATCACCTCCAAATGGATCCTTTTTTTCTCTCGAGACCGCAAAAGTGCGCGAAAGAATGAGTTTTCCTAAGAAATGTATGATACTTTAAGATGAAAAATTTATTTACATCATGTGAAGGAATGAAATATATTTCCAATGATATCTTGTTTGATCCCTAACTCCTCTCGGATCTCCCGGAATCACTCCTTGAAGATCAAGTTCTTTTTTTTCTGTGTAAGCTCCTTTAGGCCCAAAAACCAACTTTTAGTGACCTGGCTCCTAAACCTCTGATTCTTTCTAAATTTTCCTTGAATCAGTTCCTTGATGTTTTAGACTCTCAAATACACCTCTATGATGAATATTGGTCTTTTGTTCCGCTCCAATGATGATGCACCCGACTTAGAAAGGTTGATGAAAGCCCCTTCTAAGCATGCTCAAAAACTCACTTTGCAAACCATTGCTCCAACATGCTTGAATGATCTTGTTTGTTCCTAAATCACCTAGGGGGATGACTTTTTTCCTAAATCACTAAGGGGGATACATGTCAATCACGATGGACTCTTAAAGGGCAATCTTTGGACTGACACTAAGGGATGGATTGACTTTCAGGTGTGTCTTGGGAAGGTATGACATGAAATTTTTGACACCGTGGTCCTTTGTCATGCTCGAAAATTAGAAATTTTCTTGTTTCACATTTGCATTACAACAATTTTGATGAAAATCCATCCTACCAAGCCATCATAAATATCATTGGGTTAGTCTTAGTATTGATCAAGTCACTTGGAGTTGAATATAATCAAATGGTGATTTTCCCAAACACACCAACCCTCCATAGGTTAACATCAATCCAAATAGCCTCCTATTGAATCTATAAGTCTTGAGTATTCCATACCTAGAACCACCATTCCAACTAGGTTCTAAAACGAGTGAGGTTAGTCCCTCTTTTACAGGTGTTTCCAAAGTGTGCACAAAAAACCCTCCGACAACATCCATGATGTCTCAATAGATATTGTGAAAGGTTTATCTTACTCAACATTAATTCATTCATAGAAAAATGCAATTCCAAGTGCTTCGCATGCCATGTACTTGAGACTCGACATAGTCATTCTTCTAAAACTACCACTTAGCATAATTAAATTTATTACATGTGTTCTCAACATTTTGTCTCATTGGATGTGTCTCTTTTAAGGATTTTACTATTTAAATATTGAGTCGATATTTTGTACCAAATAGAACACCTATTTGGATAAGATGGGTTATGTTTGATTTTAATTCTTTTGAGAGGTGTTGTGTATACATTACTTTTCTATTATCACTTGAGCCTATTATCCCAATCAAGTGTCTCCTTTTGTATCTTCAAGTTACCAATTGTTATACATGTAACAAAACCAACATCATGCTTCCCAAAATACACCTTGACAATCAACTTGGTTTGGGCACCCCTCTATTTGTTTGTATTTTCTTTTCCTCTTAGAAGTTAGAGATACATTTCTCTTATCTTCCTAACCATAAACATATAATAACTAGATAACATTCATTTCAAGAGTAACATTATACATCAAAATGGTGGAATGCATACTAAACAAATCAATGCAATCTCTATTAACACTTCATAAGATTTTGTTGTCGATTCTCTAAATTGTGTCTTATTTAATGTGTTTTTTTGTAAAAAGGTGGTGACATTATCAACCTTGTTCTCCTCCCATCTCTTAAGTCCTTTAACCACCCATATGACATTATAGCCATTAGATCCCCTGTTGTATTTCACAATATAATTTTTTTCCTTGTGAAATCATCTAGTGAGAACATCAATTTATAGTTAACATCATGTACTTCAAGCATAAATGTGTTGTTCCCATAAACACATCCTAAATTCTACCAATCTAGGTAAGATATAAGGCACGCAATAAGTAAATATTCATAACTATAACTATGATATCAATAAGATAACAACTACATTAGAAACAACTATAAATATAGGATACAAGGTATAAATTCCTTAATAGATGAAATACAATTTGTATTGTCTAATAATACTTAAATTTTTATAGAAAGCGCAATTGTTATTTTATAAAAAAACATGTTGTGTCATCACTTCTTAATATTTTCTAGTTTTTAAGTTCACTTTTAAAATTTTGATTGTGAATGAAATTTTTATATTATTAGTAGTTTAAATGATTTTGCACTTTCTTTCTAACTTTCCAAAGAATAGGTGTTTGATTTGATTGACCCATTGATAACATTGTTTTAACATACTATATTTTTATTAAATTAAATACTTTCACACATGTCTGGTGCATGTGTATTGTCTAAATAATGTACCACTCATCATTACATCAAGAGGTGTTCCTTCAATAACAAGAAGGTATTGTAATGGAGTGAATTGTTCACTTTTGTTCTCAGCATTAAATTTGACAACCATTTTGTATACACCTAAATTTTCACTTTTTATCTTTCATACTTGTTACTAACAATTTCCTTTATGCGAGATGACGGTCAATAATGCATCTATTTCTAGAGCAAGTACCTTAAGTGCAGTCTCGGGAATGGGGAATGGTTAATCACGTAACCATTATGGGCAATAGACAATACACGGATAAAGTGTCGTTATTTGGTCTCGACCTTAGTTATCCTTGCACTAGGTATTCTTGTCTTCTTAGGTCTAATGCACATCACATTCACAGTTTCTTGTTTGCATCTCATCACTCTACATTTTTCTCATCCATATCTATGATCTACGACACCTCTCTTTCACTATTCACGACAACTTACCTTTTTTCATCATCTATGGTCGACACCATTGTTTGTGGGTGATGGTTTCGGTGGTATATTTATCTTGGTCGATGCCATCGCTCACATACAATGGCATCTTATATATACCCTCAACTCATTTGACACTCAAAAGAAAAGGAATCCATAATCATTAGACTGTCATTAGCTCTGCTCTTTTGTGCCATCTTTGCATCTACTTTCCTAGCTCTTGGTTCATCTTGCATCTTGTTTGGATTAGATTGGATACTCTTCTTCTTGGATGGTTGTTTGCATTATTAGGTCACTTATAATGAGTTTAGGACAAGAATGGTGTTCCCCTTCTCCACCTAATAGTGACTCTCTCTCGGCGTGTTGCTTCTCTAGAGAGATAGATGCATCAATGACCACCCTATAAGTACAAGGTGAGTGCTCTAACCATCTCTTGTCATTTTTCATAGATAAGTTCATTTCCTTCTTCATTTTGCTATGTTAGCTTAGTATTTGATATGTTTGGATGCTAGTTAGCATAGTACTCTTATCCATTATCATCTCCTTAGTTATCACCACTTTTATTTCAATTGCATCATGCATGTTTGTTTCATTTATTGTTGATCTATACCTCTCCACACTCAAATATTGATATCTCAGTAGGGTTCCTTCCTCCATCTTGACTGCGGGCCTTAGAAAACCTAGGTTGATCTAGTGTAGGGATTAATGCCCTGTAGATATGAGACCATAGTGCTCATTGTAGCCCCTTTAGGTTTATCCCATTGTATGTTGGTATGTGTGTTTCCTACTCGTTGCCTCAATACCCTTGTACAACGAATGATTTAGGAGTGCATGTTATTAAGACACATTTTGGCCTGCATACATTCTCTGGTGAACTCGGCATGAATGTTATAGACCTTATGATCAATCACAACTAATTAAAATCATCCATCTCCAAATTTGACTTCATATAAATACCCAAAACCCACAAAACCTCAAAAACCCATCTGCACAGACACCATCGCCCTAGGCGATCCTGTCTATTTCTATTTTATCATATCTCAACGCCTTAAGGCCTTATGCAGACCTACCTATATGGCCGATCCATTTTATCTTCCCATATTTTCTTACAAACACCTTTGGTCCCTGTGTACATGCTTATGTATGGCCAAGTGTGTTTGTAGCCCTCATTTTTGGACCTTCTCTCAGCCATATCATCACTTCATCATAGAGTATATGGGTTTGGGGTCCTTTGACTCTATTGATAGACATTTCCTAAATCATATCATTACAAGATGAGTTTCCTTTTAATATGGACTATTACGTCATAGGAGCACCTAGAAAAAATCCTTCTACCCATCGCAATGGCCCACCTAAGGATGAGGAAGAAGAAAGGCATAATGATGATACTTTTGACCATCCTCTTCCCATATTTTCTTACAAACACCTTTGGTCCCTATGTACATGCTTATGTATGGCCAAGTGTGTTTGTAGCCCTCATTTTCGGACCTTCTCTCAGCCATATCATCACTTCATCATAGAGTATATGGGTTTGGGGTCCTCTCGACTCTATTGTATAGACATTTCCTAAATCATATCATTACAAGATGAGTTTCCTTTTAATATGGACTATTACGTCATAGGAGCACCTAGAAGAAATCCTTCTACCCGTCACAATGGCCCACCTAAGGATGAGGAAGAAGAAATACATAATGATGATACTTTTGACCATCCTCCTGAGATTCAAAAATTTCTATCTCAATTTCCTCAATACAAGGGAGAATCAGAAGAAATGCTTGGCAAACTCCTTGAATTTGTCTCTAAACAACTTGACCATAGGGCAAAAAAGGGGAAAGTCACTTAAATAGGTTCATCTGAAAATGCCTCCAATTATGACCCTACCAACCTCATTCTCTAACTCATTGACAAAATGAGCCAACAAAAATCCACTACGATGGATCAATTTCTCCAAATGCAAGCCAACATGGCTCAGTTAGTCAACCACCCTCCAACAGACCACACCCCCTCCTTTTCCAAATGGGCCTAATGGGGTTCCCATCACTCAAACCCCCATTAAAAACAAATTATTGAGTGAATTCCAACAAGAACCTTGAGTATCCTATATTGCTAGGATGGACATTGGCGGCACCTTGTTTCATCTATCTCTTACGATGGGTCCGTGATCCCACCCTCCATATCAAGGCCTCTGAAATATTTACAAGGAATATATCAAAAGCAACCAAACTCCTAGCAAAGACACATACAAGATATGCTTTATATTGGTACCATACTTTGCCTCCTAATTCTATAGTTGAGATAGATTCCCTAGTGACAACCTTAGTAAACGAATTCCAATATCACGATCTACTCAAAAACAACATCAACGCTTTCATCAATTGTCAACAATCTGACAACGAATTAGTGCAAGCCTTTATCAAGTGTTGGAAGACCCTATCCACATGGGTAGAGCATAACATGCCCAATGATAGCCTCTTTCAACTTTTCTTACGAGCCCTTGAACCTCACCTTCAATAAAAGGTGAGGTCATTTTCTCCTACTTCCTTGGAAAGGCCTTTGAACAAGCCAAAAGGCAAGACTATATCATAAGGGAATTTGAGAAGGCTCCATCCAAGACACCAACTAACAAACAAGTCCAAATCCTTCAACATTCTAAAAATAAGAATGTGATGGATGACGGGGTCTCATATATTCTTCCTCTTGTCGCTTCTTCAAATAGGATTGTTTTCAATACTAACCAACGACCTAACAATAACAAATTTAGTCTAACTTTCATTAACCACAAAGTAAGGAAGAGTTGAAACACTGGTTTCCTAAACCATTTACCGCAATCTTAGATCCTTCTCGACCCTTCCCTCATTGGCATGATGAGAGTAAGTTTTGTTGGTAGCACACTAATTGGGGTCACTCACGTGAGATTTTTCGTGCACTCTGAATGGTTGCCATCAGCGTCTTCTTAGGACCCAACTTTGATTATGATGTCATCACTCGTGAGCGTTTGACTAAAGCAGTCAAAGCTCGTAACGTGGCTCAATAAAAGGATCATTATGAAGTCATCAACAAGGCTAATGAAAATCTAAAAATCTTCTCTAATCCTATACCCAATCATAATGTTATTGAAAGTTCTAAAAAGCAAGAGACTGCTACAACCAATGTAGTTTGCATGGATTACCCTCTTGAAAATACGGTTGCAATCAACCATGTAAAACATGTCATAGCTTATGTAGAACCAGAATATCTTGGAGCATTCCAAGCTCGGACTCACATAGTCATTTATTCTTTTGTACCTTAGATTAAAGCTCCTCAAAGAAATAACCTACCTCCTCAATATGTCATTGGCCCTTGTGGAAATTCTCCTACAAGGTCAATTGTGTTGATCTCGCATGCATCTCTGCACACCATCGGCCCCTATGTAAATCAAACTTACAAGGCCGATGGCGTAATAACCGAGCAAAAATGAGTTCTAGAAGTCTCTCTAATTTCCCTGCGTCTTATGGCTTTGTTTCGAGGACTCCAAGCACTCTCAACCTCCCCTGCATGGGGGCCTAGCCATGACGAGTGGGATCCTCTCGAAACAATTGCTCAAATCCTGGTCCAATTCCTTTCTTGGAACTTAAGCGCACATTTCCTCACCATCGTGAGCGTCTCATGACACAGTGTTGTTTGACCAGGGAAAAATGACTATGTATTATCCACGCATGAAGGCTTGGAACCGCGCATAAGGGGTGCTCGCATAAAGGAAGGATTAATGCACGAGGTTTGCACATGAGTAGACATAGTCTGTGACTTAGCCGATTTTCCAAATACATGGATAACAATAAAAAAGCAAAGGAGTGGCATCCAAGCAAGGTTTATAATTGGACAAAAGCAGGATGGCTTGGGATGCACACAAAGGAAGCTATATCTGGAGAAATTACATGGAGAGAAAGAAAAGGATCATGCACAAGTCAAGCTAATAATAGGATTAAAGTAAGTCATATATTTAGGTTAATCTAGTCCTAAGGGTGAAGTCCCCTCTTCTCCCCCTATTCATGGTGAAGGAGATGCGGTTCTTAGCCTTCACAATTGGGAAGAAGAGCACCGATCCTCCCAAGTTTGTTGTTATCAACATTAGGGTAGCAGACTTACACAATGACATGATCACCTAGCTCCGAGAAAGATATTAGAGTTATCAAAGACAAGTTCGAGAGGTTGTAGGTTGGCCATTGATGTATTTTAGTTGGACGTGAATCTGCTGCAAGAGATTAGCAACATGGTTACTAAGATAGAGAAGGAATAAGATAATCTCATATCCAAACATTGCGACATTTTATCCATTCTCAAGAGTACTATTGACTTTCTCTCTCTCATTACCCTTCATATTGAGGAAAGTAAAGGAAAGGAGAAAAACAAGAAGGATACAAGCCTCAAGGACATCAAAATGGGGTTAGAAAATGTCAAGAAGAATTTTCTGAAAATCATGAAGTAGTTCTTATTAGGCTTCTCCTTCGTGGCATCTCTTCGGGCTTTTGTTGTGTGTTGCGTTCTTGTTGTGTTTTTGTTGTTGTGGTTTTGGCTAAGCTTTTGTTGCAGTCTAGTTTTGGCCTCTTTTGGGCTTTATTGTATATCCAGGCTATGGCCTTCTTGTAAATGAGTAGGGTCCCAGGCAAAAAAACCTTTATCCTTATAAAAAAATAGCACTTCTCTTGATGAAAAAAGATAATAATAAATTTAAACTAAGTGACAAAGAGTTACTCCCATAAGCCAACGATAAATCTAAAATACTTCAAGAGGCATTTTGTGTATATCTTTCTCTTGGATCTCTTTCCGCTTATATCTCCAATTCCATATCTTTACTTCTAGACAAATATGAATAGTGTGTTATTTGTTTTCTTTACCCTATAGATATAAATTTTCTAAATTCTTCGCCTATATCATTAATGTACAAAAGTAACACCATGATATGATCATGGAAGATCAATACTTTTGCCTAATATGGGACTGTCTCCAAGTGTGGGACTTGCGGCTTGAGACAAACCTCTGGAAAAGGTAGACTCTTCATTATGCGGGTTAGGACAATCAGTGGAACACAATCTAACCTAATGTTAAAGCTACTCCTACAATTAACATACACTAACACATCCAAGGAACCAAGGAGAGAGAGAGAGAGAGAGATGCATTAAAACAAATCCTAAGCTAAAAGGGGTGGTGATAGCACCGAAAAGAAGGGGGTGATCACTCTCCATAAGGGGAAGAAACATAAGGAAACACGAGAGAAGAGAGGGTAGACACGTGCCACGTACTAACCATGCATCGACCCTTCCATTACACATTAACAACACACAAAAATGGAACCCGCATGAAGGAAACATGCACAACATGCCAAAGAAAGAATATAGCGGCAAGAACGCAAAAAACACAAGTATAGGATGGTAAGAGAGCCACAACATGAGATTTTATTGCTTAAAGGGTGCACACTCAAGAACATTCATGGCAAAAGGCGAAAATACATCGCATAGACCAAATCCGAGGTCTGAAACTCGTGAGAAGTCGGCCACCATTTTGGCATGGTGTCATTACAACAAAAGAGAGGTCCCTTTTACAATGGACAAGTTCCATACTCGTAGAGAAATGAGAAGAAGAAGAGAGGAGAGGGGTGCCAGCAGTGAAAGATTTCACCACCAAGGACCAATCGTCATAGATGTTTCCCAACAAATCGTCGTTTTCACTACAACACACTATCGAGGATTTGCAGCGGAAAGAGGACGATGTCCATACTTCATTAAATTTTGGTCGGTGGAGTGGTTGAGCGTTGATTTTGAAATTAGGGGTCGTTCTTGTGTGCGATCCGCGGGCTTTTGATGTTTCATGGCTTCCCATGGCCTACACACCCTCAAGATGATACGCGGAATAATTTCTGAGCCCCACAATACATTAAACCATTTGCACTTTGCTCCTTCGTTGCCTGAGTTTTTAAGTGTTGCCATTCTTTTTACATTTTGCGGCTTCCAACCTCGTCCCACAACTATTCCTTGTTGTGCGGCTTTGGATGTTTCACGACTCTTGTCGCAGCTTTGGAAACTTCCACACTTTGCCTTTGCACTTTACTACTATGCCACGAGGTCTTCTTTCTTCTTGCACAACACTTCTATGTGTGGCGATGTTCCTTCGTTATGCACGCTCTGTGAGAACCCACAAGATCGCTTTAATTGAGAAACCCATGGGACACTAAGTTATTGCCTCGTGGTTTCCAACCTTAGTCACATTTGAACTTGTTTTTTATTTGTCGTGTGGTGTCTTGTGGCACATTCTTCTTCTCGCATTGCGACATTTTATCTTAACAGAGTTCATCCTTGATTCCACAAAATTAACTAACTCTATCGAATGATGTGTTCTAAGTCCATGTGACACTTGTGTTTCTCTATCTTTATGCGAAACACTAAGCTTCTCATTCCTTTGCTAGCTCCATGGATCCTATCCTTAGCCGATTTTCTAACTTTTTCATGGGGATGAAATCCCGCACTTCTCTGACTTGCCTTCGACTGCGAGAGACCGATTTGGTGCCCGTAGAAGATTGACCTCCTCAATGCGGCGAAGGTCTAACAAACTCCATGCAAAGCACTTATTCCGCCAAAAATCTCCCTAAGTCTTTTTCTCAATGCTCCCTTGTTCCGCGGGTTAGGGAACTCCGCAGAACACTACGTGACTACACTCCGCGGAAGGCTAACTTAGTCTTACGCGGCTTTCCTGAGCAAAAAAAAATGGCTGTCCATTTTTGATGAGTTCAAAATTACATATGGGTGTAATTTTGGACAACAATCTTCTAAGGCACTCAATTTAATGTTCATTTTTTCTTCTCTTCTCCCTTCTTGTTTAGCATGTGTTTTATTTTTATTTTTATGAATGTGTGAGACACTAGATAACAGGGTCAATGCAAGTATGGTTGGCTGCCAGCTTAGGGGGTTCCATTTTTTGCGGAGAGGACTGACCAGCATTCAAAATTGAATGTGCAATGCAATTTCAGCCTGAAATTAAATTGCAAGATGAAAATGTTTAGATGGAAAACAACTCTACGATCACAGTTCCATGTCCAACATGCAAAACCTTAATGTTTAATGCCACACTAACTACTATCATACATGTTGACCTGCCCACATAATAAATATGATGTTTTTTATCATTTACACCAAAACAAAATATTTTAAAATGTTAAAATCAAATATATATTTAATACTACACAATCATAATTCAGCAGTGTGATTCATTGGTAACTCGTGAACTAATTTGAAATTGGAACAGAAACAATGGTATAGCAGGACCTGATAGTACTTTCAATTTGAGGGTCACTCGAGGGCCAGCAGGATGTTAATAAGCACTCATGAGTTATGTAGTTGACTTGTGGCACACTCACTTAATATATGATAATTTCCTCTTTACATTCTCTTAAAATAGTTATTTATCTTGTTGTTTTGGATCATAAGGCTAACTGCAAGCAGCAGTCTGTAAAAATTGATAATCAAAGAGAAACTAAGTTTGTCTTCTCCAGCGAGGCATGGCACTTCCAACAATTCACCTCCAAATGAAGGCAAACACTCTACTGTTTTGATAGTGCACCTTCCAAGCCATGTAGAAATTAAAACTTCAATTATAAAAACTTGGTGTACACCCATGTCTATCACCAAATCTGCATAAACAGATTAGTACACCAAAACAATTACAAAAGAAAACTAAAACAGTAATGGCTTATCATACAACCTTAATAACAGTATTTTCTGAATTAGTGCTTGCTTTAGTTAGAGCATTGTAGTAAAACAAAATCCTTAACTAGTGGAACATGCCATTTGGTTTGTAAACTGCTCGTGAATAGAAACTTGTATTGCATCACATGATAACAGCCACAAGCTAGAGATGGTCCGCACAATCCCAGTGGCACAAGGAACTAGGGCCCACATCACATCGATTCATTGGTGCTTGAGCTTAATGTGACAAACTTCAGAAACCTGTGATCAAATATCAAAGCTTCTGATGTCAAAACACAATTAACCCATCACCATTATCTTAAAAACTGCAAGCACAGTCATAGTCAATATTATGAATTCCTTTCACCTTTGCTACAGTAATACACCTAAGCAGTCAGGTCCAAAAATAAACCTCAAACACAATAACTCAAATTTAAGAAGTAGAAGAAAATGCAATCATTTCCAAATTTATGATTCAGAAAAGGTTTCCATGATTTCATCCAAAAATATTGAATACATAATGCCATATTTTGCAAAGCCAATTCCAATACAGTATATGCTTCAGATGAATGAATTATTTGATAGAAAACAAGTCTATATCCTAAACATAAAAAATAACAAGTTAATCTTTCAATGAGATTTTGCAAGGATTAAAACTCGGTGACGTCCAATTCGAGCTTCATGAACACGCCCAACATGACGAAGTACCTATACACCATATTTGATATTAGCAAGTTATTTAACTTTGCTAGAGGCAAAAATATTCGGATCTGTTCAAACTAATATTATTCTTAATGAACAACGATGAAACTGTGTCTCATTACTTACAGTGAGTATTGCCTTCCCAGTGTTGTCCAACTTCAGTACAGGCCCCTTCAGATCTGTCTCGAGACAGAAATGTTTCCCCTTCACTGGCTCTGAGGTAGAAATATCACGCATTTCCTGCTCACAATGATCCAAAATGCATGTTACAAGTATACAATCTTTAAATTAAATTTTAATTATTGATTGCAAATAAAAATCATGTCCTTACAAGTGCCCTCTCCATCAAGTCTTTCCCCAGCTGCAGATACATTTACGGACAAGATAGTAGTTAGGAAAGAATAAGATTGATGTAAACTCAAGCATCACTTTGACAGTAGTTGTTATGGCAAGACTGGAAGGAGAACAGCTCCAATTAACTAAACAATTAATTGTGTATTATAAATTTATAAAAGAAACCAATGCAACACAGACCTTATTTCTGGGGCTGCTATCAGGTGAGCATTAGCTTCCGCATACTGTGCCATCTCACCAATAGCAGCATTAATCTTGTCGAGAGTGAGACGTCCTCTCATATAGCTGTCGAAAGTTTTGTGCATCAACAATCTCATTTAATATATTTGAAGGCTAATGGCTGGCTTCTTGTTCTAGCAACAAATCTCCTCCTAATTTTGTATTAATCCAAGCTAGCTAAATTGCCACTGAAAGAGAATGTAGATTGCACCCTCCACACTCTGATTTATTGAATTACCTTGAAAGAGAGTCCAGTTCGTTACTACTGAGGTACCAGTGCGGAGGTGGACCACGTCCTTTCTTTTCCTGTAAACAAAGTTGTGAAAATAAATATAAGATCACGAAACAGGCACAGAATTCCAATAGGGAAGAAGGGAACAATCACTTGTTATAAGCCACTTCAAATATCAAATTCACTGGTTTCAACTTTCACCATTGTATTCCATGACAGAGCTATACCAGAATAAATAAATTACAGAATTTTGCCCATATTTTGGTGCTCTCTAAACCAAAGTCCTGAAGGCCAGAACACTAGGAAATGAAACTTTCGAATAATCTACAGATCCGCAGATCCCCTTTTAACTTTAACAATGCAGACCATGTAACAGCCAAAATATGAAAATGATCTGGCTGAAATAAATCACAAGAATCCATTACCAGAGTACATGTAGTATTGCATGTTTGCCTGAGCATTTATACTTGAGATTTTTACCATAATTCAACACTAATAATTTAAAACCTCATCACTATGACCATTTTCCCCAAGACTTTATATATAAATGCAATTAACATTATCTCTACGACAATTGAGATAGATCTGTCCAAACAACCCTTGACTTCATGCGCCGAAGAACTTTAATCAGGTAAGTTTGTGAATGCCTTCATCAAAAAAAGCTGTTAGTCATATTTATAATGGGGATTTCACAGCTTCCATACCTCAGTTCATTCCCCTACCATATAAGCCCTGTGATACCAGGTACTGCAATGAAGGCCTCCGCACCCATACCGGTGTGGTTCTGGTACTGGTCCCAATTCCTCATGGGTTCTTTTATTATCATGTGTACCAGACAGTCATAAAAACAGTCCCAAGATACAAACAGATTTTAAAAAAACACAATTGAAAAAATAAAAAAATACACCACTGCACTGCTCCTAGTCCTACCCTATCTGGTTCTAATGAATCAGTTGCTGATTTGGATGTTCTCGATGAAAAACAATGCAATGATTTGTTTGCGTAATTTAAGTTTGACTATGGCCATGGACTATTTCCTACTTTGAATCAAAATAATAATAATATAAACCTATGCAATATGTCATGCCATGACTCATTTAATATGTGGAATTATCAACTCTTATGTTTCTTTATCTTTTGTTTTTTTATGACTATAACATTGATATTATGGTTAATTTCAATTATTTTTCTATATTTTTATTATGTACAAACATACTCAAGCTGCACAAACACCCAAGGGCCAAAAAAGGGTGAATCCCTACCCAAATCTGAACCCAAACCGGTAATTTGAGATAATACCAAATTTCCATTCTGATAGGATGAATAGTTGATAAAAAATAAAAAACAGACCAATAGTGAAATTTCAAATTTCCTTGATCACCTTTTCACAATATTAAAAAATATTGTCTTATGTTCCTTCATTCTTTACAAAAGACCTTCATGCAAGAGTTTATCTTTGAGAAACTGCTAATAAATTTGAGCAATGTCAATAGCTTATCCATTCGAGGATTTCATTCACTAAAAACATATAATTGATAGAAACTTAGGCAGTCACGTGTAAGCTTACATAATGTGAATGTTTTGGTTTACATCTTCAATTATGTACAAGCTTGTGCATACTTGACCCAATGATCCAAACTACCAACCAACCTTCTACCATACAACTGCCCACATTATTAATGAAGTAAATAATTAATAACATTAATTACCACCTAATATTATGGTAAAGTAAATCACCAAATTCTATGAAGAAGTAACAGGGCAACGGTTAACTTCCGTAAGAGCTTTTGTTTCTTCATCAACGTTAAGGAGGAGCAGCAAATCAAGCTTGCTAGTATTCTGGAATGTAGTATAAAAACCCTTCCGGATACCTACCTTGGTATGCCGCTCTGTGGGAAAAATTGGAAGAAGGGGGATGGAACAAATTGATAGAGGGTTCCATAAAAAACTTGCATCCTAGAAAGGTTCTTTGCTTTCACAAGCTGGAAAAGCTCAACTTCTTCAAAGTTGTTTGCAGGGAGTTGTTTATGTAATGTCCATTTTCATCATCCCTATGAGAGTCATAAAAGCTATTGAGAGTATCCAAAAGAGGTTCTTATGGACAGGTTCAGAAGATAAGACAAGAATCCCTTTAATAGCTTGGGAAAAGGTCACTCAGCCCAAGGATAGGGGGATCTGGGTTTGAAGAACCTTCAACTTATGAATCAAGCACTAATAGCTAAGGTGGGATGGAGATTGCATAGAGAAGAGGGAACCTGGAAAAATATTTTGAAAGTGAAATATTTGCGGAACTTTGGTGGAACTTTGGTTTTTTTCTCTAAACAAGAGCTACCTAGAGGATCAATTTTTGGAACAATCTCTGTCAGACTAGGAAGTTGTTGGTTAAAGGGATCAAATGGAACCTTGGGGATGGAACAAAGATTAAATTTTGGGATGACCCATGGATCAAGGATAAAGCCCTAAAAACTAAAGAGCCATGGAGACACCTAAGACATTTTTTTATCTTGGAATTTGGGGAGCTGGTTTGCAACTATTGGAACAAGGAGAGAAGATGGGTTCAGATTCTTCCACCCCCTAACTATTCGGGACCTCAACAGCCCTTTGATGATCTTAACCAAATTCTAAAGGATTGCCACTTACCCCATAGTAGGGCCCCAGGATGAACTGATATGGAGGAACATGGACTCTGGAGAGTATGAGGTGAAATTTGGCTATCTACTGAACTTTGAGCAAATTGAATCAAACAGCTATTGGAAGAAGATATGGAATAAGAACCTTATACCCAAAATAAAAAATTCTTCTTGGAGGTTGTTAAAAAAAAAATCCTTACTGTGGACAGTCTTAGAAAGAGAGGTATGATCATTACTAACAAGTGCAGTCTGTGCAAACAACAAGAAGAGACGATTAATCATCTTTTTGGAATGCACCTTTTCCTTTCAAGTCTTCTCTGTTGTCCTTGTTTTTTTCAAGATAAAAATGGTTCTTCCTAGGGATGTCTCTTTACTCCCAAAACAATGGTGTTTTAATTTCCAACATGAACTTACTAAAGAGATCTGGAAATTGGCTCTACCGCATACTATTTGGGGCATCTGGCTTGAGAGAAATAATCGAATCTTCAAGAATAAAAAGGTCATTGAGAAAATAGGACAAGCTCTTAAAGACAATGCTTAGATCATTAAGATTAAGTCTTCTAAGTCTTGCCCAGTCTTGGAAAGAAGCATTCTTCATAGTATGAACCTCAACCCCAAAATCCCTAAGGTTAATAGGGACATACACAAAAACAAAGTTAAATGGGCTAGACCTCCCGAAGGATGTTTTAAACTTAATTTTGATGGCTCAGCTAAGCCGGGAGGGTTCTTCTAGGGAGGTGGCCTTGTTCGTGATCATTTTGGGAGATGTCTAAGAGCTTTTGCGGCCCCCTAGGCAATCATACCAATAATCATGTGGAAGGGCTATGCTCTAGGGCATAAAACAATGCATAGCTTTGAATATCAAATCCCTCATCATTGAAGGCGACTCGTTATGTCTTATAAAATCCCTCAAAGAACAGAGTAACTGTGGGTGGAAACTAAACAACATAATCAAGGAAGCCAAGATGTTGTTGGCATCATTTGACAGAGTGGAAATTCAGCATATTTACAAGTTAGGCAATAAACTTGCCGACAGGCTTGCCAATTATGGTAACAATATGACTGAAATGCTGGCATGGCCAGGGGAACTCATACCTTTGCAGAATATTTTAAATTTGATAAATGATGATACGATCTTAGAGGCTATGGAATGATGGCACCCGAGTTTCTCGCTCCGCATCACAAAAAGACCCTTCGCTTTTTGGGAAAGGATATGTATTATGCTTTTTGCATTTAATCTATTGGCTTGGGATTAGCAGCTCCAGTTTGGTTGTTCCAAAAGATAGACAAGGTTTTCGGCTAAGGATGGGCGGAGATAGGGTCAGAACAGAGCCGACTTCGTTCCTCCACCTCAAAAACGACACCACCCTATGGAGATTGCTTCACAAAGGAGGTTTCTCGAAATACATTCAGCGTATAAAAGGTAATGATCCTCAGCTCTTTGTGGAATTTGGTAATGCCTGGGTAGAGAGGGGATTTAATCGAGGGGGTTGAAATAAGGGTTATTGAGGAGTCTATTCTGAGGTTACCAAGTTAACTATGGAGGGTCTCAAAATTTTCAAAGACAAGACTTGGCGTAAACATGAATTAGCTACCTTTTTTGGTCCTAGTGAATGAATTGTGTCGTATGATGATGGCATTACTCGCACTGTCTTCCTAACTGTTGGGAAAATGCTTGTCTTGTGGTGATGAAGTATTTGACGTTGGAGGGTAAATTCAGAAGATATTCTCATATCACCTATCTATCCTTAATTACTTGCGAAGGGATCAAGCCATGAGTTTGCCCTTTTTCCTTTTCAGGTCCCTGACTTCCTCCATTTCTGACTTTAAGAACAAGAAAATTGATGTACCCCTTCACCAGGGTCTGATTCTTTTACTTTTCCAAAATGGAAAACCTTTAATCCCTCGCCTCAACCGGTGACCACCAATGATATTGTGTCGATAATGAAACCCTTGCAGTTGTCATGGGTCACCTCAAGAAAGAGAGTGAGAAGGAAAACCCGAAGGGGATTGCGATGTCCTTTACAACTTGAAAAAAGGGGTCCATGAAAGGGGAGAAGGTTCTGGTAGCAGAGAGAGAGGGATTTGGTGGATTGGGAGGCCAGATTAATGAGAGCAAAGACGCCTGCGGACACCATCCTCATTGTTAACAAGAATTTGGTTCAGGAGGTCAGAGATTGTCACCACAAAATTGATGTCCAAAATAAGAGGATCGGGGGCATGCATGTTGAGTTTGTTATGCAAGAGCAGAGGATATCTATCCTGCATATCAAGTTGCCAAGGCCGAGGGAAGTAAGCAAAAGATGAGACTCGTGTTGAGTAGCTCGACGCGGAAAGACACCTTGGACACAAAGATCAAAGACAGTGTTGATAAAAGGCCCAAAAGGGAGCTCATAAAGGTTGTTGGATCGAAAGATAGTGGACCAAGTGCTAGGACTCGTAGCAAGGGTCCTACTACTAAGGCGAAATAATGGCAAACTTTTGGCTGACCTTTTGGTCTTTTTTTGTGTTTTTCTGTTTCTTATCTCTACTAAGACTACTATTTTTGTATCTTTGTTTATAAAAAAAGTTGTTAGTTTAATGTGGCATACTTTGTTGAGTCCGCTCTGCTTGGGGTTACCTTCCTGTCAAGTCTGTTTTTGTAAAAAGTTTTTGGTCCCTTCAAAACCAAAATTTATTTACCTTATCTAAAAAAATGGTAAAGTATATCTAAATAACATTAAAAGGGGTGTCTCACACATGAGATGCATGCCCCAAATCAACCACAAACAAGCTAACAATGTTTAGATCACAAACTTATCAAACCCCTTAATCTAAATAAGGTAAATCTAAATAACATAAAAGGGTGTGTCTCACACACGAGAAGCATATGCCCCGAATCAACCACAAACAAACTAACAATGTTTGGATCACAAAACCTAACAATTGCAGTTTGATATACAAAGCTCCATGGTTTTCCATTGAAAGGCATAATTTTTATGTTGTTTTTACACACTAGAAATCTTATATTATCAGATAAAGAGAAGGGACAACCATACTCCATAACGGCATAAATGCACAAAGCATTGCGGAAAGACACCAATTGACTGATCAATCATCTCTGTTCATTAAGCATCATAGAACAATCACCAACACATCACCAACATGAAAGATAGCAAACAAGATATTGGTCTTGGAATTCCAAGAATTGCAGTATTTTTACATCTTTTTCTTACAAATGCCAGCCAGTTATCAAATAATTACATAATTGTGACTAACCACTTTGGCAACAACCTACTATTGTCAGTTGCCTTACATATGTCTCTTTTCCAATTATAATTAAAATTTGTAACATAACTTATCTTTCTTATAATGATCAGCTATAGCAGCTGATCACTCTTGATGGTCGTCAACCAGCCTGCTTATAATCTCCTATACCATGCCTGTATCTGACAAGCAGACCCCACGGTCTTCTTCTCAAAACCATTATTCCTTGTGCACAAAGTTCAAAACTATTATCCTCAACAACAAAATCTTGATATGTTCCATTTTTCTTTTCATATAAAATAACCTCAAGGAAGCAATGTGTATGTGGTGATATGTTGATTCATAGCCTAATTTGCCCTCAAGCAAATGTGATGGATCACTCAACTAATGGGAAATTACCTAATGATAATAGTGACATTAATCTAAGGTGATACGTTATGTTGTTCCATATACATGATGACCAATGTTGTTATGATTGTGGTCGTTTGAGGATATGTCAATATATGCTTCTTTGTTTTTTCACAAATAGTGGTCATAGGAATCATAGTTACCTAAGTCTCGGGACATGGGGACAGGGAGACGAAATGGCGGAATTTTGGGACAACAAAAAATTTCCAGATATTGGGGATGGCAAGGGGACAACTATTAAAATAATATATAAAAATTAATATTTGAATCTTTTAACTTTATTCAATGAAATTTAGGGATTTAAACTCTATTAAGTGTATTTTTTTTTTTAGATTAGATAATAGTTTGGTTTTGGGGGACCAAAAACCCACAAGTACAAAGAGGCAAGGCTAAACATTTAGCCACAAAACCAGCATGGTCTGAGCATGGACAAAATAACTTGACCACGACACAGGCCCGACAAAGGGCGAGGCACGAAGAAGGCCCACAAGAGTCACAATACAATCATTTATTTTTAAAAAAACTCCAGAGACAAATATTAAGTGTATTTTAGGTACTTTCAAGATTATAATTTACTATTCTTGGTAAAAATAACATGTATGTCCCCTTTTCTAAAATAAAAGGTATTTTTAAATACTTAAAGTATTTAGCCTATTCATTATTATATGTCGGCTAAAGGGATGAAAAGGAAGGGACTTTATGGAATAAAGTGAAAACATAAAAAGAAACTTATATTTCTACAAGGAGGTTGGTCCTCTTTGGGGGATCATCTTTTTGATTTTGGTGCCACCTTTAGCTATATAAAGGGGTCGCTTGGCTTGGAAAAAGATATGCTTGCTTTTGGAATTCATTTTCTTAGAGTTGGAGCACGAAATTGTTCTCTCTTGCAATTGAGGACGGAAACCCTCTTTGCACTTGATTTGAGGACAAAACCCCTCATTTCTTCATTTGGTGATCTCATACAGAGGTCACAATTGGGCTACTTGTGATGTCCCCTTTTAGGACGATTGGGAATTTGCAACAAATAATTAAAAATCAACTCAAGAAGGATTAGATCCTTTTGAATCAACCTAAAATAGCCCAATGTCAACCAATTACAACCCAAATGGGGTTGGAAGTGGTCAAGGTGGTGAGCTAGATTGGTGGAGACAATCAAATTTTTATTCTTCTTAATTCTGATTTTTATAACAGCAGTGAATTAATTTAAAACAGTTGCAAACAACTGAAAACTTCAAAAATGCATAACTCTCTTGATACTCAGTCTTTTTGCACGAAACAAAGTGCACAATAAACTTGAGATTTTCCCTTTTCAATGAACTAAAGATCAAATTTTTCTGAGCACTAAAACCCATTCAAAATAGCACTTAAAATCCCAGATCTGGGCGCTAGGGTTAGAAGAAATTCAATAAATTAATAACCAGCACTTCCCTTAACTGTTTTCATCCTCCAAGAGCTTGTTTTGATGCACAAAAATACCAAGGACAGATCTGAACTGAAATCACAATATTTAAGCATCAAAATGTGTCACAAACCCCTCTTTCCCAAGTCGCTATGGCTGGAAATAACCAACAGTGACCAGCGAAGAGAAAAGGAGCATAACCAATGACTTTCACCCTCTAAACTTGGCGCAAAAGACTGAAATAAATCAAGCAACAATGGCAGATCTGAAATTCACTTGTTTAACCCTCAAAACATGCAAACAAATTCAGATTTCCTTCAACAATCAATTCGCTAGGGTTAGGAATTCTTTCCCAAGCAATTCGCCACACAACAAATGCAACACAACACTAATGGATCCTCAAATCTGAATTCAATTCCACTCTAATAGTTTTGCAAGAGAGAGAAAGCAACATCAACAAACTAGGGCATACATCCCATTTCTCCAAGCATGGAGAGACATAAATGATTTAATCCAACATACCCAAAAGATGGCCATGCAACCTCCTTTTATAAGATAAGGGGTGCAACATTCAAATGACCAACATTTTCCCTTTTGGAGGGAAAACTAATAAAACTTAATTAAAATATTAAAAGACTAACTTTATGTGCACTTTATTATTTTCTAATTAAATAATAAAAAGTAACTAACCTATGTGCACATTTTTAAACTAACTAGAGACTCCCCCTTGTAGCGCAAGGCATGCCAAGGGGTTACAATGCAAATAACAGACATCTCCAAAACAATCCCCTAGCTTCATCCTCGAACCCACGGGAGAGAAAATGGGTTGAAGGTCTTCCATTCTTCGTCTTCGTAAATGTCCCAGAAAAAAGGGACATTACAGCTACATTCAGATTTTCGTTGGGAACACGCCATTTCCAGCTCATTGTAAACCCTCTCCTAGGGTGGCGACTTGCATGGTGGAGGGTTTTGGTGATATCTAGTGCACGGCACTCCTTTCTTTGTTGATATTTGGATTGTTCTTAATTTATAAGGCTGATTACATTTTACGGATTGAACTTTGGGCCTTGGAATCATTATTTCCGGCCATTTTTGTAAGTGGGTTTGTTGCTGTTGCAAAATTAATTATTATACTTCAGCTAGGGTTCTAAAAACTCATTCCTTGGTTTGTACTTGCTCTAAAATAATTATTATTGTTCCCTACATGCTTTGGATGGTGTAAATGTGGTATTGGTGGTGAATAATTGCAATTTCCCTCTTGCTGTCATAAGATTTCAGACTATTGTAGCTTGCTGTTATAAATTTCAGTTTTTGTGGTTTGGGTTGGTGCCATTTCTCTTTTTCTTTCAGCTCAGCCCGGAAAGGGGTATTATTACATAACAGCTTTCTAAAAAGTAAAAACATCAGAATTTATTTGAAAGATTTTAAAAAATAGGGAAGTCCCGAACGCGTTCGGGACATCCAGAACGTCATCAAAATCTAGGGATGTGTCCCAGCGTAACACTGATAGGAATTGATGACAGAAAATGATCTTTTGTTAAAAAGACCAACTCTTTCTACAACAGTTAGAATATAAGATTGCAATCCTCCCACGCTCCATACCTTTACACCTGCAACAAAAACCCCCACCAACATCAGCGAAGATTAATCCACAACGTCCATGGGCTGAGTGGCCTTGAAACCAGATCACATCTAAGGAGGCCATGTCCTCCTCGGCTTCTCTTACTCCATTGCGATCCAGCCAGATAAAATAAATCCTGGCTTCAAATATAAAACAGTAGTCTCCAATAGAAAAACATGAGTCTGTAAAGAACTATCAAAATTTCTACAATATCATGCCCATAAACCAATATCTAGGCCCAGCTTTCCCATAAAGAAAGAAAATGGGTGTTACCTGAAAGTGGTCACTCCTCTTAAAGTCTCTCTCCATTGATGAAATGAAAAATAGGCTACGGCTTCTTCAAACAAAGTTTTGATTTACAGGTCCACTGCTGCATACCCAAGACCAAAAACTCTTAGGATTTGGGTGCAAGAATACAGAAAGTCTGAAACCCATCATATTCATGATGCCAAAAGGCTACTTCATGGTTGTATTTTGTTCATGAAGAAATCTAAGCTACTTATGAGGCACTAGTCATCTGATTTCAACCGTAAAACAACAATCCAGTACTGTGCCAGTATGGGTCAAGCTTTCCACTGCTACCAAGTGAATATTGAAATGAAGATTGCTGGAGGAAAATAGAAACGGCTATAGGAGACTTCTTGCAATCTTCATGTCAAGTCACTGCTTCAGACTTCAACAAAAATCCTGGAGTGATAAACTATGCTAGAATCTGCATCAATATAGACCTAGACAAGCCATCGGTAGATAGATTAATCTTCAAAATTGAAGGAATTGAATGGGAGCAGCCCTTAAGACTATGAGAATATCCACTTTAGAAGTGAAATATGCCATGAGCACAGACACTTAACAAGAATGTTTCCAACACGAGCAACAAATCACACAAGTGCAAGAAAAATGGAGCACAAGACTCGACATCAAGAGCATTAAAATACACATGATCCTGTAGTTTCAAAACAGCAAGCCAAACCAGCATTAATTCACCAAATAGCTCCCGGAAAAGCAAACGGAGACAAAATCCCAAAGGACATAAACCAGAAAAGGAAAAGGACACAACAGTCAAACAACACATATATCTCTGGAAAACCCATTCGCAACTCTGGCTGACACTGGTATAGACGATATGGATGATATCCAAGCTGCCAATGATGCTGCCCAAGAAGAACAAGCAGGTCTCTTGCAAAAGGAAACTCGAGCCTACAAATGTCAAGGACAAGCGCCAAGGTAAAGCCCAAAGGCTCGTAAACTTCACCTTCAAAGCTTCCTAGCCCAAATACCCCAATAAAAGAAGAGGCAAATCGCAACAGAATCAAAAAGAGGATATATTCCCGATCAAGCACAAAATATAGGAACCCAAAGCTATACAACCTGCAAACAAAAAAGAGAAATATGTCAAGACACTACAATGAGACAGATAAAGATACAAGCTTAAATAAATCAGCAGAGCAAATGATGCAAATATGGGCTGCCAAAATCTTTTATCTCTCAAAAAAATGAGAAGTTACCAATATCCCATTCATATCTCCTTAATGCAGGTATTATCGTGGAATATAAGAGGCCTAGGGGTGCCCCATAAAGGCCTAATCCTGAAAGATAAGATTACAATAAAGCAATTTGATATGACTCTTCTCCAAGAGATTGTAACATCTGGAGCTGCCAAAACCACCAAATTTGCAATAGTTTGGCATAGGAAGCAAACAATTCTCAATATAAGGAAACTAGAGCTCTCATACATTGGAACCCGGAAAAGTATCATCTGAAATCATCAAAACGTTCTAAATGAGAGCTTTGTGCTATTTTTTCTCATGAATTTCTGAATACATGCCATATCATCATTTTTGTACATTCCTTCATATGGGAACAACAGAATAACTATGATTGAGCAGCAAACAAATTGGATCCTAAATGCCTCTACCCAAAATCTTCTAATTGTGGTAGACTTCAATACTATTCAGGTACATCATAAAAAAGAGGAGGAGCAGGTTTCAGCCACAGAACAATATAAGCTCCATACCAGTGTTCCATACATCTCAGGGAATGGGTTTAGATTTTGGTGACAGCAGGGGTGACTATTAAAAATTTAAAAGAATATTTAAAATAAATTAAAAAGATAAAAATGACTTAAATAAAATAAAATAAGCTGAAATTCAAAACAATAAATTGCTAAATATTGATCCAATAATCCATTTAGTAATCCAAAATTGTAATTACAAATTATTAAATTATGATTTTCATTACTCAAAATTACAAAGTACAATGTCAAACCCGAAGCTGAGAAGAGTACATCAATAATGAACATGCAACGGCCCAATACGAAAATGCATAGTCAACAACTCAAAAATTGGAATCTTCGTCTAAGGAAAATCTCGAGAACCGCTCCTCATCACTAAAAATGTTGGACTCGTCTACCTCCTACAAGGGGATCCCTACCAATCTCAGTTGCACATTCTCATCCACGTCAACTTACCTTATACCCCTGAGGCTCTATATCTGACCATAATGCCAAGCTCGACCCTCGAGGTGATTTTAGGGTCCGGGTTTATTGTTCAATGTGTTTTAAACAACTTATTTTGGATATGTTTGCAAAGTGAAGGCATAGATGAGAAAAGACAAGGACGAGATGTTTCCCACATCCCAAAAAAGAGGGAAAAAGCAAGGGATGTCCCCTATTTTTTCAAAGGCGTCAAGGACATCATGACATCCCTAGGACATATCTCAACCATCTTAAAGACGTCATGGCGTTCCCGGTGCCTTAACAAAAATTGAGGGCATCCCCCTTTTGGGGACATCCCTAGTAATTTCCTCTTTTTGGGGACACGGGGTGAGCATCCCATGTACGAGATGTTTGAGACATCACTCAAACCCCGAGGACGTGTCCCAGTGGAACCATACTCCTAACATCTTGGACATCAACACCCACCAAATGAGGCTTGAATTTGCACAAGGCTTATATACTTGAGTAATAGAAAAAAGTAAAAAGTTACATTGTTGAACAAATAAACAAAGTTCCCATTTTAGAGAAATGGATAAAGCCAAATAAATAGAAGGAAACAAGAGTGAGTTACCACTCTCTAATCATTGGCCAATATATTTAAAAATTGTTACACGCTCTCAAAGGAAAGGGGAAAAAGATAAAATTTGAAAAAAAAATGTAGCTAACACACACAAATTTCATTAAAGAAGTAATAGAGCAGAGGAATGAAGATCCAACAACCCCAAGATATGTCATGTTCAAGTTTGTAGAAATGGTAGTGTGCCTAAAAACCAAAATCAAAAGTTGGAAGAGAGCAGAATTTGGAAATCTTTTTGAAAAAACAAGCAAAAAAGTAAAATTATGCTGACATAGTTTTTTATATACCTTTTTTATGTTTTCTTAGGTTAAGTTTTCATTCCCTAGTCAGGCTAGTTTATTTTCTTAAATTACAAAATGGAAAAATTCAAAAAGATGAGATGAGTCGCCTGAATAATAATATTTGATGTGATGTAGTATGACCAATCATATGATTTTCATAAAGGCTTCCCTTTTCATAAGTGCTCCTGGCTTGAGCTCCCTATCCTCTCCCCCTGAATTCCACCCAGCCCTAGGCAGACCTCCCCCTCTGCAGCTCGACACCTTGCGCAAGGATGTCCACCCCTTTTTTTCCAAAATCCACCTCCTTTACAAAGGCACCACATTTTCAGCATCACCGACTTAGGCCATGTCTGTTCTGGTACTTTTCTGTAGACTCGGCCCTTTTATGAGACCCAATCATCCCAACCCCCTTTTCATCTTTTGGGCTTTTTCAAATGCATTAAAGAACATTGTTGAAGACCGGAGGATGGGTTAGGTGTGATATGTGCTCATACCCCCAACAAAAGACTTTTTGTCTATCACCTTACTGGATTTTGTCTGACACTCAGACTTCAACAGGTGATTTCTCTGCACTCGGACCTCTTTTTCAAGCGTTTAATCTTTTAAGTGTGTATTTTTCAGGTGAAATTCAAATTTGCAGAAAAAGTAATTTGATATTGTATTTTTTTGCTTTCTATTTTCAAAGGCATTGTAAAAAAATGTAAAATCATTGCAATAATTGCATCATTATAAGCAGTTTGGGTAGAGATTTTTTTATGCACTGTCAGAAAGTGCCAAAAATCAGAATTTTTGGGCAGACATCTTTCTCAAGTACACTTGTGTTTCATGCATTGTTTTTTTGTGGAATGACATCTCTTTGAAGGACAATTGTGGCAAGTGCCTTGCTTCTTTTTGGGGAGATCTTGATAAGGCCTCTTTAGTGCCTCATTCTTCTTGTGTGCACAACGCCAAGCTAACTTGTGTTTTCTATTTATTTTTGCACTAGTCTCTCACATTTTGGTTGTATCAAATTGTTTAGCTTCTATGCGTGAAGAACTCGTCTGCCAAGTTGACATAAACTTTGTTGAATCAAATTTAAACGCCACATAGAATGGCACAAAGATTTCCAACATTTACATTGGAAGGTTCCAACTACAAGTTGATGACTACAAATGGAAAACTTTTTACTCAATGAGGCCTTTGTCCTCATCTCTTGGAGCAAGTTCTTACACCTACAAATTTCGACCAACATAATACGTGGCTAAACAATTGTGATATAGTGTTTGGTCACCTTGTCTATCTATCTCCATGGATTGATACAACATATTTCGCACACTAAGGTCCCTTCTAATCCCTGGAAAATATTTGAGACATTGTTTTGAGACACTTCACATGATTCAGTAGACTTCATATGAGCTTGTCTCTAACACAACCCCTACAACTTGTAATTATGCTTTCTTTTAGGTATTGCTATCCTCTTTGAAGATCCACCCTCTTCGGATGATTATTTGTCGGCATGGATCATATTTTTGCAAAACCATCCCATCTTTTCTTATAGGATCTCACTCTCATTTTTGCAAAGCCGTCACATATTCATCCTTTTAATGATGTATTGGAGGATTTTTGCCTTCTTTGATGGAAGTCCCCATAATGTGGATTTTGGTACTTCTCCCTTACTTCACTTGAGTGACGATCCACCTCCTCTTGTGGATCCTTACTCTTTGAATGTCGCAAGGGTAAACGAGATTAAATCTCTTCTTTAGATGGATATTCCTTTCACAGATTATGAAACTACTCCATAGGTTGGTTTTACTTCAATGCCTATCTTTCCAATACTTCTTCATGAGATCACCAAGTTCCCTTCACCACACTTCACCACTAAACCAGTTTTGGAGATTTTCATGTTGCTTCCCTCCTATTTAGTCGTGGAATGGGAAAACTTTCTACATACAACATCTACTCTTCCTCTTGCTATGGGAAAACACATCATTCAATGTAGGTAGACCTTCTTCAACAATCAATTGAGGCCTCTTCTTCAACCTTATTTAACTTTTGGATCACTTTCCTTCATCTTTTTAGTGTTTGGATTGAAGGGCAATGTTTTGGGGGAGAGGGAGGCAGAGGGGGACTGTGGGGCCAAGGGGTAATTTAAGTCCTTCCTTTATTGAGTACATTGTACATGGGCACATAACGTGACCATGTTGTTGGGAGCCATATCATCGGTTCTAGCCTTCTTTTTATTACTCCCTGAGTTGCACTTAAGGGGGTGTTGGTTTAGTTTATTATACGCCTGTTTTTAAGTTTACTTAGGTTAAGTCCATAATCCTAATGCTAGTTTATTTTTCCTAAACTATAAAATTAAAATATTAGAAAACATGTGATGAGTCAGCTTGCCAATAAGATTCGATGTGATATAATTTAGCCAGTTCTATGATTTTCATAAGGGCTTCCATTTCTTATAAATAGCAAGTATTCCTCCCTCACCTGTAAGATGTAGGTGAATGCAACTAGAATTTAGCCCTTGATACTTGATAATGCTTGTTTTGATTTGGCTTGGAATGCTTGTGACTTGCCTTGGAATGCTCGTGGTTGGAACTGAGTGCTTAAGACCTGCACTTGAAATAAGGAAGATTAGGGCAGCTTTGCTTGACCTTTGATAGATATTTCTAGAGGAACTCTTAATAATTGCCAGGTGTTAGCCACGTGATTAAATCAGTGGGGTTTGATTTGTATTGATATGGTTCCACATGTAATGTTTCAAAATAAAGCCGACCTAGAGGGGGAATAAAGATACAAATTCAAAAAATTGATCGTTAGGAGGGCTTTGGACAAGAACGCTATGCTAAACCTATACCTACTGGATGGTTTTGTCCAGTGAGGCAAGAAAGCTCTGTTAAGGCCCAGAACTGTTTGCACTGGTGACAGAAGGGGTTTTGAATGACAGTAGGGTTCATGTGGGTGTCTGAGCAGCAGGATGAGAGATTGTGCAAGTCTTTGGATAGCTTATGATAGTGTGTTTTAGCTTTGTTTGTGCGCACAAGTCATGTGTAAGGAATGCAAGCCAAAACTAACATCATCAAGTACCAAAATGCCAAATTGGGGTGTCTACAATAGGGAAGTAAGAAACTGAAATAGTATGTACTATGTAGGCATCCTAGAGATGCAAGCTAGTATCCTCATAAAAGTAAGGAAAAGAGTTTTTTCTTATTTAATTATATTTTTATGTGTATTCTCTTAGTTGCTCTTGATAGCCTTTGAATACACTTTATCAGATTAGGGTTTGTGAGGTGTTTTCTTATGCAAGTTTGATCTTGAATTTTGAGAAGGTTGTAGCGTTCTTGAGGTTTTCCCTAATTTTCATTTGTTCTTACAAATTAGCGAAGATACATAAGCATATAAGAGAACAGGAACTTAACAATCAACTAGAAAAAGCAGAACAAAGTCTGATTCTTCAGCTGGCCATCATGCAAAAGAGAAGAATGTTATTGGCAGCTTAGATAAAGGGATCAATGAACGATGCAAGGAGCTCTAATACCAGATTCTTCCATGTCCCAATTCTTAATAGGCAGCATGTCAACTCCATGCAATGAAATCAAACTAAAAATGAAAACATCGTTAATTTTGCACTAGAGATTTTATCTTATGCCACAGCCATTTTTCAAGAAGTTCTAATTGAAACTCCTATAAAAATAAGGAGACACTCGAAAAGAATTGCTTATTGTTTATGTATTGGTTATTTCTAGGACACATGCACATTATACAAGTTATTTTGCATTTCCCTAAGTTGGCATTTTCCATTTTAATTCAAATAAAATAAAGTCCAAATTATTCTATGAATATCCACAACTTGTGTTAGACTAGAGTTAGTCTTAGTTGTCACCCTAGTCATCTTTTGAGTTTAATTAGGGAATTTTTTTCATCTGTATTTCATTGTTGTCATAAATGGAGTTTGTCATAATAGAAGAGTGTTTTGTTTATTTTCGATTCTATGCTTCTTTGTTTATCTTTGCATTTGAGTGTGGAAGGTTACTTGTTTGGGTTAGATGGATCCTAGTGAAAATGACAAGTTTGTGTCAGATTTCAACTATACAAAGTGGAGGACAATAATGAAATTATGAAGCAGGCTACAAAAGAGGAAATAAAAGTATGGTTTCTCATTTCACCCAAACAATTCTCCAAGCCCTAACCGATCATTTGCATTGTTTATCAAACATCTCGGGATGCAATAAAAAGAATAATGGAGAAGTCTCAAAAGAATAAACAACTGCTGAGGCAATTAAACTGTGCTAGACTTGCATTGATACCAAAGGCTACCCAAGCTCATAGGATGGACTAGCCACTATGCAATGGGGCTTATAAAATCCCCTCAAAGCTTACTGCATCCAGCCTCAAGCCCTTATTTCCTAAACTCATATCAAATACATAAATCAGCTTTTTCAGTGGGTGTCGTAGCAATTTAGGAGCTTCTACACTCTGAAAATTCGAAAAGACCAGCGTTCATTATAAAACTACATATTCCAAAAGCTTTTGATAAACATGGTAAAAATCTAATTGAAGAAACCTCTTCAAGCCTTTGGAAGCCTTTGGATTCAATCAATTAGTAATCCAATGGATAAATAGTTATATTCGTACTCCCAAACTAAGTCACGAGGTTCGAATTGGAGTTCATGTTCGATGAGGATAAAGTTCAGTTCAAGTTTGCCAATTGATAAATCGAAGAAAGAACGTCTTAAGTTTGAACAAACAAGAAAAAAATTATCATTTTAATTTTCTTTTAAAATGCATGAAAATGTCAGTGGTAAGAGTGGAGAAAGCTTTTGTAATGACCCTTTCAAGGGTTTAGACCAAAAGAAAAGGAATTTAACCAAACACCAAAATTATTCAGATCTGATTTTTATTGCAGCAGACTGAAAATAAGAAATCAGCGAACTGTACCCTTCACAAATATATGTCAAACACCATGAAATACTTCAAATTAACTTGCCACAATTTATATATTTTTTTATGCATCCATAAGAGCCAAAAACAATGAAAATTCTGAAGAAACACACTGCTGGAAATTAATTAATGTCCAGCCAATAGCAGCCACAAGAAAATTATAGATTTTGGGTCTAGAAACCCCCAAAAATCATGAAACTTGAGATTCCGGCCTTAGAAATTATGATAAATCAAATTATCAACTGAAAATGTACATATGAATTCACCAAACCCTCAAAACCTATAATGTCCCTTTTTAAGGGGTTTAGACAAAATATCAAAATTCTGGAAAATATTGCAGCAAGCTGTAATTAAATTACAGCAAACTGAAACCTTCGTAATTCGTGCCAAAATTTACCAATAAATGTTCATGAACAATTATCAAATGATTCCTTAATGTATTGACACTTATTTTGTCCAAATCGGATTGATTTGAGTAAGATTAATCACTGCTGGAATTAATTATTCATCTGAAATTCGCAGCAGACTGAAATGGCTCGATTTCACCTCTAATAATGCTTCGAAATTTGTGCAAGTGTAGATTTGACCATTAAAATGCAAGTCGACTTGGAATAATAAATTATTATGATGAAATTACCAATCCACAATTCAGAAATAACACCAATACAAGTCGCACTTCTAGGAGTAAATGACATAAATCTGGAAATGCACAATTTTGATATTCAATTCAATAATGATCTGCAAATATAAATTATTTAAAGTCAATATGAAGGGGTTTCGTCCTTCATATGGACCTCATATGGAGTTTTCATCCCAAATGGAGAAATAATGAGAGATCTCTCAAAATTCAGATTTACAAATGAATGTTCCTATGCCAAATGCTCACACATTACCCCTATCCATACTTTCTAAGGGTGACGCTAAAACTGAAAAGACATGACCTTTCCTTCATGTCCATTCATTATGCCTTGGCTGACCCCTCATAATCATTTATTTTGCCTTAATAAACAAGGCCGACCCATATAATCTTCACTAACACACTTTAAAATAATAAAAGACATATTATCTACTTCTTCTTTATCTTCTTCAATTCGACCAAGGAGAAGAAATAGCCAAGAATCCAATTATGCCTTCGAAATTTGGAAGAAGGGACATTACAAAACCCTACTCAAGATAGTTCGCTCCACTAGAAAGAAGAAAATAACAATCTGAAAATAATAGCTATCTCCTTAATCTGCCTTATACTTCAATCCCAAGTCAAGATGAAGGGTTTTCGTCCTTCACTCAACCTCTAGAAGGGTTTTTCGTCCTCCTAGGCAAGCCACACATGAGGGTTTTCGTCCTCAAGTGTAAGAACAAGGAGCCACTAGCTCACAATGCTCAAGTAAGATAAAATGCGCCAAATTCTAGAGCTCAAATGATGTCTTAGCTCTCCTTTTATATCCCTCCATTGGCGCCAAAGTATGAAAAGGTAAGGCCGACCCCTTTGGAGATGTTCTTTTCCTTCATTAGCTTCCATTAATTCATTAAAACCTAGCCGACCTGTTATAGGAAAGAAAACACTAAAAGAACATATTAAAAATTAGTAAAAAACATATCAAATGGAAGCTCAATGTTCTCCTCCATCTTCTTCGCTTCTTTGCCATGGAGAAGGAATGGCAAGAAGACCAAATAATAGCTCTCAAGTGGGAAAAAGGGACATTACAGCTTTCCATCCTCTACTTTCATTGATATGTATATATACACACATATTTATAATAATTCAAAAGCATGTCAAAAACATCCCATGTAAAATGAATGGATAAAGTTCGAGTTCATGTTTGACAAGGATAAAGTTCAACAAAGTTTGAACTTTTTCCATAAAATTCAGCATACCTTGTGACATAGCTCCCAAATATACAATCAATATCAATGGATTAATGAGGCAGCCATTTCGCTCTGAAGAAGTCTTTGTCGAGGAGACCCTCCACATCTGTATCTTTCCATTATAATGAGTGAAAATATGTGTAGAAAGACGACATGCAAAAGGGAACAAGGGTGGCTACATGGAATTCCGACAATAGAGAGAGGATCTCGAATATCTAAACTTCCAGTTAATGATGACACCTTATTTTTTTCCACTCTAATTATAAGTGAGATTAAGTAATTGAGGCAAATATTAGGAAAATATCAAGAGGCTTCTATACAACAAATAAACAAAAGAAAATCTAGTGTCATCTTCCTCGACATTGCATCCGAGAAGAAAAAGAGAAATTCTCAGCATTCTAGACTTCAAAGAAAACAAAATTGCCAATGAACTATCTGGGATTCCCTGACCTCTCAAAAATGATTCAAAACTTCGGTCTTTACTCAAATGGGACACATTGTGCCATCCAAAGCAAGAAGGTGGTTTAGGTTTTAGACAATTTTCCAAACAAGCGCAGGCACTTGCTGCCAAATTATATTGGAGGATGTTAACAACTCCGAATGAATTATGGGCTACCAATCTTCGAGCAAAATATGCAGAGAATAACCCCCCTCAAAACATTATCAAGAGCTCCCTTCCGACTAAAGGATCTCCAATCCTAGCTATCCTGAGGATAGGGGAAACTATTATTAAAAATCAGCTTTTCTGGATTATTAACAATGGTCATACAACATATTTCTAAGCGGATTCCTAGGATGGACAACCTCCTATAATATGCCAATATCCTCGGTTAAGCAACATTATGCAAGCGATGCATATTATTGGATGGACGAGGGTTACTCATTATACTAGAAATCTCTCTCCCTTGGGAAATTGGCAAACAGTGGATTCCTCCTTCAGAATGGCCTATCCATATTGAACACCAGGAACTGATCCTACTCCATAAGGCCTTGACAGATCGACCGGTGTCCTTTTCCCGTGGTCGGATACTTTAGGTTGGGGGCGTTCTTCTGCAAGAAAATATACAATTCAATCTGGATATGTTTCTCTAACCAAGAGCATTTCTCATCCGTCCAAACATCTTTTTCATTACATATGGCAGCCTGCTTTGTGGCCTAAGGTTAGTTTTTTTGTTTGGCTCCTAGTTCATGGAAGAATCCTAATGGGGGAACAACTAATGAAGAGAGGATCATATGGCCCATTCCGCTATCAGTTATGTTGTGAGGCAGACGAAACTATCAATCATCTTTTTTTCCAGTGTTCATGGGTCATTCCGTTATGTTGACTGCTTGTGGATTAACTAGAGATTGGCAAGAATCCTTCCCAAAGGTCAAAACTTAAATCCGGTTTTGTGGACAGGTGTTTCTCTTCTGCTATGGAATATTTGGAAGGAAAGAAACAATAGAATTTTTCAACAAGCAAGCAAAGATTTGTCCTTTGTCTGGCAAAAGACCAAAATTAATTTTGCAGAAAGCATTAACCACAAAATTTCTATCCCATCCACTATTACACCTGTATGGGAGAACATATGCAAGAAGCTTTATATGCAGCCTTCACATTCGATAATGTCAGCCTTTAAAATGAAGAAGAAAGTTGGTCGACAAAGTCAATGGAAACCTCCTCTGATGAATTTTGGTAAATTGAATACGGATGGAGCATCAAGGGGTAATCCAGGACAAGCAGCTATAGGAGGCGTTGGCAGACTTCAAAATGGAGAGATAGCCTTCTTTTTTGCAGAAAATTTAGGCCTTGCCACCAATAATCAAGCGAGCTTAAGGCGGTGTTTAAAGGAATGCGGAAGCTATGAAATGTGGTTGGACAAAATTGTACATTGAGTTAGATTCACAAGTCACTATCAAGTTGTTACTGCAGACCAATGAATGTCGGAGTGATAATTGGAGACTTACACGAGAAGTTTGGCGAATAAAACAGTTGCAAGAAAAGTTTCTAGTGGTACTCTTTTCCCACATCTCTAGACAGGGCAATAAAGGTGCTGATGCGTTGGCTAACTGGGCTCTGGATAATCATAATATTGTATGTTATGGGTCACCACCACTATGGTGGCCCACTAGGCTACAGGAGGATATGAGACATATTTTAAATCTTGATTTTCTTCCATGAATATTTGTAATGCTAATTTGATGTATAATGCTCAGGCGTGGACAAATAGTTTCAATGCTTGGCATAGTAGAATTTGTAACCTTATCTTCTCTCTAATATAAAGATCCTTTGTTTTTTTAAATGATTCAAAACCTAGACCTTGTTGAATATATAGAATGAACCGTGCGGTTCATAAACGATTGAGAGGTTGTAATCAGCTCTAACCAACAACCATGTTGTAACCAAATGTAACCACTCCTCACATAATAAATTCACCCTGCCTGAATCATTCGATGCAGTGCAGTTTTGTGCAATTTCATCTTCTTGCTATTTTCTTTGTGCTTCTTATACTAACAGTGGTATCAGAGCCAGTTAGTCGCCATTGGAGGAAGCAGTCTTGAGAGGTGAGGTCGACGCAAGGGCAAAAGATAAAACTTGGTTTGAGTGCCTGAAAACGTGGGCTCGTGTATGTGCTACCCCATCGTGCTCATGTATGTGTTACTCGGTCATGTGAAGGAGGGCAAACGTCCCCGTGGGAAGAGAAAGACGTCAAAGGCAAAGGCAAAGTCGTGGCGAGCGAGGTCAAAGCAAGAGTCGTGAGTTACAAACCCACCGCTGTGGCGAAATAGTGTGTTGCCGAAATCGTGTGAACAAAACAACGTGGCCCAATTCGTGGCCAATTCAATTCGGCAAAACAATCGTAGTTCGTTGTTACTCGGAAAAACGTGACCAGTTTGCCAGAAGTAGAGACGTGGCTCGTGTCTGTGCAAAGTCATGGCTATACCCAGTCGCAAATCCAAAGCCATGTGGAATAGTCTTGTGAGCAACAAATTGTTTGTATAACTTCTCCTTCCCCTGCCACATATTTGTTGTTTATATACTTTCTCCTTCCCTGCCACATATTTGAATAAGTGACTTATTCTATTTATTTGAGTGGGCAAAATATTCTTATTATTTCCATTTTCTTTGGAATAATAAAATGGCAAATATTTCAAACCTAATTTTGTCGGACTCATGAAAAATAACGGGCACTAATTTCAATGTATGGAGCCATAAGATTTTAACGATTGTAGAATTTCATGATTGTGATAAGATAATCACGGGTAATGTAAAGCGCATCAAGCCATACAATTTTGCGATTATGACAAACGTCATAAGGAAGCGTTATTGCTTCTGACAAGTTGAGACCGAAGTGCGGAATGCCATTGTGGCAAGCACGTTGCGGGCCAGTCTGAGGGATAAATATCAGACATCGGAAAAAGGACGAGTTTTGTACCTGAAAAATACATTGTTTGCTTTGAAGCTACAAGAAGGTGGATCACTATCTGAGCACCTACTTTGGATGAAAGACCTCTCGAGACCAATTATCTTCCATAAATAAAAAGGTGGATGATGATGATATGGTGGCTTTGGTTCTAAATAGCTTGCCTTCTTCGTATGAGTCATTTATGGAGGCACTTCATTATATGGCTGAGAGTCAAAATCTTATGTTTGACAAGGTGAGTTCCTACTTGTTGCAAAAGGAATGAAGACAGACACAGGCTCAAGAGTCCAGTTTTGGACAATCTGAGAGCGCTTTTGTTGCTCAGCCAAAGGAAAGTGGAAACGACAGGTTGAGACATCCTCTTCCTCTCCTAAATATCAAGTGAAATGTTACTATTGTCACAAACTTGGTCATGTGAAGGACTGTCGGAAACGACTCAATGCCCTAAAGAAGCAGAAGGGGCAGGCACATGTGGCTACAATTGAACACGAGTCAAAAGATGAGTATGCTCTCATGGCATCTTGCACGGGTAATGGCAGCCCTACTTGATGTTGGTTCTTTGATTCCGGAGCATCACGGCATTTCACATGTCAAAAAGATTGGTATGTCAATTTTCATTCTTATTCTTTTGATTCAGTTACTTTAGGGGATGGAAGATCACATGTTGTAGAAGGTATTGGGGATGTTCGTATTATGATAAATAATAATACCAAACTACTAGTCAAAAATGTTAGATATGTGCCTAACATGAATAAGAATTTGTTATCTATCAGTCACCTAGCTGATAATCCCAATATCTCTGTAAACTTCTTAGACAAACAATGTATTGTCTCTCGACATCAAGCAAAATAAGGTTGTTGCCCTGGGAATTGGCCATGATGGTCTATATAGACTTATTGATCCTGCCACGGTCAACTTGCATGCCTTAGTTATGGAAGGCAATTCCAGTGTTTTATGGCACGAAAGATATGGCCATCTCAACCTTCGGTATTTAGCCTCGCCTTCATAGAACCAACATGGTTGTTGGTTTGCCTCCTATTCAGAGAAACAGGACATGTGTGTTGGTTGTTTTGCAGAAAACAAAAGCGGAAGCCTTTTCCCTCTGAAGGTGTTTGGCATGCAAAGGGGCTCTTGGATCTTGTACATGCAAATCTATGTGAGCCATCATGGAAGACTCCCACAGTCCTTGGTGCACGTTATTTTCTCTTGTTGGTGGATGATCATTCTCAAAAGATGTGGGTCTATTTTTTGAAAAATAAGTCTGATTGCTTTGCTTCTTTTGTCAAGTTCAAGGCCTTAGTGGAGAATCAAACCAGCCGGCGGATCAAGACTTTGAGATCCGATGAGGGTCGAGTTTACCTCTAAACAGTTCGCATATTTCTATAGTAAAGAAGGGATTCAACGCCAGTTGACAGCCCCTTATACCTCGCAGCAGAATGGGGTGGTAGAACGGCGAAACAGAACCATCATGGAGATGGCAAGATGCATGATGCACAATCGAGGAGTGCCATATAAGTACTGGGGAGAAGTTGTTAACATAGTTGTATATATTCTCAATCGGAGTCCTTGCAAAGCTTTGCAAGACATCACATCGGAAGGGGCTTGGTCCACCATCAAACCAGAGGTATCAGCATTTCGTGTTTTTGGTTCAGCTGCTTATACTTTGGTTCCTGCAAGTAAGAGGAGTAAATTAGACTCTAAATGTTCTAGATATTTTTTTGTTGGTTATAGTAATCAATCTAAAGCCTATAGATTGATCGATACTTCCACTAATAAGATCATTATTAGTAGGGATGTTGATGTAAAAGAAACAGAGTCTTTTTTTGGTTGTAATCGGCAAGGGGAGCACCAAAGGGGCAGCGATCAGCAAGGGGTCATAACAGAGTTTGGTACTCTTTCCTTGCCCGATCATGAATCTGGTTCTTCTCATACTCCTCCACAAACTCCAGGACATCTGCCTCATGATCTCCCCGAGATTTTTTGAGTCTCCAAGAAATCAACTTGCGTTGGTTTCTCCTCCAGAACTTTCATTGGTTTCTCTTCCAAAAGCACCACAACCAAATACCACATCCTCAGTTCAGCGGAGGCCTAAGTGGTTTTACTCCACTATTCAGGATTTGAGGAAGGAAGAATTGTCTCCTCTCTTAGATGGAAGGTCTCGACGAACTGGTAAGCAAATTGATTATTCTGAGCACGCTCAATTTGCTCTTGCTTTTGATCTTCTTCATATTCATGAGCCACGAAATACTCTGAAGCATGAGGCATACCAGAATGGGAAACTGCCATGCAACTAGAGTATGATGCCTTGATTAAAAATAATACCTGAAGTTGGTGCCATTACCTCCAAGGAAACATCCCATTGGCTATAAATGGGTGTATAAAATCAAGTGTAAAGTAGATGGTACTTTGGATAAGTACAAGGCTCGACTTGTTGCGAAAAGAATTTTCACAACAGGAGGGGATAGACTATGAAGAGACATTTGCTCCTACTGCGAAGATGGTCACCTTTCGGCTTCTTCTTTCTTTTGCAACTCAGTTTGGTTGGAAAGTATATCAGATGGACGTCAAAAGTGCTTTCCTGAATGGGGATTTGGAGGAAGAAGTGTATATGACATAGCCTGAGGGTTTTCGGGCTCGTGGTCGTGAGCATCTGGTATGCAGATTGATTAAGTCCCTGTATGGACTTAAGTAGGCTCCTCGAGCCTGGTACATCAAAATAGATAAACATCTCAGAGATTCAAGCTTCACACAAAGTCATTCTGATCGAATCTCTATGTCAAAAGCAATGATGATGACATTGTGATTCTTATTGTGTATGTTGATGACCTTGCCATCACAGGCAGTGGAGATGCTGCGATTCATAAGGTAAAATCAGATTTATGTGTTGCTTTTGACATGACTGATTTAGGCCTCCTTCACTATTGTCTTGGTGTAGAATTTTGGCAACATGATCACTTGATTTTCATTTCTCAAGTTAAGTATGCCACGAACCTACTACAGAAATTTCAAATGTATGATTGTAATTCTTCTTCTACACCTATGGAGGTCGAGTTGAAGCTCTCAGCTCATGATGATTCACCACCGCCGATGAATCATTATACAAGCAGTTGGTAGGTAGCTTGATCTATCTAACAACAACATGCCTGGATCTATGTTTTGTTGTCAGCTATCTCTCTCGGTTTTTATCTAAACTGAAACTCATTCACTGGGGAGCAGCAAAACGAGTTCTACAATATGTCAAAGGAACTCTTGACTTTGCATTCTATATCAGAGAGTTGCAGATTTCAGATTGATTGGCTATACCGACTCTAATTGGGGAGGATTTGTAGATACTCGATGATCTACCACTAGATATATCTTCTCTTTTGGTTCAGGAGTTGTTTCTTGCCAGAGTAAACTTCAGCCTACTGTTGTCATCTCCTCTCCTGAAGGAGAATACAAGGTTGTTGTTAGTGTCAGGCGAAAGCAATTTGGCTTCATCGAATTTTGATTGATTTTTAGTTTCCCCAGACTACTGCTACACCTCTATCACTCTTTTGTGATAATCAAGGTGTTCTAAAGATGGTGAAGAATCTTGTCTATCATGCCCGCACTAAACATATTGAGATTCATCATCATTATATTCGCCAGTTGGTTGATTCTAGTGAAATCTCTCTGCATTTTTGTCCTTCTGCGGATCAGCCTGCTGATGTAATGACTAAACCTCTTGGTCCTTTGTTGTTTGTCAAGTTTAGAGATAAACTTGGTGTTGTTTCAAGGTTAGTCATTAAGGGGGTGTTGAATATATAGAATGAACCGTACGGTTCATAAACAGTTGAGGAGGTTGTAATCAGTTGTAACCAACAACCATGTTGTAACCAAATGTAACCACTCCTCACATAATAAATTCACCCTGCCTGAATCATTCGATGCAGTGCAGTTTTGTGCAGTTTCATCTTCTTGCTATTTTCTTTGTACTTCTTATACTAACAGACCTCGACTATAGTAAAAATGCAAAGAAAAATATCCAAATGGAAAAACAGGTGGCTCACTTTAGCTAGCTGTATGCAACTGGTTCAAGCAGCCCTGCAGGCTGTCCCTATTTATATGCTCTCCCTTCTCCACTTGCCATTAAAAATTGAGGCACAAATGAAAAGAATACAAATAGCTTTTCTTTAGAAAGAAACAAATGATAACTACAAACATCCTCTAATTACCTGATTCGTGATCACTAACCTTAAGAAAAATGGAGGTCTTGATATAAAAAATACAAGAATTAAATCAAGATTTGTCTATGAAAGCAGCCTGAAATTTCAGTAAACTCCAGATTCACTCTGAAGAACTATCCTCAGAGAAAATATCAGCTGAAATATAATGTGGAGATTACTTATACCAATTGGAAACATCCTCTAGCCAACACTTGCAAGTACATCAAGAATGGAGAAGAACAATTGATCATATTACTTGGCAAGTCGGAAGAGGACATAATATCAGGATTTCGGAACATGGCTGAAATGGACATATGGAATACCCCTCTTTAAACTCAGGATTATAAAGAATTGCAACAGAAGCTTCAAGCACAAGGACACATCATGCTAGTTAAAGATTGCAAACAAAATCCACAAGGAATCACTCTATGCAAAACCTCTCTGTTGGAACCCTTAGGCCCTGACCTTCAAAGTCTAGTGCAGCATCTAAAGGCAGAGCTCAATAACAGGCATTTTTCTCGAACTCTAAATACAAAAATATGTGGCCTCATTCTAAGATAATAACAGCAAATGGAACCGATTTTGGAATTATTAGCATTGGCCAAAACTCATCTTTTTGTGGCTGGTTGTTCACAAGGGAAAATCCTAACTGCCCATCATTACTCCAGAGATAAACATCCATTGCACAGCTACAATCCATTACTCCAGAAAATCAGGAATGGTAAACTCTCCAAGTATGATTGATTGTCAGCTAGCAAAGGGCTTGAATATTTCCTTCCATTACAAAATGCAATGGATCACTATAAGGTCAAGAACCAAATAGACCGGCCCCTAAAATACTGGTATAAAATGAATTTTGACTGAACATCCAAGAACAGCCCAAGTCAAGCAAGCATAGAGGGTGTTATCAGAGATGAAAAAGGAATATAGTTTACATGAAGGATATTGATAAGCAGCCTGACAATATGGCTAAATTGATAGCTTGTCATACTGGTGTTATTCTAGCAAGGCAACTTGCAATTCAAAATCTGAAAATAGAAAGGGATTCAAGAATTATTAATACAAGCACAGACTTAGCATTGGCAAATGTCAAACAAAACACATCAAATTATGGAAGCTCTAGGAAATTTTCAAGGTATTCAAATTGAGCATCAAGCCAAAGGGCATAATTCAATAGCAGATTTTTAAGCAAATATTGATATCACTCACTAAATCAAGAGCTCCAAATTTACACTCAAATCACAGATCACCCAATTCACATCCAATAAAGAGGTCTTAGAGCTGATTACAAGATCAGAAGAATATGGTAAATAGCTTCAAAAAATGTCACAACGTAAATAACACCCAGCCTGACCATATGTGTTTTTGTCCGTCAAAATGCCCTCTTTATTGCCAATAATACCCTTTTATCAATTGCACACAGATCAGCCTAAAACTGAAGTTCCTCTTTTCCTTCACATTAGCATTTTTTAAAGAGATCTTTAAACCCACATCATATGTGGTAAGGGTGATAACAAGTATTTGTTTTGAGAAATATAATAAGCTTTTACTGTGTCAGTTAAGATATAAACTTTTTCTATCATTGTGTAAAACACCACATGACAACACCCCCTCATGCATTAATTTTTTTAATTTTTGAAGTCCCTTTCACCTAGGCTTAGACCATTGATATACCTTATCCCCACACTGCATAGCCCAAATGTTTTTCATGCTTTTACCTCAGCAAACTATTGTCAAAAGACCAAATCATCACACAATTATAATATGAATCTTGATTCGACAAATGTTCACATTTTGAGTGACTCTAGTGTACATCTCATGACTGAAACAGAGAACTTCATTTGGCCCTCAATGTCTCAGGATTAAAGAGAGCTGGACTGTTGAGGCAGGCAAAAAAAAGGAACTTTGGCAACTAAAAGATATCAAACTTCCTTTTCCTTTCCCTGCAAGCACCCCTTGTGCTCCTCAAGTTATGAAAGTGGTCAGTATGGGCAACGGGTCAATAATGATAGTAAGAAACAATGCCTCGGTCTTTGGTCTTATCTCAACCGGCCAGTGTTGGCTAACCAAATGCCAAAAATGTGCAATATGTGCACAGAGTCTGCTGCATCTAAATGATCAAACCACCAATACTATGAAGACTAGTCCAAACCCAATGATTTTTCTCAATAAAGCAAGCAACCTAGGTCAGACACCAACAAGGTCAGGACACAATTGGACCTAAACCATCGCAGCATGAGAATTGAAGTCATTCTCTTTCAATAAACTGTCATGAAATATATGTTGGTCGTCAGACCCTTGCAGCTGAAATATATTCACACATATGTGAGGAATGATTGATGATATTGGCATCTACCATTTACAAGAAATTAAGATTATTGGTTTCATGTCGAAAATTGTTCTTCACAATAATGCATGAAGGCAAGGTTCATATTGCTATATTGCTATATAGCCACCTTTCTGACTAGATTATGTTCTTTAGTGTGGAGCCATCCAGCAAGCTTGTCTGGGTGAGTTCTATTATTAAAGACATGTTGCTTATAATTGTTCACATCCATGCTCCCAATGGCTTGAGTTTAAAAAAGGAAAGTTAAAGTTTTCAATGAGCAATATTCTTCTCCCAGCCTTACAGGTCATCTGGGGTGACATTAACATGTGGATACACCTTAGAATAAGGAGGGGGCTTCCCTTGAGATGGAAACACTCCAATCTTGCCAATTTTGAATGATCCCATATTGTTCAATTATATATCCCTGCCAAAGTCTCCAAAGGCTTGGAAACCATCAACTCTAACCAACAAAGGCCTATGCATTGTTGTATTCCTTGTTCTGAGATTGAATATAAGTGAGTCTATGCGTATACTATTGCAACATTTGATGAAGTGTTACAAGGACTTTGTAACAATTTCTAGAATTACATGTCCGAGATCTGGGAACTTCGAGTAAAGAAATATGATGTGTTTCTTTCAGTCTATTGATGTAGGTTTGATGAAAGATTAGGTGTCACATGGACATGGCTTCTAAGCCAAGGGGTTATCTAACTCTTGATAATGCACTCTCCCTGAGCCTTAAAACCATCTGGTTGAGAACACTTTCCTATTTACTGATTTAAAATATTAAAAAAATGAGATATACTAGTTTCAGTAGGTTCACTGACTCTGACTAGCATTTTTAAGTATAGATCAAATCCAGCTCAGCCACTTAATATTCCATGCCAAATCTTCTTGAAAATACACAAAACAAACCAATCTGCAGGTAATGGCTAGTAATTGTACTCAATGCACATTTAAAGCCTTTAGCTCTTTGCGCATGCTTTCTATGGCCGTTTTATTTCTACACTTTCTTTTATTTGAATTTATCCTTTTTCCAGGTACAATTATACAAGAACAGAATGCAGGCTAAACTTTGATTCAATTTTTTCCACAGAATGTCAATGGTGCTTGCTTCGCTGGTGAGTTTCTTGAAGTTTCATGCAGCCATCTGGGATTTCACTCTAGCTAAAGTCTGGAGTCTGTACCACTGAAATGACATGTGAATAAGACCAACTCTAGAATGCCTACCAAGCTTGCCAAACAAATCATCATGGGCAGGGTGATGTTTTTTTTCAGGACATTAAACGCTTAGCAAATTAATTTTTTTCAATATAGTCCACCAAGCTAGGTAGATGAATCATCATGGACCTGGTCATGTTTTGTCGGGATACCAATATCTCTCAACACTTGTTTGCAAACTAGTCCAGTTATCTGTCGCAGAATTATTAAGAAAGTTGCAGTAGCTCTGAATTAACAGTCAATGGCTTTGTTAATCTGTTTTTTTATACATTCTGACTTACACCTAGCATGAATAAGTGTTAATACTTAATGAGTACTCAGTGTTAAGAGGATGCTGCAAATTCAACTGTACCAAAAACAGTAACATATGGTTGTTGTTTTAGGTGATGCGTCTCAAACTTGGTAGTTTTGACCAAGGCCTTTTCAAATCTACAAAATAATCCATTTTTTCCTTTAGCGACAAGGAAATAATGACATGTGCAAGTTTCTGGGTATATTGGCTGGTAAGACCAAGGATGTAAACCAGAAGGAAGTTCATGAGTACAGTGCAGTCCCTCGAGGGAGAGTTTTAAGAAGCTTGTTAGCAAAACAAAAAATGGTGACAAATTGAGAGAAAATAAGTCGAACAACACAAATTTAAATTGAAATATTTGGGGACGAATATAGACTTGCCTTTTGTGGTTTTGGCTCTTCTGTTGTACTGAAACACAATAAAAACAAGCATTAGTAAGTCTTTTACTTGCCCATATCATCAAAGCATAACCTACAAAAGAGAGTAGAACTGGTTACAACCACCTGACAGCCTTTTCATCCAAAGCAGGTTTGAAGCTTCCTGGCATTTGAAGAGGAATATTGTTAAGCATATGCTGCAGTCTCTTTTGCTGACACCATGAATGTTTAATCAAATCCTGTATTAACCACACGCAATATAGAGATGAAGGTATCCACATATCCTGAGAGTCACTTGATAAACAATATTCAAAACAAGTGTGATTGGAAGCTCGGAAATATTCTCTCTTATTTTTAGAACTTAACACCACATTCTCTTATATTTAAACTCTGTTTATGTCAGTACCCGTATTTTTGTACCGGTATACCAGTGCAAAAGTTGTAAATAAAATGTACCTTTGTATAATTGCACATGGTTTTACCGCCTTACCACGATAATCCCACTGAAAATATCTTCTCTAAAAATAAATGAATGTAATATAAGAAGGAATTGTTTAAGTGGTTGCGGTGTAAGGTGGTGAGGACAGTAATTAGAGAGTAATCCAAGTTCAAATATCTATCACTAAAACAATGTGATAAAAATTGAGGATGAGGTCAAAACTTCTTCTCCCAGAAAGACATGAATTTAATATAGGAAGTGATTGACCACACAGTTGTGGACTAATGGCAGTGGGCACATTAGTAAGCGTGTGACCAGGATTCAAATCTCTATCACTACAACAATGTGGAAAAATCTCAAGGATGTGGCCTAGGCTTCTTCTATCAGAAAGAAATCAATACAATTTCAGAAGGGATAGCCATTGCGGTGTAATGGTAGGTGGCATTAGCGAGAGGGTGACCAAGGTTCAAATATCTATCACTACAACAGTGGAGAAATCCTGTTATGTGTGGCTTACGCTCCTCTCTCGGAAAGAAATTAATCTTATATAAGAAGGGATTGTCAAGGTCATTGTGGTGTAATGGCAGTTGGCATATTAGCAAGAGGGTGATCGAGATTCAAATCTTTCACTACAACAATGTGGGAAAATCTTGAGGATGTGGTAGCGGCTGTAGGTAATCATAGTTTTGAGAGTTGGCCAGACTCTGGAAAACAAAGAGTGACCAACTATGGCAATGTGGAAAGATCTTAAGGATGTGTAAGTAGTTGTAGGTCGTTAGAGTTGTGTTCACATAGGTAGTAGTTTGATTTATTATCTACCTAGTTGCAAGTTTGTGTTCACACTTAGTAAGCTCGTTTATAGGGAGTTACAGAGTTGTTATAACCATGTTTGTCATTATATTCAACGAACTTGGTTGCCCATATGAATGTGTTAACAATATTTGTTTGAACATTAGTGAGGTTGTTAGTCATAACCTCCCTTGTACAGGCATATTTAAAAGGCTTCAATATAGCTTTTGAGAGAGAAGTGGAGAATAAAAATAAAATATTATTATTGCTGGTGTGCTAATAAACCTGTGTTTAAGGAGATTCTGCAGTGTGTGTGTCAGATTGAAGGCTTAAACCATTACTAGTGTCTTGTCTAGATCTTCCTAGTTAACCCTACATGGTGTCGGAGCATAGTCTGGCAGAAGAAGCCCAATCAGGCCCATAATCTGCACTGAAGAATTCTGGTTCAGAGGAGAAGTTTAGCCTTTTCCTCCAGTTGCAGCACCTGAAGACCACACCTCCCTGTTGAGTCACAACTCTACTGCATTCCATGTCAGCATTGATTTTGGCGAGATGGGCCTAGCATTCAAATAATTTGGGTTGGCTGTTTTGGTTATATGTTGAACACGTCACTCAATTGGAGTAGCCGTGTGGATGAAGGAGCAGCTAACTTTGAGCGAAGAGGTCTGAGGCAGCTCCATTTGTTTCTTCATCTCTTGGGTGGCGGCCAATAAAGGCATTCAAACCTCTCCTTCATGGCTCACTTCGTCTCCTCCTCGACGGCTCATTACCTCTCCCAACGGCTGCTCACATCAAATGCAAGCCTCAATTTCAAACTCAACGACAGTCATGAACCCTAAAACGTAAGTGTTTTGTTTTGTTTTTTTAAGCAACCACTATATGACGGACAAAAAATAGGTTCCTAGATGGGTTCTCAAATATAGGGATCAAATCTAAGTCCAAACACACGATGTAGATACAAAGGTGCTCAAGGAGCGCTAGAGTCATAATTCTAGAGGATAGTAACCCTAACCCTAGGATAGTTATAGGTTTCCAAGGCCTACAACTAAGATAAAGATAGGTATCCTATTAGAATTCAAAAATACGAGTGGCCAAGGGGTGGATAAAGCCAAGAGGTGTAATATAATAAGACAATGCAATAGATCAAAGCAAACATACATCTACTCTAGTCTATAGCAATGAATGACCAACATATAACATACATGTGCAAGATAAAAGACTAAAGAGGGTTAGAAATACTTACCTATAGCGTGTGTGTGACCGTTGATGCATAATCCTCCCCAGAGACAACACCGAGAGAGAATCACTATGGGTGGAGAAGGGGAAAGCTCAACAAGAAGATCTTCAATCCTAACTCACTATGGTGACCCAAAATGCACAAAGGTAAGCTCCAAGACTCCAAGTTAACAAATAAATGCGAAAATGTACGAGTAAAAAGTGACTTCATATATGGCAAAGTGTTTGGTGGTGGTTTTACAAAAGAAAGACAGATATATATACCCGACACCATTGCCCATGGGTGATGACGTCAGCTATAGAAAAGTCAAAATAAACACCATCGCCCATAGGCGATGGCATCAGCCTTGGGGAAACCCTAAGGTTAAAAGGTGTAAAACATGGGGAATGGAGACAAGAAGGTAAACGAAGATCTAAGGTGACCGAAAGCAAGGATAATAGCATGCAACAAGGATGAACAAGAAGGTATAATGGGACAAATGGACATGATAGGTGTAATGTGTGAACAAAGGAAGAAACAAGGCAAGTATAGGGTAATTAAGGCAAAATAACAACATCTCTCAAATGTTGTGGTCTAGCCCACATGACCAAGTCCAATCACACCCCAATCCCGACAAGCCCCTTAAGGCACCCACTCAGGAGGAGAATGCATCAGCAGCCCTTGCACAAAAGAAATGGTTAGCAAGCATCAAAAATATGGTGTATACATATGCCCGAACTCAAGATCATTGCATGTCACAATAGTGAAACACAAGATGGTCTTCGGAAAAAGATCTATGCAACATGTAAAATTGAAAGGAAATGTTGAAAGTAAAGCTGAAATGAAAGTGTTGTAAAGAAATAATGAACTCCGCCAAATGAAATATACCTACCTCATACTTGTCGGTGTTGCTCGGCTTGCCTATGGTGGGCGCAATAGCTGATTGGAACCTTGAATAAGCAAGACCGATAAATAACACTAGAAGATAATCAGTAAAATAAGACATAAATCACCTAGTTAGGAGGGCATAGGAGGTATGTGGCCACGCATTGAAATAACAAAAATGAGGATTTTTGGTGAAGGTGGTAGGAATAGGTGCAATATGTCGAAATAAGTGGCTCGCATGACAAGAGCATGGCGCAATTTACGAAATGTTTGTAGGGTTTGTCGTTTGGAAGATATGAAAGTTAGAAGAGTGAAAGAAGATCGCATTCAAATCAATTATACAAATTGTATAAATAACAAAGGGAGGAATTCATTTGTTACTTTGTTGATTGAGATTAAGATAAACTGAGCTCCAATATTACCCAATTTTAGCGATTTTAGTGGCGATGGCGAGAGTACGAGGCGGTGGACAAGGTGGCTAAGATAGGGCATGTGGCAATGCAAATCCCATAATAGGTGTTGTTTTTAAATTGGGAATGGGCAGCTAAATGAAAAAAATGGAAAAATGCATGTCGGGGTGTAGATCGGTTGAGGTCTAAGTGGGTTTGGAAGCAATTTAAATTTTAGAGTCATTAGGTTAGGTTTTTGAATTAAATGCTAAGAATATCACAGACCACTCGAAATAGATGCCATTTGCCATGATAGGATGATTTGTCGTCAACAAGGCCAACGGCGTTTGGATTGGGAGATATTTGCTAGGATGGTCGATGGCATAAGGGGAGGAAAAATTTTCTCGAGGGCCCATGGCATTTAGCCACCAAGGCTGATGTAGTATAAAATTTTGAAATTTTCATGATTCAAGATGTACACTTTTTATGATGAATTTGAATCGGATTTGATGGGTACTTTTTTGGTTGATATTTTGCAAGTGCCACAGAGGATCCAACCGAGATTAAAATGTGACGTGGTTACCGAGTTGTGAGGGCTATCTGCACAAGACATTGCACGCTTCTGAGGCCTAAGTTTTGGAGGCATTATGCAAATGGTGTGCAGATCCCATTGGATCCAAATTTGCTTTAGATGTTTTTGGGCCTTTGCAGAGTTTAGGCCCAACACCTTCAAGTGGAGGGTTGGTGGACAAACTATAGAGGCTCAGCAGGACACTGCGCAGAATGTTCATGCTATTCAGGGACTACCGATTGAGGAAGTTTGCATGTTTTGTGATGTTCGACGAGCACTACAAAGAGGAGGGCATTGGCACGGTGGGCTACGGGCGGTGAGGAGTATCATCCAGCTCACCGATGGTCCATTTGAGTGTCAATTTTGTTGCACATATTCTAGATATCTAGAAGGCAATTATCGAGTATTGTTGTGGCACGATGGTGTGCCACAAAGCGATGAAGCAATGTTGTTGTTTGTATTAGTGGCATGCAAGGATGCGTTAGAGGCTAGGATACGATTTAGTTGGGGGACAACCACATGGGTGCAACTAGTGCACGATTTATACAGATTTGGGTGAGACAAAGAGTAGGGCGGTGGGGCCCATCATACTATTGCCAACCTAGATTTATGAGCGATTCCCTATGTATAAACCTAGAAGGACACCGCTGCTACTGAAGTAGAAAGGGATGCCCCGAGGATTCTACAATGGCGAGAGAGGTCCGATAGTTAGACCCGTTGTGTAATATAGACGGTTGATACAAGTGAGACGAAGCAGTGTGGGGAGGCCTACAAAGGGACGGTGAATCGGTGGCCCAATTGGCCGACTACAAAGTGGTAGCCGAGGAGACCTTGGAGATTAGAGGGCATTAAGTGTGGTGGGTGAAGACACACCTAGTGAATAGAGTGTCATTACAATTTGGGCATCCAACTCATGTGGTAGCCCTACCTCTTCCAAATTATCGGCCATGACATGCATGAGAGAGAGGAGGAAGAGTTGGACCATGTGGTATCAATGTCACCATTGTAACCACGCCAAGTGACGCGTGCCCCATAGCTAAGTCGTAAGTGACAACGAAAGAGGGGAGCAAGAGGTGTAGAGGACCTCGGGGATAGAGGTGGGGGCAATCCTAAGAGACGAGTTGTTGGAAAGGAAGATAGAGTAGAGAGGCCTTAAGGATTGCAGCGCGAATGGCATTTATAGAGACCCGGGAGGAGGGTATTTGTCACATACATGTGCCCAGATAGCGGTGTACATGATGGGGTGGCCAGAGCAAAGAGCAAAGGCTCCGAAGAGGTCATTGGTGCCCCGAGATAGGTGGCCACGATTGGTAGGAGCCTCACAACCGAGATATGAGGAGGTGGAGGCCACTTTGGGAGGCCGAGAAGACGAAATTATTATAGTGGAGCAGCCCAATGAGTCAGGTGAGCCTAGAAGTTAGATTGTTTGATAGAGTAGATTGTGATGGTTGAATTATATGTTGAATAGATTGTTGATGAGGTGTATGATTTATGTATTTTTGCAAAGTGGACCATATCTAAGTGGCACCCGATTGAGGAGCACATCATGAGATCATGGATGGCGCCTTGGAACTAACGAGATACGACCGTGATGGTCTATCCAATGTCACGGCATGTCATCATGTCCCCTTTTTAGAATTAAAAGCAAGCAAAAACAAAGAAGCGCAATAGGTTGACAACACAACGCCTCAATGACCTTGTCTTCGTGCGATACAATCTTCATCTTCATGTGAGACAAGTGGAGGGGGCACAGAGTTATGATGCAATCGACTTGGCTGACATTGATCCATATGATGACTGGATTGTTGAGCCTGATGATGCGGAGCCTATGTTTACTACAGAGGAGATAGCAACTTTGGAGAGGGAGACTGAAGAAGCAATACCATCAGGGACATTAGAAGTTGGTGATGATCCAGATGATATGTTTGTAGATGACAATGTTGGTGTTGCAGAGGAGGAATATTTACCTTCCACTTCCACAAGGCAGCCGCCAAAGGCAAATGTGAGACTTATTTTAGGCGTGCATAATGAAATAGAATATTATTTATATTTGATAGTGATACTTCAAAAGTCACATGTGACATGACTCTATGAGAATTTTTGTTTTCAAACTTTGTACTCTCTTTTTGGTCAAAACTTAATCGAAAATATGCATATGGGCCTATGGCATTCTATAGAGTCACTTCTCGCATCATTTAACATTGTTTTTACATTTAATTTAAGTATATTTTATGAATTTAAATGTTTTTAAAAGTAGCGATAAAGTTGCTGATTAATGCCGATTTTTTGCCGATTCCTGATTTTTGATTCAAAATTTGGCCTGCCGATTAATCCTGATTTACGATTTTTTGAACTAGGGTCATACCTCCGGGCTTGGTGTTAGGGTTTATGTCATGCTTTGCTGCTAACGTCATCATTCAAGGGGTGCCGTACTGCTGCAAGGTGAATTCAGTTCTATACCAGGGGTGGCATCATACTCAGCATTGGTTGTACCTTCTAAAACAAGGACCATTATAGACTGTTGTACCTTATCCCACTGATTCATAATTGGTATTTATTGTTGAATTCGCCATTTGTGGACTTTACAGTTAGGGTTTGTCGCTATAAATTTGTAATCAACTTATTTGAATAAAATTTACAGTTGCGTATTATCAGTTTTGCATATTTCAGTTATTTGTTATTATCTAGGGTTTGTTTCAGCAATGTTTATTCAGAAAATTGCAAAAAAAAACAGAATATCAAAAAAATAATAAAGAGGGACATTACAATGGTATCAGAGTGTGATTCTGCCAGCCTGTTGGGGAAAGATCAGATTTTGATTTCTTATGCAACCTAATCAAAGAGAAATCAGGTATTATCAACGGGAAAAGAGAAGGGCCCGGTCACCTGAAAAGGAAACGGAAGCCATGGGGGCAGGGAACAAAGAGCTCCTCCTACAAATGAAATGAGCTATATGCAGGAATTATTTGGCCGAAGTCAAAGAGATATGAAGAGAGTCTTGAGGGAATCTATGACAGAGCTAGTACGAGTTATACAAGGTGTCAATGTGAACAAGGCAAACCAAGGTGAAGCAAGCTCTTCCGGGAATGATCGGACCTCTATCAACCCTCCTAAGACTTTCAGAGCTAAATTCCTGCAAAGAGAAGAAGAATATCCTAATGAGGTAGAGCCTTAAAGACCTCATCCGGGTAATGATGTTGCAACGTATCGTGAGTGGTATGCAGAACTTAGTGCTGCAGTACAGGAAGCTTTAACTTTTCGAGAGTTTTATGACCTTCAAATGAAGAATAACCCGAGGAGCGGAAGGCAAACACAACATGATCAGTATAAGAGAGACAGTAAGCAGAGGTTGGGTAAGATCGCTATCCCTACTTATGATGGCTCTAGTAAGAGTTCTGCCAAGTCTTGGATTCAAAAATTAAACACATACTTTTCATTGAATCCCATGTATGAGGAAGAGATTAAATTTGCTACATTGCATTTAGAGGGAGTTGTACATGAGTGGTGGTACCATGGTATGGTCACCCAAGGACATGGATCTATCACTACCTTGGAAGAATTCAGCCAAAGGTTGACAGAGAGGTTTAACAGGAAAGATCTTGAGGTGCATTTCAGGAATTAGCCCAACTTAGGAAAGACAAGACTGTGGACAATTATATTTCAAAGTGTCAGAGATTATCTGTTATGGTTCCCGATGTGACCGAGAGGAGATAGATTGTATTATTTGTTGAGGGGCTAACTGAACCACTAAAGGGTTTGGTAAAAGCCTTTGATCCTGTGTCTTTACAAGAAGCCATTAAGAGGGCTTTGAACTTAGAGTCTTCTGCACCTAAAAACATGTTTTTTCAAGTAGTCCACCTGTAGGGCAGCAAAGAAAGCCATTTCAGCAAGCAGTGAATCCACAGAAAGAGTTGCCCCAGAGATCAGGAAAGGATATAGAGACCATAAATGAGCTTAGAAGGAAGAAACTTTGTTTCACTTGCAAGGATCCGTGGGAACCTGGTCATAGATGCCTTGGGAAAGGACATGTACACTATATAGAGGTAGTTTCTAAGGGAGAGTCAGAAACAGAGGAGCCAGAGCCAGAGATTGCAGAAAAGAACCTGGGCATGAGTTGAGGGAAGAAGATGACATCCCAGGAGGCACACTTGCTACACTATCTAGTGCTCCCAGATATCATCCTTTCAGAGTTCGTGGAGTGTTGCAAGGGCACAAGATTACAGTGCTGATTGACAGTGGGGCAACCCACAATTTCATAGATGAGGGATTAGTAGCCAGAAGAGGATTGAAAACAGAGGACTTTGATGGGTTCAATGTTATTGTAGCAGATGGCTTTACTATTCCTTGCACTAGGAGGATTCAACAGTTGGATGTGACACTTGGCAAACACAAGGTGTGTGATGACTTCTATGTGGTGGGCATAGGAGAGACTGACATGGTACTAGGTGTGCAGTGGTTACATTCCCTTGGGGAATTTACACAGAATTACAGGACCATGGAGCTGAAATTCCAATCAGATGGGAAAGAGGTAGTGCTTCAGGGTATTGCCAATGGAGGCCCTAGAGTTGTCACAGCTAAGAGGATGGAGAGGTCATTTCGTAGAGGCCAGATAGCTTGGGCAGCTCATTGTTTGGTGAGCACTACAGATACACCCACATATCAGAGATCCTATCACGTAGACATTCAGTCCATCATGTGCAAGCATAGCCACCTGATAGAGGGTTCCAGCATGTGATAGAGTTGGAACCGGGTTCCAAACCAGTGATGACTACTCCTTACCACCATCCTAGAGGGTTCAAGGAGGAGATAGAGAAAGCTATAAAAGAGCTTTTGGAGATGGGACACATCAAGCCTAGTTCTAGTCCTTTCGCTTCATCAGTTGTACTTGTGAAGAAGGATGGAACCATGAGGATGTGCATTGATTATAGGGCATTGAATAAGAAAACCATCAAAAACAAGTATCCCATTCCCAGGATCGATGAGCTTGTTGATGAGTTGCATGGAGTTGTGTACTTTTCAAAGATAGATTTGAGATCAGGCTACCATCAAATCCGTGTGAGGGATGAGGATGTACAGAAAACAACCTTCAAATGTCATTTTGGGCATTTTGAGTTCTTGGTCATGCCTTTTGGTTTGACTAATGCACCAACTACTTTTCAGTCTTGTATGAACCATGTTCAAGAGCACTTGAAAATGTGTTATAGTATTTTTTTATGACATCTTGGTTTATAGTAAGACATGGGAAGACCATTTGAGACATCTAGATACAATGTTGGGTATTTTGAAGCAGCAGACTCTCTTTGCCAAGGAGTCTAAGTGTGAGTTTGGGATGACTGAGATTTTGTATCTAAGGAGTACAAGTAGATCCACAGAAGATTTAGGCTATTATGGATTGGCCTCCACCTACTACATTGACACAATTGACAGGATTCTTTGGTCTTTACAACTATTTCAGAAGATTTGTCAAAGGGTTTTCATAGTTGGCTGTCCCTTTGACTGATTTTACGAAGAGGAGCCTTCAGTTGGTGAGAATCAGCACAAAGACCTTTTGGCAAGGTCAAGGAGGTAATGAGTTCATGCCCAATTTTAGTTGTTCCTGATTTTTCAATTCCATTTGTGCTTGAGTGTGATGCATCAGGAGAGGGGATTGGATCAGTATTGATGCAAAAGGGGCATACCATAGCTTTTGAGAGCAGGAAACTCAAGGATACGGAAAGAGGATTTTCCATATATAACAAAGAGATGTTGGCCATCATGCATGCTTTGGCAAAATTCAGACAATACTTGGTGTGTGGAAAGTTTGTGGTCAAGACTGATCATAACAGTTTGAAATTCTTCCTCACCCAAAGAGATCTGAATGATAGGCAACAAAAATGGGTAAGTAAGCTTCAAGCTTACGATTTTGACATAGAATATGTTAAGGGAAAGAACAATATTGTAGTTGATGCTTTATCCAAGAAACCCACTTTATGTTCCATGTTAGAAATCACTGCTGATTGGAAGGCTACTATTATAGCAGAGTAGTCAAAGAAAGCCTTCACAATTGATATCCTTGAGGATAAAATACAAGATGACAGATGCGGTGTGGTTGAGGATCTTATCCTCTACAAGAAAAAAATTTATTGTACCAGAATCAAATATAAAACATAAAATTTTGCGGGCAGTACATGATACACCTTTGGCTGGTCATCCAAGATATTTCAAGACCTACAAGCAGATTGGAGAGATTTTTTTGGAAAGGACTCAAGGGAGAGGTCTTTCAATACATTAGGGAGTGTATGACCTATCAACAGAACAGGTATTTCCAGCTGGTTTGTTGCAGCCCTTACCCATTCCAAATCAGAAATGGACGAATATTACTATGGATTTCATCACTGGACTCCCAAGGGTTCAAGGTAAGAGTTGTATTTTTGTGATAGTCGATAGACTTTCCAAATATGTACACTTTTCTTATGCACCTGAATTCAAGGCACCACAGGTGGCTGATTTATTTTTCAAAGAAGTGTTTAGACCATAGATGGAAAACTCGCCAAAAAACAATCGAAACGGTTTAATCACATGAAAACTCGCCATTTTCGGAAAAAGAAAACTCATCGAGTTTTGGCGAGTACTCGGCGAGTTCATGCTAAAAACTCGCCATACGCTGGTAAAACGCGGAAACACGGATTTCAAAGGTAAAAAACACTGTTTTTACACGGTTTTGGCTCTTTTTAAGGCCCTCTACTCCCTTGTTGTCACTCACACAACCATTTGAGCTTGCATTGCTTGTGTTGAGTGGATTTTGGAGCGAATTCGAGGAGAGAATTTGGATATTTGCATTTGGAGGTAGGTTTTTTTTTTTTTTTAATTCTTTGAAGTTTTTCCAAATTTTGTGTATATTATTTAGGTTTTATAGATTCCTATTGTGATTCTAAATACATGTAATGTAAAATCGAATGCTTGTAATTTTTTTATACTCATTTGTAGCCAGAGGTATGTATTTTTTTTTTTTTTTAACGCAAATTCATTGTAAATTAGTTAAATTTTATGTATGTGTATTGTAATTGATTCGTTGTGTAATTCTAAATACATGTAATGTAAAATCGAATGCTTGTAATTTTTTTATACTCATTTTACAGCCGGTATGTATTTTTTTAACACAAATTCATTGTAAATTAGTTAAATTTTATGTATGTGTATTGTAATCGATTCGTTGTGTAATTCTAAATACATGTAATGTAAAATTGAATGCTTGTAATGTATTTTTTTATTTACGCAAATTTGTTATTTAGGCACGTTTTGTTTTTAAAATTAAATTAAGTTTACGTTTTCTAATTTTTTAAATGTGCATTGTGTTGCAAATTAGAGCTTAACAATGGCATCAGGCTCGGCATCAGGTTCGGCATCTGAATCACTAGCAAGGACCGTTCCTTCGAATGCCCGTTCCATAGCATGGAAGTATGTTGTACGTGGAACTTGTGCGGGCAAAATTTTTTGCACTTTCTGTAACAAGAAAATGAATGGAGGCATCAATCGTTTGAAATATCACCTTTCAACTATTGTTTGCCGAGATGTTACAGATTTGCCCCAACGTGTCGGAAGAGGCAAAGCGAGAGATTAGAGCAGAGCTGGCAGAGTTAGAGGAGAAGAAACTAGAGAACGCAAGGCTGAAGGCAGCCATAGCACAAGCTATTAGACCTGGGGCTGCAATGGAAGAGAATTTAGACGATGATGCGGCAACAATTGTGGGCTCTACTCGTGGTCCACGCATACGAAGAGGAAGAGCCGAAAGAGGCACATCTTCATCGAGTTCGAGCAAAGGCATACCGAAGTTTTTTTGTGGCAAGGAACACACCTGGAGCACAACCTTCATTGGAAGGTACAGCCTGGAACAAAGATATGCACGAGGAAGTGGATAAAGCTTGTGCAAATTTTTGGTACTACAACAACTTGCCGTTGAATGTGGCAAAAAGAGCCCATCTTGGGAGTACTTGGTGACAAAGCATTGACAATTGCGGGAAAGGGTACAAGCACCCTCTCCAAAAGATTTGAGCAGGAAATTACTTGAGGTGCGATGCGATGCCACTACCATGCTTTAGCGAGCACAAGAAACAATGGAAAAATTCGGATGCACCATTCTTTCAGATGGGTGGATGGATGGAAGGAACCGCACCCTTGTTAATTTTTAGCAGCTTCAAACGGTGAGATGGTGTTTTTAAAATCTATTGATGCCTCTAACATAATAAAAATACAAAAATTTGAGTGTTATGTTAGAGACAGTTGTATTAGAGGTTGGTGTACAGAATGTTGTGCAAGTTGTCACAGACAATGCAGCAAGCATATGTGGCGGCTGGGAGACTACTGCAGGAGAGACATCCATCACTCTTTTGGACTCCTTGTGCAACTCATTGCATTGACCTTCTTTTGGAGGACAGACAAAATTGATTGGGTGAGGCCGGTTGTAGAAGATGCAAGATCTATAATGAAGTACATATACAATCACCCTTGGGTTCTGAGCTTGATGAGAGTACACACAAAGGGGAAAGAACTTGTTCGAGCCGGTGTCACAAGGTTTGCAACTAACTTCTTGACGTTGCAAAGTATTTGTAGTTTGTTGACACCTTTGAAACAAATGTTTGTGAGTCAAGCATGGCTAGACTCACAATATTCAAAGAAAGCTGACGGAGAGAGGGTTGCAAAGATAGTTTTTGATGATATCTTTGAAAAGAGAGCTATAGAGATCATCAAGGTAATTTCAAACTTCGATTTATATTTCATTCCTTTATTTTAATTTGTTAAATTATAAATATTAAATATGTTGTTCTACTTTTCACTTTTTTATTTCAATTCTAATATGTATTGTGACTTGTAAGTTTGCAATTTTACATTTTAATTTGTGTGTAGGTGTCGAGCCGTTGGTGAGAGTTTTGTGTTTGGTTGATGGGAGCAAAACCCCATGGGGTTTGTATATTAGGCCATGGAAAGGGCCAAAGAGTCTATCCAAAACTATTACAAGGGGGATATCGTCAGATATGGTCCCTTTTGGGAGATTATTGATCGGAGGTGGAACAATCAACTCCACCAACCTATTCATGCGGCGGGTACTACCTCGGCCCCAAGTATTTCTACTCGACAACTTCACGAGATGTGAACGCGAGAGGTTATGGAGGGCCTTTCAACATGTATTGAGAGGATGATACCGAATGTTGAGACGAGGACCTCGTCATTTTAGAACTGCTGAGAGTTACTAACATGGTAGGGGAGACTCTTTTCTTCGGTGCTAGCTATTCGAGGGAGAACCACACAGTCACCAGGTAATAAAAATTAGAATGTTTACCAAGTTACTTATTAGTTACAGATTTGATTTTATTAATTAATTATAAATTTTTGATTATCTTGTTTGTAGGTTCTTGGTGGGAGGATTGGGGAGGGAATACCCCAAATCTTCAAAAGTTAGCCCTCAAAATTCTATCTCAACCTTGTAGCGCTTTTGGATGTGAACGCAACTGGAGTTTGTTTGAGGCCATTCACATGAAGAAGCGCAACAAGTTGACTCAAAAAAGGCTCAACGACTTGGTTTTTGTGCAATACAATCTCGGCTTCACACAAGAAAAGTTGAGGCCACATCAGAGGAGCTCATTGATTTGGATGAGATAGATCCATATAGTGAGTGGATTGGGCAAAGAGGAAAACCCTGCATTCACAATGACGAGATTGCTTCTTTTGAGAGGGAGGCTATGGAGGGAGAAGCACTAGCAGGACTCAGGAGATATTGGATGGATGACATCTTTGGAGGTGATCTCCAACATGCAGCAAAGGAGCCACCAGCACCACCATCTAGTTCTATGATCGAGCCAGATTCACAGCCTTCTAGGAGGAGCGTGGAGACGCAGCCGAGTGTGGGGACTAGTAGAGGCACTAGACCCTCTCCCCAATTTTTCTCTAGATTGGGGAAGAGGAAAATGTAATTTATTGTATATTGTAACTTGCATAGATATGAAATTTATGATGATATTTTTCAATGTCAATCATCATAAATTCATATTACTTATCAGCCGGTTGTCGTATTCGCATGATGATGTGATTTTGTATTGTATTTGTATTCAAATCTAATAGAAAACACTTCTCCAACATTTTATGGGCTCATTTGATACATTTTGTAGTTATGTGTTGCTTAAAATTTATGTTTTTTAAAGAAATTTGAGTATTTTTTAAGTTGCCGAGTATTCCCGAGTATTGGCTGAATATTGGCAAGTTTTTGCCGAGTTTTTTTTTGGGGTCTAGCGAGTTTTGGATTTGGCGAGTTTTCCTACTATGGTTTAGACTACATGGATTGCCTAAGAATATTATGAGTGACAGAGATAGCAAATTCCTCAATTTGTTTTGGCAAGAGTTGTTTCGTTTGACAAGAACTGGGTTGATTACCGATCTTAGTTACCACCCTCAAACAGATGGACAAACGGAAATTGTGAACAAATGGATTGAGGGATATTTGAGGAATTATGTAGCAGGGCAGCAAACAGCTTGGATCAGATGGCTCTACATGGGGGAGTATTGCTACAACACCACATATCATATGTCTATTGGTATGACTCCTTTTAAAGCTTTGTATCGTTATGATGCTCTTTCTTTTGTGGACTTGGTCATTACAGACAGCAGAGTGCCAGGGCAAGAGACTTAGTCACAAAGAGTCAAGACATATTGAAAACACTCGAGGAAAACCTCCAACATGCACAAAATCAGCAGAAGTTATATGCAGACCAGCACTGTATTGAGAGATCTTTTGAGGTTGGGGACATGGTTTTCTTGAGATTACAGCCCTATAGACAATCTTCCCTCAAGAAGAGTGGCGTTGAGAAGCTCAAGCCTCGCTTTTATGTGCCATACGAGATCAAGCATAGGATTGGGAGGTCGCTTATGAGTTGGAGTTGCCAAAATATAGCAGGATCCACAATGTATTTCAAGTTTCTTGCCTCAAAAGGGCATTAGGACAGCACATCATTCCTTCAGTTGAGTTGCCTCCATTGGATGATGAGGGCAACTTGGTTTTGGTTCCGAAGCTATCATTGACATCAAAGAGAAGAAGTTGAGAAACAAGAGTCTAACAGAATATTTGATACGTTGGAAAGATCTTCCAATAGAGAATGCTACATGGGAAGGAGCTGAAATTTTAAAAAAACCTAATTTGCAATTGCTTGAGGGCAAGTAATCCTGCGAAGGGCGGACTATCATGTCCCCTTTTCGAATTAAAAGCAAGCAAAACCCATAGCCTACTCATTATTTCTCATAGGCTAGGGAAATAAATTAATAATATTACTTTAAGTGGTCCTAAAAGTAATTTAATTTTATAACATGAAAAAGGACACTTAAGTGTAATTATTATTAAATGGGCCAAAAACAATTATAAAAGTGACTTTATTAAAAAAGAGCATGTCAATGTCTAATTATAAGGTGGGCGCTGCTTTTTGGAGTTTTATTAAAAAGGTGAAAAGAAATTATAAAAGAGGGTGTTGGGCTTTTGGAAAGCATTCTATTCGATCATTCATCTTTTATCGTGTGAGTTTGAGCAGCAACTTCAGCTTTCAGCATCAGAGGACGAAAACCCTCTCGATGAACAGGCCTGAGGACAAAAACCCTCATACCCAATGAGGTGATTCCATCCAGGAATCATTATTGTGCTTCATATCAGGATCCGAATTGCAGTTTCAACGTGTGTGACCCTATATAGGGTTTGAAATATTTGCCGATTGGTGCGTTGGGGTTTGAGGAGGAATTATTGTTGTTTTCGAAGATCAAAATTCAGGGTTTGTGGCCATTTCCAGTCTTGGCATCACCCAACTAGGGTCGTCATACAACCCGTTGTACCTTGCATCACTTTTTAACTTTGGCACCAACTATTTTGAGTGATTTATGTTGTTATTTCAACACCCACAGGTGACGTCATACCTTCAGGGCTTGGTGTTAGGGTTTATGTCATCCTTTCTTTGCTAGTGTCATCATTCAAGGAGTGTCGTACTACTACAAGGTGAATTTAGTTCTATACCATGGGTGGCATCATACTCAATATTGGTTATGCCTTCTAGAACAAGCATATTGAACAATTTCAACATGTCATACCATCGTTTGGGATCATCACGAGACTATTGTACCTTATCCCACTTGTCGGTGCCCATTTTGATCCTTTACCTCATTAGCACCATCTTTACAGAGTCCTTCACCGTTTATTTAGTGAAACCCTTCCTTTCCATGATGTTACTCATTATGCCTTTGCCTTGTGTTGTCATGGATCATTAAAATTTCTAAAAACAATACAAGGCATGGGGAAATCCTTCATGTTTTGGTCATTCTTCCCCTCTATTTAAACCCTGTGGAAAAGGAGTTAGTCATTTTTGCAAAATTTGGGTTCAAATCGGGCAAATCAGATCTTTGAGGAACAAGTGGAATTGTTCCCTTGTTCCATTTGTTCCCGCTTTCATTAAGGCCGATTCCTTCATTCAAATCAGTAAAATCGGGTAAATTGGGAACTATTTCCACTGCTTAGTGTGTTCTCCGCATTCCCGACTTGACCAATCGCTTGGACACAACACAATGCATGCGATCAAGCGAAGTCAATGTTTCATTGCACTTTTAGAATAGTTCATTTGTTCCATAGTTTGTGTATCCCCAAATCCTTTGTAGAATCAAATATGTCGCCGCTTCAAAGCACTCATGGAAACAGCTTGCCCTCGTGGTCCCCAACCTGTCTCGCCTTACCCTACTCCTTTACACAATCGATAAAGTCGAGGTTTTGGCGGTACACCTTCAACCGTTCCCTCGCTCCATGTGTACCCCAACCACCCGCCATGTCCGACTCCTACAAAAATTCGGTTACTCGGCCCCGCCACGAAACACCGGAATATTTCCTTTGTTCCGCATGTTCCCCTGGGGGTCTAGCTCAAGTTCTATTTAGAGGGCTGCCTCCCATAGATATATATAGGGCCGACCCCCTCCCTCTCTCTGAGATAGATAGATAGATAGATCGATAGAAGGGGTGTGTCGCCTCTCTCTCTTTGGAGGGTGAGTCTTCGATATATATAAAAGGGGCGGGGAGGTAATAGAGATTCTTCTCTACCCATTATTAGATATGGCTCTTCAATAATCTATCCAAGATAATCATCATCGTCTTATCCGCCGCTCAATCTTTTTAGGCATATTACCTGGAGGAAAAGATACATCTAGTACTGGGCCGATAATTTGAGCAATACGTCCTGCCTTCTTTTCTACAAGTGCGGAAACCCCAAGAACAAGAGGATTGGTTCTCATAATAATATAAAATAAATAAAAAAGGAGATTGATTCAAATTGCTAATACTAGCAAAAAAGTATAAAAAAACACAAAAATATTCTATACTGAGTTGATCAGTCAATAATAACTGAGAGTGAAGTTACCACTTTTAACTTACTTAGTAATCTCTTTTCTTTATAAAGTTCAACTTCGATAATGATCTGGAAATACATTCATTATTTAACATGAAAATGTAGAAAAACTTATTATAAGTTTTTCTACTATTGGATTTGAACCAATGACTCTCGCCGTATGAAAGCGATACTCTAACCACTGAGTTAAGTGGGTTATTTATAATCATAGATAGAGTCGTAAACGATTATAGGTAGAATTAAACATATTAAACAATATGGCCTACTAGAGGGGCCATATCTAGATATGGGCTTCGATCCCCTATCTATATAGATCTATATGATATATGAGCCGAGAGGACTATACTCCCAACCGCCATATATAGAGTATATAGTTGAGTTGGGCCTCTCCCCCAATCATAGAGAATTCTTCCCAACTAGTTCGAATATAGATCCTCCCATTGGAACTACATGTAGCATATCTATCGGTTGAATCCCTTGATCGTATATTCTCTAGTTCGCCCCCAACCCCCCTGTTGGGATCTAGACCCCCACTCTAAACTAGTTGGGATCCGGGCAGCCCCGATGGCGGCTCCCCCATATAGAGAGAGGCTCATCTCCCCCGCATATATATATAGGGGAGAGAGGGCTCGACTCTATATCTTGTTCTATCCGGAATCGGGCAGATCTATATGGTGAGTATCCCTCCGTAAAGAGATATAGAGAGAGAAAATATAGAGAGAGAGATATAGCCGCGACTATATCATTATCATATAGCCGCTATCTATCTCCGAGAATCGGATCTCGGGAAATAGGAAGAGTGGCCCGAATTCACTTTAACAGAGCCTTGCACTGTGCACTCGGCCATTCGAATCTAGTGAAACGAGGAGTCTCGGAGCGCCTTGTCTCTAGTTGTTGGGGTGCGGTGAGTCAGGGGCAACTCTCTATAGTCTATTATAGTCTATAGTCGAGGTGAGCGATAGAATCTATATAACAGAACAGGCGGTCAAGAGAAACCCCATCGCAGGTCGCCCGCCTAATATCTAGAACTCCCCTATCTAGAATCGGCACTCGATTCATTCCATTGAGATCTATATCTAGCCGACTATCGGCCAAATCGATCTACATACCATCTGTTGGGGCCTACTATAGACATGCAGACACCTGCCCCTAGATATATAGACTAGGTCAGTAGGAGCTTTCCAAATCAATAGCTTAGTAGCCACATTAGCTGCGCTTGGGATGATTCTAGGCGCAGCGTATCCCCTTTGGCTATATAATCGTGCGGTTCTCGGAAATGTAAAACCCAATTTCCTCCATAAATTCTCCGATCCAAATGGAAGAGAAGTTACGATCTTTCTACCTCTTATCGTTGGAGGGGCGACCGTTGAACTACCGAAGAAATGGCCGGACACCCATATTCCAGGGCCATACAACCCCGTTACATGAAATGCTCCGAATCCGAAACAGGCTGCTCCTGAGAGGAATAAATGAATGCCAAAAATCTTAGGCAAATCTAAAGAAGGTTTTCCTGTACGGTCATCACAGAATACGTCTAGATCCCAATATACCCAATGCCAGATAGCTGCTAAAAAGCATAAGCCAGAAAACACAATATGTGCTCCGGCCACACCTTCATAACATCGCTCACTCCCTCGGGCCTATACTATAAATCTCTGGGGAGGGGGCATATGTGTGCCGACTATAGAGAGATAGTCTCACTTGATCTATCGATCGATCCCCTCGGCCTCCACCTCCCCCATTTTGAACTAGATGGGCGAGATAGAACATAAGCGCCCTATCTAGATAGAGTTCACCCTATATCTAATCCCATCTATATAGATAGGTACATCGCCGGTTCTAGTTGAGGGGTCTTATCTATATATGGGTTTTGGCCTACTATATAGATATAGATGGTCGGGATCCGTAGGCCCCTCTCTATTCTCTATTCAAGCGGCTAGGCAATTATGTATATAAGGAGTTAGATTGGGGACGGCTGTGCCCCTATTCCATACAGAGAGTGAAAAGAAGTGGACCATGAGGGCTAAGTGATTCTCTAGGTGAGGAGAGTGTCGGGCGGCCCCCTCCCCCTCTTTATATGGGTATGGCGCATGAATGAGACTATGGCGGCCTTGGGGTGATCACCCACCCCATATACATATATAAATAAAAGCCCCCTCTCTATGGGTTAGAGGGGGAGTTGGGGCCGAGGATCGAGCAAAGGTCGAGGTAGACTCGACTCTCATGCTCTACGCTCTACGCTCTACGCTCTACTAATAGACTGGACTGGGATCGGACAGAAACCCGCCCCTATCTATATATATATCGATCGAGGGGAGGGCGCCAATGAAACTCTATATACCATCACTCACACCCCGAGCTATAGATAGGTAGATAGGGCTCTCGTCCCCATATATAGAGAGGTAAGGGGTGCCCCTAACCCGAACTATCTTATCATCTAATTCTAGATAGGGGCCCCAGATATAGGGCTTATGGTCAAGACCCTCCCCTCCTCGACCCTCCGATGGGCCAATGGGGGCCTATTAATATAGGGTAGGGCGACCCCGACCCATCGGGCCCCAACCTCGCTCTCGTCCGAGAGGACCCCTATAGAGAGAAAGATCTAATATATGGGGTTGAGGACCCCCCTATCTATATCTCGTGGTATATAGAGTTTAATTGGCGCTCTCCCCCATACCCATACCCAGATATTAGAGTAGAGAGGCCCTATCTATATCTGGGGCCCCCCTCTCTATAGATGGGGGAGATAGGGTTTCATAGGGGGTCCTTCGGACCCTCGCCTCGCCTCGACCCCCCCCCCTCTCTCATCTATATGGGGGCCCTATCTCTATATGGGGGGGGGCCATATCATATATAGATAGGGGGGGGGTTGAGTAGAGAAAGCAAAACAAAAATGCGAGTGCCAATCCAATAAAGAGTTGGCACCCATTCTCTAAATATAGATATCTTGTTCCACGTTGGTCTGGGTAGTTCAGATAAGAGATATAGGGTCGAGTGTCGAGTGTCTAAAGGCTAGGCCCGATCGGCTTGCCCCTTATCTAGATCTATGATCGCCTTCTAATCTAGAGAATCAATCGTCTTATGATGATCTCGAATAGCCCCACACGTCTCTATAGTCTAATCGACCCGAGATATCTAGATGGAATCAAGAAAGGGAGATGGGAGATGAGATACCGATATTTCCCGAATAGAGTGAGTCATCTCCCCAGATAGAGAGATGGGCCTCAAATAGAATATCTAGATGGGCCCATCTCCATCTCGGTTCTGTCTTCTATCTCAAACTATGGGGAGTAGAGGGGTTCATCAACTACCCCCAACCACCCCAACCCCAACCTGTCTATATGGATATGGCCCCAACTCTATAGGATATGGCCCCAATCCTATATAGTAGCAATAGCGGTAGCGATAGAGGCGGCCTATATGCCTATTCTATCTGGGGCGGACCCCCTCCCTCTATAGGCATCTTATCTATCTGGTTGTCGATTCTATATGGCACAACAATCGAGGTCAAACCAGATCAAAGGCGGCCATATACTTCTATATAGAGGGGTCGAGCCCTAGACCATCTATTCTATATGTGATACGACTGTCTCTATAGTTAGTTATGAAGTATAGCATCTCCAAATTCAACCATTCACTCATAGAATAGATATATGCTCTGTCGACTACCGACTATAGATGTTAACGTTGCTAGACACCAATCGGGAGCGGAAGGATATAGCTATATAGCAGTCATGCCAAATAGATCCAGTCAATTCAAAGGAGTTCACCGTCGGGCCCCCTCTCTCTATAGATCTATATGGGCCCGGGGTGGGCGGGCGCCTATAGAGATCTATAGGGGTCCCGATAGGGCGGGGGAGTGCCAACTCTATCTAGCTTAGCTGCCCCCTGGCCCCAACCCCACCCCCAGAGATCTATAGGGGAGGCGGGCGCCTATATCTAGATAGATAGGGGCGCATAAAGAGAGGCGGGCGCCTATATCTAGATAGATAGATAGATAGGGGCGGTGCCCCTCTCTCTATCTGAGGGTATAGAGGCGAGGGGGAGGGCCTATCTATATATATGGCTCGGCCTCCCGGGAGACCGGCAACGCCCAGGCGGGCATAAATGAATGCCATATATGGATAGGATTTCTGCGAGCAGAACAGAACATAACATATTACGGTTCGGTTCGGTTCGGTTCGGATAATAGGCGGCACGGGGCCATGAAGACATGTGTTCTATTGGCCATAAAAACTTTCATATGCCACGCACCCTTTATATCTATATATGGCGATGGATCGAGGGAGACTCGACCCTCGGCACTCGGCCTCCTCCCAGATAGATAGGCTTGGCCAGGGGCGACCCTATCTATCTCTATCTATCTATGGGGTCACTAAACCCGATTTCTCCACTTTAAAACCCTAATCGGTAAAATCGGACCACGAAGGCACAAAAGGAATGTTGCGTTGTTCCTCCACTTCCTAGATTTGCTGATTTACCCGACGAACCAATGATAAGGCGACACGTGACACTTTTTCGAAGCTTCTAGAGGAAAATACAGTTTTCAATTGGGGTTCGAATGCACTTTTATAGTTTTACTCATAACTTTTGATCTAGGCATCCATTTTCAGTAAAATTTGTTGCATTAGAATCGTCATGACAAGGGCTTTCCACAGAGATTAAATTTCAAGCAAATGGTGCAATATTTTTGGATATTTTAGTTGTAGAAGTTTGGGTGGAGAAAACATCGTTTTCATGGATGCAATGGCAAATTTAGAACTGGAAATGTTCTCTTGATCTTATTTCGACCCCAGATGCTTCTAGAAATGGAATATGCCCCTCCTGACCCCACCAAATGAAGAATGATTTTTGCATTGTGGAGTGGACATTTGGCATTATTTCCCTCTTTCATCTCCCTAATTGCATGCTCCTCCATTGATTTGCCCTCAATTCACATGGATCACCATCTCGACCATTGATTGGGCATCTACAAAGCATATCATTCCAAGGTTTTGGCTATTATTGTATAAATATGAGGCTTGTCCTCAAAAATGGGCTGAAAAATTCATTTCTGCACAAAACAGATTGAAAATTGGAGGGTTTAAGCTCTAAGTGAGGTTCTTGATTGTGTAGCAGCTCTGCAAAGATCTGGATACTTGTAATTGTCATCTATAGGTTCATGTTAAGGTGGTTGCTGATGTACAACCATTAGTAGGCTTTGAGACTCATCTTCTATATGTTTCCCTTGTCTTCTCTGCAAATGGACATGCAAGATCAATTCTGCCATGAATAATTCTGATCTTTCTCATTGTAAATAGATCTTGAAATCAATAAATGGTGACTCTCCCTTGTAATCCTGTGTTTATTGTGCCAAATAACTTTAGAGAATCATTCTGCATTTAATTGTGTGATTGGGAATTGAAGGATTGTTGCATTGTAGTGTTACTTTGCACCATTTGTTTTAGTTATAAATCTCCTTTTGCAATTTCTGTAAATGCATATTTGTTTGCCCTAGGGTGTCCTTTGGCATTAGAAATTTGGTATGGTGAGTGCATGAGGCTTCATTCTCAGGTGTCTGTGCTGAGGTCTCAAGGGTTAATTTGCATTGTTTGCCTTGTTTGGGTGTCTATGAGGGCAAGCAACCTTTGGAGAGTGACTTTCCTTTGATTTCAGGTGTGAATGCATTGTCAAGACAACATGGTTCCTCTCACTAGCCCTTTCCCCATTTCCATCCACCTTCACTTTCATTTACACTATCCTTTTGCCCTACCCCCTGCAGATTTCATCTCCCTTTGCATATCCAACATGATATCTGCCTACAAATCACATTTACCTTGCATATTTTGAGTGTATTTTCCATGAATTGTGAAGATTAGCATCTCAAGTATCATTTCACTCAAGGTTGTCAACAAATTCTTTCAAAATGATGTTGATATCTGCCAAAAATTCTTTACCTTGCAAAAGTGATGCATTGTGAAGATTATCACATTTAATCTACCTCAAAATGATGGTTATCACATTTAATCTATCTCTAGTGGCTTGTGTCTGATGTATCAAGTGTTTGCAATGCTTGTGTGACCATTCTTTTGAATGAGCATTGCATTTTGTGGTTGCATTTGATCTCAGATTGAGGTTCCAACAAGTTTGAGGGCTTGAAACATAATATCTCCCTCTCTTTCAAGCCACCCCATAGGTTCTCTCACCTTGGCCCAGGCAGAGCCATAAAGTAGCAGGATAACCACATCCTCAGTCACGTGCCTCCCTGTCATCCCAACAAGGCTTGATCATGAGGAAGAGATAGATCCATCCCCAGCTACAAACGACAAACTAACAAGTGTATCTTCCTCCCTTGCTCTCTCTTCATGCAAATCTGCATTCCAAATTATAAAAAGGACATTACAGATAGTTGAAGACTCAACAAGTGCATTCAGACTTGTGGGAGAACCGATTCGTGAGCTTCAGAGTCGTATGCTCCGGCAGTGGCAAGTGCGGGAGAAGCAACATTGGTGCGAGAGCAGATGTGAGATTATGCACAAGGAGCCGTTGCGCGCAAACAATTGATGATGTGTGTTGATGTTGATGTGTGTTTACATTTATGATTTCATTTTCTTATGTGCACGCAAATGAAGCAACGGTTGTAAAAACCCAAACGGGATAGAAATTGCCCAAGTATCCAAGATAGGAAGCAATGGCCGTAGAAACCCAAGCGGGAGAGAAAACCCAAGCATGAGATAGATAGGAATAAGAGCAAGTAGGATAATATGTCTCAATGATGACATGTGAATGATTGGCATGCATCGTTGATGATGTCAACTACGCCATGTAGAATTTGACAGAGTATGAATCATTAGGTCCTCAAGGTTGTCTTGTATGATGGTGATACCACGATAGACTTCTAATCGTGTAGAGAAGAGGGAATCATCAATCCTATTAGAGATCTCGTGCGAGGAAATCACAACGGATATCATCAAGGGAGGTATGTTGGGGGCAATGATGAGTCCGAAAAATAAGATGGTGGCATAAAAGGATGTAATGAAGCGGATCGGGCTCAACACTTAGGCACATGAGAAGAAGGTTCTCGGGCTCGACGTTTAGGTGCATGAGGAGAAGGTTCTCGGGCTCGACCCTTGCGGGAGATAACCCAACAAGTATCATTTGTATGTGAGCAAAAACCATAATGAGAAAAAAAGAGTGATGTTGAAAGAAGGTTGTGTGGCTTTCTTTTGTTGGTCTCACCTGATTTCTGCTTCAAGTTTCTTCATATGGTAGGCTCTATAATTTGAAACATCATGCTCGGGAGCCACATGCCACGTGCGGATGGTTCAGCCACAGGCGAGCAAGGAGCCATAATGGCAAGAAGAGCTGGTGGTGATGTCGTGAAAAGTTGACTCATGGCAACATGTGGAGAAGTAGAAGGGGACGGAGGGGGAAATGTCACAATAGGTGTCGTAAAAGGGTTATCCAAGGGAGCAAATTGTGGCTTAGGCGTCGATCGTCAATTAAGGGAGTATAGTTCATGAGCTCATCCTTGGAATCGAAGTCAAAATAGGTATCATCGTCGTCCATAAGATCATTTGCCTCTAGATCGAAGGTAGTATGTGTGTCTTGCGAGGAGACGGTGATAATGTTGATGTTATGACTAAAGGTAGAGCGCGTAGTGTGTTATGATAGCAAATGATTTCCGCATTCTTAGCCTGGGCATAGCCTGCTAAGAAGGGATCATCTAGAGAATAACCATCATCATAATTGGGTGTGGCGACATCAATAGCACAAGAATCAATAATAGTCTCGGGTCAACGAGATGTTCTATGGGAGAACGCTTAGTGCAAGTAATAATGACAGGGGACACGGTCGGCATCCTTCTTGTGTGAGCAAGGTCGTAAAGTGGGAGATAAATGGGAGATAATGGCATCAGGAAGATCAGAGATGTTAATGCTAAGGTTGATTTCATCGGGCTCATCATCATCGAAAAGGTCAGTTGAGCGCAACCCACAACCTCGAGATGACCACTATAGCCATGAAGAGAATCAACAAGGTAGTTGAAGCATCAATATTCCCGAAATGGTATGGTAGGAAGTTCTTCGAGGGTGGGAATTTTAAATGTCCCACGTTGTCGAAATGTGTTAAAGTTCCAAGAATTCATGTCTCCTTGTATTTTATAGATTGCTCCTAAGTGCGCGAATTTAGCACATCGGCAAGCGAGATCACGCAACTACACGCATGCGATGAGTCCACGATCACCCTACGAGGATATTATAAGACAAGGGGAAGTTGAAGACCCCGACTTTGACATGAACGCTGCAAGGAGGCACAGTGATAGGGAGCCAAATGCAAATCCATAAGGGGCATTTGTGTACAATCGTAGCCTTGACACATGTTCCTAGTGGATTTTAGATTGTCAATAGAGTAACCGAGTGTCTTGATGAATTCAAGGAAGCAACACAAGTGCCAAAACCTTCATCTATGAGGGCTCTTTCGACCGTGGTGTGGCCAATCAAGAATAAGATAAATAGGGGAGTGTCGTCTACATGAAATAAAGCTCATCGAATCATAGAATCAAGAGGGAAGTGAATGCATAAGGAATAGTCGGTGTAGAGATCGGTAGAAATAGATAACTCTTCGCATTGACACGTGATGCTCTCTTCCCAACCAAGTAGGGCAAGTTGTTGCCCAAAGTGGGTGGAAAAGGAATGTTCATAGCAAAAGTGTTGACATAAGACGCTCACGATGTTGGGGTGAGGTACGAATGAGTTCCAAGAACGGGATTTGACTTGGAAGGCGAGAGAGTTTTGCGAGAGGGTCTCGATCTTCGTGGTTGGGCTATGCGAAGTCTCGAACTCGAGGAATGTCCGTCTCAACAAAGATCTCAAGAAGAGGGGCTAGCAAAACATTCTAGATTTTGAGTCAGAATGGCGCATTTCTACGAGATCGTCCATGGTGGAGATGATTCCACAAGGGTTGATGGCGTAAGCATTCTCAAAACCAAAAGCAAACGGAATTGACCATGCAAGAATGTCTACACAAGGCCCAATGGCATTCACCTGAGATCAGCATTGCATGAAGGGCTTCTTCATGAGGTTTTGTTGTGAAGAACATGGATAGACGACCCTATAGGATTTATCATGGGCCGAGGAAGGGTAAGAGGGCTCGATACAGCAATAATACGTTTGGAACCGTCCATATGAACCGCACTTTCTCGTGAATGCACTAAAAGATGGTGTTGATGGGGTTTTGTTGCACACTCTGAAAACACCAAAAGAGGAATTAAATCCCTACTCATTTTAGAACCTAGCTAGAATAATGGTTCAAAGAACAAAATACTCTTAACATATAACTTTGTTGGGATCTATGCGGCATTTGTTAACCCACAAAGGCCTTGGTGAACCTTAGCAGATCTACCAATCTTTGGTTTGTTTCAATTTGGCTCATCTTTGGATCGGGACTATCTTGATTTGCATTAAGCTCGTCTCTAATTATATTTACAATGATCTTCTAAGGAATTGGATCTCATCAACATAAACAAAAGAGTGGGAAAGGCAGAAAAGAAAAGAAACTAGACTCTCTCTCTTCTCAAGCAAAGCCAAACACTTTGATCTCAATCAAATCACACATAAAACCAGAGACAATAAGAAATAGTTTTGCACATTTCTGTATTAACTCTAGGCAATCAGTCAAGGGAAATTAAACATTGAGAATCACAGCCTGCATAATCAAAGTAAATAACTGTTGTACATCTACAAAGCTTCTACAGAGGTTAGTCAACCTAACATTGGTTCAAGCTAACCAAATTCAACAAAACACAGAGCAATTAACATGAGAAAACATCCCTAAACCATTTAATCTCTGAAATAGCACAACACATCTAAGAAACTAAATGTCAGGAACAATAAACCATGAAGATGAGACTAGCAAAAGCTCAATCTCTTACCCTGCAGATTTAAATAAAACCAAAAGTGCAAACTCTACTTAAAAACAAAAAGAGATTTGTTTCTAGGATTAAATCCATGAATTCTTAATCGGAAACTATTAAATAGCCCACAACACAAATATGATACTCCATTCAAAGTCCGGGACCGCTGGACCTAACTCCATTGATGTTTACAATAAGCTCTTGATGTATTTATAGAGTAATGGGCACCGCCACATCCTCTCGAGTGCATTACAAGCCTCCAAACAAGCAAACTAATTTAAAAATGGGAAAAACTAAAATTGAAACCTAAACTAATAGTTGGAAGAAGACATTCCCATGAATTACAATGAATTCCCCCAAAACAGGCAGATATTTGCTTGAGAGTTGATCCGTGTGAGAGTCTCAAGGTTATCCCATGAAATCGGGAGGATTAGAGAAGTTTGGGTTGCCACTTGTCCATAGATCATGATTTGCCAATGTAACAACCAAATTTGATTCTTAGCTTGTTTATTTCCTTCTCTTTTTGCATCTTGACTCTGTCATGAAAATATCTAGAATCTCTTCACCATTCTTTCTCAAATTTGTCTTTGTTTGTAGCCCTCTCGAATTACGCTTCTACTAGTATTGGTCTCATGCCAAATGGTGGTCTCAATTAGGAGATATGACCAAAAACCAGGCCTCTATTCGTGCCTCTCAGGCGTCCCCCGAGCTTATTTCAACACCGAGCCAAACCGTCAAATTTAAGCTCACAAACGGGCATTGTCGCGAATCTCAAACCTTGTTGATGTGTGCCACCATGCTATATGCTTTTCATCATGCTTTGGTATGGTTTAGAGCGAAGGAGCAAGGGAGAATCTTTTGAGGGCGCGGGGACTCCGATTGCCGCCACTTGTCCTTTTGGTGCATATGTGTTCCCCATTGACAACCCACAAAGTCTAGAGCGAGGGAGCTTAACCTTTGAATAACTCTACAATTACCTTGAACATCGATGATTGAGACGCATCCCTCTTAACCACATCTTGTGACTTTGTTTTAGCTCAATTCATTAAAACACTTAATTGACTTAAGCCTTTCGACCGTCTTTTAACGTTGACTCATCCTCCAATAAATCTCCTCCATGTAGCTATTTCTAATTCTCGACTTGTCCCCGTGGCTTGGTCGATTCAAACACCTTGGTGATTCAACTTTAACAAAAGTTAAATCCACGTGTCTCTATATGATTGACTTCTCGGCTTAAAAGCCTTCAATGGCTCGGCTAATGCAATGACTCCGCGTCTCTCTCCTTTGCTTAATTGTATGCCTTAATTTCCAGCCCTCGATTGATGACACAAGTTCAAATCCCTTAATCTCGAGATCTCAAGATCTCGCTTGTTTGAAGTACCTCTTATGAATTTATGCCTTTCAAACCAGGGGCACGTGGAGTGGTCCACGTGGCTTCTCATTGTGGTTTCGTGTTTTCGAGGTCTCGAGTTCCTCCTCCTCCCTTTGATTTTACCTTTGTGAAACTTTCGGGACCACGAGGCTCAAAATGAAAATACATGCATCGAGCTTTACATCTCAGGATCGCAGAACTCTCGAAGCTTTTGGGCTATTTTCACCGTAACTCTAAAATCCTCGCGTTCATGCTTAAGCGCACTCATCTTGGGCTCTCGTGTTCTTGGGGCCTTGCAAGACTTGCTCTGCAAAAGATTTTCCCGTAAGCCGATTGAAGGATACATGTCCACAAGGATAATTATCTTTAATCGGTGCCACCATGAACTGCGACAAACTTTAAACAAGATAAATTTAACATCTAAAAGTTGATGCAAAACTGAAAAGGAGACAGTCAAATGCGCATTTAAAGCCTATTTTAACAATAAAAAAAGACTTAAGTGATGGATTTATCTTTCTAATCACTCTACACATGTTAAACATTAAAGCTAGCCATGAAAGCTTCATAAAATGATGATTAAACCAAAAGGTGAAGCGAGAGTTAAAATTTGAGACAAGTTATAAACCAAGTTTAACTCTGCTAATATAATGAGTTTAATTAGACTGTCAAAACTAGAGACTTTTAATCATGCCAAAGAGGTTATAAAACACAATTTTAACAACTGATAACTGAAAGCAGGCTCCATTCTCTTGTCAAAAAGAAATGGGGATGTGTTGGGTACCAACAGAGGGATATGAGGTATCAACAACATTGCTAGCCACATTGTTAGCCGGAACAAGAACAAGGTTGGGTGTTTCAGATTTGAATTGAACACGAAGTGGGTCATTGTAGGCTTCAAGACATTCATTAGCTTGATGGACCGCTTCATGTCTATCACATTGTTGGGCTTTGTCGCATGCCTAGATAGCTTCATCGAGCCTTTCTCGAGTGATGGCCTCATGATCAAAGTTGTTGCCAAGGAAGAAGGTATAAGGAAAGGATTGAAGGGCACAACAATTATCATAGGAATGGCCCCAATTGGCATGCCACCAACAAAATTTGCTTTCATCATGCCATTGAGGAAGAGATTGAGAAGGATCTACGGCAATGGTGAATGGTCGGGGTAGACACCATCACAACTCCTCCTTGGATAAAGGTCGGTGACAGTCAAGTATGGGAGGGGGTAAAGAGTTGTTTTGTGATTTGGTGATAGATTGATCAATGTTATGGATAGTCCTATTGGAAGAAGTGCCTTGAGGAAGAGTATCTATGACTTCGTCATCAGTGGCATTCTTGTTTCTAAGACACATGAGGACTTGAATGTTCTTGGGAGTTTGTTGCTTTGGAAGAGGCTTTTGAACTCTCTCATGAGGTAATCTTAGCGTTTGGCCTACTCAAATGCTTCTTCCAAAGAGGTAGGAGAAAAGGACCTAACCTTGTATTGAAGGCAAGGTTCAAGTGGATCGGGCATGTTGTGTTTGGCCCTAGTGGATCAAGTTTTCCAACGTTTGATAAAAGCTTGGGCAAATCCATTGTCCATTTGCTTACAATTGATGAAAGTGTTGATGTTATTCTCAGGAAGATCATGGTACTGAAATTCATTGACTAGAGCAGTCACCAAGCTTTCCAGCTCGACAATGGAGTTGGTTGGGAGGGTATGGTACTAGTCCAAGGCATCTCCCATAAGTGTCTTAGCTAAGAGTTTGGTGGCAACATAGGAATTGGTTTTGACCCAATCTTTGTAGAGATTGCCAAAGGCCTTGATATGGAGAGTGGGGTCGGTTGAACCATCACAAGTGATGGAAGGAGTGAAGCCTCCAATGTCCATGGAAGCAATATAGGAGCGCGAGAGGCTCTCTTTGAATTGCTTGAAGCTATGTCACAGAGTTCGCCGAATTTCAACCATGAAATTCGAAATTCGGCGAATTTAAAAGAATTAGTAAAAAATCGTTAAAATTCGCAAGGAAAATTCGGATATTTGATTTTTGGTCGAATTTAATGAAACCCTAGAAAATCTGTGAATTTTGACGAATAAATTTGGAGAAAATTCGTTGAAAAGTCAAGTTGAAAATCCGTATTAGGGTTTAGACATCCGCTAGGGTTGGCTTTCAATTTGTTTTAAAAGCGACCTTGACATATACTTGTTTCTGCAACTGTGAAGCGTTTACTGACGCTGCTGCCTTCCATTTGCGATTTGGAGCTATATTCGAACCTTTGAAGATTCGTTTACTGACGCCACTTCTTGACAGTCTGCCATTGCTGGAAAAAACGTCCCCTGTAGAAGAAGTTGTGGAAGTCGCTGCCTCCAAAGTCGCTGCCGAAGAGAAAAGATTTCTGCAAAAGCATCGCTGTTTATTTCTGAAATCTGTGGAATTTTGCTTTTGGCTAGCAATTTTGTTTTAGATTTTTTAGGTTAAGTTTTTTTATGGCCCACGACTTTAGTCTTTTAAATACAGGTTTATGTTTTTTTAATTTGGTTATGTAGGTTTAGTTATATAATTATATATTCAATATATTTTATTGATTATATATTATTTAAGACTTAGGTTTAGTTTAGTGTTATATAAATATATATTTAATATTTATTAATTCCTATATGTTATTTAATACGTAGGTTTAGTTTAGTAATTTAGTAGTAATGTATTTAGGTTAAAATATAATATAGATAGGAATAAAGGTATTTGCAAGTTTGAGAAAATGTAAATACATTATGAATAAATAAATCGCAATATTAATTTAAGTCTTTAAAACAATAACATAGACTTATATAAATATTATTTGGTTTAACATAGACTTATCTAAATATTATTTAGTTTAGCTTTTGCCTTTAGTGATTTTAATTTATTAGGTTTAGTTTTAGCCTACAAGTTATATTTATTCATAGCTAGGAAAATTTTAGTTTAAGTTTTATGTTTTTAGAAACATTTTTAATTATAGTTAATCAATAAACTTTATAATTTAATTAATAGTTTAAATTTTATTCATAACAACATTGATATAAATTTATATTTATTATTTAATATTTAGGTTTTAAATATATTTCTAAATTTAAAATATAATTTACGGAAATTAATAATATTAATATATTTTATTTTCATAAATAAATTAATAAAAATGTAAATTTATATAATTCGAACTTATTGACGAATTTTTTATCCGAACTTTATCGGTTGACGAACTTGATCGAATTTTATCCTCGCCGAACACGAACACGAACACGAACCTGGTGACTTAGGCTTGAAGGGTCTTGTTGTGGATAGGAGGTTGTGTAATGGGAACTCCATTGAGTCCAACCGAAAGGGAAGGGGGTTGACCTTGGTTTGTCGTGCCCCAAGAGACCGTTTGAGGTCGACTAGCAAGCTGAGCTAGATTAGTTTGAAGTTGCAAAAACTGATTTGCAGTCATAGTCTGTTGTTGGCTTATGCGATCAATGAGTTGCATGATAAGTTGGGTAGAGTCAATATTTGGAGGGACATTCGTGTTATTGGTTGGATCAGAGTCTGATCCATTTAGAGGAGGCTCGATGTGATTGATATTTGCATCCAACTTCTAAGAAAGATAGTCCTCAATGCACTTGCATAACATTTTGGGTGACTCTCCTACATATTCAGGAAATTGTTGCAGAAATTTTTGCATAACAGAGGTATAATCAGATTTAGGGACATCTTCATGTTCCCCTTCTTCTTCAGTTTCGAAGATAGAGTTTCAAATGTTGGATCTGGTCTGTATATTTCGAGGTGGAGGCTTTGACTTCCTAGCATTAGCCCCGATGGCAAAACAGCCGGTGTAATGAGGGACTAAATTAGCAAGGCCGTCATTCTGAGAATTATTAAGGTCACATAAAAGTGGCTTAGCAGAGGAGCTAGTGGAATTATCGAGTAAATACTCCAAAGTGAAACAGAGATATCTAAAAGAGGCTTGCTAGTAATAATTTTCCGACGCGATAGGTCGTGCAAAAATTTTACACAGGCCAATGGCATCAGGAAAGGATTAACTGCGAAAATAGAAGGGTTCAAAACAAGATCAGCCGTGCAGAAAGTTTGCACAGTGGTCAATGGCGTCTAGAAAGATCAATTGAAGTTCAGACAGGATCAGTTGTGTAGTAGGATTTTTGCAGGGGTCAATGGCATAGAGAAAGAGAAAAAAAATAAGAAAAGAGTGAATCTAACCTAATTGGGAGTGGAGTAAGATTCACGCTCAAGTTCACCAGAGTTATGATGGGCAAAAGATAGGTTATCAATTGAGTTATTAAATATCGGGATCCAATCTAAGTCCAGACACATAATGTAGATACAAAGGTACTCAAGAAGCGTTAGTGTCATAATTCTGGAGGATAGTAACCCTAACTCTAGGATAGCTATAGGTTTTCAAGGCCTACAACTAAGATAAAGATATGTATCCTACTAGAATTCAAAAATAAGAGTAACCAAGGGGTGGATAAAGCCAAGGGGCATAATATAATAAGACAATGCAATAGAACAAAGCAAACATACATCTACTCTAGTCTATAGTAATGAATGACCAACATACAACATACACGTGCAAGATAAAAGACTAAAGAGGGTTAGAAATACTTACTTGCAACGTGTGTGTGACCGTTGATGCATAATCCTCCCCAAAGACAACAGCACTAAGAGAGAATCATTATGGGTGGACAAGGGGAAAGCTCAACAAGAAGATCTTTAGTCCTAACTCACTATGGTGACCCAAAATGCACAAAGGTAAGCTCCAAGACTCCAAGTCAACAAATAAGTGCAAAATAGTGCGAAAATGTGCGAGCAAGAAGTGCCTTCATGTATGACAAAGTGTTAGGTAGTGGTTTTAAAAAGAAAGGCGAAGTATATATACCTAATGCCATTACTCATGGGCGATGGCGTCGGCTATGGAAAAGCCAAAACAGACACCATTGCCCATGGGTGATGGCATCGGCCTTGGGAGAAACCCTAAGGTCGAAAGGTGTAAAACATGGGAAATGGAGGCCAAAAGGTAAATGGAGGTGACGAAGGTCTAGGGTGACCGAAAGTAAGGATAATAGTGTGCAACATGCATGAACAAAGGGAATAAAGGAGGCAAGGATAGGGTAACTAAGGCATAATAGCGACATCTCCCAAATGGTGTAATCTAGCCCATGTGACCAAGTTCGATCACACCCCAATCCCAACAGGCCCCTTAAGACACCCACTCAAGAGGAGAATGCATCAACAGCCCCTGCACAAAAGAAATAGTTAGCAAACGTCAAAAATATGGCGTATACAATCACGAGTTTATTATAAAGTAATATGAAAATAGCTCAATTATATGCTCAAGTAAAAGGAAGTTGATTTGATCATAGCTTGGAGTCCAAGGAAGCTGAGTTGATTGAAAGCTTTGAACAAGGTCACTGGGTAGGCCTACGTCATGGAGTCAAGACTTGAGGAGGTTACCTTTAAAATAGGAATTGTCGACCTTTTAAAACATAAATTGATATTGTTGCATATATATAGTCAAAGTGCCATATAGCACAAGTGGAGAACTTGACGTTGTGAGGTGCAAGGGTTTGAGAGGTCACGAGTTCAAGACTTGTGCACTCTTTAATTTTTAAAAGGAATGGGGAAATTTAAAAGTTAAAGGAAACAAACTAATATATATTTTTAAGCGCTTTGTAGTGCAAATGGTGAAAAGGATTTTGATAAAACATGCTGACCAAGAGGTCAAGGGGTCGAATCCCCTAGCCTACCTATATTTTTGCAAAGAATTTTTTTAATTTCTTTTTTTTAGGAAAATTGAAGAAAATTTTCGAGAGAAATGAGGGTATATTATTTTTTTAAAACAGATTTTTTTCCAATGGGGTCATTTTTTTAAGAAGATAACCATTCTAGGGAGGGTATTTTCTCATACCAATGATGTCTAGGATCTTCTCCACAACTTTTGCTTCCTCGTCCACAATGGATAACAAGTTGTTCGAACCTCTAAACCCATCTAGCTATCATGCCTGGAAGCCAAAGATGAGATAGTTGCTCCAATCCAAGAGAATGTTTATGCGTTCACCTCGGAAAAGGATAAGTATGGCTATATGTGCAAGTAAGATGAAGCTCTCAAATTGATTGGCCTAAATGTGTCTAAGAGTTTGTAGTTTCACATAGATGAACCCAAAACTCCGAAAGAGGTATGGGAAATCTTTGAAAAGCTCTTTGGTAAAGTAAATGAATTCAAGATACTTCGGTTAGATACAGGTGTTCGCCCTCTGGTTTTCTATCTATTGAAGATTTTTGCTAAAATTCAAATCACTTAGATCACTATTGAAAGTTGGTGGTAGAGAAAAGAAGGATGATGAATGTATAATTTTGATTTTGTCTAAATTGAAAGGTCCTTATAGTGTGTTTGCATCCACATTTTACTCCACAATGGATGCTTTAGAAGAAAATTTCAAAATGCCTACTTTTGAGTTATTTTGTGAAAGGCTTACTCGTGAACAAACAAAATTGCGAGCACTTGATGCCTTACCTAGCTCAAGTCATGCACTAGTGGCAAATTCCTCTAAGGGAAAATGGAAACCACAACCAAAGTCAGGACCTCCTCCAACAGAGTCAAACAGACCTTCTCCAACCACCACTAAGACCTCTAAACCCTCAAATTCTAGCAAGCCTAACAATTTTGTCAGAAAAAAGAAGGTTTATGACCCTTGTCCATATTATAGCCAAATCATCTTGATTACAAATGTTATAAGAGAATAAAAGCATTGAAGCAAAACTGAAGTAACATAAAATTGATGTTCCTTCCTCCACAAATTCAGGGAAAGGAAAAGCTCTTTCTGCTAGGGCTTGTCTCCTTTGATGATAGATGGACTTTTTATTCTAGTGTTTCTCATCATCTAACTCACTCACATGGTTTGTTGAGTTCTCTTTTTAGTTACAACACTTCTTAGATAATCATGGGAAACTCTTCAAAAGTTGAAGTTTTGGGGTCTAGTTTTGTACATGATGTAAAATGGGTGCATCAATGATGTATTCTTGGTACCTGAAACTTCATCTAATTTGTTGTCAAATTATCAGATTTGTAATTTTGGTTCTAGGAAAACTATGGAGTTTACTCCACATAATGTTGTAATTAAAGAATTATTTAATCCACAGGATGTTGTAGCTACAAGTGTGGTGGACCATCATTCATGCCTTTATGTATTTGATAAGTATGATATCTCTACAAGGTCTTCACTTGTTGCTCATGCTAACATAATGAGCAAACTATCGCATGAACACTTTGGTCACCCAACTACAAATATTAGCAGCACTTGAGCTTGCAGAACATGATGAAAGGGCTTCCTAAGGTCTCCAATTGTGATGGTGTTTGTCTAGGATGCATGCTTGGAAAACAACATTAGGATCCCTTTCCAAAGGGACAAGCTTCAAGAGCTAAAGCTCCACTTGAGTTAGTACATAGTGATTTGATGACTTTTCCCACTAGGTCATTTTCTAGTGCAAAATATGTACTAAATTTCATTGATGATTTTACTTGGAGGACTTTCACTTTTCATCTTTCATACCTATTACTAACAATTTCCTTTGTGCAGATAAGGGTCACTAATGCATCTATTTCTAGAGCGGGTGCCTTAAGGGGCCTCTGCGGGAATGGGGAATGGTTATTCACGTAACCATTATGGGTTAGAGATACACAGAAGAGTGTCACTATTTGGTCTTGGCCTTAGTTTTCCTTACACTAGGTATCCTTGTCTTCCTAGGTCTCATGCACATCACATTCACAATTTCTTGCTTGCATCTCATCACTCTACACTTTGTTTATCCATATCCATGATCTACTGACACCTTTTTTTACTTTTCACGACACCTTACCTCTTTTTACACATCTTTGGTCATGACACATCACCCATGTGGGATGGTGTGTCGGTGTTGTATTTCCCATTTTGACGATGCCATCGCCATCACCCATGGGTGATGGCGTCCTATATATACCCTCACCTCATTTGACATTCATAAGAAAAGGAAGCCAAAATCATTCGAACTACCATTAGCTCTTCTTTTTGCCATCTTCACATCTTCTCACCTAGCTCTTGGTTCATCTTGCATCTTTCTTGGATTGATTGGATACTCTTCTTCTTGGATGGTTTTGCACTATTAGGTCACCTATAGTGAGTCTAGGACAGAATGGTGTTCCCCTTCACCTAATAGTGACTCTCTCTCTTGTGTGTTGCTTCTTAGGAGAGATAGATGCATCAGTGACCACCCTATAGGTACAAGGTGAGTGTTCTAACCATCTCTTGTCATTTTGCATAGGTAAGTTCATTTCCTTCTTCATTGTGTTATGTTAGCTTAGTATTTGATATGTTTGGATGCTAGTTAGCATAGTACTTTATTATCATTATCAACTCCTTAGCTTATCATTACTTTCATTTCAGTTATTTCATGCATGTTTATTTCATTTATTGTTGATCCATACCTCTCCACACCCAACCACCGATATCTCAGTAGGGTTCCTTCCTCTATCTTGACCACGGGCCTTGGAAACCCTAGGTTGACCTAGTGTAGGGATTATTTCCCTCTAGATATGTGACCCTAGCGCTCATTATAGCCCCTTTAAGTCTATCCCCTTGTATGTCATGGTACATGTGTGTTTCCTACTCATTGCCTCGATACCCTTGTAGAATGGATGATTTAGGAGTGCATGTTATTGAGACACATTTTGGCCCACGTCATACATTTCTGAGTGAACCCGATCGACATGAATCTTACAACAACCTTCTGATCGAGCACACAAACTCGTTAAAAGCATCCATCTCCAATTTGACTTCATCTAAGCATCCAAAAACCTAAAAACCCCAAAAACCCATATCTGCATAACACACCATCACCATTAGGTGATCATGTTTGTTTTTTTTTACTCATTTCTAAATGCCTTCGGCCTATGTAGCAAACCTATTTACACGGTTGATCTTTTTTCTTCTTCTCCATATTTGCTTCCAAACGCCTTCGACCTTGTGTACATTTTTTTTATGGCCGATTGTGTTTAGCCTTAATTTTTGCATCCTTTTCTCAACTAGATCAACACTCCATCATGGAGTATTTGGGCCTAGGGTCCTCTACTCTTTGTTGTGCAAAATTTTCCTGAGACATATCATCCTGACATTGAGTTCCCCTTTTGTATGGATTGTTGCATCATAGGAGCACCTAAAAGAAGCCTTCTACCCACCAATAATGGCCCACTTGAGGGATGAGGAAGAAGAAAACCAAATGATGATACTTTTGACCATCCTCCTTGAGATTCAAAAATTTCTATCTCAGTTTCCTCAATACAAGGAGAATCAAAAGAAATGCTTGGCAAATGCCTTCTTCAAATTTGTCTCTCCAAACAACTTGACCATAGGGCAAAAAAGGGAAAGCTGTTGAAATAGGCTCATCTGAAAATGCCTCCAATTCTACCCTACCAACCTCATTCTCCAACTCATTGACAAAATGAGCCAACAACAATCCCTACTACAATGGCTCAATTTCTCCAAATGCAAGCCAACATGGCTCAGTTAGTCAACCACCCTCTCAATGGGCTCTTGGGGCACCCATGCCCCCTCCTTTTCCAAATGGGCCTAATGGGGTGCCCATCACTCAACCCCCATTCAAAAACAAAGTCTTATGAGCAGTCCAACAAGAGCCATTAACACCCTATATTGCTAGTATGGATATTGGTGGCATTGCTCCATCTATCTCTTACTGACGGGTCTATTGATCCCACCCTTCATATCAAGGCCTTTGGAAATCTTTACAAAGAATGGATCAAGACCAATTCATACATTACCACCAAACTAGCAAAAAACACTTACTTAGAGATGCTTTAGATTGGTACCATACTTTTCCTCCTAATTCTATAGTTGAGCTAGAGTCCCTAGTGACAACCTAGTAAATGAATTCCAATATCATGATTTACCCAAAAAACATCAATGCTTTCATCAATTGTCAACAAATCTGAGAAATGAATCAACATAAGCCTTTATCAAGCATTGGAAGACCCTATCCATGCGGGAAAAACATAACATGCCCAATGATAGCCTCTTTCAACTTTTCTTACGAGCCCTTGAACCTCGCCTTCAATACAAGGTGAGGTCCTTTTCTCCTACTTCCCTAGAAGAGGCCTTTGAACAAGCCAAAAGGCAAGACTATCTCATGAGGGAATTTGAGAAGGCTCCTCCCAAGACACAAACTAACAAACAAGTCCAAATCCTTCAACGTTCTAAAAAAAAAGAATGCGATGGATGATGAGTCTCAAATACTCTTCCTCTCATCACTTCTTCAAATAGGATTGTTTTCAATATTGACCAACAACCTAACAACAAAAAAAAAAACCTAACTATCATCAACCATTGAGTAAGGAAGAGTTGAAGCGTCGGTTGCCTAAACCATTTACCATGATCCTAGATCCTTCTCGACCTATTCCTCATTGGCATGATGAGAGTAAGTTTTGTTGGTGGCACGCTAATTGGGGTCACTCACATGAGAATTGTTGTGCACTCACAAATGGATTGTCATCAACTTCTTCTTAGGACCCAACTTTGATTATGATGCCATCACTCACGAGTGTTTGACCAAAGCGGTCAAAGCTCATGACGCGTGGCTCAAAAAAGGATCATCATGAAGCCATCAACTAAGCTAATGAAAAGCTAAAAATATTCTCTAATCCTATGCCTAATCATGATGTCATTAAAAGTTCTAAAAAAAGAGAATGCTACAACCAATGTAGTTGACATGGATTACCCTCCTAAAAATACAGGTTGCAATCAATGATGTAAAATGTGTCATAGCTTATGTAGAACCAAAATATCTGTAACATTCCAACCTCAAACTCACATAGTCATATATCCTTTTGTACCTCAAAATCAAGCTCCTCAAAGCAAAACCTTCCTCCTCCAGATGCCATCAGCCCCTGTGGAAATTCTCCTACAGGGTTGATTGTGTTTAGATCTCGCATATCTCTATCTACAACACATCCATCGGCCCCTATGTGCAAATCAAACTTAGGGAGGATGATGGCGTAGAACTAAGAAAAAATCAGTTTCAAAAGTCTCTCTAATCACCCCTGCTCCTTTTGGCTTTTTTTTGAGGACTCCCAACACTCTCAGCCTACTACACAATCCAGTCATGATGAGTGGGATCCTCTCAAGCACTTTCCCCAAATTCTTGGTCCAGTTCCCTTTCTTGGAACTTATGCGTACGTCACCTCACCATCGTGAGCATCTCATGACTGCACTATTTGACATGAACATCCCTTTTCCTCCCTCTTTGGGGCAAAGTCCTACATTACATGGCTCGAAGAAAGTATCCACCGGCAAATGTGAGGAACTCTCCATTCATATTGATCTCACCACGGATGCTCATTCATGCATTCATTTTCCCATCACTTTTATGATTCCCATGAGCTCTTGCTTCATGCAGATGATCCACCACTCTTCATTTCAGTTTAGATTGGTCACACTTTGTTAAGCATGCTCTCATTGATGAGGAGCAGGCACATGTGTGGCCTCATTAGATTTCATCAAGGCTCTCGGTTATTCTATCGATAACCTAAAATCCACACAAACTACTTGTCAAGGATACGATCATCATGATGCCTCGATGGGGTGTATTTGGTTACCCATCACCATTCCCCTAGGATTTTCCACATCAAAGTTATGGTATTCAATTTTCCCTTATCTTATAACATTCTCCTAGGGGCCCTTGGACTCATCGTATGCATGCACATTATTCTTCTTCCACATGTCAATGTGTGAAGTTCACTCACCAAGGAGCTATTTATAAGATTCAAGGGACACTAACCCTTGGAATTATGATACACTTCAGCAAAAGGGGACATACAAGCTCCCCACACTTGATGAACTATCATCACTATCCCCTTTTGGGAATATCAACTTTAACTACCCTATATATACTCTTCACGGAAATGTTGGTCATCTTGAGTTGGTCGGGCATGCATGCCTCCCAATCTCTTGGAATCGGATGATGATGAGCCCGATGAAGTCACCCTTAGAATCAATACTTTGATCTTCCTAAACTCATCATATCTCATCTTTCCTCCTTCCTTGTGACCTCACAAGAAGGAGCCTTCGATTCCTGTAGTTATCTCACAAACACCATAGCACCCCCATGAGAGCATATATGGTCCAACTCGAAACCATAGTCAATCTTGTGTGGTGGATGCTTCCATATCAGATTATGATGATGGTTATGCTTTAGATGACCCTCATCTGCTAGCTTATGCCCATATTCATGATCGGGAAGTCTTGCATTACCAAGAAACCCTACACCAAAAATTACTCATGACGTGAATGTCATCCTAGTATAAGAGAACCTTCAAATATACATTGAAAATTTCCTTCCCAACCGTGCTTCTAGCCTCAAATTTCTCCACCAGCTACACTCACATACTACCAACATCAACTTAGCTGACCCATTTTCCTTGACAGAAGATCAGGTTGCCAACTTTGACTATGAAGCCGATGATCTCATGGGTGATGATCCTATTTATCATGCCTCGATGACTAGGTGACACACTTATCCATCAACACCATCCTCACCCATCACATCAGTTCCCTCATCGATACTCTCACTACTAGCCCTCTATAGCCTATGAGACCTCTCCCCTACCTCTTTCCTTATGGATCCTCAGTCTTCTACGACTGAGTCCATATTTGCACATGGCACGAGGCTCAGGGCATGATGTTTCTAATTGTAGAGCCTATATAACGCCACATGAAGAAGCTTGAAGTTGAGGTGAGGTCAAACATGACCAAACCAAAAAGGCTACACAACCTTCTACTTTCATCTCCTTTCTTTTTATCTCTCATCATGGGTATTACATGCACACCAACATCGACTATCGGCTTTGCGTAGCAAGCATCCCATTCCCAAAACTTCTTCTCACAATCATAAGCGTGGAGTCGATTCCTCTCGGAACCAACCACCTTCCCTCGACCAGCTAGACCACAACCTACCTATGGACCCCACCTCACCTACCCAATCCTCATCCCTACTATGGATGCCATTCGGCATGATGTTCTCACTCGATTGGAGGATCAAATCGATGATACCTTATTCACCACATGGTCTGAAGTTCATCGGCAAAGTGGCTATTACACAACATGCCATCGAGGACCTCATGACCCATGCCCAAGCCACATTTTACATCAAGTTGATGATATTATCACCGATACATTGTATATTTTTCCCTCATGGCTAGTTACCTACAAATACCTTGATTACATCTTATTTTTTTTTTGGCTCTATCCCTCACCTTTGCTTGGGCTCTCGGCCCCCCACTTGGGTTTTACACAAACATCCTCTATCTTCACTTGGGCTCTTGATCCCCCTTGGGTTTATCACACTATCTCAAAATCTCATCACATCCTTGCTTGGGTTTTTCACTCTACTTGGATTCATCACCATTCCATCCGCTCTCATTCATTCTACCATTGGATGTCTTGGCCTTTTTTCCTTTTTAGCCTACCTTTGGCTTTTTCACATCGCGTGAGTTGGGCTATCTTATCGATCCCCTTCTTATCATATTTACCTATCTATCATCATTATTATCATTATTCCTAAGTACCATGGTATTATCACATACATACATGTGGAAAAAGGAAAATGATAAATAAATCATCACATACACATCACCAAATATCCAAATATCATAAAAATCATATATATATATATATATATATATATATATATATCAAATTTTATATATATCAAAAAATACAAAAAAATGGCTCTGGCCCATCTACAATATGGCTCAAGCACCCTTCCTCAGTGGGGGTCTCTGGATGCTTTGGGCCGATGGGGTCCATGTGTATCTCTCTCATTGTGTGAGCTAGGATGCATCACCCTAGATTGGGCTCAGAGGCCTCTCCCTATGCTCTCACTAGTTGGGCTCTAATGATGTAATCCACTCATACTCTCTGGGCATCTTGCTAGGTGAGTTATCTCTACTCTGTGTACCAAGGATTTCTGTGCCTATGCATAGAGACTCTGCAACATCACATCTATGTTGTCGGTAATAGCTTTCATGCTATGCATCTCCCGATATATCTCTCTTAATGTCCTGGATGCCTCACCCACTAGATGAAATGATCTCACTAAATCCCTACTAATGATGGTGTTATGATCCACCATCACTATAGTATCCTAGACATCTAACACGGAGATCCAAGATCTCATGGTGGGCACTCTCGATCAACGAGTGCCACTCCATCATCCTCTCTACTAAAACCAAAAACTTGACATACATTACTAACAATATCACATATATCTATCAAAATCATCTAACTAACATATTATCACTCATACCTAGTTGCTTCGGTCTCTCTCCATGGTCTCGTCTCTCTCCTCATCCCCCCCTCCTCCTCCTCCTCATCATCATCATGATGAGGTTTGCTCCTACATATTGTGCCCACCTGTCTCGGGGCACCAAAATCATATCTCCTCTCCATGTGGTTTGGGCTTTGTCTTATGCATGACATGCAATGATCTGAACTCCAAATGACATCAAAAATCCTCCTCTCCCGTCATCATCTTTGCTCTCTCTGAGCCATGGTGTTGGTTTTCCAAATCCCCCTCCTCCTACATGTACTTAGGACTGGGACTTCTCATCCTACACCTGTATCTCCACATGGATCCTCCATCGAATCCCTCCTCAAACCACTATCCATTATGACCTATGGTGGGCCTTGAGCATCCCCACCACGCCTCCACTACCTCCACTCACACCCTTCTTTCCTATATCCTACGTACAAGGTCATAAGTGTTGGTACTCGGACCTCTACTCCTGCCTCTCTCTACATGAATGATGATGATTGGTAGGGTGGCAATGGTGGTATCACCATTGATGGTGTTTTTGGTCATCCAAACTATCTCTAGGACTACCTACTCATATGTGGGTCTCTACCCAATAAACATAATGTCCCATCACCTCTGTCATGGTATCCAAGAAATCTTCTCTGGGCCAGCTAGGCCACTTGATCTACATTCCCTATGTAGGGTTGTCATATCACATCACCTGACCCACTTGTGCTAGTGGTCGATATACCCAAAGTGCTCTCACTTTATCGCCCCTTGCCCCACTGAAGTACTCTCGGGGCATCTTCTACTACTATGTGTGTGTCCTATCAACTTACATATAGGAACCTCTCATATATCCAGTTTCAATAAAATGATGGGTCCCACGACCCTCTCTCTGCCTCTTCGTGCCACACTCTATATAAATCATGTACCAACTTGCACCCATATGGTGGTGCCCCAGCTAAATAATACCCCATGATCAACCACATCTCTACATACTACAACCAAAATAATGGGATGGCTCCATCTGCCTTGTGGCACACTATCATGTGCCACCACGATCCCCATAACTACCTTCTGAGATATCCCAAAATCCCTATTTCCTACATTACGTTGAGTCAAACACACAACATGCACTCTCATCATATGTATTGCTACTCCCCATATCCCATATGGCTCTGCTCTCCACTCTCATACATCAAGGTGTCAAATCACAATACATGTGGGTGCCTCCAATCGTAACCCCAAAATCCCATGTACATCCTCCAATGTCAATGCCATCTCCATCATCTCTCTATCCTATCCACCACCGAAAGGTGTTGGACCTAGGTCTCCCATGTAGTCAAAAACATTTGTAATAAAAAATCCATGTCCAATGGTATCCTAGGCATCTGCATGATGCCCCCAATCCCCCCTAACATGGAACTAGGTAACCTATCTTGTATGTGTGATCAATCCGAAAATCATCCCACTTAAGCCATGACACATCTATGCTTTACCATAGGTGGATCTGTGCTCTACCTACATCCACAAAATGAACAAAAAACATTAGAACTCTTTGAAAATCAAATTTTGAATGAAAAATCAAAATATACACCCTTTTCATATTCCCTATCCATCGGCCCCCATAGAAGATGCCATCATCGCCCTCGATCCTCCTACATCCATCATCCCCTCCCCTCGATCCTCCATTTCCCCATCGGCCCTATTCCCCATTCCATCCACCCATCGGCCCTCATGTTCCAAAGGGGCTGATGGCATTTGACCAAATTGTGGTCCACGACTTTCAAAATTTGACTTTAAAATTCCAAAATGAAAAAAAAAAAAATAAAATCCCTCCCAAACCCACTTGTATTTTCCTAACCTACCCCATGATGCAAATTTTACTAAGTTTTGACACTAATGACTCCAAAAAAAGAAATAACTAAATTGCACCTAATCTACTCAACAAAATTAAATGCAATGACTTACCCATGGTTGAGCACCACCACATGCTCCTCCTCATCATCCTCCATCACCACCTCATACACGTGCCATCATGATCATTAAAATACACCCAAATTTGGAATTCCAGAGCTCAGTTCTCTCAATTCCAAAAATAGTAATAAGAAAATAAAATCAAAATCACTATATAAAACTCAAATTTCTATTCAAAATCGGTCGCAATCAACCTAAATCTTCAAATGACCATCATTTTTCACTCCCAAACTCCAACACACACCATTTTTTGTTATGATCATGATCTCATGCCATTTATTTTGACCTATTACATGACTACTTTTGATGATCTTCATTTTCACCTATTTTTTACACCATATTTTCATCACCATTATGACATCTCAACATCATGATATCACGACATCCATCCCATGGGCCCCTAGCTAGGTGATTTATGTCTTATTTTACTAATGATCCTCTAGTGTTTCCTTTTATTTTTGCTTCTCTAGGGTTCTTGTAGCATGGATTGTGCCCACATGGCAGGACAAGTGACACTATCAAGTACATGCATTGGTGGGTATATTTCATTTTAGCTAGTCCTTTCATCACATTTCTTTATGTACTTACTTTCGTATCGTGTTACAGACTGTTTTTTTCATTGACCACCCCATGTTTCACTATTACGACATGTGGTGATCAATGGTTAGGGCATATGTATACACCTAATTTTTCACTTTTCATCTTTCATACATGTTACTAAAAATTTCCTTTGTGTAGATAAGGGTCACTGATGCATCTATTTCTAGAGCAGGTGCCTTAAGGGGCTGTCAGAATGGGGAATGGTTATTCACGTAACCATTATGGGTTAGAGAACAATACACAAAGAGAGTGTCATTATTTGGTCTTGGCCTTAGTTTTCCTTGCACTAGGTATCCTTGTCCTCCTAGGTCTCATGCACATCACATTCATAATTTCTTTCTTGCATCTCATCACTTTACACTTTTCTCATCCATATCCATGATCTATGACACACTTTTTTTTTTTTCACGACACCTTACCTTATTTTTTCCATCCTATGGCCGACACCATCATCCCGTGTGGGTGATGTGTGTTGTTATATTTTCTCATGGCCAATGCCATCGCCATGATGATGGGCATCCTATATATACCCTCACCTCATTTGACATTCATAAAAAAAAAAGGAAGCAAAATCATTCAAACTTCCATTAGCTCTATTCTTTTTTGCACCATCTTCTTCATCTTCTCACCTAGCTCTTGGTTCATCTTGCATCTTTCTTGGATTGGATTGGATACTCTTCTTCTTGGATGGTTTCTTGCACTATTAGGTCACCTATAGTGAGTCTAGGACAGGAATGGTGTTCCCCTTCTCCACCTAATAACGATTCTCTCTTTGTGTTGCTTCTCTGAGAGAGATAGATGCATCAATGACCACCCTACAGTACAAGGTGAGTGCTCTAACCATCTCTTGTCATTTTGCATAGATAAGTTCATTTCCTTCTTCATTGTGCTATGTTAGCTTAGTATTACATGTTTGATGCTTAGTTAGCATAGTACTCTTATCCATTATCAGCTCCTTAGCTTTCATTTCAGTTTTCATTTATTCATGCATGTTTATTGTTGATCCATACCTCTCCACACCCAACCATTGATATCTTAGTAGGGTTCCTTCCTCTATCTTGATCAGTGGGCCTTGGAAACCTAGGTTGACCTAGTGTAGGGATTACTTCCCTCTAGATATGTGACCCTAGCGCTCATTGTAGCCCTTTAAGTTATCCCCTTGTATGTCGGTACATGTGTGTCTCATGAGAATCCCATTCCTTTGGAACCAACTTCTAAGTCTTCTATCACCGGCTTCACCTCTTGCACCTAATATAGATGATGACACGCCCGATGATCCTACTCCGCCACCTCCTCCTACACAAAACATACCCAAGAGGGAAAAATCTACTTTGCAATCAGCTAGTTCTTGGTTAATGATCCTTTCGCTCCTCATCGCACTCGATGCCTGAAACTTTTGTTATTCTGCTCTTATGAGCCAAACAATTTCTATTGATCCAGTATTGTTTTCTGAGGCGATAGGCAAACCTAAGTGGGAAGCTACAATGCAAGACAAATATTCTTCACTCATGAAGAATAACACATGGGAATTAGTGCCTCTTCCTAAGGGAAGAAAACTTGTGCATTGTAAATGGGTCTATAAGACCAAATATGCAGCAAATGGTTTTGTAGATAAGCACAAGGCTCGTCTTGTAGCTAAGGGGTTCTCACAAGTCGAAGGAGTAGATTACTCTGAGACTTTTGCTCTTGTTGCAAAGATGGATTTTGTTCACCTTGTTCTCTCCTTGATGCATCACATCGGTGGCCAATCTTTCAGATGGATGTGAAAAGCACTTTCCTACAAGGTGATCTCCAAGAGGAGATTTATATGGAGCAGCCTCAAGGTTTTCTACACGAATCTTCCTTGGTATGCAGACTTTTCACTCTCTTTATGGGCTCAAACAGGCTCCTCTAGCTTTGGCATGAAGAGATGGGCAGTTTTCTGTTGAGTTCTCGCTTCTATCGTTGTGAATCAAATCACAATGTTTACATCTTGAAGCAAGGTGAGGATCTTTTGATATTGGTGCTGTATATTGATGACCTCATCTTCACAACGGGTTCACGATACTTGATTCAGACATAATGCATGAATTGATGGAAAGATTAGACATGACAGATATGGGACTTTTGCACTATTTTCTTGGCCTACATGTTCATTAGTCTCCTGAGGATATTTCTATTGGGCAGCAAAAGTATGCCACAAATCTTCTTCATCGTTTTTGCATGACTGATTGCAAGCCTTCTCCCACGCCTTATCGTTAGGTATTGAGTTGATTGTTGACTACAAATCTAGATTGGTTGATCCCACTTTGTATAGACAATTGGTAGGAAGTCTTTTGTACCTGACACATACGTGTCCCGATATCACCTTTGTTGTTAACCTGGTCTCTCAATTCTCCCATGAGCCTCATGAGAGTCACTAGCAGGCAACCAAGCGTATTTTGTGCTATATTCGGGGTACTCTACATTTTGGAATTCAATACACACCAAAGGGTTCAAAATTGAGGGATTCACAAATGTGGATTGGGGCGGATGTGTTGATACCCATCGCTCTACTTTTGGATTTGTTTTTCACCTTGGCTCAGGTCCTGTTGCATGGGCATGTAAGAGAAGACAATTGTTTCTATCTCTTTGACCAAGGCTGAGTATCGAGGTACTGTGAAAGTTGGACAAGAGGCACTTTGGCTTTGATAGTTACTTGGTGAGTTTGGTTTTCCTCAGCAAAATCCCACTTTGATTTGGTGTGATAATCAAAGTTCTATTGAGATTGCACGCAACTCGATAGAGCATCAGCGCACTAAGCACGTAGAAATTCCCATGCATTTCATTTGGGAGTTGGTTTGGGATAGAGTTGTTCGATTGGAGTTTGTGCCTACAATTGAGCAAGTTGCTGACATCTTCACCAAGCCTTTGCCTCCTCATTACCTTCAATTGCGAGGGTTGCTTGGCACATGAAAGCAGTTGTACTTATGGGGGCGGGGGATTATGGTTGAGTTTGTCCTTCTTTCATTTTTAGGATTGTAAATGGGTAGCTTATCAGGCCTAGTAGCCGGGACCCATATTCAATTTGGATTTTGCTCCTATGCCTTCACTTAATGGAGGGTGTTAGAGTTGTGTTCACATGAGTAGTAAATTGATTTACTATCTACTTAGTTTCAAGTTTGTGCTCACGCTTAGTAAGCACATTTATAAGGAGTTACGGAGTTATAACCAAGTTTGTCATTACATTCAACAAAGTTGGTTTCCCATATGAATTTGATTGAACAATATTTGTTTGAACATTAGAGAGGTTGTCAATCGTAACCTCCTTTGTACAAGCCTATTTATAAGGCTTCAATATAGCTTCTGAGAGAGAAGTGGAGAATAATAATAAAATATTATTATTGCTAGTGTGCTGATAAACCTGTGTGTTTAAGGAGATTATGGAGTGTGTGTGTGTGTGTCAAATTGAAGGCTTAAACCATTATTGTTGTCCAGACTAGATCCTTCTGATTAACCCTTCTAGGTAATCATAGTTTTAAGACTCCACAGATCTACAGAAAACAGTGTGTGACCCAGGTTTAAATCTTTATCACTTCAACAATATGGAAAAATCTGAAGGATGTGGAAGTGGCGCAGGTAATCATAGTTTTGAGACTCCACAAGTTTCTGGAAAATTTGTGGGATCTCGCGCTGGGTGAAGCTCTGCAAATCTAGCGGAATTGACTCTAGAGAATCAGCACTCAATAAAAATTCTCAGAAATGAGTGGAAAAAGTTAAAATCTGTTACCATGCCCCTCCCTCCATCATCCTGGCATCTAAAATTTTGTTTTGAAGCATTCACAATTATAAAGCGCAATTTACAGCATGGAGTGCTGATTTTAAGGGAAAATGATTTTACTTAATTTTTGGATAATTTTGATTGAGTTTTAATTGATTAAATTTGCAGATATTTTGCTTAATGTTTCTTAAGAGGCAGAGACCGAGCCCAAAATTGGCCTGCCGGAGTGCAAACTGAGCCCAAATCTCTATAGAGCATTTAATTAAAATATAAGACCGTGGCCCAGCTTCAAATCTCTTATCACTAAAACGAGGAAGAATATTAAGAATGTGTCCTGTGCTTTACGCATTCAAGAATACGGTCTACGCAAAACGTACAGCACACTGCGTTAAAGGTGACCCATAACCCCGTCCAAGTTTTGACAAAGAAAATAACATATATAAGAGAGAGGAGGAGGTGGGGGGTATCTAATCAAGACCTGGGCTCAAATCTCTATCACTACACCTACCTTTACCCCATACAAGAATACTGACCAAGCTTAGCTAGTGTTAAAGGAGGAGAAGGTTATTTAATCAAGACCTGGGCGCTGGGCAAAGCTTCTGCCTCTTCCTTGAGATAGAGTTTGATAGCGTGGATTTGTTGCTCCATTCCTGTCAACATGGAATCCACAGCAGCAAAATCGGAAATGCTGCTAGTCGCATCTACTGTACACGTTATATTTCAATCAGAATTAATAAAAGTCAAAAACAATTCATAAACCCCCTGCTGTGCAAGAGCATCATACCGTTTCTGGAGAGAATCATTTCCTGCAACTGCGCGATTTGGTGGTTGAAGGAGAGTATGAGGGATTGCAGAGAATGAGGTGCCTCTCTGCCCGCTGGATCCATGCTTGGATGTTAAGTCGGGGTACGCGCTCTACCATATTTTGCAGCACCGCGGCCTTTTTAATAAAATGTCCCGCCAATTAGGTACATCTCAGATGATCACCAAGCATTTCAACAAACAAATTTTTGCCCATTTTGGTCGTTGGAAATAAAACACTAAATCAGTTCTTAAACATGTGTTAAATAAGGGCTAGCTAACTCGTTTTGAAGAAGATATATTAACTAAAGAGTGTGTGCGTGTGTGTGTGAGAGGCTAAGATAAGCTTACGGGATAGTAAACTTTGTCATTTTTATTTGTTGAATTTTTACTCATTTGTTGTTTAAATTGGTAATGAAATCTCCTATTTTCTTCATCCTATTCTTAGTGAACATTTCTTGTAATGAGGTTGTTAAAATATTTGCATGTTCGGTTCGGATGTCAATGTAACCATTACACTAAAAATGAGTTTTTCCGATTCCAATGTCCAGTCGGTGCAAAAGACACAAACTCTCTCTTTTGATGCCCCTTTTGGCCTTTTACACCTACCCATTTCACACCGAAGATAATGTGAATTTGTCTTTAATTGAAAGAGAATCAAATTGTCGAAATCAAAAGGAAAATGACAAACACAAGAGCTCTTGAAAATTTGGTACGGATCTATGGTATCTCGATAAAAGTTTGGGTAATTAGGTAAGGTTCAGTTGTCGACCCTCTTAGAGGGTTGTTTAGGCCTAAGGTTGACTTTTTATTTATTTTGTAAGTTTGTAAAAGCATTTGCAGACAACACTTGGACATGTATGCATGTAATAAAAAGACAAAAGAAGAATATGTAAAGCTATTAAAGCATGAATAGAGGAAGATCGAAACAATTAGAAGACTAAAGAACATCTAAAAATGTAGAAAATGATGTAAGATTTGTGAGCGTAAAGTTGGTTCTAAAATGCATAAGGTTTCACAAAGAGTAAAAGGATTGTTTTGTCTAAATTATCTTTCTCTAGATTAAAAGTTTTTGTGCCTTGTGTAGTTTTGCTTGTTAACTTAGAATTGCTTGCAAAAGATGAGAAATAAGGAAACAATGTTCTCTATTTCATGTGCAATGTGAATGTTTTCTCCCTAAAATAGATAATACTTGTCGTGTGTGTGGACTACAACATTAGATGTCCTAATGAGGTCATTCTAAATTATATTTCTTTGCCTTAAAAGTTTTTGTGTCTTGTGTAGTTTTGTTTATTAACTTAGAAATGCTTGCAAAAGATGAGAAATAAGGAAACAATGTTCTTTATTTCATGTGCGTGTGAATGTTTTCTCTCGAATTAGATAATACTTGTCATGTGTCTAGACTACAACATTATATGTCCTAATGAGGTAATTCTAGGGATTATTGCTAAGAACCTATTTTGGTTAAGTTTATTCACCGCACTTATATTGTGTCACCGAACTTGTCATGTGTTGGTCGAATGCGATGAAAATTTCAAAGGTGTTCCTTCAGATTGCTTCTAATTTATACGTTATGGAAATACACAACAATAATAAGGATGCAAGATTTGTTACATAGGGTTATTTTGATCGGCTTAACTTCCGACATTAAAGATACAATATCATAACAATGCATTAATACTTAGCAACTAGTGATGATGATATATTATAAGCTCAAAAACACAAAGGGGGAGATGTACTTAGTTCTACAAAGTGAAATATGTGAGATATGGGTGCACGTATTTGATAATCTATTATTAATGAGCCTAAAGATGTTTCATTTCTAAGACCGTAGTTGGAAATTGCCTTGTCTAAAAACATACAACTCTGCTTAGATCGGATGTATGGTCTTGACGTTTATATGGTTTTAGACCTACTCAAAATGTGACTTTGTAACTTTTTGTGCCCTTCAATTGCCTAGAAATGTGTGTCATTATCAAACCTTAAATGTCGCACAATTGTGAGACCCAAGCTGAAATCATCTAAATCAAACTCAAACCCTAACCATGGATGGAAGACCTTGTAAGAATATAAGTGTTTGGGTTAAAGTGCAACCCGTGCACAACCTACATCATCACTACTTCGAAGAGACCTAAAACCACACATAGTTCTCCACCTAGCATGTGATATCTATATGGATGCAACTAGATTGACAACTTGAACCACTTTGACAATGCATTAAATGATTTTGTTCTCGCTCGTACATTGAGTCGGGATCTTTGGATGCTTGGAAAATAAGGGAAGTTTAACTCCTTGACCTATGTGGATGCTTTAGAATTGTAGTAGTGACTGCCCTAATGGATGTGCATTAGCTTTGGGAATATTTAGGGAGTCTTGAGTGCCTTTTGTGTTAGTATTTGCAATGAATCTTGTGAGAGTGTCAGGTGAGTAAATGAAGTGATATTAACTTGTTTATATATGGTTTTGAAGGTAATTTTTATGGCAAGGCTGACTTAGAGGATAAAATGACCCAACAAAGATAATCAAATTTAAATCAAATTTAGAGGATATGTTGGTCAAATATTGTACAAAGTTGGTCGGGACCGTAAATTACATCTTGACCGTGTCATATACTTTTAGACAGAGAGATTTGAATGCAATTTAAAAGATGTGTCATGATAAGTGGACGTTGAATGTTGATTTTATGCATGTGTATTTAGAATGTGACGACACATCATTGTGTAAAAATAAGCAAGTTGGGAGAGAGACAATAAAATGTACTAAGTGGGATAGAATGTGGATATTTATCTTAACAAAGGAGCATTATCACAACTAAGCAGTTAATCAAAAAGGTAATTTTTCAAATTTGAGTGTCTACATTTCCCCCTTTAAGTATGAAATGAAATTTACAAGTTTAAAGGAAAAATACACCTAAGTGTCTAGACACACTTTGTCTTTGCTTAGAGTTTTTGTTGTTTATATGTGTTGGTGTTAGCATTCTCTATGGTGAAACTTACAATACGAGTGTAGTCAATGTCCATAATAGAAATTGATATGTAACTCAAATGTAAATGTATAATTTGAACTTGCACAAAATGAAATAAAGAGATGCAAAACATATAAGTAATACACTTGTTCATCTCGTGGAGGGAATAGTTCTCATTTTTCCATAACTCCAAAGACCACACAATTGCAAATGGATCTAGGCCCAATTGTATATATAGACACAAAGTATAAAAGAGAGTGGGTTCCCTTGTGCCCTCCGTGTATGTCATACAACTAAGTAGGAGTTTGTAATATGCTAAAATGATGATTGAGAAGGAGACCCGTGCCCCCAAAATCATGTCTCTATAAACAAAACAGAGTACTAAACTATAAAAGGGATGAATTATTCGTGCCCCTATTAACTTATATGAACGGTGTCAACTAAATCTGAAAATTTTTGCATAAATTTGTATTTATAAGTAGAAATTTGAAATTTTAGAAAAATCCAAGGTGATTGCCCCCATGGTAGAAACATATGGGGGTTAGGAACATCCATACGATCTTGATTATGCTACGTTTTTATCTTATATAATTTTTACCAAATTTCTATATCTAAAGGTGTTTTTGAGGACCTATGCTTGAACTCGAAACATGTCTATAGATCGGAAATATGTCTATAGATGTAGAAATATTTCCCAATGAATGCCCCCTCTTCCGAGGTACATGCAATAAATCATTTAAGCACGCAACTCAAAAGAAAATACATGTATCCTTTTTCCGATAATTTTGATGGTATGCATAAGATCACATAGAATGTTGAAACAATATCCACAATTGAGAACCTATACCCGTAAAAATGGTTGTGCATGGTCGCATGGTGATACACATGGCTCATAAAGAAACAAGCAACATTAGAAACAATAACAAAAGAGACACAAAGTAGTAGTAATAACACAAATATAATAGAACAAACATAGAGAGATAACAATAGTTAAGTGAGCAAACAAAGGGAATAATATGCATAAAAGAGTCACATCAAGGTATAGAGCCACAAACATGGGACCTCCACGGTCTCACAAGAAAATCAAGGCACTCGGGCCACATACAAGAGAAGAAATTCCGTGCAAAAAAAGGCACATATCCACAAACATAGGACACCCACGGTGTTACAAGACAATTAAGGCACTCAAGCCACATAATGAAGAAAACGAGTAGTAGCCCAAACAAGTAGCAAACATGTATAACAAATAGTGATGTCAGATAATGATAAAAACATCATAACAACTAGTAAAGAAGCACATAAAGAAATATGTGCCAATGTTTCACAAGACACGTGTGTTAGTCATGTTAGCTCATAATATAACACATACATAATATATATAATCAAGTGTAATGAGGAAGTAGAAAAGAACTATAATGAAATAATAACACATGTATAAAATATGTGGGATATGCCCCGAGATAATCATGTTTTTTAGGAAAGGCTAAGCCGACACTGTCATCGTGTGTGTGCCTTGTATCAAGCTCAATATACCTCACAAACACATGTGTGTAAAGAGTATATAGAAAAGATATGTTATCTATCAAACCATAGTGACCAACAACATATATAATGTAAAGTGCTAACAATTCAAGTTATGTGTATAGGTCTTGGTTTTGTATTTTTGTAAATATTTGAATGTTTTTGTACTATGTAATTATTTAAATGTTTTTGTTTAATGTTTTGAATACAACTACGTTAATAAAGGGGATAACTCAAGAGTTATCTCGATAAGATTCTCGATCGGGGAAAACAAACCCCAAATGATGAAGGAAGCACAGAGGCCTCAAATATGTCATAGTATAGTTGTGTAGAAATTGGAGAGGAGTCATAAGCATGATAAAAAGCGGAAGAACGATAAACCCATTAAGAATAATACAACTAGAAGGCTTTGACTTAGATTTGTATTTGAGTACGTCAAACCAACTCCATTAATACCCACTTATCTGTGGGGCACTGGTAAATTGTAAGGAGCACATGAGAAACTCGAGCACTCGATATACGTAGATGTTGGGAATTATAGATAGATACCTCCCCATTCTCTAACCTCTTTCCAAACATCATCATAAATTCTTTGGTTATACAAGTTTTTATTAAATAAGTATAAAATAACAACAAAGGAAGCATCATTCACTCTTCAAAAATGTTTAGCCCCTTCCTTCATCGTGAGTTGAGGGAAAAATTCATAAATTTGAGAGGCACTTCTTGATCCCATAGTTGACAATCTGGTAATTTCTCATTCCTGCGCAGCTTGCATATATTTTTTTATTAGATAGAGTAAAAACAGGATCAACTCCTGGGGCCTTACAAAAGGAGGAACAAAAACCAACGAGCAAGAAAGAAACAGAAAAGTCCACAAAAGGAGTTAAACATGCTTAACTCTTACAATGAAGATCGGACTTTAAACCAAAGAGAGTAAAACAAAGAAAAGAAAACCGACCCTAAACCATCAAAACTGCAGAAGTTCGCCAAAAGTCTGCCAACAATCCGAAAACCCAGTTAATTATTAGGAGAAACATCACTATGACCAAGATGATCGCTTTTGATCTCAAAGACACCTTGACATTCATGTCTTCCTCCAACTCGTCCTCGGAACTAGTGATGCATAAATTGAAATTCCTCCTTTTAGTTCCTTCCTCCATCCCTTCCACTGTAGCCACATATATCAAATACGAAGTCATGAAGAAATTCCCAGTGGTTAGGACATCCGATAATTGGAAGAAAATGACATTATTGATGTGTTCTTCCCATCGGATAAGATTGACATTCTTTTCGGATAGTGGCAATGTATAAATACATCCACTCTTGGAAATACTTGGAAGAAGGTAGTCTTGTAACTCTGAAAGCAATGTGATTATGTCATTTAATTCTTGAATACAATCTAATCTTCGAATAATCTTAGGGAACCTAGACAATGAACCCTTGGAATTTATCAAGTAACTCTTATTGACAACCCTTGTACAAGTTTCGTCTCTGCATCCTAGTGTTCAAGATTGGATTCTGGAGAAATCTTGGCATATCCTAAACATCGGGAAGCTTCAATAGGTCTTCAAGTAGTCGGTCCAATTTAATAACAATCATCTCATCCTTATTTTTTACTTTACTCGGGAGTCCTTGTTGAAGTGTGCGGTAGTAATGAGCACAAAATCTGGATATTGCATAGATTGGGGAAAAGTGGCAACAAAGCAAGTCTACATGTCGAAGATCTCTTGCAGACCATGTTTGGATATCTAACCCTTTCCCAAAATTCAGGGAGGTCGATATGTTCTAAGTCTGTGTCCCCAATGTTGTCTATGTTTTAGTTGATGCTCGAAGGGGGAGCTACCCCTTGAAAATTATACTTCATCTTTTCTTTCCCCTTTGCAGAGGATCCAAACATCTGTCCAAGGGTAATTCTTCGAAAAACCTTCCTCAAATGAAAATTAGAGGCTAGAATCAAAGGTACAACCTTGTTAACTTGACTGTGCTTTTGTCATGTAATTCCAACCTAAAGTTCTCCGCCAAAGATAGATCGGGACTGGAATGTAGCTCAAGTCCCAAAATGCAATTCCGACTGAAGTCTTGAGCTACAATGCGCTTTTCAACCTCCTCGACTCCCAAAACAGAGTCGAGCCTGTTTTATAGCTTCAAACCTTTGAAACGGTCATTTCGTGCTAACTTTTCCTCCACCTTTCCGAAAGGTGCAAACCTTAAGCCTAAGATTCAAAAATACAAGAGACTATGAAGGTGAAAAAGCCATAGAACAAGTGGATTTACAACCCAAAAATAAAACCTTGAAAAGTGACACAAAAGGGAAAATGCAAAGGGTGCCCATGAAAGATATAAAAATCAACAAGAAAATCCTAAAAAAGAGACCAAAAGAACTTGCATACTTACCCAAATATCAGATGAGAAAAAACACAAAAAATGCCTTAAAATCACCCAAGGAGTACGATCAGAGTTCAAATGAGTGTCAACAGGTCAGCGTACCAAATTATCGGTGAAAATGACAAGTAAAATCACCCTTAAATAGAAAAGTAAAAATTAATTACCGTGGGGTAGGTACGTGTGGGTAGTTGGCATTTAATGTTGACCTTCCATCGGAAGTACGGTCGGAAAGGTGCATGCGCCAGATACAAACCGCATATTGGATTCTCGAGTTCCAAAATGCCTCTCAAACAATCGGGGTGGAAGTTGAAGTCACACGCACAGCTGCATGCAATCGATAAATAATTCCGATTTTTGAAAATATCATGCGGAATCGGACTTTGGAACTTGGCGCACAATTTGCATGTAAAGTGCACCCTGAGTTTTGACTTTCGACTTCCAAAAAATCTCATGGGGGTGGGTTTCAGGTTTCTGAACTCAACATGTAGTTTGCATGCAAACTACATGTTGACTTTTGGAAATCTGAAATATGATGAGATTTCAACACTTAGGAAATTTTTTGACAAATTTATTGGAAAAATAAGAAATGGGTATTTGGCGAAAGTTACAAGATTTTTCTTTAAAATCCTTCTTGTCATGGGAAACTTGTAAAGTTAACACCTCCAAAGTGTTTAAAGCTACTCATGTTTATTATTCCTCTTGTTGGGTCCCATCTAAAAAATCATGTAAAAGTTGGAAATGCTCCTCAAAGATTTTATCTAGTCCAATGTCGCTTTACGGAAAAGGATTTCATAGAGTTGCACATGAGACCTGCCATCTTCCCAAAGAATTTGAAGGAATGGGCCTTGTTGATATCTTGTGTTAATGGCAAACGCTTTGTGCCAAATGGATAATTAAAAACATTGAAGGTCAAGAAACTTGGAAGTGCTTCTACGCCATCACATAGAGGAGGGTTCCCCTTATGGCCGATCAATTTGGAAGAGTTTAGGTTTCGTCAATCTTCTCATTGCCCCTGTGCCTATCAAAGTGGTCGACACCTTTGTTCTCAAAAGTATATGGAAAATATGGGAACAAATCAAACCATGACTTCAATGGAAGGGTGACGACTTTCGTAATGGCCTATCTAGTTAACCATCACTCCTTGTGGTGGTCACATGTCATCCAATTCCGTGATCGTGTCTTATAGAAGTCCTTGGGACCTCTTTTGTAAGCGTATTCAAGCTTGGTGTCCTTGGAATGAGCTCGAGCTAAATTCAACCTTGCCTCATAGGATCGGGCCAACATTACTGACATTATTGCCCTTGTTCCGATCATATGAGCCAAAAATTATTGTGGTATCCTCTCGTCCATGGTAGATAGACTAAAAATGGTTCGTGGATACTCCCTTCAGGAAGGAAGTACTCTATTAGCAAAGGCTATTTTTGGTTGTCTCCCCATCTGCCCATGGTTGATAAACTCAACAATCGATGGGGGCTTCATTCTTCCCCTTCTATTTGGAGAAGGAGATTCAACATTGTTTGGTCTGCTTGTGTGGAACCTAAAATTACTCATTTCCTGTGGTGTATTCTCCACTAAGGCCTGCCAATAGGTGCCCGTCTTATTTAGATTAGTGTTTCGGCCTCCCAAATGTCCCTTTTGTGGGCACTTGGAAACCCTATCCCACCTTTTTTGGTTTTGTAGTAAAGCCCAAAAGGCTTGGAATTGGATTCATTTTTTCTTTCTCCCTTTCAGACCAAAATGTTTCACCTGACAACATATTATGCTAGGTGATAATCCCAGGATGCCTCACATGTTTGGCCAAATTTAACATGCTTTCAGAGGGGAAATTATTTTTGGCTTTGGAAAGAAAGGAACTCTTGTTTATTTGCTCATGTGAAGTTGATCAACAATTTTCTATTTATAATAAGTCGATGGTTATCTCCAATGTGTTGTTGCAGATACAATTGTAGGTGAATAAGGTGGCCCTCAAAGTGAAGCACCTCTAGAATCTCCTCCGTAACTAGGGTGACGCTCCGCAATATCAACATATAACAAAAACAATAAACCAAAATTGACATTTCCATTGTTTTTCTTTTAATATTATAGCAATTCTTACTTCCATGCAAAAATATGTATTAAATTATTGTGAAACCAAAAACATTTTAAAAAAACACTACCTTCACACATCCCCATATGTAAATCACAACATTCTTATATATTAAAAAGACACTTTGGGACTTTCATAGCGTACACCTTGCAACTGCTAGTAAATAGTTATAATTAAGAGGAGGGATTGTTTGAGGCAAATAGCCAAAGCACCCATCGTAAACGAAGGTGAGAAAGTTTGAACAATATAGAGAGGCGAGAGGGATTGAACGATATAGGTGAAAAATGGAAATAGTAGACAAGAATGGGGGCTAGTGTGAAGTATCTGGAGGAGCAGAGGGCTTTACAGCCGGCGCTGGGAGAATGGTATGCTGCCATGGTGGATCTATACAAGCACAAGCTCTGGCATCAACTCACCCTTAAGCTGGATCAGTTCCTCTCTCTTACACTTCTTCAGGTACCTTTGAACGCCTAACCCTAAACCTCAATTTTATTTTCAAACATAGACAAAGGAACCATACGCACTGGAAAAAAAACATGTAGGTTAACATATACATGTGTATATGTTCATAAAAAGACCAAATATGCCCTCTCCATCAAGTGACAACCTTTATACATAAACACAATTGTTTATGCTTTCACTTCCACTGAGTGTTGGGCTTCTCAGCAAGATATCACGTTCATCTCTACTTCTAGTGATCAACTACATATGCAAACACAACTGTTCTTTCTTTCACTTCCAATGAATGTTGGGCTTCTCGCCGGGAAAATTAAATAAGAAGCACTTTTGCAGCAGAGGATACATACTTTTGTTTACAATTAGGGTGGGTTACTCATTGAATTTTGTATTTGTAGCCTCTACCCCTGATCGTTGCCTCCTTATCTCAATCGGTAGGCACTACACTAATACTGGGTTTGTCCAATAATGTGTCCATTACAAGGAGAAGTTCTGAATTTGATGATTGATGCACCCATGCTTTATACTTAGTTTGGACTATCACTTGACTAGACACCTTGATTAGCCCACACACATAACTTACCAAACTAAAAGCCTAAAATATAGAAATTTTAACTTTAATTTCTAGTATAACTAAAAGTTATTCGTTAGAAATTAAACTGATAAGTTTAGTGAACACCTAATTAAGCCTAAACCCACTATTAAAACAAATATACATACAAAAGAACTAATAATAAAAGCAAAAGTATGACCTAACATTCATAATAAATGACACTTAGACTATTGACTTACTAACTAATAAATCTAAATGAAATAATAACAAATTTATCACTAATAACTTATACTTCAAACTATATAAAAAGCGTTAAAAACTAAAAACATGGAGTCCATTTGAGAAACTGGACATGCATGATGGACTGACATATGCATATTTTGGTGAGAGAAACATGTGCTTGGCAGTGGATGACATGTAAGAGATTGACTATCTTAAGTTCTGTACATTGCGAGCACACGTGAATGGAAAGGGGAGGCACAACAAGGGAGGGAGACATAGAGCATAGTAGTCAGGTCTTGAATGGTGGCAAGAGTGATTGTAGAAAGCCAAGATACATCCGGCGATGGGATAAACAATAGAGTCAAAAGTGTACAAATCGGTCACAGAGGTGTAATACTATTATGATCAGAACACAGTTGAATTTCTGCGTACTGAATAGAACATTTCTATGCAATTCTTGGAGCACCACCCTTCCTTCCTTTTCTTTCTATCTTGATGTATGAATAGAGACCAACACCAGCAATAGCGATTAATGTTCCAAATAGTTGCATACTCGTATTCGGCAGACCCAAAAACATTTGACTCGCGAATCGGCAACTTAAAAAATACAAAAGAGAAAAAAAAAAAAATTATTCAAAATATAGCCTACAAAATGTATCAAATGAGTCTGTAAAATGTTGGGGAAGTGTTTTTATTAGATCTGAATATTTTAGGTCTTCAACATTGTGGTGTGGCATATGGCAATCCTATGTCTGGTCGCAGGGGACTCAAGTTTTTACCATTTTTTCAGCATTTTTTCCGCAGAGCTGAGTTGCGAATTTTCCTGGCGATTATTCACCGGTGCAGGATTTCGGCAAGTACTCGCCAAATAGGCATATTATGGTTCCAATAGCAGTCTGAGTTGTGGAATGCATGGTGATAGAAGCATATGTGGGACAACTTACATTCAAACATAGTCTGCAGAGCCTGACCAAGCGCACTTAGATCAGGTGTGACGGAGGCAAAAAACTGTATTGAAGCAGATGGCAACAATCAATGACGTGTAAAAACCTTAATATACCCCAAACTATGTTAATTGTCACCAAAAATATCTCACAATTAACTATATTTTCCTAAAACAATTTAATAAAATATGCAAGCTAATTTTGTTGATTAAACAAAGCTCAGCATTAATTCGGGCAACAAGGAAATTCAGACCTCCCCTTTTTACAAATCAAAAACACATATTGCATAGAAATTCTCAAGGATGCCTACTTTGATAAGAAATGATGTAAATGGTCAGAACTTTAACACATGGAACACTTAGTTGTATTATTCATCATAACATTGTTTACATATAGGCATTGAACACCTCCAAATTAGGAGTCAAGTCATAACACAAATAACCATCCAATCCCCATTTTAAAAGGATGACTTGTTATCACAACTCATCAATCATTTGCACAACCAAATTAATTAATAAGTCATGTACTAATAATTGCTAACAAGAGCATCATCTAGGTGTTTTACCTCCAACCACAGACCAATGGATCCCTTGCACACCTCTTGAACAAGGAGTGGCCCTACTCTTTAATGAGTGTGGCAGATAAGGGTTGTCATATTTTGCCAAGTCATGTAGAACTAGGCGACTCCACTATCTACTGACTCAATCTAAAACAATCATGTGAACTTAAACGAACAAAAATGATCACACAAACCGTAGCTTTAGCCAAAGACACACACACACACACATATATTGGGGGTAACATAATTTCTGCCTAAACTGGGTTTGTACTGTCCACTGCACAACTATCTCATACACCATACTCAAATCCAAACTAGCACTAGATTAACATAAACAAATATAAGTTTAGTGGGTAGGATATGAAAATGTTGGGGAAATCAATTGGGTCAGGGTCCCTATTGACTTCACTAACATATTCATAGCCTACTCACTAATACTATGTCAAAAAGTATTCCTTACTTTCTCATACACCATACTCATATCCAAACTAGCACTAGATTAACATCAAAAAATGTAAGTTTAGTGGGTAGGATATGAAAATGTTGGGGAAATCAATTGGGTCTGGGTGTCTATTGACTTCACTAACATGTTCATAGCCTACTCACTAATACTATGTCAAAAAGTATTCCTTACTTTCAAATAAACATGTGAGAGTAATATTACTTATGAAGATACACTAACCTGTTCATAATTGAAAAAAACATATACAAAGATCAACATACATTAGATGGTCCAATTCAGGCCAGGAAGCAGGTTAGATGGTCAATAAAGGAAGAGTTCATGCATATGCTGTTTAAGCAAGCTCTGGAAGGTGTGAAGGGGATGCTTGCCAGCAATTTTCTAGTCACACCACAAGGTCAGAAGAAATACAACATTTTAAGCAAACTCGGACTTGGATGGAATATCTCAGTCCACTTTATTCACATATACACGTATAGATATGCATGTGTAACACATGCATACATGTAGGTGCACGAATCCCCTATTTAGATTCTATCACCTTACTTTTCAAGTCCCAAGAATACACACAACCCTTGATCAAACAGTTTAACAAAGAGGTTGATGCAAGTGTTTTAAATTCACAACACAGTAGTCATAACCCACATACGCTTGCAAGGATTCAGGGATTCTGATTTCCTAGACTTTTCTTACTCAGAACAACTCAATTAAAGTCTTCTCAACATTTTTACTTTCCTATAAATACAATTCAGATTCAAATGACAGGAACGTTACAAGAATCAAGTACTCAGGAACTACATAGGTGTGTATTCTTGATAACTTCAGCCATCACAATCATGACTGGTCCATAGGAACCCCACATGATGTCAATAACAAGCCACGGGTCCTACAAATGTAACAAAAGAGATTCAAAAGAGTCAAGCATATTTTCCATCTCAATCCCATTCAGGGAAGATGGTAAACAACTACCACTTGGCATTACATCAGCTTAACCAAACATTCATTAATACTCCTACTGATCAGTTTTAAGAGAGATCTCAACACATAAAATACCTCTCAAAGGGACTGTTGTAATACAACTTAATTCGTTAGAGACATAGAAGTCTGAAAAACAAGGTCAGATCTGATTCAAGAGCTTCACTGGTCAGACAACCCGCCAAGATAATACCATCAAAACAGACTCTTACACAGCCAAAAAGTGTCATACACATGTAGAGAAAAAAATTAGACTTTTGCTTATCAAGCTACCCATTCACATGGAACCAGGCATGCCTAGCTAGCCTTGCATCCCAAAATTTTCTGTACAGAATTATGTATTTATTGGGATGGTCCCAGGAATAGTAGTCTTTGCAACTTCTCAAAAAGGTTAATACTTCCTAAGCCTCCCGCTCAACCCAAGACTTTGGTTCAACCATGTAAAATATTCTCAAGATGGAGGCAAGGGCAGTTATAGGTATCCTCAGATTTCCAGCACAGAATAGATGATGAGATCATCGACCATTAGTTGTAAAACATTCACTAAAACTAAACAGTTTAGTTTGAACCTTATCCAGACTTTTGCCCTGGTAAGCATCACACAACATGATGCTTAATACTTCACCAAATAAGATGTCCCAACAACAAATATTCATGCTTTTGGAACTTAAGGCTTTCTTTTGGCACTTCAGGGATAGCTTTTCATGCTTTTACAATGATCAGGCAGAAATAAATTCTCTTGTTTGACATATCTGACACCGTCGTTACAACTCTCATGCCTCTTTTAGCAATATATAATGCTTCTAAGGAAGAAAACAAATTTAAACAAATGCCTTAAGCAAATTCCACTAAGCAGTCAAAACTCATGCCATCCCGGCACTATGCTTCATCCAAAAAAATCTTCTCAGGATAATAAAAAGCTTCTGAGGCAAATACACTACATGACTCCATCTTCAAATTTCTTCACTTCTCTTCATGATTTTTGCATGGCTCTGGTTTCATCTTCAACCTCCTTTCCTTTCTCACGCTCCTCACTGGCCAGACATCCACAGGCTGATACCACCCTTCAGAATTTCACACACAGGTTGGTTAATGATCAAAACAAAGCTTACATGATAGGAATGCTGGGTTACATCATTGTTTTCAATACTTGCTAAAAGCAAGTTTATATGACAAAGCCCATTTGCATGGGACTCAACTACACGCAACTACCCGCATAACTAAGATACTAACAAAGCATATATATTTTAATACACTTAAAAGGGGTGTGCCACTATAGGAGATGCATGCCTCGTATTAACACTAACAAATAACATGAGATCATGGAAAACTAACTCTTGGATCAATAGACCCAACATATATTGGCATGCGAGATAGGATTCCATAGTTTTGGGGTGCGGTAGATGTCCTAAGAAATGTTCATGAGATTGACACAACCATACCCTTGTTTATCCTTGACAATATATTGTTGTTTAGTCTTGGAATTATAATCAATTAGTTATATTGAGATTGGTTGTCTCAATATGATATAGTATGTTGTTGAGGTTATCTACCTCAACTAAGAGATGATGAACCTAGTATTCAAGAAAGGTCAACATCTATAACACGTGGAGATCACAACACCACCGATATTAAGCATCACTTCCTATGCGTCTGATTTAGTCATTAAGGGGGAGTGTTCTATATACTAAATATTATACAATATTGTTAGAATATCATTAGTATATCGTTAGCTTAGTACTAGCTAGTTGTTAGTTTGTTACAACTAGGATATTCTAGGATTTGGGTTGAGCTTTAGATCTTATATACAACCATTGACATAATCTAATATTTTAAAGGACGAGGAATCTTAAATTGTCTCATGAGACAATCTGTCATTTTGCTTGTTCGAAAGCTTCTAGTGTCTTAGGAGAGAAGGATCCGACTTTGTCTTTCAATTAGGGATTTAAGGCAGTTGTGAATAATTTGAAGAAACTTTTTTCATTCATGTTATGGTCACCTTGTGATAAAAACCTCCATTTCTTGATAAAGTCCAACAAATTTGTGGTTAAAATGCTTTATGCTTTGATGAAGTTCTCTTCAAGTATGTCATAGTATCGAAATTTTTGTACAAGGGCATGGACTAAGCCTTCTAATTCGACTTTGGAGCGAGGCTTGAGTTGATTGTACTATTCTAAGGCATTTTCGCTTAGGGTTTTTGATAATATCTTGATAGTTGTGGTGTTTGTATAGAGTTGATCTTTGTAAAGATTGTCAAAAGCTTTGAGATGTAAGTCAGGGTTAGTTGACCCATCATATGAGTAATTTTAGTGTCTCCTCCAATATCGGTACTTACAATGTAAGTCATTTTGCAAGGTTTGAAACATATTGTTTTGAATAGGAAGTTTTGGGATGGGTTTCCCATTATTGGTCGTAGGGGGAGATCGTGGGACATTGATTAGGCAATCCCCATTGCACTTGTTGAGGTCGGGATGTTGTTTGCGTGATTTGAGTTTGCATTTGCATCATTTAGTTATTGGTTATAGTTTGCATTTGTGCCATCAATCTAAGACTTGCATAAACATTTGGGTATGATCTACTCGGGATTTTGATTTGAATTGACTTGAGCATTGGTGTTGCTAGAAACAAGGTGCTAATTATATCATTCGTAGTGGCAATATAAATTACACGATTTGTGGATGAAGAAAATATAGAAGAAGTCATGTTTTTAGCATGACGTGATATGCCTCCAAGATTGAGAAAAAAATATTTGTCCCATTGGTGGGAGGTGTTACTCAAAGAATTCGAGAGTAGTTGGATTTATCTATGAGATTTTCCCACAGTGAGGGTTGTCTACTAGGAATTGTTACATTTCAGGAGTAAGATAAATGTTGTCCATTTTTTCTCCTTCTTGGTCCCCATCCTCATGGGGGAGAGATTCACTTTTGAATTTTGGAAGACCCAATGTTGGCCTTTGGAGAAATTATGGCCTTCTTGGTATTGGTAGAAGTTATGTTGCAATTTATATTCGGGTATAATGGTGCTTGGAGAAGTCGAATGGACCATGAGTGCCTTATTTTTGGTTTGCTTGGAAAATTTTCATTTGTAGAAAAATTCTATTTGTAGAAATGGGAGAATATTGTTTAGAAATGGATGAATATGCTATAAGGGAGGGTGGCGGGTGAGATTTGGAAAGCAATAAATGTTTGATAAGTTAATGTTGAAAAAGGAAAATGTGAAAATAACCCAATTAAAGGTGGGATAAGGTTCACATTGGGTTTACTAAAATGTATTGAGCTAAATTGGGCCTCTACACATGACAAACCTCCAAATAGGTGTAAGGTAGAAGACCATTCTAGATCCGGACATAAGAATGTTGGTCCTTAAAGCGTTTGAGCTATAGAACAAGGCCTTTTGGAAAGGAGGTTGGAATGGATCCAAAAGGGAACTTGCACATACAATTTTGATTTAAAGAGAAGGGTCGAGCACCTTACTATATCCGGCATGTCATTATCTAGTAAAGCAAAAGTTATAGTAATAATTTCAAAGATTGTGGTAAAGGAAAGGGCCATAATAACAATGATATAAAGGTAGCAATAAAGTAAATGACAATATGCATGTACTATATTATCAAACAAACAAAGCATACACTATTCTCAAATCAACCGGTAGGGTTAGAGATACCTACCTTGAGTTGATTAATCTCCCCCTCCGCATCAAAGTGCTCAAAAATTACCTTCTTAGATCACGTGGTCTATATTACATGCTTATTGTCAATTACTTTATGTTCATTCAAAATTACTGCTTCAATCCCCTAGCTTATGTTGTCCACCAGCTCTTGAGATTATTGTTGAAAATTGGGTCTAAAGACTACATCATTGTGAAGGGGACTACGACCTATTTTTCATCATTATCAAACTCCAATGAAATAGGCCGGTGATCAAAAACTGTAGTGAGCAGACTATCAAAATTGTCTTGTTGGAATTGGGTACATTTATCACTTAGGAGAAGGCTATCAAGTTTTTTGTAATGAATTACATCACAAAGTTCTGTTAGTCTATTCACTAAATATTCTTTAGGCTTTGCATCTATGAGACTTAGATGGTCACAAAATGAGTCAAAGTTTGTCATAAATTGAGTATTTTATAGTTTGCTTCCTCCTTTTAAGGCCTTCAGTATTGCATTAAAATCATCCCCACAATCCATGGAGTATTTACAGGTCTACTTTTCAAGAACATCTACAAAGTGCTCCTCAACATTGTTTCTTCCCTTCTATATTAGTGGGACCATGCACTTTTGAGAGAATGAACATGTTACCTTGTGAGACATTGAAAAAATATTTTCAAGAATGTTTGGGATTCCTTCATTTTTACCCCTTAAAAGGATATGGTATTCCACATGATTGTTAGCCTTCGTGCAGACACTTTAGCTCTTATTGCATGTGTAATGTCCCCTTTTCCAAGCTAGTCACTATGAAATACCATATGCCCATTCATCCTCCTCTCGGGGCATCGAGGAAGGAGCAAAGGAGGGAACTTGCCATGGTTGTAAGTGATGTACCTTCAGTTGTCCACTCAAAATTCCCCTACTCTTAAGAAAGTGAAAATTTAAAATTTTGAGTTTAAGTGTTTTCTCTGTTGTCCTGGTAATGTTAAAAGTCGAGAAATTGAGAAATCTGCGTTTTTGGGTCATTTTGTGTGTTTTTCGGGCCTGTCGGACATTTTTGTCTGCGTGTCCCAAGTTCAATTGGGCCCTCTGTTCCCCGATCGGCCGGTTCACCCGAAGTCTGTTCTTTTCGGGCCCGTCGGAACTTTTTGTCCCAAATGTCCCAAGTTCGCCCGGACCAGTTGTTCCATTTTCGTCCGATTCGGCCGAGTCGCGTACTTCGCGTATTTTGTCCCACGTGTCCCAAGTTCAATTGGGCCCTCTGTTCCCCGATCGGCCGGTTCACCCGAAGTCTGTTCTTTTCGGGCCCGTCGGAACTTTTTGTCCCAAATGTCCCAAGTTTGCCCGGACCAATTGTTCCATTTTCGTCCGATTCAGCCGAGCCGCATACTTCACGTACTTTTGTCCCGCGTGTTCCAAGAGCATTTGTGCGTCTTTTCCCCGCTTCGCCCGAATCGGCCGAGCCACGTACTTCGCGCTTTCGCGTCCCACATGTCCCAAATGAACCAAAGTGTCATTCGTGCTAATTTTTCCCGCTCTACCCGAATACCTTGCTTTTCAAATTAGTATGTATTAAATGCGCATTCATTGCCTTTCTCTCTCCTAAACGGCTATATAACGAGCGAACCCCCTATGCGTTTTGCACACTGCTTTCCTGCTATCTTTTGCTCGAACCTTTGCAATCTAAATTCCTGCACGCGTATCCATTTTCCTCTGCAATTCCTTCCCAAGTCTAGCTTGCAGCTTCGCCCTCCGAATTACTACCAACATGAAGATCAAATTTCAGGGGCAAGAACAAATCTCACCACTAGAGTCTGCCGTTCCCGATATCGGGGACAATGAAGTTCGCCATCTTGACTTTAGTGATTTTTGGTCGAGGATGACAGATGCAAACCCTACGCCAATGGCACAGATGATTCATGACAGCGGTTTGGCTTTCGCTGGTGGTTTCCCAATCTCTGTGCAATGTGCAGATACAGTGCTTTCATGCGGAGCTCATTTCAACCCTGATTCGAGCGAATTGACCAATATACACGTGGCAGAGACATAAGCCGGGCATCAAGAGATTCGGGTAGCGGATTTTGAAGTCGATGGGTCCCTCCCGGTCATAAGCACTGTCTTCTTCTCCTTATTCCTCTCTTCTCTTCCATTCTTTTCCCGGATTTATTGTAATAAGTTGAGGTATTGCGATTGGCAATCCTTAACTAATCTTTAGTTAAAAGTAGTAGTTACAGAGTAACCGAATTGTAAACTATATAATGGCCTCTCCTCACCATTTTGAAAAAGGAAGAACTTGGCTTATTTTCTAAAAAGTGTAAATAAATCATAAAGAAATCAATACGAAGGGCTTTTCATTCTTCGTCTATCCGATCTCTTTTATCTCTAAGCTTTTCATTTAATCTTGTTAAGATCATTTGTCTATATTATATTAAGAAGCTTTGTATTCTCACAGATGTTATTGATAGAACTTTGTGTCTTTCAAATTTCATCTTATTAGTATGATACAAATGATCTTGTTTCAATTCACTGTACATTTGCATACATAAAGAATTACTCTGTCATCTATAATTCTAAATGGTGCCTTTACCTTGCTCGTTCTCGTTTTCTCATTCCTCAATCCTTTTGTAATTGATGATCCTTATAGAAAACACTTTCGTAAATATCCAAGTTCCACAAGAAAATCTTGTTTTGTATATGTGTAAATAGGTTCATTTCTGAATAAGGGAACCTCTCCCATTAAAGAGGAGGGACTTCTTGTCCCTTGATGTTGCTCTTAAAGTGAAGTCCTATTTGACGACCAACACCTTCATAATTAATTATTTTATTATGTCAAGAGGCATTCTACAATGGCAGGCAAGGTTGTAATGGAGTGCGTTGTTCAATTTTATTCTTGATATTAAATTTGACATTCATTTAACCATCATGTTCTAGCTCATTCATAAATTTTACTTCTATGAGACTGTCACTTAAATAATTTTGTTTCTTTTTTGGAGAATTCAATAAAAAAATAATAATATCTATCATAACTAGATAGGTGCCTCGAGATTGATATCTCTCGGCATATTTTAGATAGATGTATTTAAGATATCTATGCTAGTTTAGTAATCATGACATTGGAATGGTTCGACTAGGGGAAAGAAGACTTAGCAATGATAATTTATATTTCTTCATTATGATGTCTGTCTTCTTAAGTGAAGATTAAAAAGTGCACTAGGAGGTCAGCCATGAAGTTGGAGCTTCTAATTCATCATTGTCGCCAAAGGAGGGGTATTTTAAAAAGTTTGAATGGAGAGGAGTATAATCATCCATCATCTATTTTGACATCTACTTGGAGTGGAGCTAGTGTAGCTTTTCTTCTTGCCCTTGAAGGACAAAAACCCTTCATGGTCACCTATTGAGGATGAAACCTTTCAATAGGATCACACTAGGAGATGAAAACCCTCTTGTGTGTAAGGGTGATGTCATATGTGCTAGCATATGTAAAGAGAAGAAAAAATTCGGAGAAGGCATGCTACATTGCATCGAATGATTGAGGCAGGTCCAATTTATTATAGGAGTAGTTACCATTGCTTACATTTAGTTGTTGGTTACAACCTCTTCAAATGCCTAGAATCGTACTTCGATTCATTATATATTCAACACCCCCTCTTAATGACTAAATTGGAAATAATACTAAGTTTGTCTCAAAAAAATTTAAATTTCCTAAAACCCATATATTTAGTCATGATATTTACAAATCTAAGCGCCATCAATTGTACTTCAAAATCAACAGTCCATGATTGTGTTGTAGTTGTCGAATGGAGAATAACCGCAAAATAAAAATCTGGTCGCTTGAACAAAGGACATGGCAAGTGGCCCACCGGTTCTTTGTTATGTGATTTATTGACTAATGATGAATCACCAATGATCGAGAGTGTCAACCCCATCTCTAGAGTGTTGAAATCGGAACCTCGAGAGGGTGGATTGAAAAATTTGTTCCATACTTGTGTAGCTTGTTAGAGTCATCACGGAGAGACTCTGTTATGTTTGTGGAGCCTATTTTCATGTTAGAGTGTGGTACACCTTCTATGTGTTACACTCAGGTATTTTTATGGCGGTCCCGCTTACCGGTGAGTGGGTCAGGGGGTTCGGGGTGAAGCCCCGAAGCAAATTTTCATGGGTGGTTTATTAACCCATGGGTAATGGGTAACCGTTATGGGCTATTTTTGGGCCCATGGTTTTTTGGTACCCATTGTTTTGATACCCACGTTTTTTTTCCCATGGTTTTGATACCCATAGTTTTTGCCCATGGTTTTGTATCAAACTGCTTAAGCAATTGTCTATTTATATGGTCTTATGCATATGATATATATACAAGCAAATGCATTGCAGATGTGCTTTGAATTCGGGTGTGAATTCTGTAGAGTTTGTTGAGCATAGCTCCAAACGGATCTGGGTATTGTATTGAGAGAGTGGAGGCTTGTAATAAAATCTGAGTAAGTGATTCTTGGTGGACGTAGCCCAAATTGGGTGAACCATGTTAAATATCGTCTTTACGTGTTGTATTATTTATTCTACACTTTTATTTGAGATCTGTAATATTTTCGCATATTAGTTTCTACTTGTTTCGATTACATAAGGGATTATTCCGCATATTTTATCTCTTATTTCCTAACGAGACTCGGTTATCCTGCAAATCGAAGTCACCTTGATCATGTCCTTGCAACACCATGTAATGCTCATCCAACTTTCTCAATAAGAGAAATGTAAACATCTATGCAGTAGGAGTTAGAACAAACTCCGCAATAGTAGGAGAAATAACCATCTCCATCTCATCTCGTCTCAATAGTGGGAGAAATAACCATTTCCACGGTTGTAGGAGTGAGAACCAACTCCTTCTCATCTATATTCTCATCTATCCCCCTCTTGGAAAATATCATTCACAACAAAATGAACAAATTGTTCATGCTCTATTGTCCTTTGAGCAAGTACTTTTGAGTGAGTGGCTAAGCATGTCATCTCACCATGCACCTGTCGGTGCATCCGGATAGTGGAGTCTCCATCCACAAAATCGTTTCTTGAATGAGGAAAACAATCCTCTCAAGGCATGTTCACCTCCCGTACATCGATATAGTGGATACTCCCTCCACAATAACCGCATGTAGGTTGATCGTATCTAACTCAATAGATCTCGTGAGGAATGGCTTCTTCCCAAGGCATTGCAGCCTCCCTGCACATCCTCGTATGGTGGAGTTGTCCTCCATACATGCATTCATGTTGATCGTAGTAGGATTAACAAGCCGATCTCGACCACCTTCCTCAATACCATGGGAAATTATCTGTCTCCATCTCACATAAGATACTGACACACTTCTTTCCACAAAAATCCACATAAATATTGGAATTTTCAATTAATTGTTTAGTGGATAGAAGATTCTTCGTAAAGAAGGTACATATCTAACATTCCATACCAACAGTTTATGAGCATTATTCAATACAATGCATATATCTTCTATCCCTTCTATTGCAAGTGATTCTCCATCAGCTAGTACTACTGATTCAAAACATATATTTGCAATAAATGAAACATACCAATCCCTGCGACATGAAAAATGTGCGAGATGCACCAAAGTCAATGATCCAACAACTAGTACCATTGTCATGCGAGCATGATGTCGTAAGACAATAAAGAGCATGCTCGTCATCTTAATCCCATTCTTCTCCAGAATGTTACCACATGTTTCTCATCACATCGGGGTTCATTTTAAGATACCTCTTGGAAATGGAGGTGGAAAATCCCTAGTGAATATCCCCGGAACTAGTTTCGGGAAAGGTGATTTTTTTGGGGTTTGTATGCAAATTTTTCACCTAAAAGAAGCTTTGATTTTCAAGTGGTGTGACAGAAAGGCTACAAACACGCGATAGGATATTTTTTGTTGTGTGACAACAAACTTGTTGTTGCATGAAAACAAATCTTCATCGTCACGCGTCTGCAGCCTCCGCCCCCACGCACGCGTCAACAAAATCTCTAGGTCACACGTCAACAAACTCTCTGTCACGCGTCGCCATAGCCTCCACCCTCTTGTCACACGTCAACAAACTCTCGCCGTGCGCGTCTCTGTAGCCTCCACCCTCCTGTCGCGCGTCAACAAACTCTCCATGTCGTGACGTCAACAAACTCTTTGTCGCACATCTGCAGCCTCCACCCTCCTATCATGCATCAAAAACTCTCCTTTTCACGTATCAACAAACTCTATGTCACGCATATGTAGCCTCTGCCCTCTTGTCGCGCATTTACTGTACTTGATAATACATATGCCCCTAGGTGGTATGAGTGAGCTAGTAGTGTTCTACCTGCGAATAATCTAGGATTATATAGGGGATATTTTCAAGGGTAGGTGAAGCCGACCCCTAAAAAAATTAAACTGTAATTTTTAGGCGAACAGGTCACTGTCCCCCGCAAAAAAAATTACCTTTTCAAATTTTTCAAAAATGGAATATTCACCATATTACGAATATTCGCCACTAAAAAAACCCTACATCACATGGCATTTTGTTATGTTGCGAAATATCATACTTTTTCTTCTAACAATCCTTCTTAAGGTGCCCAAACTTGTGACAATAATAACATGTGACTTGATAACGAGTGGAAGAGTCACAAACTAACGTCTCCACTTTCCCTTTGACTAAGTGACAAGAGCACTCTTTGATTGTCCAGAACTGGACTCTTGAGCCTGTGTCTGTCTTCGTTCCTTTTGCAATAGATAGGAACTCACCTTGTCAAATGTGAGTGCTTAACTTTCAACCATTAAATGGAGTGCCTCCACAAATGACTCATACGAAGAAGGTAAGATGTTCAAAACTAGAGCCACCATATCATCGTTGTTGACCTTTTTGTTGATAGAAGATAATTGGCCTCGAGATAGCGATCCACCTTATAACTTTATAGAAAAAAACACATTCTTCACTATAAAACTCGACTCTTTTCTAACGTATGATATTTATCCCTCCGATTGGCCCACAACGTGCTTTCCACATTGGAATTATACACTTCGATATCATATCTTTTGACATTGATAGCTTTAGGAGAAATAACACTTCCTTATGATGTTTGTCATAATACGTGAAGTTCGTCGCTGGTCAAATTTCATTGTCCATGATTATTTTATCACAATCATGAAACTCCGCAAGCGTTAAAATCTTATGGCTGCAAACATTGAAATTAGTGCCCGTTAATTTTTGTGTGTCCGGGAGAGTCTAGTGTGAAATATTTGCCATTTTATTATTCCATAAGTAATGGAAATAATAAAACAATATTTTTCCCACACCAATATATTCCAACAAATAGTGTGAAATAAAATATGTAAATATAAGGTGAAGATCTTTGTTGAAAAAATTATTATTTCAGTGTATTAATTCACCGACCTTTCAAAAGGGAATAATAGGAAATGACTCTGCCTCTTCCATCTTTTCCTACGACGAAGTAGGATTGTTTTCCGCCCACACAACTATTCCACATGGTTTGAAATCGCAACCGGGTATATATAAGGATTTAAAACTTGTTATTTTGAATCATGACTTTTTCAAATTTGATTGTTTGCCCTCGTTTTGCCGTCGTTGAACTATGGATTTGCTTTGCCTTCACAACTTCGTGCCCTCAGTTTCCTTCTCCATGAATTTACTGCCGTCAACTATGCCTTCGAACCATGATTTTGCTCAAAGATGAATTCACAATGTTTACCCTTGTCTTCACATGATGATTGTTGAAATGCTTTTCCTGCCCATGTAAAGGCACAAAACCTTGACTTGTTTGATTGCCCACGAACGTTATCCTCATTTCTCTCCTTGCATATGGTATTTTTCTCCGATACCTTCACGTTTTACTAAATTCATGCCCTGTTAGGGCTTCCTCAAATTTCCAGTTCGTGCCTTTTGGAGACTTCCTTGAACCTGCAACCTTGGACACTCGATACCAATGTTAGCATATGCAAAGAGAAGAAAAAATTTAGAGAAGGAAAGGCCGACCGTATCAAATGATTCATGCAGTCCAATTTATCATAGGAGTAGCTACAATTGATGACAGGTTGGTTATTGGTTACAACCTCTTCAAATGCCTAGAACCGTCTTGGTTCATTATATATTCAACACCCCCTCTTAATGACTAAATTGGAAACAATACTAAGTTTGTCCCAAAATTTTGCAAATGTCCTAAAACCCATATATTTAGTTAATATGTTTACAGAATGTAACATAGGTTGTACTTCAAAATCAACAAATAATTGTGTTGTAGTTGTCGAATATAGAAGAACCACAAAACACAAATCTAGTTGCGTGAACAAAGGACATGGCAAGTGGCCCACCGGTTCTTTGTTACATGATTCATTGACTAATGATGAATCACCAATGACTGAGAGTGTTATCCCCGTCTCTAGAGTGCTGAAATCATAACCTTGGAGAGGTCGGAGAGGTGGATTGAAAAATTTGCTCCACGCTTGTGTAGTTTGCTAGAATCAGCACGAAACTCGCTTATCCTACAATCGAAGTCACCTCGGTCATGTCCTTGCAACACCATGTAGTGCTCATCCAACTTTCTCAATAAGATAAATGGGACCATCTATGTAGTAGGAGTTAGAACCAACTCTGTAATAGTAGGAGAATAACCATCTCTATCTCATCCGTCTCAACAGTGGGAGAAATAACCATTTCTGCAGTTGTAGGAGTGAGAACCAACTCCTTCTCATCTATTTGCTCATCTATCCCTCTCTGTTAACAAATATCATTCACAACACAATGAACAAATTATTCATGCTCTATTATCCTTTGAGCAAGTACCTTTGAGTGAGTGGCCAAGCATGTCATCTCACCATGCCCTGTCACAGTGCATCTAGATAGTGGAGTCTCCATCCACACAAAAATGTTCTTCGAATGAGGAAATCAATCCTCTCAAGGCATGTTCACCTCATGTACATTTGGTATAGTGGATACTCCCTCCAAAATAACTGCATGTAGGTTGATTGTAACCAAGTCAACAGATCTATGAGGAATGACTTCTTCCCAAGGCATTTTAGCCTCCTGCACATCCTGTATGGTGGAGTTGTCCTCCATACATGCATTCATGTTGATCGTAGCAGGATCAACAAGCCAATACCACCACCTTCCCCAATACCACGGGAAATTATTCGCCTCTGCTTCACATAAGATCAACACACTTCTTCCCACGTAAATCCACATAAATATTGGGATTCTCGCTAATTGTCGAATAGATAGAAGATTCTTTTGTAAAGAATGTACATATCTAACATTTTGTACCAACAATTTATGAGAATTATTCAATACAATGCATATAACTTCTATCCCTTCTACTGCAAGTGATTCTCCATCATCTAGTACTACCGATTCAAATCATATATTTGCGAAGAAATGAAAGTACCAGTCCTGCGACATGAAAAGTGTGCGAACGCATCAAAGTCAATGATCTAACAACTAGTACCATTGTCATGCAAGCATGATTTCGTAAGACAATAAAGAGCATGCTTGTCATCTAAATCCCATTCTTTTACAACCTGTTCCCACATGTTCCTCATCACATGGATTTTTGTTCATTGCGAAAGATCATACTTACGCTTCCAAAATCTTTCTTAAGATGCCCAACCTTGTGAATATAATAACATGTGACCGATAACAAGTGGAAGAGTCACCGGACTAAAATCTCTAATTTCCCTTTGACCGAGTTACAAGAGAACTCTTTGATTGTTCGACCTAGACTCTTGAGCCCGTGTGCTGCTCTTTGTTCCTTTTGCAATAGTTAAGAACTCACCTTGTTAAACGTGAGTGTTTAACTTTCAACCATTAAATGAAGTGCCTCCATAAATGAATCATACGAAGAAGGTAAGCTGCTTCAAAACCGAGCCACCATATCATCATTGTCCACCTTTTTGTTGATGAAAGATAACGGCCTCTCGAGGTCTTTCATCTAAATTTGGTCTTGAGATAGCGATCCACCTTGTAACTTTATAGAAAAAACATATTCTTCACTATAAAACTCCGAATCTTTTCTAACGTATGATATTTATCTCTTAGATTGCCCACAACGTGCTTCGCCATTGGCATTCTACACTTGCAATATCATATCATCCGACATTGATAGCTTTAGGAGCAATATCGCTTCCTTATGATGTTTGTCATAATCCGCGAAGTTTGTCGTTGGTAAACTTTCACTATCCATGATTATTTTATCACAATCACGAAACTCCGCAAGTGTTAAAATCTTATGGCTCCAAACATTGAAATTAGTGCCCATTAATTTGTGTGTCCGGGAGCGTCAATCGTGAAATATTTTCCATTTTATTATTCCATAAGTAATGGAAATAATAAAACAATATTTTTCACACCAATATATTCCAAAGAAATGGTGTGAAATTAAATATGCAAATATAAGGTGAAGATATTTGTTGCAAAAATTATTATTTCAAATATTAATTCACCGACCTTTCAAAAGGGAAGAATAGGAAACAAATTTGCCTCTTCCATATTTGGTCATGTGACCAAGTAGGATTTTTTCGGCCCACACGACTATTCCACACGGTTTGAATTTCAGTAACCGGTATATCTAAGGATTTACTGACTTGTTATTTTGAATCATGACTTTTCCAAAATTTTGCTTGTTTTGCTCTTGTTTTACTCGTCGTTAAACCGTGGATTTGCTTTTCCTTCACGACTTTGTGCCCTCGATTTTCCTTCTCCATGACTTTACCATCATCGACTATGCCTTCGAACCACGATTTTGCTCAAAGACGAATTTACAATATTTATCCTTGTCTTCACACGATCGTTAAATTGCTTTGCCTTCCCATGTAAAGGCACAAAGCCTTGACTTGTTTGATTGCCCAAGAATGTTTCCCTCGTTTATCTCCTCAGCATCTCGGTATTTTTCTCCAAATACCTTCACGTTTTGCCAAATTCGTGCCCTGTTAGGGCTTCCTCAAATTTACAGTTCATGCCTTTTAGAGGCTTCCTCAAACTGCAACCTTGGACGCTTTGATACCAATGTTAGCATATGCAAAGAGAAGAAAGAATTTAGAGAAGGAAAATTGCACTGCATCGAATGATTCAGGAAGATCCAATTTATCATAGGAGTTGTTATAATTGGTTACATTTGGTTGTTGGTTACAACCTCTTCAACCGCTCTGAAAACGATCGGTTCATTATATATTCAACAATACGGAGGTCACATTGGTACTTCAAAGTGATTTTATACAATTGATCTACCTTTCTAGCCCTAGGCAACTTGTTTGAGGGTATAGTTTGGTTCCTTCTAGGCACATTTTGGTACTTCGAGTTGGTATTCTTGTTCCTCATAATTTGTAAGGCCAAAATCCGCATTTTGGTGGTTTTTGGAGGAGTTTATCGATTTTTTCAGCCCTCGGTTTGGCTATATGGTTGTTGTGATAAAAATTAATTACAACTAAGATTTATCATTCATTCCTCCATATTTTTGATGCATTTGAGATTGATAAATATTATTGTGGTTGGATAAATTATTTTGGTGGCATTTTACTTCTATTTGCATGGTTAAATGTTAATGAGAACCTCATATGCAATTCACTCCCCTAGAGGATTGATTTATATTGTGTGTTGATTGGTCAAGAGCATTCTCAACTATTTCAGTTTGATGTGTGTGTGTTTGAAGGTGCAATTTTAGACTTGGGTTTAAGGTCAAACCCTTATTTCCAAATTTATCCCTAGAAAGGGACATTATAGTGGTATTGGAGCTTTGGTCTTCCTAGTTTGAGGGTTTTCTTGCAAGAAGATAAATGGTGGATAAATTTTTTGGTGACGCAGATTTGAAAGTATTTCCTAGGGAAAGAGAAATTGGCCAATAAAATGGCTCAGTTGATCCATACCCTTCAAGATCCGAATGGTGGAAGGAGCTCTTAAAAGGGTGTCAATAATACTCATCCATCAAAATTGGACAACATTGCTACATAGTATGAGGAGTACATGGATCTTTCAAATAAAGTCATGATCCCATGTCATTTGCTAAGTTCATAGGAGTAAGCAAGGGTAGATCAAGGTCCAAGTCTAGGTCACAAGCTACTCAAGCGGAAAAATTAAGGCTACAAGTGATGGAGAAATCCATCATGCAAGTTTAAGAGGAAGAAATCATGAAGCTTGAGCTAAAGAAGGAAGAAGAGCAGCCGAAATTATTACCCATCGAAAGGGAACAACCCATGGGAGCCCTATAACCCCCACCACCATTGCTAAAGTTAAGCTCTTGACTGATTTTCAGAACAACATCGTGAAGACAAAAATTGATGAGAGTTCAAGCATGATCATAGAAAGGAAAGGGAAATCATGGAGCATGAGTCCCAAGGTAAATGTTCTTTAATATTTAATGATATTTTATTGGTTTATAAAGTGTGCTTGTGGCTAAATGTTGAAAATAAATCAGATTTGCATAAGGGTAAAGAGGATGACATTACGGAAGGATATGTCTATGAAGGAATGACACTTTCAGTTCCTCATGATTATTTTTAGTTATTAGAAATTTCCAAACATCAATGAATGATGGGCAAATTGAGGGAGTTTACGACCTTTGGGTGAGTTCCGAAGATGTTCCAAACAAGTACCAACAAAAAAATGGTTGGATCCTTGTTGGCAACCCAAGGTATACAGTTGATCTACATTTCCAGCCCTTGGCGACTTGCTTGAGGGTTGAGTTTGGTGCCTTCTAGGGCACATTTTGGTACTTTGAGTTGGTATTCTTATTCCTCATAATTTATAAGGCTGGAATCTACATTTTGGTGATTTTTGGAGGAGTTTATCTATTTTTTCAGCCCTTGGTTTGGTTGTATGGTTGTTGTAATAAAAATTAATTACAATTGTGATTTATCATTTGTTTCTCCATATTTTTGATGTATTTGAGATTGATAAATATTGTCGTGGTTGGATAAATTATTTTGGTGGCATTTCAGCTCTATTTGCATGGTTAAATGTTGATGTGAACCTCATATGCAATTCGCTTCCCTAGAGGACTGATTTATATTGTGTGTTGATTGTTTGAAGAGCATTCTCAACTATTTCAGTTTGATGTGTGTGTGTTTGAAGGTGCAATTTCAGATTTGGGTTTAAGGTCAAACCCTTATTTCTAGATTTAGCCCTAGAAAGGGACATTACAACATGATATTCACATTGTCCCTAAAGCATCATAACTTTTGTGGTCATTTTTCCTAGTCTATCTCATCTTGCACTAGGATGATGCATGGAGTTTTTATTTCATAATCTATTGTACAAGACAACCTTTCTTAGGGGCATTTAAATCCGTGTTATTTCAAATTAACATTAGAGTTTTTCTTTGGGGGGGTCTTTTCCCCTTGTCTATGAAGACATCTCTAATATTTCCACTATTCATATTTGAGCTTTTGCTGTTTTTGAGAGGAGCTCTCGTTCTTCCTAATTTGTTGATCGCTTATGTATATGTTAATGATTTTTCTCTTTGGAGTGAGGTTTAGTCTTGAGTTAATAACCGAGATGCTTTTAAAACTAAATCATCTTTATTGAGTTTTAGAAGCATGTTATTAGTTCTTTCCTTTTATATCTCTTAACCTTCTTCTCTATCCTTGTGCTTTTAGTCTCTTGATTCATGCATCATGTTACTTTTGTAATTATTTCATCCTATGGGATTTGTCTCATAGCATTTATGGCATCTAAAAGGTAGACCTTTATAATCCAAATGCTGAATTTAGGTCTTCACCGAAGTTTTGATTCTAATCACCTTATGCATTTGTTTTAATAAGTGCATTTTGACACATAATCTAGCATAGGTGGTCGGATTGCTTTCCCTAGTGGCTTTTGCAACACATACAATCACTCCAATTTCCTCTACCATTTTTCTCATGCTATTTTCTATCCAATATTTGGTGGTAGTTAATAGATTCTAACTCAATAGGTATTTAAGATATCATTTTTCTTTGGATTGAAATGTTGGGTGTGGGGTTTGCAATATAACCTAATCTTTTTTAGGAACCAGGGCCATTGTTAAATATCCCCAATTGTGTCCAAAGATTTGAAAACAACCAACATAGTTACCAAGTTCGAGATTTAAATTCAAACCGAAGGGGGAAAAATATGGAATTCCAAAATCATTATAGAAAGTCATGTTCATATGATAAAGTGTATATAATTTAATGTATGCATGTAAAAAATAATGACATAAATAAATGCACAATTTTATTTACTAGGCTAGGGTGAGCAAGGTAGTGGGAGTTGGGACGTGGTTAGCAATAAAATGAAATTTTAATTTTGTAGAAAAGAAAAGAAATTCATGAATCGGATTGTATTGACTCGATATGAATGAAAATTCAAGGTCCAACAAGATTTGAGCCAAATTTGACAGATTTGAGGTTTTAAACCGGAGGGGAAAAATATGGAATTCTAGAATCATGATGGAAATTCTTGCTTAGATGAAATTTGTATATATTTTAATGTATGTATGTAAAAAATAATGACTTAAATAAATGCACAATTTTATTTATTAGGCTGAGTTGAGCAAGGTGACTAGGAATCGAAATGTGGTTAACAAAGAAATGAAACTTTAAAGTTGTAGAAAAGAAAAAAATTGTGCAAATCAAATTCTACTGATTTGATATGAATGAAAATTTAGGCTCCAACAGGATTTTGGCCAGATCTGATAGTATTTAGTTACTATAATAAGCAAGAAAAATATCGTTGATTAAGAACCTCATTCTGGCTACTCCTTAACCATGCACATATGGGAAATCCATTCCAAAATGACCACCATTGAGTGCCAAATATCTATAAATTTAGATATCATTGCATTTTAAATAAAAATTTGAGTGTTGGTAAACAATTTGAATGGTCTAAAACAACTTGGAGGTATGCCTCCTATTAGAATAAATGGGTGCTCGCTAGCTTTTCTTCCCGGAGGATCACTCCCGATCTTTTGTGAGTTGCATCTGTCTTGCTCCTTCCTTCCATGCATTTATATCTACTTCCCTGACTTTGGGGTGCTCTTCTCCTCCTAACCTCCCTTCTCAAATTTCCTTCCTCCAGTCACCGATTCTCCTCTTGCTTTGTTCTCCTTTGATACACCTAACTTAGGATGTTTTTAGCAACATCAACATCTATTATGTTTTAAGTACAATTAACATTCATGATGTTTTCAGTAGTATCATCATCGGTGACATTTTCAACATCATTTTCATTATCATCTTCTTCGATGATATATAATTTACTACATTCCATGTCATTTTGTAATGCATTTGGATTAAGTGGCCATATACATGTGCGTCTAAAACCAACATGAATATTTGTAGGTGTCATGGCCTTGGCTAGAGCTCTACTACCTATTTCTGCCAAGTTTGAATTTTTGACTTCTTGGTACTTACTATTACACATCCGCTGCATCCTCTTAGTTTTGTAATATGCTTTAAAAGGACCAAAAACAATAACATCCAACGGTTACAACCTATGTGTAGTATGCGCTGGGAGTGTTAATAAATCAATCCCCAATCACCTAGCCTCTTCTATAGTTGATAATGCCACATGGCTTCCATGACCATCAAAAATAATTAAATGCCTATTTTCAGGGCACACACCTCCAGGTAAAAACTTATTGAAATGATATAATCAGCTAATGAAGAGCTCTCTAGTCATCCAAGCACTTGGATGAGAAGTCATGCAAGCACCCGACTCACATCCCTTGATGTAATTTTGTGAAACTTTCTTACCTTTAAATAAGTAAAAGTTAGGGATACATTGTCATGCAACATTTACACAACATAGAATTGTCATCCATGCTTTGCTACAAGAAATGATTTTGGGAACATTCCTGCAACCCTTGGTGGCAAGCACCCTCATTCCACAATTTCTCCTTGATTGGATTCTTGTTTCATCACAACTCCATATTTTCCCTACACCAAAGGAATTGATATAAGCGTTAGCTATTTTTTTGTAAAACTTGTTTTTGATCGAATTTTCTTCATCCCTGTCCAGATTAGTGAGCTAGATAACAAAGAAATCAAACAACCTCAAATATGCAAGGGTTTAAGGTACCTTGAGAGAAGATGGTGAAAAATGGATGGGTGTAAAGTGAATGTCCTCACTGCGAGCTAGATAGACCTGCAAAACAGAGGAAACTAAGAGAAAATGGATTAGATGGTATATGCGGGGGCTGCCCAAAAATTCGGTTCTAGGAAGTGTTACCTTCCTTTCATGGATGTCAACCCTCGTTAGATAAGAGAAAACGATATAAATGAAAGATAGATAGATAACATGCAAAAACCGATAAATAATATAACCTATAAATGTTGATGTATAAAGGAACTACTAATTTGATCAAAATAAATGTAAAGCAAACCAAACTAAGAGAACCACAAGGGCATGAGGATGATATTATGGTGATACAAGTGGCATCACAAGGGCATTGTGATGATATGATGATAAGTGAGGGGCTATAATGTCAAAGGTTTGCTATCACTTTTTTACTTGTCTAAAAGAGGGGGGAAGGCTTGTATTTATAGCTTGAAGATGGGGTTAATTTAGGGGTTATCAGGTAATCCTGGTTTGAAAAATTAACCTTGATTAGGTGAGTGGGGGAACATGATTTGAATGATTAGGTGCAATAGTGGATTCCATTGGGATTAATTTGCATTATTTAATTTGTGAGTGGGGTGCATGATTTGAATGATTTTGGAGTATTTAATTATTAGGTGGGGTGATATGAATTAGTTTGGAATATTTAATTATCAATTGGATATTAGCATATAATGAGGTTTAGGGATTTAAAGGGGATCAATTAACCAATTAAGATTGATTAATTGAATATGTATTTTTGGTGGGAAATGGGATTTGAATGGGTAAGCCTAATGAAGGAGAGAAAACACAGGGTGAAGGGGAGGAACAATACCAAAATTGGTGTCTACACTTGCTAACCACCTCTAGATGTAAATCTATTACACAATCTCTTTTTAGACCTTCAATAGTCCATATGACTATGTTTGGGTTTCTTTTTCTAAATCCTTCACACCAAGATTTTTCAGTTATCCTTGTCGAAATGGAGTCTCTCTAGTTTCACAAATTTGTGTAACACATGTCCTTAGTTCAATAATTACCACTCCATGCTCCATATTTGCCATTTTTTTACACCATCCAACTATTTGTTTCTCCTTTCCTTCACTCAAAATAGGGCAAGGCCCTTCTTTATTGTATGGGTTAGACAATTCAGCCAATAATGAACAAATGTAGGAGGTAAATTGTATTTCAAAGTAATGGCTCTAATTGAAAAATTATTGAATTCAATATCATCTATGGCCTTTAACATATCTTCTTTTGACCAATTAGGAAAAATTCTAACCTTCTTGGTTGAAGTGTTGCCTCTAACAACCACAATTTCCTATATCTCATGCTCATTTATTTGACATCCAATAGGTTCTCGTTGATGATCTATAGTTGAGATTCTGGTTGATGATCTATAGTTGAGATTATATCTCCTTGATTTGTTGTTACACCATCCTCTTCATTTATTATTGTAACATCTTGTTGATCTGTTTCATGGTTAGATGTTTCAATTTCAAATTGTACACCTCGTTTTTGGGCATACGTTGTCCTTGCTTTAAAATCCTCTTTCTCTTCATCTTCTCAAAATGTTGCATGTATTAAACAATATAAAATTAATAAGAAATGTATTAATATATCAATAAGAACATCTACAATGGGCAAAGGGTTAATTACAACATCGTGATAACAACATGTGATAATTTTAACAAGCTTATACATGACAATATGAATTATAAACTTGTAGGAAAACTTGTGATTACCCCTTTGGGCACCATTAATGATCAATTAATACATGTTTTATTAATTTCTTATTATTTGATAAAGACAAAATTCATAAGTTGGTTTGTTGATTATATATATAAACACTTCTAAAGATGAGGTGTTATCAAATAACACTACATTCATTAGCTTGTTTCTAATTGATCAATATCAATTACAATGTTTCACTTGAACATGTAATCACCCCTTTGGACATTGTAATTGATATTGATCAATTGATGCAGGTCTTGTTAATGTAATGTTTTATGACAACACATCATCTTCAGAAGTGGATGCATGTAAGAATCCTAATTGTAATAGCTTGACTACATATGTTGTTATGGTGGCATCAAATTTGTTGTAATACTAGAATACTTTCAATGACATAGCTTGACTACTTTCAATGATATATTGCATTCTTGGCAGCTACTTTGTGCTTGATTTTAAGTAGGGAGAAGAATAAATCTTTCATTCAATCCACTTTTTTATGTTTGTTGAATACCTCTACAATTTGGGTTAGAGGGAAAGAATTTCAGTGCCGCAAAGTTGCAATCATAGCAATTTGAAAATAAAATTTTTGGGAGTAGTGCCATTATGCAAACACCCTAAGTTCATGGGTGCATTGGGCCAATTCCTTGTCATGTAGAGTTGCCAATTTTACAGCTACCTATAAATAAACATTTCTTTATCTTATATCTTTAGTTTGGAAACATATTTTAATATTATTTGCTTCCGTATGATCTAGTGTGTTGGTGTGTGAGCATTAATTGGGGTCTTATCTGCAATGCATGTCAAAATCCATGAGGACAGATTTCATTTCCCTCTTTTATTTAGCTTTTAATGTTCAACTAGCATTGTGTTTCGTGAACCACTTTGAGTCTCCACCAATAAATGAGTTTTTTAGATATTCATTTCGATTGATCGGATGGAAGCAAATAATATTAAAATATGATTCCAAATTAAATATATAAAATAAAAAAAGTTATTTATAACTATCTGTAAAATTAGCAATATTATGTGGTAAGGATTTGGTCCAATGGACCTGTGAACTTATGATGTTCGCATCACGCCCTTGTTCCCTACTTGGTGGAGACCCAAAGTGGTTCAGGTGACACGATGCTAGTTGAACATTAATAGCTAAATAAAATAGGGAAATGATATTTGTCTTGGTGGAGTTTGATGTGCATTGTAGATAAGAACCCAATTAATGCTCATACACTAACACACCAACAACTGTTCACACAGTTTTTTGGTGTCTTCTTTATATGCAAAATTATGGCTTTCATTCCATCAATTATTGGATATTCCATTGAGAAAAACTGTTTCAACTATTGGGAAGTGTTCACATGACAAAGAATACTTTTTCATGAGCATGGCAGAGAATACATTTTTCAAATTTGTTTTGATATTCATGGTGGTGAAATATTTTTCATGGTATAGTATTGGGTCCAGTAAGAATGATAAACAATCTACAATTGTGGAAGTGAGGGAGGACTATGATGCATGGATTTCATGACAACTTTTGCAGAGAAGCAACATTGTGTAGGATGAAAATGGGGGATCAAATAATTCATTTACTGGACTTGAGAAGAAAGTTAGGAAGGTTGAGAAAAATAAGAGAGTAATTACAGTCTGCCCAAATGGAAATGGATATTTTAGGATCATTTGAGATGTTGTGCACAACATTAATGTCAAAAATAACAATTAAGTCACCACACCATGAGAGCATCCAATCTAATCATTCCAAGCTTTTAAAGCTAACAATAATTCATAAAAAAACAGCACACCATGGAAGCTTTTAATCTTTATAAAATACACAAAATTCATAATTTTTAGGTTTCAATTTGAATTGAAATGAGCTTTAAAAATTGGTTGTAATCAATCTGAGCTTTAAAAGATAACACTAATTTACTGCAAATAATCGCACTGTAGCTTTTCAATGAGAATATGTAGTAAATGAGGCATGTAAAAGGAAATTTGAAATTATAAGCAGTAGATGTGAAAACTAACCTGCAATTTTTGATTCAACCATGCACCTTTCAGAACTTAATAGAACAAAATCATGCACCCTACTAGAACAAAATCAGCAATAACCAAATCCAGGAAAGTGAATATATATTACCAACATAAAGAATAAGTATCCAATCAAAATGGAAGACATGGATCAAGGTGGAGGGTATTTTTAATCAAAGGTTGAAATTGATTTTGAGATGATCTTGTGGCTGCAGCTTTTTGATTTGATATTCACATTTATTTTTACCTTCATGTTTACAATTTTTTGGTTTTTTTAATGGATGAATTTGAATCTTGACAAGATGGTATGGTTTTATTGTGCGGTATGCATTAAAATTTGGATATGAAAAATCTGATGGTTGAACAAGCAATGTTGGAATATGGAAAGAGATGCATTGGATAGTGAAATACTCAACTCATTAAATAGATATGATGGGTTTGTCAATTGATATGATGTACTTATACTTTGAACAAATGAGTCCTTTATTGTAGAAAATGAAAGTACCAATTAATATTTATTGTGCACTAAATAATAGTGAGATGTTGACCCCATTCACAAATGGTTTATAAATAAACAATTTTTTAAACTTCAACAATCAAAATTTTGGCTTTCATTCCATCAATTATTGGATATTTCCAATGCAAAATATTGTTCAAGTATTGGGAAGTGTTCACATACTAGCCCTTCTCCCCTAAACCAGCTTTTTTAAATTTTTCATATTTTTTGTTGTAGCTATAATATTAAATGATCAAATTTGAAAAGACATTATGACCATTTAAAAAATAATACATCATATTTACTTTTAATTTTGAATATAAATATTATTGTTACATGCCATTTAAGGCTTCTCGACCAACTTCAAGCACTCATGTGCGAGAATGTGGCAAAATGGCTCGATGACATCAACAGAGTGAGGGGGTCTCCAAGGCTTCAAAATTTTATCATGTGCGAACCTAAGAGTGAGGATTGTGCACTTCGAATTATCACCTAAATAGGCATGCTTGGTATGGTGTGGTTTTCAAAGATGCCAAAAATTTGTGGTACTTTTGTACATAGCCTACGCACATGGCATAAAAATGCTCGGGTTAAATGCTTGTTAGGTGAGGTTATAGGGAATTGTACCAATAACTCCGGTTTGTGTACATGAGTGCTTCAAACAAAATATACTCTCGTAATTTATTGTGAGTTTTCATATTTCAATTGGTAGTTTTGATAGTCAAGCCATATATTATTGTTAGAATAAAAGAAGATAGAGGATTTAAGGTGGCCTACTATAGACCTTAGTGTAGTGGAAGAGTACAAACAATATAAATTTTTAAGTCATTGTTAGGGTTTGGAGCATGCATTTGATCTTTCATGTGTGGACCATATGTGTTCTCCCATTTGGACAAACAAGGTGTTCCCTCATCACTGAGATTTGATGTCTCTCCCTATCATTATTTAAGGGTTATAATAAAGTGGGCAAGTTCAAAATGTATGTTTTTGTAATATTGTTGTAATTGTAACCTACAATATGAAATAATAAAATTCTAAATAAATGAAATTGAAAAGTCTCTATATTCAAAAGTTGAAACTACTTAAAATAAATAAGATCATGAATAGGTAGATCTTGCAGAAGGTAATGCATTTGAGTGACAAAGTATGAAACATAGGATCTAAAGGAAAATAATGTATTTGAGTGACACACTAGAAAGTAATGTATATTAACTATATGATGGTCGTTCCCTTTGTGTTGCAATAATATGAAACATATGTTCATATATGCAAGAATGTGTCAAGCATTATACACAATATATACATCATGTAGTTAGAAGTAAAATGATTTTTTTTTTGAAACAAATTTAACACTAGATTTTTGCAATGTTGATTGTGAAAAACTTTTGAAGAAGACAATCAAGTACAATTATCAAATATTTATAAGAACATGTTTTACATCAAAATAAATGAGGCTTGTGGAACAATTGAGTGAGGCAACTCTTGTTTTAACAGATAGTCCTATAATAAATCCACGTTCATATTATAATCTAACATGATCATATTATAGAAAAGGTGATTATGAAACTCAAAGCCACTACTAGGCGTTAGTCAAGGAAAGCAAGAGGCCACAAGATTATGTGTTTCCTTATTTTGGGTTGGGACAAGTTCAAATGAAGTTGGGAGATCTTAAGAGCTCCCTTTGAGAAATTGGAGATTCACCTATAGAATTGTGAGGTCTTAAAGGTCAGTAGGACACATATATGCTTAGTAAGGGTAGGAAAAGAATGATTTGCAATATTTCGTAAAGAAAACTCATATATACCCACATGATGCACATGCATTTATTGAGATGGGTGAGTTATTGGTTTGGTATTATAAGGCCCTAATACAACCTTATATTTTTAAACACAATCAGTCTCTTTTGAAGAACAACAAAGAATAAGTACACACAAAGAACCCAAGAAATATCTAAAGAATATCGAGGTTCTACATTTTGCACACGACATGAATTACATTTGGCTAAAAAAACTTTTATGGAGGCATTAGGACATGGCATTTTGGTTGACTTTATTAATGGAAGAATACATTGCCCTAGCATTTATTATGAAAAAAATTTCTATGAAATTTAAGGATATGGATTTCAATAGAAAAGATGGAATTTCCTTGATTTTTCTTGGGATAAATTTACAATGTTATTTAATCTATCGAGGTTGTTTGAACAACACGATACTCAAAAAATAAATCTTTTGTACACACTAATTTTGTTCAAGTTTGTTGATCATGTAGATGTGTATCAATGAATTACTTAAGGCATAGCTAGCTTGGTATAAGATTGGGACCAATATTTAGATGATCAAAGCCATAACATTACGAGATAGGAACATCTAATACATAACTTTTGGAGTTGTATTTGTAACCAAAAACACATTTTTAACCCTTTTAGAATTAAGGAAAGTAATGTGTTTATGCAGAGGAAGAATTTTCTTCCAATAATTTTTAGCATTACATCATTAAACTACTAGGCTAAGGATATTATTGGTAAGAAGGGAAAATGTGGGAGAAGCAGGGAGGTGAATTGTGTAGGATCTGTTTGGTGCGGAGAAGAAATGTAAGGGAACAAATGAATGGATTGACATGGTACAAGATTGGAAGTTGGAGACTAGAACATATTAGAATTTGGAGTCACAAAATGCCAATGATTTCCAAGTTTTTGTTCATATCATGATATATCTTCCATAGAAGTGTCTGCGCTCACACACTCTTGCAATTTCATTTATCTTTAAACAACAACAAAAGCACACTTTATAAATAAGAACACCGCAGAGAAACCATAGTAGAATATTGTACATGTTTGAAAACACATGGAAGCTCTGTAAAAATGGTAGCAAAAGGCCACACTCACACTCACACATGTTCATAATTCATGGATGATCATTTTTAAAGATCACCTTCAAGCCAAAAATTATATTGGTTTGTTGGGGTTCAACTATAAAGATGGATTTCATCAATGATTTAGATTATGTTTTAACAATATTGAGAGTGTTATTTTGTGCCAAAATTGTTTTAGAATTTAATATAACATTGAAAATTGGCAAACATTTAGGAACAATGTCTCGAGCTTTAGGGACAATGTAGATGGAAAGTGGGAAATGGCAGAGACATCAATTTTTGGGGTGATAATTGGTCTAATATTAGCCTCAATGATAGATTTGGTGTAGCTAAGGAGAGTCTTGAACAAAAATATGGTACTAAGGTCATTGATTATATGGAAATTGATGGAAATAAAAAGAGATGGAAACAACTCTCAGTGGATGGATTTGATTTGAACTTTGTGTTGTCCTCTCTTTAGGAGCAACTGGACCTCATCCCCTTGAATCAGGTGGATGTCAAAGATGAAATTGTTTGGCACAATTCTAGAGATGGGGACTATACGGTTAAATCTAGATATAATTCTTACTTTGAGAATACCCAGAGTGAATTTAATTGGAGCAAAATATGGATGACTGAGTTAACCCCTAAAATCAAATTTTTCTTTTGGCTTGTGCTCAGAGGAAGAATTATTACTAATGATAACCTGATTAAGAAAGGGTTCATAATGCCTAATAGGTGCCACCTATGCAAAAATATTCTGAAGATATTAAGCACCTTTTTATTCACTGTGATTATGCTACCATGATTTGGAGTTATGCCTTTTCCAAGTTCAATGTTCTCTGGACGGTGCCTAAGGACTTCATCCAATTCTAGACCCAATGGAATCCTCCTTTTAAGCATTGTGTTGTGAGAAGGCTTTGGAAATTGGTCATGCCCCATATTATATGGAGAATTTAGAAAGATAGGAATGATATCATTTTCAAAAATAACAAGAAGCATTGCAAGCTCAGCTTTGTTAAGATTGGGCATGCTGTTAAAGATAATATTGGGAGATTCAAACCTCCCAAAAATAAGAAGTATCCTGATGATGAAGAGTACATTCTTTCTAATTGGAAGATTGGAACTGCTAGTTTGCAGATTAGGAATACCTCTAACATTGATAGATCTTTGATTCATTGGATTCCTCTTGAGAGAAACTGACATAAAATCAACTCTGATGGTGCCTCCAAGGGTAACCTTGGTCTTGCTGCATTGGGGGAGGTGTTATTAGGGATCATAAAGGCTATTTAGTTGTTGCTTATGCTGGTAAAATGGGGATTCAGATGAATCATTATGTTGAAGCCCTAGCTACTCTATGGGGACTAAGGATTTCCAAAGATTATGATATTCAAAACTTAATTTTGGAAGGGGATTCTCTTAACATCATTAACCATTTAAATCAAACTTCTCCTCCTAGCTAGACTATCAAGGACTTTATTATGGAAGCAAGAAATATTTGTCAAAATTTCAAGAATATCATTATTAGACATACCTATAGGGAGGGGAATAAGGTTGCGAGACACATTGGCTAATATGGGCATCAATATTAATCTTATCATATGGGATAATGTAAATAACATCCCTAAGGAGGTTCAAACTAGCATTAATGTGGATAATTATGGGATTACATACGTGGAGTAATTTTAATAATGACATGGAGCGGGCCTTAACGGAGGTGAAAGTTCACACATGTGTGAATTATCCTCCTTATTACGGCCACATTAAAGCTATTGAACCTCACACAGTGGGAGGAATTTCAAAAAATAGGACAGACATAAGGAAGAAACAGACTCTTACGAGGGTTTTGAGCAGAAAATTCGTAGGATTAGCAAGAAGAAGAAGAAAATGGGAGGGGCGCCGTGTCAATTGGAGCCATGTTGCGATCTAGCCTAGAAGAATAACGAGGTACTTTGGAACCTCTTGCATAAGGGAGGCATCTCAAATTTCATTGAATGCATTCAGGGTCATGATCAGAACATTTTAGTTCATTTTTCTATGGATTGGAAGGATAGAAGGGTCAAATATGGTGGCCACCATGTTACTATCAATGAGGAGCTGATTGCTGAGGCTATAGGCCTAGAACTAGAGGGCTATCATTTTTTCAGTAAAAGGATTGACAGGGTTGCTGAGGCCAAGAAATTCTCTGATGAGGGTGAGGAGCTTGAGTTTGTTGCTGCGGGCATAAGGGTAAGTTCTATTCCCACACGTATGATGAAGTGACGAATATGATGGTCGATATATCTCTGTGGGATCCCTACAACTATTTGGGGGAATGATAAAGAGAGGGGTCTGACCATCTCGCAGTTGAATGCTTCGGACTCAACGCACATCACCACACTGGCGTTGTTTACCTCACTACAAACGATCCAGTCCAGAATTGAACAAACATCCAAGAAGTAAAATCGCTTGGGCTCGCGGGAATTGTTGTAGATGCTTTGATCTTTGGTGGTATTTTTGCTGTGACTTTGCTAATTTTTTGTTGTTATGTTGCAGTCTATGTCCTTTTTTGTTTCTTGTTGTAACTATCTCTTGGTTACTTATGGTAATACTGTTCTATATGGATTTTGATCCTTTCTTGTTGAATCTCCATTGTTATATTAGGCTATTGAGCCCTTTTGTAATAGGATATAGTCCCTTTAAAACTATTTACCAATAATTAAAAAAATCTTCTAAAACCAAAATTGTAACATCCTATTTATACCATTGTGCATCTTTAAGAACCTGAAAAAAATCAAACAATCATGAAGATGAACTAAATTACTTTGTATTTATTTTTATATAGTTTAAAACTAATTCTTATTCTCATTGCCCAACTATGTTGCTAATTGATATTTAGATCCTCATGAATTTAGTATCATTCTTCTCTAGTTTAGTTAACTTAGATTTTTCCACAAAAATATCAAGCCTTAGTTTTTAGAGGTCTCTAATGCGTCAAATGTACTTGGAATTTTTTTCTTTTCTTTTAGATGGTGTACATGGTAGTTTTGTGCCTGGTACAAATCTATCACATACTAACTTAGTTTTTTCTAGGTGCCCCACCACTACGCCGCACTATTTTCTAGTGAAATATTTCTCAACAATTGACTATATGGTCAAGTGCAAACATGCATGAGAATTAGATTGAATAATGTCGTGAATACACCAATTTCATAGAATACATTGTGAAGTAATCTTAAAAGAGAGAAAATGGGTGTAGAAACATTGACACGTGACCACTCATACGAGATAATTTGATTGTTAATTTGCAACAACTACTCGACATTAACATAATTTTGCAACACTACAACCAATGAATGACCATAATGGTCACATGATATAAGCATTGCAAATCTGATTTTTGGTCATATTGAAAATCATGTAAGGGGCAAGATAGGGGTGAATTTTACTGTCCCCTATTTCCCCTAGGGATAGGAACAAGAGGGGCATAAAATGCACCCTCATACGGAGATGACAAGTGGTGTAGCGTGATTTGGTGAGGAGGAAGTAAGGAAAGGGCTAGAAAGAGATAGTTTAGTACTGGGGGCTAGTTTGATCCAAGAGGAAAAAATAGGATGGGGTACATTTTATTTTCCCCTATATTCTCAAGGGATAGGGAAAAGAGGGATAAAGAAATGCATCATGTACTTGGAGGTGAAAAATTGACCGAGTATCGAAACACACTTTACAAGAGAGAAACTTGTGAAAAGTTTCGAAGCTCTAAGAAGTCATTTTTGATGAAACCATATATTATTTTGACTCCCAAGAGACTTATGAATACAATGGGATGGGTTTCAACTTCTAATTATACTTGAAACTAAATGAAAAATCTCTTTTTTCTCAAGAATACAGGATGTGCTGCACAAAAATGAGTTGTGCAAAGAAGCGCCTATATGTTGTGAAGGATTTTAACATTTCATAATGTAGATAATTATCCAAGATTTCCAATGAGTATTTTTTTCCTCTTAACTCTTTAGGAATCTCTTGGAATCATCCGTGGAAGATTAGGTACTTGTTTAGATTGTTTGCTCCTTACACCTTAAAAACTCGATATTACTCGGTTTGTCCCTAAACCTCCAAAATTTTCCTAAACTTTCCTAAATCATTTTAAAAAGGTTATTATATATTAAATACAAAATTTGATGGGTTTTATCATTTCATTCTATCCTACAGGATGAGCACCAACCCTGTAATGGCCAGAATTAGCCTTTCTAGGCCTGTTGAGAAACTAGCAGTTGAAAACACTTCGTCAGATGAAATTGCTGATCTTGTCACATCATTCAAAACACTTGTAATTTATTTTTAATCATATTAAAAGTACCTACAATATCAAACTTGACATTACATGAATGAAAAATTGACTAGGAGAGGGTTTTGGGAAGACTCGGGAGAAAAATTTTCAATTTTGGTTAAGTTGTCATGCTTTAAAGTTTGAAATTTTCATGTTGCACATTTACATGAAAAAAACTAGCTCTTGCTTGTGGAATTGTTTTGGATTGAGCGCAGTGAGGATAGGATATGCTTCCTTACACATTGTGTCACGTGTGTTGCATCATCCTCTTGGAAAGAGAATGAGCTCAAGGTTGGGTGTGTAACATGGAAACTATCATTTTCTTTGTTTGGTCCATCTTGAGCTTCGACATCAATTTTCCTGTTGATAGAGTCCTTCTCTTGAGTAAAGGGGGCATTGAAAGGTTGAAGTCCTTTAATTTTTTTCCATTTTGAACAAAACCAGCCATAGGATGAAGAAAATTTTCCTTTCTCCATTTTTCATTGAGAATGTTTTCATCCTCATGAAAATGGAATGAGCAAAACACTGGAGCTGAAATGTTGTCATTATCATTTTCCCATGCTTGATCATAGAGAATCAATAAATTCACTTCTTTGATGAAATAATTGTCTCCTTGGATAGGTTCTCATTCAAGAGGTAGAAACATGTTGTTGTTCTCGTATTTCTTATCATCTTATTCCAATGAGAAAGATAAATCTTCATATTCACAAGCATACCCATCACATGGAACCTCATACTAATAATTGGAAATATGGTTGGAAACATCTAGGTTATGTGTTAAGAAGTTGTTGAGCATCACTCTTTCTTGATCCACATTGCTCTTCACTTCAATATTACTTCGTTGTAAGTCATGACTCTTATTACTATCATCAACATCCAATGGAGTAACTTCATTTATGCTCTCATCCCATGGGAAGTACATACTCTCAAACTATGATTTCATCAAATCACCACCATGCTCTTTGAATAGCTCTGTGATTCTTGGGAATTCTTCCACCAACATGGGCAGCTCAAGATCATCCTCAAAGGTCATGAAAAATTCATAAGATTTTGAATCTTGACATGGGATGTCTAGCGTTGGGCAATCTAGTCTTTAGACATTATACATCATCTTCCTGATGGGAAGAAGTTTATTCTCTTTACCATTGACCGGAATGGTGGCATGTGACCAATCAAGATATATATCTCCTCCGACATTTCGATAGAAACTTAGACCCAAAAAAATACCATATGAGACAGGCATGTCTGCTATAAGGATTCTCATTGTGATTTTCTCGCCAGAAGTCTACCGCAGTGCTACCTCAACATCCTTGATTTTTCTGACAAGGGGAACTTCTTTCATTTCCATGGAGAGACAATGGCCAAAGCTAGGAGAGAGAGAGAGAGAGAGAGACCAAGAGCTTTAGAAACTCTTACATGCATGGAATTTTCGAATCACGAGAGTCAATGATGTAATTATTCAGTTTGTATCCATTGACCAACAATGCTATGTAGAAATGTTCTACCTTCTTAGAGGTGGAGGGTGTGGAAGTGAAATTTTTTAGAGATGAAGTGTATTGAGATGTATGAGGTGGTTCATTAGTGGTGGCATCTTTAGGAAGTGAAGCGAACTACTCCCTTTGACATGTTGAACAAGTTTCTCAAGTTTTCTAGGATGAGTTCTCAAGTGCTCATATTCAAAAATTTGACTTGGAATTTCTCGAAATGGTCAATGATATAAAAAGATGAGGAATTGATAGGACATAAGGGATTGTGGTAGCTTTGACATGAATGTTATTAGCATTTACAAAAACTTATTTTTCAAGGAAGTTGAAGGATACTTACTTGAAGAGGAAGAAGGATTCTTGGTTGGAGTGATCTCATGCTTCTTTTCAGCTGACCCTGCTGAAGTGGACTTCGATGATCCTCTTTTTGTTGTTTTTTTCTTAAATTTTCCATTTTAGGATTCCATTTATTAGTGGGGTAGTAGAAGAGACTTCTTTCTCCTTTTGTGATCGAGTGAACACCGCATAGGAGTAACTATTTATGGATTCTTCATCATCAAGCATGCATTCATAAAATCTGATTCGAGCACATTCTTCTTCTCCTTCATTTTCAACTTCTGATTCAAAATTTTCTTCTTCTTCATCTTCATTGATCCCGCATATTGCAGACCGACTGGAAAAGCCTCCAAGACAAGCCTTTGAGGTGCTCGTGTAGTCTGGTTCCTATTCATGTTTAGATGAGGTGCTCGTTGAGAAACTTCCTTTTTCAGCATTGTCAATTCATTTGCCAACTTTTGTAACATTTGATTAGCTCTCTCATCTTTTGAACCTTGAGACTTATCCTTCGTTGAAGTATTTTTAATCTTACCTAAAAAGATGAGATCATTTGCCACCTCGAAAATTTTTATTGAGCGTGGTCTAAATCTTGTGGTTGAACTCTCCGTAGAAAGAAACTCACTTCAGGTAATTGAGAATCCACAAAGAAAATCTTCGATTATCTATATCGGGAAGGGTGATGGCAGGGAATCTTATTGATCAACTTGTTAAAATTTTCCATGAAGTCTCTCATGGACTCTTGTGGGTCTTTCTTCATCTCGAGTAAGGAGGAACGAGCATCTTCAACAATCTTGAATCTTTATTCAAAATTATTTTTCATACCACCCCAATCGAATATTGAGTGGGAAGGAAAATAGTAGAACCAATCTACTATGGCATCTTGCAATGTTTCCACAAACAATCATATCGCAACATCTTCATGTTGCACTCTAAGGATGTCATAGGATGTGATATATTCGTCAAGACATTTCTTGCCATCTCCATAGAACTTTGGAATTTTCTTCCTTGATCCTTGTGGAAGTTGATGGAGTGGCAGAGTCAAATCCAAAAGAACATTGTTTTATCCCCATGGCATAGGTGCTTGTGCTATCATTTATTCTTCTCTTTTTCTTCCAGGAGGAATGAGGACTCCTGGTTTAATAAATAGTTCTTCAAGATGACCCTCGAGGGAATTTTATAGAATTTGTCTCCTTGTTGGTACAATGGGAAGTCTTAAATCAACTCTTTGGTGTTCCTTGAATGCGGGGTCAATAACACCACTTACATAATCAACCCAAGTATACCTTATTTTTCCCAAATTTTCTCAAGTGCTTAGGAAGGAAGGAAACTTGAAAAGTACAGATTTCTCGAAATGATTGAAAAGAGGTTTTTGAATGTTTGAATGATATTTTTTGGTATTTTTAAATTTTTTACTTTTTTGTATTTTCAAGGATCTATACGGGTGCATGAGGGTAGATCTCTCCCTAGTAGAGTCAACAATAACTGTTGGTGAAATAATTTTGTGTGTGGCAAATTACCTATTTCCACCAACACTCATGGGGCTACACCATTCCTTCTTGTGTATGGGGAGGCTCCCATTATTGAATATAGCTATCCCAATTCTATCTAAATATTGTGGCGTGGCTTAATAGGTCAGGGATCACACAAGAACACTTCACTAAACTTGTGGAAAAGTGCTTGTACGGTGTAGTCACAAAATCATGCACTTTAGACATTTATTTATCTCGGTCTCATACTACTATTTATAAGGTTCTCAAGGGAATAAAGTACTAATTAACCCCGTTATTTTGGCCATTTAATTTATTTTATTTCATATTTTGCAACCTATTACACCCATTTACCCAGTCACTTCTAAATATCCCATGTCATCTTAGCCCTAGTCATGGCACCTAATTTTAATACTAGGGCGCCCATGGGGGCCTTGGTCCCACTTGGGGGTGCCCCGGTCTATTTTCCACTTCCCTGCCACTTTTTGGGCCTCTTCCAGCCATTTTTCATTCTTATCTTTCTTATGGTTGGACTTTTGGGGTTAATTACAAAATTAGACCAAGAGAACCCTATAAATATAAAGTTATGAGACCATAATGAGGGACCTAACATCACTATCTACTATCACTCCATCTAGAGTTACATCCATCTATTGCATTGGCATCCACATAGCTCCATCATCAAGGCACAAGCTAGGACATTTGCATCACACTTCATAGGGGAGGGATTCTATTCTATTTCATGCACATATACTATTACATTGTCTACATTTAGCCATTTCTCGCTATTTCATAAAGTGCTACAAGCACAAGAGCACCTAGGGCGGACATGCACACACACACACAAGAACTAAATCCGGGTCTGAAATGTAGTGTAACACTCGATTAGTTATTACTTTCTCTAGGAATATTTGGAGCATATGACACAATACAAAAAAATTAATGCGACAAGTAGGCAAAGCTTCAGATCACCTTCCGACCCTGTAAAGACCAGCTCTAGGTATTTTTCCTAAACCATGGCATCTAGATCTCATACTAGAGTGCCCGTGGGTGCCCTAGTCCTAGTCTAGGCATCCTAGTCCAGCCAAACATCCATATATGTCATTTCCGGCATTGCGGCATAGTCATTCCTGCTTTCTAATTTTTTGTGCACCACTGTGACATAGTCCAACAGTCACCGATTATCGTAGAGTTTTTGCTTTCCTTCTTGCATACTAGGGTTTAGTATTTCATTAGTTTCATTTAGTTATTTCATTTACATGTTATCTTAGGGTGTTTATTTGTTGCATTTATATGTCCTCCTAGATTAGATTAACTATCTTGCACTAGCCTAAAATAGTCAATTTTAGTTAATCATTTTGGTGAACCTAACGTCCTCCATCATCCTTCTTAGGGTTTCTTCATCATGGCCATCTCCATTCATGAATTTTTTCTTCTCCATCCTGAATTGTGAGCTAAGATAATTACTCTTCTACTCACTACCCCAATCCCTAACAATACCCATCCCGATATAGTCTATAACACCTTTACGGATGCATTCTCTCAGCATATTGCTTTCCCATCTATTCCTTAGGCTGATCTTGCTACTTTTGACAATGATCTGCCTTTGCATATCATCTGTCATATTCAAAATGTGGGTGTGAAACACACCTTAATTGATAATGGGTATAAACTCAACTCATGTCTTATGTTATTCCTTCAACACCTTGGTCTCTCCACTCGTGACGTTAGCCCGTCTAGTATTTCATTACATTCTTATGATGGTTCTATTTTCCCATGTCTTAGTCACATTACATTACCCATTACTGTTGGTCTAAAGACTATCCATACTATCTTCTTTGTCATTGATTTCCCGGTTTCTTATAACTATTTTCTTGGCAGTCATGGCTTCATGCCATGCAAGCCATTGCATCCATGGTGCATCATTATGTTAAATTCCTCCATAACGACATTGAACATATTATTCCTCGTGACCGTGACCCATTCCAATATTGTGACTATGCTCCTAATACTAGTCTTCCTATTCCATGTACTAATACTACAAATGATCCTCAACCTATGGAGGAACCACCCCATTTACCACCACTTGAAGGTACCATTTGTGTGATAGATATAGTTTCCTCTATACCACATGTTATTGCTACTACTATGATTCCTTATCAGGGGCTGTCCAATCTATGGACATCACTCTATCACATTCACCTTCACCTACACCACCTACCTTAGCACCCCATTATTCACTTGCACACTTTTCATGAATAATTCATACTTGGGAACACATTCCATTTGATCCTACATGTGATGACACTATATGCACACATGAGGCTTTAACTTGTTTAGGACTTACTCTCGATGATCTCCACCCTACGCCATACGCTCCCCATCTCTATCATGGGTATGTCATCATTACTGCCACCTATGGTCTCCGTATATTTTATCTCACCATTTTTCTTGCACGCACCCTCACTTTGCACCACTCACATTAGGTCAATCATGGCTTGATTATATTGGGGGCACTCTAGATCCAAGTCACACAGATATTGCCTTTCCTATGCCCTTTGGTCATGTTTTCATCTGCAATAGCTCCTTCCTAGGTTACACACAAAATCTTACTCGTTGGTATGCACATGGATTCCCACTACCTATATTCACTTTGATGAGGAATATGCTATGGGTATGTATAATTTACACCTCAATGGCTTATTGCGTGATCAACCAGACACCATTGCTTACCAAGTTACTAATGCCTATGCTTTCGGTTATGACCCGGAAGATGATGACCTCCTTGATGACCTTACATGATCTACTCATGAACACACTTGGGGGAGGCATCACATCTAATTACCCCCTTCCCTTGAGCATGTTTACATAGTTCCACATCACACTCCTAGCATTCTCATCCACTCCTCTTCTCACATTAGGTATACTCATCATATATTTTAGCAACGACAATTCTTGATGACACACTCTTATGCTTCGGTTCACACTTGACTGTTGAGAGATAACTACACATGAACCCCACACACTACACTATAGGCATTACAAATTGTGTTTCATTAAACATACGCGTCCTACATCATACATCATACTAGTCATCATTATCTTTGTATCACACACTCCCGATCCTACATACTACATTACTATTCTATCTACATACATCACATGCCACTCCATATGTTACACTTTACATATTCTACACATGTTGCATTGCATTCTACACATCGCATATTTACATATTTTACCCATCACATGGTCGTGTACGCGTAGCACTCACTACCTTATGACACACTTTAGTTCCTCGGTCCATACTGATTGCTTTGAGGGTTTATAAATCAAATGGACCTTATACTCATCACACATTTACTATTCCACCTTTCATCATGCAACATTTATAGCCTACTAACATATGATTTAGGCTAAATCATCGCATATTCTATCATTTTGTAGTGGTATACACCTTAGGTTACATCACCACTCCCTCTTTTCATCCTATAGTGATATACACTTAGGGATAAATCATCACTCCCCATTCCATTTCATCATGGTATACTCTTAGGCTATAAGGTCCACACACATCTTTTCTACATGTCACATATCATCACCACTACACATATACACATTCATCACACCACGCTAGACAAACAACACACACTTTGCTCGATCATTTCCCGATGACACACTCTCGTTTACGGTTGACTCTTGATTGTTGAGGGGGAAAATGAACCTCATTTCATACACTTCCATCCACTCGGGGCACATGGCTCCTACCATTCCATCTTGCATTCCATTCCATCCATCTAATGCATATTGTATTGTTTTGGGGTCATTTACTCTTGATTACTAGTGTTTACATGATCACTTTACTACACATATTAGATTGATTTCTTATATGTCATTATCTATACCATCCACACATGCACGTTCACACATTTGTTTAGTGTGATCACAGATACATGAATCCTACACACGACATGGATGCTCACCTTCTACCCTTACTACACTAGTCGTTGGGGGCATCCACATTCGTCTCTTCTAGGTGTTATTGTTTCATTTTGTACTTAGCATCTTACATTACTTGATCATACACACTTTTGACATATTGGTTATTTCTCTAACATGCTAACGGGTGTTCCATGTGCAACACTTGTTTTGCAGGATTCTATGTTTCCATGACTCCTTGTTTGTTTTTCTGTACTTGTTTGTTATTGTTTCTATTGTCTACAAGCTTTGCCCTATGATTTTTGTGCACACTTATTTGTTGACTATGGCCATGATGGCCTTACATGTCTTACGACTTCATGAGTTATGTCCCATGTTTGCAACCCACTTTGTGTGGCTTACTTTGTCTTCTTGTGTGTTTACATTATTGCATTGTTTGCATAGCTTACACATGTTTTCTATATGCATGCATTGTTTGCATACAATTGTTTTTGGCTAGCCTTCTTGTTCATGTGTGCCTTGGTTTATGCCAAGAAATTTCCAAGGTACATTGTTCAAAATGTGGTTGGTCCTATTTTGGGGCCGCATTATTCTATCTTTGATATCACATGCACCCCCAAAGAGGGGGCATAATTCGGGGTTTTACATACTAACACGTAAATTCTACACCAAAGACGGTTTAGTTTTCTACAAAACGAGTGGGTTCCGACCAGATCTAAAAACCCCATACACAACAACTTTTATAGGACATAGTGTCCTTAGCATTTCTGGGAAGTAGTTACAGGCTTGGGGGTTACAGTGGGTGTGCCTCTCTACACTACTTTGGCAGAGGCATCGGATCACCCGACAAACTAGGAAAATACAAATATCTCTTCACATACATTTCAGCAAAATTAGTTGGAGCTTGGAGGACATAGAGAATTTCCTCCCTACACTTCTTCAGCCAGGGTGGCGTGAGATTTCCCAAAAAACTCACAGTATAGGATATCCTTCTACACTCTTTCTCAACATGGATCAGTGCACGAGTTCTATTTTTATTTACATTTCCATTTACAGTTTACATTTACACTTTGCATATTTTACACTTACACATGTCTTTTACATAGTGTTTTTATATTTACATACATACATATTTGCTTACTTGAATGTTTTTCCGTGCAGTCCGTTTGTATGAGAAATAAGTAGTCAAATGGGGGCAACAACACAACGACAACAACAACATTTCGTGACATCGATGCTTTACTAACCATATCGGTACACTACACATTATGACAACTACACATAGACATGTTTCACCTTAGGTTCACTCTCATCACTTTTTTTTGCGCATTTTTCATCTATAGTTTCCACACTCTTCCATATTTTTGTCATTCAACGATTTTGTCTAGTCCTTCGTCACACCTTCTTCATCACTCTACTGATAGCATCGGTACACATCTCTATCTACTTTATGTTACCAACCTTTTTTCTCACCAACATAAAGTGTGGGCAAAATGTAGTCACAAAATCATGCACTTTAGACATTTATTTATCCCGGTCTCATACTACTATTTAGAAGGTTCTCAAGGGAAGAAAGTACTAATTAACCCCGTTCTTTTGGCCATTTTATTTATTTTATTTCGTATTCTGTGACCTATTTCACCCATTTACCCAATCATTTTCGAAGATCATGCATCGTCTTAGCTCTAACTGGGGCACCCATATTTAATACTGGGGTGCTCATGGGTGCCTGGTCCCACCTGTGGGTGCCCTTGTCTCTTTTCCACTTTCCCGCCACTTTTTGGGCCTCTTCTAGCCATTTTTCATTCTTATCTTTCTTGTGGTTGGCCTTTTCGGGGTTAATTACGAAATTAGACAAGAGAACCCTATAAATATAAAGTTATGAGACCATAATGAGGGACCTAACATCACTATCTACTATCACTCCATCTAGATTTGTATCCATCTATTGCATTGGCATCCACATAACTCCATCATCAAGGCACAAGCTAGGACATCTGCATCACAATTCATAGGGGGATTCTATTCTATTCCATGCACACATACTATTACATTTTCTACATTTAGATATTGCTCACTATTTCACAAAGTGAGACTGATACAAGAGCACCTAAGGCAAGACATACACACACACACACACCAGAACTACATCCGAGTCTAAAATTTAGTGCAATGCTTAGTTAGTTATTAATTCCCCTTGGAATATTTGGAGCATACATTGCGATGCAAAAAAATTAATGTGATAAGCAAACAAAGCTTTAGATCACCTTCCGACCCTGTAAAGACCGAGTTAAGGCATTTTTCCTAAACCAGGCGCCTTTATCTCATACTAGAGCGCACATGGGATCCCCATTCTTGCTTCAGTTCCCTAGAGTCCAGTCACATCATCCAGATCTATCATTTTTGGCATTATGGCACAATCGTTCCTACTTTCTAATTTTCTATGCACCACCGCAACACGGTTTGACAATCACTAGTTATCACCGAGTTTTTCCTTTCCCTTCTCGCGTACTAGGGTTTATTATTTCATTAGTTTAATTTAGTTATTTCATTTACATGTTATCTTAGGGTGTTTATTTGCTGCATGTATATGTCCTCATAGATTAGATTAACTATCTTACATTAGCCTAAAAGAGTCAATTTTAGTTAGTCATACAAAGTACAAGGAGGAAAATTACAACAATGAGGGATAAGGAGAGAAATTATGAGAGAGGGTTATTGTTATGAGTAAACAATAGTAGAGTCCACACACAATAACTATAGTAATTCAACATTCAATTGGAGGAAAAAAACAATGCAATTAGCGAGACATATAAAATAAATACACACAGCTCGTTAGGTTCATCTATTAAGGACATCAAATTCCTTCTTGATCACCATACTTGCAAAGTTACAGAAAAGAGAGAATAAAGGAAACACGAGAAAAGAAAAAGGAAGAATGTAGCTTTTATTTCTTGTGTTGGTGATACAAATTTCAACATCCAAAACACAATTCACAATTGCTACAGAGTAGAAATTATTAAAAACTAGGATCCTTTGGAATGGAGAATCCATCCTAATTTATAACATTATGAATTGACCTTCCATCTCCCCCACATGACTCTTCATGTTCCTATTCTACTTGTGACATTTCAATTTCCCTATAAGATACAAATTAATTATCTCTCTTATAATTTTGAGAGAATACTTTTACAAATTACAAATATTGTCACTTAAGTAAATAGGAAAAATACAATGATTGCGTACAATGAAGAATTAAAAGAAAGGGAGAGAAGAGGAGAAGCGAAAGGGATTGAATGATTTATTGAAGAAGATCCTTGTTATGATATGAAGCATGATGATCACCATATTCTCCTTCTATAATATGCATAGACACCTTGGACCACCGAAAGAGTGTTGAGAATCACATTGTGCAAGACCTCCTGAGGTGAGATCTTGAAGGAAGAAGGATGAGCTCTTTCCTAGCTCACTTGACTTAACAAACTAATATAGCTCTCTTAGCTCACATATCTCAACTCAACTCACTCATAGATCTCAAATCACTCATAGATCTCAAATCAACCATCTCACTTCAACCTACCCAGCTCACTAGCTCACCTAGCTCACTCAACTCACTCGGCTCACTGAGCTCACTTCAACTAGCTCATTGAGAGATGATGATGGATCCAACTTGACCAATGAGCTATGATGACCTATTTTGATGAATCAATGGATTCCTTAAAACCCTTTAAATATTTTCCATTCTTTGAGTGATCTGAATTTCCTCTATTATGTTACACCATGCACATGCTTTTTTAGTAATTACATTATGGGGTGTCGATTGAATGAAAGAGGTCTTGAAATTTTGGATTTTGTTCCAAGATTCCCCACTCCAAATTTTGGATGATTCCTTCATCCAAGAATCAAGAAAATTAATTTTTCATCATATGGGAAGAATACTTGAGAAAAATTTAGTCCTCCATATCTCAAAAAATCAACAACTTCATCATGTAAAAACTAGTTTAATGAAACTAGATTTTTCAAGATCCTTCCTCGATTTTTGGATGATTTCACCTATTAGATATTTGGGAAATTGAAAATTTATTCAAAGAGATAATAATTCTAATGAAAAATAAGTCCTCAATATCCCTAAAAATAGGGACTTCATGGCATGAAAAATAGTTTACATGAAACTAGATTTTTTAGGGATTGTTTCCTCCAATTTTCAAGTGATTCCACCCATTGGAACGTCGAGAAGTGAAGATGAGCCTTGATTCCATTTTGTTGTTGCATCATGTCATCCATTAATGGATTTAGTAGTATTCATGTATCATAAAGATGCTTTGGAGAAGAAAAATTAATTCAATCCCTTAGTATGATTAGTCTCTTTGCTCGTTGACAATGCTTTTTGAGTGCACGTATGAGTAACAACAATTAGTGTTTTTTTTTTGCCTTCAAGATATGTGGAAAATTTTCTTGTCCACTATGTCCTCTGTGGACAAGGATAAGGGGGCAGAAAAATCACCCTCATATTGGCTTGACAAGTAACAACTCTTGATTCGATGATGGGGAAATGAGGGAAATTGACATTCTAGCACTGAGGGGATGAGACTCGGTCATACGAGAAACCCAAAAAGGGGAAAGAGAGGGGAAAATTTTATCATCCCATATTTACCTAAGGGGAAGGGATAGGAGAGATAGAAAAATTCACCCTCACTTGGTTGTGACAAGTGGCACAGTGTGATTCGATACGAAGGGAGCTAGGAAGGGTTTACTTAAGCACTACTGAGCTGATTTTTAGTCATATTGAAAATCATGGAAGGGGAAAGAGAGGGGTGAATTTTATCGTCCCATATGTCACAAAGGGATAGGGATAAGAGGGGCATAAAATTCTCCTTCATATGGAGATGACAAGTGGCACAACGTGATTTGGTGAGGAGGAAGTGAGGAAAGGGCTAGAAAGAGGTAGTTTAGCACTCCAGGGGCTAGTTTAAGGTCATATGAAGATACTGAGAGAAAAAAGGTATGGGATGAATTTCTTGTCCCATATATCCCTAAGAGACAGGGGAAAATAGGGACGAGAAATGTGCCATGCACTTGGAGGTGAAAAATTGACTAAGTACCGAAACACACCTCACAAGAGAGAGACTTGTCACAAGTTTTCAAAGCTCTAAGAAGTCATTTTTGATGATATAATATGTGATTTTAACTCCCAAGATAATATTTAAGACAATGGGATGGGTCTCAACTTCCAATTATACCTATAACTACATGAAAAATATTATTTTATATGGGGACAATAGGGTGTTCTGCTTAAAAATGAGATGTGCAAAGAAGCACCTATATCTTGTGAAAGATTTGAAAATTTCATCATGTAGATAATTATACAAGATTTACAATGAGTATTTGTTTCCTCTTAACTACTTAAGGAGATCTCGAAATCATCTCATGGAATATCATGTACATGTTTAGATTGCTTGTTCTTTACACCTTTAAAACCCGATGTTGCTCAAGATGTCCCTAAACCTCCAAAACTTTCCTAAACTTTACTAAATCACTTGAAACATCTTATTAGATATTCAAATACCACATTTGGATGATTTTTATCCCTTTTTATGTCCCAGGAGGATGGGCACCAACCGTGGAATGGCTAAATTAGCCTTTTTAGGCCTCTTGAAAAACTAGTAGTTGAAAAACTTCACTAGATGAAATCGCTGATCTTGTCACATCATTCCAAAAACCTGTAATTATTTGTTAATCATATTTTAAGTACCTAAAATATAAAACTATACATAACACAAATGAAAAAAAGACTAGGAGAGGGTTAGGAAGACTCGGGAGTAAAATTTTCAATTTTGGTTAAGTTGTCATGCTTGAAAGTTTGAAATTTTCATGTTGCACATTTGCATGACAATCAACACATTCATAGATAAAATTTAAATTTTTGCCAAAAAAAAGGTTTGAAGGCGATCAAGACAACTATATTGTTCCCTATATCTTATCCATAACATGTAGCAAGATTTTGTTTTCTTCAAGTTGTTTTCCATCAACTTCAACATTTTTTTAGATAGTTAAATGCTTTTTGACCAGAGCTATGAACCGGGGGTTCTTGGGTCCCCTCCCTTAATAATACAAACATCCTCAGACAAGATATTACAATTAATCCATCACAATCATAAACCGTGACCACTGAGCCCACACCGACGATTGATGTTTTCCACCACCATTGTTTTTAGAGCCACCAACCACCGCTAATGCTAATGCTTGATGATGCAAATTCCACCACCATTGATAAGAACCACTAGATCACAACCACCGGTGATGCAACACCTAAACCATTGATAAACCACCTCGAAGGGGATCATGCCCAGTAGGATTTAAACTTGGATGGATCCAGACACAGCCATCCATCTTAACCGATCCACCCAAACCCCATTGGCCCATCACCTTCAATATTGATATAACCTTGCCTTGGGTCAATTGATCACATATCAAGAGGTTTAATTTGAGGGTTACTCCAAGTTGATTTCCAACTTTTGTTATACCATAGATGTGTTGTAAATTTTGTTTTTATTTTGTTGTAATTTTCTTTCTTTGATCAAATTTGTATTGTTTTGTAAAAAATCAACAATAACACAAAATAAAAACTATAGCTAGTGTAGATTTTATTTATTATAAGTATTTTAGCCCTAGATTTAAACTTACATATAAGAATAAGATTTAGATCTTGGATTTAGTTTGTCATATTTACATTATAGATATTTAGAGACCATATTTCACACCATCCAACATGAAAAGTAATAAATTATTTACAGTTGTAGCTCACATTTAATATTCAAAATTTTAAACTCAAATTTGGAAGACTTAGACTTGTTTATAGATATGAATCAATTTTAAATTGTAGGAAATATTCTTTCAAAAATATTGCATCTAGATCTAAAGTTATTATTCATTACCAACAAAGTGTGAAAGTTTCATTTCTTTGTATTCATTAAAAGGTCCTTAAAAATATAATGAGGAAATCATCCCACACAATTTCATTATAAACTTGCAAGTAATGATATTCTTTCTCCCTAAACATGATTATTCTCTTTCACATCAAAATATTCATCGATATCATCGACCTATGTTGATATGCTCTCTCGAGTTTTGTATGACCGACCTAATGCATCATGGCCAACATATATGATTTTTGAGCTTAAGACAAGTATATAAGCAAGACATTAGATCTATTTAAGAGAGGAGAGTGCATGGAAAAAGTGTGAGATATAAGAGCTGGAGAGAGGTGTATGAGGTCCTAAAGACCACAAAGAATGCACAAATGTTAAAAATATGAAGGTGTCCTACAATGAAAGGTAGTTTGTCTATGATCATGAGAAGGTGAAGAAGAATATGAGCAAGTGAGTAGATATGACAATTTGAATAGTATCCATGAGTAGAAGAGCAAGGGTATAAAGAGTAGCTGAAGATTGAGGATCGAAGTGTGTGTTTGAGGCCTGAGTACATCAGAGATAGAGATAAAACCAAGAGGAAAAAGAGAATAAGATAGAGAAGATCAAAGAAGCCAATCATTTGTTTAGATAACAACAATAAGGGGTGGAAAACATTCTTAGGTAGATGAGTTGGTGTTTGGTCTTCCTTATAGAGTTAGGTGCTTGCTAAATTTAGATTGGTGCCTACTAAAGTTAGGTTAGTGCACGATAAATTAGGGATTGGTGCCTCATAAGTTGGTACTTGTTAAAGTCTAGTTGATGCTAGATAAATTAGGGGTTGGTTCTCCTTGTGGAGTTAGTGCTTCACTAAATCTTGAATTTTTTTATATATAAGAAAATTTTAGTGGGTTTTCTTCCCCTTGAGGGTTTCCCACATATATGTTGTGTTCTTTTGTGCCCTCTCTTGTTTCATATTCTTGTGGTTGGTTGTTTCATGCATAATAATCTCATAATGGTTAATGAATTTTGAATAGTTACTTTGATGATTTACATAAGTTCAATAAAAGTAAAGATACCCGAAGTTAAAGTTCAAGACAATGATTCACTCCCAATGATTGTTTTTCAACAATTGGTATCGAGCAAGTCCTTAGGAGCAAGTCTAACAACTTGAAGGTGATCCTAAAAGCATAGGTATGGCTAGTAAAGTTCAAGGAGGTTTCTCTACTAATAAGGCTCCTCTCTTCAATGGGAGTAATTATGCATTTTGGAGTCTTAGGATGATGAATTATCTGAAGTCATTAGGGTATGACATATGGAAATCAATTGTTACTGGTTATACTATTCCTACTACACCCCCAAATAATGTAGTTAGAAAGTAGGCTTATGAAAGAAATTCCAAGGCTATGAATGTTATCATATGTGGTATTTCAGAAGTTGAGTTTTTGAAGGTCATGCATTGTGATACAACCAAAGGCATGTGGGATAAGTTGATCTTTATGAAGGAGACACCAAGGTGAAGATGGAAAAGTTACAGACTCATAGAAGATAATTTGAAAGCCTAAGAATGAAGGAAGATGAAAACATTGTTGCTTATCTACTGAGAGTTGATGAAGTGGTCAATATCATCAGAGGTCTTGGAGAGAAGATGGAGGAAACAATAGTTGTTCAAACGATGCGAGGTCCTTAACACCTGTTAGCATATGGATTTTCACGAATGCAAATGACATGCACCAATAAGGGAACGAAGTCCCTCCTCAATGAAGGCGAGGCTGCCTTTATGGAAAACCAAAATTGTATTTACATCTATACATTCAAAATTGTATGTGGGGGGTGTTTTGGAACATCAAATGGAAATAAATATGAATGAGGGAGATGGAATAGAATGAAGGAAAGAAATGGAAATGAATGAATGGAAGGAACATGAACTAACTAGGTAAAGCAAATCCTAATATTGCATAGAGGAAAACAATGAATAACTAACTCAAATAAAGCGGAGTTTGAATCAGCTAAACAAGAACAAGTAAAAGGGAACACACATGAGCAAGTAAATATCAAAGCTTGATCATTGTGAACAAGAACAACATATTAATAACATTGACAATAAGATCAAAGACAATATTTACATGCAATATTTAAACATCTAACATCTAATGAACATAAGAACATCAAATGTTACAAGAGATAATGAATGGGACAAAAAGTTTGTATTTCATTAACTCCAAAATGTCTTCACAAAAGAACACACGCTTTCTTTCTTGAAACAATGATTGCATAAAAGTATCTTCTTCTCCTCTCTCAAAGTCACCCTTACAAATGAGCCCCTAACTTCCTTTTATAACCCAAAAGTTGGTTACAAAGTAGTTAGGATTGACATGAACATTAAACATGGCACCTTAAGTGACTTTGAATTTTTCAAGCGACTTTTAAAAAGTAACTTAGATGATTTGGACACACACATAGACCTCCTAGTCATCGAAACGTGTCACCTAGATCAAGACACCTAGGATAAGTGCCTTATCCATTGGGCCAAGAGTCTGTCTATCCCGGTCGTATGAAAATGAACTCATTGACTGTGCTCCGTAATCCTCCAGATGACAAGAGAGCCATGCTTGACCTAGAGCAATTCATTCACCTCTCCATTTGAGAAACATCCTGGTGTGAGCAATTTTGTCTTTATTTGCATTCACATTCACAATTACACAATTCTTCACATGCTCCGAATACCATTCCATGGTAAATTCTTCCTTTGAATTGAGACCGTAGTCATTATGCCACCTTGGCTTGTCAATCAACAACATTGTCTTCAAGATATCTGATCTATCTGATATGTTGTACTTAATGTGAAAATCCTTCTCGTTCTCATTTTTAGGATGAAACCAAGACATCATCTCCACATGTTGAGGGCATGTACTTGGCCACATCAGTCTTGAATAAATTTCCACAGACGTTCGAAGATCATCGAGAAACATACCTTCTTTGCATCACACAATTTGACTTCGAATTCCTATGAGTTGGCGTAGCTTGAGCACCTTGTCCTCGCATGAGTTGGGGTAGAATCACAAGCTAGCATTGGGCTTGGATAAGATACTTGATGTCACTGGAGTGCTCCTCACTGTGATGACCAATTTGGGACTCTGTCACGAACAATGGGAAGGTTTACTGCGCGTAAGAGACCGCTTCAAAACAAGCACCGGAAAATTATGACTCGCCTCCGGTTGATATGCAATCGTAGAACCGACTTACATCGACGTGTCCCAAGTTGGTATTGGCGATTTTCTCATTCTATGAATGGAGCATTTAGGTGGGTAGAATTCCATAGAACCCATACCACGACATCGCTTTCTTCGGAGATGAAATGATTGTCACGAAGTGTGATTTCGGATATTACTTCCTTACTTAAAAACGCACAAAATCCCCTTTGAAACTCGCCTAGGAAAAATATAAAATCTTGTCCTAAGAAAATCTTATTGGATGAAGGAGTCTATTAAGGTACCAAAATTTTTTGGATCAGAGTTTTTTTCCAAATCAAATTCTTCAATGAAATATTAAAGGTCAAAATTGACTCTTCTTGAAACTGCTAGGAAAATGCAGGTGTGAAACTGCAAAAATCCCATTTGGTTTTAGCCTGGAAAAAATATTAAACGTCACCCTAGGTATCTACAACTTGACAAGGGATCATATGAAGGTAGGTAAAATTCAAAGAACCAATCCTTTTCTTTTGACGATCACCCAAGCTCAAAATATCAACTCTCAAAGTGAGTCACATTGACAAGCTAAAAATTACGCGCGCAACGAAGTCAAACGAACTTTGTTTTATTTGGCTCCGTGAAAATTACCAAATGAGGTGTTGTGAATTTTAAAATTAGAAAAAGAGTACACGAAGATGGGGAAAATTCAAAGAAACCAATAGTTCTTCTTGACAATTACTCAGGCCCAAAACACGATGCTCAAAGTAGGCCTTCTGACAAGCTGAAAACTAGGCACGCAACAAAATTCAAATGAACTGTGTTTTATTTGGGTTCATGAAAAATACCAAATGAGGTGTTGTGCATTTGCAAATGAGTATGGAAGCACCTTAACATGAGTAAAATTACGGGAAATGATTGGTTTTTCACAAAAATCATCCAACTTTGAGATATCAAGCTCCAAAGTTGACTACTTTGATAGATACAACCTTCGATCCGCATCTATCATTTTCTTCATTAATTTCATATTCTTGTACTGATATATATATATTATATATATTGTTTGACATTTTTCAAATGTTTCGTGTGATCTCTCTTCATACACAGTCTTCCTCCTTCAACGTGGCATGTGGCTTTTGGATCTGCGTGATTTTTTAGAGGATTGGATTATGCCCCTAGAAGTCCTATGCTAAGGAAAAGGTCACTGGTTCCGATTTTTGAAAGATATCCACAATTTTTGGCTTCGCCAGAAAGTCCTATGCACGGTAAAGTTGTGAGAATACTTATGTAACATCTCCAAGAAAGTGGAATTGTGACTTCATGAGCCTACAAAGTTCCAACAATCATAGGAATGTCCAGATCCATAATGGTGCTTTGAAAGGAACTGATCCCCAATCCTTTGAATATGGAAGTCTTGATATCAGGGGCATGAATCAATATTATGGTCTATTTCCTAGAAATTCTAAAGTCTCTCCAACAGAAGCTGCAAATGGCATTTGCACAATGAGGCAGGAACATCACTGCTCATTTTGAATGGTGTCTCATCTACATTCCCCCTCAACATTATTGGCAAGGAGAGCTGAAAATCTCATGGGAGAGAGAAGCCAACAATCCTCTGCAAAAACTTGTTTTCAACATTTTTGTTCTCGTAATACAGTTTATGTGGATCCCATGCTCATCAACAGTGAAAGCCAAGGTTTAAATTATCGTTGGAATGGAGCTTATGGTGGGCCAGGGTATAATACCCGAGCAAAAACTCAACCATTCACAGAAGACGTGCAACTCAAAAGGGAATTGTGGCATGAAAACCATCAAATGCAGGATCTTCATGTTACTGGTGATGGAAGAAAAACATTTGCCAATCACGTTGCACATGATATTAGTGGTGTTAATGAGGTTCACAAAGTACAGGTTGAAGAGTTTTGTTTCCACAATCTTCTGATTGAGGTGAAATGTACTTTATTCCAAATGATAACTCAAATGAAAACTCTCCCATATTGAATTCTCATCATATAATTTACAAGAGTCAGAGCACTTACTACTAAAACCATCCAGTTTTCTCCTCAATTTACTTTCTCCCTTGCTGTATGCATGGAAATGGTTCCTTTTTATTTCTTCCTATTTCCCCCAACGTGTATTTTTATTCTTTTTTAAGGCTGTGTTTATTTTTGGATTTTTCCTCCTTTGCTAAGGCATGGAAACTTGTTGCTTCCTTTTACTACACGTAGACATGCAAAAATGCGTGTTTTGGACTATTATTTCTGATTGCTACATTTTGGATGAGCAGGGATGACTTATTGCTTCAATGTGGATATTGCATTCACCTTCGTGGAAACGCTTCCCTCCTTAACTATGTGTGGACAACCTTCTCCTTTCACCTGCCTGGTATTCATTCTCTTTCCCTGACACGTGAATTTCCTCTTTTTCACGTGGTAAATCTTATTCTGTCCAATGGATGCGTGATGAGCAATTGCCAAGGATGAATGTGTGGATACTTGATCTTTGTTTCCGAGCATGGACTATTGCTTCCTGAGTCGTCTGTGAGGGATGTGATAAAAATATTTCTCGGAAAACACTTCTACAGAGGAAATAAGAAGAAGTTGAAAATAAAAATCTTGAAAGCTTCTTTGCATGACTTTTTCCAACAGAATTTCATGGAGGATTTGTTACGCAGATTAAAGAAGCTTCCTCGTAACTATTTATTTCTTTCTGTTGAAATAACCAATTTCCTCCTTCTTTCGGTAGTGGGCATTAATTGCCAAGGAAATATCCAACAATGGAAAATTTTCTAGGAAAGGGAAAATTGGGTGCAAAAAGCCAACTTGGCATTCCCGACAATTGGAAGTGGAATTTTAATTTCCCACGGCAATGGGGAAGCGAGAAAACTTCTTCCAAATTTGTCGATCAATTTTAATGAAGATTAAATTAATATTTATTTAATTAAAAACCCCAAAATTTAATAAAATTAATTTTATTAAATAAAAGGGTAAGAAATTAATTAATTAATTTTAAACACGGTTTGCGACATGGCAGGAGAAGTTCTTACCCGAAATGGATGAAACGAAGGCCAAAACGATCGGGAGAATAAAACGATCGTGACAAAGGTGATAAATCACAAGAAATGACATTTCACAATTTTTTAAAAATTTTACGTTGTAATTTTGTGAAGTCAAAATTAGCTGATAACAACACACTGAGTTTGATCCTAAGGTCTCAGTTGTTTAAGACGCAAATGATTTGAGCACCACGTAGATGGTTGAGCTTCATGGTATATTGACAACCTATGAGATGAAAAATAATGAGGGAACACCTCCCAAGAAGGATGTTGCTTTCAAGGTTGAAAATAAGAAAGTCAAAGATATTTCTCGATTCAAATATTACGATGAAAAACTAGAAGCCATGTTTGTTAGAAGGCTAAGGAGAGGATCAGGTAGGTATAAAGGTAAGTTGCCCTTTATTTTTTTTTTAATTTGGTAAGATTACTCATTTTACAAATAGATGTCCTAACAAGAATAATGAGAAACATGTTGACAAAATAATATCATCCAAGAACAAGAAGAATTTATACTCCAAAGAAGATTGCAGTGATAACAGTTATGATGTTAGTGAAAATGAAGAAAAAAATTATTATGAAGATGTCAAGGAAGACAACAATGAAGTTATATTCATGGCCAAGGAAACTAGTAATGTGTTTTTGAATTATTTCTTAGAAGATTTCAAAGAGGAAGACACTGTAGAATACTTAGAGGCAAAATTGATGAGTTTCTTAGATGAGATGAAGATCCAAAGAAAGAAGAATAAGAATTTGAAGACCCTGATCAAGGAGTAGGATCAAATCACTTGCATGAATAGTGAATATGATAAGATCATCAAGGAGATGGAATATCATATTGAAGGCATGTCAGCTAGTCTCAAGGCCAAAGAAGAAGAGTGCATCAAGTTCAAGACTAAAATGGAATATTTGAAGACAGAGTTTGATCAGGCATCCAGTAAGTTGAAGTCATTTGAGAAGTTTGAGAAGAACATTGAGGATCTAAATGATATGTTGAGCAGTCAGAAGTCTGTTGGTGATAGGGAAGGTCTTGGATTCAGTGGAGACCCCAAGAAGAGCAATGGAGATGACAATGCTAGTCCTAGTTTCCATGAAGATCAGAAGGATAACATGAAGAATGATGACATGAACAATAAGAACAAATTCAAGTGCAATATGAATACAAGGTTTTTTAGACAACCAAATTATATAAGGTATACTAATTCATTTCATAGTCACTATTATGCATGTAGTCAGTTTGGTCATATATCAAGAGAATGTAAAAGAAGGGCCTCGAAGGAAAGTTTTCATTGATGTCAAAGTAGTGTTATGCATGGTTGGTGTCATGGAGAGCTTGTTGGCATGTTGTGTTCATTGATGTAGAAGTTTTGTGCATGATTGGTGTTATGGAGAGCTTGGTCAAAGGTTATTATTGATATCAAATTGATAGGGTTATGTATGATTGATGTCAAATTGGAGATTGTGCCTTGTTAATACAAGAGAGTGATGTGGAGAGTTTTTGTGAGTTATCATTGATGTCAAATGATGCTTAATGATGATGTCAAGATCTGCATGGTGGAAGTCAATTGTTTGTGAGGTCATTTTGAGTACAGAGAGAGATAATTTAAAGACAAAGAGGTCTTGTGAGAAGGCATGAACATGGTAGCTTGATGAAATGAGTATGTACAGGTATGTAGAAGTTGGTTGAGCATGAGAATGAGGTTTATAATGCATGAGCAGAGGTATGCAGGTTAGTTGAAACAAGAAGACCAAGATGTAGAAGAGCTAAATGAAGAAAAAAAAAAGTAGATTGTTGAAAACATATTGAAGGAGAAAACTTGAGCTTGTCTAAAGTCTGTTCAAATGCTTTAGAGTTTGTCTAAATTTTTGGTTTGTCTCGGTATGGGACAAAAATGTTGGTTGACTGATGTAATTCATCATTTAGAGTCGATCTGATTGATTTAGAGTCTATCTGAAGTTTGTTCTATTTGCTTTAGAGTTTGAACTGAATGCTTTAGAGTATGTCCAAAGACTATGGTTTTCTTGATCTGGGACCACGGGTTGTGGATGACTATTGCAATGCATTTTTGAGTTTTCTAGATCGGTTTGTGATCATGTTTGGTGACCTTCAAAGAATTTGAAATATTTTTTTGATTTTATTATTGGTGGCCGACAGTCCCTATTTTTGGCACTAAAATGTTCCATATGTTCTATTTTCTGGCCGACTGGATGCTTTGGTTGAAGATAATGGAGATGTAAAGAGGAAAGTGCAAACTGATAAGAAGAAGAGAAAGAGAAAACTCAAGTAGATGGAAATTGAAATGACATAATTGGGCCTAGACATTTTGGAAGAACACTATGGCGGGGTTACACCATATTTGTCAGATGTTTTTATATGTATGGATGACCCATATGTTGTTATACTTACATAACCGACCTATGTTGATATGTTCTTTGAGTTTTTGTATGACTGACCTAATGCATCATGGCTGACCTATATGATGTTTTGAGCTTAAGATAGGTATATAAACAAGACAGTTTAGATATATTTAAAAGAGGAGAGCACATGGAGAAAAGTGTGAGATAGAAGAGATGGAGAGAGGTGTATGAGGTCCTAAAGACCATGAAGAATGCATGCATGTTGAAAATATGAAGGTGTCCAACAATGAAAGGAAGTTTTTCTATGATCATGAGAAGGTGAAGAAGAAGATGAGTGAGTGAGCAAACAAGGCAGTTTGAATAGTCTTCATGAGCAACAGATCAAGGGTATAAAGAACAACTGATGATTGAGGATCAAAGTGTGTGTTTGAGGCCTGAGTACATCATAGATAGAGAACATACCAAGAGGAAGAAGAGAATAAGATATAGAAGATCAAATAAGTCCATTTGTTGAGATAACAACAAGAAGAGGTGGAAAACATTCTTAGGTGGTTGAGTTGGTGTTTGGTCTTCCTTGTGGAGTTGGTGCTTCACTAAAACCCTTGGTGCCTCCTTACAAGTTGGTTCTTGCTAAAGTTATGTTGGTTCTTGATAAATTAGGGGGTTGGTGCCTCCTTGCAAGTTGGTGCTTGCTAAAGTCTAGTTGGTGTTAGATAAATTAGGGGTTGGTGCTCCTTATGGAGTTAGTGCTTCACTAAATCTTGAATTTTGTTATATATAAGAAAAGTTTAGTGGGTTTTCTTCCCCTTGAGGGTTTCCCACCTATATTTTATGTTCTTATGTGCCCTCTCTTGTTTCATATTCTTTTGGTTGGTTATTTCATGCATAATAAGCTCACAATGGTTAATGAATGTTGAATGGTTTCTTTGATGATTCACACAAGTTAAGTAAAAGTAAAGATAATTGAAGTTAAAGTTTTGAAGACATTGATTCACCCCCAATGATTATGCTTCCAAAAACTAAATATAGTAAAACATTATAGAATATATCCAATTATATTTTTTGATGTTTTATGGATTGATCTAGATCTAAAATAGGGTGGAATATGCTAAATAAATTCTATAAATGCTTCGTCCTTGAAATGACTATTCAAACCCATAGGGAGACTAGTAGGAGGTTCTCAAAACTAGAATATAACGCTTCTATTTAAGTTGTATGGTGTTTTTTTTCGATATTTGATATAAATTTGATTGCAGGAATTTGTGAGACAGATAAATATAGTCCCATATGTGGGATCACGAGCTCATAAGATTTACCAAATACTTTATAATTATACTTATTTTCTCCAAATCATAACTCTTTTGAAAGAGCTTGTAAAAAGGGGTCAATAGTTTGGGTTGTGAAAACCCCACATTTCCTACATAACACTATACTAATGAGACATCAAATAAATGCAATTATATTTATTGGAATTTGAACTGTTTTGATGCAATTAGATGAACAAAACTTCAAATTTGGTTCTTTGAACACACGATATTGATTTCTTGACTTGGATTAAGATGCTATTGACTTAGATTGGAAAACTCTTGGCTAGATTTAGAATGATTCAAACTTGTAAAATAATAAGGAGGTTTAGGAAGCTTTACTTGAGATTTGGAGATGAAGACTCGAGCAATGCCTTGTCTATGTCCGAAAGAGTGGTAGAATTTCTAATAGTGACCAAATGAATATAATGCACGTGTTTAAATTACATTCATCCTATTCCATGGGATATGATTTTGCACTAAGATTGTCCTAGAGAGGGGAATAATGATAAACATAATAAATTTTACCATTTCACATAGAAGAAAAAAGCGTAGGACATGGGACATAACAATATGATAGTTCTTCGTAACTTTGTATGGTATTGTCCAGAGTATATAATACTACAAGAAGATTTTGGAAGATCATAGTAGGAAGTGTATATGCCTATGAGCAATGGTATCGATATTGTAGGTGTTTAAGCAACATAATATGATAATATGAAATATTTTCTAGCCATACAAGAGAGTAGGATAATGCATTTAAGCTATGTTGGTACACGTAGGTCACAACTAAATGATATAAGTCAATTTATCAATTTTTGTGAAAATTTACCAAATTTAGGTGTCTAGATCACCCCCAAAGATAATAATTGAACTTTTCTATCCTAAAGTAAACATGTACAGATTGTGTAGAAACACTTTACCTTTATGGTGGACAATTAAGTGGACATAAAAACCTGAAATTTAGGTACCTGCAAGCGAGCATGGTTTATAAACCATGCGCTCACGTAACTATTTTTATAGGCTCGGTGATTTCCGAACCTAAAACCGCGATCACAATTTACAAACCATGAGTGTGGTTTAAAACCGCAATCACGGTCCTCTGAGACAAAAAAAAAATAGACCCGTGACTCCTCATTTTCCCTCATTTTCCTTTCCAACCGTGATTTCTCCTACACCTTTGGCACTCGCGCTTTGAATACCCCCTAAAAATTACTCTTTAGACTTGTGGATCATGATAGTTTCAACCATGCCACCAAGACAAAGAGGTAAGCCCTCGATTTTGATCAATTTGTTTGCATTTTAGGTTTTTTTGTGATTTTCATGGGTTTTCAATTTTTTGTTTATGTATACAATTTTTTTGTTTTGTCAGTTGCTCGGCAAGCTCGTAATCTGCAAAACCATCAAAATATTCCTCAAAACCCTCCAAACAATCCTCAAAACCCTCCAAACATTCCGCAAAACCCTCCTCCAAACATAGATCTACCTCCTGTGGCTCCTTTTGTCCCCACGGAACCAACAGGAACACAAGCTGATATCGTTGGAAAAATCTGACAAAATAAAATTGCCATTGAGAACCTTATTCAAAATATAAGACAAAATCATGCCACAAATCCATCCCGCATGACTTTAGCCAACACATTGCAAACATTGATTGGCGAAGTTGACTCCTGACCAACCAAATAGATAGATGGAATACCTTTAGAGGTGATTGTAGGTAGTGGTATGCAAATAAATTATCCCATGCGGCCGTAAAAGACAAAAAAATTGGAAAAGACCACATTTGTGCATTATTTATGACCCAAGAACCATGCCCCCACGATTACTTGCAAATGGTTCCCAATCCATTGGTGCCACGATGACCGAATCAAGAACAATTTTTGGGACCAATGGTGGATGGTTTTTGATTATCCACCATGCAACAACAATGAGGTTCCCCTCTATTTTTTGAAGAAATTATATTGCGAGTTTGTGCTTAATGAGGTCCCAAATTATTTTGACTTTTTTAATTTTTATGGGTGAGGTGGTGGCTCTGCACAGTAGACCTGTGCATGCGTAGGTCAACCAAGGATCCCCATGCCCCAAAACCCCCACTTCCTTCAGTTATCCCTCCTACAGTGAAGGAGGTTGTGGAGATTGACACACTACATGCATTGAGGGAGCTCACTGACACTCTGACCCAACATAGTGAGCGATTGCATTTGGTGATGATGTTGGTGGAGGCTCGGTTCTAGCGCACCACACCACTGTGGATCATGTGGTGCCGTATGCACTATGGGGTGAGACATCATTTGCTGGATCACATGATTTCTTTTCTCTAGATGAGATGATGGTGGATGTTTTTGGAACTAGTGCAATGGATCTTGGTCTTTCACAGGTAAATGTCAAATAAATATTATATATATATATATAGTTTAATTCATGTTTGAGATTTTAATATATATGTATTTCATTGTACGTTATGTACATACATGTAAAAACTAATTTTTATTTTATTTTAAATAGCAAAAGATCCGGTGAAGGAAACATCCGGCATCGACATGCTAGCTACTGATAGTTGGGCATGTTACAAACGTAAGTTTCAAGTTGTACTTAAATTTCAAATTTCATTTGATTGTGCACTTTTATTATTATAATGTTTCACCTGTACATGTACATATTAATATATGTTTGTCTTTTATACATGCAGGAGCCTAGCGGTCATCATCTACTCTGGGAACTGAGGCTATTGGCACACCTCACGTGACTTTTACGCAGGTTAGTTTCTCTTTACACTTTGGTTCTAATTGTGGAAGTTCACGTGGATTATGCTTTGGCTCTGTTATGTGGCAGTCATGTAGATTAATATTGATTTGTACATGTTTTTTGTATAGCTTATGACTTCCAGAGAGACTCCTCCATATATGCAGACTATGGAGGCTTGTTGTAGATACTGCCATAGCATCTGTAGATCCACTAACTGAGGTACAATTTTTCAAATTTGTTAAATTTATTTAGGAATTATTTCTTATTACTTAAATCTACAATATCAAATTTTGTACATGAAATATTTAATTTGAAATTTAATTATTTGTATGTAGCTTACCTCTCATGAGTCTACTATTGTCCCTGTCATGCGTCAACGACAAATTGATAGGGATCATGACATTGTGGTAAGATTTCACATGCATTTTAACTAAATTCTAAGTTTCTAAATTTTGAATGTATTTTAAAAATATGGGTGTTAAAAACTTGTTGTTTATGAATGTGCAGAGTTAGGTTGCAGGCCTTTTAGAGATGCCTAGGACCACACGGATGAAATCCGTAGTGGCATCTCCCTCCACTACATCCCCGGGTCGTGGACATGCTACTTCTAGCATAGGGAAGAGAGGGAAGATGTTTCATGATTAGATTCATAGGACATGGATGTACATAGATATATATATATATATATATATATATATATCTAGTATGGTCCTAGTTCATGATTCTTCATAGGACATTGTATATAGCCTTATGTGGCCGCATGTGGTCTTATATGTATGACACACTTGGTTCGAGATGTACACATGTTATGAACTTATATTTTTCAGAGACGTGCATTCAACACACTTAGTTTGATACATTATATATCCATGTGTTGGTTTTCATAACGATATTACTTCTATGTTTGATTCGAATTCATTGCACATGATATCCTTCTATGTATGTATATTCTATGTATATTAATTCTATATGTATGTTTGATTTAAAATTAAAAAACTATGGTGCAACAATAAGAAGAAAATAAGCATATATCTCATGTACCATATTCTAGTGCAATAATAAGTTTTATGTATGTTATGACATGTACATGTCAAGGACTGAAATTTCACATGTTGTTGGAGTTGTCAGTAGATTTTAGGAAAATCTAGGTAGAGAACATTGTTCAGCAGTGAAGTGGGAGTTTCACTACTTGTGAGGAAAAATAAATTATTGCATCACCTATAACAATATTGGTGATTCAATTTGTGGATATTTTGATTCATATTTTGTAAGTGATTTGGAAAAACAAAGATCGACTTCTAGTTATGCTATTACACTTGTAACTGGACCTATCAGTTGGATTTCAAAGCTTCAAAATATTACAATTTTTTCAACTATTGAGGTAGAATATGTAGCTACCTATCATAGTTGTCAGGAGGTAATTTGGGTAAAAATTTTATTGGATGAGTTTTGAAGATATCAATAGAAGATGAAGGTATTGTGTGACAATCAAAGTGCTATTTAATTATCCAAGAATCTAGCTTATCACAATAAGACAAAGCATATTTTAGTTAAGTATAATTTGGTTATACATGTTATTGATGAAGGGATAATAACACTTGACAAGGTACACACCATAGAAAACTTTGTTGATATTCTCACAAAACTAGTACTATTATAGAAGCAAAAATGGTGTTTATCTTCTATTCATTTGCAGAAAATGCGATGAGTTGGTCATGTAATATATAAAGTGGATTGGTTATCAAGGTGGATATTATAAGATATGTGACAACAAAGTTAAATTTTAGATCCCTTTACGACAACATTTTTAGCTCACTTTCCAAAGGGGTGTGGGGGGGCTTCCCCCCACTCATGTCACAGGGGGTCTAGGGGGCAGTGACGAATTCAACCGATCTCTATTTTTAGTAAAGAAAATCCTAATGTTGTTTTCCTAGTCTATTTGTAGGATGAGGAATCCTAACTTGGAATAAGAGTAAGAAAAATGTGTTGAAAAAGTTGTAATTGTTGAAAAAGTTGTAATTGTTGAAAAAGTTGTAAAAAAAAGTTGTAATTGTTGAAAAAGTTGTAATTGTTGAAAAAGTTGAAAACGGTGGGTCATGGCACCAAAAATGGACACATCTGGGTGGCTAGGTGAACACTAGAGGAGGCATCGTTTTGGTGTGCAACAACGTCGTTGCTTCCGGGCTACCTCGTTGGGCGAGTCCCTCAAGAGCCCTAAGACCAAAAAATCATTCAACTTCGACGGGTGACTACGTGCACTCCATGGCACCTAGAGATGTCTCATCTATCCTACACCTTGGCATAGGGACCCTCTACAATAGCTTTGTCTCTCGGTTTTCCTTCTCCAATCGGTGCTCTCGTTGCCCTATTGTTTGCAAACGCGTTGAATAGTGTAGTTTGAGACAGTGTAAGGTTGTCAAATGGTATATTTTGTAAACAGTGGGTCATGGCACCAAACCAACTATGTGAGACACATCCGGGTGGCTAGGTGAATGCTAGAGGAGGTGTCTTTTTGGTGCGTGACAATGTCATTGCTTTCGGGCTACCTCGTTCGGGCGGAGTCCCTCAAGAGCCCTGAGACCAAAAAATCATTCAACTTCGACGGGTGACTACGTGCACTCCATGGCACCTAGAGATGTCTCATCTGATCCTACACCTTGGCATAGGGACCTCTATAATATCTTCTCAGTTTTTTCCTTCTCCAATCGGTGCTCTCGCTGCCCTATTGTTTGCAAAATGCACCGAATAGTGTAGTTTGAGACAGTGTAAGGTTGTCAAATGGTATATTTTGTAAATGGTGGGTCATGGCACCAAACCAAATATGTAAAAACATCTAGTGGCTAGGTGAATGCTAGAGGAGGAGGTCATTTTGGTGCGCAACAACGTCGTTGCTTCGGGCTACCTCGTTCGGGTGAGTCCCTCAAGAGCCATGAGACCAAAAAATCATTCAACTTCGACGGGTGACTACGCGCACTCTGTGGCACCTAGAGATGTCTCGTCTAATCCTACACCTTAGCATGTAGGGACCCTCTACAATATATCTCATTTTTTTCCTTCTCCAATCGGTGCTCTCGCTGCCTAATTGTTTGCAAACACGCTTTGAATAGTGTAGTTTGAGACAGTGTAAGGTTGTCAAATGGTATATTTTGTAAACGGTGGGTCATGGCACCAAACCACTATGTGACACATCTTCGGGTGGCTAGGTGAATGCTAGAGGAGGCATCATTTTGGTGCAAATGTCGTTTCTTCCGGGCTACCTCGTTCGGGTGGAGTCCCTTAAGAGCCCTGAGACCAAAAAATCATTCAACTTCGACGGGTGACTACGCGCACTCTGTGGCACCTAGAGATGTCTCATCTAATCCTACACCTTGGCATAGGGACCCTCTATAATAGCTTGTCTCGGTTTTTCCTTCTCCAATCGGTGCTCTCGCTTGCCCTATTTTTTTGCAAATGCACGAAATAGTGTAGTTTGAGACAGTGTAAGGCTGTCAAATGGTATATTTTAAACGGTGGGTCATGGCACCAAACCGACTACTGCACACATGTCTGGGTGGCTAGGTGAATGCTAGAGGAGGCATCATTTTGGTGTGACAACAACGTCGTTTTCTTAGGCTACCTCGTTTGGGTGGAGTCCCTCAAGAGCCCTGAGACCAAAAAATCATTCAACTTCGACGGGTGACTACGCACTCTCATGGCACCTAGAGATGTCTCATCTAATCCTACACCTCTGGCATAGGGACCCTCTACAATAGCTATCTCAGTTTTTTCCTTCTCCAATCGGTGCTCTCGTTGCCCTATTGTTTGTAAATGCGCTGAATAGTGTAGTTTGAGACAGTGTAAGGCTATCAAATGGTATATTTTGTAAACGGTGGGTCGTGGCACCAAAAAGACTATGTGGAAACATCTAGGTGGCTAGGTGAATGCTAGAGGAGGCATCATTTTTGGTGTGCGACAACATCATTGCTTCCGGGCTACCTCGTTCGGGCGAGTCCCTCAAGAGCCCTGAGACCAAAAAATCATTCAACTTCGACGGTGACTACGCACTCTCATGGCACCTAGAGATGTCTCATCTGATCCTACACCTTGGCATAGGGACCCTCTACTAATAGCTTTCTCATTTTTTTCCTTCTCCAATCGGTGCTCTCGCTGCCCTATTGTTTGCAAACACGCCAAATAGTGTAGTTTGAGACAGTGTAAGGTTGTCAAAATGGTATATTTTGTAAATGGTGGGTCATGGCACCAAACCAATATGTGGACACATCCAGTGGCTAGGTGAACACTAGAGGAGGTGTCATTTTGGTGTGTGCACAACAATGTCGTTTGCTTTCAGGCTACCTCGTTCGGGCGGAGTCCCTCAAGAGCCCTGAGACCAAAAAATTGTTCAACTTCGATGGGTGACTACGTGCACTCCATGGCACTAGAGATGTCTCGTCTTATCCTACACCTCGGCATAGGGACCCTCTACAATAGTTTGTCTCAGTTTTTTCCTTCTCCAATCGGTGCTCTCTGCTGCCCTATTGTTTGCAAACGCACGCGAATAGTGTAGTTTGAGACAGTGTAAGGTTGTCAAATGGTATATTTTGTAAACAATGGGTCGTGGCACCAAACCAACTATGCACACACATCTGGGTGGCTAGTGAACACTAGAGGAGGCATCATTTTGGTGTGCAACAACGTCATTGCTTCTAGGCTACCTCATTCGGGTGGAGTCCCTTAAGAGCCTTGAGACCAAAAATCATTCAACTTTGACGGGTGGCTACGCGACTCCATGGCACCTAGAGATGTCTCGTCTATCCTACACCTCGGTGTAGGGACCCTCTACAATAGCATATCTCAGTTTTTTTTCCTTCTCCAATCGGTGCTCTCGCTTGCCCTATTGTTTGCAAACACACCTAATAGTGTAGTTTGAGATAGTGTAAGGTTGTCAAATGGTATATTTTGCAAACAGTGGGTCATGGCACCAAACCGACTATGCACACATGCGTAGGGATGGTCTTGTAAACACTTGGGAGGCATGTTTTTTTGGTTCTCTAAGCTCCAGGTCCTTCTGGGCTACCTCCTCTGGAGCCAAGAACCCCCTCCACAGGTACATAAATCATTGTTAATTGCTTCTCTTTTCTTGTAAAACAATGAAAGCTTCTCTTAGCTTCGAGAATTTATAATTCTCTACTAACAATGCCAACCACGTGAAGGTGGAAGCTTTTCTAGCACCACTAACCTGCATATAAAAGTGTTAGTCAAAGAAATTTAAGTTTCAAATCAAAACCATACTAGATATATACAAAATACACAAATTTAATAAAATATATGAACTTAAATTTATCTAACTAACAAATTTATATATACCAAAGAAATTATATATACCAGACATGAGCATTGTAAATTCATTCCAATGAACCATCAGGATCGGATCTACTCTGAATAGCGGACATGATTGCTTCATGATCTGACTCTCGAACCTTCCAAAGAATCTTGTTATTAGGCCTTCCTCGATATCTATACAACTGAATATTTGTCACTAGAACTAGATGTGAATATAAGAGTATTTTCTGTGTGTCTCAAAGTCTTCAAACACCCAAACAAGAGGAGTTTTTAATGGATACCACCGAAGCCAAGTTCCAGTAACTACCACTGACCTTGTAGGGTACTCAATATCTTCGCCATCTATAATAGGAGAAGTCAACTTCTTTCTTTCCTCGATGCAACGACATAAGAAATAGTTTGTTCCTTCTTCATTGTCTTCTATCATAATAACTACAAACACATGTCCTAAAAAAAAAAGGTTTCAACTCAAATTTAAATTGTACATATTAAAATTTCAATGGACATAACTCAATACAAAAATTGTAAATAACCATAAATACCTTGTCGCACCAAAATCAAAATTTCATCAAAGTCCTTGGATGTTGCAACTTCATCTGCAAAAACAAGTCATAATGCTTGTGGAGGTTGATAACTAGCAAGCGGAGTTAGAGGCCTACAAATCCATCCATCGACCCATTCTTGTGAATCACACTCAGCAGTGACAAATTCGATACAAGATGCACAAAAACATGTCAACTTTCTTGTCCATGTGGCCCACGAAGTAGCGTCTGAGCTACAAAATGAGTGCATATCACTGGACCCAGTGAGTGTCATACAATCCTCGTAGTTAGCAATTTGTTGTTCCTCTATCAACCAAAAATATCTGAACCATGGAAATTTCTTGAGAACCTCGGGCCATGTTCAAATACACCATTCCACTATGCTCTTTGCATCTTTCAATTTAGCACCATCTTTGTACTTCAACTCTTCTCTTACAAGAGCTCTTTTCACACATGCCCCTGCACCATCATGCTCTCCTTTTCCATGTCCAGCCTCAGTGAAACTCCAAATATGTTGCACACCCATCTTGACATGCGTGCATCCTGCTCATCCAATAAAACATTCATGCATTCTTAAACTGAGACGTGTAATTATCTGACCATATATAATGTTGTTTGAAGTGGATGTCCCTATCAGACAAGTTTCCATAAAATAACTGAAACACCCTTGCACAAATTCAGTAGAATGAGTACGATCATCACTGATATAAAAATGGTACTCTCTTAAAAAAATTTGATCATTCTCTATATTTGTCGGAGAATGTATAAATGCTATATGCACAAAAATGGCAACTTGTACTGAGTTGTAATATTGTGATTGAACCTCCATTTGTGGTTGCAATGTGTAATTCTCTACAAAATCACCACTTTGAAACAATAGTACCAATAGGAAATGTGTCTTTGCATATCTTGAACTGTTCATCCAACCATCGAGCTCTGTGTGTATGCCTAGCATACTCATAAACAATTTCATCCTTAAATTTTCTCATAAATTGAAAAATAGGCATATGTTCTATAACTAGCTCACACCGTTTAGACTCTTTTCCATCTTTCAACTGGTATGCAACTGATTTATATTTATCAAACTCAACTAAATTATTTCCTATTGCACCTTCAATTTTCTCATGGATGCAACTTTCCAATTTAGGTAATCCACCACATGTACCACAACTTCCATCTAAACAATCTTGACTATAAAAAAATTGTCCAACTTCTTTTTCACAAAATATCGTAGGAATGAAATCCCTGGAAGATATTGGTGGAACTTGAACACCACATTCCGATAACATAGTTTCAGAATGCAAAATAGAATGAATACATAAAAATTTAGCATAATGCATAGCAAATTCAACATGTTGCCTACAACACAAGTGGTGCGAGCGTGGTTGATTTTCACATAGAATGGTTTTAACATTTCAAAAAAATGTTGACTAATTTTAATTTCCAGATGCTCTTGTTCAAACTTACGAAAAAATTGAGTTTGAGTCATATCTAAGAAATGCTTTGGATGTGGTTCACGATTAATAGAACCAACTCTCCATTTTACAACATCTCTTGTATTAGGTGAAACTCTAGTGTTATCATGCCAAAATTGAATAACAACTTCTCTTATAGCATCAGTATTATATTTGTCCTTACGCGGTGCTCTAGCAAAAAATGCCCAAAAATCGGTGTTATTGAGTGATTGAAGGATATTACGTCTTTCAATTGCTTTCATTAGAGTTTTTCGATTAACTTGCAACATTCGACTTGTTTGCGTAATCAAACGTTGTTTTTTATTGATTCACTTACAACACTAGTAGCAAGTACATGACGCACAATATTACTATCCCTAGTGCGTCTCTTGACACCAATAGTGTGATATGCATCATGAAGGTTTTCAACAATTGTAGAGGTTTGACCACGTATATTAGATGTTGTCAATCCTAAGGTGTTTAATGTAGGTCTCATTTTATTCAATTTCATCAAACTAACCAACAACTGACATCTTTGGGAATCATTTAAAATTTCAAAATGATTATCCCAAATTTCAGTGGCTTTTCTTCTGATTTTCCATTCAGAAAGTTTGTCACACATTGGTTTCAAAATGTTTTCATCAATTTCAATAAAATAATTAGGTTTCTTACGGAAAATCTTAGGAGGTGTTTTTGTCAAATTTTGTTTGTCTACGGTTTTCAACTTTGAATTTCTTTATTCACATTTTCATTGTCTCCTTGATTTCAACATTTCTACTACATCACGAGTATTTAATTCTTCTTCAACATTGACGGTAAAAACATCTTCATCACGAGTATTTAATTCAACTTCAACATTGACAGTAGAAACATTACTGGTTCCTCATTGCTTACAATAGTAGGGGTTGAAGATGAACCTCTTCTTGATTCATGAAGATTCCGCATTCGCTCAACATTTTGAAATTTGTTTGCCTCTAATTCGTTTGGTGTTTTTTACTTAATGACTTCCTTTTTTGACTTCGTTTCTTGTCTCCCATGATGTTTTACTTCTGGTGATAAGAAAAACATGTAGAAAATGACAGAATTTTGCAGTAATTTGTACGGTAAAGTCAAATAGTAAAAATCACATGGTAATTAGAACATTGGGATGCGTATAAATATGATTTATAAACCATGCGATCACGCTTTATAAACTGTGATCATGGTTTATAAAGCGCGATCATGGTTCTTGTTTAAAAACCCACATCACGGTTTATAAACCATGATCGCGGTCTTATCTGTATCATCAAATCCGACCCTAAGGCTCGGAAATCTTTGTTTTGCCCCAACCAAAGCTATGGAAGGTCATTATGAAGTGTAAAGGGTCAAAAAACTTCAAATTTTCTCTTCCATAGACTTGAACCATGCTAAAAAACTGAAAACATTTCACAAAAATGGTGCCATCGTGTAGGGGAGACTATTAGCTTCATAGAAATATTGATTTTAAAGTGAATAGAATAAGATAAATATCATTTTATAATTTTTACTAACAATAGGTCTTTAAGACATTTTTTCCCGTGAATGTTCATGTCTACATTTAAGATTGCAACTTTTGTTTCACTTATTAAAATGTGCCAAAACTTATACCATCCCAAGCGTGGAGAAATTCTATACACGTTAAAAAAAAAATTGATTTCGATATTTTTTGATATAGTTATGGCGGAAAATGGAAAGCGCTCCATTTTCTAAATCTTTTTAGACCACTTTCACGGAAAAAATCATAAAAAAATATTACTCAAAAAATACAAAATAAAATCCATCCCAAGATAGAAAACTACATCTAACTTTTCACCAAAGGAAAAAAAAATAAAAAACAAAAACCAAGATTAAACCAAGTCATATGTAATTTAAGTGTTTAATGATAGCTAAACTTGTCCGTTTTTAAAATAATTAGTATTTTAGAAACAAGATTCGAAGATGATATGATTCAACCAAGTCATCAAAGAAAAAAAATCGTAATAATCAAAGGGTGGAACCTAAAGTTATCTTAAAGATGGATGTTAAGGCCATCTAGTGTCACTTAGACCAAACATTCCCACTCTAATGAACCACACCGTTATAGATGGATCTAAGCTCATAAATTCTTAAATGCATTAAACCTAAAAAATATAATTATGCATATGCAAATGAATAAATACATAACTTACTTATGAAATAGTAATTATTCCGCTATTCTTGTAATATATTAGTGAATTTGAATTATAACACATGTTCTTGTATGCAACTTCCTATCCGAATCACTGTAAGATCTATATTTGTTAGTGAAATTATAGATTGAAATATAAAAGCTAAGCATGACAAAAACATTAATGTTTTAGGACACTACTATACCATAGTTCTATCTAGATGTATGTTATAATAGGTTTATAGAATCACAACATTAGAACATGCAATGTTGTAGTCTAGGATAAAGCCATATTATTCTAATTAAACAATGTGTAAAATATAGAACAAAGCATAGCATACAATGCACAATAACTATATAATAGAAAAATTCAAGGAAGATATAACCAAGAGACAAGAATATATACTAATATAATGGAATCTTTAGTACCAAGGAAAAAACTCGGACATGAACTCGAGAACACAATGACACTTCAATAATTGTTACCTTCAACAAAATTTGTATTACTCATTAGCTTTGTTGTTGTTTTAGATTTCTTAGTTGTAAATGTATATTGTTGTACTATTGGAGTGGAGGATGGAGGTGGTAAAGCTTGTGCTACCTTGATTCTTTAAAGAATGATACGAGGGAAAAATACTTGAATTTTTCTTCTTCACAATTAGTAGGAATATTTCCGAGTCTATTTTATATACATTCTAATATTCAAGAGCATCATTTACTCCACTAAAGTATATTTGCAATTGTGATAATGGTTACATGAATTAAAACATAACATCATATTTTGCATTTTTTTACAGATGGATCATGAAAATTTATAGAATTTCGCATGTCATGGATCAACCCCTTATATCAACCCTAATTTAACTCTTGACTAAGTTTAGAGGTGAATAATAAATGTAACTAGTTTTAAGTGAATTTGAATGCTATGTATTATAGATTATAGAGATATACAATAATTTACATATTTACAATTAAAATCAAACTATTTGTAAGCATGCCAAACCAATATATCAATTAAAATTGTAAACGAGGTAAAAGGAATGACTTAGCCGATATCAAAGATGTTACAGATTGTGCCACCACTAGAAATAGGAATTGTGCAAGATTCTAGATAAACCCATATCGACTATTCTTTAGCAATACTCTATGGTAGAGGACTGTATGAAAAGGATCAAGACTAGATTATACAAACTGACCCTTCCCTACTTTCTTGGATAATTAGATCTTCAAAATATGATTTTTTGGGGTTCCTTTGTTATCTCTTGTTCAACACTTTTATATATTCAGATCCACATGTAACCCTATAATTCACACTTGAACTTGAACAACAAACACTAGCTATCCTGCAACACACTCAAGAAATCATTAGATTCAAAAATAAAATATGTAAATTATTGATTTAGAATGACCTCAATGGTTACCACGTTCGCAATTCACCGAGCATTACACTACATTTCAGATTCAATGTAGTTATCCTAGTGCTTTGTGCAAAGGTGAATGTAACTATGACTTAACCTAGGTTGGCCCTTATGCCTCAACACCGATAGTGAGAAATGTTACTCCATCCTAATAGAGACCCTTGTTTGTAAATGACAAATTCATATTTATGTCCACCTCTATTTTATATGTAGTATGTATATGTATCTCTTGCTTCTTTATCGCAATAGATGGTAGGTAGATAGGTCTTTGTGAGAAAATAAATGCCTACGTTATATATATATATATATATATATATATATATATGAGTTCATCATCTTGAATTTCAAACCTCAATGGAAGGAAAGGCCAACCCAGAACATAAGAAAAGGCACAAAAGAGTAATGAAGAGACCCATGAGATAAAAATTAATGAAAGATAGAGAGATTTGGGACCATATAACTAGAGGGATTGCATGTATGGTCTAAGACCACTTATATGGTTTTGGATCAACACAACATGTGAAAGAATTGTAAAAGGATAAGGTCAAAGATCTCTATGAATCGACACAAAATCATAGGAAAAGAGTAAAATAAACACACAAGGACAATCAAATAAAGTAATGAAAGACAAAATAAGAGGAGGTTATGCCATTAAGATCAAGTTTCAAGGCTTACCACTCAAATATATAAAAATATAATAAAAGTAAGAAGCCATGATTAAAGTGATATTAAAATGATTCTTGATAGTGTAGAATATCCACATAATTATCCTAGATGTAACAAAGATCATACCCAATTTTACACATGCTACATTGACGGAAATGGTTAAAAGTCCCCTATGATGATTACTATCTTTTCCAATGGTGTTCGAGCCCTTTCCCTCTTTGTAGCTTATATTTGTATCTTAGAATACTTTACTTAGCCATTTCCTACTTTCCATCAACTTTCCAAAGTGTTTCTCCTCGCTTTTGGCCTTAAGATACACAACTTCTTCCCTACTTGGGTGGCGGTTAAAGCGCAACCACTAGTCTACCCTCGGCGCGCTTATGTAATCGACACCTGTGCTGACCGGTGGTTCTGTGCATTTTGACCGAGACTTCCCAAGTGTGATTTGGATGCATGTTAACTTCTTCCAACTCACATTTTATGTATGTTTCTTAGTCAAATTGGTTGTTTGTAGGCTTGATAGATGTATACAAACTTCCTCTTCTTCCCTTGATGACTAATTATAGTTAACTACCCCTCCTTATTGTGATGTGGCATCCCATTGTTGCCAAATGGCTTAGACCATTTCCCAACTTATGTTCTATAAAATCCAAGCTTATTCCCAAAGCAATGGCCAGAGAATTTTATTGTGATTTGTGTTGTTACGTTGTTGTAATCTTGCTAGAAATTACACAACCAAACATTGTTCTTCCTATATCTGCATTGCTACCAGACTGCCAAGCAAGCCACAATTACTCCAACACCTTCTTCTTTTCTTTTCTGCATTCCCAATGCAACTCCCTAGACTCACGTGAACATTAAAGTTGGAAAATAAATTGAGGGGACACGAAAGTAAACCACAACCAACTTTGCCTCAACATTATAAATTCCAAGTTGGGGATGTACTTATATTTCCTAAGCTTTCTTGAATATTTTATTTAATTTGTATGCACATTGTTGACTAGAGTAGTAAATCATTTCAATTTAATCACTGCAATAGTTTGATCATTACTTTGTAGCTTCCATTTCTTCTATAAAGCTTCTAGTGATAGATAACTTCCCTGCCTATCCTTGTGGGTTTACAAGGAAGATTGTCTAGAGGAAATCTTCTAGCATTAATTTAGAATCAACTATAATATCATTTCATTTATAAAACTTCCATTGAATCCTTATTTAATTTTGTCGGGGAAGTTATAGGGGAAGAAAATCTTCTGAGAAGCTTTGATTTCTTCTCATGCCTCTGAGGTAGAACAGAGGATTCACATCCACAATTACATTTTGGAAAAGCTTTGTTTAATTAGAATAGATTAGATTTATTTCAGCACAGATAGATAATTACATCTAGTTATTTATTTGTTTAGGATATGTTAATTAAATTGTAGAAGAAATTTCTTCATTTCTTTGTATTTCCTCTATTATTCTCCAGAAAACATAAAATACAAAAAGATTAGTTTAATTTAATTAGATTATTGTTTATTGTTTCATTTCTTTTATATACTTGAAAGCAAAAAAACATAGATTAGATTTCCTTTATTTAATTAGTTTTATTTCTTGCATTAGCTTAATTAAATACATGTCACATATGACCATTTAAGGACCACAACAACCTAGAGAAGAAGTTTATGATCCTAGAGTCTTTCAACCAAATGCAACTTATCTTGAGACTGACATTGATACAGGGTCTTCGGATTATGGTCTTTTGATCCTCACCACTTCCACCCATCACTATCGCACAATTTCACGTTCTTAACGAAGAAGCCGACAAAGTCTATGACTTTTGGAGGAACCATCCTGGCGAAACTAGTGCCCATAGCCCACTCATTTTTCCTTGCTCAGTTATTTTCTCTATTATTTCCAAGACCTTGTCCAGAATTTCTACAAGGTGAATGAATGAAAATTTCCACTCATTCCACAATCAATTGATAGAGTTTTGCACACATACATTGATAGAATCTTACATGTGTGTATCATTCTTGACCAGTACCATCACACCCATGTTCAGGTTAGAGAGGATTTTATTTCCCTAGATGAGCATATCCCTTTAGTGCCCATAGAGGACATTAGATTTCCCTAATAACATGTTGACCATATTCACCCTTTTTTTGAGTATTTCATCCCATATAGCCATCCATTCATTCCAAATCATTTGTCTTGGCATGACCTCATGAGGTTGAGTGTGCTGAAGGTCACATAGTGATTTTTAGTCATACAAATTGGTGAACCCGATGTGAAGGACTAGTTCCTTTTCGTTTCCATTGTCTTACCTTCTTTCATCCACCCTTCTCCTCTCCCATTATTCTGCGGGTATTCATATACCCCCAAATATGTCGGGTTAGGATTACAATAGACCCATTTTGGGTCTTGGAGGCTTATTATCACCGGATGAATATGCAATAGTCACCCTCATTATCGGGTGGGCTAACAATTATTCTTCTAACTTACCTTCACCTTACACTCCTCCTCCTTAAGGAACCAACAATGGTTCATTTGTTAGGATTGAGGAGATCGATCAACCGAAGTTCTCTAACTTGAACAATATGAAATTCACTAGAGAACAAGGCTTCTATCCTCGGGTCTTATCGAGGCCCCAAGTCAACATGCAATCTAATCCTTTCTCTTCCTACCTCTCATCTAATGATGAAATTTTGGCACAATTTTCCTAAAGTTAGGCGTGTTTCAATTCCAAGGACTAGTCCTTGGAAAGGATGAAAGAGTATACTGATGCTTTTCTTCAAAACAACACTGCTACCCCTCCCTCTACAATGGAAAATATACCCAAAGAGGGGTGGCCTCCTAGAGAACAATTTATAGCAGGACATCATGTACCTCTCTTCCTAACAAGGCTAAAAACATGCCCAAAAAAATGCAACACCATCTTCAGGTGATGTAATTTCTACATTGGTAGATAGAGTTAGGGAATTGGAGCTTTCCCAGTCGTCTCATGTTTCAAATTTTTCTAGGACAAGGCAAGGTCCCTTACCATTCTCAAAACTTTGGTTATGTGCCTTCTGTGCCATCACCTCCTCCATTTACATGGGCATTCCTATCCCCAAAATCTCCTCACTAGATCGGGCACGTTAGGCATACCCCATCACACCTCATATGAATACCCTCAACAGCACCAACCAGAGTGCGTTTGTGATGCCATCCCAACCGAAATGCAATATTCCTTGGTTTTGTGCATCCTACTCTATACCAAAATATTGTTCCCTTGTATTTTCTTATGTATTCCAAATCACCGAATGGGGGCATGTTTTCTTTTCCTAGATCATATGTTCAACTACAGGGATACCTTATACCCTTGCAAATTCTTATGTTGCACCTTTTCAGCCGTTTGTTCCACCTCCACCTCCCCATCAAGGGTCATCTATGGTAGATTCATATGTTGTGGGCACATACTCTGAATATCTTAAGGATCCCCTCAATTTTTCCATATGAAGTATCATGCTTCCATGACCGTTTCTAGATCTCCCAAAATTCAAAGGGGAGGGAGATACGAACGCACACATTAAATCTTATGTAACCTCCATTAGAGATCTTCTCCCATGGGATGCAGTGGTTGCTAAAATATTCCCAAATACCCTTGAGGGAATTACTCTCGACTAGTACTACAAAATACCAAAAACCTCGATACACTCATTCAAATAACTCATCTCAGAGTTCATAAAGGATTTTGATATGAACAAGTTGTTGAGAATGGGAATCAGGGAATTCCTCCACATCAAACAAGAGCACAATGCATTTATTTCTCATTTTCTTCAAAGATGGCAATAAGTTCTCTAATCTTCAACTAGTGCTCCTAACATGGATCATACAGAGCTTTGTGACATATTCCTTCATTCCCTTAATCGAAACGAAGGAAGAAGTAGAAAAGTTCCCTTTAGATTTATGAAGATGTTCTACGGTGCTCTCTCTACATTGAGCAAGCGACTATTGACAAAGTGGTCGGAAGACCTATGGTTCAAATGGGAGGCTGGTCACTCCCTCACAAGGTAATTATAATTACCCAAATAATTCCAATAACAATAACCAAGGACCTAAGGTCCTTAACAAGAAATCGTGGTTTCACGACTGACGACGACCTAACAAATCAATCCAAGAATTCAAACATTGTTAACACCAACAACGTAAATAACGATATCAACAACATGAATAATAATAATCAAAGGAGTAATAATTTCACTTCTTCATCATTAACATGTTGGAATTTAATCACCCCCCTCCTCCACCTCAACAAGTTCATACCCAAGCACCGGTTCAATACCTGAGCGGTTATCTAAACCAATTCCAATACCATACCAAGGCCAGAGGCCAAAAACATTTAATTATAATAACCAACGATAAAGTTACAACATAAATTATGGACCACAACAAAATACAAATCAAAGGCTTTGTGATTACAACCCTGATTTGTATTGTGGTTTCCATAGGGTCGAGGGACATGATGCTCATAAATGCCACGATCATAAAAATTTATCCAACAACTTCTAGAGGACCAAAGGAATCTCTTTGTTGAGGTGTTTTTGGCTAATCCTATGGCGCCAACACAAAACACTGACACGGGGCCTATGTTCCCTCAAAATTCTACCCTCGGGGTCTTCGTAAATCCTCTACCAATGCGTCCCGAGAATGGAAAATTTAACCCCCATGGAACCAACAAGGATACTACCATTGGAAACAATGAACACAAAGCATCCACTTTGTCAAACACAGTGGTAGCCCCTCCTTTGGATGGTCAAAATCAAACCAAAATTGTAGGTTTGGTTGAGTTGGAGACAAAACCCGAGGTTAATGCAACGACCATGACTTAGTGCTTGTGATTACTCCTCAGTAGCCTCTTCCGTTCCCCTTCATTTTCGAGACAATATGTCATTGGCTCCCAAATCATTAGGGGCCTATTATTTAATTACAGATTTAACCAATAACTTCTCTCCCATTTCCTCTTAGATTTGTTGAAGAATTCACTTGTGCATCATCAGCGGCTTTGTTAGATGCATTGGGCCTTGGCCACTTAATTCATATTACTCCTCCTCTGGAGGCCCATGTTAATCACATAGAAAATTATGTATATCCTCCAGGGCAACCTGAAAGAGATGTTGGTTTTGTATTCGATATCAACAAAATCACAAATGATGTTGAGTTGGCACAAAGAGGTGATTCAACGTTGTACCTCCAAGTTTGGATTTACAATAATTATGTTAAACGCGTGATGATAGATGACAGAGAAACCATCGACATAGTTCCATTTTCATTTCTTCAGAAGCTAGGCTATGGAGAAACCATTTTCTCTTCAACTTGAAACACTAAGAGGTTATGACAACCTCAAAGAAATGTCCATTGGGACAATAATGCTTCCATTTACCTCAGGCGAAAGATGGTATTAACCGAGTTTTATATTATATATCGAGAAACCAATTATAATATGATTCTTGGTTGACCGTGGATCCATCGAATGAAGGCAATCCCTTCCACGCTCTTCTAGGAAGTCAGATTCTTGCATATGGAGAAAGTCTTCATTACTCAGGGTGACCCAAAGGCATTTTGACATTCATCTAACAAAATTAAAGAAGAAACCTGGTGTTCACTTTGAGTTTAAACTCTCAACCAATCAATTGAAAAAAACTAAGGATTCAACACCAATATTTAATCTGATTCCTACGATGAAAATTAGAATCCCCAAGGTGAATTGAAGGGGTGTTCTCGCCTAAAATGAAGTTGTTGTAGTTGAAACAATGTCAACAAATACCATGGCTAAGATTGTGGAGTTGTTGGAAAATACTACGAATATCTCTTCCATTCTACTCCATGGGTATGGGGCAAGCTTTCGAACTCACTTCTCTTCTAGTCGGTGGCTACGAAGAGATTTACATGGTCGAGGTCTTAGAGGTAAAGGAAGAAGAAGCCAAAGATGATAAAACCTCTATCTTCCCTAAAAACTACTGGATGCTCAATTATGATGGTGCAAAATTTCATTTTGGTGCTAAGGCAAGTGTGATTCTAACTTCCCCAAAGGAAAGGTCATGCCCTTCACCTTTAAGCTTAATTTTGAGTGCACAAATAATGGTGTTGAATATGAGGCTCTTCTTCTTGGTCTCATCGTAGCTAAGAGGATGGGTGTTTGTAACATTAGGGTTCTAGGTGATTCCCAACTAGTCGCCAATCAGGTCTCGAAGTTTATGAGACTAGAGCGGAACATCTACAACTCTATAAGATCGTTGTGTTTGACCTTAGCAAAGGTTTTGATTTTATTTCTATTGAGGCTATCCCACATGAGAAAAACCTATTAGTTGACTCTATAACTACTTCATCTTCTCACTTTTGTCCAAGCAAAGATTTGAAAGAAACCGAGTTCACTGTTTTGGTCAGACCTGAACCTCTAATTCAAAGAATGCCAACTAATTTGATTACGCATATGTCAAGGCCAAGAATGAGCCTACCACTATGGAATTTATGGAGAATGATGAGGTAATCCTAGGATTCCTCAATGCATACACTGATCTCCACCCCACTCACCATAAGAGAGGCTTTTCTCTTATACCTCACCCTTCCTCCTATTTTGGAGATCACACATTGTGTCCTTCCTCATTGAAAGGTCTAGAGATCTATGAGGTAGAGGAAGAGGAGTTAGAATTACCTCCAGCCCCTCCTGAATTTGAAGAGGGTAACACCTCTCTTGATTGAAGGGACTATAGATATTAATATAGGGACAAAGGAGGAACCGATGATCTTAAAACTTGGTTCTTCTCTTACTCTGATGAGATGGAAGTACACACAAAGGTGCTCAAAGAACACTCGAAGGCCTTCACTTTTAGTTATAAGGAAATGACAAGAATTTCCCCCATGTGGTGGTGCATAACCTTGTAACCAAACCAGATGCTAAGCCCATAAAGATAAAACAAGACCTATGAAGTCGAAGGTGGATTTGATGGTCAAAGAGGAGGTTATGAAGCTCCTATAGGTCAAATTCATTAAACCAGTAGACTACTCAATGTGGTTTTGAACATAGTCCTTGTTCTTAAAAAGAATGGAAAAATTCATATATGCATTGATTTTAGGGACATAAACAAGGTGTGTCCTAAAGATGATTTTCCATTTCCTTCCATTGACATCATCATAGATGCAACAATTGATATGAGTTGTTGTCACTTATGGATGGATTTTTGGGTTATAATCAAATTAGGATCTCTAAGGAGGATCAAGAAAAGACAACTTTTACCACTCCTTGGGGTACCTATTGTTATGCGGTCATGCCATTCGGCCTTAAGAACACTAGTGCCACTTATCAATGAGTAATGACCTATATATTCCATGATCTTATTCACAAGATTGTGGAATCTTACATTGATGACCTTATGACTAAGGCCAAGAAGCATTGCAATCACCCCAAGTGCTTCATGTCATCCTCTCTCATCTCATCAAATCTAAAGTCACATTAAATCTAGAGAAGTGCATGATTGGAGTGACGAGAGGGAAGTTTTTGGTGTACATTATCTCTTCATGAGGGATTGATGTAGATCTAGAAAAAATTAGGCGGTCCTAGAAATGATCCCACCCTCGATGAGTTAGCAGCTCAGTCCTTTATTAGAAAGCTCGAAGAAATCAGTAGGTTCATACCTAATTTAATATGCGTCATTTATCCAATTAACAATTTTTTAAAGAAGGATTGTGGTAATATTTGGATGAATGAGTGTCATGAGGCATTTGATTCCATGAAGTGGTTCCTCTTATCACCGCCCACACTAATGCCACCTAAAGTGGATTGTCCTCTCATTTTATATTCTTGGGCTATTGACATCTCTCTAGCTTGCATGTTAGCACAAGAATATGATGATAAACGTGAACACATCATTTATTTCATTAGTTGTACCTTGCTAGATTATGAGACACACTATACGCAAGAAAAAAAGAATACCTAGCTATAATGTTTGCAACAAAATGGTTAAGGAATTATATGATTAACCAAGAAATGCAGTAATTATTAAGACAAACCATCTTCAAATGTTTCTAACCCAAGGGTTCCTTGTCTAAGAAGGTTGGTTGCTTTATGACCCTAATGGGTGAATTTGAGCTAACTTTTGTCAATAAAAATCCGTCAAAGGACAAATCATTGCTAATTGGTTAGCAGATAACCCATTAGATGATGAAGATCTAGTAGACTTAGATTTCCCTAATGAGTGTGTATATTACATAGAATCTAGGTCTCCCATTTCCATGTGTCCATGGTATTCAGACATTGTTAATTTCATTATGGACCGCACATATCCCGAGGGAGCAACCTCACAATAGAGAAGATGGTTACACATCATATCTCACCAAATATGTGATTGTAGAACAAGTTCTATATCACAGATCCTTTGATGGAATGTTGTTGAGGTGCATCGACGAGGAAGAGTTGAAAAGATCCTTTTTAGAGCCCACAATGGAGTATGTGGGGGTCACTTCGGAGGACAAGCCACTTTCACTCAAAGATATAGCAAATGGGTTATTTTGGCCCACCTTAGACCATGACAAGGGAGACATGTGTGAGGTGCCACAAATGTCAAGAATTCTCTCATGAGATTCACATACCTTCCTAGGCTCTACAACTGATAGTAATACCTTGGCCCTTTTCTACTTAGAGTTTGGATTTGATAGGGAAGTTTTCTCCCTCATTAACAGATGGCCACAATTTCATTATTACGACATTGAGTATTTCACAAAGTGGGTTAAGGCCATGCCTTTTACCACTGTACCCAGCTCTGTGATCGTAAAGTTCATCTTGAATAAGATCATTTATAGGTATGGGGTTCCACAAGTCATTATCTCGGATGATGACATGCCTTTTAAAAATGAAGAGGTGCATGAGTTATGCTTGCAGTTTAAAATCTCACACCACACAACCTCTTTATACTACCCTCAAGCCAATGGACAGGCTGAGGCTACGAACAAGACGTTAAAGTCCATTCTCCTCAAAATGGTTAAGGAGAATAAACGTGATTGGCATTTGAAGATTTTTCCGGCCTTGTGGGCCTATAAAACTTCGGTAAGAACACCTACGGGGGAAACCCCATATTCCTTAGTTTTTGGTTCTAAAGCGGTCTTACCACTTGAAGTTGAGATACCTAGTCTCTAATATCCTTGCAAGGCATCTTAGATGAAGAGGGATATCGCGAGGCACAACTCGTTGAATTAGAAACCCTTGATGAAGCTTGTTTCGGGTTGAGCAACGACATAGTGTCTACGATGACTTGATGAGTCGGTAGTATAACAAAAAGGTATACGAGCATGACATACTAGTAGGAGATTTGGTGTTAAGACTTGACAACCAAATCGATAAGAAAACTGGTGAAGGAAGGAAATTCATGCCCAAGTGGTTGGGCCCATATCAAGTCATGGAGGACTACAAGAATGGGGCATATCACTTATGTACATTAGAGGGTGAAGAATCTCATGAATCATCAACTCACTTCACTTGAAACGTTAGTATGTATGATCCATATTTATTTCCACATGTACATTATTGCATCCACACTACATTTTCATCTACTAGATCATTTTGTGAATTTGTAATCAAGGAACTTATCTTTCAAGCAACTTTTAAAAACTTCTAAAAATATTGGCAAAACATTCAATCACATTTCTTCAAATATCCACAATATTATCATCAACATTTCTAATCATTTCATCATTTCAACAAGTTAAGATAGAATTTTGACACTAATCCTACCAAGGTTTGCATACTTGGTTCTACTCGTATTTTTCTTCTAGCTTAGATGTCTTTGCCCATAGTTTGTTCTAGAAGCTTCTTGGTGTCGCATCTCTCTTAAGAAAACCTCTTTGGTAGCAAAAAAGCATTCTAAATATTTTTACCTGGATCACTTGTTTGCATATCTTAGCATTCGGTGTTGAGCCCTCACATCTTACTTGGTTGTGTGGGGTTGAGGTCGGGGAAATTTCTCCCTCCCAAAAGCACAATTTAAAGCCAAAGAAAAAAATGATATAAGTTAATCAATAAATACAAAAATCTTTCATTTACAAATAAAACTACACTTTCTTGCCCCACCAATCTTCGGTGATGAGCCCATGTTTCTTACTAGTGATGTGAGATTGGGAAAGGAGGGAAGTGCCCTTACTCACCTATGTCTTGTCCTTGGTGATGAGCCCATGCTTCTTATTGGTAGCATGGGGCAAGGTGTAGGGGTCTCTTCGAATAAATTAGTAATCTATAAGTAATCTAGAAAATAAAAAGTGCTTTGAAATTTTAAATCCCAAGAAAGTGAATTAGGTCTATGTTCCAAAAGAGTTAAAGCCTTAAAAACTAGATTTTGTCAATCAAGAGGCCATCTATGGGTCTAATTCTAGATAAACTTGCAAGCAAATCACATTATAGACTGTGTAGTAAATTGTGTGTAGAGTTAGGTTGTAGGTTTCTAATTTGATTTTTGTCAAAATCTTGTCTTTCTCTCATCACTTCCATTCATCAAAATCATATAACTCACGTCCCTTCTGGCTCTCAGTGTTGATCCGCTCGATCTTACTAGTTACGTGGGGTTAGAAGTGGAGTGGGTTCTTTTTCTTATCATATCACATTCATCATAATTTAAAACTAAATTAGAGGTACCAAATATTTCTTGAAAAACCAAAGTTTCGACATTACATTGTGTTTACATAAACATCATATAAAACAAAAAACAAAAAAAGATCATTATGTTAGCATATCATCATCCATAACATGCATTCAAAAAGCATATAAAAACATCAGGAATTCTAAACATCTAAGAGTACACAAGTGAAGCAAACCATCAATGAAGACAACTCTTACACAAGGATAACCGAGCCAAAAAGATATATATATGTATATATATCCATAATAAATCGAGTTTGTATACAATGTCGTCACACTCTAGGTGTGGTCAAAACACTCGCAATGAGCATGAAAATCCAAAAAGGTCATATATATATATATATATATATATATATATATATATATATATATATATATATATATATGTCTCAAAAAATGACATCGACACAATAAAGGCCAATGGCCTATCCCTCCCTATGGGATCCAGGATGTAGGAGCAGCATGATGAGGAATCTGTTGTGGCTCTTGTGGCGTGAATGTGAGCCTCTCTATGCTAACAATGAGAATGATCATGAGATGGAGCTGACGATCTTTCGGTAGTGGTCTTGCTTTGGGAGAGTGGCTTCGTTGTTGTCTCCTTTCAGCTAACTAGAACGTGGTGAGCTCGGTTATCATCTTGAAAATAATCTCTACATATCGCCAGATCGGTGTGAAAACATCGCAGTATGATGGCCGGCCTACATCATCAGTGCCCCATGTCGTGAAGCATCTCCTCTACAGTCTTCCCCATGGGAATGATCAATGTGTCGACTAGATTCAACGAATAAAATATCTCCACTCATCAAGTAGATACACGTAAAAGGAAAACAATGGAAAGTTAGAAAACTATTAAAAACCCAAAAAGAAAGACAATGTGTAATTCACTAACATTTCTAAAGTAATAGAGTCAAGGGAAGAGTATCTACATGAATTTCTTGGCATCCAGAAGTGTCACATGTTTTCGTTGGTGGTGGTGGAGTTGCCATGGGTACCTCCTCATTGCAACCTCTCCTAAAGGATATCATTGGCCCACCACGGACTACTCATCTCTGCCCCCTCATGGGAAAGTGGCTCCTCAGAATCAAGAGTCTCCTTCTCCACCTCCTCTACTCTCTCTACAATAGATATCTCCTCTGTGACCCACCACTTTGTATCACTATCCCCCTCACCATCATGATTAGCATCCTCCCCAACCTCCTACCGTGTATCGTCACTGTCTCGGTCTTCGTCTTTGTCCTAGCCTCCTCCTCCTCCATGCTATATGTGGGAATGGCCTCCATCCGTAGTATAACTCCTCACATCACCGGATTCGAGCTACCATCTCTGTAGTAATAGGGACTCTAGGGGTGATAACTATCCAATCAAGTTGGCCCCTAGGGCCGGATCGTGCCTCTCTAATCCCACGATAAATAGTAGGGACGATAGGAAGTGCATCATCATACGGTAATCCAAACTGCTAAGGAACTCTTGCCTATAGGGTGTGCCTCAACCCTAGGTATCTTGTCCACTAACTGGGTCATAATGATGCATGCAATCAGTGTAACTCTATCCTCACCCCACAACCCAATCATACCCGAGTACAACATGACAATGAATTCATATGTGGTAAGTGTAGTGACAGTTTGGTGCACCCCTTTGAGAACTATCATAATTTTTCATTTAATGGCTCATAGCCCCGGATCTCGATATCTCGAAACCCCTCCTGGTAGGGGATGATCCTCTCATAGACCCAAGACATGACCAAAGTAGGGTGGCTCAGGGACTTTCCCTAAAGCCTAACAACGTGGTATAAGTCATGATAAGTAGCTCCCAAGATATCCACTCCCTAAGAAAATATCCTACCATGCTTTGCTCAATAGCTTGATAATGGGAGCCCAATAGTACAAGAGCTTGTCCCCACCCTTGTCTCCCACCAAGCGCGAAGCCAAAATACTAATGATGGCCTTGTGCAAGGAAGGGATAGGTGTGAAGGAAATAGAGATTAACCACATACCCTATTTAGCACCCACATTGGGCACCCCACCATCTCCCATATATGCTACCCACTATCTAGATAAGGTGGTTGACCTGCACTATCTAGTACATCAATATCCCGTAGTTCACATGAACACCCAAAATCATGTGAACATCCTCGAGACTCTTAGTCCACTCTCCTATGACCCTAGGGAACCGAAAGTATTCTAGTCGCATCCCTATAGCTCAAGTAAGTTACAAAGTAAGTGACTAGTTGGCGCTAATAATGTCATCTGAAAGATCCTCCATATACTAGCCCCGTGTAACAAGTCTATCTCCTCTTGAGAAAACTAGTCAATAATCCCCTAAGCCACTCAAAATCTCCTCGGCTCTCGACTCCACCAAATGTAGGAATCCTTTTGCATTCACCAAAACAAGAAAAAGAGCAAGTTAGCAACATGATTCAACACATCACTCATAAAAAACAATCTAAAACAACTCGAAAACCAAATAAAACATTTAACTTAGTTAAATCTAGCCTATGCCCGAAAATTATGGAACCACCGCCCCAGTGCAGAGTGGCGGTTGCGTAATTGCCACGGTGGTTCCATAATTTCCGCGTAGTTACATAATTTCCACTACATTTTTGCAACCGCCACACCGTGGTTAGTTAAATCGCCTCTGCCCGACAATTACTGAACTTTCACCTTGTGCGTAATGAAGAATTGCACAACCGCTGCCTTGTGTAGGGTGGGGTGTTAGGAATTAATAGAATCTAATGTGGAATAATTCCTCAGAATCGCAATAATAAGAAGTATGAATAGAATTACAGAAATGAAATATGTAAAACACGAAGACAATATTTAACGTGGTTCACCCAATATGGGCTACATCCACCAAGAACACTTGCTCAGATTTTATTACAAGCCAACAGTCTTCACAATTACAATAATCAGATCTTGTTTGGAGCTGCGCTCAACAAACCCTCCTGAATTCACACTTGAATTCACACACACTATTCACCTTCACAAAACACACTCATTTCAATCCTGTTGTATGTCCATCTATTTATAAGTACATCAATAGGTAGCCGAAGAGGTGGTTTTACAAAACAATGGGTACTGAAAAACCATGGGCCCAAAAACAACCCATAACGGTTACCCATTACCCATGGGTTAATAAACCACCCATGAAAATTTGCTTCGAGGGCTTCACCCCCGAACCCCCTTGACCCGCTCACTAGCCACAATGGACTACCGTAAAATATCCGAGTATAACACATGGAAGGTGTACCAAACTCTAACATGAAAACAGGCTCCACAAACATAACATGGGGATTGTGTAATCTGCCGCCTGCAGTAGTGTGGTCATGTCAAAAGGGAACGTCGTACCACAGGGCCCAAAGACTCAAAAAAATGACAAAAATACACTATTTTTCACAAAATAAAAAGCATGCACATCTAGGTGTCCCCCTTAGGAACATTTTAACTATAAGATTGTTAAAAATCACCCCCTAGGTAGATATTTTTCAATTTTTCACATTTTAGGTTTAAAATAAATAAATGCAAAATACTAACCTTTTTCTTAGTTGTTTTTCCTCTCGCTCATGGGGTCATGATCACGTTGTCGCACTCTTCGATTTGATTGTACTCTTGCTCAAAATGGTCACAGTAATCTAGAGCTCTAAATTCTCTATGAGGGTGAGTGCAAATGATTTTGAAAATAATGGTTTTAGATATATATATATATATATATATATAAAACTTGTTTTAATATTTATTTTGAGTGTGTGTTCTTTATAGGGCTAGAGCGCTAGCATAGGTATGCTTTTATTCCCGGATATGGTAAGTCCTCTTATCGTTTTAGTTTTAGTATGTTTTGTTGATTTCATATCTATCTGCACTTGATTCTTGTTTGCATTTTGCATTTGTGGCGGAGCATGAATGATGTCACTTTGGCACATGGGCATGTCAGGTATAACTTCTAACTCCCCACTTTGGGAATGTCATACTCGGACTCTACGTTCTATGCCTCTTCATGTCTAGAATGCTTCTCTGAGGGGGCAATATGTACGCATCCAATTTTGCACGTCCTACATGGACTAAGCGGGTAAAAATCCCCTATGATGATTACTATCTTTTCCAATGGTGTTCAATCCCTTTTCCTCTTTGCAGACTTATATTTATATCTTAGAATGATTTACTTAGCCATTTCTTACTTTCTCATTAGCTTTATGTAGTGTTTTTCCTTATTTTTGCCCTTAAATTACGTAACCGCCGCCCTACTTGGGCGGTGGTTACACAATTACCGGTTTGCCTATGCAGCGGTTACATAACTTCCACGACATTTGTGTAACCTCCGCCTGTGCACCGGCGGTTCTATGCATTTTGACCGAGATTTCCCAAGCATGATTTGGACACATGTTAACTCACCTTTTGCACATGTTTCTTGGTCAAATTGGTTGTTTGTAGGCTTGATAGATGTGTACAAACTTCCTCTTCTTCCCTTGATGACTAATTACAGTTAATTGCCCCTCCTTGTTGTGATGTGGCATCCCATTGCTACCAAATGGCTTAGACCATTTCCTAGCCTATGTTCTATAAAATCCAAGCTTCTTCCAAGCAATGGCTGGAGATTTTTATTGTGATTTGCGTTGTTATGCTGTCGTAATCTTGCTAGAAATTACACAACCAAGCATTATTCTCTTGCATTGTTCTTCTTCTACCTACATTGCTACTAGACTACCAAGAAACCACCATTGCTCCAACACCTTCTTCTTTGCTTTTCTGCATTCCCAGTGTAACTCCCTGACTCACATGAACATTGAAGTTGGAAAAGAAACTAAGGGGACACGAAAGTAAACCACAACCGACTTTTCCTCAAAGCACTATAAATTCCAGGTTGGGGATGTACTTATATTTCCTGAAGCTTTCTTGAATTTTTTATTTAATTTGTATGCACATTATTGACTAGAGTAGTAAATCATTTCAATTTAATCATTGCAATAGTTAGATCATTATTGTAGCTTCCATTTCTTTTGTAAATCTTCTGGTGATAGATAACTTCCCTGCCTATCCTTGTGGGTTTGCAAGGGAAGATTGTCTGGAGGAAAGCTTCTGCATTAATTTAGAATCAACTGCAATATCATTTCATTTGTAAAACTTCCATTGAATCCTTCTTTATTTCTTCGGGAATGTTGTAGGGGAAGAAAATATTATGAGAAGATTTGATTTCTTCTTGTGCCTCTGAGGCAGAATAGAGGATTCACATCCACAATTACATTTTGGAAAAGCTTTGTTTAATTAGAATAGCTTAGATTTATTTCAGCACAGATAGATAATCACATCCGGTTATTTATTTGTTTAGGATATGTTAATTAAATTGTAGAAGTAATTTCTTCATTTCTTCGTATTTCCTTTGTTATTTTCTAGAAAACATAAAATACAAAAAGATTAGTTTAATTTAATTAGATTGTTGTTTATTATTTCATTTCTTTTATATAATTGAAAAAGCACAAAAACATAGATTAGATTTCCTTTATTTAATTAGTTTTCTTTCTTGCATTAGCTTAATTAAATACACATCCCATATGACCATTCAAGGACCACAACAACCTAGAGAAGAAGTATATGATTGTAGAGTCTTTCAACCAAATGCAACTTATCTTGATCATCGACATTTATACGAGTCTTCGGATTATGGTCTTTCGATCCTCACCATTTCCACCCGTCATTATTGCACAACCGCACATTCTTAACGAATAAGCTGAAAAAAGTCTACGAATTTTGGAGGAACCAGTCTGAGAGGAACTAGTGCCCATAGCCCACTCATTTGTCCTTATCCATTTTCTCTAGTATTTCCATGACCTTGTCCAGGAAATTTACGTGAGGCGAATGAAGGAAATTTCCACGCATTCCACAACCATTTGAGAGAGTTTCGCACATTGAAATTGATAGACTCTTATGTGTGTGTATCATTCTTGACCATACCATCACACCCATTCAGGTTAGAGAGGATTTTATTTCCTAGATGAGCATATCCCTTTAGTGCCCACATAGGACATTATATTGCCCTGATAACCTATTGACCACATTCACCCATTTTTGAGTATTTCATCCCACATAGTCATCCATTCATTCCACATCGGTTGTCTTGGCATGACCTCGGGAGGTCGAGTGTGCCTGGAGGTCACGTGGTGATTTTTCATCCGTCAATAACCTCTTGAGAAATGGTCTTTTAGGATATAACCATTATCATATTCAGGTGCAGGAACATCAATAAACATGAGTCGATGATATTCTTAGTTTAAATGAGATGATCTATGAGAGGACACTTAATGTGAATAATGGTGATGTGTCCACTGATTGACATCCTTCTTGCAATATCAAGGTTGTAAAGTATGAAGCGATTGTGAGATGATAACATTAGTGATATCATAAGCATTAATCCTATGGTTAATTTTATCATACTCATCATCATTTGAATCGATATAGTTAGATGGATTACGACCCATGACCTTAAGATGACCACTATAGCCACATAGGAAATTGGCATAATAGTTAAAGTCTTGATATCCATGAAATGGAATAATAGGAAGCTCTTCCATGTTATAAATATTGAATGTCACATGTTTTAGGAAGAGAGCAAAGTTCCAAGGATTGTGTGCATTATCAACTAATTTTGACTTTGCAAAATTAATAAACGTGAAAATTTTAATTTTTTTAAAAAGTGTTCTTTCACGTGATTTATCACCCTCACTGCGATCGTCTTTTTCTCATGATCATTTTGGTCTTTGTTTCACTCATTTCGGGTGAGAACTCCTCCCGCTAGGTCGCAAATTGCGTTAATAATTAATTAATTAATATTTAATTAATTTATTACCCTTTTATTTAATAAAATTAATTTTATTAATTTTTGGGTTTTTAATTAAATAAATATTAATTTAATATTTATTAAAAAAATCAATCGACAAGTTCTTCTTTATTGCCGGGGGAAAATAAAATTCCGCTTCCAATTGTCGGGGATGCCAAATTGGCTTTCCGCACCCGATTTCCCCTTTCTTGGCAAATTCTTCTTTTTCCCCGCTTGTGGAATTTTGACTGCCAACCCGACTGGATGGCAAACTGGCAAAGATCTCCCAATTTCCCACATGGGGAAATAAATGGGAATTGTCAGCCTGCTTTGCCATTGCAACTGGCAAACGACCAAGTTTTTTCCCATCTTTCCCTGGCAATTAATGCCCACTACCGAAGAAAGGGAAAATTGGTTATTCCAACGGAAATAAGAAATGGTTACAGAAGCTTCTTTAATCCTCATAACCATTTCTCTATCAAACTCGTTGGAAAAAGTCATGCGAAGAAGCTTTGAAGCTTTCAATATTTCTAACTTCTTCTTATTTCCTCTGTAGAAGTGTTTCCGAGAAATATTTTTATCACATCCCTCAGGCAATACACTAGAAGTAAAGGAGATTTCAATGCAAGAGTTTTCCATATTCAACTCAATCAGTCAATTTTCCCACGCTATTGCTAAACCATTCCATTCACGTTGAAAGGAGAATTCTCACGCCAAGGCAAAGCAAAAAGATTCATCACGCATTGGTCAAATAGAGGCATTCAGATCCATACACATTTACCTTGGCCATAGTGCATGCACGTGAGGAGAAATAACAGTTTTCACACAGCCATAGCAAAGAAGACACTCCCACGCATTTGCCAAAACAATCAAGAATTTGTAGATTTCCACGTGCTAGAGAAGGAACCCACGCAGCCAAAGAAAGGGAATTTCCAACGCATGCTTTGGCAAAGAAGACCCATGTGGCCAAGGAGGATCTTTCACACCACAAAAAACAACAGTTTCAACGCCTATGTAAAAGCCAAAACAGGCCACATGTGTGAGGGGAGAGGAAAGCCCATGCATGAATAAAACAAAAGATTAAAATCCAGCCAAAATACATTTCAACGCAAGAGTGAGGGGAAAGGGCAGTCCACACAACAGTCAAATAATAAAAGCCAAAATATTTTTGTCTTTTCTTTTTGCCAAGAAAAACAGTCCAAATTCCAACGCCTTTGCAAAAGAAACAAGGAGAATTTTTAACGCCATCGCACAAGCACTAATCTCACATTGCAGGTTTAAAAGAAGCTCCAACGCATTAACTGGCAGAAGTAACACATTCCAGCAAGAATAAACTTCCACGTTTCAGCTATTAGAAGGAAGGAATCCATGTACAAGGTAGAGAAAGAATTCAACGTTGGGAAGAAAGAAAATTATTGTCCATTCACTTGCCAAAGAAACGACTTCACACGCAAGAGCTCTCTAGGCAATTCATGCAAAAATAAAGAAGTTTCAAGTATTCACGCAAGAGCTCTCTAGGCAATTCGGGTTATTAAATAATATCACGCATTCAAATGCCAGCGAAAGAAAAAATTACAAGTTCAAAGTATTGCCGGAAAATCAAAGTAATTTCCATGCTGAAATAACTTGAATCAGGACGATGAAGAAGTAGAAAATTATTAATCCTGCACATATCCATTGCAGCCGGATAATATTAAAAAAATCATTATTTTGTGACGCAGTTTGTATCTGTCGAAGTAATCAACTTTGGAGCTCGATATCTCGAAGCTGGATGATTTTCGTGAAAAACCAATCATTGCCCATGATTTTAATCATGTTAAGGTGTTTCCATACTCATTTTCAAATACACAACACCTCATTTGGTATTTTTCACGAACCCAAAAAAAATGCAGTTTGTTTGAATTTCGCCATGCACACTATTTCAACTTGTCGAAAGGCCTACTTTGAGAATCCATATTTCAGGCTTGAGTGATTGTCAAGATGAACGGTTTAGTTTGTTGAATTCTCCCCACATTAATGTACTTATTTTCCAAGTTTTAAATTTATAACACCTCATTTGATATTTTTCACGGAGCCAAATAAAACACAATTTATTTGATTTCGTTGTGCGTGCAGTTTTCAGCCTGTCAAGGAGACTGACTTTGAGAGTCGATATTTTGAACTCAGATGATTGTAAAGAGAAAAATATTATTTATTTGGATTCTTCCCACATTCATATGCTCCCTTGCCAAGTTGTAGATTCCCAGGGTGATGTTTGATATTTTCCCAGGCTAAAACCAAATGGGATTTTCGCAGTTTTACACTTGCATTTTCCTGGCAGTTTCAGAAGAGTCAACTTTGACCTTTAATATTTGACTAAATAATTTGATTTGGGAAAAAAACATTTGACACACAAACTTGTGGTACCTTAATAGACTCCCTCATCTAATGAGAGCTTCTCATAACAAGATTTGCTATTTTTCCCAGGGTAGTTTCAGAGGTGATTTGTGTAGTTTTGTAAAAAGGAAGTAATAGCCTGAAATCAAGTTTCTGCCACGTCTTCAAAATCATGTCATCTACAAACAAGTGTGATTATGTAGATCATAAAGTAAGGCCACATCATTCAAGCATGTCCCTGTCAATTCTTAATTATCAGCGGATGCGATACTTCATCGACCGATCTTAAAGTTGGAGCGTTCTCGAATTAGATGATCATGAGAGAATCAAAATGGCAACACTTCGGGATGGTGAAAAATACGAAAGACATAACTCCAAGAAGTGAATTGTGATCTCGGCTCTTGGAAGATTTTGTCAAGGGTGATAGATCAAGAGTTGGATTCTGACAAGCCAAGATGGTGTAATGACTACGGTCTCGCGACAAATGAAGAATTCACCATGGAAAGGTATTCAGAGCATGTGGAGAATTATGTGTAATTGTGAATGTGAATGTGAATGAAGACAAAATTTCTCACACCGAGATGTTGATCAAACGGAGAGGCGGATGAACTACTCAAGTTTCAAGCTCGACTCTCTTGTCATCTGGAGGATTGTAGAGCACGGTCAATGAGTTCATTTCGTACGATTAGGATAGGCGAACTCTTGGCCCAATGGATAAGGCACTGATCCTAGGTGTCTTGATCTAGGTGGCACGTTGCTGACTAGGATGTCTATGTGGGTGTCCAAGTCATCTAAGTGGGGTCCACATGTACCCATTTATTTTATTTATGTACTTTTCCTAAAATGACTTTTAAATTTGTTATAAAGTGATGTTATTATTGAACTCACTTCTGGAAATTTTTGATAACTTAAGTGGTTTCTATTTTTAGTCACTTTTGATTGAAAAATTCAAAGTCACTTAAGATGTCCTATTTAATGTTCATGTAAACCCTAACTACTTTGTAACCAACTTTTGGGTTATAAAAGGAAGTTAGAGGCTTATTTGTACGGGTGACTTTAAAAGAGGAGAAGAAAATACTTTTGTGTGCATGCTTTATTTCAAATAAAGAAAATTTTGTTCTTTTGAGAAGACATTTTGGAGTTAATGAAATATGAACTTTATGTCTCATTCATTGTCTCTTATAGCATTTGATGTTCTTATGTTCATTAGATGTTAGTGTTTGAATCTTGCATGCAAATATTATCTTGGATCTTATTGTCAACACTACTAATATGTTGTTCTAGTTCACAGTGATCAAACTCTAATTATCTACTTGCTCACATGTGTTCCCTTTTACTCATTCTTGTTTAATTGATGTAAACTCCATTTTATTTGTGTTAGTTATTTATTGTTCTTCTCCATGAAATATTAGGCTCTGCTTTTACCTAATTATTGCATGTTCCTTCCATCCATTCCTTTCCTTCATTCCATTCCATCTCCCTCATTCAATTTTCTTTCCATTGATGTTCCAAAACACCCCCCACATACAATTTTGAATGTACATATGTAAATACAATTTTGGTTTTCAATAAAGGCAACCTCACCTTCATTGAGGAAGGACTTCGTTCCCACACTATTACATGTCATTTACATGCGTACAAATCCATATGCTAACAAAGTCGCATTAAAATTTATATATAGCTTCTAAATATGTGAACTTAACACATTAGTAGGAAAATGACATAATTACATGCATGTAGTGGGTCCATAGTCAACCTAAGAGGATGTTATAAGACAGGGAAATAATATCATGAAATTTACATAGATGGTGCAAAGAGGCAAGGTAATAGGTAACCATATGCAACCCATAAAGGGCATCTATCTATATTCATAATCTTGACACATACTCTTAGTGTAATTGAAATTATTGATATAATAGCCTTGAGTGTCTTAACTTGAAACAAAGTGAAGCAATAAAATTATTAGAGCCTTCATCTGCAAGGTATATTTTAACTGTAGTGTAGACAATTTGGATTGAAATAAAGAAGGGGACATTTTTCATTAAATTAAAGATCAATAGGAATCATGAAATCAAGAGGGAAGTGAATGCACAAAGTTTTGTTAATAGAAAGGTCATTTTGCATGGATAACTCGTCACATTGGCATACAATTCTCTCTTTAGAAGTAGATAAGTTTTACGCCCTAACTTAGGTGGAAGAGGAATATTCATAGGAACGAGGGCTAACATGAGGCACTCATGATGCTTAGGTGAGGTAAAAAATAAGCTCTAGAAATCGGATTTGATGTGGGAGATTAGAGAGTTTTGTAAGGGGTCTAAATATTTAGGGTTGAATTGTGCAAAGTAGTATGAACCTATAAGAGGTCATGTTAAAGAGGCTTTAAATGTGTGGAATTTGTAGTTTGCTAAAAAAAAAATTCTATGTCTATCGAATAAGCCATGGTAGAAGGATATTTAAAGGGATAGATGACATAAAGGAATAGAAGGGATGAGATCAAATGGGATCATCCACGTAGGTGTGTAGGGGATGATGACATCGAGGATGTTAAGTAAGCTATAAATAGGATTGATCGTGCAGAGTAATTTACACAAGGGCCAATAACATTTATTTGGATAATATAATTAGGATTTAAGCCTGCTTAGTATATTTTGACTTAGAAAACATGGATATATGGTTTTGTAGATTTTAGGATGACAAGAAGAATATATAAGGTCAATGAAAGAAATAATATATTTAGTACACATTACATATTAACCATGTTTTCCTTAGATGTATTAGTAGAAGGATATGAAGTATCAAAAAAATTCATGGATTTTTATTGTTCGAGAAGGAGATGGATTGTGTTGGTCAAATTTAGAGTGATTAGGGAGTGGATCATTATAGAATTTAATATGTTCATTTTCCTAATGAACCATATTGTGTTGATCATGTTGTTGGGATTTGTTATGTGCCATAAAATCTTCATCTAACCTTTCCTAAGTGATGGCTTCATGTTGAATTTAGTACCAAGAAGGAAAGTATATGAAAAGGATAGAAGGCAATACAATTTTTCATAGGAGTTACCCAAATTGGCATGCCACACAAAATATTTCATCATGCCATTAAGTAAGAGGTTGAGATGGGTCTACAACCATGGTGAATGGTTGAGGTAGACGCTGCGTCTCAACTCATCCTTAGATAAAGGTTGGTGATAATAATTTTGGGATGAAGAATGGGAGTGAGAGCATATTTGGGGTTTAGGATTAGAATTATCATTGTTGTGGATAGTCCTATTAGAAGAGTTTTTTTGAGGAAGAGTGCTTACGAATCTATCATCAATGGCATTCTTGGTCCTAGGATGCATGAGAACATGTACATTCTTAGGTAGTTGTTGTTTAAGGGAAGGTTTTTCAAATTCTTTCATGAGATAGACTTTGCATTTGGATTTCTTCAATGTTTCTTCCAATGTAGTAGGAGATAAGGATCTCACCATTTATTAAAGGTGAGGCTGAAGGGATCTAAGGAATTAGTTCAAATATACTTAAATCAGACAATTTATGTTCATCCTTAGTGGATAAGGTTTTCCATCGCTTGATGAAATCTTGTGCATATTAATTTTCAAATTATTTTCCATTGATGAAAGCATTGATGTTGTTTTCAAGAAGATCATGGTATTGGAATTAATCTACTATGGTGGTAACTAATCTCTCAAGTTTGACACTAGAGTTAGCTGAAAAAGTGTGATACAATCCTAATCATATCTTGTAAGTGGTTTGGCCAAGATCTTGGTGGCTGCGTATGATTTAGCTTTGACTCAATCCTTGTAAATATTTCTAAAGGATATAGAGGGTTGTTCTAACTTATCATATGCCTATGATTATACTCTAAATAGAGGGGGATGGTATGATGTGAAGGGTAGGGTCAGTAGAGCCATTATAAGAAATGGAAGATGTGATCCATCCAATGTCCATGGAATCAATGTATAGAGTGAGGATATCTTTGAATAGGTCGAAGGACCTTATTATGAATGTGAGGTTGGGAAATAAGCACTCTATTGATACCAACTAGGAGGAGAAGGGGCATCAATTAGGTTTTCATGCCTCGAGAGACCATTTATGGTCAAGTAGTGAGTTAGGAACATTTATTTTTCATTTGCAAAAATTGATTGGCCATTATTTTTGTTAACTAAAGTAATTGATAAGTTGGTGATGAGATGAATAGGATGGTTGCAATGAGGGAGGGGTAGTTGTTATCCAAATAACTCTCCTAGTTATCTAGATAACTTATATTTTCATCCTGACTCTAGTGTTTCCAATCTCAGGTTGTAGGCACTCAAGATTGTTCTTTTGACACCTTGGCATAGTTGCAGTTCCTCGCGTGCCCTTGCGTGCCTTCCTGCTCCCTTTTCATTCTTCTATCTCGTTCCATTTTCCCTCGCGCACCTTATTCTTACATGCCTACTTTCTTTCCTATCCCCTTGCATAATCCTTACGCGCTCTTCTCTTGTAGACTTTCCTTCCAATCGGCTAAGTCCCCGGCATTCCTCTCTCGTGCTTACCTAGACTCGGTTATTTCACATGTCCTCTTTTCTTTTTGCTTCCGTGCACCTTCTTTTAGTTGAACACTCATGTCTTAATTCCATACTTTCCTTCTCCAAGTATTCATTCCTACCACACACGCCTCCCCTATTTCCCTTTCGCATGCTTGCTTCCCGCTCCCGCGCCTTGTGGCTTCTTCTCGCACTACCACCGTGCCATATCATCTTCTATCAAACTTGAGTGTGCTACATGCAACCTATCAAAGCGCACCAATAGGGCACCAAATATGGACAACCAACCAATGCATGACACGTGGTAGAAAAGATAAAACAAATGAATAGTTGACCGATTTATTCGGTCAATCCATGTGACCCACGTGTTTTTGTGAGTGATGGCTCGACATCTTCTAACAGCCGTATCTTTTGCTCTGAGAGCTCACATTGCACGCACCCGGACTTGTCGAGAGAAATGCTTGACACACAAGCTACATGTTGGAATTTTCAAATTCAAATATAGGTGGGATTTGTTAGGTGAAAAATAGGAAACATCTCTCAGCTCATCAATGCACACATCCAATCAACCTCAACCACCAGATTTCATCAGATCTTGCCTTCTTCCTTCTTCCACATGCCAAACAGACATGGGAAGCACATCCAACTTTGACCTTACGGGTAGATTTGCAGGGCATTTATCATTGGTTGTTGGTGGTTGAAGATTTGAATCCGAGTTTCTCTCCCTTTCTCCTTATCTTCTTTCCTTCTTCTTCTATAAATAACATAGTTTTGATTTGTAAAAATATCTCTCCTTGTTATAACGACACCATGCTAAAATGGTGGCTGACTTCCCACAGGTCTCAAACCTTGGTGTGGTATCTGCAATGTATTCTCACCTCCTGTCATGAATGTAAATGACTATACATCCCTTAAACAATAAAATCATGTTTTATGGAACTATTGTCTTCCCTCTCTCATTTTCATTGCGTCTCGCCTCTCTGTTTACGTTTTCTGGCATGATGTGTGTACTCCTATGCTTACATTCCCCACATTCATGTGCTATGCATGGTGGAAGGCCAAGCTCGTGTGTTGATCTATGACACGCATTGTCCCCTCTCTCTCCCGCACCCTCTCTGTTTCCTTCGCCACTCATGGAGAGAGATCGACCCTTTCCTTTTGGTGTTATCTCCTTCCTTAGCTTAGGATTTCCCCTTTCTGCACATCCTTCTATCCTTGGTCCCTTGGCATGTTTATTCTAGGATTTGCTTTCAACATTAGGAGTAGCAGTAGCATTAGGGGTAGGTAGAGGAACCAACCTTCTCTGAATATCCGTCCCAAGCGTGCAAGGTCCCACAACTTAGGGACGGTTCCATTGTGGTCTTAAACACCTTGGCCCTCTCGAGATCTCGAGACATGGGTGCACGTTTGAGCAACCAACAATTTCTGGCATGCTCGGTGGGACCAGAGTGAAGAGCTTTACATCTTCATCTCAAGCAAGTTCGATGTGTTATTGCTGAGATCTAGCCTTTGGAGGCATTTTTCAACACATCTGGTGACTCCACTGATTCAACGCACCCATTATCTCATGTGTAGACCAGTCTCCCCTCCTTTTTTCATCATTCCACATTCCTCTTTTGAAGTTGTACAATCATGACTTCTTTCCCGCCATGGAATTCTCATTTGCAGCAAAAAACTATTTCCCTCCATCCCCATAGTTTCAAAATCCTCCTCCAAATCAGTTTTATAAGCCCCATTATCCCAAAAATGCATACAACCCACTTTTTTCTAACCAAAATTTTTATGAAGAACAAGTTTATGCAGATGATGGTGGAAACTCCTTGGCCGAAGCTTGATTTTGAGAGGCAGAGTGCAAAAGATGGAGATGGACATGATGCAACTCAAAGTCAAGTGCTCCATAAAGGTAGCTAAATTTGGCTACAAGGTCCCTTGTCCATGGGTCATCCATGTACAAGTATGGTTTAACACCTAACGAAAGCTGCATTTTATCACTGAGATGCTTCCCAAGATTACATAGTGGGCGGAAAAAATGGAGGCTCAAAAATATAGCGCGTAGAAACCCTATCAATGGGGAAACCTTGCACTACCATCCTACACCCTCCCACTACTTCGCACCAACTTACATCACCTCAGCCCACTTTCCACCGTGCGTGTCCCCAGCTTCTTGCTCATTTCCCCCATTCCATATCACCTTCACTTTTCCACCATCTCTCCTTCCACGTGCGCCTCTCTTCCTTTAGTGCACGTGCCTTCCACGCCATCTCGCACCCATCCTTTCATCTTCTTTTGAGTGTCCTCTGCCTAACAACCCCCTTCCAATGCACCTCTCCCAACCAACATCATCATGTTCGACGACTGCAGAACACTTGAAGAATGGTGTGACTCATGCGACTCCGACTAGGAAGAGGAAATCATACGGGCACTTGTTCTAAAGGAAAATCAGTTAGCTCCAGAGGGCGTAGTTCTGGAGGAGACTGAGTTGTTTGTGGAGGCAAAACCATGCGCACCCTAGCTTTGCACTCCCCATCCTGCAAGCGCTCCCCTTAAGGAGGAAAGTCTGCAAGAAAATCCCATCTATAGGATTGATCTTCAAAGTAATGGGCAAACCACAAGGATCAGACCATGCCCAATCAAATATCTGGCTAGCCTAGAGCCACAAACAGAGTTGCCACCGGTCATGCTCATTTTAGAGCATGAGGTAGAGCTTCAATGCACCAAAGGTCAGCAACAACACCTCCCATATCCAAGCACTGAACAAATCCAAGAGGTGTATATTATGTTTGTTGATACTTTGAGGATGGTGAAACATCATCTTCAAGGTGGTTTTTCACTCTTAATTCTGACCATTTTCAGCCCCAAAATCAATTACATGATCGCAATTTGTGAGGAAGGGAAGCTACTTCTCCCTGCATGTTGCAGGTTTTACTTGAGCGCCCTTGCCTCTGGTTATTTTAGGTTAGTTTAGGTTTTCTTTCAATAACACAAGTGCCCGTGGACACTCTGCATGTTTCATTTGGGACATGTATGATTTTCAACTTTTGTACATAGTGTCATGCTTCTATTTCAGAGTGCTCCCTCTGATGCCTTTCCTTTCCTGTAGCGCCCGCGCGCCCATTTTGTTACTTATTGGGATGACAGTTAAATTTTGGTAGAGGCAGTTCCAATGGTCAGTGCATAAGCTTTCACTCTCATCAATCCAATTTAGAATATCTTCATATGAGAGCAGCAATTTAGTTTAGAGTTCAGAAATAGCTTCAAGAGACTTCAGGAATATTCTTCAAGTTACAAATCATATCTTCAAGTTTAGGGCTTGAATCCATGCCCAATGGACTTCTAAGGCTACTGGTCTCTTCATCTAGCAGGCAGATGGCCCTCAAAATCACCAAAATTGTTGTTATGATCCTAGTGTGTGGATTTCACTAATGCATTGAGGTTTTGGTGTAATGTTTCGTTACATTTGGTATCGAGCAACCAGCTAGGTTCAAGTCCCTAAGACGGGAATAGCTATGTCGACATTTTAGTGTTCACATGGGGCTTGATAGGGGTGTGGTCCTACTACTATACGGCGCAAATATAGCCGGGGTTTGGGCTACTGGAAGTGTGGTGGGATGTTATGATCCTCATGTGTGGATTTCACTAATGCCTCGAGGTTTTGGTGTAATGGTTCATAACTTGCTATCCAAATTACTCTCCTAGTTATCCGGATAACTTATATTTTCATCCCGACTCGGTGTTTCACATCTCGGGTTGCGGGTAATCAAAATTGTTCTTTTGACACCTTGGCACAGTTGCAGTTCCTCTACGCGCCCTTGCACACCTTCCTGCTCCCTTTACATTCCTCTATCTCCTTCCATTTTCCCTTACGCACTTTCTTCCTGCACGCCGCTTTCTTTCCTATCCCCTCATGTACTCCTTGCGCGCTCTTCTCGTAGACTTGCTTTCTAATCGGCTAAGTCCCTAGCATTCCTCTCGCACGCTTACCTAGACTCAATTCTTTTGCACGTCCTCTTTTCTTTTTGCTTTCGCACGCCTTCCTTCGATTGAATGCTCGTGTCTTGTTTCCATAGTTTCCTTCTACAAGTATTCCTTCCTCCCGCGCGTACGCCTCCCCTATGTTTCCCTTTCACACGTTTGCTTCCCGCTTCTGTGCCTTGTGCCTTCTTTTGCGCTAGTCACTGTGTCATATCATCTTTTTCAAACTTGAGTGTGCTACACGCAACCTATCAAAGCACACCAACAGGGCACCAAATCGGATAACCAACCAATGCATGACACATGGCGTAGAAAAAGACAAAACAAATGAACATTTGACATATTTATTTGGTCAATGCTGGGGTGCCTTGTGTTTTGTGTGATCCAACGGATCGACATCTTCGATAGCCATATCTTTTGCTAGAGAGCTCATATCGACATGCTGGACTTGTCGAGAGAACTTGACAAAAGCTACACGTTGGAATTTTCAAATTTAAATATAGTCAAGATTTGTTAGGAAAAAATAGGGAAACATCTCTCACTCATTAGTACACACATCCAATTAACCTCAACCACCATATTTCATCGATCTTGCCTTCTTCCCTCTTCCACATGCCAAACCGACATGGGGAAGCGCTTCTGATAGCCTTGCAGTGCAGATTTGTAGGCATTTATCGCTGGTTATTGGTGGTTGAATATTTGAATCCAAGTTTCCCTCACTTTCTCCTTATCTTCTCTCCTTCTTCTTCTATAAATAACGAGTTTTACTTTGTAAAAAAGATCACTCCTTATTGTAACGGCACCATGCCAAAATGGTGGCCAACTTCCCATGGGTCTCAGACCTTGGCATGGTTTCTGCAATGTATTCTCACCTCCTGTCATGAATGTAAATGATTGTGCATCCCTTAAGCAATAAAATCATGTTTTGTGGAACTCTTGTCTTCCCTTTCTCATTTTCATTGCATCTCGCCTCTCTTTTACATTTTTGGAATGTTGTGCGTACTCCTATGCTTGCATTCCCCACGTTCATGTGTTGTCTCGGGTGTTGATCTATGACGCACCCCATCTGCCCTCTTCTCCCGCGCCCTCTCCGTTTCCTTCGCCGCTCGTGGAGAGAGATTGAACCTTTCCCTCGGCGTTATCACCTTCCTTAGCTTAGGATTTCCCCTTTATGTACATCCTTCTATCCTTGGTCCCTTGTCATGTTTAGTTTAGGATTTGCTTTCAACATTAGGAGTAGTAGTAGCGTTAGGGGTAGGAACCGGCCTTCTATGAAGATCCAACCCAAGCTTGCAAGGTCCCACAACTTGGGGACAGTTCCATTGTGGTCTCAAACACCTCAGCCCTCCCGAGATCCGAGACGGGTGCACATTTGAGCAACTAACAATAGTGTTAGTGGCGATATCATAATTTTTCTTTCTTATAGGATAATTTTTATGTTTAACATCGAGTTTAATTTTTTATAAATATAGTCTTTAATGCGCTTTTATAGCATATCAAGTGTCTCTATTATAAAATAAAGGAATTGTTGAGTAAGTTTTTAGATGACAAGAAGATAATCAAAACCATGAATATCTTCATGTCCTTCTCACTCTTATGAATCAAATATAGGATTATAAGTGCTAGAATCGAAACATACATAAATTATTTTTTATTCTTACTATAAGGTGATCCTATGGAACAACAATAAGCATAATAAGGAACACACTTAGGAAATGTATCCCTTTTGTTTTTAAGGCCAATTTACTAATATTACTTGGAATAAAAATCATTGGAACCACCAATGATACTCCATTAGTGAAATTTTTTGAGTTAAGAGTGATTGGAAGGGAGGTTTTGGAAAGAAGTTTTCGATGGGATGAACAATGTACAAAGCATTAGACAAGGGCTGATGGAATCAGGGAATAAATATAGAAGAATAAATTTGTAAAGTGGATGGGATTGGTCATGTGTAAGGTACACAAGGGATGATGGTATTAGGATGTAAAAATGTGATGTATCTAAAATAACCTTATGGGATTGGTCATGTAATAATTTGTATTGGGACCGATGGTGTAAGGTCAGGAAGAAGACACAAGAAGGATCAGTCATGTAAGGGAATTTATATAATGGTTTTTCATGTAATAAAAGCAAATAAAAATGAAAAATAATATAAAATATGGCTTTATCTAGGCGAGAGTAAGTTTCACAATAGGCTTAACAAAATTTATGATAGGATCATATGTATCCCCACCTATATTCTTAAATATTGGGAATCAAACCTAGGCATCACACAAGATGTGGATACTAAAGGTGCTCAAGGAGTGTAAGATGCATAATTCTAAAAGCAAGGTAAATTTTAAAGGTCCCTCCAAAAAAAAATACGTAGAAATTATTTGGTGAATTTTTAAACACCACTTTCAAAAGTATGGAAAATCACGGGAAAATTTGTTTCATGGGGTTGGATTTTTTTGCAACGTTGAGGGAAAAGGTTGTCAATTCCGCATCGAAAAATTGTGCATGCTGCAGACGGTAGAATGCAAAATTATACTTTTGACAACATTCTCGTATGATGACCGGTCAAGTAGCATTATAGATGGTACCAATCGGTAGCACAAAAGATGCTATCAGACGATAAAATGTAGAATGATACATACTAGTAGCATACAAAATGCTACTAGTTGGTAGCATACATAATGTTATCGACTAATAATATGCAGAATGTTATAAGCCGATAACATATTGCATGCTACCGGTTGATAGCATCCTTTGTGCTACCAACCGGTAGCATATTGTATGTTACCGCTAGTAGCATACCATGTGCTACCATAGGATAACATATAAAATGATACCGATCGATAACACAAAGGATGTTATCGTCCCGGTATCATGTAGGGTGCTCAAAGGGCGGTAACATGCCTCCAAATATTCCTATATATAGACAACCAATCTAGTTATTTTCACTTTACACAATCACTTAGCCGGACTACCGCAGTCTACAAAAACAAGAAAAATAACCTCGCTGTCGACCAACAACCAACCATACCATCTATCGATTCCAAAGTAGGAAACTATTCTGTTTGTTGCAAAAATGCCAAGAAGGAAGGTCATCACCAAACCACCAACGAGCCCACTAATTAAAATGTGTACGTTTTTCGTTTAAGATCATTTTTTCCCACACTTTACACCCTTCTATCATATATGAATTCATTTTCACAATGGATTGAAGTTGCAAGTTTCACAGGGCTAGTTTATATGCCTCAATTTCCAATAGACACAAAAACACTCTCTGGACACCTTCTAACCACCTATAACAGTTCCTCTTGTACTTTTCATATTTAACTCCCATCACACACACTATCCTTTAGAACATCCCCTGAAGACTTTGAGCATTTGACAAGACTACCACACAAAGATGTGGATCCTATCACAACAAAGGTTATTTTGACAGATGAAGACGTCAAGTATTTGGAGTCTCATTTCGAATTATCTATTAATGCAACTACTTTGGTAAGTTTTAAATAATCATATTATTGTTTACATCATTTTTTATTTTATGAATTTTGATTTTGTGTTTTATTAAATATTTATCAATTTTATGTCTCCTTACATTTACAGTTTCCCAAATCCTTCAAAAAGGGGAATTCCCCTCAAGGATTTTAGTAACCCGTTTTTGCAAGCTATGGTTCAATTTTTCTAGGCTAGAATTATATTATAGGGTTGATATACAGATATTCCATACTAGGCCTTGGCTTATATCGTGCACACCCTTAGTGGACAAAAATATGATTGGTGCACTTTCTTATCCTCCAGGATAAGAAATGACTTGAGTAACATTCATGTGAATGAAACTACTTCTATTAGTTCCACAAATTTTATTCTTGCATTATATTATGAATCTCTATAATTTACGCAACACCCCTTCTCCTACCGCACTCCACATAAAGCTAACAACTATGTCTTTAACAATTGAACAACAAGAGGTGAGTCCCAAATTTATGATTTTTGTTTCTTAATAATTATCATTAATTTTATTCATATTTTATATATTATATTTGATATTAATAGTCTGTTCACTATTGAATTATAATAGGGGATAATTGTTGCAGCTTCGCATCCTAAAGAGATGCTTTAGCTATAGAGGAAATTTCCCACTAGATTCTAAAGATTTAGTTAACGTTTTAGGGGATCATGAGACCGAGGACACCACTAAATAATTAAAAAATTCTCAATTGAAATGGTTGAGGAGTTCCTTAACCCTCATCCAATTGACACATCCACCATGCCACTGATCACATGTATTTATTATTTATATATTTAAATATGTTTTAAAGTATATTTAATTTCATAGAAATATACATTAAACATTTATAACTTGTTTACATTCCTTTATTGTAGTAATATTTAACATTGCATGTTTATATCCTTGGGCTTTCGCTAGTCCAACAAGAAATATGTATGAATTTGAAGAAACACATTATTAAGCAATATCTTCGTCACCTTAGGGTATGTATCTCATTTAAGTTGTAATTTTAATTTATTTTTAGTTTTTTTGAGATGTAGATCTCAATTACTTTAGTTTAGCATGCTACATCAACTTGTTGGAAAAATAAGTAACTAACATCGGTTATGTAGGGACCGACATCGATCACCTATGACCGACATCATCAGAAAGTAGGAAATGCCATCGGTTAGGGCTAACCGCCATCGGTTAGGGCTAACCATCATCGGTTACTGTGTGTGAGTGTTTTATTTAACTCACGGAATTAGATCTAATCTTAGTATTAAAGCATATCTACTGATTGTAATTACATGGCTAAGTGTCATATGTTTATATAAGGTATTTATAAGCTAGAAATCTAGGGTTAGAAGAGAGAGTTAATGATTATTGTGAAAATAATTGTGAGAGAGAATTTTGGAGAAGGAGAAGCTTGAGACAAAGAAAGTACTATAAATTGTGAGAGGAATGGAAGATTGTAAATCTTCATTGTATATCTTCTGAAAGCTTTAGATAATAGATTGTCTTGTTTGTTGGTGGATGTAGCCCACACTGGGTGAACCATGTTAAATTTGGTGTTGATTTATATCTTTTGTTTTGTATATTTATTCTGGTAGAATATCCTCTTTTATTACATGTATGCCTAGATATGATATATTATTTGTACATCATGTGTGCTAATCCCAACAACCGGCATCAAGGCTTTGTTTGATGGTTTTATGTGTTGATATATTTACTCATAAAGGGTTTTTTGATTGAGTGGGAGCTATAACAATGGCAGAAGAAAATAAATACAAGGTAGAGAAGTTTTACGGCGAAATTATCAATTATGGAAGATGCAGATTGAGGATTATCTATATCAAAGATATTTTTACTTGTCGTTGGATGAAAAGTCTAGACCTATGAAGATGATTGATGAAGAATGTAAGATTCTTGACAAAAAGGATTTGGGATCTATAAGATTGATCCTCGCAACATCTGTGGCTTTTAATATTACAAAAGCGACATCTACTGTAGAGTTAATCAAATCTCTTGCTGATTTATATAAAAAACCTAATGCTTCAAATAAATTTTATTTGATGAAGAAACTATTTAGTTCTAAGATGCATATAGTCATTTAAATGATTTCCGATCTATTGTTAATCGCTTAAAATTAGTTGATATTATGTTTGGTGATGATGTGAAAGCACTCTTATTCTTATGTTATTTAGCCGATAGTTGGGATAAATTGGTAATGGTTGTTAGTAATACAACATCTTCTAATAATATTTTAAAGTTTGATGATGTGGTTAGCATAATATTGAATGAATAAATTCACAGAAAAGTACAAAGGAATCGTCATCTGGGAATGCTTTGAATGTAGAAAGCAGAGGCGGAAAGAAGTAAAGATCCAAGAGTAAGAATAATGGGAAATCAAAGTCAAGGAATGGCATATCTAAATCTAGAGGTAAGGGAATTACCTGTTGGAATTGTGGAAAGAAAGGACATGCAAATAAATATTTTTAGTCAAAGGATAAAGAGAACTAACACCTAGACAAAGGTAAAGAGGAAAATATTGCAATAGAGTTAATACAAGATGCTTGTATTCTTTTTTGGATAATAGAATAGAATCATGGGTTTTAGATTCAGGGATTCTTTCCATATAACCATTAATAAGGGTTATTTCGAAAATTATGTCTAGGGCAATTTTGGGCATGTTTATTTGGGTGATGATGAACCTTGCGTATTACTCATAAAGGGAAGTTCATGTAAAATTGCGAATAGAAATACATGGGTATTGAAAGATGTGAGGCATGTGCCAAGCCTCGGGAGGAATCTTATTTTTGCAGGGAACCTAGGTGAAGTTGGTTGCATGGTTACATTCACAACAGACTCTTGGAAAGTCACAAATGGTTCCTTTGTTGTGGAAAGGGGCAATAAGGTAGGAACATTATATTTATCTACTCGTGTTACTAATTCCTTTTCTATTATCTACTTCAGATTTAGATGCGTGCATGTGGCATAATCGGTTGGGCCATATGAGTCAAAAAGGAATGCAGATCTTAAAGGATAAGGGTAAGTTATTAGATTTGAAAGATTTAGATCTTGATTTATGTGAGCATTGTGTCTTTGAAAAGAAAAAAGAGTGAGATTTCTCAAATTTGGGGCAACTAAAAGGAGAAGAAATTGGATCTTATACACTCAGATGTGTGGGGACCAGCCCAGGTAGCTTCTCATAGAGGATCCCGATATTATGTTACTTTCATTGATGATGTTACAAGAAAGGTATGGGTTTATTGTATTAAACATAAATCTTATGTTTTTGAGACTTTAAAAATATGGAAAGCCCTTGTTGAGAATGGATCAAATTCAAAGTTAAAGTTCCTTAGATCTGACAATGGTGGTGAATATTATAGCAAGTCTTTCAATGATTATTGTTTAGTGAATGGAATACGTAGAGAAAATATGGTTCCAAGAACACCACAAGATAATGGTTTTGCAAAAAGAATGAACATGACAATCATGGAATGTGCTAGAAATATGAGGATACGTGTTGGATTGCCCTTGCAGTTTTGGGAAAAAGAAATTTATACAATAGTTTATTTGATTAACCGCGGGCCTTCAAGTTCACTAGATGAAGGAATACCAAAGGAAGCTTGGACCGGAAAAGAGGTAGATATTTATTTTCTTAATTTTTTTGGTTTAGAAGATTTTGTGCATATTGATAAAGAAAATAGAAAAAAGTTGGATGCAAAATCCAAGAGATGCACTTTCATTGGTTACGGATATGGTGATTTCGGATCCTGTTTTTGGTATTTAGAGAATTCTAAAATTATTAGGAGTCATGACATTGAATGAAATGAAAAGATAATGTACATGGATCAAATTTTGGTACCCAAGGACGAACCGATTGAGAAATTTGTGAATGAAAATGAACTCTCTTATTTAAAACTCATACCTATAAGGTTACACAAGAATTAAAGTCGTTGGTTGACCCTGACGACATCGGTCAACTAAACTGGTATTGGTTATAGAAGAGAAAAACCAAAATTGGTTAGTAGAACCAGTGTCGGCTACATGTGACCGACGTCGGTCACTGTTAGAATTGGAAACAAATGTCCAGGAGGTCCAGAATGAGCCTTCGGTACCCCAAACTCCTATGAGAAGGTCACAAAGGGTAAGTAAACCTCCAAAAAGATTTACACCTCTATCTTATTTATTATTGACTGATAATGGTGAACCATAAAGTTTTGAAGAAGCAATGCAGGATGAGACCCACGTTCAGTGGGAGCATGGCATGGATGAGGAGATGGAATCCTTGGAACAAAACTAGACTTGGGATTTGGTTAAGTTACCAGTAGGTAAGAGGACATTGTAGAACAAGTGGGTTTACATGATCAAAGAAGAAGAAAGTGGACAAAAAGGTATAAGGAAAGGATTGTAGTAAATGGATTTGCATAAAAAAAGCAGTATTGACTTTAGTGAAATATTTTCTCTTGTTATAAAGATTAATTCTATTTGTATTATATTGAGTTTAGTTACAGTAGATGATTTGCATTTAGAGTAACTAGATGTGAAGATAACTTTCCTTCATGGTGATTTGGATGAAGATATTTATATGCAACATTTGTTTGGGTATGAAATCAAGGGTAATGAGAAATTAGTGTGTAGGTTAAAAAAAAAGCATATATGGGCTCACATAAGCTCCAAGACAATGGTACATAAGGTTTGATAGTTTCATGCATGAGCATGGTTACTTGAGATGTGAATCTAACCATTGTGTTTATTTCAAGAAGCTTGAAAATGGGAGCTATATTATTTTGTTATTTTATGTGGATGATATGCTTATTACAGGATCTAGTATGCAAGACATTGGTGAGCTTAAGGGAAAGCTAACTCACAAATTTTCTAGGAAGGATTTAGGAGCTGCAAAAAGAATCCTTGGCATGCAAATACATAGAGATATGAAGAATAATAAATTGTATTTGTCTCAGGAGGATTATATATACAAGGTGTTAGAAAGGTTTAAAATGTAGAATTCAAAACCTGTAAGTACACCTATGGCTGGAAAATTCAAATTGAGCAAAGATCAGTGTCCTTCATCACATGAGGAGTTCAAATACATGACACGAGTACTATATGCTTCAACAGTTGGGAGTCTCATATATGTTATGGTTTATACCAGACCAAACATTATATAGGCAGTGGGAGTTATGAGTAGATTTATGGCCAATCTAGGTAAAAAGCATTGGAAATCAGTCCAATGGATACTCAGGTATTTAAGAGGGACATATAGCATGTAGTTATGCTATGGAGGTTTGGATATTTCTTTATGTGGCTATGTTGATTCGAGATATGGATGGTAGAAGGAGTACTACTGGATATATTTTCACAGTAGGTGGGACGATAATTAGCTAGATATCGAGATTGTAGAAGGTTGTGGCTTTGTCTACTATAGAGGCAGAGTATGTTGCAGCTATAAAGGCTAAAAATAGATGATATGGATGAGCAGGTTCATGGAAGAGTTGGGAAAGGAGAAAGATGATTGTAAATTGTTTAGTGACAATCAGAGTGCAATTCATTTGGAAAAGAACTCAACATTTCATTCTAGAATGAAACACATTTAGTTGAGATATCACTTCATATGACAAGTATTGGAGGATGGGAAGTTGAAACTGGAGAATATTCATACGAGTAAAAACCATGTGGATATGCTAACAAATCCATTAGCAAAAGAGAAGTTAGAGCTACACTCCACTTCTATTGGTCTTCAAGTTTGAGACTTGAAGAGGAAGAAACAAAGCTAAGGAAAGGATCCAAGGATGACGTTGTACATGTATAGTGCAGTAATTTATCTCCAAGTGGGAGATTGTTGAGATGTGGAGCTCAATTACTTTAGTTTAGCATGTTATATCAACTTGCTGGAAAACATAGTAACTGACATCGGTTATGTAGGGACCAACATCGGTCACCTATGGCATAGTAAAGCAGAGGATCGGTTAGGAATAACCGACATCGGTTACTTGTGTGTGAGTGTTTTATTTAACTCACGAGAATTAGATCTAATTTTAGTATTAAAGCAAATCTATTGATTGTAATTGCATGGCTAAGTGCCCTAAGTTTGTATAAGGTATTTATAAGCTAGAAAGCTAGGGTTAGAAGAGAGATTTAATGATTATTGTGAAAATAATTGTGAGAGAGAGAATTCTTGGAGAAGAAGGAGAAGCTTGAGAGAAAGAAAGTACTGTACATCGTGAGAGGTGTGGAAGATTGTAAATCTTCATTGTATATCTTCTGAAAGCTTTGGATAATAGATTGACTTGTTTCTTGGTGGATGTAGCCCACACTGGGTGAACCACGTTAAATATGGTGTTGATTTATATATCTTGTTTTGTATATTTATTCTGGTAGAATATCTCGTTTTTATTGCATGTATGTTTAGATATGATATATTATTTGTACAACATGTGTGTTAATCCCAACAAGTTTTATATATTTTTAAACGAAGAAAGTGATAAATTTAAATTGTTAATGGCTAATTACATTTAGATCACAACTACCAGTACTACTCCTAATATTTTCACTCCACTCCTCAACAACTACAACAAATAAAACAAGCCCCATTCTCATCTCAGCTACAATCTACACAAATAAGTAATTTTTTTAAATCATAAATGATATATAATTTTTTACTATTCCATTCTTATTATGTTTTCCATTTCAATTTTCTCATGTTATTTACAATTGATTATTGCAGGTGCCTCCTTTTTTTCTAAATACATATTATACTTCGAGGAGAAATATGCCACTTTGCCAAAACAAAATTTCAAGACAAGGAAAGTGGGAAACATATTTCATTTCATGCTCCAACTTCAAGCAGGGGTACCTTGAATTTTGTAGTTGAGTTTCCAAATTTTTCATTGGGAAATGTTCTCGAGTGCACATGGGGTTTCGTATTGAATGATTGATTTGGATGAGGAATATCTTGGGATTGAAAGTGGGGTTTAGGCCCATGGAACTTTCAATCCACAAGATATGATTCATGGGTTAAGGCAACCTTCTCCAACAAGAGAGAAAAGATCAAACACACCTTCTCCAAGAGAAATAACCTTAACAGATGATGAAAAAAAAGTTCTCCACTTGAAAGTATTTTGGATGACAATTATCTAGCCACTATTAATGATATTTTAATAAAGGATATTAAAAAATTAAAATTGTGGGAGCTTAGGGATAAATTTTTGATAAAAGAAATAAATTTCTGATTTAATAACCATTCCCAGAGACATTTATTGTATTCTTCGGTTCAAAACGAGCCAACGAAGCTTGATATTTTTTGAATCGGATGTATCTAGGATTATGTCTTTTACAAATGCTTACAATGATGATGTGTTAGATATAATGTTGAACATAATTGAGAATTTAAATGTAAAAGCACAAGCCTACCATAATATGTGGTCAAGAGACAAGGGCCTTGTAGTTATTGCGAATGCGGAAAGGGATAAGACATTGGTAAGTTTTAATAAATTTTCAAATATCATTTACAACAATTTTAAATTTTCTTAATTTTTTTTTTAATTTTAAAAATACGTCAAGTACATGAATATGAAGAATGAGGCAACAATGTTTGATGTGCATTTCAAAAGTGCAAGGAAAATTTTAATTGTAATAATTGATTTGAAGCAAAAAGCTTGTTACTTTAAATAAGTAAAATAATAACTTAAGAAGGATCATAAAGGAACATGGAATGGATCCTAAAATATTGTTAAAGAAGAAAGCAAAAGAGGATCCAACGCGTTATTGTTTGTCACTTAAGTGATATAACAATCCATAACGTGAAACAATTTCGAATATCAATGCAGATCCACGAAGGATATTATTCAATCATGTATTTTAAAATAAGGTTACAGTGCAGTGGATACAATAATGCAAACGAAATATTCTACTTCTTAAGGATGAAGTTGCAATATGAAATTATAAAATTTGACATTTGAAAATCTAGTTGTAAAATAGTTTGGTATTTAGACTATAAATATATATACTTTTTGGTAATTTTAATCTTCTTCATTATATGAAAATATTGAGAGTTTCAATCTATGTTGTGTTGTACTTGTATTATATTCATGCATAAGTTCTCCAAATAAAATCATAATGTGATCAGAATATTCAATTATGTTTGATATTACATAATACATTATTGATTATTATCATTTTCAAACACTTTCTTTCAACTGAAGTTGGATTTATTTTTTAATGTAATGACATGCTAGCAAATTATTTTGATTTAAAAGACAACAAAAAAATAAGTATCACATTTCTCAATTAAAAACTCTAAACAAGTTACAATACTAAAAATATTATTCAATAAAGAACATGTGTATATAAAAATAACAAGTTACATACTTATGATATGATATGAACTTATACTTCTAGAAATACTTATGCTCATACATTGTAGACACATAATCATGCACTTTGGGTAATTATCTAGTCTCGATCACATACTACTATTCATATGGTTCCTAAGTAAGAAAATTACTAACCCACCCATGTCTTTGGCCACTTTTGTTTACTTTTTTGTTGCTTCCAATATTACACCCTTACTTGACTCAATCTGTCTTTTTACTCTTTGGAATTTATCATCTTAGACACTAGCACCTAGCTAGGATGCTAATGCTAGGCACACTCATCTCTCTATGGCGCTCATGTCCCCTTTATACTTTACTCTCACTTTTTGGGTCCTTTCTAGCCATTTGAGTATCTTATCTTTTTATTAGTCGACCTTTTTGGGGTTAGTTACAAAATTCAAGTGAAGGAATCATATAAATATAAAGTTATGTGATCATAATAAGGGACCAAGTACTAAGCACTATCTATCACCACCTAAGGTTGCATCCATCAAGGCATCTAAGAGCTCCATTACATCCATCTAGCTCTATCACAAGGGACACAAGGGTTGGTTTTCTACATCACACTTCATAGGAGGGAAGTTCATTCTATTCCATACATATATTTATTACATTTTACATCTAACTACTTTCTCGTTATTCCAAGTGTGACATGCACAAGAGAACCTAGGGCACAATTCTGCACACACACACATAACTATATTGGGTTTGAGATGTAGTTCAATGTTTAGTTGTAATTCCATCATTGTGTCACCGAGGACATGATCGACCCCTCATTCTGTAGCTTTCTTTTTTAGGATTTGATGTCTATTTGAGGGTTTTGTAGGTCTAGATTTGATTGCAAGTTTCTAACAACCTCAAAGATCTTGGTGCGATCCCGGAGTGACCAAAGGTGACTAAAGGTGAACAAATTGCAGCACCTTAAAGGAGGTTTCACAAGCATTTCCGTAGACCCAAACACCTAAAACCATATCCAAGGCGCCCACGGCACCCCCTGTCCCTCTCCAGCACCCCAATCTAAGTCAAATCCACCATATATGTAATTATACAAGCTCCAGCGTGGCGGTCGATGCTTCACATTTCTTTTTTTTCCAACTTTATGCACATTCCAAAACTTTGTGAATCAGCTAAAGCTCTTTACCCTCTCTTTGAACATTAGGTTTTACTTTATTGCTTAGTTTTATTGAGTATTTATTATTGTACTTAGTTATTCATTTATTTACTGTAATCTTGCATTCATATTAGGCTCATATTTTCTATATTTAACTTAATCATACATACATCTCTAGTCAATATCATGTAGCTTAAACAATTCTTGATTGTTTAGGTCTTCAAAACTCAAATTGTTATCTAGTTTTTGTTGCTTATTTTCAGTCACAGTTTTGATGTTTATGTCTTCTTTGTTGTTGTTAGCCCATGTATTAGAATTACAGTCCCTCTCCTTTCCACAAGAGAATTTCATACTACCATTACTCTTTCATAAGGAAATGTGTCCACATCATATCGTGAAACATACAATCTCAAACAAGTCTCAAATTTTTTATCCAATCTGTTTCAATATTTTGATTTAACAAATGTTAATGCGCTAAAAACCCTTTCGTATTCAACTGATCCCAATACCATTTTTTTACGCAATTCATACAATATTCACTAATTCTTTCATGGATACTAGATATAAAATTTTCTATAGATGTGTAATTGCACCATTATTTGTTAGTTCACTTAGTAAGTCATATTGTTTGACCATTGTGATGCCAAAATGAGGTGATTCACATTAAAGTAATTCCTTTTGAAGAAGATCTTTAATTTAAACTCTATTACATTCTATTGATTTTACAAAATGCTTAATGAGAATACCCATGTGTATTTTATATGAATCACTTATAGATTTCTTACCTACTACGTGATTCCATAATATAGGATTGACCACTCCCATGGCCTCAAGAATCTCATCCCTTTTAAAGTGTTCTCTGATCTCACTAGATAAGCATTGTGAAATTTTCTTTAATTTGATCCTTGTTTGAGATATAAGACCTTCATATAAATTACGTGTTACAAGTACTTCTTCAATGTCTGTTCCAACAATATCCACTCTTTTTGGAAAGCGTGTGTTTGATATCATTCACATTTACAAGGATACAAATATGACCACTTATATTGAATCTAAAATATCTTTTAAGATCCTTTAATTTTTTATAGTTTGTCAACTACTAAATACATGTCCTTGAAAACATTCATTAGAGTTGTATAACAAATCTAATGTTTGACATACTTGTTTTCTCAATCTAATGAAGTCAACTATATAGATGGATCTTTCTTGAGCATGTTTTGTTAAGGAATTGATTTCATTCAACATGGGTAAAATCCCACAAAGTGTAAACAATGTTTCCAAATTTGTTAAGCGGTAAAGTAAATATTTTGCCTTGTCAACATGCATACGATACTTAAACATGAAACTAGCTAATGATGGATATTCATAAAAAATTTTATGTAGAAGCTCATACATGGAAATCCATCTTGTATCAATGTCTTTAAGAATTTTTTTACCATCTATCACTCCAATTGCAAATTTCTGAAACTCTAGAAATCTTTTGAATGACTTCTTAACATATATGTGTGCAATTCAAAATAAGCTCTTCAACTTTTGCAACATTTTCAAATGTGCTAACTATCTTGTATGCAAGATTCATCCCATGATCCATGCAATGAATTAGAATCATATAAGGGAAAAATGATATTTGTAGGTGAACACATAGACCATTTTTATGACCTTGTATTACTGATGCACCATCAACACCAACACATATAAGATTTGTAACTATTGAATAATAATCTATCCTAGTTATATCCTTCAAATTAGATATAATCAATTTGTAAAGATTTTCAACATTGTAATTTTCCTTCATTTTATGAACAACTAGAAGATGATGTTATCTTGTGTGGTTCTCAAAAGTATAAACATGCATGCAAACCCATGATGTGTTGTCACTTCTTTAACCTCATCAATGGAAAGGGAGATAAAACTTGTATTCTTGAATTTCTCTTTCAAATTTCCTTTTCAATCATTACAAGACATTTTCCCATTTCCAAGCATTGTTATATGACCAATGTGATTGTGGAAGGTTAGGAAACCCATTTAACTTAATCAATTTCTTAAATTTTGAAAAAAATCTAAAATAAGTCTTCCCATTTTAAGAATGAAGAATATAGTTGAAAAATGTGTTTTTTGCCTTAAGATTGTCATTTAGAGCTTTTCCAAGTTTTGCATTAATTATTCCTCCTTTCTCCATAAATTTCAATAATGTTTCTGCTCATTTTCATACTCCACATATCTTACATGCATGCACTCTTTTGTAATTTTCCATCTATGTGTCTTTGTTATTTTTCCATCATTTTCCTTGATTGTCACATATACTTTACCACAATATTTCTCAATTGTGTCTAATTTTAGTTGTATTTTATGTTCTTTTCTAATTTCCAACCACAAATTGTACATCTACATTCTTTTGGAGTATTATTACCATTTTTGTCTCTACAAGTTCAATGAATGAATATTTGCTACCCAATCTACCTTAAAAGACCTTCTAATTGTCTAGGTATTTTCTTTATTTTTCCTCCTTCTCATCAATTTTTTTTTTGAATATTACTATGAATATTGTATTAGACTTGAATCTTTTCATTAGAACATTCATCTATTAAAGACATTTAGTAGTGAGGATTGTCTTCTAGCTCTGACATGTCATCATCAATTATATCTTCATCTACTTGAAATGTTAATTGTTTCTTTAGGGGATATGTTTTGGTTAATTTTTTCATGCAGAATACAATTAATAGTAGGGGTTTCTGTATTCAAACATGAAAAAGGTTTGACTGTGACAAATATATTAAAAATTTAAACTAAAATAAAAAAATAAATAAAAAGTTAATGATAATATATTACTTGTGTTAATGTTTGCAGTGGATGCAAGTTGGGTCCTCATTTTTTTGGTTGGTTGAAATAATTTAATATGCTACTTTTTCTTTTGAATTGATCTACCTTGTTTTCATTATTCATAGAGTCCATTGTACCTATCCAAGTGTAATTTTCAAATAGGTCATTTTTTAAGCAAAATATTTTAAAATTTGTAAACGTTTCAAGTGAAACATAAGTGTTTGAATCTTACCATAATACCATTTTTCGATAGAGTACACCATGAGCTACCAAACACGATAACATGCACAAAGTTACCAAATGGTAACATATTATATGCTATCGACCAATAGTATAGTGTATATTACCGATCAATAACATATATGGTCTTGCACCGTACATTAGAATACATAATGCTACCGGTCGGTAACATTGTGTATGATATCGACCGATAGCATACGCAATGTTATCGGCCAAAGAAGCATTGTGCATGTTATTAGACAACAACATTGCAACCAATATCATGCATAATAATACCAATCATGTGGCATTGTGTATACTAGTAGGTGGTAGCCTTGTTAATGATACCATTTGATAACATAAACAATGCTACCTGACCGGTAGCATATATATAAGTGCTACTAGCTAATGCCTTTTTATTTGTACCTTTTTGAAACAAATGCAATACAATACCATAACAATTAAAAATAATGCGGAATTAGTAAATACGTAATTATATATATATGAAAAGATGAATATGGAAAATTTCAATATCACACTAAAGGCAATTTGAATTAAAAAAATTGGCTATTGGTGTAAATTTTAGGTGAACCGGTCCTAAAATTAATTTGTACCTAGAAAATTTAGGTGACCTTGTCCTAATTCCTACCCTAAAATTTTGTAAAATACAAATTTTAAAACTAGAATATTTGTGAATTCATAGATATTCGCCACTAAAATTTATCTTTTCTCAAATATAATAGTGGTAACCCTAAGATACCTATAAGTTTCCAAAGCCTACACCTAAGATAAAGACAAACATCCCGTTAAGATGCAAAATAAAGGTATGTCAAGACATGGATAAATCCAAGAGGCATAACATATTAAAACAAAAAAAAACTAAATTAAACATACATCTACCCTAATCCATATAAATGAATGATCAACTATCTACACAATACTAAACATGAAACAAAGGAGAAATAAGGGTTAGAGATACTTACCTATAGTATGAACGATGATGCATTAATCCTCCCAAAGACAACAAAACTAAGAGAGAATCACTATGGAAGACATCTAATCCTAACTAAGAAGGAAAACTTAAGAAGAAGACATCTAATCCTAACTCACTATGGTGACCCAAATATAAAAGACAATCTCCAAAGCCTCAATCCTAACAACAAGATGCAAATATGTGTACACATGTCCAATATACAAGTGAAATTAATTTATTAGAGTAATGATTAATTTGTAATAAAATGCAAAAAGGAGAGGAGCCTATATGCTTGACATGACCACCCATGGGAAATCTTGTCGTCCATGGGAGAAAAAAATCTAACATGATTACTCATGGGTGATTACATAAAATTTGGGGAAAGTATAAGGTCAAAGGGTAAAATACAAGGAATTTAAGCCAAATAAATAATAGAGTCACGACGAAAGTCCAAGATGACCAACAATAGTAGAAAAATGAGGAATGAGTAAGAGCAAGTGACCATAATAGTAGAAACATGTGAACAAGAGAAAAAAAAAGAGAGGATAGGTAAATTATGGTATAAAGGACAACATAGAAATATCTTTCAAATGGTATGGTCTAGCCCATGACAACAAGTCGATCACACACCAATCCCAACAAGGCCCTAAAGGCACCCACTTAGAAGGATAATGCATGAGCAACCCCTACGTAAAAGAAATGGTTAGTAAACATAAAAATTTAGGTGTATACACACTACATGAAGTAATTATTAAAACTCCACATAACATTTCCAAGTCTTTATTTCACTCATCATTATAAATAGCATTTATTTAAGTGAATTAAAAATAATGGAAAGTGGGTGGAGGCATGAGTTAGATAAAATTTTAAATTCTATTGATAACAACATTAGTTTTAATGTCAAACCATTGATGTAGCTTTATGGTAAGGACATGTATATATCTTGTTGGGTTAGTTAGTTGATTGTTAATCTAATATCATTTAAAGGTAGGTTGAAAACAATATTTTAGGAGTGAGGAGAGAGTTGTTTCATAATTAGTTTCATAATTAGATCAAATCGTAAGGTGTTATTTGAGAGCAATTATATATTTTTAGATAAATGTTTTCTCAAAATATAATAGATAATGTTTCGTGACACAATACATTGGAAGAGTACCGAAAAAAAAGTAAGAAGTATTGTGATATGGTTTTGAGTAGATATATCACCTCATGCTCAATTCTTTACTAGTAATGTTTTTTTATTACAATTATCCCCAACATCTACATTCACATACAAATTATTCAACTCACATATAGATAATAAAACTCATAATGCATGGATATATCATATTTCTAAAATCTTGGTTCTAATTGTAAAAATATTTCAATCACTACAAAATATTATATAATAACAAATTCAAAATTAATTTTGAACATATGAAAATATTCAAATTTAAGATTTAGATTGGAAATTAAGTTAAATATAATTACTTTTAACATAAATGACAAAATAAACTCAAGATATTGAATCTAGATGAATTTAATATTTCTAATATTAACACAAAACAAGAGATTTAATCTATATGAATAATTTACTTAATATTCTTGATTTAACTTAAGATATCCTTATACCTTATGATGTGTACTAAGATCATATGGATTTTAGGACCCTTAACTTAATCAAAGTGTAAAGTGAAAATCCTTGTAGATTACATTTTGTTACTAGAATATGGTATAAAAATGAGGTTGAAGAGAAATGGATACATAGAATACTTGGTAAAAATAAGGGGTATAACCAATTCCATAATATTTAAAGGGTATTAAAATAAAAATATTTAAAGATGGAATTGAAATTAAATATGTTTTTAAATATTTATTAAATTTTTATTATATAAAATTCTATACACATATTTCATTTATACTTTATGTACATATATCTCATATATTATATTATATTTATTAGTAAAAATATCATTATTTTAACATAAATTATTATTATTATTAATTTATCCCATAAGATATTACGGATTTTATATTTTTAACTTTAAAAAATAATTTTATTTATGCATATAAAACTTTAAAGAAATCATTTGCATATTTTATTTAAGGCTCATCAAACCGTAAGAGTTCATTACACAGATTGACTTTGGAACCCTCCCCACATAAGTTAAAAGGAATTGTGCAATCAACTTGAAAAAGATAATCTTTTTTCTTCTAAATTGTGAAAACCTCACATGCTTTCAATAATTCAATTTGGGTCATTAGAACATTGTTCTCCTTCCTCTAAACCCTAATCCAACCTCAACATCGTTGTAACAACCATAAAAATAGAGTATTCTATTAGGGGGTTGTTTTAGCCCTCCTTTTTATTATCAAGCCCAACAACTTTTGAATGATTTGGCAATCAACACTTGATCTAAGTCAACAACCAATCCACCATATACAAGTGTCTTAACCCTTATTACTTCAAATGGATGTAAAAAGTAGTAAATGCTAAATGCTTTATAAATGCTTGAATTTTACTTCTAGAGTAGTCACCCTCACAAAAAAATAAATTTTGCTCTTACAATTTTAATACACTTGTATACATGGAATTCGGTGTCTCTTGATTGTCCTATAAGCACTATTGTATTATAGAGTAATCTTTTAATTCTGATTCTACGGAAACCTCACATGCTTTCAATAATTCAATTTGAGTCATTGGAACTTCTTGAATTCAAATTATGACTAGGCTATTAGTGCACAAATTAACATGTAATGTATGGGAATGTGCGATAAAAAAACCCCATGCGATGAGGGACTTCCACATAAGGGTCAAACTACCTACAAAAGCAAGATCCATAATTTTACAAGTATGGCTATAATAAAACATAACCATATTGTGTATATACTATTCTATAGAAATCTCCATAACAATGAGAAATCTAGGAACAATGAAAAAAATAAAGAAGAGAGAAATAATAGGATAGATAAGTAGACAAGGACAAAATAAGATGGAATAGAGAGATGACAAGAAGAAGATGGAGTCACAAAGGTCCAAAAATTAGTCAAAAGTGTTGAAATTTGCATAAAATATTAAAGAATTGAATAAGTTGGAGGCATAATGGGTGACCTAGTCTAAAATATGCAAAAAATAACGTGATTGGGGTCTTTTAAACACCCCCCTATTTTGAAATTCACCACCACCTCTTCTTATTACTTGAGTGCTCAATTGGTAAAACTAGGTATAATTATTTATATCCCTTCTAAAAAAAGAGCCTTTTCAAGAAAAATATTTGTATCGATCAGTAATATCCCTTGGTGGTGCTCATTTAAACATAATATACTAAAATAATCTAAAATAAGTATAATTTTGGGGTCTAATAATAAACAATAAATCACACCTTAAAAGTGTGTTGGGAAAATATTTTGTCACATTCAAAATATGGTGCTTTGATAAAACTATGTGTGGGACAAGGTCCCTTCTCTATTATGAGGGGAGGTTCCCTTTATTGAAAGCCAAAACGAGTAACAAAAGACATGTGCAACATTTACACTAACTTTCATGGGTAGGATTTTACTCCCGGAAAAAGAATATAAACGGTACACACACACACACACAGACACACACACACAGAGAAAGAATATATAATTTAGAATAAATAAATAAAGGGGAAATTTTCATTTCAAAAAAGTAAACACATATCTCACTCTAGTCTTCAAGAAGATTACTTCATATAAGAAACATTTCTAGTTGGAATTCTACACACATGAAAAGAGTAAAGAAGGATGAACACATGACATGATAGCACATGCTTATTACCAAAGAGACCATGACATAAATTTTAGTAGATCTCTTTTTATCTCTACACAAAGATGAACATAAAGTCTCATACACTTTTCCTCACATGTGATATCTTATACAAAATTATGGATTGCACAAAATATGCCAAAAAATCCTTCGAAGTATCAATTTGAATCCCTTTCGAAAATGATAAAATATCCTTAAATTACAATAACTTGGACAAAAAAATGTCTCTCTACATATCCCTACAAAATATCCTCTGAAATTCGATCACAAAGTAGTCTCTCCAAGTAAATATATCTAGTTAGTAAAAAGTCATTTTGAATGATTCACAAACCAATATTTATACGGAAAGTATCCCTATCTTACAACTACATGCATAGAAGAAAGAGTCACGTTTTTTAATAATAAAAAATTGCACTTTGATAAAGTCCATTTGCACATGCATCCAAAGATAAATTAAAATTCTCTTAGGACTTTGCAAACTGACAAATTCAATTTGTAACTTGAAAAACGGAATGTGCGGTTTTATGACATGATAAAAATACAAGATATTATAAGTACACATTTAACTTGATTTAACTTGTTGCAAATCAAAAGTTTTCATTTTGCAATTGTTTCCCATAACATTGATCCAAATCAACAACTTTCTCTTTTTCTATCTACATACTTTCCTTAAAATTTGTGACCTTTTACACTAACACAATTTCCCTAAACAATTATATTTTTAGCTTTCTCGTGCAAGTCAAAATGTTGATCAACAAATGGGAAGGGTAAATCGAGGAATTGGGGTTTGGAAGCATGTTTGAAATTCGCATGTAAATTGTAAATGTGCATGAAAACTCCAAAATTCTTAAATACAAAGAGGGAAAAGTATTTTGGGAATTAAATTTTTGGATGCAAATTGTAAACATGCACCAAAAGTCCAAGATTACGATTAACACTAAGAAGTCTTTTTGAGATTCGGGGTTTCATTGGGTTACTTGCTTGAGATATATTCCATTGGCACAAATTTACTAGATCCGAGTTACCTTCCTTTATTTCCTAGGGTCGTGATTGAATTGCTTCAAAGATTCCCGCAAATGGACCATTTGACCCAATAGGGATAGGGCATGCAACATTTTGACACTCATACTCACCTTATTCATTTGTTTCACCACATTTTTGGGTATCGATTGAGAATTTTATTAGTTGTATGCTTTCGTCCTTCTTCAACTTCTCAATCATGGAATAGTATAAGTCTCGGTAAAAGTTTTCGCATGGTCTTGCTCTTCTTTTTGTGGCATTAAGACATTGCTTGGGACCTCCTTCAAAGAAAGGATATTTTCAATATTATAAGAAGATATAGGGCCTCGATTTTCTTGGATATTTGTCTTCAAAGTCTTCTTCTTATCCCTAATGTTGTAATTTGAATATACTTGAGGATTAGTTTAACTCTTTCCATCTTGATTGATTGTACCATAATCACCTTCTTATAAGTAGACCAAGTTCTCTTCGGGAGTAGGTGTGGGAGGATGAACTGGCTCTATTTTGTAGTTTTGTTGTAGCATATATCATTATACCATCAATTTTTGGCCCATATTTACATAGACAAACCTATTTGATTCATCTGGGAACCCAAAAGGGTAGCAACACTTAATTTATTCAGTCATGTTGTTTTGTATTGGGGCCAAGACTTTATTGGGATTAGTAATAATAGGGTATTGTAATTGACAATACTTAGTAGGGACTATTTAGACTTGGTTTTTTCTCTATTTTGTTGGTATGTTGGATTATAAGGTTGATATAGCGTAGGAGTTGGTTTTAATTATTTTTCGTTTGATGGTGAATAAGTCATTGACAACGTGTGTGTGTGTGTGTGTGTGTGTGTGTGTGTGTGTGTGTGTGTGTGTGTGTGTGTGTGTGTGTGTGTGTGTGTGTGTGTGTGTGTGTGTGTGTGTGTGTGTGTGTGTGTGCGTGCGTGTACATGTGCGTGTGTGTGCACGCGTGTGTTTGACCTCATCTAGACCATTGAAGAATGCGTTAGAAGTGGCCTAAATATTTTCACTATATGAATTACAATAATAGGTTACTGTACAACGGGCATTTGGATCGAGCTCCAACTAGGAGAGGGAAAATCGGGATTAAAGGCATAAGAGGCAAGGAATTTATCTTTCCAGGTTTGGATCAGTCTATTCTTGGAAGTAATAGAGAGATCATAAGCATTATGCAACACATTTCTCTCGTTGAATAGATCATCACTACAATATCAAAGTTGAGATATTTATGGTAGTACAAAAGAGTTATATGTGGAAAGTGGCACTCTTGGGGTGCAATCCTATCCCAAGTCTTTTGAAATTTATAATTACAATCAAACATTGTCTCACTAGATGCTTTCTTTGTGGTGTTGAGTTTCTCCATGAGTGATGAATTGTCACCCTTCTCTTTAAATTGATTGTGCAACCTTTCCCCCAACTATGCATAGAGTTTATAGGAAAACTCCTATACCAATCAAGAATCTTTCCTAAGTGAAGAAGCCAATAATCTAACTACAACATCTTCAATAATGTGGTGAACTTGGCACATGTTAGAAATACCTTGTATGCGATCAATGGGAGTGAAAAAAATTTCAAAAGTGAAGTAAGGGAGGGATTTAAGTACATATATTGGAATACCATTCCATAGAGTATGTACTATAAGAATCTCCCGTTAAAGATGACAAAAGGAAGGTTTATTTGTGCAACCATGAAGACTATAGGATGAAGGGTTCCCAACATGTAGTAAAATAGGTGGTGGGATGGATTGAGTCCTAGAAGTGGGGGAGGTAGGCATTTTTGTCGGCCTACTTATTTTCCTAGTGAAATTTGTAAGAAATCAAAGTGTCCTTTCTACTTTACAATTTTTCTTGTTTCTATTCTTATCATATGTGGGGTCACCAAGGCTTTGAGAGTAGAGTGGAGTTGTCAAGCTCTTGAATGTTACTCCAAAGATGGAGAAATTGAGGCTTACACCAAGATCTTGGCTAATTTGATTCAAATACTACATGACTCTTGTATCTTGAGCTCCTTTCAACAATATTTACAAACAAGAATAAAAAACGTCTTGTTAGACATGCCAAAAATTGTTGATGGAATAAAATGCCCGATCATTATACCTACATTTTACCTCAACAATGGGACTGCTTCTAAGTTGTGGGACTTGTTAATGAAGTATATTTCCACATGGATTTGGCTCTCTCTTCTAATTACTCCAAAGTATTGCACTATTATATCCTACGTAAACCGCTCTATCGAGCCTAATCTAAGACTTTGACCAAGAAATGGGGAGGAGTTAAACCAAGAGAAACGATGATGCACCAAAGATTTTAAGGATCTATATCCTTGTCTAATGTGACCCAATATGTTAGACACTTGCAAAATAATTTAAACACACAAAAACATGGTAAAATATTAGATACGAACTAGTATACGAGATATTTTGAGACAGAGATAAGATCGAAGGGTAGAAGCAACCACAACCAACTATTACTATTTTCCTAGGATACAAAAATGTTTACATTGTAAAGCTTATGTACTAGATGCAGGATAGTTTCCGACACATAAGGTATAGCACCATATGGGACTTCAAATGAGCCTTTTTAACAAGAACAATTGAAGCCGAGATAAAAGAGCCCTTTTCAGTGAGGAGTCAACTATAAAAAAGAGAGGGAAAACTAAGAAACAGGGTAAGAAGATTTAATGTTGATTTGAGCTCATCACCTCCCAAATCTATGAAAGTCCCACCCATTTTGATTAGAATTCACCCAAATCTCATTTCCGAAGAAAAACAGATCTCATCATTATGGTCTCGAACTTCAAAAGGGGGACAAACATTCGTCTATAGTGTTCTCACACTAATATTAATTGATTTTGCAGGTTTCCGCACACCCAAAAACCCAAGGACCATTCCAATTCATTGATAGGAGACAAATCATTATACCTGGAGAGACTCTATTTTGATGTAGAGACATTGTGACTTCTTAGAGAGCTCAAGAGGATGGATTCCCTTACGATTCATACATAAAACAACCCGCACAGACTTTAATATAGAAATGTGGGCTCAAAAAACATTTGATCCATTTCAAATTGAGCTCGATTGGAAGCTTCCCTTGATTGGTAGATAGATAAAATGTATTACAATTAGTTTGTTAATAAGGATTTATTGATGGCCTAGTGACCTTGATGATGGGGTTACTTGTAATGTTGTACGTTGACATATATACAGGATTGGGAATGACGTGACTACTGTTGTATTTCATTAAAAAGTTCGCAAACTACTTATTCGTGATTGTTTAATTTATATGAATTAATGGGTATTTAATTTTCATGAATAATGGGTATTCACTTTAGCTTTAGACCATTACTTAGCTTCTGATTACCCTTTAATGTCACTTATTGTTCCCTTTTGGAACATACCATCATATCCATGTGCCCTAGTTTAACTACTCTCCAAATAATCTTGTGGGTCATCATGCTTTTATAATTTGTGTGGCCAATAGACATGTATAATAAGTGGGCACATTTCTCTTATGAGGCAAGTGCATGCAATGAATAGTATTATTGAAACCATGGTCGAGCATGGCCTCTATTTAGTGGATGATAACCTTCTCCATGTTCAACCTTACATTCTTGATGAGCTCTAGGTTATTCATGCTAACTACTTGAATTAGGGAATAGTTTGCTCTTCTCTTACAAATGTATCCAACCATGGTAGAACCCCCTTTATCTTCAACTCCTCCATCATACCACTTCCAATTTGTAACTAGTAGCATCCCTCTTGTGGATGAAGAGAAGCATTTAAGCTTGCATTTTTCTTATCTACTAGAGAAAGGTGATGAAGTTAGTATTGTTGCTATGTCGCAACATTATGAATACAATAAGATAATAGCCATGTCACTTGTGGAGGTTGGAGGATATTCTTGAGATCGTCAAATTTTATATGCCTTACATGATTGTAGTATGACTTTTCCTTTCATAATATAGAGCTTTTTTTGCAATCATCTTGGTATGTTCCAACATTATTATGTGGGAGGATTTTGAAATATCCCATGTGGGATATTACCTAAAATCCACAAAATATATAAAAATTTGCGGTAAATAAAATTTTGATTTTTTTCTAGAACTAAATCAACTAGGCAATGAACTGAAATTTAATGATAACTTGCAAACTACTTATCCAAATCTCACGAAATTTTATAGAGAGCTTGTTAATATGATAACAAAGACTATAAATGATTTTTAGATTTTTTGAATAATAAATAACTACCAAGAATTTTTAGAATGCCTTAAATCATTGGAAAACTTTAAAAATTTGTAACTATGTGAGTACAATAAATAAAAATATGATTTACTAGAAATAACATCTACAAATTACTTAAAAATGAACCCAACCCCGCATCTAAAAATGAGCACTTGGAAAGCCGTACCTAAAGCTTGCATTTATGTTTTGGGCGCCCATGCAGTAAATAGTGTTTTCCCTTTGTTTATATTAGAAGAGATCAATTTAGACTTACCCTCTGGTAAATCCAAATGCTATAAATACCCAGCTTGTTCTCAAACAAATGGCCCCTCTCCTTCTGTGTTTGATTATTCAGTTTGTTTGAAGTTCTTGCATGAGTTTCAATAGTTTTATATTTTGTATGAATTCTCAGCCTCTCTTCTCTTTAGAGATCATTTGATCCTCATACTTTCATTTTACTCCATTGTTGTCCCATACAACCAGCTTAGCATAAGGTAGTTTCAGTTCTAGATTAGAATCCATTTTGATAATCTTAGAGTTGCAGGTTTTGTTTTGTCACAAGAAATAGATCCCAGAATTCTTGGTATTTTGTGTTGTATCCCCACAATAAATCCTGCTAGGAATTGCATAGTCAAGCTCTGTTCACTTGCACTATCCCTCTCTTACTTGCATTGTATTCGGTTTATATCCAAAGCTTGCCATTGTTCGAGCATCTTCTTCTGCTGACACTATCACACTCACATTTTTTTGGATTCACGAGAACACGAAGGAACAAGGAGATCACACTAAGGGGACAAGTCACGATACAACTTGGATTTACCATTGTTCTGTAAACTCCAGGTTTGAGCTATCAAAGTTGTAGTTACAATATATCAAATAGAGTAGCAAATCATTTTATTTCAAGTTAAAATTCACTTTCAATATTGCCAGGGAAGCTGTGGGGAATGATAGTTTCTAAGAAACTATGATTCATTCCTCACTTCTGAGGAAGGATTGAAAGTCTTTCAATTAAACTAGTTAAGTTATTTAATATTTAGGATAAATTCACAACTACACAGGAAAATAGCTACATCAGGCTAGCTTGCTTGTTTTAAATTATGTTATTAGATTAATTGTCCATTATCTAAATATATTAGAATAGCTGCTCTTTTAATTTCGTTCAAAAACGCATCATTGAAAATACAAAAATAAGAGAAATATAAGCATAGTGTAGATATATCTTTCATAGTTAGTTTACTTGTTTCAGTTAAAGTTTAATCTTCTTTTGCATGACAATTACGGGACCCAGAGAGCCCAGGGAATACGTATTCAAACCGGTAGTATCTCAGCCAATCTCTTCACAACGTTAATGGATATAGATCAAGGGCTTAGGATTCAAGTCTTTCAAATGACAAAAAAACCAACAAGCAATTAGTGAACAATTGAGACAACTAAATATTGAAGACGACAAAGCATACACATTTTGGTCAAGTCAACCCAACTATAGACTACCCTGATAGGATATCCGCATGACCATACAAGAACCCAAAAGAGAACAAATATTTGGTTGTGATCCGTTAGTTCCACAGCCAGATGTAGAGAGACCTTCTCATCGACATAGATACAGGGTTGCATATACAAGTTGCTAGAACACCCGTAAGGTATTCTGAGAAAATCACACAACTCCTGGTACTAAACATAGAAGTTGAAAAGGCTTATGACCATTGGATAGTCGGAAGAAGAGATTGATTCTTCACATGACCATAACAGGTCCACAACAAACACGAACTCATGGTTGTGATCCCCAGGTCCCACAACCCAACGGGCCTGCAAGTCAGTTAAGTATTGACACCGGTTTATGAACACTGGTATTTAGATCCTCACCACTCCCACCAGATATCATAACACAATTTTCCATATTAAATATAGAAGCCAATCAATCCAACATTTTCTAGGCTAGACCAAAAAATCACCCATAGTTTCTACAAATCCACTACATCTATCACTACCATTTTCCATGACCTTGTCAGGAAATATATACGAAGCACCTACAGGCCACTTTCCACGTATTCAACAACCAATAGATAGGATCTCGGCAGAGCTCGACATTGATTGGAGCCTCCGAGCAGCCATTATATCTGAACAATCCATTACACCAATTCAGGTTAGGAGAGCTTTCTTTGCCTTAGATTCACAGATCCCATTATTGTGTGTTGAAGATATAAGATTTCCCAACTAGCTTGTCTATATCCACATATATTCCATTCCCACCGGTTTTGCATTGCACGACCTGGGAAGTCGAGTACACGACCTACTTGTAGAGGTCTCATGGCATGTCACTTTTCTAGCGAAAAATTGGTGAAGAGCTACTTGTAGATTCTCATGCTCATGTCACTTTTCATATTCTTTACCTCATTAGCCTTCACAAAATTTCATGAACCCCGATGTGAAACAAACAACTATTCCCCTTTTATTTTCATTTCTTTCATCCATCTTTTCTTTTCCCATTATTCTGTGGGTATTTATATACCCCCAAATATGTCGGGATACGACACATATGGCAGACCTCTCTCTCTCGAGTCTCAAGTGCATTATGGTCAAACAAATAGACAACCGTCACCCTCACTTTTTCTACATGGGCTGACAACTATTCAAGTAATTACTTGTCATCACAAACTCCTCCTCAAAGAACTAGCTCTAGTTCTTCATTCCAAATTGAGGAGTTGGATCAACTCACACAAATGCAACAACCAGAGCCCTCAGGCTCTAACAATATGACATTTACTGGAGAATCCACTTCATCTCCTCGGGTTTTGTTCAGACCACAAATCAGTAGACAATCAGATCCACTCCCATTTTTGGATGAGGAGTATTTAGCGTGCTATGCTAGAAGTGAACAACACTTCCAAAACATGTACCCACCTATAGGAAGTTTGCAAACACAACCCGATACCCTACTCCAAGAAAACACCCCCATTCCTCCACCTATGGGAAATACTCTCGGTGAAGCTTGGCAGGGTAATGATCAATTCATAGCAGGGTATCATACCCCTTTACAACCTCAAGGTGTACAACAACCACCATTAAGGAAAAACACTATGTCTTCACCAATCGAGGTCATCTCAGCCTTAGTTGAGAAGGTTAGAGGATTAGAACTTGCTCAAGCAAATCAAAATTCATATTTCGGGCAAGCAGGAATCCCCAACCCTCCGCATCATCCCAGCCAAGTTGACCTCCTCACAGGAACAGGCACATTAGGCATGCCTCCTCAACATTCATATAGCTATCCACAACAAACACCAACTAGAACCACATTTTCAAATGCCGCTCTAGTTGAAAGTATGATACCTCCCGCTTAGCACCAAACAACCCATACCAGAGCAATGCTCCTCCCTACTTGAATATTTATTCAAAATCACCACAAGGAGACATGTTCTCTTCTCTGGGATGTTCACTCAACCACAGGGATTTCCTTATGTCCTACTAAAATACATATGCTATGCCATATCAACAACCCATGCCACCCCCACCCCCTCAACAAGCACCATCGATGGTCGAAACCTATGCGGTAGGGACTTACTCAAAATATTTAAAAGAGCCTCTAGATTTCACCATACGAGTGTCATGCTTCCAAGACCTCTTCCCGATTTTCCCAAGTACAAAGGGGAGGGAGATCCGAATGCACATATCAAGGCCTATGCCATGGCCATTCGAGAATTACTCCCTTGGGATGGGGTTGTTGCTAAGATATTCCCTAAAACCTTAGAGGGTATTGCCCTTGATTGGTATTACAGAATACCTGAAGCCTCGATACACTCATTCAAACAACTTGTGTCGAGTTTATCAAAGCTTTTGACATGAACAAATTGTTAAGAACAGGAATCAGAGAATTCTTACATATTAAACAAGAGCACAATGAATCCACTACTCATTTTATTCAAAGATGGCGTACAGTCCTCTACTCATCAGCAAGTGCTCCAAACATGGATCAAATGGAACTATGTGATTTATTCCTTCATTCCTCAATAGAGAGATAAAGGAAGAAGTCCAAAAGTTCCCACTAAGGACTTATGATGAAGTACTCGAAAGTGCTCTCTCCGAATAGATCAAGCGGCAATAGATAGTGGTCATAAGACATATGGAACAAATGGGAAATTAATCACTCCCAATCAAAACACTACGACCTATCCTAATGCCAGAAATACCAATCAAGGACCCAAAATCCTTAACAAAAACCATGGGTTACAACAGATGGAGTAACTGACCAAGTTAAAAGGGAAAACGTCATAAACATTTCACCACCTATTAACAATCAATGAAATAACAACTTTACTCCAATAATCAACACGGTGGATTTTAATCATCCATCACGACAACAACAACAACAACAACAATGGAAAATCCAAACACAAGGTCCAAATCAAAACCCAATTGGATATCAGAGTCAAAACCAAAGGCAACAACCTCAAAATTTTAACTCTAACAACCAACAACCTAATCAAAATTTTGGACCACAACAGGTTTCAAATCAACAACCTCGAAACTATAATCCCAACTTATATTGTGGTTTCCACAAGATTCAAGGCCATGATACTAGGACTTTCCGTGACTACAATAAATTCATGCAACGTTTTCCAGAAGACCAAAACAACTCTTTATAGACATGTTTTTAGCAAATTTTGTAGTACCCATGCCAAACACGTACACAGGGGGTAGCCTCCTCAAAATGCACCCCTCAAGATCTTTAACGATCCACTCCCAAATCACTCTAACAATAACATGTTAGATCCAAATGGGACGAACAAGGGTGTTATGACAGAAATAATGATCATGAAGCCTCAACTTCATTAAATCCACCGGTCGCACCCCAATTAGGAACTCGACCACAAACCAAGATAGTTGGCCTGGTAGAGTTAGATACCGAGCTACCCATAGAAACCATAACAAGAACACGAGATTATTCTTCTCAACCAGTTCCAAACTATCCATTAGAACTAGACAACATTCAACAAACATTGGTAAAACCCATAGGTGCTTATGATTTAATTAATGACTTAACAAAGACCTTCTCTCACATTTCCTTCTTGGATTTGTTGAAGAACTCTCCCACCCATAGGGCTGCTCTCTTAGAAGCATTAGGCCTTGGTCATTTAATTAACATCACTCCTCCTCCTAGAAACGCAAGTAAACCATGTAGACTTTGATGTCTACCCTCCAGGCAGCCAGATAGGGATACTGAGTTTATATTTGATATAAGCAAAATGCCAACAGATGTTGAAATTACACGTAGAGGTGACCCAACCTTGCATTTACAGGTATGGGTTTACAATAATTATGTTAAGTGCAAATGATTGATGATGGGGCAGCAGTTAACATAGTCCCCTTCACTTTTCTTCAAAAGCTAGGATATGGAGAAACAAATTGTTCCACAACACGAAATACGCTAAGAGGTTATGATAGCCTCAAGGCCACTTCAATTGGAACCATAGTTTTACCAGTCACCTTAGGACCCAAGATGGTCCTCACCAAATTTTATATTATAGATCGGGAAACCAACTATAATATGATCCTCGATCGACCATGGATACACCGCATGAAGGCAATCCCTTCCACGTTATTCCAGGAAATAAGATTTTTGCACCTAGGGAAAATATTTGTGGCACAAGGTGACCCAAAACCATTCGATATACACCTAGCAGACTTGAAGAAGAGACCAGTGTACACTCTAACTTTGAACTCCCAATGAATCAACTTAGCAAACCAATCAATTCAAAACCAGAAGAGAAGTTGATACCTACAACAGAATTAGAAATTACAAATCTAGTCGAAGGCATTCCAACACTCAAAAGTAAGACTAACGTCATAGAAATGGTATCATTAGGGACTACCACAAAAATTGTAGAATTACTAGAGAAAGATCTACCCATTCTCCTACCATTTGATTCTATGGGTATGGGATACACCCTAGGAATTGGTTCCCTTCCATCAGATGAAGTTTGTATGGTAGAAGTAACCGAGGCGAAGAAACAAACACGAGGAATGTCCCAACATCCATTTTTCCAAGAAAATATTGGACTCTCCACTTCGATGGAGCTAGATGTCATTTTGGAGCTGGGGTAGGTGTGATCTTTACTTCTCCCAAGGGAAAGATCCTACCTTTTTCCTTTAAGTTAAATTTTGAGTGTACAAACAATGGGGCTGAGTACGAAGCCCTCCTCCTTGGCCTCATCATAGCCAAAAGGATGGGCATTGATAACATTAGAGTGCTAGGAGACTCACAACTAGTTGCAAACCAAGTCTCTGAGGTATATGAGACTAGAGCTGAGCATTTACAACTCTATAAAATGGCGGTATTAGATCTAACCAAAGGATTCAACTTCATATCAATCAAGCAATCCCACGAGAGCAAGAACCTTCTCACAGATTCAATAGCAACCTCAGCTTCCCATTTCACTCCAAATAGTGAGTTGGAAAATACAAGTTTCACGGTATCACTTCGTACTGAACCATTGGTGCGTAAAATACCAACAAACCCGCTCTTGACACATATAGAAGCTTGAGAATGAGTTTTCTATCCTGGATCACTTTGACAATGATAGAGTCACTCTTGAATATCTAAACGCCTATGCGGAGCTACATCTCACTCATCACATAGTGGATCTTTCCCTAATCCCACATTCCTCTTCCTATTTTGGAAATCCCATGATAGAGTCTCCTCCGCAAAAGGATCTCGATATCTACGAGGTAGAGAATGGAGAAAGTTTGGAACTACCTCCGGCCCCGCCTGAATTTGAAGAAGGTAACACTTCCTTAATCAAGAAACAATTGACATAAACATTGGAATGGAGGAAGAACCAAATATTTTGAAGTTAGGATCCTCATTAACTCCAGAGGAGATAGAAATACATACTCAAATCCTCAAAGAACATCAAAAGGCTTTTGCATTTAATTACAAAGAAATGATGGGAATTGCACCACATATCGCGGTACATAATCTTGTCACCAAACCGATGCAAAGCCAATTAAACAAAAGTCGAGACCAATGAAACCAAAAGTGGCTCTCATGGTGAAAGAAGAAGTAATGAAACTTCTCCAAGTGGGATTCATCAAACCAATTGACTATTCACAATGGGTATCTAATATCATCCCTGTTCTAAAAAGAATGGGAAGATACGCATTTGCATAGACTTTCGGGACATTAACAAAGCTTGTCCCAAAGATGACTTCCCATTACCATCCATCGACGTTATTGTTGACAACAACTGGATTTGAGCTTTTCTCTCTCATGGATGGATTCTCAGGGTATAATCAAATTAAAATATCTGAGGAAGATCAAGCCAAGACCACGTTTATAACTCCTTGGGGAACTTATTGTTACGTTGTCATGCCATTTGGTCTTAAGAACGCTTGGCACTACATACCAACGGGCAATGACATACATATTCCATGACCTTATTCATAAGATTGTGGAATCCTATGTAGATGACTTGTTGGCCAAGGCCAAGAAGCGCTGCGATCACCTAGAGGTACTCCATATCATCTCTCATGATTGATCGAATATGGCGTCACATTAAATCCAGAGAAATGTGTATTTGGTGTGACAGAGGCAAGCTTCTTGGGTTACATTATATCCTCATGAGGGATTGATGTCGATCCAACCAAAATCTGGTTGTTCTTGAAATGATTCCACCATCAGATGAGTCTGGTATCAGATCATTTCTTGGGAAACTAGGTGCAATTCGAAGGTTCATTCCGACTTAAGTTTTGTTGTTCATCCAATCAACAATTTATTAAAGAAAGATTATAGCATTGATTGGATAGAAGAATGTAACGAGGCCTTCAAGTAGTTAAACGCTTCTTATTGTCTCCTCCCACGTTAATGCCTCCTAGACCAGATCATCCTTTGATCTTGTATTCACGGCTACTTGATGTCTCCTAGCCTAGCATGCTGGCTCAAGAAGACAATGATAAACGAGAACGTGTAGTCTATTTCATTAGCCGATGTTGCTTGATTATGAAACACGTTATACACAGGTAGAAAGAGAATGCCTTGCCATAGTCTTTGCAATGAAACGTTTAAGACATTACATGTTAAATCAAGAAACAAGGGTCATTGTAAAGACAGATCACTTACGAACATTCCTCACGCAAGGGTCTTTATCTAAAAAGGTTGGATGATTTATAACCTTAATGGGTGAATTTGAATTAACATTTGTAAACCAAAAATCATTAAGGGACAAATCATTGCAGACTGGTTAGCTGACAATCCATTAGATGGAGGTGATCTGGTAAATCTAGATTTTCCCGATGAGTGCATATACTTTGTCAAAACCAGACCCCCATCTCTACATGCCCTTGGTACACTAACATCATCAATTTTATCATGGACCATACGTACCCAGAAGGTGCCACATCACAACAAAGAAGGTGGTTACGCATTATCGCTTGCTAAATATGTTATCTTAGAACAAGTGCTCTATCGTAAAGCCTTCAATGGAATGCTTTTAAGATGCGTTGACACTGAAGAATCCAAAAAGATTCTTTACGAATCCCATAGTGGGATATGTGGAGGCCACTTTGGTGGTCACGCCACTACTCACAAAATACATCGGATGGGCTATTTTTGGCCCACTCTAACATGATGCCAAAGAGAGTTTGTGCGCAAGTGCCATAAATGCCAAGAATTCTCCCACGAGATTCACATGCCAGCACAAGCTCTACAACCAATCGCAACCCCATGGCCCTTTTCCATGGGGCCTAGATTTGATAGGGAAATTCTCCCCCTCATCAATAGATGGCCATAATTTTATAATCACGGCCACAAATATTTTACCAAATGGGTAGAGGCCATGCCTCTCACCACCGTACTAGGTTCTGTAATCGCTAAGTTCATTTTAATCAAATCATTTATAGGTATGGTGTCCCACAAGTCATTATCTCAGATAATGGCACATCCTTTAAGAATGATGAGGTCCATGAGTTATGCAATAAATTCAAGATAAACCATCATACGACCTCTCTTTATTACCCTCAAGCCAACGGACAAGCTGAAGCCACAAACAAAACATTAAAAGCTATTCTCCTCAAAATAGTTAAGGAGAATAAACAGGATTGGCATTTAAAATTATACCCGCCTTGTGGGCCCATCAACCTCAATAAGAACACCAATGGGGGAAACCCCTTTCTCATTAGTATTTGGGGCAAGAAGTGGTTCTCCCGCTTGAGGTCGAAATACCCAGCCTCCGCATCTCATTACAAGGGATTTTGGGAGAAGAAGCCTATAGAGAGGCACGCCTTTCTCAACTAGAAAGCCTTGATGAGGCCAAGCTAAACGCCAAACAAAGGCACAGAGCCTATGCTGACCGGATGTGCCAAAATATAACAAAAAGGTCTACGAATGAGAAATATACGAGGGAGATCTAGTTCTAAGACTAGACAACCGGATTGATAAGAAAACCGGCGAAGGAAGGAAATTCCAGCCCAAGTGGTTGGGCCCATACCGAGTCATGAAAGACTATGGAAATGGTGCGTATCTCTTATGTACACTAGAAGGTGAGGAATTCAATGAAACTATCAATTCCTTGCATCTTAAACGGTTTTACGCATAGGTCATCAACATCACCATTTGTATATTATATCTACCTACATTGCATTTAGTCACTTAGTTGTTTCATTTTGTTCACTCATTTTCATAACTATTGTGGTCAAGGAACTTATTCTTAAGCAATTCATTACAAGCTTCTGAAAATATTGGCAAAAGCATTCAAAATCATATCTCTTCAGTTTTCATAATATCATCAAATGGTTCCAAAATCATTTCATCAATTCGACAGACAAAGTCTTGACAAAAACCATACCAAGGCCTGCATACTTGGTCATACTCATTCTTTTCTACTTGGTTAAGTTGTTCTTACCTACGGTCTATTCTAGAAGCTTCTTGGTGTCACATCTATCCTTCTTACATCTCTTTGAAACAAGGATACTCCAAAGTCACAAATCAAAAGTGTCAAGTTAAATAAAAATGCTAAACCAAATAGAATATTTTATTTTTACACACTTCTTTGCCCCACCAACCTTCGGTGATGAGCCCGCATCTCTTACTAGTGATGCGAGGTTGAGAAAGGAAAGAAGTGCCCTTACTCACCTATGTCCTGCCTTCGGTGATGAGCCCATGCTTCTTACTAGTAGCATGGGGCAGGGCGTAGGGGGTCTATTCACACAAGTTAGTGAATATTAATATTTTAAAGCAAAGTATATTAAGTGAAATTAAGTATCTAAATTCCAAAGAGATTAAATCCTTAAAACCAGATTTTGTCAACCAAGTTTCCATCCATGGATCTAAGTCTAGATAAACTGGAAAATAAGATACATTCTGAACTATGTAGTAGTTTCGAGTAAGAGTAAGTACGCAAGTCTGAATTTGATTTCTATCAAAACCTTGTCTTTCTCTCATCATTTCCATTCATTCAAACTCATATAATTTGCCCTTCCCAACTCTTGGTGTTGAGCCCTCGCATCTTACTAGTTGCGTGGAGATAGGAGTGGGGCAAGTTCATCTCATTATCACTAGATATTCATCACATTTTTCCAAAATAAGAAGAAGCAATAACATTGCCCAAAGAAGCCAAAAGTTCAGTACAACATTATGTTTTCATCATCACATATCAACATTACAAAAACAAATAAAAGAGAAACATTATGTTATCACTTGTCATCCATTGCATACATTCTAAAAAGCATATAAAAACAAAGATTCTAAAAACATCTAGTATACACATGGGAAACGAATCACAAAATTCTAGATACAAGAAGATCTAGATCCAAAAAGATATATATATATATATATATATATATATATTTTATATATAATGCCATCATGCATCATGCACTAGGCATGGTCAAAATGCTCAATGAGCCCGAAAAATACAAAAACACTCATATAAACATCCACCAAAAATCACTACAAAAAGACACCATGATCTCTCAATCCCTGTGGGATCCCTCAGATGGTGCACGACCGCATCTAGGACTCCTACGCGATGATGCTCTGAATGAACTGAGGGCTCATGATCACGGCCAGTAGTTGTGGTCTCACTATGTGAGAACGAATCCTCCTCATCAAGCGCTCAGCAGTCCTATATCCAGCCAACTCAGTACGAAGGGAGGTCATGATCTTTGCCACCTTCCAGACAGGGGAAAACACATCGGTATGTCATGTGGCCAACTCTAAGGCTCTCCAACGTCCTCAGTAAGCTCGGCCCGAGTACCCTCTCGAAGGGAGCAACAGGGTGTCTGCACACACCTAGTGAATCAAGTCTCACCATCCCTCAGTAGTCACTGCAAATAAAAAAGAGAAATAAACAAGTTAGAAAATTGTCCAAAATAAGGTCAAAAACAAACAAAACAACAAAAGAGAAATATCAACTAAACATTTCTAGCTAAAAAAAAATCAAGAAAAGAGTAGTAACTCACTCGATCTCTAGGCCTCCAGGTGGGATCTAGGATCTGCGCCTACCACTAACGCTACCGACCGACTGTGGAACCTCCCCCAAATTTGGAAAGAAATGACGTCCTCCTACTACGGACTCATCATCTCCCCAATGTCCCGAGAAGGAAACTCCTCTGAGATCAGGGTCACCTTCTCTACACTCTCCTCTACCCTCTCGGCCCTCAAGATACTCTGAGTGTCATGCCACTTAGAGTCACTATCATCCTCCTCATCTGTCCCACTAGCCCCACCTCCAGTCTCATCCCCCGCCGTCTCCTCCTCTGTCTCCTCTCTCACTGAACTCCTCAGAGTCTGAGTCCACATCAATGGGCTCATCTCCTCTCCACTATGAGTAGGACCGGCTCCATCTGAAGTAAAGGTGCTCGAGGAGCACCGGCTACCCCTCGGGCACGAACCACCCGCCTAGCTGCAATGGGAACTCCAGGAGTGATCGTAGTCCAACCTCGGCCTCTAGGACCTCCCCTGGCCTCACGAACAAACCTGTATACTGGCCCCGCTAGAGGAAACATATCAATATAGGGGAGGCCAAACTATTGAGGTACTCTTGTCAAAGGGGTGGATCTCCAACTTCCCCGTCTTGTCTATCAGCTGACTGGTAGTATATAGCAGTCATCAGTGTGTGTGTCTCCTCTCCCCATAACCCTGCCATGGCCTGATAAGGAGTGGCCTCCATGTCTGTAATAGTCAAAGAAGCCACTGGCTGGTGTGGCATCCTAAGTACAGTCATCCCTATCCACCTCGCTACCCTGATAGCCCCGGGATCCTCTGTCCTGTACACCTCTCCCATAGGGAATGATGCGCTCATACACCCAACTCATAACTAGAGTAGGGTGACTCAATGACTGTCCCTATAATCTGACCACCCTATATAAGTCATGATAGGTGGTCCCAAGAATGTCTACTCCCCAAGCGTAAACACGGCCATGCGCCTCAATCTATGTGATAATGGGAGCCCAACAGTATAAGAGAGTATCTCCTCCCTTGTCCCCAATCAATCGTGAAGCCAAGATACCCATAATAGCCTGGGGAGCACAAGGATAGGAGAATCAACAATGGAATGGACCTTCACCCCCTTCTTCGAGCCCATGGAGACAACAACATCTCCCATGTAGGTGGCCCACTAAACCATCTGAGATCTGGATACTGTTGTCTTGAGAGACAGCCACCTCCCAAGAATCGGGACCCCCAATATGCGATAAACGTCCTCTAGGGTGATAGTCCACTCACCCCTAACTCCTGGAAATCGAAAAGTGTTCTGATCTATCCCAATATGAAAATAAGTCACACAATATGTGACTAGTAGGTGCAACATGAGGGACCTGTGCAATCCTCCAAATGCCAGCCCTCTGTAGAGTATCTCGCTCTGCCTGAGTAAGTGCCTCTAACACTGCTGGGAGCCAATCACACTCCCTCTCTCTACCATCTGATGTACTCCTCCTTCTTCTGCATCCACCCAAAATAGAGAAAAAGAGTAAGTTAGTAACATAATCCAACTAGAAAAATCATCAAGAACATATAAAAATGTCAAAAATGCAAAAACAATTAAAATTTACATCTTTTTTTGCATTCTGTTTGAAACCACCACCCTGTGTAGAGGCGGTTCCTAACCACCACCTTCCCACCTTCGGTGTGGTGGTCATGTAACCACCACCTTATGAAGTGGCGGTCCCATAACCACCGACCTTCATAGGGCGGCGGTCCCATGACCGCCACCCTGCAGGGCAGGCCCCTGTCCCCAAATCGCCAAATGGCTCGAAAGCCCTAAAAACACTTTAAAAAAGCAAAAAAATGCACCATTTTAACTAAAATAAAGACCTACCCTATGGGCGCCCCCCTAGAGACTCATTTAAAACTAACATTTTCAAAAATGATCCCCCAAGACCAAGATTTTAACATTTCTATATTTTAGGTTTAAAAATGATAAATTGAGAAGAACTAACCTGAGACTTCATGGGTCGATGTCCTACTCTCGAGGCATGATCACGATCTCGCAATGAACATTTTTGACTATACTCTCATCGAAAAATGGTCACCGTGGGTCCCAGAGCTCAAAACCACCAAATCAACACACGCAAATGAATAGTAAAATGAGTTCATTATATATATATATATATATATATATATATATTCTAATTTTAATTTTGTTTTGAGTGTTCTCACGCAGAGTTGGAGCGCCGACGGAGGTAAGTTCTCATCCCCACACAAATGGTAAGTCCTCATTTCATGTTAATTTAGTATTTATTTTTCATTTATTTTATCTATCTACACTTGAGTCCTCTTTTCATTTTTAGAGATAGCGGGAATTTGGATGGTGACATTTTCGACACATGGGTGTCAGGTATAGCTTCTAACTCCCCATTTTGGGACCGCCATACTCGGACCCACCATTTTATGCCTCTTCATGGCTAAAATGCTTCTCTCGAGGGGCAATATGTACGTACCCAAAAATGTAGGTATTGTACTACCGGAAAGAGGTTACGAAACCCCAATGATGATTCAGATCTCTTCACAAGGTGTTTAGAATCCAAAAAAGCTCGCCAAGTATACATTTGCATCCTAGAAAGCCTTGTCTAGCTTTTGCATGTTTTGTTCTAACCTCTACCCCCTTTTCCTTGCATTTTGTCTTTAAGTTACAAACCGCCACCACTCTACTCTAGGTGGCGGTCCCATGACCACCGCCCAGAGACAGGCGGCGGTCGGTCTCAGAACCCCTCCTGCACGGCAGGGGGGTCCTGTGCGTGTTTTCCAGAACGTTCCGATGATTTCATCAAAACGTAAAAATTCAAATTTCTATCCACATTCCTCAACCACTAAAGCTTGCATTTATGTTTTGGCCACCCATAGTAAATAGTGTTTTCCCTTTGTTTATATTAGAAGAGTTCAATTTAGACTTACCCTCTGGTAAATCCAAATGCTATAAATACTCAACTTGTCCACAAGCAAATGGCCCCTCTCCTTCCATGTTTTGATTATTCAGTTTGTTTGAAGTTCTTGCATGAGTTTCAATAGTTTTATATTTTGTATGAATTCTCAGCCTCTCTTCTGCTTTAGAGATCATTTGATCCTCATACTTTCATTTTACTCCATTGTTGTCCCATACAAACTTAGCATAAGGTAGTTTCACTTTTAGATTAGAATCCATTTGATAATCTTAGAGTTGTAGGTTTTGTTTTGTCACAAGAAATAGATCCTGAATTCTCGGTATTTTGTGTTGTATCCCCGCAATAAATCCTGCTAGGAATTACATAGTCAAGCTCTGTTCACTTGCACTATCCCTCTCTTACTTGCATTGTATTCGGTTTATATCCAAAGCTTGCCATTGTTCGAGCATCTTCTTCTGCTGACACTATCACACTCACATTTTTCTAGATTCACGAGAACACGAAGGAACGAGGAGATCACACTGAGGGGACAAGTCACGATACGACTGGATTTACCACTGTTCTGTAAACTCCAGGTTTGAGCTATCAAAGTTGTAGTTACAATATATCAAATAGAGTAGCAAATCATTTTATTTCAAGTTAAAATTCACTTTCAATATTGCTAGGGAAGTTGTGGGGAATGATAGTTTCTGAGAAACTATGATTCATTCCTCACTTCTGAGGAAGGATTGAAAGTCTTTCAATTAAACTAGTTAAGTTATTTAATATTTAGGATAAATTCACAACTGCACAGGCAAATAGCTACATCAGGCTAACTTGCTTGTTTTAAATTTTGTTATTAGATTAATTGTCCATTATCTGAATATATTAGAATAGCTTCTCTTTTAATTTCATTCAAATACGCATCATTGAAAATACAAAAATAAAAGAAATATAAGCATAGTGTAGATATATCTTTCATAGTTAGTTTACTTGTTTTAGTTAAAGTTTAATCTTCTTTTGCATGACAATTACGGGACCCAGAGAGCCCAGGGAATACGTATTCGAACCGGTAGTATCTCAGCCAAATCTCTTCACAACGTTAACGGATATAGATCAAGGGCTTAGGATTCAGGTCTTTCAAACGACAACAAACCAACAAGCAATTAGTGAACAATTGAGACAATTGAATATTGAAGACGACAAAGCATACACATTTTGGTCAAGTCAACCCAACTATAGACTGCCCTGATAGGATATCCGCATGACCATACAAGAACCCGAAAGAGAACAAATATTTGGCTGTGATCCATTAGTTCCATAGCCAGACACAGGAGACCTTCTCATCGACATAGATACAAGGTTGTGTATACAAGTTTCCAGAACACCCGTAAGGTATTCTGAGAAAATCACACAACTCCTGGTACTAAACATAGAAGCTGAAAAGGCTTATGACCATTGGATAGTCAGAAGAAGAGATTGATTCTTCACATGACCATAACAGGTCCACAACAACCACAAACTCATGGTTGTGATCCCCAAGTCCCACAACCCAACGGGCCTGCAAGTCAAGTCACTCGGGCTTTAAGTATCCTGACACCGGTTTATGAACGCAATCCAACATTTTTGGTATTTAGATCCTCACCACTCCCCATGCCTTGTCAGAAATATCATAACACAATTTTCCATATTAAATATATTGGAAGCCAATCAATCCAACATTTTTAAGAGAGCTTTCTTTGCCTTAGATTCAGAAATCCTAAAAGATATCACCCATAGTTTCTACAAATCCATTCCATCTATCACTACCATTTTCCATGACTCATGTGGGATTTTACTCCACAAGAAAGAAGAATACAAACAACGCCTCCAGTGCCCTTCTAAATATGGAGTGGATCTCTCACCAAATCTTTGTAGAATAAGCTTAGGTTCAATGCCAAAATATGCCAAAATATGTGAGTGTAAGAATGAATCATTTTCTCCCCCAAACGCTTCCTTTTATAACTTTTCATTACCTTTTTCCAAGTTGGGTGTTCCATGTGGAACTTAAAGTGACTTAAGTGACCCCACCAAAGAAATAGAATAATAAAGTACCATGAGTCCCCCTCAACAACAAACTATAACAATTATTCCCACCAAGTTGTTTAATACTAATGCCGACAGAAAAATAAAACAAATAAGAAAGGGGGTAATCAATCATCCATACCCAATAGCCTCCAGTGTTGTTAACCCCTCGGGTATAACCAAGACTAAGACTAAAAAATGTCCCTTAGGCCCTTGGTGAAGGAACAGAGACATTACAGTCCTCCCTTCCCGAAATTATCTTGTCCCCAAGCAAATGCAAATTGTGATATTGTAAAGTCTTCTCTCCCTCCCAAGTAGCATCCTCAAGTGGCAAGTCTCTCCACCGCACTAAGTACTCTGTGATCACCCTATTCTTGAGCTTCCTCTATCTCACCTCAATGATAGATTCTGGTTCCAAGACCAACTTCCCCTCATCATCCAATGGTGGAAACTCCGTAGAAGGCACAATATGTTGTCCTAGTGCCCTTTTGAGGCACGAAACATGAAAAAACAATGTGTATCTTGCTGTGCTCGGGAAGCTCCAACTCATATGCAATTTCCCCAACTCTTCGTGTTATCTTGTTTGGACCATAGAATCGCAGTTTCAGCTTCTCAACACCACTCTACTTGAGTGAGGATTTTCTGTAGGGATGCAAATGTAGAAAGACTAGATCTTCTACCTCAAAGACCTCTATACTTTGTGCTTATCTGCATAGACCTTCTGCTGATTATGTGCTTTCTGAAGGTTCTCCTTGAGGGCTCTCAGAATGTCATGGTTATCCTGTAACCAATCACAAGATTTGGGAGCTCGGCTATCTCGATAATATTGAATCTGTAAATGACGTAGCATCATACTCATACATTCCCGAAAGGAGTCATGTCAATGCTCATCTAGTAGGTGGTATTATAGCAATACTCACCCATGTGTAGCCATCTAATCCATGCACGCTGATGTCCTGTCACATAACTACACAAATATCCTTCTATCCACTTATTAACTATTTGTGTCTTCCCGTCAGTCTGTGGATGGTAGCTAGTGCCAAGAATCAATTTTGTGCCTGCAAGTCTAAAAATCACCTGCCAAAAGGTGCTCATGATGAACTTGTCCTTGTCACTAAAAATATTTTTAGGTAAACCATGAAGCCTAAAAACACCTGTATAGAATAATTAAGCCACCTATGGTGCCTTATGCCCCTTAGGCATAGAAAAGAAATGGGCATACTTGGTTAATTGATCAACTACCACATATATGCAATCATGCCCATGTACTGAGGGAAGCCCTGTGATAAAATCCATGGATATGCTCTCCCACTTCTGCTTGAGAATAGGAAGAGGTTGTAGTAGTCTTGTTGGGAAAGAATGCTCGGCTTTGGTTTTCTGGAAAACCACACACTCTCTAATATGATTAAGGACGTCATCCTTCACCCTTTCCATGCAAATCTCTCCCTGATATACCTGTAGGTCTTAAAATATCCAAGATGTCCCGCTAGAGGTGTATCATGCACTACCCAAAGGATTTTCTCCTTCATCTTGGATTTTGGTACAAGGAAGATCCTATCCTTGTAGTATATGAGGTCATCCAAGACCTTGTATCTATCATCTTGTATGATGCCATCCATAATCTCACATGCAAACTGATTTTTGGAATACTCAACAAGTATGTGAGCCTTCCAATTTGTTGAAATCTCAGACATAGAACTAAGCATAGAGGTAAGGTGAGGCCTCCTAGATAATGCATCAACAACAACATTATTCTTACCTTTGGTGTACTCTATGTCGAAGTCATATGTTTGCACCTTGTTCACCCATCTCTATTGGCGGTCATTGAGATCCTTTTGCCTTAGGAAGAACCTCAAATTGTTGTGATCCATACGAACCACGAATTTGTTGCCCACAAGGTATTGTCTAAATTTTGCCAAAGCATGCATAATGGCCAACATCTCTTTGTCGTAAATCGAGTACCCCCTCTCCATAGGGCTCAATTTCTAACTCTCGTAGGAAATGGGATGCCTATCTTGCATAAGAACTGATCCAATACCCTCACCTGATGCGTCACATTCAAGTATGAATGGACGAGAGAAATATGGCAATGCAAGAATGGGACATGAACTCATCACCCCCTTAAGGTGATCAAAAACCTGTTGTGTTGATTCTGACCAAGCAAAAGCCCCCTTCTTGGTCAAATCCGTCAATGGTGCAGTCAAGTGAGAGAAGTTCTTCACAAACCTCTTGTAGTATGTGCATAGCCCCAAGAACCCTCTCAATTGTGTCAATGTCCTAGCGGTGGCCAATCCAATATCACCTAAATATTTTCCCTATCAACCTTGACTACACCTCCACCAATCACATATCCCAAATACAATAACTATGTCATACCAAACTCACACTTAGAAGCTTTCGCGTATAGCGAGTTAACTTCCAACATACTCAACACCTCATCAATATGTCTAATGTAATCCTCCCAAGTCTTGTTGTAGACCAATATGTCGTCGAAGAAGACCAATACAAACTTCCACAAATGGTGGTTGAACACATGGTTCATACAAGATTGAAAAGTGGTTGGTGCATTAGACAACCGAATGGCATCACTAGAAACTCAAAGTGATCATAATGACATCTGAAATTCATCTTATGCACATCCTCCTCTCTAACCTTGATCTGGTGATATCCATATCGCAAATCTATTTTTAAAAATAGATTGCCCCAAGTAGCCCATCTAATAACTCATCAATGTGTGGCATTCGATACGTATTTTTTATTGTTTTCTTGTTTAATGCACGGTAATATATGCACATCTGCATGGTTCCTTCCTTCTTCACCAATACTATTAAAGAATCAAAGGGACTTAAACTAGGTCTAATATGCCCCATCTCTAAGACCTCATGCATAGTCCTCTCAATCTCATCCTTAAACCGTTTAGGATGACAGTAAGGAGTAGTAACCACCACTTGTTGTCCTCAAGCTCAATCACATGCTCAAATCCCCTGTCTAGAGGCACACCTAGAGGTATATCACCAAAAACTGCATTGTGTTTGTCCAGTAGGCCCTGACATCTATGAGGTAATTTGGTTGATCGTCCTTTAACTTCTTGTTCGTAACCAGGCATTGTACCACCCAACCCACTCTGTTGTGCCTGTAAATCTTCTCGATCCATTTGGTTGTGACCACCTTGGGTGCATCCGTAGATAATCCCCTCAATATCACGTTCCTCCCTTCGGACCTAAACTTCAGCTCCATAGTCTGAAAGTTAGTCTGAACTCTCCAAGAGAGTGGAGCCACTACACTCCCAATACAAGGTTGGTCTCTCCAATACCAACAATATAAAAGTCATCGGTAATTGTATAGTTACCCATCGTAATGCTCAATTGTGGGACTTGTGTGCACCTCATAGACTCTTTATTGGCTACAACCACGTTGAAGCCTTAAAATCCTCTGTCTGCAACCCTCGTCTCTCCACTAACAATGCATCAATAAAGTTGTGGGTAGCCCCACTGTCGATGAGCACCACTACTCACTGACCCTACAGAACTCCTCTGACCTTGAATGCCTTGTACCTCGGGGTACTAGACAAAGTGGCAATAGTCTCTTGAGGGAAAGTCTCATTCTCCTGTTCAACACCAACGACTTCCCAAAGCATCTCCATCCTCATCATCCAATCCCTGAATCTCCTACTCCTCATCTTCGTCACCGTCACTCTCCTAAAAGACCTCAATAAATTGGGCCTTTCCTTTCCCCATGCAATCATGTCCTGGAGCCCAAGGTGTGTGGCAATCAAAACATAGTTTCTTTCGCCTCAACTCATCTCTAACCTCCCGAGATATGAATGGTTTCTTAATCGTATCATGTATGGGTGAAGGTAGCTTCTATTGAAAACCATTTGGTCTACCCTCTACTAAACTCGAGGTGGAAACTTTGACTTTGGAGTAAATAACTCCAAATCTCGTGCTCTCCTAATAGCATCATGCAATGACGAAGGCTCAAATGCCTTCACAAGTCCTGCTAATGCATCTGTCAAACCTATTATGAAGAGTGAATTCAATCTCATCTCTGAAACATCAGGGACCATATCTAACAACGTGTTTGAAAGTTTGCAATGTATATGTCTAAAGAACTTGTCTGTCTCAAATGAGTCAACTCTCTGAAATACCTATCAAGATCCCTCCTGTCAAACCTACTCATCAACCTTTGTGTGAACTCCGCATAGGTACCAATATGCATGTGCCCCTGTGTAATAAGACCATGATGCCACCAGTCATGTGCATCTCCCTCAAGGTGTAGGATTGCAAACTTAATTACATCCTCTTCGCACATGAGATTCAAGTCAAAGTAGGTCTTAAATTTCTAAATCTAGGAATGCATTGTACACTTCTTAGACCCATCGAAGTGTGGAATAAAAATCTACCTCAATCTCCTCTATAACTTTGGAACCCGCATAGTGTGATCCCTTTTGGGCCTACTACCGATCTTCATCTTACAATACTGCAAAAGGCATGTTAGCTTTAAACCCTTCACTCAAGGATTCATATTCATCCAACAAGTCTCTTCATAAAAATATCGATTGTTGTCTCATTTATGTATTTTCCGGATCTTTCAAAAATGCAAGCTCATGCATGCTCAAGTGTGTATTATGGGAACGGAGAGTGTGCTACCCTAAATTGATATTTTCACCTCTTCGACTCGGCTACCCCGTGTTACTGTTTTCTCCTTTTTCCGCATGATTCTCAACTTTGCCATGCACTAATATTTTGGTGAGCTAGCTCAAATAAAGATTAGTGGTCTCATGTTGTTTAACCATATCGATAAATAATTATTTCATCATCTCTTTGTTCAATTCATCATTGTCACTCATTTTCTACCCTTCTTTTTGCGGTGTATTTCTTATGGATAAACTTTCATTCACACCCAAAGCAAGATAGAGGAAAGGTGAATTTGATACCACTAAAATATCTCTTATGGGATATCACTTACAATCCACAAAATATGTAAAAATTTACAAAAAAATGAAAATTTGTTTTTTTCGTAATTAAACCAACTAGGGTAGCGAATTGAAATTTAATGATAACTTGCAAACTATTTATCCAAATCTCACGAAATTTTATAGAGAGCTTGCTAATATGATAACAAAGACTAGAAAAATATTTTTGGATTTTTCTGAATAATATATAACTGCCAGTAATTTTCAGAATGCCCTAAACTACTAGAAAACTTCAAAATTCATAACTATGTGAATACAATTGATAAAAATATGATTTTTTGGAAATAACATCTACAAATTATATAGAAATGAACCCAACCTCCAGATCTGAAAATGAACACTTGGAAACCCTCGAAAAACCTGCTGCAAATCCCTAGGGCTGACGTCACCCTATAGAAGGGGCTCGAAATCCACCAAAATGCCTCCAAAAGATACACTAACTCGCCTTAAATAATGAGAATAATCTTATATGCAAACCCTTGAAATTTTCACACCACAGTTCGAAAATGGCCTCAAACACTTCCTAAAATCTCCGTAATATCTACCTAAATATCTGCTCTAAATAGGCTTTAAAATAGCAAACTAGAGAGGATCTTTCACCACCAAAGAGTGCCCTACCAATTAGGAGTGGATCGCTCACAATCGAAACTACGAGTTCTTGTGGGATTTTACTCCACAAGAAAGAAAAATGTAAACAGAAGTCGCTCAATGCCAAAATATTTGTGAGTGTAAGAATGAAACCTTTTCTCCCATATTTTTTTACTCGTTTATATTCGTGTCTTAGGTTTTCGTGGATAATAGATTTTATTTTTGCAAATTATGATAGTTTAATGCTATAGAAAATTGGTGATGATGATTATCAACCTTTGGGGAGGGGCACCCCTCCCCAACTCTTAACAATATGGGAAAACTATGGCATGTCAATGTTATGTTGGATGATGCCAATGAAGTAGGGGTGAGTTGGTTGGGTTATTTGGATATTTCCAAGCTCACCAAAGGTTCGATTCCCACTGAGGCATTTGAGGTTGGTTGTGGTCGTGAGTATTTGGTGATGGATCATATGGAATGTGTAGGAAGGGTCTTGGGGTTTTGTGGCCCCCTGTCTATGTCCCAGCACCGATTGTCACTCCGATGATTAAAAAGCAAAAACATAGGAAACGGGACTCTTCAACCCTTGTTTACCAATAAAAATGTTATATTGAATAATTCAAATAGTAACTTGAATTTAATCTCTTTAAAATCATAATATAATTTTTCATTTTTTTGTGAAATAATATAATAATAATAATTCATTTTTATAACCCTTATGGTTGGCTCAAGTGGATGGGACCAACGACTTAGGTCTCAAGTTCAATTCCTAACTTATCTACAATGCATGGAGCAAGGCATCTATGCATCAACCAAAGTTTATAAGAGCTTGCCATATAGTTTAAGTTGTGGCTACACACTACTCCAAGTAACTAAGCATATGATTTCTTTGGTCATTAAAAAATAACAATATTTTGTTTCTTATAGCTATCCTAAGATTTTTTAATATATCAATTAATCTTGCCATATACGTATGGGAAGAGATGATGGGGTTTCAATAATTTGGACCGTGGCCATACTTATTATCACCATTGTAACTCACATTGCAAGCATTGTGATTAATAGCAATCTAATTATCAACATTGATTATCATCAATTTAACACACATCACAAACATTTTGATTGGTAGCATTCAAGTGGGTACCATGGCATTTCACATAGGAAGGAATAAAAAAATTGATGCATTACTAGCAATTGAATTATTGGTGTTCATAATTGCTTCTTTTGGCCTTTGGACATTCTAGGCTTTGTGAACATTTTTGTTTCTAAAGTAAAAATTTAATCTATCTTGTGTTATGTACACATAAAACACAATGTATTAGCTATTTTGAAAGCAAGTAAGTTGTGCATTAACTGCATGCTACTAGTAACCTTTAGTCTAGTAAATATATTTTGCAATTATAATGCTTTCAAAAGGAATGAAGATTAACCACTAAAACAACCATACCTCTAAAAGGAATAAAGATTAGCCACTATAACAAAACAATTACATCTACCTCTTTTATGACGAGCAAGTGTTTGAATTTCTCAAGGAGAGACCAAATATAATACCCAGTTTCATTAAAGACTCCAGACATGATTCTTGAGAACAATTTTAGATTTACAATTCTTCCTAAAGGAATAAAGATTGGCCACTACAACAATTATACTTCTAAAAGGAATAAAGATGAGCCATTGTGACAAAACAATTACATCTATCTCTCTTGCGAAGAGCAAGTGTTTGAATCCATCAAGGGGAGACCGAGTGTAATACCTGGTCTCATCAAAGACTCGAGACATGGTTCTTGAGAACAAGGGTTTGGAATTCTCAAGGATAGACCTAGTACAGTGCCTAGTTTCTTTAAATACTAAAGATTTGATTCCCACTTTAAAAAAACTACGTAGGTTTAGATTTCCATACAAATGTGTAATGGGTTATGAATCATATGTTTTAATTGATAACAGAATACCTAAAAATCAAACGACATTTTCAAAAATTATTTTCCATATCAGCATAATATTTTTAATGAAATGTCCACAATTCCATTCAAAAGCTTTAGTCATACAAGCACTCTTTCTAGACAATTAGTGATGTAGTAGCATTTAAGCCTCTTACACATTAATGGTAAAAAAAAATGAATATCAGTCATGTTAGGTATGGGGAAACAAGGTAAAAAAGGTATGTTAGGCGATTAGAGAGAACATGAAATGTGCGGGAATGGATGTCATATCCAAGATCTCAAGGCCTTTGACATTAGAGAAATATTGAGTGAGAAGACTCGTGGAGCTTAAGAATTGGTGTGAAAATCAAAATTGGTTGCTCGAGAAAAAGATGGAGTTGGCAACCTACATGGACATTCTAGCAACATTTTTCCAACAAATTTGACAAATATACTCAATGCATATCCCAAAAGAAAACTGAACTGCATGCTCATTGAAACATTATGTTGACAAGGAGGTGAGGAAGGCTCTCATATTAACAACACGAGATAGCACAGTATCGTTTCATTGGAATTCAAAAGAAAATGAAATTTGATAGAAATTGGGTTTAAGACATTCCAAAGTTATAAAAGCAATTATAAATGACGTCAAAAAAAGTATTTGCACAGAAAGGAAAATAGCCACATGGCATTCATATTAACTGTCCATGCCATGGAATCCTGCAACTAAGTAAAAACTAAGGTCCCTCATTTCAAATATTGCATTTAGCCAATACAAACTTTTAGAAAGCAACTATTCGTTCTAGGTATTGTATAACTACCTCCCAACTTCTCCAGTGTGATTGTTTGGAACTATTAATTGATATTAATCACATATATAATTGCAATCTGCAGACAAGGGCATATATGAGGCTTCTGGTGATAATTTCCCAGCGAATTTTACAGGAAAGTATAAATTATTTGGATAGCTTATAAAATGAGCAGTTTAAAGGACATTGTTCGTCGTCAAAGGTATTCTTAAAAAAGGCATTTAATTGAATTCCTCCAAAAAAAAATAATGTGATGACTGTTTATATAAGAAACTAAAGCGCAAAACATGGTACTCATCCAAGTCCTGAATATCACAACAAAAGTTAAATCGTGTTAAATAGATGGGAAAATTTTCAAGCGACCATGTGACCATTAACTGTAGAAGTAGGAATAATCATGGACCATTTGAACTTTCACATTAAATTGCCAATAAACAAATCCATCAAAATTCAAGAATATCCCATTAAACAATTTATTTTGGATGTAAACTACACACATCAGCATATCCCCTCATGTACCAAGTCAACTTTGAACATGGGCTTGTTGAGCACGTCCAAAGTAATTGGAGACTAATCCCATGATAGCAAACCTGAAACAATATAATGCAATATTTCAACCAAATGAAAGGAAAACAGAGAAGGAAACATTGAAAATGAGAGTCTATTTAACACCTACAAAATTTTAAAACGGTTAAAGAGACTTTTAAGAAAGCAATCATGTAGAACTTTAAAAGCAAGATACAAATTACTTAACATTGTTAATCCTAAGGCATAATATTCATAACAAAAGTAGCTTATAATATTCATTTCATTGTATGTTATCCAATGAGAAAATGCAAGCGGTTAAAATTTCTGCAAGTCAGTCATATAATGACATTGTGCTTTAATTGAATTTTAAGGTGTTTTGTGCTCTCTGTATTTTCACCACCTAAACCCATCTTCTTAAAGTCGTATACCATGCAGAAGACAGGAAAATAAAATATAGACTACCTCAAACCCAACCAAGCAGACAGATCAGCAAAATGAATGCTAGAATGTTTGTGCACACACCCACAGAAAGAAGGAACAAGGAGAAAGGGAGAAAAAGAGAAAAGAGAAAAACTAATAAATAAGAAAGTCAGAGAAAAAAATAGTGAAAGGGAGACAAGGTAGGAGGAGAAAGAAAGGAAAAATAGATAAACAGAGATCTGGCAAGTAAACAAAAAGAAAATCCCTGCCACTAGAGATGATACAGTACCTACCTTAAAGACTTTTATACACCTGATTTTTAATCATATATTGAATTTGCAATGCATTCAAAACACCATATGTTGCCAACATGCATATTTTTTAATTTGTATGATTTTTCAAACATCTGGCCTTAAGTTCTTGCCTGTCCCAAATGCAAATATGAAAAAAAAAATCTAAAATTTCAGAGTGGAGATGGAAACTAATATTGCACAAGAAACAATTGCTAGATTATGTTATTTTCCATTAAAAAGTAGACATGTTAGTTCAAATTTTACCAAATTTTAAAGAAAACTCCCAAACCTATTTTTAAATAAAAACGTATGTTTGATTTTTAAAAATACACATGTTTGATTTTAAATTAAATTGTATGTTTGATTTTAAATAGAGGCGTATGTTTTATTTTAAATAGAAGCATATGTGAGCAATCAAACCTGTGATGTTCTCCTCTAATGTATGTCCTTTGCATATGTGTGCGTGTTGCAAATTTTCTCGGTGTTACTTTATTCATCTAGTACAATATGTGTTGGTTACTTCATGCTCTTCCAGTTCTATAACCCTAGACCTCAATTTAACCATAAAAATTAGTAGTGTTGCGTCAAGTTCTCGATATGTATTCCATCCATGACAGATGATAGCAATGGGCAAGAGGTGGAAGGAAGGTAAGAATTATATGCTTATAAAGCTTTGAATTTAATTGTCAAAATCTCAAGCATGTAGTTTTCACAAATGAAATTGTGAAGTGTGAAGCCATAGAGAACAAAACAACAAAGCAAGAAGCCCTGCAACTCTAACAACAAAGACAGAAATTCCATCTAGCCTGTGGCCTCAAGATTGATCCATAGGGATCAGAGAAAAACACACCACTTCATCAGTTCCATCCGCCAGTTCCATCCGCACCAAGAAGAAGAAGGAAATGAGGCAAACGAAGGTTCTGGACAGAACCGCCGCTCTATGCAAAGCGGCGGTTGCAAAACTGCCGCCTGCAGGGCAACGATCCTATAATTGCCGCCCAGCCGGGCGGCAGTTCTAAAACTGCCGGTCTACTCGGGCGGCGGTCTTGAGACTTTTGAAAGAAAAGACGAATGGACGTGAATTTGAAGCGCCTGACTGTGTCTCTTCCCTTCCATGCCCTTTCACATCCTCCAGTGCACGGGAGGACATGGGAAGGCCTATAAATGCATGAAAGGAGCAAGAGAATTGATCATTCGAAGATCCAGAGAGATCGAGAAGCAGAGTATTAACATGAGAGCAAGTGAGCAGAGATTCTTCAGTGTTGGAGTGGAATTGTAGGAGCAAGGTGTAAGAAAACAAAGCAAGCAAGCAATTGGAGAGGAGGTTTACATTGTTGCTTCTTTTCATACTTATTGTAATCTGTACAATTTGATTAATTGGCCAATACAAGTGGGAAGAAAGAGCAGTTGCCCTTCCCAACTGGTTTTCCCTCATTGGGGTTTCTAGGATAAAAATTCTTGTGTTGTGTGTAGAATTCTTTTAGCATTTCTCTACAATTTTGTCCTAAGCACTAGATAATCAGTCACTAAAGCTCTAATCTTCAATCAATCTGTCATTTTCCAAAGTTGAAAGTAGAACAACATAATTGTGTGATTTCATAGAGTTCCAAAGTAGAAGTTTACGGATCATTTTGGTATCAGAGCTGATTATATATCCAGAGATGTGGAATTCAATTCTTTCTTGTGATTTGTATGATAGTGACAAGGTCCAAAGGCGAAGAAGTTTTACCTTGCGAGCTAGATATTTCTACGAAGAAGTGGAAACAGAGAATTCAAGCTCAAATGGAGGAAGAGAACTTGGTCCGTAGAGTCGAGATGCTAGAGACCATGATGGATAGGTTGCATAGAAAACAAGAAGAGCTTTCAGATCTGCAAAAGACAGCTTCAGTTAAGCAAGATTCCATGGACTCGGTGGTTCGAGCACTAGCCGAAAAATTCGGTATCGGAAAGAGCCACGAAGAGGAAGAATGGGAAGAGCATGAAGAAGAGACGCCAATTGTAAGCGAGAAGGTAAAATCTGCTCATACACCTTTTAAAGTCGAAATGAAAGTTGAAATAAAGAATTTTGAAGGACAAGTAGATGCAGAATTACTGGATAAATGGCTAAAACAGTTGGAAGTCTATTTTAGTGTGCATAATGTCACTGAGGCACAAAGGATCACCTTTGCACGTCTCAAAATGGAAGGTCATGCTCTGGTTTGGTGGGAAACCCATCTAGCCACTTGTGAGAAGAAGAAACGTCCTATTGTCAGTACTTGGAAAGGTTTTAAAGAATTGATTAGAGCTAACTTCTATCCTATTGGCCATAAGACTGACATGATGATTAAGTGGCAGTACTTTAGGCAGGGCAGCGGTCAAAGTGTGCAAGACTACACTACGGAATTTCGGAGACAAGCCATGTTGCTAAATATGGACTTGGAGGATGAGGACATTCTGACCAAGTATTTGGGAGGACTTCACACTCACCTTCGAAGGAAGGTAATCTCCATGAAGCCCAAGGATCTCAATGAAGCTTGTATACAAGCATACTACATTGATGACGAGAAGAAGCAAGGAGAGACAGAGCCAAAGGGAGACCAGTCAACAGATCAACAGAAAAAGAACAAGGGAAGACAAGTAGCAAAGGTAAATGGAAAGGTAAACATGCCGCTACTTGCTTTGCATACTTGTAAAGATCCTAAGAATTTTTGTAAGAATTGTGATATAAATGGACATATTGACGCCACATGTTGGAAGTTGCATCCGAAATTACACCCAAAGCACCGAACCAAGGATTCCAAGAAATCCATGGCCGCTGAAAGACAGAAGGAGAGGTGGAGATTGAGGATGATTCGGATGTAGACGAAAGGCTGGGATGCACGGCCACTAACATGTACAACGGAGCAAGAAGAAGAGATGAGTAAGCTTTTCCAAATCATAATCCAAATCAAGAAGACTAAGGTAAACACTTTAGTAGATTCTGGTTCTCAATCAAATCTGATTTCTGATGCGGTTGTAGAACAACTTGGCCTAGAGACTTACGCGCATCCACATCCATACCCATTGGGATGGGTGAAGAGGGGTGTAGAAATACAAGTTACAAGAAAGTGTAAGTTTCAGTTTGGGATAAATACCCAATATATTGATGTATTAGAGGTTGATATCATTCCACTTGATGCATTTGACGTTGTCTTGAAGTCCTTACTTGTATGCCAGGGATGTTGTGTTCACAAGGAGGGAGAACCGGTACATGATGGGTCAAGGACGGAGTCAATTTCAACATCCGGGCACACCAGAGCAAATCAAAGAAGGCTATGGTAAGTGCCAACCAAGCATAGAGACTTATTCAAGCAAATCACCAGTTTTGTTTACTTTCATTGGAAGAAAAGCAAAATGGACTTGAGAGCACAGATATTTTGGATAGCACTTGTCAGTTTTTGCAAAAGAAGTTGTTAGTGCGAAATCACAGCACCCCCAAATGAGTTATGGATCTAGCTTTTCTAAGGCAGGGTCATTTGGTGTGATTTGCATAACATTGGATCATTCCCCAAGTTGTGGGACTTGCAAATGGGAATGATCCTCCAAAGAAGGTTGGTTCCTCTTCCTAATCCTAGCACTAAACTACTTCTAAGGAAATGCGACTATCTACTCCTAATCTAACAATTCCAAGGGACCAGGGGAGAGAGAGAGAGAGCATAAAAATAAAAAAATCCTACACTACAAAGGTGATAGCACCGAGAAAAGGGAACTGCTGATCACAAACCCAACTGCCTGAAATGGAGAGGGTAAGCAATGGAGAGGATGGACGAGATGCATCACACCCAAGGATAAAGTTAACACAGAACACCATTTCAAACCCCTTAAACACAGCTCCCAAAACTTGCAATGGACATCAGAGATATGCACAATATACCCTACAATGGTGAGAGGCGAGAAGAGACAACAAAATGAGCAAAGGATGGACAAAACACATCACGAAACAGATTTTATTGCTCCAGGAGTTCACACAATACACCATTAATGAGACAAGAGGCAGAAAATGCCATTACAAAGCCAAGGAAGGAGGCTTAAACTCCACATTCACCCCTGGAGAAGAAAGAGAGAGGGGCGAGGAAGAAGAATGAACAACCCTTTACAATGAATCCTACCCTGTATTTATAGATTTGATTGGAGAGAAGAAAGAGAGAGGGAAGCGGGAGAAGTGGGTTGAAACTCAACCACTTTGTTGTTAATGCTTCTGATAAAATATGCCCCAAATCCGTCTTTACTGCATGATTCCTTGATTCGGCACCTTGAAAGAAGAGGAAATGGCGGAAATAGATCGAATTTGATCTAGTTGTTGAGACAGATGGATCCTGCATTGAAGGCCCGAAGACGTTTCCTCCATTTCCTTCACCTAACCTCCTCAAAAATAAAGTCTCAGACCTCCATGGCGTGGGTGAGGCCGAGATCTTTCCAATGGTGTCAGATCTGCAATATTTCAAGCCCTGAGTCGAAAGATATGCCCCTTCGAAGTTTGTATTGGGTCCATATGAATGGACAGGGAAAACAGTTTGAAAAATGGGCCCCCCTTTTGGTTTGGGACATGTGGCAGCCGGATTAGAACAAAAAATCGGTCTTGCGGGTCCGCAATTTATCTTTTGCCCTTTGAACGAAAGGCAAATTTTCACTTTTCCTCCGACTCCCGCCTTGGCTTTGACTTGGGTTCTAACACTAACTTTTTCCCCGACGGAGTTGCAGGCCATTTTGCAACTTTTACCCTTTTTGTGATAACAAGGGGCAAAGAATCAACTTTTCCCCGACGCCCGCTTTCCTCTGGGACAAGCGTCAGTCTGGCACTCGTTTGGTCTTCCCCTTTTTGCTCGGTTCCTCTGCGGCACTGCCCCTTCTTCTCTGACCCTGCAATTCCATTGTTGAGTCCTCCCTCGACCCTTTAAATAGATTTAAGATATGGAAACGTTTAGAAGAACCGTTTCTTCTATTTCTTCTTGTGCAGGTCGAATTTGACTTTCTCGAGCCTCTGTTTTCACTTTGTCTAGTTCTGGAACTTGAGCTCGTGGGTCTGAGTCGTTTCCTTCATAATTTCCTTATGTGCAGGAGTTGTCTTGACCAAATTTGCCCGGGGCGAATTTGGGATAATAAAGCCACCACAGAACCGCCTGCTCGTTCGGAGCAAAACAAACTTCCATTATGCAGTCACCGTATCTACCTATTGATTCACTGGACCTAATCGTGGGGCAGCAAGGAGAAGAGGAGATACAAGGAACAGTGGTGACTATAGCAGTAGCGTACATGGAGAGGATTCGGCCAATCCATCTCAAGAGACAAAGACAAGCAAGGATTAAACCACTACAGTATGGGACCTTCGCCATACTTGAGCAAGTTGGAAAAGAAACCTTCAAGCCATACTTCATGCAGATGCACGCGATAGCAAGTTGCAAGAGCTCGCACCTACTAACGCCATCTATGCATGACAAAGAAGGAAAGATACAGAAGCTTCCTTCCAAAGAGGATGGTACTTGAGGCAACTCGGAGGAGGATGTAGCACTGGAGCAGCAAACCAGAGATCCACAGGAGTCTTGGTAGGTTGGACGAGAGAAGACACCAAGCAGACCCAGTGGTACTCGAAGGAGCAAGAGAGGGAGTTGATTCCTCTACCACTCCCCCACTAAGCTTTTGTGGGACCAAAAGCCTCCTAAGCAGGGGAGGTATGATCCATAGGGATCCGAAAAACACACCACTTCATCAGTTCCATTAGCACCAAGAAGGAGAATTGAAGAAAATGAAGGAAATGAGGTAAACGGAGGTTTTGGACAAAACTGCCGCTCTGCAGGCGAGAAGCGATGGTTGCAGAACCGTCGCCTGCGGCAGGCGGCGGCGATCTGGCCGCTGGTTTGCTTAGGGCGGCGGTCCTGAGACTTTTGAATAGAAAAGAAGAATGAACGCAAATTTGAAGCGCCTAATGTGTCTCTTCCTTCCATGCCCTTTCACATCCTCCAGTGCATGGGAGGACATGGGAAGGCCTATAAATGCATGAAAGGAGCAAGAGAATTAATCATTCAAAGATCCAGAGAGATCGAGAAGCAAAGTATTAATATGAGAGCAAGTGAGCAAAGATTCTTCAGTGCTGGAGTGGAATTGTAGGAGCAAGGTGTAAGAAAACATAGCAAGCAAGCAATTGGAGAGGAGGTTTACATTGTTGCTTCTTTTCATACTTATTATAATTTGTACAATTTGATTAATTGGCCAATACAAGTGGGAAGAAAGAGTTGTTGCCCTTCCCGACTGGTTTTCCCTCATTGGGGTTTCCAGGATAAAAATTCTTGTGTTGTGTGTAGAATTCTTTTAGCAGTTCTCTACAATTCTGTCCTAAGCACTAGATAATCGGTCACTAAAGCTCTAATCTTCAATCAATCTGTCATTTTCCAAAGTTGAAAGTAGAACAGCATAATTGTGTGATTTCGTAGAGTTCCAAAGCAGAAGTTTACGGATCAAAGATCGTACTTCCGTCATCCTTATGTAAATATACTCAAGAGGCTGCCTTATAAGAACTTACGGACAAATACAGAACCTGCTCCGTCCTGGTAGACTTGCCATCTAATTTTCTCTTAAAATTCACTAATTATAAACACGGGCAAAACAAATAGCCAAAACGAGATCACATTAGGTGAAAATATAAATAGTTTTTGGAGTATACCTTGGCCCATAATGACTGATATGCAGGTTCTGTTAAATGTTGGTAAGCTGGTGCTGGGGACTCTAGCTGATAATCAATCCGTTCCATTTGCCACCCTATCAAAGAGTTGCAATGATCCTCTCTGGACAGAAAACTTATTTTTTCAATGAGCTAGGATTTTCTTGAACGCAAGAATAGCAGGTAGATTCCAGCTTTTGACAGTGTTGCACAAGCATCCACTTTCTCTCGCTGAACCTTCCGTATTTTTAGTAATCTGTTGATGGATTGAATTTCTTTAATCAAATGATCAAGCATCTGGATTCTCTATGCAGTGAAATCCTAGGATCCTCTCAATTAGATGGAGTCTATCCTCGATTTTAACAAGATTTGTGTTGAAACTGTTTTGTTGAGTCTCCAAAGACCCTCCTAGAGCTACACTCATTTTGTAAATGTTATGCTTCCAACATACATAAACACTGAAACAAGCTCTACAGCTCAGGATTTCAATATGAAATGGTGAAGATGATGGAAGATTTCATGGGATGGGATAATTACATGCTACTCGCTTTACGGCTTTGGAGGTTGGTAGAATGTGCTCCATTCATCTCCACCTGTATTTCTCAGCAATTCATCATGTCGATGTTGGGTGGCATTGTTGGTTGCAATGGACGCTGTTCGGCCTTTTCAATCTCCTGATTAATCTGATAGTTCATGGTGATACTAAGCAATTGTTCTAGCTGGTATAAAAAGATTGGTCACTTAGAAGCTCCAGTCTTCCTTGATAATACTATAATCTACCACTGCTCAAGTATTTGTCAACTAGTTATTCACATTGACTACGTGGTTAGACCCTAACCCCAGATGAGATCTAGCCAAGATCTGATAATTGCACGACTTGTCTTAGAATTTGATATGATTGTTTTCTACACCCTGTTTGTACTGTATCCAGCATTGAAGATACAATACCGAGGGTGTGTCATTGTACTCGTTTGTCCTCTTGCTTTTAATTATACTTGGCTTCATCGTGCTACCTGCATTTACCAGGTGTCAACTGGTTTGTTGGCCTTTCTCAATATTTGTAAGAATTAAGTTTCTTGGAATAATTTAATGAGTTGCAGGATTTCATGGAGTAGGTTCCTAGATTTGTGCACTATTAAAAAGGTGGATAATTACATGAGACCCCTCCACAATGATTTTGGTGACATGGAGGTCTCTTGCTGCCTCAAGTCCCAACATAGCGACTCATGGTTCGGTTTCAAAGTTGGTTATTTGATGCATATAACAATGGCACTTCCCTGCACAATTCCTAAGTAGACTACCAACTCCATCTCGACCATGATTACATTTGGATGCCCCATCATAATTATTTACGTATCTGTAAGGCCAGGAAATGGACTGTGAAAATGAAATGGAAATGGAAGAGTGAAACCCAATTCTCATTCACTAGAAAATGTGATACAAAGTACATATTTATCAACATGAAATGACTGTTTAGTTCATCTTCAAGATGACTGTTCAGCTTCTAATGTATCTAGGTAATAATAATATAAAATATTATTATTACATTTATTGCCTACACCTAGGATTATGTACAATACTGTTACATCCCCCCTTAATCCACAGGGGTAGTTGTGAAACCAATGTTGTGTTGCCCATTTTGGCAACTTTTTCTGTGTATTTGGTGCCTCATTTTCTTGATACGAAGCTCCTTCTCCTCACTAGGTCTTGATCATCTTTCAAATTGTTGTTCTGAAACACATTTATCTTCAAACTGTTTTGAAATACAGTCCTCTGCAAAAGGTATTGCCTAAGTGATAGCTTGTTCCCTTCTGCAGTTTTAGAGTTGTCATCAACCAAGGTATTGACTTGGTGAAGACTTGAGTTTGCAGAATGAGAATTGAATGAGGGTTTCAAATAGATAGTATTGAAGGATTAAAAAAATGCAGCAAATAAATTTTGACTGCTAATTTATTTGCTGAGTGAAAATTGTCATAGCATGAAATGGAGAATTGAAAAAATCAGCAAATAAATTTCTGCTAATTTATTTGCTGTGAATGGAAATTAGCCATACCTCTGAATGGAGGAATGAAAAAATGCAGCAAATAAATTTTACTGTGAATTTATTTGCTTTGAATGAATATTTGCTCTGACGTTCTGATACCAATGTAAGGCCAGAAAATGGACTGACAGAATGAAATGGAAATGGAAGAGTGAAATCCAATTTTCATTCACTAGAAAATGTGATACAAGTACATATTTATCAACACGAAATGACTGTCCATTTCATCTTCAAGATGACTGTTCAGTTTCTCATGTGTCTATTAAAATATAAGGCTTGATATAAGGCTTATTTATTAACATTATGTTAATATTAGTTAAGTGTTAACTAATAAACATTTGAAACTACTTCAACCACTTTGTAACCATCTTTCACTTAATAAAATGACGGACACACAACGATAATGCCTGCGTTCCGGTTTCTCTTCATCCATTCTTTGTACATTCTAATCTCTTTATTCTCTCTCTCCACATATTCTAACATTGGTATCAGAACCGGGCAAGCAAGGAGAAGAGAAGGGAAGAAGATCTCAGTCCCGTTAGTGCAGAATATATACAAAAGTGTGAATCACGAAGTTGTGAGGGCAGAAAAAGGGCATGAATCCAAGTTTTAATGTCATTGAAGGCTCAGACGAGCTTCGCAGGTTTGAAAGGCAATTGAAGTGACACATTAGGGCACATAAGAATATAGTCGAAGTCTTCATTTCCGCCAGAATAAATCGCGAAATAGGGCATTGAGGAATTCAGACGAAGCTGAAAAAGAATTGTTACCAGACGTGAATCAGAAAATAATGCAGTCACGAAAGGTTTAAAGAATTATTTCCAGTGGTGAATCATAAAATAATACAATCGCAAAAGGGTTTTTAAGTTTTAGACTCATACAGTCACGAAGATCTATAATCGACACCAAAGAAAAAAAGAGTTTCAGGTGAATACGTACAGTCACGAGTTTCGGGAGAAAAACAGAGTTATAGGTGAACACAAAAGCAAGGGCTACAGTCGTGATTTTTGGATACCGAAAGGCACGAAAAATCCTGTCTACTGTTGACAAACTAGGGCACATTTTCAGTTGTATTCTTCCAATATCAAGGGCACGGGAACATATTTCCTGTATTACAATCCCAAACACAGTAAAATTGTTGTATGTGAAAAGAGGAAATCATTTAAGGGCCTTTTATTTGGCCATGAATGGACTGTGAATCTTGAATTTTGTGACAAGCCAAAGATTTTACTCTTGGAGACAATGATAAAGAATTGTGTACATTTTTTAAGTTATTGAACAAAATATTTTTCAAGAGACAGATAAGATCATAAAGAAAAAGATGAAGGGAAAATTCCAAGACAAACCAAATGAAGCCAGTGTTGAAAATCCACTGGATGCTAACATTGATGAACTCATTGATAGAGAATATGTATTTTAAAAGATTCCCAACACTTTGAAGACATGAAGGAATCTAGTGTAGGTGAAACTCGGCATGGATGGCTATCCAAATAGTTCGAGAGTCTGTGAATCTCGGGAATTTACCCTTACGAGGGTCATGAGACAACTTGATGGAGCATTGTGGGAGTAGCTCAATATGGATGGTTGTCCAACAATTAGGAGATTCTGTAATTTGGGAGTTCGGGGAGGTGGAATCCGGGAACTCGGGAATTCAGCTCAGGAACTACACCTTTACGAGGGTTAGGAGGCAGCTTGATGGAGTTATACCTGGTCAAAGCATTATTTTCAAAAGGGAAAGCTTCTGAAGAATACGTGGTCTTGTTTGGTTTTGTTATTTTAATCTTTTGTCAATATGTTCTATAGAATAAGCCTTAGGAGGGGTATTAAAATATAAGGCTTATTTATTAACGTCATGTCAATATTAGTTAAATGTTAACTAATAAATGGTTGAAACTATACTTCAACCACTTTGTAACTATCTTTCACTTAATAAAATGGACACACAATGATAATGTGTGCATTCTAATTTCTCTTCATCCGTTCTTTGTACATTCTAATCTTCATTTATTCTTTCTCTCTCCGCATATTCTAACAATATCTAGAACATAAATATATAAAATATTATTATTACATTTATTGCCAACACCTAGGATTATATGCAAGACTGTTACAGTATTTAGGCAGAGGTAGCTGCCAAAGTGGCCTTTGAGCTATGTTGATGTCAATGATCTTTGATGTTAGAATATTGCCTCTTATACACTACTTACTAACATCAATCTAAGTATCTGCTTTACATTACTCTTACTCTGATTGTGAGAGTAATCAATTGATGACAGAAAATTCCATGATCTATTTCTAACTAGGTCTGTAGCAAGGTCCTGACCATGGCTAAAGAATTCATCTAAAACTTGTCTTCCTCATGCAATTGAGTAACAGAACCTAAATTTAAATATGTACTTACAAATCTTCATGCTTCTGTAGGAAAAGTGTTTTTGGACATTAATACTCTTGTAGTGCCTTGGAGTGGGTGAAAGCCTATTGTTGCAAAATAAGGATATTTAGAAGTTGTGATAAATGGGCTCATATACATGATTCAAAGCAAAATAAACTAGATCCGAAGAGCCACAAATGCATTTTGTTGGATATAGTGAGGATTCAAAGGCATTTCGGTTGTATAATCACAAGCCTCAACAAGTCAGAAGGATGTGCAATTCAAAAAGAGCCGGATACCTTCCAAGCAGCCTTCACACTCCATACCCATTAAATCATCTTCTGAAGATCCTGTTATTGTTCTTGATGATGTTCAACACACTCTGATGACAAGATAGTGCCTCCTACTACTGCAACTGCTGCATTCACACCTACTAGCCCTGCTGCAAGTGAAATCTGTTGTGGATTATAGGCTTCCTAGATCCTTCAAGGTATTGGCCCAAATGTTGGTGATGTGGTTGTCGCTAAACAGACCCAGCAATAAAAAGTGTGCCAGCTATGTACTCATGGCACGAGTTATGAACACTTGCAATACCCAAATTTATGAGTCTCATTGAAAGAATGAAGGAATTCTATGCTGGATGATTATCTCCTTAATTGAAAATGAGGCCCTGGAGTTGTATTGTCCATCTTTAGGGACAAATCTTGTGGGTTGTAAATCAATCTACAACACAAAATTGACATCCAATAGCGATATTAATAAGCACAAAGGTTGACTTGTTGTTAAGGGCTTCTCTAATAGGGAACGTGCTGATGAAATGATACAGATGAAAACACTGATCGAAAAACAGACGCACAGTATTTCCAGAAGTTGTAAATCTAATTTTTATGGACTGTGAAAGCATAAAATCTCTTGCCATACATATTATTATTTCTATTGCTACAACATGATGCAGAGGGTTTAGAAGTTTGATTTTATTTGGTTATCTTCCATGCCTAAGCGAGGGTCTACTAGCCCTATTTTAGGACAATCCTTATAGCTCTGAGAAACTCACAAGGACTTATGGCAAACTATTCACCTTTCTAGATACCCTTTATGGAGATACATCTCCACACTAAATTGCATACTCTATATTCAAATACAAACCCCTCTTTAATCTTGTCACAGTTTCCAATTAGGTCTCCAAAACTGAGATTTTGTTGAAACAGGGTATTTATAGTGTACATATGCAAGGACTCTAACCCCTAAAATCAGATGGAACGTCTAGTAGGCTCTACAATAGCAATTCTAGCCTTTGAAAAGTTTTCAAACTCCTGCAACAAGAAAATTTATCTAAAACCCTAGGTAGTGTTTACACAGGCCCGAGTAGGAAGATATGGAGGTTTTTAATACAAATTTCAAATTCAAAGCTTTTAGCAATGATTCTAGGGTCTGTATGACCTCTACATACACTCACGAACAAGATTTAGTTTTGAAAAACCCTTACCTTGATTAAAAATCCGAGTTTACCAGTCAGACGGTGGAAAATGAACTTACACAGTGGCAACACTGTATGTTTGTATAAATTCTATTGCTCAATCATCAAAATGGACCTCAATCACTTGAAAACATGATGCCTACAGTATCTTTATATGCTTCACAGTCAAGAATCTGGATCATAATGACTGCAAAATGTTCTTTCTTCATATATTGAATACCCAAAACCCTGTTACATAGTTTGTCGGCATAGCATATCAATGAAAGCAGTTCTCTACAAAGGAAGCCATCTTTTCTTATTTTCATTCCACATTTGGAGTGCTCCTCCTATCCCTAACTACCTTCCTACATAGTTACAAAATCATAAGAGACCTAACCATGCTTAACCTCCTTGAGTAACATACTTGAGGTAGAGTTCTCATAACAAGAACATAGCAAAGGTGAATTTTGGCATCTAACACATGACACAAGACTTGGAATGGACCCTCCTACAATGTCTAGACCAAAACAAAATGTAAACATGACCAAAATTGCCAAAATTAGGAGGTTACAAGAACAAGAAATTCAAATTTGAATTTTGACAGGAAAGCCCTATTTGAACTCAAATTTGAAATCTAAGACCTCCTACTTATTTAATCTTACTCAAAATGCCTCTAAACATAAGATTAGATACAAAATTGGTTTATGAGATCCTCCTAGATGATGCTCCTGCATCATACTCCCTAGGAGCAAAAAAGTTGACCCATGTGCTCATGAGGTCTTCAAGGGTACCTCCATGCTTGATTATATCTGATTCAGTCATCTAGGTGGCATCCTCTATTGGTTGATCCTTCCATTTCACTAAATATTGATAATATCATTTTCCCCTTGTTCTTTTGACAACTTGCTTGTCCAAGATGGTTTCTAGTTCTTCCTTTTTGGTTTTTGGCAACTGATTTGCCCATTCCTCAACTGATATTTTTGTGTTCTCAGTTGTCTCTCCTTCAGCATCACCTTCTTTGTATGGATACAAGTCTGCAACATTGAAAATAGGAGAAATTCCTACACCACTTGGAAACTCTATCTCATAAGCATTTCTAGAAAACTTTCTTAGAATCTTGTAAGGTCATATTTTCTTCATTTTCAGTTTTTGTACTCACCCTAAGGAAATCTTTTATCCCTCAAATGAGCTAATACCATGTCTCCAACCTGAAATTAACCTCTCTTCTCTTGAGGTCTGCATGTTGTTTGTATTTGTTCACACTTGCTTCTAACAACTTCTTCACTTGTTCATGCACCTCTTGCATAGCAATGGCAGACTCCTCTCCCTTAGCACTTCTCTTCTCCATTTTGCCTAGATCTTTTAACTCAAAAACACCTCTTGGGTGTGTACCATACACAATTTGAAAAGGAATGTGGATTGATTAAATCCATTAAATCATTTATTCTTGGAAAGAGGAAATCTGCACCTGATTGTAATCTTGTTGATTACCCTTGAGTCAGTGCACATCCTCCAATGTCCTCCTTTTTGGCACTTGGTACTGCACATGGGATGGGACTTTCCTTTATCAAACATTTATCAAGAAGTTCTTGTACCTGCTTCTTAATCTCTGCATTTTCTTGAGGTGTCATTTTGTAAGAAACCTTGTTTGGTAAACTTGCACCTGGTATGAAGTCAATATGATGACTAATACTCTTGATAGGTGGCAGCTCCTTAGGTAACTCATTCACTACTATATCAACATACTCTGACAACATGGTTTGTATTTCTTGAGGTAACTCGTCTAGCTTGGTAGTTATCACAGTCCTATGTTTGATTACCAATCCAAAACCCATCTCTTCCTCTTTCATTGTATTCAAGAATTCCTTCTCACTTATCATCATGACACTTGGACCAGTTTCTTGTCCATTTCCTTCTTCTTTCAAAGGCAGCAATGTATGACTTATGCCATCCTTTTCTAATGTATATACATTCCTTCTTCCATCATGAGTAGTTTTCCTGTCATATTTCCAAGGCCTTCCTAAGAGCACATGGCACACATCCATTGGCATTACATCACAAAGTACCTTATCCTTATAACTCCCAATTTGAAAATCTACCCAACACAGCTCATTCACTAGTACTTTTTGTCCTTTTTGAAGCCATGAAACTTTATATGGGTTAGGATGTGGCATTCTTTTTAACCCAAGCTTTTCTACCATTTCTACTGATTATCAGTGCTACCTGAATCAATAACCATTTTACAACATTTACCTTGTGATTTGCATGTTGTTTTGAATAAAGTCTTTCTTTGAACAGGTTCTTTTTCTTTTGGCGGTTTGATCAGCACTCTCCTCATCAATAAAGACTCCCCAACTTCAGGCTCCTCCACATGAGATGGAGATCCTACACTTTCCTCCTCTGATTGGACTACTTGATTTCTACTTTCAGTCCTAGAGCTGCTTGCTTGGGGATCCTCTGGACATTCCCACAACCAATGACCTACAAATTTATTACACTTGAAGCATTTACCTATAAATCCTTTACCTCTTTGTGTATATCCTCCTCTGAAATAAGGTCTCCTTCCTCTGAATCCACCCCTTTCAGTAGATGATTGTTCTTGGAAGTACTGGGTTTTGAATTTGCTTTTTGATTGAACTTCTTCCTCCTTGTTGTTCTCTGCCTCTCAAACTTCTGCCCTTGCCTCTTCTTTGTTGCATTTGCTTCCTACTCAGCTTGTCTTCTGCCTTTAGAGCAAACTGATAGCACTCTTATATGGTCCTTGGGCTTACTAGGTTGAGTTCATCTTGAATATTGTATCTTAACCCATTGAGATACCTGGCTATCTTCTCCATATCCTCTTCCACATGACCAGACCTGATGGTCAATTTATAAAATTCTTCTATGTACTCTTTGACACTCATCTCTTTTTGTTTCAGATTTTGCAACTTCTTGAACAGGTTAGTCTGATAATCACTAGGTAGAAATTTTGCTTTGAGTTTTGCTACCATCCTATCCCAGGATTTAATTCTCCTCTTGCCTTTATTTATCCTCTCATCTTGTATGAAATCCCACCAAAGTGTTGCATGTCCTTTTAGCCTTGTAAAAGCAAATTTCACCTTGTTTTCTTCAGAAACATTCTCATACTCAAAATATATGTCTAAGACTGTAATCCAGTCAATAAGTTCTTCTCCATCAAGACTACCTACATAGGTAGGAATCTCTACTTTTGGTTTGGATCCTTGTCCCTTTATTACTTTGAGCAATCTATCTATTTCTCCTTCTTCATGCTCTTGAATCTCTACTTATACTGGAGCAGCTTGTGGTTCTTCCTCTCTGTCACTCACAACCCATGTGATGGCTCCTCTTCTCTGATTTGTCTCTACTGTTGTGAGTCTAGCATCAAAACTCATCCTCATGTTTCTTATCTCCTCTAGAATAGCATCCCCCATCTGAACACCTCCTCTAGGTACTCTTCTTGGTGGCATTCTGACTTCTCAATACAACTTACTAACAACAAACCATTTCTCTCTTTCCTTCAGAGAACTTTACCTTCTTTCAAGTAAATTTCAAATGCCAAACCTGCTCTGATATCAATTGATGCAGATGGTTCAGGAGTTTGCTTTTATTTGGTTATCTTCCACACCTAAGTGAAGGTCTACTAGCCCTGTTTTAGGACAAACCTTATTGCTCTCAGCGACTCACAAGGACTTATGGCAAACTATTCACCTTTCTAGATACCCTTTATGAAGATACAACTCCAAACTAAATTGCAGACTCTACATTCAAATACAAACCCCTCTTTAAGCTTGTCACAGTTTCCAATCAGGTCTTTAGGCTTCAAAAACTGAGATTTTTTGAAACAGGGTATTTACACGGGCAAGAACTCTAACCCCTAAAATCGGATAGAGCAAGTGTTGGAAATATTGTCATTGATGTCAAAGGGGTTGCTGATGTCACAAAAGAATGCACGGTCATTGATGTCAAAACAGTCATTAATAACAAAGGAGAATGCACTGTGATCAGATTTAATATAATAACAGTAATGTACAACAATCACATTGTATACCAGTGATTTATTTATTCAATAAAGAGCAGTGATTCATCTATTAAAGGGCAGCTATTTATTTAAGGGACAACATTTAATTAGAGGGCCCAAGAGAAATATTTTTAGGCCCCCATTTTGGCGCTCATGTTTGGGACAAGTCGTCCAAGTTAAAAAGAATTCATTTTGGCGCCCAAGGATTTTTAAAATGAAGGGTCACCTCTTTTTAAAAAGATGTGTCCATTGAAAAGTCATATCCCTCCGTGAAGAGGTATCAAGGGGCTATAAAAGATAGATGAGAGGAAGAAAAGCAAGTGAGTGAAATGAATTCGATACATCATTAAAGAATAAGAAGCGTGAGTGAAGAACAGATTTTTATGAAGAGCAGATCTTTATGAAGGGCAGATTTTGAGCGAATATCATTTGGAAGAAGAGCAAAATTTTATAAGTATGAAATAAGAGTTATATCTTGAGAAGACAAGCAGATTTGTGAAGAGGAAATAAAAGTCTCCATCATTCGTTGAAACAGCAACACTACGAAGGTGGTATTGTCATCGGTTTGGAGGTTGGTGCCTCATAAAATAAAGAGATTGGTGTCTCTTGCTGAGTTGGTGCTCAACAGAAAAGATTGGTGTTTGAATTGCTAAGTTGGTGCTTGGCATTGGGGATCGGTGTCTCCAATAGGTTGGTGCCTACACGAATTGTAAAAGATTTATATATATATATATATATATATATATATATATATATTGCCATGGTTTTTTACCGAAAGGGTTTCACGTAAATATTGTGTTCCTCTTGTGTTGCATAATTTTTAGATCTTGTGAGATTGTTGTTGTTTTGACTATTAAAGTTTTGAATTATTAAAAGTTTATCTTATACTTGATTCACCCCCTCTCAGTATAAGTGTGTGTTTAACAATTGGTATCAGAGTTGGTTCCTTCGGAATAGTCTAATCGACGGAAGGTAGATCTCGGCAACACACATGGCCAGTAATCAAGTACCAAAGGGTTTCTCCACAAACAAGGCTTCGTTATTTGATGGAACAAATTATGCTTTTTGGAGCATACAAATGAAAACCTATCTAATGGCTCTAGGGTTCGATATTTGGCAATCGGTAGTAACGGGATATATAACTCCTTAGACTCCACCGACGGATCAAGTCGAAAGAGGGCCAGTGAAAACAACGCCAAAGCCTTGAATGCAATATTATGTGGCTTGTCTGAATCTGAGTTTGTCAAAGTTATGCATTGTGACACGACAAAGGAGACATGGGACAAACTACAAAATATCTATGAGGGAGACACCAAAGTACAACAAGGCTAAGCTCCAAACCCATGGAAGGTAATTTGAGAGTCTAAAAATGAAAGAAGTGCAGCCTATCTTCTTCGTGTGGACGAAATTGTGAATAACATTAGAGGGCTCGATGAAAAGATAGAAGAACCATTAATAGTGCGGTGCTAAGGTCTCTCCCTTAAGATTTGATCCTAAGGTTTGTGCACTTGAGGAAATAAAATATCTAAACACGCTAAAAATGGATGACTTGCATGGAATCCTCACAATATGAAATGAGGACAAAAACAGAAAAACCGTCAAAGCGAGAAGTTGCCTTCAAAGCTTCAAAAGGGTCAAAAATGCAAAACCTAAGTCAAGTGATGAATCAAAAGAAGAAGAATTTGTGAGAAATCTAAAAAGGGATCCGACAAGTATAAAGATAAGCTTCCTTTCAATTGTGGTGAGAGTGCATTTCGTTGCTAAGTGTCCTCGTGCAAAAGATGATAGTGGTGATAAAGAAGAACATGCTAAGGTAGGAAAGAGAAAACATCCATACAAAAAGAACTATAAGTCGAGAAAATATGAAATGAAGAAAAAGCTCTGCAGGCATAAAGAAAAGCCTTTACACCAAGGAGTGTAGCTCAACCGAGGAAAGCAATGAGAGCATATCAATCAAAGGACAGAGTAGAAAATATGTTTGTGACTATAGAAATAAAAAATGATGCCTCTACAAGTAAAGACACCTTGGAAGAGGAGAAAGAAAATCTTGAGGATAAAGGAGAAGTAGATCTGGAAGAACTTGTTTGTGCCTTGGGTGAAATAAAGAGGCTTAAGAAAAAGAACTTGAAGCAAAAATTACAGCTTCAAAAATATGAAGAAGGTGGAAATTCACAATCGAACATATCTCAAAGCTTTGAAGAGTCTGAAAAGATTATTATCGACTAAAAACTCAATTAGAAGAGGCTAAAAGAATTGAGGAGGTAGTAAGAGATTAGCTGAAATCAAAAGAGGAAAATTGTGCTAAGCTTGAATCTGAAATTGTTGATTTAAGAAAGGAATTGGAGAAGTCTAGTGATAAGTTAAAAATAGCTTAAAATTTGAAAAGAGCACCGAGGTCTTGGATAACATTCTTAATAGCCAAAGGTCACCATGCATCAAGACGGGTCTTGGCTATGAAGAAAAACAAGAGGTTACTAAGAAGGATTTGAATTCAAAAATTGTTGAACCTCCAAAGAAAGAAGATAAGACTCCTAAGAACAACATTCCTCAAAAGGATAACAAAGATGAGAACAAGTGGCATAAGGTTCCCGCAAGAAACTTTGGAAGATCCTTCTATCCAAGGCATCCTTACATGATCGGTATCAAAACTCCTTTTATGGCTATTGTTTCTTGTGCAACAATTTTGGTCATAAGGCAATAGATTGCAAGGTTCAGGCAAGGAATAATGGTTGGAATAAAAATACCTATGGTTATTCAAGTAGAAATCATAACTCATTTGTTGCACTACCAGATTACAATGAATATGATGTTGTGAGTTATAAGTGCAACAAAGTTGGTCATATAGCATGATATTGTAGAAGTGTTTCTGTAGAGAATCCAAAGCAAACCAAGAAAGTGGATACCCTAGCCAAGAAGAAAACAGAATCTACAAAAGCTTGGAAGAAGAAACAAAAGGAAGAGAAAGAGAAAGAGAAAGCTATGCTTGTTTAAATTGTTTTTCATGTGCAAAATGAAGAGCAACATTGGTACATTGATAGTGGATGCTCAAGCCATATGACAGAGATAAGAGCAAGTTTCATTCCTTGAAGAAAATAAGCAGAGGAACAATAAAATTTGGAGACAATGCTACAACAAGGATAGCAGGCAAAGGTAATCTCAGTCTCAATGATGGAAAGACAAAAATTGAGAATGTGTTGTACGTTGAAGGGTTGAAGCATAACCTCCTAAGTGTTAGTCAAATGTGTGATCAAGGACACATCCTCACTTTCCATCCTCAAGGTTGTGAAGTAAGGAAAGTTGATTCAGGAAGATTAGTTGTAGATGCAAACAAAACCACGAATAACTTGTATGTGCTCAATGAAGTTAAGAAAGAAAGATGTTATATGACACAATCAGATGAGAGTTGGTTATGGCACAAAAGAATGGGCCATATGAATTTTGACAATTTGGTGAAAATCAGCAATAAGTAGTGTGTGAGAGACATGCCAAAAATCATGAAGCCTTCAAACACCATTTGCAAGCAATGTCAGCATGGAAAACAAACTAGAGGCAAATTCAAATCAAAGGAATATTCAACAACGAAGCCTTTGGAATTGATTCATACAGACTTGTGTGGGCCCACAAGAACTCAAAGTTTAAAAGGTGAGAGTTACTTTATGTTGTTAATTGATGACTATTCTAGAATGACATGGGTTGCTCTTCTAAAGGATAAATCTGAGGCATTTGAGAACTTTAAAATTTTTAAAGCATTAGTAGAAAATGAAATTGGGTTGAAAATTAAGTGCTTGAGATCAGATAGAGGAGAATTTCTTTCAGACCAATTCGAGAGAATTTTGTGAGGAACATGGAATAAGAAGACAACTCACACTGCACAAACTCCGCAACAAAATGGAGTTATTGAAAGAAAGAACCAGAACAGTTCAGGAGATGGCAAGGACTATGTTGAATGAGTCCAAATTGTCAGATAGGTATTGGGGAGAAGCAATTAAGACGGCGGTTTACATCCTTAATAGAGGACAAATCAGAGTAAACAATACCAAAACACCTTACGAACTATGGAAGGGTAGACTAGCTACCGTTAAAAACTTTAAGGTGTTTGGAACAAAATGTTATATAAAAAGAAATGATGAAGATTTGGGAAAGTTTGACTCTAGATTTGATGAAGGTATTTTTCTTGGATATTCCTCAAGGAGTAAAGCTTACAAATGTTATAATAAAAGACTTCAAAAGATTGTGGAAAGTGTCGATGTAAGAGTGGATGAGTTCAGAAAACATAAGGTGACCACACAAGTGATCACTCAGAAGAATCAGACCAAAATGAAGTCGAAGAAGAAATTGACGAGGAGGAACGGAAGATACTAAGGCACCATCGAGATTTGTTCAGAAGAATCATGGAGAAAATTTGATTCTTGTTGATAAAGATGTTGGGGTGCAAACTCGACAGAGGATAGTAAGTACATCTAAGCAAGTCAATTTCTCTTTGTTATCAAAAATAGAGCCTAAAAATGTTGTAGAAGCTAGTAAAGATGAACATTGGGTCAACGCCATGGAGGAAGAATTGAATCAAATAGAAAAGAATGAAACTTGGGAACTTGTTCCACGACCAAAAGACAAAAATGTGAATGGAACCAAATGGGTCTTTAGAAATAAGTTGAATGAAGATGGGGAAGTAACCAAACAAGGCAAGGTTAGTATGCAAAGGGTATGCTCAAGTAGAAGGTATTGATTTTGAAGAAACCTTTGCTCCTGTTGCTCGATTAGAAGCCATTAGAATGTTTTTGGCATATGCTAGTTGTAAGAATTTTAAGGTTTTTCAAATGGATGTCAAATCTGCGTTTCTAAATGGAAAATTAGAGGAAGAAGTTTACATTGAGCAGCCGGAAGGTTTTCTATTGTTAGAAAACAAGGATTTTGTGTGCAAATTGAAGAAGGCACTATATGGGCTAAAACAAGCCCCCCGAGCATGGTACTCAAGACTTGACACATATCTTCTTCAACAAGGGTTCAAAAGAGGAGTAGCAGATAGTAATCTCTACATTAAGACAAAAGGTAATCATCAATTGATTGTTGTTGTGTATGTAGATGATATTATTTTTGGAGGAGATGATAGAAAAATGTACCAAGAGTTTGCTAAAGATATGCAAAATGAGTTTGAAATGTCAATGCTTGGGAAGAATTGTCATTTTTCCTTGGTTTACAAATTTTTCAATGTCAAAAAGGAATATTTATCTCTCAAACTAAGTATGTAAAGGAGATGTTAAAGAAGTTTGAAATGGAAGATTGCAAACCAGTCAACACACCTATGGTTACATGATGCAAGTTGAGTAAGGATGATGAGTCTCCCGAAGCAAATCAGACTCTATACAGGTCAATGATTGGCAGCTTATTGTACACAACAGCCTCTAGGCCAGATATCATGCAAGCAGTTGGTTTAGTTGCATGTTTCCAAGCAACCCCAAAAGAAACACATGTGCAAGTGGTTAAGAGAATATTTAGATATCTAAAAGGCACTTTAGATTATGGTTTGTGGTACCCAAGAGGTGCAGATTTCACCTTAACAACATATACAGATGCAGATTGGGCAGGTGACATGGATGATAGGAAAAACACAAGTGGAGGAGCATTTTTCCTTGGTGGAAATTTAGTGTCTTGGTTGAGCAAAAAATAGCCTTTTGTTTCCTTGTCCACAACGGAGGCAAAATACATAGCAGCAATATAGTGTTGCACATAGGTTCTATGGATGAAGCAGACTTTACAAGATATTAAGGTCAAAAATGACGATCCCATTTTTATATTTTGTGATAACACCGGTAATTAACATTTTGAAGAATCTGGTTATGCACTCCAGAACTAAGCATATTCCGATCAAATATCATTACTTGAGAGAGCAAGTAGCTGAAAAGAATGTTAAGTTGGAATACGTTGCCACAGAGGAGCAGATAGTGGACATTTTCACAAAGCCCCTCTCAAAAGGGACTTTTGAGTACCTTAGACACAAGTTGGGTGTGATACCCTTCTCATCGAGTCACTAAAGTCTCAAGGAGTAGCATCGGTTCAAGGGGAGCACCGTGGACAACCCTTTGCCATTGATGTCAAAGGGGGAGAGTAAAAGAAAGGGGGAGTAGTACAACAAGAGGAAGAAGTACAGAAAGGGAGAGTATTTTGTTTTGAAGATGATTATTTCTTTGTAGGGTTGCCATCAATGACAAAGGGGGAGATTGTTGGAAATATTGTCATTGATGTCAAAGGGGTTGTTGATGTCACAAAAGAATGCATGGTCATTGATGTCGAAAGAGTCATTAATAACAAAGGAGAATGCACAACGATCAGATTTAATATAATAACAATAATGTACAGCAATCCCATTGTATACCAGTGATTTATTTATTTAATAAAGAGCAGTGATTCATCCCTTAAAGGGCAGCGATTCATCTATTAAAGGGCAGCTATTTATTTAAGGGACAACATTTAATTAGAGGGCCCAAGAGAAATATTTTTTAGGCCCCCCATTTTGGCGCTCATGTTTGGGACAAGTTGTCCAAGTTAAAAAGAATTCATTTTGGCACCCAAGGATTTTAAAAATGAAGGGTCACCTCTTTTTAAAAAGATGTGTCCATTGAAAAGTCATATCCCTCCGTGAAGAGGTATCAAGGGGCTATAAAAGATAGATGAGAGGATGAAGAAAAGCAAGTGAGTGAAATGAATTTGATACATCATTAAAGAATAAGAAGCGTGAGTGAAGAGCAGATTTTTATGAAGAGCAGATTTTATTGAGGAGCAGATCTTTATGAAGGGCAGATTTTGAGCGAATATCATTCGGAAGAAGAGCAAAATTTTGTAAGAAGAGGAAATATAAGTCTCCGCCATTCATTGAAACAAAAACACTACGAAGGTGGTATTGGCATCAATTTGGAGGTTGGTGCCTCATAATACAAAGAGATTGGTGTCTCTTGCTGAGTTGGTGCTCGGCAGAAAAGATTGGTGTTTGAAATTGCTAAGTTGGTGCTTGGCATTGGGGATCGGTGTCTCCAATAGGTTGGTGCCTACACGAATTGTAAAAGAGTTATATATATAAGCAAATATTTTGCCATGGTTTTTTCCCGAAAAGGTTTCCACGTAAATATTGTGTTCCTCTTGTGTTGCATAATTTTTAGATCTTGTGAGATTGTTGTTGTTTTGACTATTAAAGTTTTGAATTATTAAAAGTTTATCTTATATTGATTCACCCCCTCTCAATATAAGTGTGTTTAACAACAAGTCTAATAGGCTCTACAGTAGCAATTATAGCCTTTGAAAAGTTTTAAAAATCCTGCAACAAGAAAAATTGTCTAAAATCCTAGGTAGGGTTTACAAGGCCCGAGAAGGAAGATTTTGCGATTTTTAATACAAATTTCAAATTCAAAGCTTTTAGCAATGATTCTATGATCCGTATGACTTCTACATACACTCAGGAACAAGTTTTAGTTTTGAAAAACCCTTACCTTGCTTAAAAATCCGAGTTTACCAGTCAGACAGGGTGGAAAATGCTCTTACACAGTGGCAATACTGTATGTTTGAAGAAATTATATTGCTCAATCATAAAATGGACCTCAATCACTTGAAAACATGATTCCTACAGTATCTTTATATGTTTCATAGTCAATAATCTGGATCATAATGATTGCAAATTGTTCTTTTCTTCATATATTGAATACCCAAAACTCTATTACACAATTACACAGTTTGCCAACATAACATATCAATGCAAGAAATTTTCTCTACAAAGGAAGCCATCTTTTCTCATTTTCATTCCACATTTGGAGTGCTCCTCCTATCCCTAACTACCTTCCTACGCAGTTACAAAATCATAAGCGACTTAACCATGCTTAACCTCCTTGAGTAACATACATGAGGCAGTGTTCTCATAACAAGAACATAGCAAAGGTGGTTTTTAGCATCTAACACGTGACACAAAACTTGGAATGGAACCTCCTATAACGTCTAGACCAAAACAAAATACAAACATGACCAAAATTTCCAACATTAGGAGGTTACAAGAATAAGAAATTCAAATTTGAGTTTTGGCAGGAAAGTCCTATTTGAACTCAAGTTTGAAATCTAAGACCTCCTACTTATTTAATCCTACACTAAATGCCTCTAAACATAAGATTAGATAGAAATTTGGTTTATGAGATCCTCCTAGATGATGCTCCTGCATCACAACATTTAGATGGGAATTGCATTAGATGGCCAGTAACAGTTCTTTTCTTATTGGTGACTAAAGTGAAGTTGTATACACATAGCAACCCCTAGATTTGTTAAACCTAGATAGGAACCTGGTTTTGTTAAGCTGGATAGGAAAACCTTGTCTAGAAATTGAACAAATCATATGTGATCTTAAGCAAGATCCTATCACTTCAAATTAAAAATTTGATTAGTTTATTCAAAAACATGTTGTTCATAATCCATTTGAACCCTGACTCTATATTCAGCAGATCAATGACCATATTTCAGTTACGGTCTTGTATGTTGAAGACTCGATCATTACTGGCAATCATACCACTTTTATTTTCATGCTACCAAACAAAGTGTGAAAAGTAAATTTGATACGTTAGACTTGGATATTCTGTATTATTTTCTTGGAATGCAAGTTTGGCATTCAGGAGTTCATATTTTCTCTTTCAAGTCAAGTATGCTTAGGACCTTATGAATTTAATCTGCACAACTGTAAACCAACTCCAACAACTTTTCAATCAGAGGGTGGATGCCCATTGTGATGATGAAAACATTGATGGCACACTGCAACAATAGTTACTTGGAAATCTTCTCTGGCTAAGGCATATTCAATCCAACATTGCTTTTGTCAGTTTAGCACCCAAATTCATGCAAGATCCCAAAAAACCTCATTGGAAGGCAGCTAAGCACGATTTTAAGTATGTTAACTGAAACTATTCTATTGAAATTGATATAATGCAGATAACAAGAGATCCACAATTGGATTTATCTATAGAAGCCGTGTTGGTAAAAAACAAAATACTAGTTCAAAAAATGTGAAAGATGACCAAAACAAATTGGGAAACAACAAGAAAAAAAAGGCACGTTCTTTTTTAAAATGTCCCAAAACGGGTAGAACTTCCTTCACGTCAATTCTTCAATGGAGGTCGATTAAAGTAAAGTGGGTCATATGGCAGGGATGCAAATGTGGTTGATTATGTTCATGTCATCATGTATCTGATTTTCACGCTCACAATTTTCTTATCTCTCATCAGCTCCCTCTTTCCAATAATATTGTTTTGGCTTTCAATCTCCATTAGGCTTCATGTTCCTCCCTCTCCCTATAGTCATCAGATAGCAACCCACTTTGATATTGATTACACTGCATACCTTTCCCAACTTATGACCGACAGCCACTTTCCCCAACCACCACAGCCAAATGCCATTTTTTATCCCATAACTTCTAGTAAGCAATCTTTGACTCTTTTCACTAGTATATTTTACCCCATCCTCCTAGATCTTGACTTATGGATTGTTAGAAGGATGATGAGTGTAAATCTATGCATCAAAGTATCCGTTATGTCTTAGCCCACGACCCTTCATCCTACCCTCCAAACGTAGAGATATCATTGTCTACTTCGATGCAAGGAACATGCATTTCTTGCAACAATGCAATTTGACCTCCTTAATGCCTTCCATTGGTCCCAAAAATCTTTTGGTCTACCCTCCTCCCAAGGAAAATCCCTTCCCTAATTTTGACATTGACTCGTAATCTTAAATCATTTATGCGACCTCTCTTTATGCTATTCCAGATCAGACCATGACTAGAGTTTCCTCTCCTCCCTCTTGTCATTTATTTTCTGCAAGTGACTTATCTGAAAGCTCTATACTAGTAAAGTCGCAAATTGTGAGGGATTTGAGGCCAAGTTCCCCCAAATATGGTGTTTTTCACTTGCCTTCCCTATAGGCTATAGCAGAGCTATTTAATGAGGTTGCTTTCTCAAGGCTTTGCCGCTTTTGGCTACAACATATCATTCACCCTATTTGCAAGTCAAGGGATAGCTCAACCCCAAATAAATACAAGACTATTATCATCAAGCAAACATTTGTCAAAGTTGATGCCATTTTGTTGGACGTGAAAGTTTTGAATACTTGGAACATGGTAATCATAGAGCAAGGTGTCATGCAAGATTTTAAAGGGACTTCCAGGACTAATGATCACATTTTCAAACTTTAAGTTATCATCGAGGAGCTCCCCAACAGTCTTCCAAAGTCAATCTGTTTCGTAGACTTCAAGAAGGCCTTCGAGTCCATCCCAAGATATCATATTTGGAGTCTTTGATTCTTTGTATTGTTGTCATAAGGCTCTACAAGATGGAGATTTGTCAATTACAAACTTTCCATGATTTCCCGACTTTGTTAAGAGCTAAGTCACAAAATTTGAGTTTGAGTTCAAGTTTGACGAGGATAAAATACGGTTTAACTTCGCCTCATAGATAAAGTTCGAAAAAATCGCCTTTACGTTAAGTATAGAAAAATATAAAAACTTTTAAAATTAAAATTAGAAAACATTAAAATTTAGGTGGAAGCTGATTTTTATAGCAGCTTCCAGGTGGTGTAAAAATAGCAGAGATTTAAACCTCTTTGTATAAAAAAATAAAAACCTTAAACCTAGCCGACACAAGATACAATTTTTTTTTATAGGTTGGCCACCTTAATTAGTAGGCCTCACTTGGTGCAGTACCCGCTATCTAGGTACACCCCCAGAGGGATTCCCGTGCATGGCAACATGTAAGAATTAAAGAATAAAAATATGAATTTTTGCCAAATTTTAACATTTTTCTATTTTGTTTAAATTCGCCAAATTTTGATTTTTTTTTTGAAATTTGGCGAATCTTGTCACATAGATTAAGGGTAACATTAGAGCTAAGCAAAGATGCCCTCTCTTGCCTACTTTTTGATATTCATATCGGTGCTACGTTGGGACAAGTCCCCCTTTTCCTTACGTCGCGGACATCTAGGATGTCTCGGGGACGGGACGGACGTTTCCCCATCATCCCACTTTTATTGGAAAAAGGGGGACGTCCCGAGGATATGCCTCACAAACAAGGAATGCACAGGGCGTCCCGGTGTAAGGAGCCATTGGGGACGTTGTAGGGGGCGTCGTGGCGTCCCTACGACCCTGCCGCATTTCTAACTTAAAACCCAAGCAAATTTCGGTTGTTTGGTTAGGCATGGCCTAATTTTATTGATGGGTATCAGGATCTCCTCACCCTTCAGTGTCTCCTTTAAGTTTCTGCTCCGAAGATGGGTATGAGAAAAATGGGTGTTGCAGCAGACAAGAGGATATGAATTTGTCGAGCAAGTTTGAGTCCATGAATGTGTCCAATTCAGAGTGTGTTGCATTCATAAAGCAAATTCTCTGTGTTGTAAGTTATAATTTTAATATTTTTGTGTCTGTGAAGAATAAATATCTATTACTTTTGTGTTGTTTGGCTTGTTGGGTTGGGAGTGGAAGTGAGGATTTTGATTGATGAGATGTGAATTTTATGGCTGTGTTTCTTCTATTCGTACTAGAAAAGAGCTGAATATTATTCAATAGACTGGGTACAGTTGACAATTGTAGAAAGCCATATGGGAGAGACTCAATCTGTGCAATGTAGAAATCTTTGTGCTAGGCTTGGGACTAGGGCTCAACAAGATGGAATGCCTACAAGAAATCTGTACAGGTAAAAGATGTACACATAATTTGATCTTTTTATATCTGATTTAGATATTAGTGTACACTAATGGCCAAGAATGGCCAATGGAACTGAAAAACATGTGTAATCATAAATGTACCTAACACCCTAACACCGGGAGCGTCTTGTGCATCCCTAGTAGAGATGTATAAAATTGAAATAGAGCAAAACAAAAATTAGCTAAAAGCTCTAAAGAAACAAACTACAGACAAACCCTGAACTTTCTGAACAAGAACAATTCAGTTTTCTGTGGCTTTCTCCTTGTTATATCACAATTTATACCTATGCTGAGTGACAGGAACAATTTATTTTTAAGTCTTTCATTGTCATGTTGAAGTTTTGAACATTGAATATAATATATATATAGCATTTTGGGCCTTGGCTTATGTGATGAATAATTGGATTAATCATTAATGGTTTCAATCTTCAAATTTTCAATTTTAAGTCTTAGTTTATTGAATTATTCATGTTATATTTGTAAAATTAATAAATTATATATTTTTTAATTTGTCGTCCCCTTGCCAACCCCCCGCTGTCCCCAAATTTTCAAAAAAAAAATCCGTCCCAAAAACCCCGTCTCGAACATCCCTAAGTCTTAGGTAACTATGATTCGAGATAGATGACCTTGAGGACTTTCTTTAAAAATATACTCACAATCATGACAGTAGTATATTACATCATGTTTTGATTACTATTCTACTTTTTGCTTACAATGTTTGGCTTCCTCTATTGATGGTTTACATAGACAACTTGATGCCCTTGCTCAATTTTGCAAGCTTCACCGTGTTCTAGTGAACCTCATTAAAACTAAGTTTATGGTCTTCAATACTCCAAGAAATGCTTGTTCCATGTTTCAAATTTTCTACAAAAAAAGTGTAGAGATTACGACATACTACACCTACTTGGGACTTTAGTCTTGAGCTTTCATTGGCATCTGTCAAGGGATATGCCTCGTTTTTTGTCCACGAGTGCCAATATTAGTGACTAATTTTTAGTGTATACATTTTTCCCCCTCTTTGGAGAGCTATTGCGATCATAGGAAGTAATGAATGTTCTACGAAAAAGACAACAAAGTCGGTAAGGGTGATGCACCTCGTGGGGTCATGTCGGGAGGTAATGAGAGAAATGACCGCTCAAAATGATGATGATGATGTGAGATTTTAGCATGGAGATATGAGATAGATCAAATACAATAGATGGTACACAATGCTCTCAAATACATTTCCAGAATATAACTTTGAAAATGAGCCTCTTCAATGCAATTATCTGGCCTACAATTTTGTATGATTAAGAGATTAGGGCCGTGGTATGGGATGCACCAAATGGTACTGAGCAGGTCCAAACTCTCATGCTCCAACATATGATTTGTTGCAAATGGACGACTCTTTAATGCATTGTTCAAGGTGAGTTTGTTTCTCGGCCCCATCTCCATAAGTGTTTCTTCAGACTTATTTTCCATATTCACAAAGTCAGATCCTTGTGACTTTGTTCAAAAACATAGTCACACTGATGATGGTGGTATATTACATCATGTTTTGATTAGTATCTTGTTTTATGCTGACAATTACCTGGTTTCCTCTATTGATGGTTTACATAGACAACTTGATGCCCTTGTTTTTTTGCAAGCTTCACTAGCTTGTGGTGAACCTCGCTAAAACTACGATTATTGCTTCAATGCCTCAAGAGATGGACTTTCCACGTTTCAGGCTTTCTGCCAAAAAAAAACATATAGATATTACAGTAGCCTACAACTACTTGAGACTCTAGTCTCAAGCTTGCCCTACATTTGCATCTTGGCAAGGGATATGCCTCGCTTTTTGTCCCTGAGTGCTGATGCTTTCAAATACATTTCTAGGATATCCCTTCGAAGATGAGCCTCTTCAATATTTCGTATGGTTCAGCAATTCAAGACCCTATTATGGGACAGAGTCACAGACCAAGCGGTATTGAGTGAGTCCAAAATTTCATTCTTCAACATATAATTTGTTGCAAAAGGTGATCCTCAATGCATAGTTCAAGCTGAGTTTGCTTCTCAACCCCTTCTCTCTGAGTGTTTCTTCAGACTTACTTTCTATATTCACAAAGTCAAATCCATGGGCAACTCAGCCTCAAGTCAGGAAAGTTGTATTTGGTTCTTTATTCTTCTGAGACAATTGTGTTTCTTTAGGAATGTAGATGGCATCGTCATTCAACCTAAGTATCACCAACATCATAGATCACATGACTTAAGGATTCCCCTTGGCCAACTGGGAGTATGCTCTCAGCAGTTAAGAGTTGAGATTGATCATTGTATTTTGCAAGGTAATAGAATTTTCCATCTCTGACCCCTCCCAGAGGTAGAGACTGAGAACTTTATTTTCAAGTGCCTTATCTACTATGACATCTAAGAGAGACACCAATATTTGTATGGAGAGTTACCATGAGATCCACTTCCACCTGTTGCTTGGATCAAAAGTGTTTGGTTCTTTTTCTTCGGCAAATTGTCATTCTCAAGTGTTTCCTTACAAAATACTCCTAGAGTTATCGCATTGATACTTCTTTTAGCCCACTTAAACATTAGAGATGGCAAGCGCTTGTTACATACATATGATTCAAACTCGGATGGGGACAAATCATTGAGATGACATTCCTATTTGTGTATAGCTACTACAGCATTCCAATCTCAGTCTCAGGGAAGCAGATTTTCTTCATTCAGTGTCAAGTGTCTTCCCTATTTGCTGACCGAATCCTGAAGGCAAGTCTCGTTACTAGTGTTTTCTCTACCACCAAAAATTCATCAACCATGGATGTTAAAAGATTATAGAGGGAGTACTCACCTTACTCTTGGGATCATGAAATTTGGCCGCATCAGCAATGGATATTCCCTGTTGGCATTATTAGATCATGCATTGGCTATTTTGTTTTGATAGATATTCTCTAGTCCTGAGCCTTAAACCCACATGTGACATCATTGTCATCTTACTCCTTTCATCTTTGTTAACTGCATGCTTCCTTGAGGGTATGACCCTCACAAGAATATGTGTAAATAGCTTTTAATATTCAAGGTTTGGCCGTTTAGGTTTACCCATAGTTTGTTAATGCTTCTTTCGCACTTTAAACTTTGCTGTTTTTCGTAATCTAGGCTATACTTGTGCTTGTACTGCTATATTATAATTAAATATACTTTAAGTCATGTTGACCTAATTTTAGTTATTTGTGGACATTAATATAATTTATTTCTTTTCCTTTTCAAAGAAGTGAAGGTTTCAGTATGTCAAGCTGAAAATGAAATGTGCTTTTTTAGTTTGGAGGTTTTTGCTACTATGAATATGTCTCATCACCTTAATAGAGTGATTGCTTGGCAAATTAAGAAACAATCAACTCATGCCCTCTCAACGACTGAGACCAAGCATACAGCTAATGTACTATTGGACAAGAAGCAACACGAATTAAACAGGTCTTGGAAGAGTTAGGTTTGCAACAATAACAACCTACAATCCAAAGATCTGAGAATCAGAGTGTTATCCAATTGACTAAAAATCGAGTTTCTCGAGCATGTACTAATCATATTGAGCTCCATCATTGGTACACTTGCCAACTCATTCACAGGTTGTTCACCTAAAATACTGCAACTTCAGTGTATAAGGCCACACTGCTGAAACTTTTACGAAGACCTTGATGGAAGTCAAATTTAGAACTTGAATTTAAGAACATCTAATTAAGTAAAATTGAGGATTTACCAGTGTTACCTAAGACTCCGGGACAGCGGGGGATGGCTAATTTAAAATATATATAAATGTTTAAAATATAAAAATATAGTGACTAAATTTATAAATAAGCTGAAATAAAACCATGTGAGATTTAAATAAAGCTGAAATCATGAATATCAAATACATTTAAATGATTAATTATACATAATTTAAAAAAACCATTTCAATTTGAGACTTAAAAATTAAATAAGCTGAAATAAATTATAAAACCATTGTGATTGATCAAGTGACAATAGCTGATATTCATATCATTAATCTCAAATTCAAATACACCAACAATTGTCAATATTACAAAAAGAAGAGGACAAGTTTCAGCCTAAAAATCAGAATCAACATCTAAAACAACATCCATGAACTCCTTGCGAACTATCATCCTCGTCCTCAAAGGAGAGCCCAATCAATCCCCATTGCATAGTATTGTCCTCTTCTACCTGCCTCAACTCCTTGGGATCTACATCCCACCATAATGTTGGGGTCTACTTGTACTCAATTGTCTTGTGATCCATAAGACGCAAAGCATTGTGTACAACTACAAGCTTCTCCACTCTCACAGAGGTAAGCCTATTCCTCTTAACATAGTGGATCCAACCATATGCAGACCAATTCCTCTTAGAGGTAGAGGAGCTAGAAACTTAGGAAATGAGGCAAATTGCAAGTATTAGCAGCAATCCTGGATACCCATACAATCGCCACTAGCTCACTAGCTTGTCATGTGCCAATATTACCTTGTCCATCTTCGTTGAAGTTTTGTACCCATCAAGTTCAATGAAGTCAAGCCACTCCAACCTGATTTGTGAAGCCTCCTCTGGACTATACATTTTTTAAAGGCCTTCATAAGGCCCTTCTTCACCTCATCGTCATCCAAAGGGATAACTCTACCTAGCCTCTCCACATACCATTTGGAATCCAAGTGCATATGTAGCCATATGAAGTGGGGTGTTCAACTTCTCCCATCTATGTTGAATGATGGGCTGAATATGTTCATGGTAGAACTCCAAAGTGGGGTCCCTCACCCGAATAGTTGCCTTCATTTGCCCAAGCATGTTGTCAATGCACTCATATATCTCACCAAGATTGGGGCTGTTAGAATTCCCATATTTGATGACGCTAAAAATTGGAGCTATAATTGATGTAATGCATTTCACAACAACCCCAAATGTTTCCCTCACTTTGTCTTCCTTCACTCTCTTCCCTTGCTCTGTCTTGGACTCACGCCACCTAGTCCAATCTTGTGTCATAATCATAACTTGTAGGGGCTCCTGCAACTCAAGCATCCTATCCAACAAAATAAAATAGGATGCAAAGTGGGTGTCAACTGGTTTGAGGAATTCCTTCTTCGAAAAGCTTCGAAAGAGTGCCAATGATGTGTGGTGATTACATATGAACTTTTGCACATCCTTGGCCTCATTCACTATCTTGCTAACCCATTGAATCTTCCCTATGTCTTTCAGTGCATTGTTCATGGCATGCACGCAACATGAGGTCCAATAAATATGATTGTAGGCACACTCCACTAGCTCAGCTTACCGCTTTGCTCTGCACACACATAAGTTGTATCTGTGATAATTTATACAACATTTAAAGGTCTAACCTCCTCAATAGCATCCTTCAAAATCTGAAATTGCAACTCAACATCTTTCCGCTTTCTAGAACAATCAATTTTCTCTCGTGAAATACAATCCATCTTTGCAAGAGACAATGATATTAATGAGTGGACGGTGTCAAATATCCATCCACCCATCCATGATAATGTTGCATCCAGGTGACACCCATGTGACCTTCACCTCCTCCAATGAATAGATTAACCTTGGAATAATTTCTATCCAAAATTGTTGTCCTAAGTTTGGTGTCTCTAGGGGGCACATAACTTGTACCTGCTTTTGCTTCCTTAGCCATAGCGTCCTCGTAATAAGGAGAGCAAGCGGCACGAAATGGGATTCCAAGAACAGAAAAAAAATTCCTAATAGCATCATCCACCTCTTCCCTTGCCTTTGAATCAAACATGTCTACAATTGGATTGGGGTTGCCCCACGGTCTTTCTCTTCTCTCTGCTTTCCACTTCTGTCATTCGAAACTAGAACTAGCCAAAGTATTCTTGTCAGTCCTAAGAGAGCTCAAAGGAGTGTTAGCCTCATTGCTAGTACCACGAACTTCTAGAATGTTGTTCGTGGTATTTCTATTAAAAAGTCTCACCATCTCTACTCTCTAATCAAGTGAAAGAGTCTTACAAAGACCAATCCCACTCCTATAAAGTGCAACAAGTGTGCATTGGTCTCGGTGATGTTGTCATGCCAAATCAATGCGCATATGTTGCACTTCCATGGTTTACTCCCCCTCCAGACTTGGGGTTCTCAAGTATTTGAGCAAATTGTCGCAATGACTTCTTCTTATCAAATGATCCAATGGCAAATGTGGACAACATTTGAGAAGAGCAATTAGTAGCACTACAAATTGAACTATCGGTTGCCATTACCAAGGTACATTTTGTCTCACTTCTCCACCTCCCCCAATTATGTCATCACCAACACTTCCACCTATCTCAAGTTCAACCCTCTCCTCTTATTCATAACCATACTCAAAAGAAGAACTCATTGTGATGATTGTTGGGGCTGCAATGAATTAAAAAAACAGCCATAACTATATGCAATGAATTAAAAAAATTTAAAAAGCGATAACTATAGGCAATGATTATAATTTTAATTTATAAACAAGTAAAACAGCCATAACTATATGTATTATGCAATGAATTAAAAAACAGCGATAACTATATAGTATATGCAATGATTAAGAAAAAGTAAAACATTCATAACCATATGCATTGTGCAATGAATTAAAAAAACAGCCATAAGTTATAACTACATGCAAATTGCAATCACAATGATTTTAAAATAACAGCCATAGGCTATTAGGCCCATAACTATATGCAAAAAAATTAAAAATATTAAAAAACAAAAACATAAAAACTGAAACATCAAACATAGTCATAGGAGTATTAAGTTTATCATTTTTGTATCTACATTATCAAAGTTTTTGTATTCCTAATGTTATTGTTTCTAAGAATGTGTATCATACTATCATGGTAAAGTTAAACCTTGCCAAACCTATTCAATGAATCAACAATCAAGAGTTTTATGTTTTAAGATTTAAAAATAAATAATATTTTAACCCTAACAAGTAACAACCAAACCCTATGTAGTATGCATTTTGTAAAATCCTACAAACTATAAACATGATTACATTGTGAATGTAGATACAAAAACTTAAAAACAGCCCCTAAAAATGCAAATAGAAGCTAAATTTTAAAAACTAGAGACTATTATCAAACATTGTAAGCAAATAAAATTATAAATACCTCTTGCTTGCTCTTGCTCTCCTCTTCTTCTCTTTGCTCACTTTGCTCAAGTGTGAATATTGAATGTGATATGGAATGAAGCCATATAATCATTTAATAACTTAGAATGTCATTTTTAGGGTTAGGGTTATGTTATTATGTTTGTTTTATATTATTATTACTTTCCATCCAAAAAAAGTCAAAAAGGTGTTTTTATAAGAAAAACTTTTAAAAGACGTGGGGATTTGAGACATCGAGGACATTTGGGCGTCCCGAGTTGCACCTCGACCGTCCCAAGGATGTCCAAACATCCTCGCTGTCCCCAAACGCTTTCGGATGTCCCCGACTTTTCGGGCGTCCCCCTTCTTTTCCTACACTTTGGAAACGTCCCCAGGGATGTTTCCCCCGTCCCAGCGTCCCAGGACATTCAAGACGCGTCCAGAACCCTTGGTTTTCAAGAGGGGCGCATCCCCACATATCACTGAGATTTACTAAGTTACCCCAAGCATATTAATGACATCAAGTCCTAATGTTGATAATTTAATCCAAAGACATCCATACCATAAAGATCCACATAAATGTGGAAATTGATATAAGAATAAAGGAAGTGTATCCGCCAAGTTCAGAATCAATGTACCACGTTGATGATGCAAGTGAAAGGAGTAACCTTATATTTGAATTTAGAAGCACTTGAACCTACAATAAACTAGAGTCACTCTTCTCACACGGATGGTACAAAGAATTTCAAACGAAAGTTTGAAGCGGTGTCATTACAATGCAAATTGATAAGAGATGACTAAAGGATTGAAATAAAATTTTTGATCCAAGTTAAAATATTTTAAAGAAGATGAAAATCACGAGATTCGTAGAATGTTGATTAACTTTTAATCGAAAATAATATAGAGATTGTTCAATTGCATAATCATAACCAAATTTTCGCACGAAAGTTAAGTCTCAAAGAAGGTGGTACTATGTCAAAACAGAATCCAATTTGTCTTCAAAGAGTCTTCCATTAAAATGATAAAACTCCAATGCTAGCAAAAAAAAAAATCAAGTTGACCCATCTCAATTCATTAATAAAGTCCAAAACCAATGTTAAAATGTATAAATCAAAACATGGATTTGTCAAGATATTTGTATAAACTAAAATCAAGTCTCAATCAAACATACCATCACGCCATAGTTCTAAAATTCTTAGGAAACTCACAAAACTCTTCAGTCAAAAAGCTCGTGTATGTAACTCATAAGCACCTTGAACAGCGAGTTGTTGGTGAGTACTTGTATATCTGGGAAAAACTCACCAGTCAACAGGAAAAAAAAAAACAAATTTTGCTTTCAAATTTTTTTTTCCATGCTACGGATTTGAAGGATATTTGAACAATTTTTCAGCTGCCATGAAGTGATGGTAATCTGATTTGAAGGGATTTTCAGCCATTGAGATATTATGATGTGCATTGGACTTTTTTTATTTCTGCTTTTTTGGTCAGCTCTTATGCTTTTTAACAATATTTTGCAAGTTATTCAAGTTTATTTTATGAATTTATTTATCTATTTTTCTAATTTTCCGAGTCCCAACTTTGAGTCAAAATCTTGGGCTGCCGAGGTTTTGCCAAGTCCTAATTTTAAAACTATGAATCAAGCCATGAATGCTTGAAGGTTCCACCTTATCAACATTTACATTACCATGAATGATGAAAGTGCTCGATTTCATTGAAAGAGTTTCAAACGAGTTGATAATCAAAGCTGTAAAATATAGACAATGACTCCAATTTAACAAATACCAAAGGTGACAAAATTTAAAAGTCAACTTGTGAAGAAACTCAATATTTATAAAAATTGATCTTGGTTGGATCGGTTCTGATTTGATGTGACACAACTCTGAATTCTCAAAAGATTTTATCACCAATCTCCTTCATGTTCTTTAACATTCCCTAATAATTGCTAACAATTGCATTGTCGGGACACATCCCCAACCATGTAACTCTATAAAAATTCATTCCTAACTTTGTTACATCATTCATTCATTCATTCCTCTTCTATTAACTATATGTATGTCTGCTGCACATATTTGTGCAACCTGTACTATGTATACCTTGTGGGTCTACTATATCAAACTTACTATATCGATACTAGAGCTAAAAACACCGTCTCTCAAGTGTACTAAGATTTGCTTACCCCTTAATCTAACTTTCAAAGTGGTAGTCAAAGAAAAGGGTCAGCGAAAAGAAATCAAAGGTAGATCTACAGAGGAAACCATCTCTATTGTTTCATTCTTATATTAAATGTGATTTTATACTTGCTCCAGACAATTTTCAAGCCACATGTATCATTAAAGATACTTGGAGCATGTGGTTGATGTTGAAGACCTGTAACTGCATGAACAATCAAGAGATTCACATCGGCAAAAAGTATGATGGCAATGACTGCACCACATAGGATCCAATCTCATTTACAGCCTACTATCTTAGAAATAAGATTTTCCAGCTCAGTGTACAATTCAAATAGTGTGGGACAGCATAATCCTACATGACCTCATTGGTGTTTTGGACATCTGTTGTGTCACGTGGGCCCAAGGGATAGCAACCTGCCCAGTAACTTATTCATGTAAAGCCATGACCAACATGATAAATATGTGTCCCAAATCTGTCGGAGAGGATAATACTCTCAGCCTAAGAATCTCACCAGCAACACCATTACCCACAGCTTCAAGATTGCACAGGAAAATGCATACAGTGGAAATGAATCAAATAATAGTCTCCACATATTATTCAGCTCACAGTATGAACAGTTCGGGATACAAATACAATGTGGGAGTGCCAACTAAATAGGCCTAAGAGGTGGTTCACAACAGCTAAGAGATTGTTGTGAACCCCTCAAAAGTAGGGATTTAACAATATTGAGCACCCAAAATATACGTGCACAATATAATGTTAAATCACAACAATAATAAAAAAAAGTCCTTAATTTAAGCTTACCTCATGAGTTGTGTGAACAAGGACATTTGCAAGGATAGTTTGGAAAAGACTCAAACCACCTACAAGTGTGAACACGTCAACTCCAACACCCTCCCATAAGTGCAAAATTAGGAGTGAGAAATGAGAAAATCTAGGAGACATACCAAATATGGGTCCCGGCAACAAGGCTTAATAAGGTACCCATTTACAATAACTGGGAAAAAATAGTTACCATGGATGAAAAGCGTCACCGCAAGGTACCCAAATCACCGCAAGGTACCCAAAAACCAGTAAAAGAAACAACAAAGTAGAGACTAAAATCTTGTTATAAAGGTGTCCCAAGCAACACAGCTCAAAAAAATCGTATTCTGCTGAAGAACAAGTTTGGTCTGCTTGATCACAAAACTCAAAATCAACTGACACTATAATTCAACAGAATAGCTCCATGCAAGGAGACTATCAATGGAGTCTCTTTGACATCAAACTCAATAGAATAGCTACACTTGTGGAGAACAAGCTCAAAATCTAACTGATGGAGACTGTCAGAGGTGATGTCGATAGTGCAAAAATCACCAAACATAATTTGATCTACTGCTAGAAGATGTGGTCCACTAACTACAAAAGAGCAAGGAACATGACACCCAAAGAAGTATGATCAACACCACACCCTCCCATATTGCTAAATGGGTGGAGTGACACTACAAATCTATACGAGTTACTAAACCCAAGTACTCGAACACTGACAAACTAAAACTAGGATTCACGAGAATAGCTCTACCACAAGAGAGACTGTCACCATGCCTAAAAGTGTCAAAAATACAGATAAAAATATCTCAAAAAGGAGATACACTCTACACTGCTAAAGAAAATAGCTCAAAACAAGGAGCATTACAATGCAAGAAAATAAGATAAGATAATTATATTAAATGTCCAACAAGTGACCACAAAGATAGGTCAATGGGACTGCACAATACAAAGCAAATCGAAACAACAGGGAAAACCCAAGAGGGTCTCCGAAAACAACAAAAGAAGAAGAAAAGAAGAGAGCACAAGGGATGAGAGGGAGGTGGAGGGAAAGGCCTCGACACCAACCCTCACGACTGTCGCCCAAGGTCAGCTGAAAAGAAATTGGTGATGTGTTGTTGTCTGGTGTCAGGGACTGGAAACTGTTGGAGACGCCCATGTTCTCGTGGAATGTCGAGCTCTCTGGGTGGACCTAGTGGTCTGTCGTCTAAAAGAGGGGCTCTTGGTTGTGCACGAATCCGAAATCTCTGGTCAAGGAAGAAGCTCCTCTAATCCTGACAGATCTAGCCAGAAGATCTCCACTAGGATCATGCCCCGCTTAGTGCCCCTCACACCCGGGAGAAAATCAAAGAAAGATGTGATCTGTGCAGTAGTAGCCTCCCTGGAAGGAGGATGGAGGGCCCTGTCATGGAGCTTAATAGCTTCCTGTAAATAGAGAGCGAGACACCTCTGATCATAATATTTGAAGGTCGTGAACGTAGGATGTTCACGGAAGAGACAATGAAACCTCCCTTTGATCTCATAATAGATGGAGCATCGGAAGATGAAATGTTCCTCTGTCTCAACCTCCTGGAGGGAGCAAAGCTGGCAGATCCTCTCAGAACGAACCAAATGGTGATCACTCTCGACCCGAAGCTCTGTGGATCCGACTCAATCGCCCAAAGATATGCGAAGAGCATGCATCCAATGACGGGAGATATAGGTGGGCCAATGATGAGTCCATTGCTGACTTCCAAGAAGTGATTGGCGTGGAAGGCCATTTTCAGGCGTAGCTCCTCCCGGGAGTTGGTCCACGTAACTGGGTGAATAGTCTATATATGTCGTCTCTGATAATTCATGCAAATCCTGCGTGCTCGGAAGAAGGTGAGCAAGAGCATCCATGGAGTACCTAAAAGGAGGCGACGATCCATGTTGATCCAAAGAGATCCGAGAAGACGAGAGGTCTCGGCATACCAAAGACCGAACACGACCACTACAATCTGATCGAGAGAGTAATGGCCTCAGAAGAACACTAAGCAAGGTAGATGTATCTATCCTTGCTGCAGTGGAGGAGTCCGAAAGTCCCTGGATGCGGTGCAAGAGTGAGATGAGACCAAAGATGACCTCTAGTCTGAAAGGGCGAGCCCCAAACTCGACAAGGATGATATGATGAGAAACAGTCTCTTTACATCTGATGATCCGTTTGAGCAAAAGGATCTGAACCCGCTCAATAAAGGCTCAATCCGACTCGAGTAGGGAGGGGCCCCAAACCTCAGAGCCATAAAGAACAATGGGTCTCACAAGAGAGTCCGAGAGAGACATCTTGGACAACGTGTCTTGAAAGTGATGGCGGAAGCACTGTCTCTCCAAGATCGCGAGGGAACCATACCCCTTGATGCGAGGTTGAATTGTCGGGCGTAAACTGAGCCGAGGTCCAAAGAAGAGAACCCCCAGATAGGTGTAGGAGTTGGTGATCTCCAACTCCTCCCCCTGTAGAAGAAATGGAAATCAGAGGTCTTCAACACATTGAAGACCATAACCTTGGTTTTACCCATGTTGACTGTAAGTTGCCTATGATCGCAAAAAAGAGGCTAAAGCATCAAGTCAGCCTCTCTCGTAACCCCTCCGCCGAAGAATCCAAAAGGACCACATCATCTGCGAAGAGAAGAATGTAGATCAGAACACAGGTGGAGAAGACAGTCATCCCCGTCTTGTATGTGGTCTCTAAGAAAATCCTCCAGCTCATCAATATAGATACCAAACAAAGTAGGAGAGAGGGCAGCCTTGTTTGACCCCGATGGTGCTCCTAATGAAATCGAAAAGCCCAACAGTAGCAGTGCGAAGGCGACCCAAAACCTCCTCATATAGCCGGGTAATGGCAACAAGAAGGGTTTCGGAAATACCAATGTCTCTAAGTCTGCAGAAAAGGGCTTCTGGAGAACAGTCAAAGGCTTTCCGAAAGTCCACAAAGCAACAGAAGACCTTGCACGAACGGTGATGTGCTTCCTCAATGATAGCACGGAGGGTAAGAATGTGATCAATAGTCTGGTATCCAAATCCTGAAGCCAACTTTGTCCTCCGCTTTGCATTGGTACTACTCAAGAAACGCCGAAAGTTGCGAAATGAAGAACAAAGGCATCAACTTAGAGAAAGTGTGACCCACCATAATTGTCCTGTAATTATTAGGATCAGAAGTAGGACCGGATTTGTGAATAGGGTGGATAATGTGGTGGGACCAAGATTGCGGGAAGCCAGTACACACCACCTGATTGAAGAGGTCTACCAAATAACTGTTGATGGTGTTGATCCCATGCTTGAAAAATTCTGCCTGAAGCCTTCCTCATCTGTTGCTTTGCTGCAATTCATCACCGATATGGCCTTCTTGACATTTGTGTGGGTGAAGATGTGGCAGGTGGAGGGTGGGGATATAACTTGGGTCTTGGGCTGACCGGGATGTCATAAAGGGTGGACGTGTGAGTGAACATAGTATGGGGGTCAAGGTCCAGGGGTAAGGGAGAGCGTCAAGGAATGATGGTATGCCAAAAGTGTTTGGGGAATGCGAAAGTGAGGTGCGGGGATCCCCTTTTGTGAGCAATAAAGGTGCATTTCTTGTGGCGGAGAAGATTACGATAGGCAATTTTAAGGGGGGAAGGATGGGAGGTCATGGGTAAAGGCCATGCGGAGTCGATACAAGTGGAGGTTTTTGCAATCTTCATCATACCATTGGTTTATGGAGCATGTCCGTACTACTACGGGGCTTGGAAGGGGAATGGGGGTAAGAAAGCGAGCAGCCTCATGGATAGCAGTGGCAAGAAGGTTGTACATCCTGTCAGTGGGGTACACAGTGAATTGGGGGCAAGGGGGAGAAGCTGGCGGAGATGAAAGGAGAAGGTTATGGGGTCACCCTCAGCAAGTCTCAGAGTGGTGTGTGGAGGGCGGTGAGAAGGGTTAGGGGTCCGGGGAGTAGTTTCCAAGGAGAATGAAAGGGCTACATGATCGGCGAGGGGAAGCCTAATATTGGAGAGCCACACTTGTAAAGTCCTCTTAATGAATGCTTATGTTTCGCCACAACCGATCGTAGATCTTGCCAAGATTAACACGGATGGTCAAGAGGATGTCGGCATATAATTCGGTGTAACGTGCACATTGGAGCATGTAAGGGAACATCAAAATGTTTGTTAGGTTGATCATGTCTAACAAATGAACTCCCGTGCTCCACCACAGTGAAGGTGTAGAACTCATGTGTAGCTCATGATCCCCACGAAGAGTTGAGCAAACAAAAACAGGAGCTCTATCAACAAGTGATCCCAATGAATTATCTACTTTGTAACCAATGCCATGGTGAGAATGCCATTTAACAAGCTGAATAGGGGAAGCAATACCCTCTGAATGTCTATCAATACCTCTGTCGGAAAAACCATAGAACGGAGCATGTGAGAACCAAATGCAGTGGTATGCTTCTTAAAGGAGCTAGGCAGGTGAGTAGAAGGAGAGGAAGTGGGATACATAGAGTGTGTTAGTGCAATAGGCACACATGCGTAAGTAGAATATGCAGTAACAAGTGCAACAAGCTTAGGAGCATCAGGAGCAAGAGAAGGCTCAGATACCAACAAATCAAGGTTAGTGGGTGCGAGAGCGATAGCTACAAGTGGACTAGGAGCAAGGGTATGATTGTCCACAATATGAGGGGTATGCTTAAAACCAGCAAGTTGTTGTTGTAGAGAGTGTATGAGGTCATCCTTGCCATGAATGAGGGTGCAATGAAGAGATTTTTGTCGCTTGAGGTTTCTATTCTCTTCCACAAATTTGACCATGTCCTCCTAAAGCACACAAACTTTGGAGTAAAGCATCTCATTCTCAATTTGCAAAGCAAAGATGTTAGGACAAGAATCCATGATAGATGCAAGAATACACTCGAAAAATAATACAACTTCCAAAAATACACGACGTCGGGCTCAACCAAAAATGTGTCCAAAGCAATGTGGGGCGAGAAGGGGCAAGCAGGAAGCAAAAGTGTTTTCTTGTGAGGGGTCTGACCTCTTACGAAATCAGGCCACCCTCCAGTCTTCGACAAACAAGAGTAATATTCTCAACACATGTCGGAGTGGATAATACTCTTAGCCCAAGAATCTCACCAGCAACACCATTAGCACAACTTCAATATCGCATAGGAAAATGCATACACTGGAAATGAATCAAATAATAGGCTCCACATATTATTCAGCTCACAATATGAACAATCCGGGATATAAATACAATGAGAGAGCACCTACTAAATAGGCCTAAGAGGTGGTTCACAAAAGCTAACAGATTGTTGTGAACCCATCAAAAGTAAGGAATTAACAATATTAGCACACAAAATATGCATGCACTATGTAAGGTCAAATCACAACAATAATAAATAAACTTTCTAATTTAAGCTTACTTCATGAGCTGTGTGAACAAGGACATTTGTGAGGATAGTTTGGAAAAGACTCAAACCACCTGCAAGTGTCAACACGTCGACTGCAACAAAATCCACATACACAAAGTTGAAGCTTGTATGCTACAATTACAGTGCCATAAAATCAAACCCAAATCTTGTCTGGTAAGGATTTTCAAATACAACTAAGAAACGTTACTAGACTATCAGTGCGTGCATGCAGTGTTTGTGGACAGCCTGCCCATGGTAGTGTCCACAATAGCCAAATAAACGTCATAAACCAAATATATGCACTAACAGTGCAAGAAAATGTGGAAGGTGATTTGGCATTATTCAACTGGAAATTTACCATACAAATGTTTTCCATCCAAATCTTGATTGGCTACTATAAGATATAGGCTTCCCTTGTTGGTTCATAATAGAATCCAAAGAAAAAAATTAACATCATAGAAAAATGAGACTTCAGTTGGATATATTCTAAATATGAATTAATAAAATGTTAAAGAGAATAAGTTTAACCTGGAAGACTAGCCAAATAAAAGGAAATACATCCACAACTTACGTCATAGCCATTATAATTTGCTTTAAATCATTCTCCACATTTCTCATGTTTGCTAGTGATTGTGCACAGCAAATTATTGCCAGCCATGATCCAAGCTTGTACTGCACAAGGATTTAAAAACACTATCGTGTCATTAACACCTTCTACTTTCTTTCTATTAGCATACAAGTTTCCTCGTGAATATAAAATGCAGTAATGCACATTGAAAGATAAGTCATAACGAGACCTGCTAAATGGGAATTTTACAATATAACGTATAAAATTTTGATTATCCAAATGAAAATTCTTATGTTAAGAATTGTACATTTAAACTTTTGTACAACCTTTTATTATTGGTTACTACAAATTTCAGTATCTGTGGCAAATATTTCCCAAGAATAATCCATGTTAATCACAGATAGCATTCATTCAAAACCCTTATATGTATATTATCATGCTCGATTCAAGCAACCAATGGAAACAACAGGTGACTCAGAAAAGGGAGTAACACCTTAATAAGCACAAACAGAAAATATTTTAAACACTAAAATAGTAAAGCACAACTGTGAAACTAAGTGACAAATTATATGCAAGAGAATTTCAAAAGCACTCACAGCCAGAGAAACCATGCTTGTCATTTTGGAATGAAACAAACAATCTTAATCTCTGATCGTTATTACAACTTGCACATACCATTAGAGAGAATGTATTCCCAGATAACATAGCATAAGCTTCTTGATTTGTTTTTGAATTTGAGATATACAAGCACTGTATTCCCATATAATAAAAAACAAGCTTCTTGATGATTTATATATGTGTGTGTGTGTGTGTGTGTGTGTGTGTGTGTGTGTGTGTGTGTGTGTGCGCACTAAACTAATAGTGAGCACCAAAACATCTTGAATATCTTTAATATTGACCAATGCAACTTAGAAAACCAAAGCATAAACATTGACTTGGCACTGTACAAAGTTACAAACCCTATGGCATTTCTAAAATGACAAAACATGTCAAAGATGGGAAGGCCTATCTATATGAGCCTTGATATAGATGTTCAAATCTTAAGAGGAGTTCCAATATGGGAGTTATGTAAAAGGTTCTTTATTTATCAATGTGAGGGCATGGTACATACATTATTAAAAGAAATTGGGTGTCCCATAGTTCAAAACAATATCTATATCAAGCTATCAAAGAGCACCTCAAAACCATAACCAAATCTATAAGCAACGGGATAATTGCCCTAATAGGCCACAAAAGTACATAAGGAGTCATATTGCAGTAATCAGTAAATGGGTAATCCACACAGTTTTTGAAATATACAAATATAATTGAAATCAGGGCCACAGCTTAAAAGAGTTGTGAATTACTATAAATGAACGCCGGTTAAGAGTTTGTCTATGAGATGGGTTGAATTTCATAGACTTTAGTATGAGTTCAAGTCCTTTGTCAAGAGTTAAACGTTACTTTTTCATTGGCAGTGAAAAATATACTGCAAAAGTCATTTCCCAATCCTTTCCCCATATATTCCATGATCAAAATAGCTATCAAAAGGCACATGTCCGACATTAGTGAAAGAATTGTCTTCATTGGTGTATGGTATTTACGCCTATGCCAATGCTAACAGATAACCTATGCCAGATTCAAGCCAGATGAAAGTAAACCATGTCAATCTAATGTCAATCATCAAACTCACCACTAAAAGCTTTCTTATACGATAGAATCAAAAGAATAATCTCACCAGACAGTATTGTTGCTAGTGCTATAGAGCAAGCAGCTAAAAATGGGAGCTTAAAATGAAAATGGCTCTCATATCCAAAAGCGCAACTAGACTAGTAATAGTAGCTGATTCTTGAAACTTAAACTGATTTAGTTGAATGAAATTAAGATATTAGAGCCAACATCCCAAGCACGTAAAAAAATTCAAAAAAAAATCAATTATTGGATATGAGTATTAAAAGAAAGTAAATTTTAATAAGAAGAGAATATTTTGCACATGAAATGTTCACGAGCATTAGAATATTTTGCAGAACTAGATATTGATGTGAATTTTACACCAAAACCCATTAGGACCGTTGCCAATGATGATTAATTGAGTTCACGTTCACGTTGTGTCAAGCCTAATCAAGATGTTCATAAGTTTTTGGTTAGCAAAAATACATATACTCTATATTTATGTATACTCGTAGTACTTGTGACTGATTCTTGTACATCTTATCACGGTTCGCACAAATTTGGACCGTCAATTTATCTTTTCATTGTACATTGAAATCTTACCGGGAATAGGGATCAAAACAAGTAATTGGCAATATCATTAGGTAATATTTTTATAAATGGTACCAAAATATGATTGAGGTAATTAGGAACCTTGGCAGGGTCAAAAATCACTACTACGACTTCGAGGAGCAGCATTTTACAAAGAGCAAGACAAAGTGTCATGGATAGATTGACCATAATACAGAAGTAATGGAACACAATGATTTCATAATTTTTGGCATTGGTTTGTCTAATAGGCAATTCAGACCACCTACCAAAATTTTAAATTTGTCGGGCCAGGAATCTGAACTGTAGAATGAATTAGAAAATTGAATAGCTGTAATCCTAAAATTGTATTGACTCAAATATGAGATGCAAGTACATATTTATTACAATGTATGACTGTTCAGTTCATCTCCAGGATGACTGTTCAGTTCATCTTTAGGATCAATGCTCAAATTCTACAAGAAGAGAATTAGTACTATAACTTAGGATTACGCACATAATGTTACATTCCTCCCTTAATCCACAGGGATTATAGTGAGACCAAGCATGCCTCTGAATTTTTCAAATTTCTCTCTTCCAAGCACTTTTGTCAGGATATCAGCTGGTTGCTCTACAATTAGACAATGTATCAATTTGACACTACCATCTTTCACATAATGCCAAATAAAATGGAATTTGGTGTTGATGTGCTTGGTTCGGTCATGAAATACTAGATTTCTTGCCATTTGGATTGCAAAAGTGTTATTGACCATGAGTGGTGTTGATGAAACATGTTTTTCCTGCAAATCCTCAAGAATCCTTCTAAGCCAAATATTTCCCTAGTTGCCTCTAAAGCTGCCATATATTTTGCTTTTGCTGAAGAAATTGTTGGCACCGAGGTCTGACTACTTCTTTGACTTCCAAGTGATGACTGTTGATCCTAAATTCATCAGGAAACATGAAGTAGATTTCCCATCTTCAAAATCACCTCCATAGTTTGAATCTAAATATCCAACTAGATATCGATGAACCCCATTTGTTGCTACCCAATGACTTTCTCTTAGTTGTTGCATGAATCTAGAGAGAACACCAACAACAAAAGAAATGTTTGGTCTAGTTGTGGTTACATAGATCAGACTTCCAATGAGTTGTCTATACTTAGTTGCATCTTTAATCTTTGTAGTATCATCCGATGTCAACTTCATATTTTGTTCCATAGGCGTGCTAAGTGGTTTACAATCTATCATTCCAAAATTGCTCAGAATTCCAACAATATGCTTTTGTTATGTACTGAAAATATACTTGGATTTTTTTATTACTTCAATACCCATATAGCAATGAAGATTTGTCATTTCAAAACCTTTCATCAATTCTACTTTGACTTTTCCATTGTACTTTTCATTATTTCTTGTTAGTGCAAATCATCCACATATACAACTAGATATAACACAATTTTGTCAGCTGTCTTGACAAAAAGAGTTGCATCTTCAAATTCAAAACACTTGAAGTTCATGCTCAAGAGGTGCTCAGTGAGTTTTTCATACCAAGATTTTGGGGCTTGTTTAAAACCCTACAGCAATTTTACCAATTTGCATGCTTCTTGTTCTTGACCTTCAACAGTAAAACCTTATGGCTGATACATGTAAACCATTTCTTTGAAGTTGTTTAGAAAAACAGTTTTCACATCCATCTGATGAACTTTCCATCCATTTTTGCTGCTAAAGCTAACAAAACCCCAATAGTTGTCCATGTTGTTGTTGGTGCAAAGGTCTCTTTATAGTCTATCACTTCATTTTGAGAACATCCCTTTGCGACAAGCCTTGCTTTGTGTTTGTCATGTGAGTCATCTGTTTTGTATTTGTTTCGAAAGACCCACTTGCAACCAATAGGTTTACAATTGAGTGGACGATCAACCAATTCCCAAGTTCCATTCTTGGCCAAGATTTATATTTGCATTGCTTCAAGCTTTTGAATTGTTTAAAAGGAGTTGGTTCTGAATCAAAAGCAATATTGATTTCTTCTGGATGGCCTTCCAAGGTAAACTTTTCTAGCTTATCTTGAATCTCTTCTAGGAACTTGTCTAATTGTTGTCTAGCTTTGTATGTGCTTCTGGTGCATGTTTTTCCAACTTCATCAAGTCTAACATCTGTCAATGTCTGTGCGGCCCATTTTGGCATCTTTTCCTATGTTTCTTGTGGAACAATTGGTGCCTCATTTTCTTGATCTGAAGCTCCTTCTTTTGGTTGTTGCTTTGGAAGCATGTTTTCATCTTCTGATGAAGTTTTAATTCTTCCTTAGGGGGAGTTTCTTTTCAATTACTGGAGACAAAGCAGATTCAACAGATTCCAAACTATATGTCCACCCCTTAATGTTTGGAATCTCCTTGAAAACATCAAATTTTGCAAATTTCTCAAGTTGACTCAATTGTTGATCAATGTTGGCTGTGCTTTGTGATTTCACAGAAAACATCTCTTACAATGAGAATTTTCTTGTTTTTCTCATCATACAATCTATAGGCCTTTGAGGATTCGAAATATCCCAAAAGGATGCATTTTCAACTCTTGTGGTCCAACTTGTTCCTTTTCTCCTTGGGAATCAATGCATAGCATGTGGATCTGAAAATCCGAAGATGTTGCACTGAAGGAAGAAGACCACACCAAACTTCATATGGAGTCTTCATTTGAAGAGTTGTTGAAGGTGACTTGTTGTGGAGATAGATTGTTGTTTGAGTTGCTTCTACCCAGAAATGCAATTTTACTCCTTTGAAATACAACATTTCCCGAACCATATTCATCATAGTTTTGTTCATCCTCTCAACTACTCCATTTTGTTGAGGAGTGCAAGGGACTGTGAGATGATGCTTGATCCCATTTTTCTTGAAGTAGGCTTCAAATGCCTTTGATGTGAATTCACCACCATTATCAGTCCTTGGTGTGCCAATATAGGATTGTGCTTCATTTTCAACCATTGTGCAAAACTTTTGAAAAGTTTTGAAAGCTTCTGATTTTTGCTTCAAAAGATAGATCCAAGTCATTTTATTATAGTCATCAATGGAAAATATGAAATACTTATTGCCATCGACAGAAGGAACAAGTAGTGGACCACACAAATTAGAGTGGATCAACTGCAATTTCCTTTCAGCTCTCCAATTTGATTTTTGAAAGGACTCTCTTTGTTGTTTAGCCAAGATGCATGTTTCACATTTTTCAATTGTTTTGGGTAGAGTCAACAAACCTACTACACGATTCTTTTGCATTTTTCAAATGTTTTCATAATTGATAAGCCCAAATCTTGCATGCCACAAAAGACTTGCTGACATTCCTTATTCAATGAGATGAGCAAAATTTCTTAAAATTGAAGGCTCGCCTTTGAGTTTCAAAACTTTTTTCCTCAAATACATTCAAGATAACTATATTATCACATTTTCTTTTGATTATTATCTCTCCATCCAACAAAATGGAGCGGTGTTGTTCTCTTTATGGCTAGAAGCAATCACCAAGAATGTGGACTAAAAATTTGATAGATATGTGTTGGGACTTAGACTTAGAAGAAGCAAAGTTGATCCCAATTTATTTTAAACAAGAATGTATAAATTTTGTTATCATAGTACTATATATAGATGACATGTTAATTGGTAACAATAAGGAAATGATCAATCAGGTTAAGTCACTGCTCTCATCTAAATTTGATATGAAGGATCTAGGAGCTGCAAAATTTATTTTGGGCATGGAAATTAAAAGAGATCGTGTAAACATGAAACTGTATGTTGAGATAATATTCTAAAGGTTTAAAATGCAGGAAAGTAAACCTGTCAATATTCCCTTTTTGTTGGTCAAAAATTATCTGTTGAACAATGTCTTAAAACTGAAGAAGCAATTGAGGACATGTCTCGTATCGTATGCTAATGCAATTGGTAGTTTGATGTATGCAATAGTTTGTACCAAAGCTGATATTGCTCATGCAATGGGAGTAGTTAGCAAATTCATGTCAAATCCTAGAAAGGAACATTGGATTGCAGTGAAGAGGATCTTTAGGTATCTATGTGGGACATCTAATTATGCAATATGCTATCAAGATAATCCCGTGAAAGCAAGGCATTGAATGTACATGACTTTGTGGATTCAGACCAAGTTGGGTATGTTTTCAACTTGTTCAGTGGAGCGGAAAGTTGGATGAATAAACATCAAGCAAGTGTTGCGATATCCACCACAGAGGTTGAGTACATGGCCGAAATGTCACTTTCATAACAAATCAATAATCTATGCAAATTTCTCTGATTTCTATACTTAGGAACAATTGTAACTATAGTATTCATTGACATATTCACAAACAATTGGCAAACATGAACCATTCATTGGCATTTCCACAAACAATTGGCATACATGCACTATTGCTGCGCTCAAAACAAAATGAAAACTATGGAACCCTAACACATAATGTTGAATACATTCATTGTTGTTATAATGTTATGACTGCACCTCAAATGACAGTATTTTATTGAAAATCTCAACACACATTTGACTGATATCTGAAATAGCAATACACAGAAATATAGGACAGCAAACTCCTTTATAGATATCAATCAATGAGTGGTTGCACACACAAATTCTGAATGCTCACACTGACAATCTTTCCCTGCAAACCAAGCTAAAATGATACCAAACTAAAATAAATACTTATCATAATGACAGGCTATTGTAGTGACACCGTAACGGCGGTATGGAAGTACTATAGCAATCTGAATCTAGAATAAATTTCAATCTTTCGGCACAAATGTGATCCCTAGATGGAATCACCACAAATGGACAGAAGGTTTTTGTCCTTTGATCCGGCATGCCAAAGGGTTTTCGACCTCGAGTGAAAAGATGAACACAAGTGCTCACACTCTGAAAATAGGGTTTGATTTCAATAGACAATGGATAATAATCCTTCCTTTTTAGCCCGACTCCTCCTATAATAATCCTTTTAATTCTAACCCTAAAAGCGTTTAAAACATGTTGATAAAATATTATTTTTTAGCCCCTTGCTAATAATACTACATAAGTGTCCTTTTACCATGTTATAAAAATTGAAGTGACTTAGGACCACTTAAGATATTATTATTAAATCATTTCCTTAACTTTATCCCTTAGCCTACGGGAAATAAGGAATAGGCTATGGGTCCTCTAATTAGATTAATTCGGAAAAGGGGACATGACAGTCCACCCTTCCCGGAATTGCTTGCCCTCAAGCAATTGCAGATTAGGATGCTCAAGAATCTTTGCACCTTCCCATGTAGCATCTTCTAGTGGGAGATCCTTCCAACGCACTAAGTATTTTGTTAAGCTCTTGCTTCTTAGTTTCTTCACCCTAATATCCATGATGGCTTCTAGAACCAAGATCAATTTGCCTTCATCATCCAAAGGAGTAACTCAAGTGAAGGTGTGATGTGCTGTCCCAATGCCCTTTTGAGGCATGAAACATGAAATACATTATGAATCTTGTTGTGTTCTAGCAACTCAAGCTCATGAGCAACCTTCCCAATCTTTTGTTTGATCCTATAAGGCCCATAGAAGCGGGGCTTGAGCTTCTCAACTCCTTAAGCTTCTCAACTCCACTTTTCTTGAGAGAGGACTGTCTATAGGGCTGCAATCTCAAGAAGACCATGTCTCCAACCTCAAAAGTTCTCTCAATATGATATTGGTCTGCATATAACTTTTGTTGATTCAATGTCTGGCCCATTGGAGGTTTTCTTTGAGTGACTCCAATATTTCTTGACTTTGCGTGACCAAGTCTATGATGATCAAGTCCACAAAAGAAAGAGCATCATAACCATACAAGGATTTGAAAGGAGTCATACCAATTGACATATGGTGTGAGGTGTTGTAGCAATGCTCCCCCATATAGAGCCATTTGATCCAAGTTGTTTGCTGCCCTGCTACATAGTTCCTCAAATATCCCTCAATCCACTTATTCACAATCTCTGTTTGCCCATCTATTTGAGGGTGGTAACTAGTACTAGGAGTCAACTCAGTTCTTGTCAAATGAAAGAGCTCCTGCCAAAATAAACTAAGGAACTTGTTGTCCCTATCGCTTATTATGTTCTTAGGCAACCTATGCAACCTGAATATCTCTTTGAAAAACAAATCAGCCACTTGTGGTGCCTTAAATTCGGATGTAACAACAAAGAAGTGAGTGTATTTAGTAAGCTTATCAACTACAACATATATACAACTCTTACCCTGAACTTTTGGGAGACCAATGATGGAATCCTTAGAGATGCTCTCCCATTTTTGATTTGGAATTGGTAAGGGCCAAAACAAACCTAATAGAAATACTTATTTTGTTTTGTTTTGTTGGTAGGCAATACACTGTCGGTCGTACTGAAGGACCTCTCCCTTGAGGCCTTTCCGGAAAAATCTCTCCCTAATTAGCTTATATGTCTTAAAATGCACTTTGGGTGGCCAGCCAATGGTGTATCATGCACCTTCTCTCAAGACTTTGTTCTTCACCTTGATTCTGGACAAGCTAAATTCTATCCTTGTAAAAGATGAGGTCATCTATCACCTTATAGTTATACCTATCATCTTGTATTTTGTCCTCGAGAATATCAATAAAAAAACATTCTTTGCATACTTTGACTATGATAGTAACCTTCCAATCAACAGAGATTTCAGATATGGAGCATAGAGTAGGTTTTCTAGATAAGGCATCAGCTACAACATTATTTTTACCCTTAACATACTCTATATCAAAATCATAAGCCTGAAGCTTACTCACCCATTTTTGTTGCCTATCACTCAAATCTCTTTGGCCGAGGAAGAATTTCAGGCTATTGTGGTCTATCTTAACCACGAATCTGCCACGAGATTAGATATCGCTTGAATTTGGCCAAAGCATGCATTATGGCCAACATATCGTTGTCATAGATCAAGAATCCTTTTTGTCCCTTTCAACTTCCGGCTCTCAAAAGCTATGGGATGTGCTTGTTGCATTAAAACTACCCTAATTCCTTCTCCTAATGCATCACACTCTAATACAAATGGACGCAAAAATTCCGAAAAGCTAAGACAGACATGAACTCATTACCTCCTTGAGCTTGTCAAAAGCTCGTTGTGTTGATTATAACCAGCTGAAAGCTCCCTTCTTTGTTAGTTCTATTAATGGAACTGCCAACTGTGCGAAGCCCTTAACAAACCTCTTGTAATAACTTTTGAGGCCAAGGAAACCTCTCAATTATGTCAACGCGTGGTAAGAGGAGGCCAATTAACGGTGACGGGGATTGACGACGGGATTGAGACGACTTTGAGCCATTTGCAGAGTCTAATAGAGCGAGAATGAAACACAAAGGTTCCCTCTTATTTCTTTAATGACCTTTACGGTGGCTACATGCAGTTGCTCTCCTGGAGCTTACAAAACCACTCTAATGGAGCATTTACAAACTCTTGGTGTTTTTCCTAAAGACCTAACCTAGCCTCGGTCTCTGTAAGCATTCTGACACATTCAACAACCTCGGCTCGCCTTTCCCAAATTCTTTCTTCTTTTGCAAATTCTCTTGCTGTCCTCCCTAGCTCTCCTATCCTTCCCCTCTCCCCACTAATGATGAACTCGTCCTTGTAATATAGTTGCGCCTTCCCTCTTCTCTCTCCACATTGGCTCCTTCCCGCTTAGATTCAAATTTAAATTTGGACTCCTTAATTCTTTAAGCTACTTCAATGCCATCTAGTTGTCCTGTTGTGCCACGTTCACCTAGTCGTCATCAACCACCTCAATAAACAATTCTAACATCCTCGTCATTTTTTGCCAACCACCACCCTCGCCGCGCTCTACTTGATCGTACTCCTTCGCCACACCGTTATCTTCTTTTGTCGTGCACTCATATACTTGAGTTCTATCTTCAACATCTCTTGCGCGCCTTTGTCTCAAGGCATTTTGGGCCTTCTCCAAATCATCCATGTGTTTCCTCCGCAACCTAGTCATTGGGCAAACCTTCCACACACTACAACACACTCACTTCTATCACGCACTCTGCACATTGCGTTTTTTGCTGATAACCATTGCACAAAGTACTCCACAACTTTCATGTAATCGCCACTTGACTCAGTAGTGCTCCTTCCTATGCGCTTTCCAACCTTGCGCACACCCATACTCCGCCAAAATTGTGCAGGATTTCCCTAAACCTTGGATGCTCCTACATCAAACACCCGAGGTCCTTAAAGTTGAGGTCCACCTCAAGTAGACCGAGTGAGTGGTGGAACTATCCTTTGAACTATTGAGGCTAATTGTTCCATTTCCTTCATCCTCTTAACCCTATCCCGGCCTCGACATTTCTTACGGAGTCTCTTCCAATCCTTCATCACTTTCCAGTGACTCCATAGCGCTATCTTACGCACTTCGGTGAATCAAACTCGCCATCGTCCAACCACCCTCCGTTGTAATGTCCCCTTTTCCAAGCTAGTTCGTTTTGGAGACTTCAAGCCCATTCCACTTCCCGGGGGCAAGAAGAAAGTGAACAAGGGAAGTGATTGTCATATTTTTCAATTATTTTCATGAGCATTTGCATTCTTCTTTAATAGTTTTTCTACATGAATCAAGTTGATTGGGTTTAGAAGGTGAAAGGCCAACATAAAAATAAAATAAAAGCATCCTTAAGAGGTCAGTCCTAGTTTGGAGACACTCTAATTTGTTTTGGCGCCACAACAAGGTATAAAGAGGGTTCGCTTGGCTCATTTAAGGATCATCTCTTGTTAAAAATTAAAACTCACATGGTTTTTGGGCTGATTGCTCAATCACTTCCACTTAAGAGAAAAAATCCTTTTGTGTAGCTAACAAGGACAAAACCCACCCTTGCTTGATTAAAGAACGAAAATTCTTCAATTTATTGGTGATTCTCCATTCCGGGGTTTCCAAAGTACTTCAAGAGGATTGATATTGCAGATTTTCAGCGAGGGTTTGATCCTAGAGTGATTTACAGCCCCTCTCCTAGGGTAGTGACTTGCTTGGAGGTGGAGTTGGGTGCCATCTATTTCCTCGTTTGGAGTTGATATTCATATTCCTCATAATTTTAGAGGCTGATTGCACACTTTCATGAGATTTTTGGGGTTTGGAATCTCCATTTCCAGCCATTGTTGTGAGTTCTAATTTTGCTGTCATAAATTTAATTGCAGCTGTGTAGAATTTCCAAATTTGCATATACTTTGGAGTGTTTTTGCTTGGTGTTTGTTCCATTTGTTTATAATATTTTGGAGAATTTATACATCCATTTTCAGCTTGTTTGGAGGGTGTTTGATGCCCTAAAAGTGCAAATACAATTCACTACTAGGGTTTATAATATTTTTTGGTTGGCTGTTGTAAAAATCAGTTTACTCTCAATAGGGATTTGTGCTATTTCCTTGTTTTTCAGTTTCAGCCCTAAAAGGGACATTACAATGGTATCGAGCATAGATCTTCCCAGCCTGGAGGGTATTCATTCAGAAAGAAGAATTCAAAGCAGCCACTTGAAGGGGATAACATGGGCCACAGAGATTCCAAAGAAGCCAAGTTGAATAGACTCATTGAAGGGCAAGAGAGGTTGGCAGATACTATGGATTTGCTAGCCCTAACTTTGCAAAATCTTCATGGGCCACGACACCACAATGGAGAAGGAAGTTCTTTGGGATTCATAGTGTGAGGCAGCCCTTAGGGTCAAGTTTTGGAGTTGCTACTAGGCCATTTCAGCCTACCTTCCTCCCTAGGGAAGAAGCCATTCCAGAGGTTGAGACACGACATTTGGTGGGCCACAACATTGCTACCATCTATGAGGAGTACAAGGCTCTTCCGGATGAGATTCGTGATGCCATGTCACTCACTAGAGTTCATAGGATTAAAGAAAGATCGAGTTGGAATTAGAACAAGGGCTAAACCACGAGCTACACAAGGAGACTTGCAGCATGCCTTGAGAAAGGAAGAGGAAAAGAATTCTTCCTTTGTGATAAAGAAAGAAGAAGAAATCATGGAGCATGAGCCAAAGAAAGAAGGAAAGTCAGAATTGCAAGATTGTGGAGAGAATTTTGTGGTTAAAACCCAATTACCAGTTGTTAATGTTGATTTTCAGCTGGCTGGAATTTTTAGAACAACAACCTATAAGAAGCAAGATAATGGTGTTTATGGCTCTAGCAAGAGCTATGAAGGTGCTCCATACATGTGTCCACAAAGTATGGATGAAGTCAAAGCGGAAAGGGCTTCACTTGTTGAAGATGAAGAGCCTAAGAGGAAGGAGAATGTTGATCCTAACTCAGTAATTCTGAGTCACAAGGATGGAGGTGTAGAAGATATCTCAATCATTCTTCATCCGGCAAAGGAAGGTGAACATGTTGAGGACAGCCTAAGGTATGATAGTAATGATCATATTTCAGATTTGTTAATTCCTCCTATGTCGCTGCAATATATTTTTATCTTGAGCAATGTTAAAATTGATGGGAAGATGAAGGGTAAGCATTTTGACTATATCCGTGATTCAAAGCATGGGAGTATTGGTTCTAACAGAGGCTTGATATCTTTACAAAATCCTTGTCGCCATGGAAAGCATGCTAAGAAGGGTGATAGGGTCAAGGATACCACTTGTAGCATAGGGCATGTAGACCCTTTGAGTTACAAGAAAGATGAAGTCCTCGATGGGTTCAATGTTACTATGGCTAGTGAGTGCTTTATTCCATGCATATGGTTAGAAAGAAAATTTATGAGGAATCATATGGAGATTGTTGTGCATTCAAACCTCCTTGTGAAGGATGAGATGCTACAAAATGGCTTCATCATCCCTTGCACCAAGAGGTTACAACAACTCACGCTAGCTTTGGGAAGGCACATGGTAAGCTCCACATTTTCATTTTTGTACAGCAGTCATTTCATAAGAATTTTCAGCTCCTCATCAATGCACATGCCCTTAGAAGAAGTCTTCTAATAAAAGTAGATGTTGAGTTCATGAATTTTGTGTTTGGAAGTGAGCAAGATGGATGTTATCTTGTTGTCCCAAGCATTGTAACTCAGCCGGGAATTGGAGGAATGATTGGAAGTAATAAGAGTCTTGATTGGTGGGTTTTAAAACATGCTGCCATAAATGTTTGTACTGTTGTTATAGACATTCCCAGCTTGTCCAACATTTTGTTTGGTGCCACACAAAAGAGGACAGTCATGAGAAGGGATAGTTTCCAATCTTTCGGAGCATTTTCAGTCAATAATGACTCATTCCCAGCCCCCACTACATTGTTTTTTAGGAGATTCATGAAGGGTTTTCAGTATGACAGCTGTTGTACCTTCCTTTCACTTGTTGTCCACAACATTTCCAGCCCCCTTTCCATTTTGTTGTCAACTGCAAAAGAATTTCCAGCCACTTGGTTGAAAGGGACTAACAAAAGCATCATGCTTACAGCTGTCATAAGAGGGATTCCAGCCACCATCATTTTAATTTTGAATGAAATACGTGGTTACAGCTGTAATTTGGACAGCATGATTGTATTATTGGACAGCCATCGCTTGTGCGTAGATTATGAGTTGTTTGCAAGCAAGGAGAAAGAGCTGGCCATCATGTCTATAAGGCATGAAGTGGTGAAGATGGGAACCCTTGTTTCCTTTAATAAGTTTGTCCCATGTGCAGGTACAGGTATGAAGAAGCAAAAGCTGAGTTTGCTCTTCACCCAAGCAAATGATAGGGCTGCAGCTGAAGATGAAGATGACATCGTAAAGAATGATGAGTTGGTGTTCACATGTGATCTCACCTTGCAAGAAAATAGAGACTTTTCAACCCTTGAGTGGAAGATGAAGCAGGGAAGATTGAAGACATGGGTGAAGCTAAGGACAAGTATGCAGCTGGGACACTTTCTTGGCAGCCTCAAACAGTCATTTTTGGACAGCTAAGCAGTTTGCTACAGCAAGGTAACTTTCCTGAGTGGTCTACTTTGGGACAGCCCTGCATAATGCTTCCTAGTTTGCTATTGAGAGTAGAATACCATTGGAGATTGGTGAATGATGTGAAGTACGAAGGAACCAAAGATGAGCCTCATGGGGCAGCTCACTTGAAAATCAGAGCAACGCAGCAAAAGCATGGTAAGTTAGCACCTAATTTGGCGATTCATGCCAAAGAGCTCCAACAATTCATGAAGGGGATGCGGGAGGATGTGTTACTACCCCCAAAGGTTAGAGAAAGTATTTTCGTGGCAGCCATGAGTCCACTTGCCACCAATAAGGCTGTTGTCCTCATTTTTGACAGCCATCTCATTATTTCAGTTGCACTCATGATGGTGGTTAGAAGATGTTCTTCCACCATAGTTGACAAGGTTGGGATGAGGCCACATTGGGGATTGTTTTAGCTTGTCAAGTTGTTGATTGTTCCTCTATTTTTTGCTCCATGACTAAGATTGCAGCAGGCTGGAAGGTTTTGAGTACAGCTAAGCATGCAGATAACAAATTTGCTAGAGTTGTTTTTGAAGAAGAAAATGAAGACAGCAGGTGTATGAGCTTGCTTTTGCAAGAGCTCTTTCATTTGATAGGCACGAGATCTAGATTATTGGAGCATTATAACATATTTCTTCACTTTGGCATGATGGTACTTGGGCATGAGAGCTTGCAATTGCTTGTGGGCAAGCAATTTTGGGAGGGGAGGACTGTAATGTCCCCTTTTCCAAGCTAGTTCGTTTTGAAGACTTTGAGCCCATTCCACTTCCCGTGGGCAAGAAGGAAGTGAACAAGGAAGTGATTGTCATATTTTTCAGTTATTTTCATGAGCATTTGCATTCTTCTTTAATAGATTTTCTACATAAGTCAGGTCGGCTGGGTTAAGAAGGTGAAAAGCCAAAGTAAAAATAAAAGAAAAGCATCCTTATGAGGTCAGTCCTAGTTTGGAGACACTTCTAATCTGTTTTGGCACCACAACAAGGTATAAAGAGGGTTCGCTTGGCTCATTTGAGGATCATCTCTTGTCAAAAATTATAACTTGCATGGTTTTTGGGCTGATTGCTCAATCACTTCCACTTAAGGGCGAAAATCCTTTGGTGTGGCTAACAAGGAGGACAAAACCCTTCCTTGCTTGATTGAAGAACAAAAACTCTTCAATTTATTGGGGATTCTCCATTCCGGGTTTCCAAAGTACTTCAAGAGGATTGATATTGCAGATTTTCAGCGAGGGTTTGATCCTAGAGTGATTTATAGGCCCTCTCCTAGGGTAGCGACTTGCTTGGAGGTGGAGTTGGGTGCCATCTAGGGCACATTTCTTCATTTGGAGTTGATATTCATATTCCTCATAATTTTAGAGGCTGATTGCACACTTTCATGAGATTTTTGGGGTTTGGAATCTCCATTTCCAGCCATTGTTGTGAGTTGTAATTCTGTTGTCATAAATTTAATTGCAGCTGTGTAGAATTTCCAAATTTGCATATACTTTGGAGTGTTTTTGCTTGGTGTTTGTTCCATTTGTTGAGTATAATATTTTGGAGAATTTATACATCCATTTTCAGCTTGTTTGGAGGGTGTTTGATGCCCTAAAAGTGCAAATACAGTTCGCTGCTAGGGTTTATAATATATTTTTGGTTGGCTGTTGTAAAAATCAGTTTACTCTCAATTGGGATTTGTGTTATTTCCTTGTTTTTTGTGCACTTTATCCTACGCCTTCTTGTTGTTGCGACCTCTCCTCTCTACACATTTTCTCCTTGTGCACTTGTTGTTTGCACTACTCACTGTGCACCTTCTTGCCTTCACGCTATCTCCCGCGTTGTGTTCTCTCATTCTTTTCACCTTTGTGCATCTATCTCTCCACACACTATGCTTTGCATCTTACTTACAAGCAATCTTCATCTTCTTGCCCAATGTCTTCTCGCAAGTTTCTTTCTCCCACTTCCTCATGGCTACTCGCCATCTTCTCCTCTTTTCTAGTGCACCTTTATCATCACGCACTCTCCTTGGTGCCTTTGTGTCGCAACACTCTTGCTCCTTCGGCAAAGAACCCGCCTTGGTGGCTACGGGCCACATCTCTTCGAGGGCAACTTTTCCCGCCACTTTCCTTCTCCTCTCCTTCTCTTACGCCTTCTTCATTGCAAAACTTATGGAGCTTCTTCGCAATGCTCCCTTCCTTCCTTTGTTTCTGGCAGGCAACCTTCACGTCCTTCGCAACGTCTTTGCACTACCATCGCACCCTTCCTCATTCATGAGTTCTTCCTTCAATGCGCCTCTCGCACCGCACACCCCCGTAGCCTCCTCCTTGCGCCGCTCCTCCTTGATTGCCTTCAAGGCAATTTCTCCTTCTTCGCCCAAATCGTTCTTGCACTTTTCTTCTCTTACGTGCTCATAAGCACACTCCCCGAGATCTCTACGAATCTCTTCTTCTTCCGTGCACTCCATTTCACGCGCACTCTTGCAATCTCCTATGTGGGTTAATCGCTTCATGCCTTTGGGAAACTTTTTCCTTCTTCATTTCTTCTACAATGATACTCCCATCACTACATGTAACTTCATCTACACACTCCTTTCCCTCTACTAGGTATTTCGCCTTCTTTGCAGACTTACGCAATCCTTTGTGGCGCTTATGGTCTACAAACGATCATCTTTTCTCCTTTGGTAGCCTCCTTCGCCCGCATAATATTCTTGTGCACTAGCATTCGCCCCGAGTGACATCTCTTTTCACCCTTTGCTCCCGTCATGAGCTCTCTCCATGCACTTTTTCTTGTGCACTCTCCGCGCGTACTCCCACACACTCTTTTTCTTCGCTTTTGCACTCTACTCACACAATCTTTGGTTGTGCCTCTGCACGCTTGTTCTCTTGTCCAACACTCCACCGGCACTCTCATCACACAATCTCCTTTGACTATTGACTTTTTGTCGTCATTCACCTCCTCCTTCCTGGCACTCTGCACCACAAGACCCCTTCATCTTCGGTGGTCTTCTTCCGCATCCTCTAGTCCGGTCTACACACCATTTAGCTCCCCCAATACCATCTCCAACATTTTCGCAATCGCTACATCCGAATAGTCTTGTTCCTCTCATGTGCAAGGTCTTGATCTCTCCTATGGCTGCTACACTCTGGGATCTTCTTTGCATCCTCTACCCACCTTTCTCACAATGGAGAAACACGAACCTCGCTAGTTACCTCACGTTTGATGTTCTACTAGCATTTCCACTTCTTTCTCATAGGAAAGTAAACTAGCTCGATACCACTTGACGGCGACAACGAGATTGAGACGTCCCCATGTCGCTTCAGAAAGTCCAACATAGCAGAATGAAACAAAAAGGTTTCCTCTTATTTGGTTAATGACCTTTATGGTATCTACATACGATGATCTCCTGGAGCTTACAAAAACCTCTCTAATGGAGCATTTACGGACTCGTGATGTATTTTCTAAAGACCTAACCTAGATCGGTCCTTGTGTGTTATAACACATTCAACAACCTCAACTCGGCCTTTCTAGCCTTTCTTCCTTTGTCAATTCTCTTGTTTCCTCCCCAACTCTCTTGTCCTTACCCTACTCCCCTCTAATGATGAACTCATCCTTGTCATAAAGTTTTTCCTTCCCTCTTCTCTCTCAAAGATTGGCTCCTTCCCGCTCAAATTCAAATTTAACTTCGAGCTCATTATTGCTCCGAGCTACTTCGGTGCATCTAGTTGTCATGTTGTGCCACATCCACCTAGTCGTTGGGCTCTCCCGACTATTAGGTCTCTGTCGACCACACACATTCTAATATCCTCGTGTTTTCTACCAAGTACCAATTTTGTCAGGCACTTGCTTGATCGCACTCCTTCGCCACACCTTTGTCTTCTTTTGTCACACACTCATATACTCAAGTTCTATCTTCAACATCTCTCGCGCACTTTCTCAAGGCATTTTGGGCCTTCCCGGATCATCTCCACGCTTCTTCCATGCACTCTAGTCATTACAAAACCTTCCACGCACTCCGCGCATTGCACTTCTTGTTGATAACCATTGCCTACAAAGTACTCCCTAACTTTTGCCAACAATCGTCACTTGACTCTATAGCGCTCTTTCCTTCCTACACGCTTTCCAACCTCGCATTAAACCCATACTCCACCAAAACTATGCGAGGATTGCCTGACCTTGGATGCTCCCGCATCACCAATCCAAAATAGCTTGCATATTTTGTTGATCCACCTGAACTCCTTGAGCATTAATGACATGGCCCAAGTACAAAATTTCAGTCATCCCAAACTCACATTTAGACTCCTTAGCAAAGAGAGTTTGTTGTTCTAAAATTCCTAGAATTGTATCCAAATGCCTCAAATGATCTTCCCAAGTCTTGTTATAAATCAAAATGTCAAAAAAAAGACCAAAAAAATTCTCAACTGCTTACTAAAAATATGATTCATACATGACTAAAAGTTGTTGGAGCATTTGTCAAGCCAAAAGGCATGACCAAGAATTCAAAGTGCCCAAAGTGGCATCTAAAAGTTGTTTTCTAACTGTTGCACGTCCCCATACCTTACACAAATCGATGATATCCTGATCTCAAATCAATCTTTGAAAAATACGCAGCTCCATGCAACTTGTCATCAATTAACTCATCGATCCTAGGAATGGGATACCTGTTTTTGATGGTCTTCTTGTTCAAAGCTTTGTAGTTAATACACATCCGCATAATACCATCCTTCTTCTTCACAAGGACTATTGATGATGCAAAGGGACTAGAACTAGGCCTGATGTGGCCCATCTCCAAAAGCTCCTTGATAGCCTTTTCAATTTCTTCCTTGTACCCTCTTGGATGGCGTAGGGTGTAATCATCACAGCTTAGAACCCGATTCCAATTCTATTATATGTTGAAATCCTCTATCAAGAGGCAATCCTGGAGGTAAACCACTGAATACTATGCCATGCTTGTTTAGAATAGACTGGATATCCACATGATAGGATTTCTTATTTGTGGGTGAAGTTATGGTGTTCACCAAACAATGGGCTACCCAAGCTACTTTTCCTCTACGAATTGATCTCTTCATCCTTTTGGTGTGACAACTCTAGGGGCTCCATTGGCAATGCCTTGAAGCACCACTTCTTTCCCATCTAATTTGAATTTCAGCTCCATGGTTTGATAATTCTAAGTGAATTCCCCAAGAAAATGTAAGCACTACACCCCTAATACCATATTTATCTCTCCTATGCCCACACCCCGTCCTCTGTCTCCTGTCCTCTGTCCCTGAGACTTATACAAGTCATCATGTTATTACAATATAACTCACACACCTCTCATTAACATTTAATTTTATAATAACCAATACAAATAATGTGAGCACTAACATATAGTTTCCTAACATTCACCCCTAGTGCGAACATGGGAAAAACATAGTTGCACTTCTTCTCAGTTTGTCACCCTGCGTGCTCATGATCTAGATGGTTTTTCAGTTTAGCCAACAACCTCAAAGATGGTTTTATAAGTTGCATAACCAACAACCGTAACAAAGGATGGTTTTCTAGAGGCTTACCAACAACCACAACAAATGATGGTTTTCTAGTGGCTTACCAACAACCACAAGGATGGTTTTACATGACAACCAACAACCTAAATATCATGATGTTGCTTTCTCCTTGTGCTTTTATCTTTCCACTACATTTACACATCAAGGGATTACAAAAGGAAATGATGCTCACACAAAAACAATTTTCACATCACATAAGAACAAAATGTTCTCAATCAGTAGCCAACTTGTTGTTGACCGCTCACTCGATCTCGAACACCATAGGAAATTGCCACTGCCACTAGAAGTTACCCTTGACTTTAGCCAATTTGGTACATAATGGAAATGGAATATTGGTGTTATATTCCCTCCCACAATGTGAAATTTCCTAAGTAGCAAACGTTTTGGATAAGGGAGCAGGAGTGGGGTATCCGATACGTAGAACGGAAAAAATTTGACCCGGATACGGCGTAGGATATGGCAATACAAAAACTATATAAAAATTTAAAAATATATAAATCTCAAATTCTAAATAGGAATTTAATTATAAACCACATATTATGTATATGAAAAACAAGATAAAAGACAAGTTATACTATTAACTATAAATTTATAATAATGTACAATGTATATATGAAACGAATAAAATTAAATTTATAGTGTATGTTATAGATTGCATAAAATTAAATAATGTATTTTATATACATGTATACAATGTATATTGTATAAGTTGTACATACCATAGTTGAAATACTCGCATAGTTGTATTTTTAATTACTAATTTGTCTACAGTGATCAAAGCTCATGATTCTTTCAAAAGATTGCAAGAAGTTGCTTGGTCCAAAAAGGTGCAAAAATGGATTTTATGAAAATAAGAAAAATATTGCCATCAATGCGCAGAGCTCGAGAAAATATACACTTTTGGAGAAAACGGCACCTAAAACGGAGCCACATAATGAAAGTTATGGCTTATGCAAGTTTTTGCCACTACATCTTCCCGGACCCTTTCCAAAAATGGCAAAAAAAAATTTATCCTTGTGATTTCTCACCAAAAATCCAAAAAGGAAAGAAACGCCTTCTTGGCTGGAAAAAGATTCAGCGAGAAAAAAATAGGAGAAAATGCATTTTTGCGGGCACTGGGAGTTCGGTCAAAGGCTCGGAACCGGCCGAGTACGGCATTTCCACACCTCACTTACCGCTTGCCTCCCGCCCCTCACACTCCCGCCGCTTCTCCCACTCCTCGCCTCCCGTACTCCGCTCCCGAGGCCCACACTGCTTTGTTTCAACTTAGGAAATTTCCATTTATTCTTACAAATCAAGGATGCTGAAATGAAGCACACACCACACATAAATCAAAGCAAAACACACATCAAAACAAAAGCCACCATAATCGATATACGGCCCCGTCGTTGGTGACTAATGAGAAGACATTGATTGTCTTCCTACCTCTTATGCCTCTTTCCTCCAATTTGGCCATTCTACTAACCCATGCCAAATGTGATCATGATGCTCAATTTTGTAATGTCCCCCCAATATGGAAGTACAATTTACAAGACATCGCTACCACCGAAAATGCATTCGAAAGGCAAAATATATATATTTTTCTTACTTTTGACAACAATGACTCTATGACGAGGACAATAAAAATGATGTTTTGACACATACAATCTTAATGACAGTGACATAGTGCCACTAATATTTACAAAAAGCACTTTGAACAACTTAAAATTGATGACGACACTATTTAATTGATAGAATGATTGACTATACATGACAATACTTATTTTGGATTAACATAAATACCCATTTGATCCTTGGACACCATCATTCATAAATATTACAAGACATCAACTTTTACCAATGACAAGCTTTGTAAGTTTTAAATCTAAAACACAATAAAGACTATAATTAAAACCATTAGTATTAGAAGCACAGAGAAAAATAGAAAGAAGATGAAAACTGCACACAATTGCACTGCATCGAATGACCTAGGCAGATTCATTTTATTAGAGGAGTAGTTACATTTAGTTCAACCTCTACAACTACCTAGAACTGTCCGATTTCATGCTATATATTCAACACCCCCTTAATGACTAACCTTGAAACAACACCAAGTTTATCTCTAAACTTGACAAACAACAAAGGACCAAGAGGTTTAGTCATTACATCAAAGAGCTAATCTGCAGGGACAAAAAAGCGAGAGATTTCACCAGAATCAACCAACTAGTGAATATAATGATGATGAATCTCAATATGTTTAGTGTGGGCATGATAGACATGATTCTTCACCATTTTTAGAACACCTTGATTATCACAAAAGAGTGATAGAGGTGTGGCAGTTACTTGGGGAAACTGAAAATCAATTAGAATCCGACAAAGCCATATTGCTTCACAACTGGCACTAATAATAGCCTTGTATTCTACTTCCATAGAAGAGATGGCAATAGTGGGTTGAAGTTTACTCTGCCAAGAAACAACTCTGAACCAAAAGAGAAGATATATCTTGTGGTAGATCGTTGAGTATCTACAAATCCTCCCCAATCAGAGTCGGTATAGCCAATCAATTTGAAATCTGCAACTCTTTGATATAGAATGCCAAAGTCAAGAGTTCCTTTGACATATCGTAGAACTCATTTTGTTGCTCCCCAGTGAATGAGTTTTGGTTTAGATAAAAACCAAGAGAGATAGCTAACAACAAAACATAGATCTGGTCGTGTAGTTGTTAGATAGATCAAACTACCCACCAATTGTCTATATAATGATTCATCGACCAGTGGTGAATCATCATGAGCTGAGAGTTTCAGCCCGACCTCCATAGGTGTAGAAGAATTACAATCATGCATCTTAACTTGAAATCAAGTGATCAAGTTGCTAGAATTCTACACCAAGACAATAGTGAAGGAGGCCTAAATCAGTCATGTCAAAAGTAGCACATAAATCTAATTTTACCTTATGAATCGCAGCATTTCCATTGCTTGTGATGGCAAGGTCATCAACATACACAATACGAATCACAATGTCATCTTCATTGCTTTTGACATAGAGATTCGGATCAGAATGACTCCGTGTGAAGCCTGAATCTCTTAGATGTTTATCTATTTTGATGTACCAAGCTCGAGGAGCCTACTTAAGTCCATACAAGGACTTAATCAATCTGCATACTAGATGCTCATGACTACGGGCCCGAAAACCCTCTGATTGTGTCATATGCACGTCTTCCTCCAAATCCCCATTCAGGAAAGCACTTTCGACATCCATCTGATATACTTTCCAACCAAACTGAGCTACAAAAGAAACAAGAAGTCGAAAAGTGACCATCTTTACAGTAGGAGCAAATGTTTCTTCATAATTTATCTCCTCATGTCATGCGAAAATCCTTTCGCATGACGAATCGAGCCTTGTACTTATCCAAAGTACCATCGGCTTTGCACTTGATTTTATACACCCATTTACAGCCAATGGGATGTTTCCCTGGAGGTAATGGCACCTACTTCTAGGTATAATTTTTAATCAAGGCATCAAACTCTAGTTGCACGGCACTTTCCCATTCCGGTATGCCTCGTGCTTCAAAGTATTTTTGTGGCTCATGAATATGAAGAAGATCATAAGTAAGAGTAAATTGAGCGTGCTCAAAATAATCAATTTGCTTACTAGTTCGTCGAGACCTTCCATCTAAGAGAGGAGACAATTCTTCCTTCCTCAAATCCTGAATAGTGGAGTAAAACCACTTAGGCCTCCGTTGAACTGAAGATGTGGTGGTTGGTTGTGGTGCTTTTGGAAGAGAAACCAACGGAAGTTCCGGAGGAGAAACCAACGCAAGTTGATTTCTTAGAGACTCAACAATCTCAGTGGGAGATTGTCCAGGTATCTGCTTGGTGTCTGTGGAGGAGTATGAGAAAAGTCCAGTGTTACGCGGGGACACGTCCCTAGATTTTGGTGACGTCCCGAACGTTTGAGGACTTGAGGGGGACGCCCCAATTTTTTAAATCTTTCAAAAAAATCTGATGTTTTTACTGTTAAAAAGTTGTTATTTTTACCAAGAGCATTCAATTACAATCTTGAAAGTACCTAAAATACATTAAATACAGTTTAAATCCCTAAATGTCATTGAAAAAAGTTAAAAATATTGAAATATTAATTTTTATGTATTATTTTAATAGTCGTCCCCTTGCTGTCCCCAAAATTTAGGATTTTTTTCAAGCGCCCTGAAAGCCCGTCCCCTCCATTACCCCGTCCCTCCTCCGTTACCCCGTCCCCCATCCCAAGACTTAGGTAACTATGAGAAGAACCAGATTCATGATTAGGCAAGGAAAGAGTACCAAACTCTGTTATGACCCCTTGTTGATCGTTGCCCCTTTGCTGGTCCCCTTGTTGATTACAACCAAAGAAAGACTTTGTTTCTTTTACATCAACATCCCAACTAATAATGATCTTATTAGTGGAAGTATCAATCAATCTATAGGCTTTAGATTGATCACTATAACCAGCAAAAAAATATCTAGAACATTTGGAATCTAACTTACTCCTCTTATTTGCAGGAACCAAAGTATAAGCAGCTGAACCAAAAACACGAAATGTTGATACCTCTGGTTTGATTGTGGACCAAGCCTCTTCCGGTGTGATGTCCTACAAAGCTTTGCAAGGACTCCGATTGAGAATATATACAATTGTGTTAACAACTTCTCCCTAATACTTATATGGCACTCCTCGACTATGCATCATGCATCTAGCCATCTCCATGATGGTTTTGTTCCTCCGTTCTACCACCCCATTCTGTTGTGGGGTATAAGGGGCTGTCAACTGGCGTTGAATCCCTTCTTTACTATAGAAATCTGCAAACTGTTTAGAGGTAAACTCACCCCATTATCAAATCTCAAAGTCTTGATCTGCGCCGCTGGTTTGATTCTCCACCAAGGCCTTGAACTTGACAAAAGAAGAAAAGCAATCAGACTTCTTCAAAAAATAGACCCACATCTTTCGAGAATGATCATCCACCAACAAGAGAAAATAACGTGCACCAAGGACTATGGGAGTCTTCCACGATGGCTCACATAGATTTGCATGTACAAGATCCAAGAGCCCCTTTACACGCCAAGCACCTTCAGAGGGAAAAGGCTTCCGCTTTTGTTTTCTGCAAAACAGCCAACACACATGTCCTGTTTCTCCTAAATAGGAGGCAAACCAACAACCATGTTGGTTCTATGAAGGCGGGCTAAATACTAAAGGTTGAGATGGCCATATCTTTCATGCCATAAAACACTGGTATTGCCTTCCACAACTAAGGCATGCAAGTTGACCATGGCAGGATCAACAAGTCTATATAGACCACCATGCCCAATCCCTAAGGCAACAACCTTATTTTGCTTGATGTCAAACACAATACATTGTTTACCAGAAAAGTTTATAGAGATATTGGGATTATCAGTTAGTTGACTGATAGATAACAAATTCTTATTCATGTTAGGCACATATCTAACATTTTTGACAAGCAATTTGGTATTATTATTTAGCATAATGCTAACAACCCCAAAACCTTCTACAAAGATGTGATCTTCCATCTCCTAAAGTAACTAAATCAGAAGAACAAGAATGAAAATTGACATAGCAATCTTTTTGACATGTGAAATGTCCTGATGCTCTGGAATCAAAGAACCAACATCGAGTAGGGCTTCTATTACCCATGCAAGATGCCATGGGAGTATATTCATCTTCTAATTCGTGTTCAATCAGAGCCACATGTCCCTGCCCCTTTTGCCTCTTCAGGACATTGAGTCGTTTCCGACAGTCCTTCACATGACCAAGTTTGTGACAATAATAACATCTCACTTGATATTTAGGAGAGGAAGAGGATGTCTTAGCCTGTCATTTCCACTTTCCTTTAAACTGAACAGCAAAAGCACTCTCAAATTGTCCAGAACTAGACTCTTGAGCCTGTGTCTGTCTTCGTTCCTTTTGCAACAGGTAGGAACTCACCTTGTCAAACGTAAGAGTTTGACTTTCCACCATTAAGTGAAGTGCCTCCACAAATGACTTATACAGAGAAGGCAAGCTATTTAGAACAAAGCCACCATATCATCGTCCACCTTTTTTATTTATGAAAGATAACTGGTCTCAGAGGTCTTTCATCCGAAGTAGGTGCTCGATATAGCGATTCGCCTTCTTGTAGCTTCAAAGCAAACAATGCATTTTTTTGGTACAAAACCTATCCTTTCTCTCGATGTCCGATACTTATCCTTCAAATGGCCCACAACGTGCTAAATGGCACACAGCGATGGCATTCCGCACTTCGTATCATATCATCCGACACCAACAACTTGAGGAGCAATAACGCTTCCTTATGACATTTGTCATAATCCGCAAAATTTGTAGCCGGTTTGCTTTCGCTACCCATGATTATCTTATCACAAACACGAAATTTTGCAAGCATTAAAATCTTATGGCTCCATACATTGAAATTAGTGCCCGTTAATTTTTGTGAATCCGGCAGAATTAGGTTTGAAATATTTTCCATTTTATTATTCCAAAGTAATGGAAATAATAAAAAATGGAAATAATAAAATATTTTGTTGACTCCAATAAATTGAATAAATCACTTTATTCAAATACGTGACAGGAAGAATTCAAACAGCAAATACGTGACGGGGAGGAAAATTACACAAAAATAGTTTATAAAAAAATTTGTTCCCAACTTTACCTCTCGCCCTATTTTCTTCTCCACGATTTTGCTTTGGCCCACACGAAGGTTCCCCACGGATTTGGATTTGTGGATCGATTATTTGCCTCCATATTTGGTTTCGTGTCTCCTTTCGCTACGCCCCACGATGTTTGCTCAACGTATTTCCTTCAACAACAAACAGGGTTTTTGCGACTGGGAATGTTATGTTCACCAAGGCAAAGGCACGTTTTCACCACACAGGGCACATTTTTGTTCACGATGGGTTTCAAGCCATGCCTTTAACGTCTTTCTCTTCTGCCTTCGACATCTTTCTCTTCTGCCTTCCATGTCTTTCTCTTCACACGACTGGTTAGCAGATACACGTTTTCAAGCACTCAAACCGAGTTCATCTTCTGCCCCTACATCGACCGCACCATCGACCTCTCTCCTCTCGGGTCTGCTTCCTTCAATGGCGACTAACCTGGCTCTGATACCACTGTTAGTATTAGAAGTACAGAGAAAAATAGCAAGAAGATGAAAATTGTACACAACGCACCGCATTGAATGACCCAGGCAGATTCATTTTATTAGAGTAGTTACATTTAGTTACAACTGGTTGTTGGTTACAACCTCTACTGCCCTAGAAACCGCATCTTGGTTCATGCTATGTATTCAACAAAATCTAAACGAACAACTTTACACAAGGAGTTACAAGCAAATTGCATGTGAAGTATTTTCCAAAATATCTAATTATATGCAGTCTCACATGATGCCACGACTACAAGATATGCATGAATCTGAGTGTAGGTGACCATGATTTCGAACAAAGCTCAATTCAATGCAATGTAAACCATTTTCAATGCAAATAGATGAATCCGAGTGCTAATCACCTTTGAACGTGCACAATTTGATGGATCCAAAATGCTGTAGTGTTCAAGTGGATGCGGGAGGATTAATGTGGCCAGAAACTTGTGATTCTTTGTTGCTTTCCATGCCGTTCAAGGCGATCATGTCCAACTTCAAGGCAGTCCAACTTTGGTCCGAAGAGATTCAATTATACATAGAACTGCATAAACAAGATCAGGCCCTTGTTGATAGAGTTACACACAATTGTCATAGGCATAGTTCAAAAAATCGTAAATCGGGATTAATCGGCAGCCAAATTTTGAATCGGAAATCGGAAATCGGCAAAAATGGCAACTTTATCGCTACTTTTAAAAACATTTAAATTCATAAAATATACTTAAATTAAATGTAAAAACAATGTTAAATGATGCGAGAAGTGACTCTATAGAATGCCATAGGCCCATATGCATATTTTCGATTAAGTTTTGACCAAAAAAGAGAGTACAAAGTTTGCAAACAAAAAAATAAAAAATATTGTTTTATGAAAATAAGAAAAATAAGAAAAATATTGCCATCAATGCATAGAGCTCGAGAAAATATGCACTTTTAGAGAAAACGACACCTAAAACGGAGCCACGTAATGAAAGTTATAGCACATGCAAGTTTTTGCTGCTACATCTTCCTGGACCCTTTCCAAAATGGCAAATTTTTTTGTCCTTGTGATTTCTTCACCAAAAATCCAAAAAAGGAAAGAAGGAGAAAGGAGGAAACCCGAGCCGCGCAAGTGAAAAAACGAGCCAGATTTGGGGCCACGATTTCACCCGCGATTTTCCACGATTTTCGAGTGTATTTTATCGCCAAAAATCGCGATTTATCGCCATATCAAAAATCGCAATTTTTCAGAAGATATATCGTTTTCATGGTTGCAAACGATTTATCGCGATTTATCGCCGATAAATCGCGATTTTTGAAACAGAGGTCATAGGTTTTTGTGCCTGCATAGAATGGATCTGCACACATATATTTTAATATTCTCACATATATATCAGCTGCGCAGACAAGATCTGACTAGAATTCAATGGATTCCTGCGTCCCACAGTAGTGATCGATCCAAATATTCCACACAACAGTCTATGGACCTTGTGTATGCCTGAACGTGCAGCCAGAGGAGATGTCACAGCTCAAATGCCTAGAAGAGGGACTCAGATCAGAGATTTTCTTAGATCCACACCAGATTTGGCTCCAATGGTTTCTTAAAACTCCCAGAACCAATATAAATGACGATGCAGCTCATGAAGAAATGTTTGACACATAGATCTGATACAATCAATGTATATCTTCAAATGTTGAGTGCAAGAACTGATGTTGGGTTTGATATCACGCATTACAAGATCATAATTTGCTGTAGTAATGCGTGCAGGTCAAAAACACAGGATTTATTCAACAATATGTGGATGCAGAGCTTTGATAGCAGCTACAAATGATTGGCACACTTCTTTTGACCAAAAACAATAATGCAGAATGCAGTATTAACTGCGTAATGTTCTGAGATCCAAGGTAAGGATCCACTAAAATGAACATCTCATAGCTAACACAATTATTCACCGGCGCCATGCTTCAACAAATCATACACAGAAATTTTGATGATTGATTTTTCAATAGCTGGGGCAATACCATAACTGATCTTCCCCTAAACCTTTTTCATGATTCCATGGCTTTCATAAGAACATGACCAGACTGCTCTGATGCCAAATGATGTTTTTGGTAGAACTTTGGACAAAATTAAACACAATAATAATGCTACATTAATTATTCAATGACAGGATACAAATAAATAGGCATACATCTCCTATAATCAAGGAAAGCTATAACCTCTTCTATAACCACTCATCCCCAATCACGTAGTATTGTTGTAACTCTCAACAATACCACTAACAAACCTATTTACGTGGGTTGTATTACTAACAACTCACCTAATATATCTACTTGCTATTTAACATGAATAATAATCACGTTATTACAATATAACTCACACACCTCACATTAATATTTAATCTCACACTAACCTATACAAATAATGTGAGCACTAACATATAGTTTCCTAACAGATATCCAACTGTTGAATTCTCTTGGTGCAAGGGATAGTATAGCCATCAGCCACAATAACATTGAACCCATCAAATTCCTTTGTCTTCAAACCTCTTCTGGCTACCAACCCTTCATCTATAAAGTTGTGGGTTGCCCCACTATCAATTAGCACTGTGATTTTGTGCCCATGCAAAACTCCACGAACTCTGAAAGGGTGATATCTAGGAGCGCCAAAAAGTGTAGCAAGGGTGCCTCCTGAAATATCCTCTTCTTCCTTTCTTTCAAGTTCTGGTTTTTTCTCTTCAATTTCTGATTCAGGTTCCTCTGATTCCGATTCTGCATCTAATATCACTTCTATGTAATGCACCTGTCCTCGCCCAAGACATTTGTGTCCAGGCTCCCATGGGTCCTTGCAAGTAAAACACAATTTCTTTCTCCTGAGCTCGTTTCTGGTCTCTACCTCCTTACTTGGTTTCTGTGGCAGCTCTTTCTGCTGAGAAACTCCTTGCTGAAATGGTTTCTTTTGCTGCCCAAAAGGTGATGTCTTTTGCTGCCCAACAGGTGGTGTCTTTGTAAAATATTTATTCTTGGGTGCTGAAGTTTCTAAGTTCAAAGCCCTCTTAATAGCTTCTTGCAAAGATAGAGGATCAAACGCTTTTACCAAACCCTTGAGTGGTTCCATTAGTCCCTCTACAAATAGAACAATAAGTCTCCTTTCAGTCACATCAGGAACCATTACTGATAATCTTTGGAATTCAGCAATATAGTTGTCCACTGTCCCATATTGTTTGAGCTGAGCTAACTCTCTGAAGTGGATCTTTGGATCTATTATGTCAACCTTTGGCTGAATTCTTCCAATGTGGTAATGGAACTGTGCCCTTGGGTGACCATACCATGATACCACCACTCATGTGCCACTCCTTCCAAATGAAGGGTAGAAAATTTGATTGCCTCTTCTTCATACATCGGATTCAATGATAAGTAGGTGTCCAGTTCCATGACCTAGCAGAACATTTATTAGATCCATCATATGTAGGAATTGTGATCTTACCCAAACACTATTGGATATCTTTATGGGGCTGATCTTGTTAAGTTCTCCTTCCCCTCCCTGTACTATTCTTCATTCTTAGATCAAAGAACTCTCAGAAAGTCAATGCTTGTTGTACTGCAAGGCTGAGTCCTTCATATTTCGCATGATATGCTGCAAAATCATTACCTATGTGATGTTGGGGCTCTACCTCTTCTGGGTGTTCTTTTTGCAAAATTTCGCTCGGAAAGTCTTGGAAGGGGGATTGATAGAGGCCTGCTCATTAGTTGAAGAGCTTCCTTCTCCTTGATTTGCCTTATTCTGATTAATATTTTGCAGAGCTTGTACTAACCCTACCATGGATTCTCTCAATGTCATTTGGATTGTTCTTTCCAAATCCCTCTGACCCTAGCTGATAGTTTCTTGCAAAGAATTCATTTCATCTCTCTTTTCCCTGTCCTCCATGACTTCTTCTATTTCTAGTGACTGAGCCCTTCTTCTTTCTCTTTGATAATACTTGATTTCTCTCCCACTGGCTTGCATAAGAAATCGCTGAATTAACTTTCATTGTAGGCTAGCAAGATTATCACTCTAATACCACTAAAATGTCACTTTCAAAATAGACCAATCATCTATGCAAATTTCATTGATTTCTATACTTAGGAACAACTATAACTATTATAAATATTCATTGCCATATTCACAGACAATTGGCAAACATGAGCCCTTAATTGGCATTTCCAGAAACAGTTGGCATACATGCACTATTGCTGCACTTAAAACAAAATGAAAACTATGAAACCCTAACACATAATGTTGAATACATTCATTGTTGTTATAATGTTATGACTGCACCTCAAATGACAATATTTTATTGAAAATCTCAACACACATTTGACTGATATCTGAAATAGCAATAAACAAAAATATAGGACAGCAAACTCCTTTATAGATATCAATCAATGAGTGGCTGCACACACAAATTCTGAATGCTCACACTAACAATCTTTCACTGCAAACCAAGCTAAAATGATACCAAACTGAAATAAATACTTATCATAATGACAGGGTATTGTAGTGACATTATAGCAGCGGTACGGAAGTATTGTAGCAGCGATATGGAAGTACTGTAACAAACTGAATCTGGAATAAACTTCGATTTTTTGGCACAAATACAATACCTGGTTGGAATCGCCAATAGACAAGAGGATTTTCATCCTCCAATCCGGCACACCAAAGGGTTTTCGTCCTCGGGTGAAAAGATGAACACAAGTGCTCACACTCTGAAAATAGGATTTGATTTCAATAGACAATGGATAATAATCCTTCCTTTTGAGCCCAGCTCCTCCTTTTATAATAATCCTTTTAATTCCAACCCTAAAAGCGTTTAAAACACTTTAATAAAATATTACTTTTTGGCCCCCTTTATAATAATAATACATAAGTGTCATTTTACCATGTTATAAAAATTGAAGTGACTTAGGACCACTTAAGATATTATTATTAAATCATTTCCCTAACTTTATCCCTTAGCCTACGGGAAATAAGGAATAGGCTACGAGTCCTTTGATTAGATTAATTCGGAAAAGGGGACATGAATAGTTAGCGAGTTCATGTTGAATCCTCGAAAAGAACATTGGATCGCAGTGAAGAGGATCTTCGATATCTCTGCGTGGGGCGTCTAATTATGCAATATGCTATCAAGATAATCCTAGTGAAAACAAGACATTGAATCTACATGGCTTTGTGGATTCGGACTACGGTGGTATGTTTTCAACTTGTTCGGTGGAGCGGTAAGTTGGATGAGTAAATGTCAAACAAGTGTTGCGATATCCTCCATAGAGGTTAAGTACATGGCTGCTACCCGTGCAATCAAGGAAGCAATTCGGCGTTAAAGGCTGATTTTCATTGTTGGGTTCACTCAAAATGCTATAAGAATCAATTTTGACAAATCGATATAATTTGTGTAGCAAAGTGATGTTTAATACCATTTTATAAGAGAAATGGTAGAGGAGAAGAAGATATTGCTAGAAAAGGTGGACATAGAAGATAATGTTGTTGATTCTTTGACAAAGGTTGTAAGCACTAAGAAATTTTCTTAGTGCAGAAAATCAATGGGCATGACTACCCTAAGTTGTTGACTATATGGCCTTGGTACCCCTATGGAAAGTATTCAACAAGTGGGAGAATGTTGCGAACACGTATATTTTCCATAAGTTACCCCCTTCTAGACTCAGTATAGTCAGCACGACGTACAATCTAGCACAACTAGTGGGGTTCGAGGCATCACCCTAACTAAGGGATTATAGGGTTAGCCCCAAAAATAAAAAACTTTTAGGGTCCCCCATATAGGTTTTCGAGCCCATATAGGTGGCTTAACGTATGTTATTATATGGGTGGTTAAATAAATCATGATTTATGGGAAACCGTTATCGGATGTATTCTTGGCCAATGGTTTCAGTACCCATCAGTATTGTACTACCGCTATGACATTACCTACTAATGTGCTTACATATAGATGGACATGCAATAGGATAGAGCGAACTAGGAAGTACATTATTGTATTGTAAAAGGTTGAGTTAATGATAAAAATTTTGCATACAATAAATGAACAATAAGAACCATATGCAAAACACAACACAAGAGATATTGGTGCGCAAGATGCCCAAATATTCAATATATTTAGAAATAGAAGAATACCCTTAAGGTAGGGCAACACCATAGAATGCTCCTTAAGGAGTGACTCCACAATCTCCCAATATGGGAATTCTACTTCGAGGGACACCTCCAATAAACCTCTACCAAGTAGAAGATTCCACATATACATGAAACATAGTTACGCGAGGACGCGTCCCCCCCTAAATTGACACGTTATGGACGTCCCGGCGTCTTAGGGACGTGGGGACGTGGGGAAACGCTTTCCCCACGCTTTCCCTTTTTTTTTGAAGGTGGGGGGGACGCCTGGAAGTGTTGGGAAACGCTTTGGGGACGGGGGCGTCCCCCACGAATTTTTCCACAAGGATAGAAAAAAATTGCCATTTTTGGAAAGGGTCCGGAAGATGTAGCGTGCCAAAAAACTGCATGTGCCATATCTTTCATTTTGTGGCTCCGTTTCAGATGTCGTTTTCTCTAAAAGTGCATATTTTCTTGAGCTCTATGCATTGATGGCAATATTTTTCTTATTTTCATAAAATCAATTTTTGCACCTTTTTGGACCAAGCAACTTCTTGCAGACTTCTGAAAGAATCATGAGTATTAAGGAATGTATTTGATGTTTATGAGTTCAAGTTTCACCTTATTTAAATCTCAAATGGTTTTATTTCAGCTTATTTATATAATTTAGTCACTATATCTTTATATTTTAAATATTTATATATTTTTTAATTAGCCGTCCCCCCGCCGTCCCCAAAATTTAGAAATTTTTGCCGTCCCGGAAACCCCGTCCCGCCGTCTCAGGTAACTATGACATGAAATGACATATCTCATAATGATACTCATCTCTTTTATGTAGGCATACATTACTCTTAATGGATGGGTAAAACCTAATCCCAATGTAGACTGACTCATTACCCAATATAACTAATTCTTATGTGACCCCATATATTATAAACATATACCTAAGGGGGATGTGTGCCACATGTCAAGCATCTCCATCAACCCATATACATTATAATATCATATCCCACGGTACATAACATGCCCTTCCTCCTTGACATGTTTCGTCCCCGAAACATGAGAAAAAAACTCTATAGCAAGTGTACTTCAAATTATTGCACACTTGGCACCATGCTCAATAATCCAACCACCCATATGAGATCTTAGTGGGTAATACATCTCTAAACCCAGTTCCATAATCTGTTATTGTAATTTGATTCCATCCAAGTCCATAATTGCTCCTCCAAGGCATCCATGCATAGCCATAGTGATTATGTGATTCCATGTCCTACAATTATTGCTCTATTAATTCCATGTATAGCCATAGTGATTGTTCCTCCAATTCGTTGTATATTCATGTTGATTGTTTCTCTCATGTGCCCTAACATACCTCCATGATTGTCGCCTCTCCCGATGATGTGGGTGTTTATATGTTGCAACCTTAGTTTCCTCAACCTTTTCCTCAACTTTAGTTTCCTCTTCCACCTTTTTGTTTGCTATTTCCTTTTTCTCTTAAGTAGATGCATCATTATATTTTTCTTTTCCATTATGTTCTCCGTGTTCTTTTGAATCATCCTTATTCCCCTCTTCACCATCTTCAAAGTCATCCTCATACTCTATATTGACATGTCTTTGTTTTACATTAAGTGTGGTATCCCGCAAAGTGACCTTCTTACGCTCGTACAAAATCTTCATAAATTTCTTTTGCATAATGATATTAATTGTTCTCGTGTTTCTAACCAAGGATAACCAAGAACAATATTAATATAAAATTAGGGTTTGAACCCTAAAATTGTGATATCTTTCACAAAACAGGTCCAAAATAGCTAAAATTTTGAGGGTAGCTGCATTGAATGATTTTGCCACTTCACAAAAACCTGAAAAAATCACACTCGATCTCAAGATATAGGAGAATCGTGGAAATCTAGGTTTCATCCCACAAATTTCCTAAACATCGCTCTCGATACCACTTGATAAGATCTTTGCATGTAATGATTTAGAAATATGAAGCATATAATCAACATCAACACAATGCAAGAGATATTGGTGGGCCAAGATGCCCTAGTATTCAATATATTCATAAAAATAAGATTAACCTTAAGGTAGGGCAACACCATACAATGCTCCTTAAGGAAGGAGTAACTCCACAATCTCCCAATATGGGAATTCTACTTCGAGGGGACACCTCCAATATCCTTCTACCAAGTAGAAGTTTCCAAACATACATGACATGACATATCTCATAAAGATACTCATCTCATTTATATAGGCATGTATTACTCTTAATGGATGGGTAACACCTAATTCCAATGTAGACAGACTCATTACCCAATATAACTAATTCATATGTGACTCCATATATTATAAACATGTAACTAACTAGGGGGGGGTGTATGTCACACATGTCAACATCTCCATCAACCCATATACATTATAATATTATATCTCAAGGTACATAACAAATAATGCAATAAATAAGAGAAGTTACTCTATTGGGGTTTTTCCCGAAAGGGTTTTCCCAGGATAAATCTTGTGTATTGTGTTATCTTGTGTATGTCATTTTTGTTCCTGTTATTCTTAAAGATTCTGTTAAGTATTGCTTCTCTCGTTTTGTTTATCAGGTCAAATTCTCTTCAGAATCACCATAGGAATTATAGCATTACTTTGTTATACTGTAGTGATATTAATTGCTGCGCACACTCCATTTATTAATGTTTTTCTTTTAATAGGTTTCTGGGTATTTCTGTTATAAAAATGTATCTGAAAAAGAAAAAAAAAACTCAAATCGCTATTCTGTTCAGAGTACACATTATGAAATCTGTATGTAAAGATTTTATTGCGAGTCCAATATCCTTATGACAAAAATAAACTAAAGTTGCCCTTTCAAACAAAGGACGTCATAACTCCACATTCTGCCCTGGAAAACCATCCGTACAATTTCTAGAATACCATATTTGAAGCTAATGTTTCACTGATATCCGGCTCTTCACTGGAATTATGGTGCAGCCTTAAAAGAATCAACCTTGTCTTGTTGTAATGACCACATAACAGCCGATTAGCAGAAAAGTTACCCTTGTAGCTTCGTAGAGAAGAGTCAAAAGATTGTGAAGGCGCTTTGATTGGGAAGGTTCAGATTTCGAAGGCACCTCAGATGGAAAGAGCCCGCAAAGATTGTGATGGTTGGTATCAACAAAAACAACTAAAAATCACACTTTCAAGAAAGGTTTCAAAATAAAATGCATCGTGTGCACGCTGACATTGGGTTGTGCAGACCAGTCTAAAGGAAATTAAAAGTCTTCAACATCATCAATATAGAGTTAGATTAATTTGGTAATAAGGCGGCGCACCAATAAATCAATAAATAACCTACCATCAAGGGTCAGTGTCCAGAATTAATGGATTTCTGTATTAGGTTACCATTGCAAGGAAGCTCAAATTAATTTCGGTAATTTTCTTTACACGGGTTGGAAGCATTGACTTACCCGGAGCATAACACCTGCAACTCCAAACATGATAGCGAGAAAACTGGAATAGTCGGGAGGAGATCCTGAGAGGCAATGGAAGGTGTTTTATAAGGCTTGGCTGTTGAAGGCTGCCGAGGATCCGAAGTGTGAGACATTCTCCTCCTCCTTTCTTCCCTTCAATTGCTCTGCTTGAACAATGTGAGCTGCTGTGTAGTAATTTCCATTCAGTTTTATTTACCGGTTATTCTTCGTTGCACTGTAAATTTTCTTATTTTAGATTTTAATATTTTTGTTTACTAACTTCACCTTCCTCGGATAAAGGACATTGGAATATTGGGTTTGGTCAAATAAAATTGAGGTGGAATTATAAGAATAGAGAACGAGGATAGAAAACAAGGCTATGATATGGCAAATCCTGCGGAAAATGAAATTTTGTGATGTGGAGGAGCGGAGAAAATATTCAAACATGTTTTTAAACTGAAGTTTGAATTTGTATAAGTAAAGGGCATGCAGGAAACCCTCTTGTAAATGATTGAAACGAAAATGTACAAATCCATTTGTTATTCGAGAAGACACACGAATAGTAAAAAATAGTGTTTGCATTTTGTAGGAGTACTTGATTAAAGCAGAGGTGTAGAAGTACATTAGATATTTGAGAGAAGATGCGAAAATAGAAAGAAACATTTTTAAAATTTGTTGAATTGAATTCTTCTTTTGTGCGAGTCTGAGTTTGAAAATTTATTTACTTGAAAGACAAATACAACTAAGAAAATATTTGTTGTTTATGTAATTCTTGAGTTGTGTATGACAATATTTTAAATAAAACATTATTATATTTTTGTAGATCATTATGTATTTCCAAGAGTAATGTAGATAGCCAATGCAGTTGGCGTGGTCAAACACATCAATTGTATAAAAAAATTCATAGGTTCAAGGACCATGAAATGATAAGTGAAAAAACCATTTACTTTTTATAAACACCATCTTGTAAGTCAACATGTCTGCAAGTGGGGGTCAATATTTGGTACGAAGATTATCGAATAGTCATTGTCAAACAATATAATTTTTTTAGTCAACAAGTATGTAAGTGGGGTCAATTAGTAGAATGACCATCAGATAGTCACTAGAATATATCGATCCTTCATTCGTATATGAGATAAGATAAGAAAAGAAAAAAAAATGATATTAATGTCCATAAAGGCTCAAATTGGCCTATAGCACTAAAAAGTAAAATGTGAAGTACTTGATAGGGATTGCAAAATTATCTCCAATAAACTCAAAAACTGAAGTACAAATGACCAAGAGATATTTTGAAAACAAATCACGTCCTCTAATACGCGATGAATCTTATGACCATATCTACAACAAAGGTGAGGAGGTGGCTTTATACTCAATTTTAAATAGCACACAAAATATTAAAATACACCACAAAATTACATAATGCGAAAATCCCAAGGACTTTCCTTATCAAAATATTATGCCTACCTATAATCATCTTGAAATTTTTCCTTTCACAACAAATGAGGTGGTACTGCTACTTAGTTGAACCCAATTGCTATACAAGATAACTAAGTAGAAGTTTTACATTAAAGTTAATGTGGGTGACGAGTGGAATATGGATGCGTACTAAGAACCCTGTCCTTCCCTTTTTCCATAAAACGCTTTAGAGAATTTTGACGAGTAATTGGAATCTTTGATCTTCTACACGTATTACATCCACCTCTTGTAAGTAATATTTTTTGCACAAAAATTAACATACATTGAAATGATAGAACTACTTGAATCCAACATGTCTTATAAGTAATAGAACTTATTGCTTTTGGTTTACCAACCTTAGGCGAGAGAGCATATGTAACCGATGTGGCAAGTTGAAGGAGTGGGACACAATGCAATGTTTTTTTGGTTTGCTGACAACATTATAGCCTTTCCCTGCATGGACGAAAATTCAGTTTATATCTAATTAATAATCAGGAGAATATAATGTACAGATTGAATACATTTAAGTTTCAATCATAGTTTACCAAATCAGGTGTGACATTGTAAACACTGACTGTTCCTCTATAGAAAATGGTGAGTTGGTTAAGGTCTGATTGCGTCTTGCTTTGTGGGAAAGGAGACCTTCAAATCCAAAAAAATATATAACATACATTATTACAATCTAAATGCAATTATCTAGGTTCATTTTAACTTGACCTAAAATCATCCAAGTTAATTCATTTAATGGCTGACATTTCTTCAAAGACATTTTGTGAAATTTTGAAAAAACAAACATCATAACGAGAACCTACGTAGGAAAGAATAATCCTGGTCCATAAATTTGATTTGGAATAATTTACATTCAAAAATCACAGACTCTGGCGAAATGGGTTACATGATATAAATGATACCTAAAAACATTAGCATTTGCAGCAGGGGAAACACCTCCCCATTTAAGAGGACCGAAGCTACCAAATGGGCTTTTCTCTGCCAATGTATTTTTCTCAATTGTTTGTTGAGAAACTGATCTGAAAATTTCCAACCTCTCTGCAACAGGGATAGTGAAATATCCAGATCAGGCACCTGAGTTTCTCTTATGTAACATAACTCTTCCGTCGAAGCAGATGCAGAAGCGCCATTCTTGCCTCTATCTTTATCTGATTCCATACGATTCTCCATTTTCTACACACCATTTCAGATACATTTAATATTTCTCCCTAAAATAACCTGCACAACTGTGGGATCAAACCAGAACAGAAAACTCTACAAAATATTACCGCACAAGCTTTCCCTTTTAGGGCTAGGATTTTCTCAAAGTTGACGGATAAATGTGCGCCATCTCGTAGCACAGGGTGCCATATTTTTGCTGGCTTCAACCTGAAATGAATCCACTGGCTTCTTGTTGCTTGGTTGTGCCTGCATCTGCATCTGCAATATTCATGCCCGTTATCAAAAGAAAATGTTGTAAAAGAAGTTTATTTAAGAGGAAACCTACTACTAGTCTCCCACGTTGCCGACAAACTGCCGCCCATATCTGACAACCATTAATGCATAGATTTTCGTTGCATATAAATATTAAATGATCTCCAAATTTGGATGTTATTTTTTTCTTTGATTTTCGTGCTAAATAAAGGGAAATGTTGACTATCCAATAGAATGAAAGATAAATGATATTTAGAAATTTTAAAATAATATTTTTTACAAAAACTATAATGTATGAATTAAATATTGCACATGGCAAAAATTGATTGAAAACAAGAGAAAAATTAGTAGATGTGGTGAAGACAATATCTCGCCTTCGGCGAGATAATAAAGATTATATACGGATTAGAATTGTGGAAAATGATATAACAATGAGTATAGTTGCTTGTTATTTTTAACGCGCTCCCAAATTTCAATTTCAAACCCGCTTTTGTGAGCTTAGACTAAGAGGAGATGATGTTATCAATGTAAGGATGTCAAATAATAAGGTTAACATCATATGAAGTAATGAGGATCTAGATAATGATCCTTAACGGTTAAAAACAGGGAAATCAATAATGGGCAAGACTTTTAGAAGATGAACATGGCATAATTACATATTTCAAATAAAAGATATTAAACTTGTGTAGCATATATAGTTTGATCATTTCAATGGCATGATTAAAAGGTGTAAGTCAAGGAATTACACATAAAAATTCACAAGGACAAAGTATTATTGACTATGTTATATATTTGCAAAAATGTATATTTAGAAGTGTAGAGATGCAAGTAGATGATTCTCTCTTGGATCTTGAACCAAATCATAACCTAATCTTTATAGTGCTTCAAATGCAAGGAAGTGGGCAATAAGACAAAAATGTTTGGGTTACTTGTGATACACCACCAAGTAAACGGAATTTCCTCCAAACGAAGTAAAATTGAAAAACATTTAGATCAGCATTAAGAGACATCTTTCGGGAGCGGGAAGAGAAGAGGGCATATGAAGTATGTACATATCCTATTAAAAATTAGAGGATAGTGCATATAATTCAAGGAGCTCTAAGCATATAAAAGAGATAAACTGGAGAACAAGATGAAAAACAACTTTCCAACAAATCCATGGTACAATGAAGAATGCAAACCACCAAGAAGAACATTAGGTGGTCCATTAGGTGACGCAAAATGGAATAGAAAAATCTATGGACAAATCACAAGGAAAAAAAAGGATACAATAATATGATGGACAAACTTAAGATACTTAGGGAAATGTGATTTAGGAAGTTTTTGTAGAGATCTACATAAAGAAAAAAATAGAAATAGAAAATAACGTTACAAAAAGTCCATGGTTGACGTATTCAAAACAAATTGTACAAACTTGAAAATGAAAAAGTCACACCATCTACAATCAATGTTAAAGATGATTTTTCCACAAATAGGGGCATTCATCAAAGGATTAAGAAGTTAGTAATATGTAAGTCTTGAGATTTGTGTGGTCTATAAGCAAATGGTTTATGTGATGCCCTGGTTAAAACAACCCACTTGAGACCCATGAACAACCTAGGTTTAGCTAGAAAATTATGGAATAATTTTTTTTATTAGGAGTTAACGACCAAAGTCTCGAAGACAATTAAATTCAACTGATAATTTTTCCCATTATAATAATTACTAATTTCTCATTATAGAGCAACAAGTGCAATAGGTCCACCCTAGCTCAAATCTCTCTAGGGATTAATTTAATTACTGATTTCATTGACATTTTAGCTAAATATTCCCTGATTAAATTTTAGGGTTAAGGGACCCAAAACAATTAAATACCCAAGGTAATTAATTTCCACCAGATCAAGACAAGAGCAGGGTTTAAATTACAGTGAGGGAAAGAACACATAAATAAAGTCAACAGAGCAAGGTCTCACTTATCAACTCCCAGCACTTGATTGAGAGTGTCTACCACCAAGTTGCTAGGCAGCACTACCACTAACAGATTCCTGAACAACTCAAATCCACAAGAACAAACTTATCTTTTATTAACAATTCCCAGAGGTCACAAGGTCCAAAACTTAGGGCTAGAAGTTTCAGTTAGGTTCAGGGAGAAATTTGCCCCCATACCCAACTCTCTAACAGCTCAAAGTTTCAACTAGATTTTCTCCTTCTTAACGCTTCCAAAATTTCCCTAAACCATTCCCAATGGATAGGAAATTTTCTCACCTTTCCGATGATATAAAGAAGTCCTCCTAACTCCTTACAGAACTCAAGATATGAGCGGGTGGAGTTCTTAGGTCAAATTTTCCCCAAGGGGACATGTGTCAAGAGGAGGGGAAAGCACCTCCAACGGGTTGGCGGGTCACGGGGCGGCTTGGGAAAATTTTCCCATCGCGCGGGCATAAATGCAAAGTTTCTTCCGTGCCTCATGGGTCCCTGGTGGACACGTGTCAAGTCCTGGCACAAAGCGGGAGAGGGGGAGGGAATTGGCGGAGCAGGGGGAGGATTTAGTGCATTGCACCTGGCGGAGGACAAAAGGGAGAAAGGGGCGCGTAGGTCCAATGTGTGCTGAAGAAGAAAAGCCCGAGGTGGGGGCGATGATGCGGGGCTGCGGGAATCTTGTTGAAATTTTCCCAAGGCCAAAAACCAAAGAAATTAAAGGGGTCCTCCCTCCCCTGTCCCCCAGGTGCCCATGGCACCTTCTCATTGGCTGCGGGCCGGTGGGGATAAGATGGAAATTTTTCAAAAATTAAAAAAAAAGTAAGGGTTGAAAAGAAACCGCACCTCTACCGTAACTCTAAGAGGACATGTGGCATCCTCTAATCGGTGGTCGAGTGAGGAGGAAAATGGAAAAAATTTCCCAAACCAAATTTTTTCCAAAAACTTTTCTAAGGCCAAAATGACAGGAAATTTTTGGGTTTTGGGTCTACCATTTTCCCAAATTTTCCCGCCAAGGCACAAAAACTTCAAAGTGCCATAACTTTTGCTAGGAAGCTTAGTTTTGGGCAAACAAGGACTTTTTGGAAAGCTCTCGATGCCCTCTTTGCACAAGAAACATAAATTTTACATTTTGATAAGTTTTTAAGGGTAAATTTTGCAAAAAGGATCTGCAGGCTTATAATTAGTGAACTGACAATTTTCAACTTCTCAATTTGGTTAAATTAGATCTCCTCCTTCACTCAACATGTCAAACAAACATGGAGGACTGGTCTAGGGAGGGTTTAGGGTGTTTTTGGAAAGTTAATTTGTTCAATTGATTCAAAATTGTATTTTTCCAACAAGTGACAGAAACGATTGTTGGAGGGATCATTTTCAAATTAGCAATGGTTAAGTTGTTTTCTTGAGATTTCTTTGTCAATTTGAATTCCTAAATGTCTTAGCATACTAATCTATAACATTTTTAAATTGATTGTTAAGTGCAGGTCTGAACTATATAATTTGATTGCATTCCTTTTTGTCGGTTTAAAATTATACACAATGTCAGTGATCAATTTATTTGAAGGAGTTATTTATCGGTTTTGTCCTGTAGATATGGTTTTTAATACCTAAACTAATCCATTGCCTTCAGTTGATTCTAACAATTAATTTCCAAGTTAAATTACAAGTTCTGATTTCAATTTTAATATAATTCCAAGGATGCAAAAACAACATACTTCCTTCCTACGCATTCTTCTTTCCAACAGAGATTTTAATTCACAATAGCAATTCAATTTCAATACAGTCATGCAAGTTTGAGAAGGTAGGGCATTCCTTTATTGACCTCCAACAACAACTTTACAACTTATCTCTTTCTTTTAGCTTCAAAATACAATATACAATACATATAACTATTTTTCACATTCCTTTTCAAAACAGAGAATGGAATATAACTCTCTACATTTCACATTTCAATTTCAATCTTTCCTCATCAATACAAACAACTTCTCATTTACAATAATTATACAAATCATCCACTTCAAAGTGGGAAAGGATTACAATTAAAAGGGTATTCACAAGGGACTGTCAAACTATATTTTTCCATTGCTCCAAAATAGTAGCATGCTCATTTTCTCTTTTCTCCAAGTTGATCACAACAAAGAGGGGGAAAGACAACGCTCTCCACCCAACCAAGACATCCAATGAAAGGAGAATATTTCCTTCATCATTGGCCCCCGAGCCCTAACCAAAGTACAATACTAGATGCAATTCAACCCATGGCAACAAATGACTTCCATAACACAACATTCTTTCACACATGCACATGTCAATATAAAACATAACTTAATACCAAACAACAAATGGTTTACAACTACAATAGAAAACATTCAAATCACAACTCAAGCTTGATCATGCAAGCCAAAGGAGTAAGGACTATGGGGAAGCTACTTATGCCTCCCAATTGGGAATTTGGGAATCCACCTATAATCATACCACCAATATAACATATCATATCCCATAAACCTTATGCCTCCCAACTCCACATTATGCCCCCACAAATTTTCCCTTATGCCCCCACAAGTAATAAATGCAAGCTATTTCTTTTCCATGGTGGATCCCAAACCCAAAACTCCCTTCACAAAACTTTGATGCCCATTGCATTCCCTTATTCCCCCACATGGATTCCCCATAGCCTTCTCCTACACCTTCCCTAAGGCAATCTACCCAACCAGCCAACAAAATCAATAAAACATTCTCCATACACACAACTCAACAAGAAAATAACAGCAATAAAAGAAGGAATAAACTCCTACCTCTCCATGGAAGGATTTGCTCCACACAACAAGCTTTGAATGTCAAAAATACAGTCCCAAAATAGCAGTGCAAAGTATCAAATGCTCTCCAATCTCCTCCAAATCAACAAGAGCTCTAATCACAGAAAAATGTGCCCCCAAGGATGAATGCAAAGAGGTTCAACAACCAAGCAACAATCTTCACCAAAGCTTCTCCAAAGTAAGAGTTCTAATCACAAGAAAAATGCGCCCAAGGAAGCATGCAAAATGTTTCAACAACCCCAAAACAAGAAGAGAGTTTGAATTAAATAGAAGAGGGAGAGAAGAGGATGATGTGGATCCATGTAGGATGCCACACCAAACATCCACCAATTCAAACACAAAAGACAAAAATCCATTCTCCCAAGCACAATAAAGAGGTGGGTGAAAAATGACAAGTTACTTGCACACTCAAAAGAGCCCACACCTCAAGGGACAACAATTTAAATGAAATGTAAGAGAGTGCAATCCAAAACAATCAACATGATGAATAAAATACATTTTAAAAGTCACAAATCACATCTCCATCCATAAGTATGGTTGGTATATTAAATTTAGAGGTATGGGACAAGTTTTTCTTGTCCCACAAGCCTCCAAAAATAGCTCCCAAGGACAATTTCGAATTTTTCATGGAGGTGGAGTGTTTCATACTCCAAAACAGACTTAAACATACTCTTACACAAACCAACAACTTCCATTATTATTTTCCCATATCCCCATTTGATTTATTTAAATTTTAATCATAATATTTCCACATTAATCTACCACAACTTTAATAAATTAAATGAAGGAATACATTACGATAAAATACATACAACAATAACATTTTACCACATTAATAAAATACACAAACCCATGGTCACATGTAAAGATGATCCCCCCATGGGAATCTCTAACAAAATACAACACACACACAAAACAAGTTGCCATGGTGACCTTGTCGAATTCACCTAGAATTCCACTTTGGTTAGTCTCCAATCACCCATGTTTGTTGTGATATTTTAAACCTACAAAACACAAATACCTCCTTCGACCTCGTGGCCATATCAAAATGTCCAAAATGAATATATAATAAAATCAAAAAATCATCTATACATATGAATCACAACAATCACCAAGGCAATCAACGAAATCATTTACAATTTATATCGACAACTATATCATCATCAAATAATTTTCCTTTTCTAGGTTTACTCATAATCTCCAAAATCACATGTCCGAATAACTTCCATTAAACATCCATGTCAATAGTACATCATCATCCACATGTGAGTGCTTCTAATAATCACCATGCATTATATATAATCAAATTCGATAATAATCCAGGATCTGACATCTAACACCATACTAAATTAAAACTATTAAAATGTCTGTCATATAGTCTATAGTCTCATGATCAGTAATAATAGGTGCCAAAGGGAAGTGGGCACTACGGTTTATACATTCCTTATAATTTTAGACACCAAAATTAGTGATTTTGTATTTGATAGAGGTTGTCTTGGATTTTATCTCTTACACGTGACTTATGTGCATAAATCAAGCTGGAACACACTATCCTATACTATTATAAATCTTACAATCCAAAGATTCTACTACTCATAAAATTACAAGAATAATAACTTACATATCTTTTGTAAACCCTTAGAGATCACCAAGTGAACTTAATACCTGCTAAATGGAAACATCATGTATGGATAAGATTGAACCACCTACTTTATCCCTATCGGTCAATCATATCCTTGGATTCTTAAAAATACAATGTGAATGCACACATTTTTATAAAATGGGAATCGAGAGATCCTATCACCATACATCAAGGAAATATTTAACATGGTTCTTCAAAATGTCTTCCTCACATAATGAACAAGTAGTCTAACCATATACTTGTTTGAGAGTGTAGATGTTGATAACTCTTTACACTACCAAATTACCATGGAAATCCCCTCTTTATACAAAAATTGGGAGCATATGATAGATTGTAGAATTGACATATGGGCTAATGAAAACGGAAAGATAAAAAAAAACCAAGAAGATTTTAGACCAATTATTTAACAATAAATAATTGTGTAGCACTCGACTTTGTTTTATGTTAAATACACTTAAGGATATGTAATGCAATTTAAACCTAAGTTAATTCAAATTGTAGAAATAAGGGCATTAAATGCAACAAATCTAAATCATTAAGTAAAATGTAATGCAATTACATGGATTGATTTAACAACATATCGAATATTTGAACACAAAAATACAATAATAGCAGAAGAATCCACAATTATTAAACGCATAATAGAATAGATCCACAATATAAAAGAGCATAGAAAAATATTTAAACTACATGAATGAGGCGCTTTAAGGAGCCAACCTCTATAACTCGACAATAAGAATAAAATTAGTAATATGATATAGTCAAGTGTTAACCACTACCTCTAATGTATACCCTCCTTAGGTCATGGTTACTCCATAGGCCGACCCTACTAATAATATGTGAACATAGATAAATGTGATATGACAAGGTAAGAGAATGTTTTAGCCACAATTCGACCATACACATCACAATACATTTATAGGTTAATGGTGTAGCATCCCCTCCCCTTTAACCAATGATGTACTCAACATTAATTAACTTTATGTACTTGTGCAAGAATCTTCATTCTCCCATGTTACATCCCCACAAGTCGATTCTTACACTTGATCATTTTTCCAAAATCACCATGGTTCACAACTTCTCAATGCATGCTTGAAAGATCTCCCTAGGTTCCAAAATGAATCTGCCTTCCTCATCGGCTTTGATAAGCGTGTTTGGGTCAATATTCATTGTCCAATGATCTTCTTCAAGTAGGATATATGACATATTATATGTATTTTTACAAACTAAGATTATTCTAACATGTACACTACATTGTGAATTATATGCAAGACTTTATATGGACCATAATACTTAGGAGAAAACATTTTATCCTTTTTTGTTGGTTTAAGAACATTATATTGTCTACTTGAAGCCGCATAAAGGGTTAATCATTGATTTCAAAATATATGCCATTGTGATGTTAATAACATTGTTGTTTCATTCAATTTTATGACATTTCCAAGTTCTCCCTGAGATTGGATAATACCACATGTTGATTTTTAATTTGATCTTTCATGGCTCTAACCTTTGGTTGTACCCTCAAGAAAGAGGTGATGGATTGTGGTTGGTACTTATAAGTGGTTGGTACTTATAAAATGCCACAATTGGAGATATTTTTCATGAGGTGTAGAATGAATTTTTATACCACCATTACACTAAAGGCATCCACTAACCCCATCTTTCTTGTTTATCTAAAGCAAAGGAGTGAAGATACCCTTTAAGTCATTTGTTGACCACCTATGTTTTCCCATTTGATTAAGGATTATGTGACGATCGATGTGCCAATTGACAACCCAAACATAAAAATAAATAAGCTCAAAAATTACTAATAAAGATAGGATCACGATCACTTACTATGATCTCGGGGTACCATATAACTTATAATTATGTCCATAAAATCATATGTTATTGTGTTTGTTATAAATAAGTGTGATAAGGAAAAATTGGCATATTTGGTGAGCCTATCCACAACCAATGCAGTGACATTTTCCCTTTCTAACCTAGGCAACCTTGAAATAATATCCATAGATTTTTCTCCCTCATTTGGCTTGAAATAGACAGGGGTTAAAAAATACCCAAGTGTGTTAATTGTCTCACCCAAGTGTTTTTCTAACACACCATAAATTATGCCACAAATTATTGGACATCCCCTTGAGTACTTACCAAGAGAAATATTTCTTGATCCTATGATAATTATTTAATAATCCTAAATATCCCTCTACTGAAATGAATGTAGTTCTACAAGAACCTTTTTTTTTGGTTGAATTCTGCATAGGTAGAACCTATCCTTGTTCCATATGGTGTTCCATTATGCACTTTTTTATACACTAGAATACTTTTGTAATTGCTAAATTAGAACTTATGATATGCATCATTCTTCCATTTGGATCTTACTTCATCCACCTAATCGGCCTATAAGTGGACATTTTCACATAACAAAGATTTTTGGATTCATCCTTTCTGAAGAGTGTATTTCTACTATATTTGCTTTACTTTTATTTCAATTATTTTAAATTCATATCCCAAAATTTTTGCGGCCCATTTTTTTAATTCAGACAAGAACCTATATTCCAAGAAGTACTTTAGACTATCATGATCCACATTAACCTTAATGTCTAGCCATCATATATGGTCTCCACTATTTGACAGTGTAAATAATAGCCATCATTTCCTTCTCATAAATGGGCTTTATAAAATTCTCTATTTATGGTGATGACTCTTAAATGTAATGGGTTATATTTATTGCATGATGAGTATCACTCTTATTTCATACCCTAATGCTTCATGTTTCATAATGAAGGTCTTCAAAATAAATGTGGTAGCAAAGACCGGAGAAGTGTGCATGGGCTCTTTTAACTTCTCAAGTGCTTTGGTGGGTACTTCATTCTAGGGAAAGGAATCCTTCAACAATGATGTGAGCGGTCTTTCTATTATGCAAAAAATTTAATGAAATGATGATAGTAACTTATTATCCTGCGCGGAATTTGCAAGGGTTCGTGAGGTTTTTGGAAATTTCCATACTACAATGGCATTGATCTTGTGGGGGTCTACTTTTACACATTCATGTGAAATAATATGACCCAATTACTCCAACTCATTCACCTAAAAAACACACTTATAAGGCTTGACATAATTTTTATGTTGTTTTAGATTTAGTAACATTTGATCCATATGCTACGAATTATGAGTGTTATTGATGAGTGTGAATTTCACGAATGACTTGAATTTTTGGCACAATGGTTTGTTACATTTAGTATCATAGAAACCACCCAAGTTCAAGTCACAAAACAAGTGACAAGGAGGTATGTTGGCCCAAAGTCTAGAGTTTAGAGTCTAGTTCCCATAGGGAGTCTCGTGGAGCGAGATAGAGTGAGTGATAAGGAATTCTATCAACTTAGAGTTTAAGTTGTAGAGCATGGTGGGATGATATGATATTGGTGTGGATTTCACTAACACCTCGATGTGTTGGTCTAACGATTTGTTACATTTGATATTAGAGAAACCCCTAGGTTTGAGTCATGAAGTGGGTGATAAGGAGGTCCGACGACCCAAAGTCTAGAGTCTAGAGTCTAATTCATAGAGGGGGTTTATGGAGTGGGTGAAAAGGACATTTTTATTCCAAAATCTGGGCTACACGAGCATGGTGGGATGTTATTATCATGGTGTGTATATTTCACTAACACCTTGAGGTTTTGGTGTAATAGTAAATTATATGTGGTATTAGCGAAACCACACTGGGTTTGAGTCACATAGAGGGTGACAAGGAGGTCTTATGGTCTAGATTTAAGAGTTTAGTTCCCAGAGCAAATTGGAGCAAAAATGAGTAGGTGAAAAGGAGGTTTTTGGCCCAGAGTCCAAGTTGTGGAGCATAGTGGGATGTTATGATCCTAGTGTGTGGATTTCATTAATGCCTTGAGGTTTTGGTGTAATGGTTTGTTACATTCTCCCATTATAATGCAAAACATAAGACAATCTAACATTTACTCACCCATAAATATCTTAACACTACGTAATTTTTGTGAATAACTAATTTTTTCCCCATCTAATCATGATATGAGATTTTGATGCTTGATAAACAAAATAGTTCAAGTATGCCACCCGATTTAGTAAAAATATGAATATTAAATCTAATTTCAGAGTCACTACTATGATAATATATAACAAAATACAAATGATAAGCACTCTAAAGATGCAATCGTGTAAGAAAATATGAGATATAGGGAAATTATTTGATTCATGCTCATCCTAGAACAAATCAATTTGAGCAACTCGATGAACATGTTGGGCAGGTGGTGTCGAAATGCTTGATATTAATTATGGAACCCGCGAATAGAGCTAAACATAGGCGCCTAGGCTGGGGCGAGTGCATGGGCATCGAGACCTCTTTTGGGAATTTGTGACTCCATAGAGGGTGGAATATTATTTTTCTTGTGTCACTAGCGAAGACTATGAAAAATAATAGTAAATTGAGACAAACAATAATTACAAACCTCACGTATCTTTCCAAGAAAAGGTTGTGTGATCTTTGAATCATGTAACCTTGTTAGAAATTGATTATGGGTGCTCCTGGAAATAAATCAATGCCATTTAGGGCGATAAAGGAATTAATTGCAGAATTTGCATCCGAGAAAGGTGGTTGTCACGTGTAATTTTAATTGCCCCCACCTTTATAGGTTTCTAGAAGTGTAGTTGACTGGACTTTGGTGAAGTGGAGTCCATGTGGAGTTGACTAGGATGAGAAAGTGGAGTCCATGTGGGGTCTAAAGAGGTTGTTGAATGTGCACACTTAATTAATTAATCATTTAATTACTAAATGATAGTTAAACTAGAAAAAGGGTACTAAAGCATAATTTATTTAATCCAAAGTGGCACAATGTGCATGATTAATCAATTTAATTAATCAATCATGAAAGGATCGAATAACAAGATGCACTAGGACAATATTTGGAATAGTTAAGTGATTTTGGGATGTCTACATTTGCCCCTTTTTAAAGCGTTATTGTGAAGTAATAGTGCTTTAAAGATAGCATACGTATGCGAGTAACAAGAAGAAAACAACGAAGCATTAAGATGCCCCAACGAGTAAGATAGTAGAGGAATTCCCCTCAATCGGGTGAGTGACACAACAAGGTAGTAGACAAATGCTTGATAGGAAGAAGACAAGGGATTGGAACAAGGATGGGAAAGGACTGTGCTCATAGCATGAGTGTCATTTAGAGAATAATTGTAGAGTAACCTTAATTTAGTTGTCGCACAATAGATTTATCACCATGATTATGAAAAAATAAAGATGATTAACTTAGATGCATGTAAACAAACACACACACCAAAGAAAAGATAAAAAGGAAAACAAACCTAATATACATAGTAGGTGCAGACATCAAGGTTATAAAAGATCCAAGATGTAATCACACTACTTGTAATCGGGTCCAAAAGGTAAACATTAACAATGCAACACAAAGTAAAAAAATACAATTAACTGTCCCATCGGGCATGCCAAAATGAAAACTATGAAAAACAACAATAAAATGAAGAAAAACAATAATTGCAAACCTCATGTATCTTTCCAAGCAACCTCGAGTAAGGTTATGTGAGCTTTGAAGATGTGTAACCTTATTAGCAACTAATTATGGGTGTTCTTGGAAATGACCTCCAAACATGAACTGCGACTATGCTACGAGAAAATTTAGTTTGGATTATTGCTTCCAAAATAACAAGTTGGAGTAAATTTAATGATTTATTGTATTGTGAATCCAAGAGGATTTCTAAGAGTGTAATTTTGTGTTTTATAAAGGCTAAGTAGTTGAACATGGTTGAATGCAAATGCTAAAAATAGTAGTTGAGGGGACCAAACAATTGCAGGAAGAATCAATGTCATTTAAGGGTAGTAAAGGAATTAATGGTAGAAGTTGCATCCGGAAAGGCGGTTGTATGTGCAATTTTAATTGCCCCCGCCTTTCTAGGATTCTAGAAGTGTAGTTGATTGGACTGGTGAAGTGGAGTCCATGTGGAGTTTATTGGGATGAGGAAATGGAGTCCATGTGGGGTCCAAAGGGGTACAATGTGTATGATTAATCAATTTAAGTAATCAATCATGAAAGGGGTGAATAACAAGATGCATTGGGACAATACTGGGAATATGTGAGTGATTTTGGGTGTCTACAACCATGGTTTCACTATCACTTCCAGTTGATCACCCGATATTCACACTCATATCACCGAGGTACGTGTAACCTGCAACACAAACCCTAACTACTTGCACAAGCTCACAAACACATAAAATTGGAATAAAAATGCTATGTGAAGTCATACTAACTCCGATGGTCATCCAAAGCATGAAATTATGACCAAGGGCTGCACTACATTCTAGAATCCATGTAATTCTATGTGCTTATGTGTGAAATAGTGTCCTTAGGTTGCCCTCGCGCCAATGACGCCAAGATAGCGAGCTATAGCTAGATAAAATGCAAATGTGTGAGATGGAATTCAGAAATTCCCCTTCATATGCAGTGTATGCATAGTAATCAACCTAAAAATGTAGTCCCTTTGATAGTATGTAGATATGTTTTCCCTTTATAAGTTCACACCCATATAATAGTATGCATGTTTTGTATATATAAGGTTATCTTGTTTGAATTTTGACACTAGTGACACAACATGCCGACTAAGACCTTGAGATAAGAATAAGAAAACCGAAAAGGCCAACCACAAATGTCAAAAATGTAAACAAGATTAAATAAGACATGAAGCACCTGGGTGGATAGGAGCACATGGGCGCTAGTGTCCGAATGGGCGTTGTTGTCCTAGGATAAATGACAACATGTGTGGAAATACTCACAGATAGGGATCCTTACGACCTAACCAAAAATGGGTGTAGAAGATGTGAGAGAGAAGAAAATAAAAACAACCAAATAAAGTGAACAGACTAGGAGTGTTTCACCAAGAATGCTTTTCTTTTTCTATAGACATTATTCATGATGATTTTACCATTCCTACTTAGTACACATCCTCTTATTTCTTTTGTATCTACATCTAACATTCCCATTAACCCTTCATCTTTCAATTCTTCTTCTCACATTCTCATGATCACTCATAATGGAAAACTTCAACCTCTTTATGTTAGAACAATAATATTAAGTGCATCATAATATTTAGTTTATAGTTAAATAATATAGAATAACTTATATTCTTATTATTTAAATATAAACTTTATCTTAGGGGTTGGTTAATTTAATTAATCAACTAATTAAATCAGGGAGGTGTGCCCGTCACTTAATATGGTTATAACCCTTCGAGTTATTTAAATATGGCTTTAGGTCATATTCAAAATCACATGAATCAATGGATTCCGGGTAAATACATGGAGTAGAAGTGAGGAAGGAGTTACTAGACTGGTGTTGTAAAAAGTTTCTCTATAGTGGATTATTCTTCCATGGTTTTTTACCCATTTACGGGTTTTCCACGTTACATATAGTGTCACTGTGTATTTTGTTTTATGTTATTATTTACTTTCACTATGGTGTGCACATTTATATTTCCATTTATTAATGTATGTTAACCTAACATTTAATAAATTTAATTAATTTGGTGAATGTACCTTTTCACCCCTTGTCCTAATACTTTATGTGCCTCTCACTTCTTTTGCATTTCCTTCACATGATATTTTATCACTCATGCATGTTGTTGGCCATTTTCAAGCTCAAGTTCACTCTCAAAAGCAAAACGTATTATGATTCTATTGACAATAATTCTCTCATGCAATCCCATCCCTAAGAAAATTCATAATTCTACTTTTCCTAAGGATTTTATCATGCCTATATTTACATGTTTTGATGGCACTGGTAACCCATATTTGCATCTCAAGCATTATCATTCAACAATGGCCTCTTATTCTAATGATCACTTGTTCCTCAAAGCTTTTTGTCATAATATTGTTGATCATGCTCTTCAATGGTACACTCATTTTCCTTATGGATCTATTAGTAGTTATTGTGAAATGGAGGATGCTTTTCTTATGAAGTACATGGTTAACAATGGACCTAGAGTTACATATAATCATTTACCTACTTTGCATCAAGGAAAGAAAAAACCCATCATAAATTACATTTTACGTTTTAATTCTTGTATGCATTAATTATTATTTGATCCAATTGATTTAGAAAATAAATTTATCTTTTGTCAAGGATTACTTCTTGCATTGAAAGAAAATTTATTGTATGATACATGTGAATCTCTTACAATTTTGTGTTATAAAGTTATAGATCTAGAACAAGATTTAATTGCAGCACATGTTATTCCATCTCCTCCTACTTCTACTTCTTCCGCTACTCCATTTCCTACTACTTCATCTCCCCTTCCATCTATCAAGTGTCTTCCATGGTCACCATATCCTTCTCTGTGCAAGTGTCTTCCTTCCCCTCCACTATGAAAGTTTCCATCCAAGTCTTCTCCATCTCCTCCTCGTGAAAAAATGAACCTTCTATATGTTGCTAAGCCTCGTGATGTTTTGTGTGCTTTGCTTGATAAAATCTTAATTTTCTTACCCTCTAATCAACATCATCCTCCGCATCGCTTGCATTTCTAGTGTGATCTCCCTTATTGTAATTTCCACTGCATCAATGGCCACCGTGAAAATGACTGTTGTGACCTTCATGATAAGTTACAATGATTAGAAGAAAAAGGTGTCATTGCCTTTAGCTCTCACTTCGTGATTGTTCTATTTCTCTAATTTTGCGTAAGCATGCTTCCACCACTTTTCACTTATCTCCTCCACCCACTTTTAAGGTTGTCATTCGTCCACCTCCTAAGATCATTATCCATTTGCATCCTCCACCTAGCCCCTCCATCGCAACATCGTCAACATTTGTTCTTCCTACCACTACATCTCCTATCATTGGCACCATTTCATCCGACATTCAGTTTGGCTCTTACACTCATGCTACCACCACTTCACATGCTTCCACCATCCCTCGCAGGCCTCTCCATATTTGGTAGGTGATTTCTATATGATCACCTCATTACCTGATGATGCACTCATGTTCTCTAAGGTTCTTACATGACTATTGAGGGATTTGTTATAACAAGAACCTCACTCATTCTTCACACTCTATCTTTCTAGCAATACACTCTCAAACCATTTCCCGATGACGCACTCTTGTTCTATGGTTCATTCTTGATTGTCGAGGGGTCTTATATAAATGAACCTCATTTTTCCTACACACACACTGGGGACATCACTCTTATCCCCCTCTTTTATTCATTATACTTACATGTGATTACATACATCATTTTCATCCTACAACTAGCAAGGAATCAATCTTCTACTATTGCATATCATCTCAATCACATTATTATCTCACATTATTCATTACATTACATCACATACATCTCATCCTATTCATCATATATTCTATGCTTCATTATCATTTAACTAATCCTATTATAGTCTTTGTTTACCTCTTGCTTCATCAATCAAACCCCAAACGCTACTGGCACATCATCCAGACTAGTCTGGAACTCACCCGAGGTGCGCGTAGGTGCCAAACCCCTCTTTTATGTGAGCTTCATGAGAATGTTCTCCCTTAATAAGGGGATGTTTGCACAAACAGAGAATGAACACACCCATTCTTGGAATCAAGATTAAGAACTAAATCCTAGTCTAATACACCAGAACATGAAATAACATGATCACACTACAATAGAAGTAGAACTAAATCATGATTAACATCAAGAGTACCAATATTACTCCCATGAACATAAAAGAAAATGCATATCAAGATCCATCACACAGATGTTCAAAATAATTCCTTTATATTCATTCATCAAATTATAGTAGCCAAGATGTCATCAAAAGAGTTCCATGGATGGAGATATTACAGCAACAGAGCTTCCACATTCTCTCTATAATTACTTCATTACAAATCTTACAAACACCTATTACACATTTTCACTAGCTATATATGTCTCTCTCTCACACCCCCTTCTCCAATTCATATATGTCTCTCTTGCCCCCACTCCTAATGTCCCGCAAGACCATTCATAAAGAGGAACTTGAAGGAATCTCTTCTAATCACTCATCATTACAAGAGAAGGCCTGGAGGAATCTTTCATGATCACCCTACCACTACCCGTAACATGTCAAACGTCATCATGCATTTCCTCAATCAAGAATCCTTAGCATGCAAGTGCCAACTAATCCATAACAAACTCAGCTCCTTATCCCTTCATGATAATTATATTGATGCCCTAGAATATCCTTTTATGGAGCTACATGTCTCCATAGCTTATCCATAATTGTATCTGGTCACTTTTCCATTTATTCCCTAAACGTATATTTACCCATCACCCAAAATTGACTAAGTCTCGAATCCATTCTTCTTGGGCACGAGCCCTCGTGCATCCCCAAAAGCTACTTCCGCGTGTGCCTTCACACCCTGATTCCGCAGGCCACAAACCTATGCACCTTAGGTACTTAGTTAATTTAGGGGTCCAACATCACCCCACACTAATTTAATTACCGCACCGACAATCCTTTGCGCTTCCCGAACAAAGTCTTAACGACTAAAAATTTGCTAAGGCAAAAATGTTGCTCCTTCGAAGAATAAAGAATAGTGGAACTAAAATAATCTGAATAAAGAAGGGAAGACTATGCTACGTGGTTAACCCACTACATGACCAATTGGAGGAGTTCAGGGGAACCCTACGTCTATTTCACCCCCGCCTCCACGCCTTTAATTCTCGCTAAAGTCTTCCCGACGCTTCTCCCACAAAGTCGGGCACTTGGTCAGTGTGACTTCTTCCACCTTTCCCTTGAGCGCATTAATGGAAACCAACAACTCTACGTAAATACCTTCGAACTCGTTAATCCCGAAATCCATCTTCTCGCACTTTGTTTTTATCTTATCTTGTTACGTCGTGGTCTCAAAATCAACTACACGTGATCATCTTTGTTAGTGGGGACCTTCTCCTCACGAGCCTTAACGATGGACTCCTCATCTGCTACCTACGCATCAATGATTGGCTTGCACTTTCTCTCGTAATTGTTGAAGCCCCTATCCGCTAATATGTTTGCCTCTTTGAGTTGAGTAAGAAAATCCTCCAACTTAGTGATTCAGGCTTCAACAATGACTTTGTTTTATTCTTTCTCCTTAGAAGCTCTGCAGTTGTAGGCCCCACATCATCCTTGATGTTTATGAGTAACATCCCCACAAGGTCTTCAAGATACTCCATCTCGTCCCCATAATTCATCCTAGCTTGGCTCACCAACGCTAGACATTGTCCCAAAATGCTCTTGACAAAGGCACCACTTCTCGGTCATAAGCCTCATTTGTCTGCGCATGTTTGTCCCTTAGTCCCTAACGTAATCTATCTATCTCCTTTTCCTTGTCCTCTTCTCTACAACCATGGTCCGAACAATGGCCCTGCATCCAAGTGCGTCGGATCACCTCGAGGACATCTTATGGAGTGTATTGCATGCGTGCTCATATGTAAGGTGGTTAGGATCCACCACTTTGTACATATATCCTCCCTTCTTCTTTAGATGGATGGTCTCGATCACATGATCGTTGACCTCAAATTCAAGCTCTTCGGAGTGGCAATGCATGTTCCAACTTAGCATTTTTCCTCGGTCCTAGGCATGCCCCCATTTATATCCATCGATCCCAACCATGTAGTTTTTTCGTGGAGGGATGGCCTAGAACCTTGCACGTAATACCTTCGTGGGGTCATCCACAAAGTCCATATGGGGTGGCATGGGTGTCCACTTCTTATTTGTTTCCTTATGCTTTGTCTCGATGTTTCTTTGATCCTGGTGAACCCTTTATCCTCCTTTATAGTAAAGGAGTCCCCCTTATCTCCTTCTCCTAGGCTGGTGGTTTGTGTTGGAGAGGCCTCGCACGCTCGGAATCTTCTCGGTCTTGTATAATGCTCCTTTCCTTCCTCATGCACCTCGCTCCGCATCCGTGGCGTCGCCTTCAACTTCATGTTCTTCAAGCTTTGCTTCCAACTCCACCCCGAAGGTAGTGTGGTCCTCTACTTCTCCTTCCTCTAATCCTATCACTGGGGCTCGATGCATCGAGTTTTTTCTTCTTCTTCTCTTCTCGGCTCTTCTTCTTCCTCCTTCTCTCCACCTTTCCGGAAATGAGGCCTTGACACCATCTTATTGTGACGTGCTTGCACCCTTGCTACCATTATGACACGTGTAATACTTCCTTTTACGAGAGGTATTCATCTTTCTTTCGCTCTGTTCTTCTTCTTCTTCATCTCCCTCAACTTGGACTTATTTCACCGGTGGGATTATTACCTCCCTTGGATTAGGAAAGGGGAGTTTGTAATCTCCACCTCAATCCCTCCTTATGTCTTGGGGCATAGCTACATAAACACTCGATGGACATATCCCTTGATGGTGACGCTAACTTGCAAGTGCAAGTCTAGAAAATTTGGCTCCAAAACTTCAACATAGGTCGGTCAAGTGCCATACTTGTATGTCACGTGCAAGGTATGGACATCAACATCCAATTTGTCTCATATAAAAACTAGCTTCTATGCATCTTTCAATTGGTTGATGACGCACTTTAGGTATTTAAGAGTAAATGCGAACGAAAGCTTACACCATGGCCCCATCTCTCCCTTGACCATCATAAACTTTGCCAAGAAAAAGTGTTGTGTAACTGTGAATTTAACTTGATCCCTAAAAAATTTCGGCAATTCATGGGGGATGCATCACTCATTCTCAAAGGCCTCATGCAACCGTTCATACCAAATATTCATCTGAGCCTTATAGGTGCTTTAGATGGTCCCATCACAAGTGAACTTTGTAAACAGTACTACGGGGACAAGTGCGCTAGTGGGTGAACCCATATGTTCCCATTTGGCCCATCTGGGACACCAATATCCTAGAATACGATCAGTAGAAGTATGAAGCCTCGTGTGATTTTTGCTCCTGCCTTGTTACGCACTTGCGTCTCCTCGATAATGTCCTTTGTAATGAATTGTGAAAAATTGTAATGTTCCCTATTGGGCCGATGCAGGACACGTGCAAGAACCTCATATTGATGTTTTTCCACCTCATTGATACACCTAATTTGTAACTAATGAGTCAATAGGTGACTCTCAACACTTGGGTGTGGAAGATTCACAATCACCTGCGCCCTTCCCCCCTTCTCATAGTTCAATTTCTTTGCTAGCTCCTCAATCTTTGCAGTGACACATAAGTCAAGTGCCATGTCTTCATCGGTGTTCCACAAGCATGTAATTGTCCTAATCAAGTGGCATGTAATCCTCATCCTTCTTCCCACAAAGTAGAAGTCCTCATGTACACATGACATCATCCAACCGAACAATGGGGCAGGTTTTGCAAAGAAAGGCAACTCCCATAGCTGCAAAACTCCAATCTTCTATAACTCTTATTGTACACATCATCAACCTTAGGGTTTCCGAGCTCATTCATTGTTGGAGTGTACGAAACCAAATTTTCCCGCATTAGCTTCTTGTTGTCACTCGTTTTATTGTTATATTCGTTGATTTTGCATTTATACAACTTTGAACTCCACTTCTCTCGCCTTAATGACCCCTAGAGGTACTTGTATTTCTTAATAGATCTTTTTGGATCTTCCTTTTCTACCATTGGTCTCTTTGTACGAGCTTTCTTGGGTGCCATCTCTTTTCTTCTTCTTTCTTTCGTGCCCTAGGTGCTTTGAAATTCTCCTTCGTCTGCTTGAACTTGACGACTTTCACGCTTCTCCCTCACATAACCCTTTCATGCTCTATTGTCTCCTTTCCCCTCTTGTTACGCCACAAGATCATGCCACAAATCACACAATTTCACTGGTTCGTGACAAGTCCCTCACTCTTCTTCGCAAAACCCTCGTCGCACTTCAAGTCGGGAGCAAAAAAATTAATTAAGGTAAAGTAGTCGAAATGACTACCTTTACCCTTCTATTTATACTTTTTCAATGCCTTAAGGTTCCTTCGACCATGTGTCTTAACATATATTTTAATAAAGCATTTTATTTCACTTAAATCAATTTTCGCGACTTCCTTTCATGCATCGCAACTATAACCTTCTCACGCTCCAACAATACTTCATCACATGTACCGCCACAAGCACATTAGTGTGTCGAAGTACATAACATCTGCATTGTCCACTAAGTAGTTCCCTGTGGTGATGCCTAACTTATGTTATACTACGCAATCGTTATCTCTCTTCTACATGATCTTAAATAACTTTTCTCAACACACCTTTATAATGACACAAATTTAAACACCTTTAAATATCATACCGCTCATTCTTCTACCTTTGCGCTAATCATTCGAATGATTTTTCCAATAGTCCATTGTCCCAAAGGATTTGTTAATCATATCTAAAAATATCTACCACTTCACCCCACATAAAATGTATGTGCAGTCCTCTACACATAGAATCACTTACAATGTAATTATCTACTAGCGCACCAACGCGCAACACAACACCAAAAAATGATGACAAAGGAAACAAGAAAAATGGAAAAGCATTAACAAAAACCTAATCTAATTGGCAATATTGCCTTATTTATAGACACATAGAATCCTTATTTATAGTAGGGATTTAGCCTACTCCCATTGAAATAACCTAACAACCTTGTCCCATCCAAAGACTTAGAATCGCACGTGCTCAGAATCAAGGATGTAAGAGATTATATACGGCCCTAACCAATGGACCTTGAGTTTCCCAGGATGGCACAAAACTTAGAGTCATAAAGTAAAACCATCTGCCCAACCTCAAATTATTTATTCTTAATGTGACGATCATGCCATACTTTTTGTTTCACCTTCTCAGTCTTCTGACTCCATCTAGTAAGCGATCTCCTTTCTTCCAATTGCATTAAATTATCCATGCGCTCTTGTAATGCTTGTTTGTCGGCCCAATCCTCCCGCACGCACAATACGCGGAGAGGGTAGAATAAATTCTATAAGTAAAACAACTTCCGTGCCAAGCACTAATTGAAACGATGTGGCTTTGTTCAATCTCTTGTAGGTTGTTCTATACCTCCATAATACGGCTGAGAATTTATCATCCCATTCATATCTCCCAACATCATAAATCTTGGTCAACATGTATTGGGAGGACAAATAACAACCTAAGTGTTAGGCACACGAATGTAGGGTGCGGGAAGATCACACGACACTATGGTAAGATTGTCGCCTGCCCGATTGGGACTAGCCATTTTTATTGTGAAGGCTATTGTTGGAGTTAGTGTGTTGAGCACACAAAAGCATGAAGACTTGTGGCTCACGCAAGGGTATTTTGGGAACAAGCGTCGCTTAACTATAGGATTTCTTCTTGAAGTTAACCATAGGAAGTCTATTGTTAGCGTACTTGACATGTTTTGTATCCTTTGTAAAGGCATTTGGCTATTATTAGCATGTAGCCTATTTTGAGAAAGTGCATGGGCAGTGAAGGGAAAGTCCCCACCCCTATATATATGTATTGATTTGCATGGTTTAGAGTGTGTTAATTATTGTAGAGTTATGTTGTTAGTTATGTCACGTGCATGACTCATGAAGATACTTTTGTAATGTATGAAGCTTTTGTGTTTTACAATATTTAATACAATGGATCATATTGGCTCAATAATGGTGTTGGACATGACTGAATCTAGTTCTTGCATGGTAAAACTTATTATAGTCATTGTTTAGTCTAACTTTCATATACTCTAGATCTAGGTCTAGTTATGCACTGTGGATTGTTTACCACCTGTCATGAATCTTAATATATGTATTTGCACCATCATGCTAAGATTCTCAGTATAATTAATTCTAAAGAGGGACTCGACACTTGTGCACATTTCGTGTGAGTGATCAACTCAGGCGAGTGATGTGCCAAAACACTTGGGTCATTTACAAGTGAATTCTAGGCTACATCATTGGTTCCATTGTCGGGACCTCTTTCTTAGCTATTTTCAAGATGTTGCATGATGAAGATGTATCGATTGACCTTAGAAAGTGTTGAGGAGTGGATAATAGATCTGGAAGAAGAATACACTCGAAGGTTTAGTATTGGATCTAATTTTAATGCACGAGTGTGGGTTGAGCAAAATCTATATGACTACTTATATGAGAGCTTCTTTTCTATCTTTCCCATAGAACTATATGAGTGGCTGGTTGCTTATGTGTCTAAAAGGAATTGGAGGTTTTGCACACTTGTCTAGGATGCAAGAAGAATTTCAGGCCCTCTATGATGCTGATATGATTTGGATGCACATTATGGATACTTGGTTCTGTGGTGTTCTAAATAGCTATATTTTGGAGTACGTAATTTCTAATTACTTTTGTTCGGAGGTAGTTGAGTTTCATTTTTTACGGTATCCCAGGGGATCATATTTACACAGAATTCCACTGGTAATCAAGATCTTGATGGTAACCTTGAATTTGGAAGAGAAGTTGATAGCTAACTAAACTCCACCACGTGCGGGGGTAGGAATAGGTGTGGTGAAAGATGGCAGACCTAGCGGTAGAAATGAAAAGAAAATAAAGGCAACTTAAGTTCAATGAGGTGTGTGAGAGGGATTTAAAGAAGCAACGTGAGGTTGCATAACGGATGACATTGTGGAGAGAGATGGCTCATGAAGGATTTGGAGCTCATATAGAGGACATGGAGCTAGAACATCATCCGAACTCCCCATTTGGGAAAACATGACAAGGAACCCTCCTCGCCTTTTATGAGAATGCACTAGTAGAGACGACATAAGCCATAGGCACACATCTCGCATCTACCTGGAAAACTAGCCATTGCATTTGGTTTTCCGCCCACTACAACCAAGAATCAACAAGCTAGTATGGGTAATAGAGTGGCAAGAGGCAAATTTAACTTATCAAATAGTTCAAGAGTAAATCCAATATCAAATACATTTATGGTGGGAAAACTTCTTCCTTATTATTTGGAGGTTCGGTTGGAGGTACCTTTTCGGATTGTCATCGGCGTAGAACATAGGCGCATAGAACTTTAGAATCACATCGAGAGTAGTACAACTTCAAAGACTATGGGAGTTCAGTTTAGCACCACTGTTGGGACATAAGGCAATACATCCTTTGGTTCAATTCTTGTTATAGGGGAGGATAAGGAGGAACAAGTAGCTCGGGATCCGGTGGATGTCGAGGCGGAGGCAACACATGGGGTTTTATATCTTGTGGGAACGGTCCTCGCCAACCCCATAATATTTACATGGAGATGTTGCTTCATCTTCCGGAGTATAGAGGAATAGAAGATGTTGCTAAGCACGTGCATATGTGTGAGATACTTGTGGCACACAAAAGGAATTATAACTTCGTAATGCAAGGAAAGTTAGTTTACAACTATGTTGTAGGGACTTGCTCATAGTTGGTACAGGAAGTTTGACCCTGATCAGACTTGTGTCGATTATACAACGTTACGAGATGTATTCATCAAAGAATTTTATATCCTTGAGTTTGAGTAGAAAATTATAAGCGCTCAAGGATATCAAGCAGGCACTACTGAGAGTGTTCGAGAATATGATGCTTATTTCAAAACACTTATGTCTAAACTATCTTATGATATCCATGCAATTCAACATGCACAAAGGGGTTTGTCGAGGCCCGATCATGCCTTTTAGGAGGGTTCTCTCACATAAGATGTATATAGATCCGCGCGAGGTGCTTGAAGTAGCTTTACACGTTGAGGAAGTCGGAAGCATATGCTATGTACCTTGGGATATGATAATATATATATATATATATATATATATATATATATATATATATATATATGGGTTGATGGAGATGTCGACATGTGGCACACATCCCCTTAGTTATATGTATGGGTTCACATGGGATATAATATTATAATGTATATGGGTTGATGGAGATGCCGACATGTGGCACACATCCCCTTAGTTAGTTATATGGGCTCACATAGGAATTAATTATATTGGGTAATGGGTCGGCCTACATTGGGATTAGGTGTTACCCATCCTATTTAAAGGATGTGAGTATCATTATGAGGAGGTATGTATGAGTTGAGTCTTCTACTTGGTAGAGGTATATTGGAGGTGTCCCCCTCGAAGTGGATTCCCATCTTGGGAGATTGTGGAGTTACTCCTTCCTTAAGGAGCATTGTATGGTGTCGCCCTACCTTAAGGGTATTATTCGCATATTTTGGCATCTTGGCCCACCCATATCTCTTGTGTTGTGTTATCTTTTACAATTTATTGATTTATTATATGCAAGGTTCTTATCAAGTGGTATCAGAGCATCGATTTCGCAAAAAAATTGGGTCTAAACCCTAATTTTAGTGATTCGGCTATATTTTGGAAACATCTACGAATATTTTCTCAAATTTTTACCAAATTTGTGGAAGGGTTTCATAAAGCTACAGTCCAAATTTCATAAATTTTCAAGCTTTTGTGTTGAAGTTATTGCATTTTTAGGGTTTCACCTAAATTTGCTTCACAGGCCGCATTGTTTAGAATTAATTTTTAAAATTTTTACCAGTGTTTAGAATCCATATCAAGAAGATATGGTAAAAATTTTAGAATATTTGGATCTATTTTGTCAGAGTTATTGCAGTTTTATTGTTTTTCACTATTTTGCTCCACAAGCCACAATTTGAGGAATTTTCCTAAATTTCTTACATTTTCAAAAACCTCTCAAAAATTAAATTGGGGTTTGTGTTCTGTGATTTCTTATTTTTTGCTAAATTTTAGCCAAAAGGGTTAGAACAAGTTTTGATCAAAAGGGTCTATTCCTAAAACCCTAGTTTTGTGGATCATGGGGATGGTAACTTTTTTTGGAGATGGCAGGATTGATGCTAGAGAATGGTGGAACAAATTTAGGCATAAATTCTCTGAACCATCAGATATTTGGTTCTTCAAATTGTGGATTAGTGGCTCTGCACAGATTTGGTTTTCTGAGTTAGAAAAGGAAAAGTCTAATTGGTCCTTGGAGGAACTGGAACAAGTTTTCATGGACATATGGGAAACAAAAGAAGAATTTAATGATAATAGTGAGGAAGAGGAAATATCAGAAGAAGAAGAAGAAGAAGAAGAAGCAGTAGAAGTAGAAGAATAAGCGAAGAAGAAGAAGAAGAAGAAGAAGAAGAAAATGTTGATGATGAAGTTGTTACACATGATAGTGCATCTCCAAAGAAGGAAGCTTCAATATTTCAGTTTGAAGGGTGTATTCAAAGGAAAAAGGTAATTGTTTCCATAAACCCTAGCAACAAATATAACTTCATCAATATGGATGTAGCTCAAAATCTACATGTACAAGCAAAACATATTAAGGAAGCTCAAGTGGATGGTAAGCATATTTGAGTTTTGAAGATTTAAAGCTCTCTATGGATAAATATGTTTTACATTCAGATTTTTATGCTTTAGATATGGATGGTATGGATATTGTTCTTGGATATCCTTAGTTAGAGAGCTTGGGAACAATTAATCTTAATGTGCAAAAGAAATTCATGAAATTATGGTACAAGAGAAAGAAAATTACATTGCAAGATATCACACTTAGCAAAGAAAAAAGTAATGTAAAATTGGATCATGAAGATGAATTTGAAGATGGTGAAGAAGGGAATAAGGATGAATCAGAAGGAGAGGATGAAGAACATAAAGTCACAAATAATTTCTCTACTCTCTTGTGTTGTGTTATCTTCTGCAATTTATTGATTTATTATATGCGAGGGGATGTGTGCTACATGTCAAAGATCTCCATAAACCCATATATATTATATTATCGTATCCCAAGGTACATAGCATTACCTCCCTCTTTGACATGTTTCATCCCCAAAACATAAGAAGAATCCATATAATGAGTGTGCTTTAAATTATTGCACACTTGTCGCCATACTCGATCATCCAACCACCCATATGAAATCCTAGTGGGTGATGTTGCTCCAAACCTGATTCCATATTCCATTGTGCTCATTTGGTTCCATAATGTTCCATATGTGTTCCTTCTTGGCATCTCCATCAACCCATATATATTATATTATCATATCCCAAGGTACATAGCAGCATAAACACCGGAGTGAGTCCATTTTTGGAAGCTCAGACACGACAATGGAAAAATAGTTGGAGAAATTATTGGCCAATTCAACACATGAAACGTGTAGTGGAATTTGGTGCACAGATTGTGAAGTAGAGGGCCATACTAAGGATATTTGTCCTCATAGACCAGAGTGCTCCAAATTTTTGGATTGTGAGATATGTCATTTAGACCACGATGCAAGGCGCTACCCATTGTTGCAACGTGTGATAAGAAAGAACGTGTCCTACTACTACAAAATTTATTGGTCCGCGACTCATAATATTGAAGATTGTAGGTTGATTGATCATATTCATGATGTCATTGATATTGGTGTATGACAGACTGGAGTTACAAATAACTCTAAGGATAAAAGTGAGCAACATGATCAAGATCATACTCAAGGGTGCTATGATCAGAATGAAGGGTGCTTTGAGGGAGGTCGTGGTAGAGGTGGAGTATACCATGGTGGATTCAGAGGCCGAGGCTGCGGTAATGGCCGAGGAGAGTTCCATCATGGAACTGTTATACGGGTGGATTTCCTAACCATTATATGCACAAGTGTCCTTAGAATGTTACTTGTTCTTTTTGTGGAAAGAATCATAACTATGAAGAGTGCCCTAATTTATATGAACATTTGAGCAAGAAACATAAATAGGAAAACAAGGGTGCAGGGATGGTTAGAGTAAAATGCATTGTGGAAGACCAATGGATGCCGAAGTTAGCATCGATCTTGAGATGGTACCTATGAAGATTACTACACGTGTTGAGGCTGCATACGCCAGAGAAACATTACAACAAAATCCTACCATTACTAAGGAGGAGGTTTTGCATGCAAAGTATCCAGACCCTACACATCAAAAGGAGGTTTATCAAGAAACCATGGAGGTACTCAAAAATCTATAGGGTGAGATACAATGTTTAAAGGAACAGACACGGAAGTTAGAACAAAATAAGACAACTAAAATTCTCCAGTCAGATGTAAATGATCTGAAAGAAGTATGCAAGATGCTACGTCAGGAGAACATTATTCCATTATTAGGGAGTTGGTTGAAGGGAAACACTCTACGTGCTGGTATTGAGAATGGATGGAAGATTCTACATGTTAATCTCCCTCCTCATAGCTTGAATTATGACAAGGATCACTCTAAATGTTGTTGTGGATGGTTGGCTTTTGAGTAATTATTTGATTGACACAGACGTGGAAGTGAATGTGATTACTTTAGATGCATGGGTTCAGATGGGCAAACCTCCATTGCATCCATCTTCTAATGTACTATTTATGGAAAACTAGACTAAGGCCACACCAATTGGAGTCTTGAAGGATGCATCAATTACTATACATGGGGGGTAAGTTCACTAGGGATTTTGAGGTTTTGGCGCTTGTAGAAGTGGACAACTTCCCAGCTCTACTTTGGGTGCCCTTGGTGCTATTTAAATAATGTTGATCTATGTTTCAATAAGGGATATATCAATTTTTAGAACAAGGAGGAATGAGTTATTATCCCTTTGACAGACGGAAAATCTGCACCTTATGTTGAGCCTTTAAGTGAAGAAGACCTTAACAAAATTTATGTGCACACCATTCGAGATCCGGAAGTGCTTGAGCCATCTAAGGAAGGAATTCTCTAGTGGGATGATGTACAATCCATCAGTGATACTACAAGTATTGCTTGTGAAAATTGGGCACATGACACTTATGAGATGGTTGGGTGTGAGGTAAGAAGTGCAGCTACACGCGTAAGCATGCTACACTGTGTTAGGTAGTTAGGCAACAACTAGGTACCTTAGTACACTGGCGAAGGAAACCCTGACATATTCCTACGGGCTATGGAAGTATAGTGGATGGATCAAGTGGAAAGAAGGAACATGTTAGTCTATACCTTACACGGGACAACAACACACTGGTGGATGGTTCATATGGATAACCTCATAGAATGGAGAGAAGTGATAATTGCCATGTCAACAAGTTTTCTCAAAAGTAATGCACCTACCCAGATCTATAAATAACATGGTAATAATCTTTTCCAACACCATGTTCAACAGTGTGAGAGACTTTGGATAGAGGGCGGGAAGCTTTACAACCTTCCTTGTGGGTGCACAAACTTTATGTCACCTTGCGAGGCTTTGCACATGCCCGATATGTTTTGCAGAGTTAAATAGAGAGACTAGAAATTGGTAAGAATTAATTACAAGTATGATCCAAACTTTTGACTATTTTTCCACTAAACCTTCGGTGAATGAGGCATTACAGGTTATGAAGCGCTTGACTATGGGAGATAGTGTAAAAGTTGAAGAACTTATTTAGGAGTTACTTGGTGAGTCATACCTAGTAGCGCTTTGAAGAAGTAGAAGAGATAGATGTAGAACAACTTGAACGCACTTGCCTAGAGAAGGAAAAAGGAAAGATGGTCTACATGATGGATGATGAGGAAGTGGAAAATTTGGACATAGATCATTTAGAGGGTACGCGCGAGGTCTTAGAAAATGTGGATGAGAAGGCGTGCGCCTACCATGATCTTATGAAGACAAAGAAAGTAAAAATTGGAATGGATGTTGAACCTAAAGAGGCCATCATTGGATACTACTGGTCTGATTCTGAAGTGGCTAAGATAATTGAGTTACTACACGATTTCCAGGACTTGTTTCCTAGAGGCTATCATGAGTTGAAAAGAGTGCATGAATCTTTGGGTGAGATGAAGATTAAGTTAAAGGAAGGCACACACCTGGTTAGGAAGAAACCTTACAAGATGAACCCTAACCTGCACGTAAAATTTAAAGAATAAATTGACAAGATGTTGAAATCTAGTATCATTGAGCCCATAGAGGAATCATAGTGGGTTAGCCCTATGGTAATCAATATAAAGAAAGATGGAAGAATCAGGATTTGTGTGGACTACAAAGAGTTGAATGATGCATGTGTGATTGATTCTTTCCTACACCATTCATTGAAAAAATATTGGAAGGCATTGCAGGGCGCAAGATTTAATCCTTTACGGATGGGTTTTTTGGGTATCATGAAGTAAGGATTACTAAAGAGGATCAAGAGAAGACCACTTTTAACACTAAGTGGGAATTTTTGCATACACGGTGATGCCCTTTGGATTGAAGAACATGCCTGCAGTATTTTTACGCATTGTTGTTCAAGCATTCTAGGATTTTATTCACAAGTTCTTGCAGGTTTACTTGGATGATTGGACAATGTATGGACTTGTCAAGGATCATTGTGACAATTTGAGGTTAATGTTTGAGAGATGTAGGTAGTTGAGCATCTCTTTAAATATTAAGAAGTGTGTATTTGCTACACCCTTTGGGAATCTGCTAGGACATATTATCTGCAAGGAGGGTTTGTTAGTAGATCCAACTAAGGTTGCAATCATTTTAGGCTTGGAGGAGCCTACTAGTTAGAGTGAGGTGTGTGGATCCCTGGGCCACACAGGGTATTACAATTTTTTTATCAGAGGATATGCTAAGATTGTCACACCCTTGGAGGAGTTATTATAAGGTAAAGGCAAGTTCTATTGGTGAGAACCGTGCTAACGCATGCGTTTGAAGCGGCCAAGGAAAGTCTTACTACAACACCTATTCTTCATTTTCCTTCATGGAATATACATTTTCACGTACATTTGGATGCCTCTGGCATGGCCATTGGTGTAGTTATAGCTTATCCTAGAGAAGGTATTGTGGATCATCCTATTTGCTTTGCTAGCCGAATGTTGACTCTAAATGGAACAAAATTCTACAACCTTAGAGTGTGAGGCTTTACCAATGATCTATGTGTTGCATAAGTTTAGATAGTACTTGTTGGTAACTCCTTTTGTTTTCTATACAAATCACATGGAATTTAAATACTTGGTGAACAAGTCCATTTTATAGGGATGCATATGCCGATGGGTTCTATTATTTTAGGAGTTTGACTTTACAGTTGTGGTAAATCCAGGTAAGAGTAATTCTAGTCCAAACCATTTATCAAGGATTTAATCAAGAGAGGACACATAGAGTATTGAAGATACAATGTTAGATGCATAGTTTTATAGGTTTAATTGTGTGCCCTTGGATTTAGAGGATAGTGTTGCCTTCCTACACACATGTATGATGCTCGAAGGAATAAAGGCCTTGGAAAAGAAATAACTTGTAATTTGCACCACACATTTCAAGTTGATCAGTGGAGACTTAGAAAAACTAGGCCGGGATGAAGTTTTGCGTCGGTGTGTATTAGAGCATGAGTTAATGACAATTATGGAGGAGGCTCATGGCGGTATTGTAGGTGGACACTATGTAGGAGACGCCACCACGTGCAAGATTCTACTAGTTGGTTTATGGTGGGAGACCTTGTACAAGGATTGCAAAGAATATTGTAAGGCGTGTGATCACTATCAGCACCTTGGAAAACCTGGGCAAAGAGATGAAATGCCTTTGAGGCCTATTACTAGCGCAAAACCTTTTGAGAAGTGGGAAATTGAATTTGTGGGTCCTATTTCCCCAACCACGTGCAAAATTGGATCATGCTACATCATCACTTGTACAAATTATCTTACAAGGTGGGTAGAAGTGGCACCTACAAAGGATTGTACAACAGCTACAACAATAAGGTTCTTATGGGAAAATATTCTTACTAGGTATGGATGTCCTTTAAGTTTGACAAGTGATGGGGAACTCATTTCCTTAATGAGACCATCAAGATATTATTGGATGAATTTATGGTTGCACACCATAAGACAACACCCTATCACCCTCAGGAAAATGGGACTACTAAGGCTTTCAACAAGATATTGAGCCAAAATTTGACAAAAATTGTGATGTTGGAAGGAAAGATTGGGATGAAAAAGTGTCTGTTGTACTTTGGGCATATAGAACAACCTATAAACGGTTGAATAAGGCAACACCCTTTCAGTTGGTGTTTGGCACAAAAGTAGTTCTCCCCATGGAATTCATGTTACCTTCTTTGTGTATTGCGCACGCAGGAGGTATCAGCGATGAGAAAGCATTAGAGGAAAGAATTGACAAGTTAATACAAGTAGATGATAGGTGTGCCATTACACGATGAAGTTAGAAGCAAGAAAAATCCAAGCAAAAGGCATGATATGACAAACACATAAGGGATAAGAAGCTTGAGGTTGGGAAAATGGTAATTCAGCAAGATTCAAAGTTCTTACGCCACCAAAGTAAGCTTAAGGTGTATTGGCTGGGATCGTATGTCATCACTCATATCATTGATTTAGGCACTTTCTAGTTAAAGGCACTCGATGGAGCATGGTTTCCCGGTTACTTCAACGTGAGTAGGCTGAAGCTCTACTATAAATAAGCCTTTTTGGTGTTTTTAATAAGGCAATATTGCCAACTAGATTAGGTTTCCCTTAATGCATTCCCTTTATATGTGTTTCATTCATCATTGCTATGCTTTTTCAATTTTGTTTCGTGTGTTGTTTAACTAGTGCGCTTACATGTCAAAAGTTGATTACTACTTCAAGTGTTGATGCATAAAGGACTATGCATACCCTTAGTGTGGGGTGGATAAAGAAGGTTAGTCGATATAAAATAAAACAAACTCACGTGTGACCATAAAAGGAACAAGATTTCAAAATTAATGAAAACTTCAAGGGGATTACTCAAAGTTAAAGACCACGCATAAGGCGATGAGTTCTCAATATAATGCAATGAGGCTGCAACATTGGAGACTATGTATGTTGGGTCACATTGGATAAATACTTTTGCATAAGGAAGTGCTAGTAGAGGATATCTATAACAGATAAGTAGTTGTGGATGAGGCACAAAATATTAAGACATGAGAGTTTGGGGTGTGAGACAAAGAAGCGCAAAACACGCGCAAGAGGAATTAATACCACATGTACGGTGGTAGGTGGAGAAATTAAGGAAGGGGAATTTTGAAACTTGTGATAAAATTTGGCGTCTGCGACGTCATTTGTTACCTTGTGAGTTCAAATAATATTGAGAAGTGCGAAGAAGATTTGAAGATGACGAGTACTTTGCGGGTGACTAAACCTAATGAGATTCGAAGTACGTTGTTCAACATTTAGGAACAAAAGTAAGATTTGAGTGGTGGTGTGTGTGCATGTTGAAAGGGTTTAGGCATGACTTGGGTTTGTAAAAGCTAGGGTTTTATTCACACTTGTGGGATTGAAAGGAGCAATGGCACCACAAAGGGCTCTAGTTGTGGAGAAGGAGGTTGATGACCTAGCAAGAAGAATGGCTGGTTGAAATGTTTTACCCATAAGAGATGATTGAGGGGCAGCCATGGGAGAAAAAAATAACATAGTGTATGGTTTCGACATCAACCACCAAGCTAAGAAGTGCCTAAAGGACATTGCAACATAAGTCTACAGGAAAACTTATCGGTGGTTAGCAGAAAACAATAGGGTTTCGGACACCTCTATGAATAATTTACTCAACAATGTGGTGGTCATGTAGACCCTTGAATTACCAATTTTGGGAAGCTCGAGAAAGTGTATCAATGGCTCATGCCATGCGTGCATGAGTACTTTTTCTACTTAGCGGAAAGAGAATGCATATCACCACCAAATTGATTGGGAAGGTGAAAGGGTTTCACGACTCGATCGAATATTGCTAGGGATTTATCGATGATGATGGCCAGCATCGACACGATGATCACCATACATAAGTATAAGAAGGGTGGTTGAGCCTTTAAAGTGACTAACATTGCGAGACATGGCCACTAGGGTTGTAACAAGCCTAGCAAGAAGTAAGCTAGGTGCCACTGAGCGGTGGAATGAGGTAAATATGTGTTGGTTGCACATAGCACACAAGATGGAAAACAAAACATACTACAACATTGCGGAGAGCTCGCAAATGAGGCGTGCGTCCAGGCACTTGAATGTGAGAAGATAACTTGGGGTTCTATCCTATTGTTAATTGTATTCAATGAAATTAGCATACTCGATGGGCCAAGGGAAAACATCTGGGAGTTCCCTTTGGAAAAAATCCCCAATAAAGAAATTTTCAAAGTATACTCTACGAGCGAAACTATGTCTAATGTATATAAGGAGCACCTAGAGAAATGGTTCAGGAGGCTACACAAGGAATTTGAAGGAGAATGGTTCATTCCATGTGACTGACCAATGTGTTGGATGGAGAAGTTGAATTCACAGTCTACCAACATTTCAGCTTGGGGCACTTCCATATGAAGTCGGGTGAAAAAAAGCTCATGGTGTAATTTACCATTCACCTTTACTACAAGATACTTCAAAGATTCTATAAACAGGTTCCACGACACATGTAAACTTCAATTTGACGCAGATAAAGTAGACGTAGATGTTCACATTTTGCGTAAGACTTATGTATGGCCAGGGAAAGAGGCCTACATTGAAACAATGGAATTTGACAATGTGGACATCACACCGGAGAGTTTGGTTATAGGACAAAGTGAACCAGCATGCGTATACATCTATCTAAGGCCAAGGTTCAAGGATGGAAAGGTAGTGAAGGGTGTGGATATGACCCTCCTAGGACCTCCAAAGAAGGGGAAAACAATGGGAACATCAAGGAAAGCTACACCTACACCCTACTCAAGAAGATCCAGAGCCTACAAGGTTAGAGAATGTCCTAGAGCAAGAGGAACAAGAAGACAACATCAGACTAGATCATACAGGAGAATCTTGCGTAACAGGTGCGCACATTTGAAGACACGTGCGTAAGGACTTCACAGCCGATGAGGAGATCACCGCGCGTAACTCCTGTAAAGAATGAGCATGACAAGAGGAGAAAAAGTAGAAGATACGTTCCAGTAAAGGATAGTGAGGACGAAGAGTCCCTCGTGAAAGCACGCGGAAAAGGAGGCCACACCTAGTGTTGAAATACAAGAGGATGAAGATATTGGGGACCATGTTGTTTATGATACCATTGACAAAAGTGTGAGTGTCCATGAGCAACACTCGGGTGAAGGAAAAACTAGTGTTAGTGGAGACACGAAGTCCTAGAATGCCCCATGCTTTGAATAAGGAGAGAAAGAAGAGGAATTTAACCAAAATGTGGGTGGTGTAGATTAGTAGGACACATGCGTTGAAGAACAATGCGAGAGAGGAACTCCTACTCATGAGGATGTGGGGAGCATACATGTCATCATGAGGATGAAGAGGCAGTAGGAACTCAGAAGTTAGGCTACTTGGATGACCAGATGAAGATTATTCATGCACTTTTTAGAGTACCCTGCCTAGTACACAATTATATGGCTGGGATTGGATGGACCTAGAGATGGAAAATACACGTACTTGCAAGTAGTTATCATGGAGTATGTAGATTCACATAGATGAGCTTGATTTTGATGTCTGTAAGGAGGCATGTAGCTCAAAGAAAATGAGGAAGGTACCACATACCTACCATATGACCATTAAGCCCACACAGTTATTAGATGAATAGGTGAGTAATGCACTTGTTAAAGTGTCCACAGAGGTAGTGCACCAAAATATTGATAAGGCAACAACTATACGAGTGCTCCTCGAGGATAAGAAGGATAAGGACACAGAAATCAAGTGACTCACCTAGGAGTGGGATAATGTAGTGGTCGAGGCATAGAATGTCAAGAAGATGGTTGAGAAGATAGCCGACAAGATCTTGCAAAGAAGGCCCGATTTTTAGAAAAAGGTGGTAAGGGATTTTAAGTCGGAATCTGCATTATCGTGCATAATAGTTCATTTTCTTCTAGAGAACGAACCAATGTGCCTCCCTAAACCAAAGGATGCTTTGCAGAAGAAGCATCAAGGGCCAAGGCTTCAATTGTAAGGAAAATATCCAGCTATGAGGTTGTTTTGCAAGCCTTAAAGGATGAAATGAAGAAGGAAGATTCAGTGTTGGCCATGTTTACAACACCTGATAACATGGTACTGATTGAGAACAAAAGCAAAGGAAAATGAACTTTTGCAGGAAGCAAAGGATGAAACACTCGGCCCACCGAATGAGTTACACTGGTAGAGATAAAGTGTGACACGCGCTTTAGATCTGCAAGAAAGCTACATATGGATCGAATCAAGAGCATCGAGAAGCTTATGCCATAAATATGGATGTCATAGAAGGTATGGTCTTAGGTATGGCCAACATCCTCAGAATTTTGAAGAGTGAGGGTGGAAACATGACTCTAGATGAGTTAGATGGCATAGTTGTGGATATCCTTGATAAAATAAATGTAACACTAAAGGACTGGTATGAGTTTGAGGGTGAAATTCAAAGTGAATATCCAAAATTCATTCTACCAGAAGAAGAAGAGGGTATAAAGTAAGAAGACTTAGTGTATTCTTTATTCTTTATTCCTTCATTCATTATTATTATTCTATATTCTTTGGAGTGAAAAGGTGATTACCCATTCTAGGCAACAATCCATTTTAGTATGGGCTAATGTTGGGTGGAAAAATAATAACCTAAGTGTTGGGTGTGTGAATGTAGGGCGTAGGAAGATCCCATGATGCTATGGTAAGATTGAAGCACCCAAGATCGGGACTAGCTTTTTTATTTGAAGGCTATTTTTAGAGTTAGTGTGTTGAGCACACAAAAACATGAAGACTTGCGGCTAACGAAAGGGTGTTTTGGGAACAAGCATAAATTAATTGTAGGATTTCTTCTTGAAGTTAACTATAGGAAGTCTATTGTTAGAGTACTTGCATGTTTTATATCCTTTGTAAAGGCACATGGTTATTATTAGCATGTAACCTAGAGGGACCTGACACTTTTACGTGCTTCAGGTGAGTTCTCATCTCGGGATGAGTGATGTGCCCAGTACATATCCGGGTCATTTATAGTGAATTCTAGGCTACATCAATGTGTGATTTAGTATCTTGTTAAATTCCTTAGTAGACCCATTACCTTGAAGGTGATAAGGGGTAGTCTTGTGATGAGCCACCATGAACTCTGCCAACAAAATCCTAACTGTCTCATTCAAAAATGTGTACCCCTGTTAGTAGTCAAACTCAAAGGGCATCCATACCTGTTAATTATATTTTCCCACAGAAATCTTGCTGTTGTGGTCACTGTGCAATCCCTCATAGGCACTACCTCCACCCACCGTGTTAAGTAATCAATACAAGTAATTATATAGAGTGAACCAGTCCTTCACGTGATAGGTGAAACAAGGCCTCTGAGTCAACCGCCCACTTCTCAAATGGTTCAATGCTAGCTATAGACCTCAATGGAATTTCATCTCTACTTCACGGCTTGCCAAGGCACTGGTAATGATCACATGCCTTGTAAAACTTGATACAATCATGGTAAATTGTTTCCCAAAGTGAAGACCTACTAGTAAAATCTTCCGTGTGGTGGCATTTCCTGCATAGTGTCCTCTTGCAAATCCACCATGTGCTTCCTCCATGATTGCAATGCGCTCATGATCTAGCACACATGGGTGCAGATCTCATCATGACTTAACTTGTATAAGTCTCCGCTAGTTAAGATGTAGGGTGTGACGTGTATAACTAACTATTTTCTTTCTAAAGTGTTCATTCCCTTCGGTGCCACAACCGTTTTGAGAAACACAAAAATATCCTCTAAGTTAGAGGGCACATGGTGCAATCTAAACAGTTTTGCATTTGACATTGTATCCTTAATGCTTTGCACATCCTCTCTTGAGTCAATCCTTGATAAATGGTTAGGTCCCAAATTACTCTTACCCGATTTTACAACAACCGTAAACTCAAACTCTTGAAATAATAGGACCCACCTACATATTTTCCCTTGTAAAATAGGCTTGTTTACCAAGTACTTCAATGCCATATGGTCTGTGTAGAATATGAAGGGTGTTGACGATGAGATCTTTTGCTTGAATTTGTACAACGCGTAGATCATCGACAATGCCTTGTGCTCGGTAGTAGTATAGTTTTGCTATGTTGGTGTCAACTTCCTACTTACAAAATAAAGAGGGTGATCAACAATCCCTTCACCAAGTTGTGCCAATACTGCTCTAATTTCCATCCCTGAAGCATCAACATGTACATGGAATGGCTTATCCTAAGAAGGAAAGCGTAATATGGGCGTAATGATAAGCTTATTATTTAATGTGCTAAATGCCATTTGTTGCGCCTCTCCCTAATGAAATGTACTTATGTGCTTTAGAAATCCCTCTAATAACGTGGTGATCTTGGAATATCCCTTAATAAATTTTTGGTAGTACCCCGTATGCCCAAGGAATCCATGCACCGCACTCTTGCTAGTAGGTTCCCCCAATTCCACAATAACGACAACTTTGGCAGGATCCGATGTGAAACCTTATTTATATATGATATTCCCAACAAGGTTCCAAATGGAGTAGTGAAAACACATTTCTTAATGTTGAGAGATATACTCAACTACCGACATCTCTCAAACATCAAGTGCAAATTGTCACAATGGTCCTTTACTAGTCTGTAAACCGTCCAATCATCAAGGTAGACTTGAAGAAACTTATGGATGAAGTCCTGAAACACCTGAACCACAATGCACGAAAACACAACAGGTGCATTCTTCAGTCCAAAAGGCATGACCATGTAGGAAAGTTGTCTTCTCTTGGTCCTCCTTTGCAATTCTAACCTAATGATATCATGAGAATCCATCTGTGAAAGAATATATCTCACGCCTGGACTACTCCTTCTAGGATCTCCTCAGTGAAGGGGGTTTGAAAAGGGTCAATGAAACATACCGCATTCAAATCTATGTAATCAACTCAAATCCTTATCCTCCTCAATGATGCCTAACACAATCATCTTGTCAAACTCCTTATTTACCTTGACGTGTAAATTCAAATTCATTTGATAAGGTCTCTTCCAAATTGGGAGGGCACCCTCCTTGATTTGATCCTAATCTCTCTAAAGAGTGGTGAACTCCCTTAAGCTCATGGTACCTACACGGAAACAAATCCTAAAATTTGTGTAATACATCAATAATATTTGAAACCTCCCTTTCTGACTAGTCATCCCTAATAGTAGCTTCATTAAATTACGCATCCGAGAGCAATGATAACCTTTTTAGTTTTCGGGGGTTCATGGTAGGCCAAGCGTGCTTACTCATCAACACTATGCATTACTTTGTGCATACCCATAGAATGGTTAACATACAATTTCTCCACTTTTTCACCATATATCACATAGACTAACTTTCCTTTCTCTTTTTCCATGTAAGTGTGCTCAAGTTGTACTTCCTTTGGCTCTTCCTCATTGAAGTGTGCTTCCAAGTCAGGTTCTACCAACAACTACAATATTATATCCTCCGCCATGACACTATCCCCCATACTTAGGCACTTAACAACCTGCAACGCCTCATGCACCGATGGCTTTATACTTCGATACTCAAAGCTTTGAATCAAGTCATCCGGAAACTCCTACCGATTTTACTATCGGCTGACGCGTAGTTCAAAATGAATGTACCATGCATGCGCACAACCTTATAAGGTTGAGTAAATCTTATACACCCATAGCGATGGCGATAAGACTTTTGTGCCTTCCATCCATGCCTTCTCACATACCTGGACATGAAGTGATGTAGGTTCCTTTCCATAATAGTCTTGTATAGTAGTAAGGGCATTTCTTTGGAGAAACGTATGTGAAAACACGATTATTCGAGAAGCTTATTATTTGTTAAGCTTATTTGTGGGATGTGGAGAATTAGTAACAGGGAAATTTTAATATAGTTTTGTAAAACTATATTAAATTCCTAAAATTACTATAGACAAATATTGTTTATTGGCCTATTATTTTAGGCAATATTAGATGGAATATTTGTGATTGGGAGTAAAATGTAAACTACCCAATAGGCCCACCGAGCCACACCATTACTTGTAAATCCTGGATTGTTGGCCAGGAGTGCTAGTGTCGATTGATAACATCGGAAAGGCCAATCAAAGCCGAAGGAGATTGTGCATCGGGAAGGTGAAGAACAATTGGGTGATCATTGGAAGTTTTCAAAGAACGGTGTGTTGATAAGGAAGTAAAATTCCATTAGGTTTTCTTGTGAAAGTACTATTGTAACTTACAAGTTTTGACTAGTGGAACAGTTTGACCACGAACCTGGAGACGTAGGCAATTGTCGAACTCCATAATCAATCTTTGTGCAGTTGTCTTTAATGTCTTGCATTTATTTTAAATTAATTACTTAAAAGGAGAAAATTTTCAGCAAATAATGTAAGCCTACAAGGGTTCGAGATCAGGTAGTAATAATTTGATTATTTTCGGATTAAGTTTGGTATCAGAGTAGGTGATCGACCTTGCAAACTTGCTAATATTTGAAGCAAGTTGGTGATTGCTTCAAGTTGGTGCAGTTGGTTTAGTTTGTGTGAATAGGGTACATGTGCACCATGGGCAATATGTCCAAACATGCAAAGCTCGATGAGGTTGAAGCTTATAATCATTAGATCCAGGAAGAGAATTCTCTCTTGCGATTAATGTATTACTCCTTGGAAGAGGAGAATGCTCATTTGAAATCAAAACTGCAAACCAAGGATGAGCTCTTGGCAAGGTTACAGTGTGGTGATTAGAGGAAGGAAATGCCTTCAACTTCGAGATGCGGTGACCATGGCGAGATAGATGCCGCCTTTGTAAGTTGTTCACCACTTTGGAATCTTCTTCTTCCTCCTATTCGGTTTTGGATTCGAGTAATGAAGTCTTTGGTTTGTTTGAAAAGCATACGAGAGGCATTGGATCCAAGTTACTAGATAAAATGGGATTTGATGGAAGAGGCCTTGGTAAAAATGGCCAAGGTATTGCTAACCCAATACAGGTCGAGGATTGCCCTCGTTTTGTAGGTTTAGGTTTTTCTAGTGCGGGAATGGAAATTGGAGAATGCTCCAAGAATGCTGACGGGAGACAAGCTTCTGAAAGCAAAGTGAATACCCGACTAGTCCTATAAGAAGATTCGAGCGGAAATTTGTGCTTCGTCGTCACCGACGAGGATGTGGTAAGAGAAATCAACGAAGAGGTAATGATATTCCACCTCCAGTTTCTTACCATAATCATAAGCACAATAAAACTTATGATCCACTTTTTTAGCTTAAGAAGTATGGTTATGATTTTCAGAAGATGTGGAATTCCTTTCCATGTACTTTTTGTGGATTGCATAATCATTCTGTGGACAAATGCTGGAAGAGAAGGACACTAATGAAGAAGTTGATGTCATTCGTCATGAACAAGGCAAATTAGAAAGACCAATCTCGTCATGTAAAGTCGAGAAATGGCAGAAAGAGTTCCTCATCCCAGAAGAAGGAGAGTAAGAGGAATTTTTGTGCTCATTGTCATAGGAATGGGCATCGGTGGATAATTGCTTTGGAAACTACATCCATCTTATCATCGAAATAATGGCAAGCCAAAGATGGAATGGAGACCTATTGTAAAGGAAAAGGCAAAAGATTTTCTACTCCACCACTAGTTGACAATTCAACCCAACACCAGGTAATACCTGAAAGTGAATGTCCTTTAAAATGGGTAAGTCAAAAAAATTCAATTATATATTCAACAATTTTTCTTGATGAATCGTATGCGATATTAAGTTTGGAGATCAGATTCTATGAAAAAATGCTGAGAGAAAGGTTTACAATACTCAATGGATTTTCTTACTTAGAAAATTTGATTAATGCTCCAAACATATATCCTAATTAGTTTGTGAGTACCTGTTACAACTTGGATACAGGATTTGACTCATATAAAGCTTGGAGATTGATCTGTCATTTGTGTAGACAGTAGAATTCCCAGAGATTAGTTCGAACTTCATTCTGTGTAGAGGCATTATGACCATGCAATAGAATGGTAGCTTGAATCACCATGGGCATTGACATCAGGTCGAAACTTCGTTCTGTGGTGAAGCCATCATGGGCATCTATTAGAATGGTACCTGATATAATTTGTCAACAAAAGGAGCTCTCAAAAGATCACCTCGAACTTCATTACGTGTAGAGGCATAGTATTTGTGCAACAAAATGGTAGCTGAATCCTGTTGGCATTGACATCGGTCGAACTTCATTCTCTGTAGAGGCATTGTGACCGTGCAGCAGAGTGGTACCTGATATTAGTGTGTCAACAAAGAGGAGCTCTAAAAGGATTAGCTCAGAATGTCATTCAGTGTCAAGGCATTGTGGTATTTGTACATAAGAATGGTAGGCGATCAATGGACTTAGCATCATGCATTGGAGGCTTGAGGTCTTGAAAGAGGCTTAGCATCATGCATCGGAGGCGTTGAGGTCTACAGAGACTTAGCGTCATGCATTGGAGGCTTGAGGTCTTGAAAGAGGCTTGGCATTGTGCATCGGAGGCATTGAGGTCTACAGAGACTTAGCATCATGCATTGGAGGCTTGAGGTCTTGAAAGAGGCTTAACATCATGCATCGAGATGCATTGAGGTCTGAAAAGGGACAAGTCATTGTCCATCATTGACATCGGATCGATCATAGCTCTATGTAACATGGAGTTCCTTCAAACCAGTTTGGATTCTGCGGAATCAACTCGGAGTTAGGAGCTATGTTATAGAGTAAAAGAAGATCCTTGTTGTCAGATATCAAGAAGCTTAGCACCGCACAAAGGAGTGTTGAGGTTTCATTCAGAAACTTAGCACCATATAGTGGAGGCGTGGAGGTCTTCTTCAAATATCGAGTGGCGCAAAGCGGAAGCGTGTTGGGCCCATAACCCACAGGTCTAGGATAAGAGAAAAGTTGTTAAAGAGAGAAGGTTATAGAGGAAGAGACCCAAGAGTCTACTACAGTAGCACTTCTAAGGTGGCAGTAGAGTTCCAGATTCAGGACGGCATGGAAAAATGTTCCAATATAAGCTTTTTGGGACAAAAAGCCTTTCTTAGTGGGGAGGTGTGATCAGGGGATCATTTTTGAAAGTTCCTAAACATCCCTCAATGGCGTCGGTCACGAGAAGATCATTTTAAGAGATTTCAATTAACTATGAGAATGCGACAAACAAACATCGGGAGCTCTAGATATGTCTGGTCAAAGTTCAGACAGTGGGAAAGTCAACTCTGGTCAACTGGTCAATATTGGACCAATGGCACTGTGGCACGTGGCGAAAAGGCAAAGGGAGTCGTTTGTTGGTTTTCGATCTCCGGTCTTCGACGGTCGTAAAATATTGCTCACAGGCCGCCGTGTGGACTATGGTATTATCGCCGACGTGGTGGGTCCACAAGCCACCACGTGGCTTGCCACCACGAATCGAATACGATCGATTTGCCTATCGGGAGACGACAAGTGGAATATATGCTATTGACCAAGTTAATTATTTTCTATACCCCATGGTATGGGTCGAATTTCTATTTACTTGGTAAGTCCACTTTCCAAATGCCACACATATATGCCAAACCGCTATATATATTAATGTTTATACATTAGTATTAAACCATACAAACTCGCCAACCACCAAACATGCCAAGAATCCACGTAGTGGATAAGTGGTGGAAGCTTCCACGTGGAAGGAGGTGAAGTGGTGTAGGGGGGCTAACCCATGCGTGGAGATCCACGTGAATGAAGGGGTGGCTAAGGTTTAATTAAAACCTTAGCAAAAATAAAGGGCCGCCTTAATGTGGGATATACCCACTTAACTAAGCAAGCCGCTCCCTATGGGATTTTTATCCCATTAAATATGCAACGCCGCCCAATTTGGGATTAAACATGCTAATCCGCCACTATGGGGAATATTATCCCAATTTTCATGTACGAGGCTAAGGTATTTTTAGCCTAAGGATGATATGCAAATGCATATTTTAAGGGCCCTAATTTTGTATAAATAGGGAACCCATTTGCATTGTAAACACACACCAGCGCAATGGAGAAGCTCATTCTTAGAGAGCACGGAAGGTGGACACATTAGCCCAAGAAGCTTATTATTTGTTAAGCTTATTTGTGGGATGTGGAGAATTAGTAACGAGGGAAATTTTAATATAGTTTTGTAAAACTATATTAAATTCCTAAAATTACTATAGACAAATATTGTCTATTGGCCTATTATTTTAGGCAATATTAGATGGAATATTTGTGATTGGGAGTAAAATGTAAACTACCCAATAGGCCCATTGAGCCACACCAATTACTTGTAAATCCTAGATTGTCGACCGGAGTGCTAGCGTCGCATTGATAGCATCGGGAAGGCCGATCGAAGCCGAAGGAGATTGTACATCAGGAAGGTGAAGAACAATTCAACTGATCATTGGAATTTTCAAGAACTAGTGTATATTGATAGGCAAGTAAAATTCCATTAGGTTTTCTTGTGAAAGTACTATTGTAACTTACAAGTTTTGACTAGTGGAACGGTTTGACCACGAACCTGGAGACGTAGGTAATTGCGAACTCCGTAATCAATCTTTGTGCAGTTGTCTTTAATGTCTTGCATTTATTTTAAATTGATTACTTAAAAGGAGCAAATTGTTGGCAAATAATTTAAGCCTACAAAGGTCCAAGATCAGGTAGTAATAACTTGATTATTTTCAAATTACTGATAGTGCGCACATAGATTCTGTCTAGGTCTTCTTCTCCTAAGGGTTTTGTATATGGCGTTGACTTTCCATCTATCAAAGGGATGATAATGCATTCCTCCTTGTTCTCAAAACTTATATATCCTTTATTGAAATGTAAGTCAACATTGTTCTTATAGTACTAGGGGAACCCAAGTAACGCTAGAAAGTTGTCTGCCTCAACAAGCGCCAAGACTTCGAAGTATCAAGTGAATTTTGCCCCTTGGATAGTGATAACAACATCCTTTAAAATACCAATGGGCATCACCTTTGCCATGTTAGCCATATACAACACATTTGAAGATTGCTATAATGGGGGTCTTCCCATTTGATTCCATGCATCTAAGGCGAGAACATTAACTTCCGTGCCTGTGTCAATTAGAATATTTCTCAGGAGCCATCCATCGACCATGACATTCAAGGTAATCTCCTTATCATAGTCAATGTTGTGCGGGGAATGTTAGCGTGCAAGACTTGCCACTCGTGCTCTCCTTCAATTGATGATAATTTCTCCCGTAGTCATTATCCTAGCGAGAGGATGATATTTTCTTACCAGAGCATCTTACATACCTTCCTAAATTCATCCAGATCCTTATGTGGAACCTCAACACTCTTCTTTTTCTCTAATTTTCGTGACTGCTCCTTCGGCATTGGATTTTTCCTTGTAGGCTTCAAATCACATCCATGGTCTCCTAATAAACTTGCTTTTAACGATCGGGGTCTAGATACTTCCCATGCACCACCTCTTCTATTGTGACCGGGTCTCTACTTTGGTATTTCCCGGCATGCGCAACCATAGCTCACGTTGTCACTAGTACAGGTTCTAACTCGACTCACGCACCACTCTCGGCATCCACCGTGGGTCGATTTCTTCACACTTACCATCCCAGTGCCTTTGTCCTTCCGTTGTTGATTTCTCATATGTTCAAAAAAATTGAGGAATTCCTCATACTTGTGCTTCTTCCCACACCAAGAGCACTATAACGAGTTAGGACATTTGCGTTTATAGTGCTCCATAGACCCACAATTGTAATAGGTTCCACGCGGTAACTCACTTCTTCCACATCCACGATTTCCATGACCTCTAAATCCTTCGTGAAAGCCTCTTCTGTGACCCCCTCCATCCATACGACCTTCATAATGATAACCCTCATACTTGGAACTACTTGCAAAAATAGTTTGGTGCATGCCAATATAAATGACATAATTTATCCAGTTAATCAATCTACAATCCTTAGTGTCATGGGTAGTAGAAGTGTAAATCTTGCAATAGCAAGACACATTTTACGGATCATGCGCTACGATGTGGACACCTAATTGCATGATGATCTCCATGGAAAATTTTATAGTCTATCGTCATGACACATACCAATCTTTGTAGACAACTATCCTTTGTATGCCCCTCTACTTCACATTCCATGCACCACTGACCCACTACAAGGCTCATGTGCTAAGTTTGCGAGATAGTTTCTCCGATTGCTTTTCCATGACAAGAATCGAGCTTCAAGAAATGGACCGACTAAGGTGTCCATGCTTCCCACGACCTCGGTACACAAGGCAACCTCCAGGCCTCACGTGGACCTATGAATGTCTTATGTGAAAGTGCCCTCCACAATGGAGTTATCAACCCACCGATGAACCACTGAGCATGATGAGAAGGATGAATATTATAAGATAACTTTGAAAAAGAGTCTTAAAGTGTGCTTCATACTCCCACACCCTCTCTGCCATCCCTTGTTGAATTTCCTTCAACGCGCTAATACTCTTTTATTCAAACTCAGGAATGTGGAACTTTGCCAAAAACGCATCATACAATGCAATGTAATCCACCACCATCTAGTTTGGATCATATTTCTTACACCGAGTTATGTGTGCACCCTTACTGACATAGTTGCAAACCCGACTTGCCTTTTGCTCGGGCGGTGATACCCTTCACCTGCCATAGTAACTCATATTTATGCACATGCTCTATAGCATCTTCCACACCCTTGTAATCAAGCAAGTGTAGGGACATCTTGTAAACAACTATTGAGGTGGTTGAGGTCCTTGCCCTCCGGTTTTGGGGCCTTGATTTCCTCCCATATTGCCTCTACCACTAGATCCACTAGACCCACTAGCTCCTATTCCTCCGGATCCACTAGATCCTCCTCCTATAGCAAGAAAAGGGCCTAAAGTGTTGACGCCCTACGTCCCCACCGTCTCGCTAAAGCTGTGTGCTAATGGTTTGTGATATTGAACCACTCCCAGGTGTATTTTCTATGCAAACTCTAGATGCGATACCCAAACTTTGTGAACCTAGACATTGCCCAAATGCTATGCTAGACAAAATACCTCCAAACACACGAAAAGACTGTACGACCATAAATGGAAATGAAAAGTTATACCTCCTAGGTGTCACTCGACCACTAATATCAACACCACTAACAACTAAATGAGAAAAGTTTTCCTTAGGAACTGGAAGGCTAAGCGTCAGGGTTTAGTCACCAGGTGGGCCAAGATGTGTGCCTAGGGATCTTATTTCTTTACACAATGAAATTTCGTAGAAGCCGAGGGGTAACTCTCCTACGCTTGCCAAGATGTGGTAACAAAGACCTGCTTGGATCTCACACCTTCCATGCAGGACCTCAAATCCTTCGCACAATGTCTATCTTCATATCTCCATTGCTCCAACAACCTCACATCGTCTTGCCAACTCCCTCTCTCATGCTTCATCATACTTGAGTCACCTCTCTTCTCTCTCCTTCTCCACCGTAGGATCCGCCATCTTTCACCACACTGGCTTCCACACCCCATGCCTAGCAAGACTTTAGCTAGCCATAGGAAAGGCTTTCAAACTCAAAGTAATAACCAAGATCTTGATAACTAACTAGATAACACGCAAGAATGATCCTCTATGCTCCCTTAAGAACTCAAACTCGGAGTCTATGGGTAAGAATACGTTGAAACAACATATTCCAAGGTATAACTAGTCAACACTCTACTCCACCAGTGATCAACAACATAGGTCTAGGTCATATTGGCATCATGCAACTTTTGATACTCATCTTGGGTCCATACACGAGGTCTATAATACCAACTTGACCTAGATGCATATGTTGAAAGCCATTCATATCACTCTACGGGGAAACAAACAAAAAAGGTATCATATAACTCATGATACGGGTGATCCTCTACCCATTAAGGTGCATCAAACTTAGATACGGTATTAAATATCTGAGAAAAACTCATCTTACTGTGCTTTTAAGTCACACTTTGACACTGTCCAAGGTCAAGCACTCCGTCATCATGTACCATTCTCACAACAACTTCGAAAAGAGGTCTTGGCGAGCGAAACCAAAATGTATTCTCTGTTTACCTCTTGCTTCATTAATCAAACCCCAAACGTGTCAGCACATCATCCAGGTGATGCAGAATCTCACCTATGGTACACGTAGGCACCAAACCCCTCTTTTATGTGAGCTTTGTGAGAGTGTTCTCCCTTAATAAGGGTATGTTTGCACAAATAGAGAATGAACACACCCATTCTTGGAATCAAGATTAAGAACTAAATCCTAGTCTAATGCACCAGAACATCAAATAACATGATCACACTACAATAGAAGTATAACTAAATCACGATTAACATCAAGGATACCAGTATTACGCCCATGAACATAAAAAGAAAATGCACAGATCAAGATCCATCACACGAATGTTTAGAATAATTCCCTTATAATCATTCATCAAATTATAGTAGCCAGATGACATCAAAAGAGTTCCATGGATGGAGATATTATAGTAATAGAGCTTGACATGCTCTCTATCATTACTTCATTACGAGATCTTATAATCACCTATTACACATTTTCACTAGCTATATCTCTCTCTCGCACCCCCTTCACCTATCCATATCTGTCTCTCTCGTCCCCCACTCTTAATGTCTTGCAGACCATTCATAAAGAGCAACTTGAAGGAATATTTTCTAACTGCTCATCATTACAAGAGAATGCCTGAAGGAATCTTTCATGATCACCCTACCACTACCCAGAACATGCCAAATGTCATCATGTGTTTCCTCAATCAAGAATCCTTAGCATGCAAGTGTCAGCTAATCCATAACAAACTCGGCTCCTTATCCCTTCATGATAACCATATTGATGCCTTAGAATATCCTTTTCTTGAGATGCAAGTCTCCATAGCTTATCCATAACTATATTTGGTCACTTTTCCTTTCGTTCCCTAAACACATCTTTACCCATTGCCCAAAATAGACTAAGTCCTGAATCCATTCTTCCTGGGTGCGAGCCCTCGCGCATCCCCAAAAGCTACTTTCGTGCATGCCTTCTCACCTGCTTCAGTGCGCTACAAACCTTCATGCCTCGGTACTTAGTTAATTTAGGGGTCCAACACCTATCTTCACACATTACTTATCTATCCATTTCTAATACAAACAACCATTTATGAAATGCATATCAAATGTTACAAATCACAATACAATAAACAATTCATACATCAACACAACACAATGATACCAATAAACCATCTATATATATGTCAAAAATCATAGTTTCAAAGTATAATCATTGGGAGGTAAGCCTCCATGAATCGCTACAAACATATACATCATATATCATCCTCACTATTGTTATATACAACTACAAGATCTTTAGAGCTAGATGCTTCACCACTCAATCTATGCCATTGGTCACAGAATCTATATCTCTCCACTTGTCTCCATAGTAAGGCCACCTCGGTCGAATCACCGTATGAATTGGACCTGAAGCTCCACATATCTCATAATTATATCCTAAGATAGGGCTCCCTCTCTTACAACCTCTCTCACTTGCTCGGTCTCTATGCGAGCCTCATCACACTCATTCAATAGTATAATACATGCCAATTCCATCATCACCGTTGGTTAAAAAAATGGGAATACTCACTGTTAACACATCCACTTACTCTAAACATGCTTGCCTCCCATGAGTACATCTGGAGGTACATTCTACATCAATGTGTGTATCAATGAATCAACAATTAACGACCAATAAACATCACCTACAACCATATAACACCACATTAGTTACTACACATATTTTACACTATATGGTAATCAAACTACAATCAACAAGTAGCAACAAACAATACTCACACTTTGTTAGTACCATTTCTAGGCCATATCCATCAAGGGTGGGTACCTTCCCCTCTACTCCTCCATCCAACGGTCTACCCACCTCATCTACGACAAGTACAAATAAGAGGACCTACCAATGTTCTTCCCACCACTCGTTATAGGCCTAGGTACACCCCACATCACCATGTATCGGCTCTATGGCTGCATCTACCTCATCTAGTTTAGGGTGCACTAGTTGTGCCCCTATTGTACTTAGTCTTACTCTAGTCATCTCAACACTCTAATAGATCTTACCCATACATATGGCTCTGGGGAACATCTTGAGCCATGCCAAACTGTCTCGACACTCTCTCCACCTGGAATAACTCGGCCACTCTTAGGAATCGAGTCCACTAACCACATGGTATGCCGAATGCACCACAACTCTACTCCATCCTCCAACCAACCACCATAGTCTCTATATGGCCTCCATATGATGGTCCCTGGTCCCATCGATCAAGCATCAACCTAGAGGTGGTCATGTATAATCTCATGCTCCAAGTTCCTACCCACCTCGCTGAAAATATATTGGGTCTCGCCTAATCAACACATGGCCCACTAAGTGGCCGCAATATCATAATATGCTTGTATGCCCATACATGTAACAATGTGGTGGCTCATAGTCCACCCCATGGTCCTCTTATGTGAATCTATATAAATCCTTGTATAAATGGGCTATCACAAAATTTTCCGATGTAAATCTCATCCCATGATCTTTTATGCGCTAATAAATATCATGCAGCTTATACAATATACCTACTCTTATACTCTCTACTTCCACCGATGAAGCTATAACCACTTTGTGATGAACTTCTACAACCTCGGAACACCTGATATCAAAATATCATCTAGACTAATATGGGTCTCTATATGTACTCATGTCCTAGTAAAATAGTGTCTCACTTATTTCATCAGTCTCTGGGCATCCACAATACTCATAACCTACACTCTCTCTCCCGTGATGAGTAATTACAATATACATCCTCTAGGGTCGGTGTCATCTCCCAATAGGCAACCAAAAAGTACATATATCGGCACACCACCTCTCGCACAATGCAATCACCATAGGCATAGTATGGGAACCTTCCCCAATCTCACTAGGTGTCATAGCGCCGATACATCTAATATGTCCCACTCGGCATCGAGATAACCCCAAGGTCAACAATGTGCTTAGATGTTGACCCTTATGGAACTCTCTCGAGTGTATATATCTTTGTAAAACATAAACATCATCAAAAATCTACCATTAGTACCTCATACATATTTAAAATCAGCTAATCATAGTCCAAAAATTACTCAAAGTACTAATCTTTTGTGCTACACCATCACAACCCTCTCTGGGCGCTAACACCCGGGAGCGTGTCGCGGTGCTAGAAACAAGTCACCGGTGACTAAAATTGAGTGTAGGCATCCCAAAAGATGCCAATGCGTTAGCTGCTCTCTGCCCGGTCGAAACGCACAAAAATAGAAAAGTTTAAATTTTGCAAAAATTGACAAATTCGAGCAAATTTCACCACATTTTTCAAAAATAACCATACTCACTAACTCATCGGTCGTCTGTGAGGCCACGGCCGATGCTACTCTCTCGAATCTCATCAAACTCACTTCCCTAATATGCATACAAATGAAATTACTAGTCACTTTTTACTATTACTATACATAGCATGTTTCAATTTCCATTTACTATAGTTACCATTGGCATGAATTCCCCCACTAATACACGACACACATTTTCACTCATATTTGAGCTTCTTTACTCCGTTTTCTTCCCCATTTCTACCATTCGGTTTAGAATTTTTCTTACCACCGTATCTATACACATTCCACAATTCTATATTCCAATCTATCACATTTATTACTTAACATACGCGCAATATTATAACATCTTCTATATTACCTCTTAGTCATTATTACATCTTTTCACCTCTACTTTGAGCTCAAAATTTATTATCTCCACCTCTTACCCCTTCACCGAAAGGGGGTGCAGATAATGCCGAGATCACCGAATGATCGCTCCCGGGATCTTGTATAATCAATCGATACTCCTACTTTGCATCATTATCACAAATTTTTATTTTACACTATTTAAGCAAAGGTACAATTTTTCTCATGCAACATTCAACATCTTCTACTATTTCAAATCTATTCCCCCTAAGGACCTAATCTGGGGAAAAGTAAAAATATCTCCATGAGTAATCTATCACATACATCCAATCTCAAAGCAATCTTTTACTATTCGAATCAAATCAATCAATCAGTACAACATAGAATACTTTACTATCTCTCGCAGATGACCTAATTTGGGAGCTACATCACTTCATTATATTTCCTAGATGACCTAACTTGGGAGTCACTTTACATTTTTATCACTTCCGGATGGTCTAACATGGTATCTATCTAGTACTTATGCAAATCGGGACACTCGTGGGAGTGGGGAAATGACATGTCGTTGCCTTTCCTATACTACTCCTATATGGGTTCTTCATATGGTACAACACGAAACTAAACATGGAACTAAATTTGGCCTCTATCCATCTGTAATGGTATGAACTTTTGGGGATGTATTCATGGATGGAGAGTAAAACTAGACCTCTCTCCCCAACACTCTTCCTCTAGCGACAGACACAAAATCCTCCCTTTTTCTACATATACAAAATCAAGTTGGGAATTGATCACTCCCTACCTCTTCAAATCTCCATTGGTAATTAATCAAAACCTCTAAATCTATAAATCATCTCAATTTTATCTAAGTGATCCTTATAAAATTTTGTTATCTCCATTTATGCCACATGGGTTGACATGTTAACCTATATTTCACCACGCTATATGTTATTAAATTCTACATGTACTTACAGTGCAGGGCTTCTCCAGACTTCTCACTGGTATGTTCCTTACTTCCTTTACACTACTTAAATTTCATTTAACTAAAATAAATGGGGAAAATGTAGACACAAAATCATACGCACATTACTATTTCACTATACCTCCAAGTATGTTCTTACTTAAGATCCATGCATATAACAACATACTTGGCGGTATAGTAAAATAGTAATATGTGTGTGATTTTTGTTTACACCACCAACTTATTATCTATAAAGTTATGTGTCCTTCCTGAATCCACTAACATTATCACCATTTATTTATCTAGAAAAACGCCACGTTTAGGGTTTGTAGTGTTAATTCCTAAAATATCACGGCACTAAATAGGTAGGTAGGATTCTTCTAATTTTTCCTCGAGTCTCTTCCTTAAATTCACCAATAACTTCCTCATCATCTTATTCTTCATTGACACCTTTATTGTATAAAATTTTCTTCTCATCACATGTATGACCTTTTTGATACTCATTCTCATAGTTGAAATATGATCCTTTAAATTTTTTTGTTTAATTTATTGAGGATTCAATCTAGTAGGTTGAGGGAATGATTGTGTTGGAGTAATACACTCCATGCAAGTGTTGAATGTTTTTCATGTGACCATGTCTCTATATTCTACCATGTAAGAAAAGATAATGAAAAGAAAAATACTTTGACTAAACGTGCCAACATCGAGTTAGATGTTATCCTTAAGTCCATCTAAAAACAAGTCATACATGTTACCCTTTTTGATGTCCTCTACCCTTGAAAAGGCATATTATCAAATTGTTAACTATATATAATATTTTATAAGCCTTGTTTATCACAAATTTGTTAGTTGGCGAAAGTGGTTCTCTGTTACACTATTATGGTACTTTATATCTACTTTGTTAATAAACATTGAACAAGTGACAATAAGACCCTTATTTTTCGTTTGAACACATAACCACCATCTATACTAAATGAACTACTCCAAATCAAAAAATAAAGAAAACATTAACACATTTTTTTGCACAAAGGGGTTTCATGTAAATAAATTAAATTCTCCATTTCATTGGTCCATGTTACTAGATCCTTCCCATAAAAATTACACATCTCCACTTTTAGTATCATTTTCCAACCCTTTTATTAGAGAAAGGTGAGCATTGCGAGATGTGTTGGCTTTAAAGTTGGGTTGCTTTGAGACCTCATGTGACCAAGCTTATAATTTTTGGGTTGTGGTTAAGTTTGTAGATTAGAAAAGGCTCATGTGATAGTTAAAAATGTCAATTCAACTTGTGCAATAGTGTCTCTTATCATTATTTCCAACCTATCTTTGGTTGTAACCAAATCTTTCTTTTATTCATATTAGAATGTATGTCGGTGTAATATCAAAACTAGGTCCTTTTAATTATGAGGTTGCGATAAATAGGCATAAGATAATAAAAATGGTAAATATATAAGTTTTGGTTTATGTAAGGATATGATATTCAATCAAACATAACTTTTGAAATTGTATACAAATAATTACAATCGGGGTTGTATAACATATTCTGTAATATGGGATTTGGCTATGTGAAAATGATCCAAAACTCATCAAAGTTGTTGTAAAGAGTGTCAAAAGGATGCATTTAGATTTTGAGAGCTTATGGCGAGTGATGGACAAGTTATTTTACCTTGTTATCTCATTTTTGTGTTTACACCAAAAATTTAGTGATAACCCTAGGAAATTTTTGAGCTGGTTTCCTAAGAATGCCCTTTCAGAGAGATAATCGGGTTTTTAGGTTTCCATAGCAAGACAACATGAGTTTTGGATGCTTCATGTTGTATGTTCCCAAAACACAAACCCGCATCAAGTAAGTCTTTTGGGTTTTCGGGTTCACCGAGCATCGGAACATGCCTTAGTCAAAACATGCTTCATGTCGCATGTCTTCGATTCCCGAAACCCGATTCGCTCCTTTGTATTGGGTTTTCGGGTCTACAGAGCATCGGAACATGCCTTAGTCAAAACATGCTTCATGTCGCATGTCTTGATTCCCGAAACCCGATTCGCTCCTTTGTATCGGGTTTTCGGAACCATCAAGCATCATGCTTCATGTCGCTTGCTTCCCGCAACCCGAAACCCGAATTGATATGAAATCCTTTGTGTCGGGTTTCTAGACATCCCAAACATGTTGACATGGCATTAATGTTGAGTTGTCGGGTGGTTGACACACGTGTCAACTGAAGTGTATTAAATGTGAATTTTTTTATAAATACTCGGATTTCCACGTCATTTTTACCAGACATACTTTTTACCTCGTGGATTTTCGTGCATGCATCTTCACCCCGAAACCCGACTCACCTTCGTGCTCGATTGCGTTGCTCATTTTTTATCATTTTTCAATCTGATTGAAGGTATTTCCCTTTGTTCTTTGTTTGTGAAATTTGTGGAAGAATTGTGTGATGATCTTTCTAAATCCCTCTTTCTTTCTTGTTAGGGTTTTGGGTTTTGATTATTTATTCCTTTTTGGGTTGTGTTCCAATCAAGTTTGTGTTTTAGGGTTCACCCTTGGAATGCTTACTTAGTTTTATTCCTTGGAATATGCCGTTGTAATGAAAATAGAAGAATGTATCAAGGATCATAACAATGGAGAGGAATTTGCATGTTTTGACCTAACAAAAACCCGATTCCCTCTTTTCGGGTTTCGCAGGGTGTTTTACAGTTTCCAAATCCCATAGTCTATCAAGAAATCCAAGGTGTCGGACACTCCAAAATCTCCAGCATCCTCTAAGTTTTCGGATATTTCAAACCTCCCATCTAACAAAAGTGCGGGTTTTTCGAGCCCTCGACATCTTCTAGTGTTGCGGTTTTTTTTTTTAGAGTGGCGGACATCTCATACCTTCCGACAGGTTCAACTAATTGTCGGGACTTTCCAAGTGTTCGACACCTACTATTCTTTGATACTCTCTGTAGTGTTTCGGGCCTCTGGATTGCTGAGCAGGTCCTCAAACCTGAAGTGTCTAAATCAGAAGCAATCAGTTCACTCCTCCTTTGAAATTCCTCATGTCGGATCCTAGTTCATCACAGGATAAGATGGAAAAATCAGGGAGGATGAAGTAAAAATTTAGGAAGGTGGAGTCTCCTTCCTACATTGATTGTAATTACGACATCCGGGATACAGAACTCGAAACATAGATATGGAAGACTTTTGGAATAGAGTCAAGAGTTCTTCCCAAACCCCATGGATGAAATCAATAGTTGGCAGTGGTCTCCCTCTTGTAGTAGGTTTCCCCATGTCTGCTCAGTGCCCCGAGTTCATCTTAGCCTGTGCTTCAAATTACGACTTTGCTTCTCATTACAGCGAAAAGTCGGGCAGGAGAAATCATAATCAAGTTAGATGAAGGTTACTTCGATGACCTTCTCAAGCTGCCTAACTTTGAGGAGTATGGGACGTAGATCTCAAGTCAGCCCAAAAAGCTTGGGAAAATGATCAGGAAGATTGTATCAAACATGTGAATAAGAAGTTCCTAATCAAAGCCAAGCCGACTGTTTCTAGGTTCCCAAGACTTGTTCCTAGAAGTGATTTCATTCAGGAAATCAATGATATCATTACTTTGTTGAGCCGGGTTTTGGTTTCCCGAATCAAATGTTTTCCAAGGATGGATGTACCAATTCATGGTCATCATTAAGAAGAATCAACGAGGATTGATTGGGGTAGCCTTATCAATGATGAGATAGATTCTCAGATGACAATAGTCTTGTCTACTGGGAAGTTTTATATGTCCTCGTATGTCACCTATGTAGCAGCCGACATGAGGAATTATCCCAGATTGGACACAAAGGGGAATAAGACAGTGGAACATATTTATCGGTATTTTCCTCAGTTAACAAGAAAAGGGTCTGAAGACCAATTCAGAAGGGTAAATGATGCCTTCTTTTATGAGAACATCTGTAGGTTAAACCCCAAACTGAGGAAAACAAGAGTCTCTGATGAGGCATGGGCTGAAGTTTTGAAATGGGGTTGTGTCTTCTTACAATTCAAGAAGTTCACATACCTTCGGGTGGTCATGTACCCAGGTGATCCTTTCTGTTTGCCCAGATATCCAGGAGACAAACTAATCTTGATGGAGTTAGTTAGGCAATTGTTGGATTTTCACAAGTTCCAACAAAGTAAACACAAGGCCACCATATCCTTCCCAATTTCTATTGGAAGGTATACCTGCTCAACAGTGGTAAAAGCCAAGAATGTTGTACATGAGCTTCAAGATAAGTTGAAAAAGCACATGAAGCCTAGAGACGGGTTTGAATTTTGAGGAGTCCTCAAGTCATATGGAACTCTGTACCTACACGTACCAAGCATAGAAGACATCTGGATTGATTTACGTGATGAAGTTGTTGTCTGAAGAAAAGATCATAGCAGGCTGACACTTGCAGAGATTTAGACACTCAAGCTCGCTGACATTCCAAAGGGTACTGACGATAATGAAAGTGTTCTGGATCCTTCCTATGATGGACTGAATGAAGATCAATATGTTTTCCCACCTATTGATTGGTCTATCGGTGAAAAAGCCTCTATTACAGATAGATCGCCCCGATTCTCACATGCACCAAGGCATGGCTTACCTCTTGGGGGATGAGTTTCAAAGAAGATAGTTTTTCAAAGTTGGTTGCTTTGGAGGCGGGGCCCTCCAAAAAGGAAAAGGACAAAAGCTCTTCTAAGGGACCTATAAAGGTCAAATTTGTCAAGAAGAGAAGAGAAGAAGAAACTCCTTCAACTGCTACTCCAGTTGAAATGGTGAACGTGCCAGAGTCACCAACACCACCGGAAATAGGGGAAATTTCTTTGGAAGGAGAGGTGAGTCAGCCCCTAATTTCACCATTTGTTGATTGCCCAATAGATAACTATATCTCTTGCATCTCAAGCTTTGGCGTCGGGATCTACACTTCCTACTTCACAACCACTTCCACCTCCTCTTTCCCCATCCACTTCATCAGTCATGGCCAGCATTTTCTCCGAACTCTCACCTCTCTCTATTGGGACCAAAGTAACTACAGATATGCCTCCTCCTACACCTCTTTTCACCGAATCTACTACCACACTGGTGACTATTCCCACTCCACCAGTGAATCTCCCTCCACCTGAAAGTATGACACCAACTTCTACAACAGTGGAAACTCCTTCTGGCATGCCTCAATGGTTACTTGAGCAAACTCTGAGGAAAAGGAAGGTGGTTGTACCCATACCAGCCTTTGATTTTAGTTCACTCAAGGCTCCTACTGCTAAGTCAGCCAAGAAACCCAAAATAGTTTCAAGGGTTTTAGTGGATGCTTCAGGACATAAGTTTGCAGAGATTGCCACTCCCATGACGGACAAGACCAAAGAGGACATAGTGGCCTCTGATTATCAGATAACCAGGGTTGCTCTAGGAGAGGTGATGGTAGAAGGAGCACAATAAGATGCACGAGATGCTATGAACGTGCTATGTCATAAATTAAAGGAAACAAAGGACAACAGGGATGAGCTTAAAGAAAAGGTGGAGTAGTTGACTGAAGTATTACTTAAGCTCTCAAAACCCCTTGAGTCCATACCATCATCCTCTGTTCCTGTTGGGTTCGATTTCTCGTCGGTACCCATAATTGAAAAGATTAATGAAAAGGGGAGAGTGGTTGATGAATGGACCCAAAGGCTGCTCCTACATGGGAAAGAAGTAATTCAAAACATTGTAGAAGTCTACCAATCTTTGGAGAATATACAGTGATGGGGAAAATATGGATGATGATTTTTCTTCAGAGATCGGGCACCTGGAGTTGACTTTCGAAGCTCTCCAGTGCTGAAGCAAATCCCATCACACATCTTGGTCGAAGAGGGCATCATCCCACATGTGGATAAGCATTTCCAGCTGACCAAGGCCATCAGATTCAGAATAAAGATTCTCAACGAAGCTTGCGGTAAATTGAGAGAATCAAGAGATCAATTGATTGATGGCAAGAGCGACCTGGAAGAAGAACTGATCAAAATCTGTGTAAAAGTGTTGGGTGGAGACTCGGGTATCCTACCAGTTGATGATCTTTTCAAACAAATCCAAGAATCAATTCAACATGAACCAACTCACAAATTTGGCATGGAAATCATTGACAGGTTTGTAAAGATTGAACATTCTTTGGAGACCCTGAGAAAACTCAACAAAAGATTGAGAAAGCTCCCTGCAATGCCAGTGACACTCATGAAACATGTGAAGTCTTGAGTGATCATTCCACCGCGCCTGATGAGAATGAGATGCAAGGTATAATCTGGAAATTCCAAGAATTTGGAACAAACAGGCTTTGTTGGAAGGAGAGAAAGATGAGGAAGAGAAAGATGATGATTCAGACTAAGTCACGATGCAACATGTCATTTCAATCTTGAAATTGACATGTCTTTTTCATTTCTGTTTCGTCACATAGGAAGTAAATTTTGACTTGGTCTCCTACGTGAGAGTCAAGCGAAATAGGACTCTTGTTAAAACACCTTTTTCTAGGATTTATCCTATTTTCTCTCTGCTCTTTTTATTATAAATAAGGGATGCTCATGCATTCCAAAGGGTTGAGATTTTTGGAATATTGAGAACCTTTGGGCAGAAGAAGAACTTTGTATTTTCTTTTAATCATTCAAAGAATAGAAATCGATGTCATTTTTGCAAACTTTGTGTTGTGAGATTCATCTCTCTTAAGATATTGCTCTTATGTTCAGGATCTTAAGTTGTTCTCGGTTTAGTGTTCTCAATCATTTTAAATTGTTTCAAACATTACATTACATTTGTTATCTAGAACTCGTATGATTATTTCGTGATCTGTGTTTGCTCGAAAGAAAGTACGTTCCCGTTATTTCCTTTCCGTGATGCGTTCTTTCTAATCCACTTTACTTCCAAAGCAGCAATATTTCCGTTATTGTGGATGTGGCTTTCAGGATTCTGTCCTAACCCCAATGGTTAGATTAGTGTGAATATTGTACACATTATTTCTATTGTGTTTTAGTTTAGTAATAAACAGAGCACCTCACTGTCTTTGAGGAGGATTCAATCCCATGTACTTTGTGGTTGAACTTCATATTTCATCTTGAAAAAATATCCAACCAACATACCTCAAACAGTTCTCCCGAAAAATTTATCTTAGGGCTATTGATTTTTTCCTCTATTATTGTGACATGAAACTATGTAAATGTTTCTACCGATTTTGTCCTCTATTCTTGTGACATGAAAATATGTGAATGTGTCTTTAGATCTATGATATGTGATCACACTTTTGTACCTTGCAATGTATTCTTCTTGTGTTGAAACCCTTCCTCCCATTTTGTGACATAAAAAGAGATTAGTTTATAATTGAGTTGAGCTTCCTCAACACCCCGTGATGTTGAGTACTACCTACACAAAACTACTCTAAATAGGCCTCAAACATGTATAATTCTACCCCAGAGTAAGTGTGTGAGAATATGTGCAAATAAAGTAAAGGATAAATCCCTAATTCGGGCCTTTAACACTTGGCAATGACACTAAACTTCAATATCGACATATGATAAATGATCTAGGGTAGAAAAGAATAATGTATTTAGATTTTTAGGTTTGTTGTAATATTATCTAAGGGAAATATTATTTAATGATTGGGATTACAAAGTCCTTAAAGTGTTCTTGAATATGGCATCCCTATATACCTCTAACATATTAGGGTCCATGTGTTTAAATAGGTGATTTGTGCGAATGTTTTCCCTCTCATATGACCCTAAAATGACTAAGGTAATTTTTACATTACGTGTACAATGGACGGTTCATGATCCTAGGACATATTTTTGAGCCAAACATATCCTCAAATGGTGAACTTATCAAGGATTAGGATGGAGTTTGATCTAAGACATGATGCAAATTATTGAGTGTTTAAAGATGTATTCTTTATAATTTGTATTAATTTCATATATGGTAAGCTAAAGAGAAAGTCAAGACCTAGTAGGCTCAAAGTGCGGGGGTTTGAGTAGGATGTCTTTATATTTAGTCAATAAATATGTAAATTGGATAGTATTATTTAATATCAAAACTAAGTTCTTATAATTAAGACAACACAATAAAATGTGTATTATAGTTTAACCTGTTGAGCCCTTCATCCTACTTTGCTCTCTTTATAATCTTGTTGTAATAAGTGTTATGTACACCATATGCTTTGTAAATCATCCCTCGAGCTATTGAGAATGATCTCATATGCACCTTTGGACGTAGTAATTTTCTTGAGTAGATATAGTATGAATATGATGCATAGGTTATTATAAAGCATCCACAAAATTTAATTATGTTAATCTTGTTCAAATATGTTTCCCACTCGAAGTGGTGGTGATCTTGTAATGTAGTTCTATTTTTTTAATGGAATGAAGTTATATCTCTTTCATTTTCATAATATTTTCTCCATATTTCATTTTCGGCCAATTTTTTTGTAGGGGTATTGTCACATATAGTATTAGAGCTCTTTATAAGGCTCATTCAACTATAACATGATCGGTTAGGATTTATACATCCAAAGATAGGATCTTACCTCACCCTTAGTTTTACATTGGTGACCAAGATGTGTAAATAATAGTAGTGACATTAATCCTTTAAGTCATTTTTACTTTATTATTTTATTTCTTAGGGTATATACACCATGTTCCGTTAATTTTAAAGCTTACGAAAACTATCATTTTAGGCAAAGAAATAATCAATTTTACCTAATTCTACGGAGTGATGGCTATTTACCTAATACACAATCCATTAAACAATATAATGTACAAATTTTAGCTTTTACTTATCCTTAGGTATATCGAAATACCCCTAGAATATTCAAAACCTATCCATAAGAATTCATTAGCCATATTTTATTTATGGTGTAACATTAAGTGATTAGCTTTGGGATATTACTCATAAATGAACTCAAATATGAGATAATGCACTATTGGTACAATCTATCCTATATAGTTAACACCCTAAAATAGTGGGCCTACACTATTTATAAAAATGATAATCTTGGTTTTGATCCCATAATAACATACACACCAAGTAGAGGCCTTACTATTTCTACCAATTATGTAACCCTAAAGTTTGGAGTTGATATAAACCACCACTAAAGGATTTCACGAGAACCATATAGTTTGCAATCAGGTTTGTTGGTGAGAAAATTTATCCGGGACAAATTTATGGGTTTCTTGCCAACTATATGGGAGTCTAAGTTCCTCTACTTAACCAGTGAAATTATCATATATACATGCACGAGTAAAAAGGTGGATTTTTTCCGTAGGCCTTGCGGTGGGGATCCAACAGGGACACTCAACCCTGTGCGGCAAATCTAACAATCTCTTGTTAGGGAAGACTTTTTATGAAGAGCAAGAAAGGGGAGTGAGAAAAGAGGTAGGAGAACTAATGTTGCAAGTAGAAAATCAGATTCCTACACACACTAGTTAGAAATTTCAACACATGCATTTATGAGGAGAAATAACTCTACAAAAATAACAACAAAGACAAAATATAATTTTTGATCACAAAGTATTAAGAAACCCCTTAGTAAAAGAAATATAGAAACTCCTTCTATTGATTGCTCAAACAAAAGTTGTACGTAGTGTGGGAAAGGAGGAAAACTAGTGACGGGGAGTGGAAGAAAATGGCTATCTGAGAAGAAGATGAGGTACACGTGTGAAATTCTGGAAGCCCAGAAGCTAACATTTTGTACCAAGATAACAAGAGGATGAATATTTTCATAATGACTGAAGAAGAAGATGATATTCCCATATTGATAGGTCCGACATGCCTTCCTAGAGAGGTATGGACCTTGAAGAAGCATTGAGGAGATTTGAGTTATAAGAGGGCAGCCCTAAATTGTTGGATGATGTAAACCATGAAGAAGAGGAAATGGTTCTTGATGATTTTCAAGTAGAAAAATCAGCTTATGTGCTTATCCATGATGAGGAGATATTCTCATTCCCATTTGAAGATGAGGACTCCCTTGGTTATGTCACCCAGGAAGAGACCAAGCCAGTTTGTAATAAGCCCTCGAACAGTGGGAAAGAACCATCATACAAGAATTGTTAAGAGCCACGGAAGAAATAGAAGACCCTGAGCTCAGTCTCAAACTCCTGATGCAAGCCATGAATCTTCAAGACAAGCACAAATCTAATTTGAAAGCCTTAACTAGTGTGAAGGTTGGCCATGTTGAAACAAAGCAAGATGAGAAATATGATGCCCCTCCTAAGCCAATGGTTGATGGATGCAATGATGAAATTGAGGTATTTTCTTTCCCATTTGAAGAGGAAGACTCTTTCCATGATGAAGAAATTGAAGCAAGGAGTTTTAAGGCCTTTGAAGCTGAAGAACCTCTGACAAAGGAGTGATAGAATGCAACAATTCCCAAGATGATGAAGTAATCCCTCGGATAGTTGTGTTGAGCTAAAAAATAAAGATCCTTTAAAGGCATACAAAGATGAGCTGTAAGAGGTAACAAAGGAGATCTATGTGTAAGAACTATTAGATGTAGTAGAAGTTGCAAAAAAACCCGAGCTGATTCTTGATCTCTTAACTTATGTCATGGCCATACAAGACAAGTATGATTTTGGCTTTGATCCTCCTGCAAGTACTCAAATGCTTCACAGTGGAATAGAGATAGAGGATGAATCTAAGGTTTCTCATGGAGAAGATATCAATGAGCATAGTATCGGAAAGAAAGTAACTTAGAATAATCAAGAATTTGAACGAAAATTAGCTTCGGGGCAGCGATGAGATGCTCAATGAAGAATCAACTATGTGGATAAACGTGGAAGGCAACTGGACACTATGAAACCAATTTCAAAGAACATGAAGGTAGTGGAATTTCCAAGTGAAGACTTGAGCATCAAGAAGCTCACATGGAATCACTCCTAAAAATAGGATGGTCATAAAAGCACCAAACATTTATAAACAATTAAGGAGAGGAGGCTACTTTCTGGAACAAATCAATGGTTTTGCAGAACAACATCACTCAGTGTTGCCCACTCAGGGGTAACTTTTGAGGAATGCGAAGTGCTTCAGCGAAAGCGGGTTATCCCCACCTTGTACCATAGGTGATTACTAGGTGTGTTTCCCTTTATATTGGGTGTGTTTCCCTTCATGTTGCGTGTCGTGTGTTTCCTTTTTTCTTGGTGTTTATGTGTTTCCTTCTTCTCTCTCTCTCTCTTATTGTAAGTTGTACATGACTCGTAGGGACTAATGGATACGACACTAGTCAATGGATCATATGGTCTAAATTTGAGATTCTGGATTCTCCATGTCATGTCTTTACTTTTGTGTTTAGTCCATGTCATGTCCCCAAGCTAGAGCCAGTTGTTGTCGTGCAAATGTGCAACAGGAAATTGACAATTTCTAAGCATGACAACGATACCCATGTAGAAATTTTTTCATGTTTTATCATTATGAGGCACCCCGGGTCTGCCCAGTCAGTCTAGTAACCTCCCAATTGGTGTTAATTCATTCCCTAAGTGATTTAGGAAATTCAAATCAACCCGCCTTAGGTGATTTTAGGAGTTCTTGAAAAATGTTATCTCTAGGAAATTGTGGGAAGGGCTATCACTGGCCTTCATAGGATTGGAGAAATCCTGGAGAGGAATGAAGGAGAAAAATCCAACATAAAGGTGAATTGAATGGCTAAAAACATCATGGAAGTAATTTTGAAATTTTCAGGGAAGATTTGGGGAGTTTGAAGCAGTTTGATCAAAATCAGAGTTCACGAGGCTTAGATAGTGCACAAGCCAAACAATCTACTGAGCTTCCAAAGGTGATTTTGGGAGATTCGAATGGAGTTAGGAGAAAAGAACATCTTTGGAAAAGGAATTCAAATATCTAAAATATGGTGAAATTATTTTTTCACAACACTTTGGCGCAATGGTTTTGTAAGCAGTTTTTCTCATGCACAGTGGAGTACCAGATTAAAAACCAACTTTTAAGGGATCAAATGGATGAATAAAGACTTGATACCCCCACCATTGGATTCATAATGACATTTATAGTCAAGATCATATAAAATTTCATCAAAAAAGTCCATTGGGAGCTCAAGATATTGTCGTTGCAAGTTGTCCTCAAGGTTTGGGAGTTAGTCAAATTTTCAGCTCTAGGAGCATGGCGGGATTTTGTGTCCTTAACATCCCTCAAGTTTAGGGACATAAAGGTTGGGAAAATTTTCCCAGCCCCCTTGAATCCCTCTAAACCCACATATGACCTCCAAGATTGCCAGTTCAGCCCCTAGGTGCTTACGGGAGCTCAAAGCCTCAACCGTCTGATCATTGCCATGTGTCATCTCCAGGAGCACCGTGGAATTTGATGTCCCTCATGTCCCTCATAGGTCAGGGACATTAGACTTGGAAAAATACATCCAGAACTCTCTGTGCATAATTTTTTATTATTATTTTAAATCCCGACCTGCCGTTTTATCCCCGCTTCTAACATCTAACTCTCTTGTGCACATGCTCTGTAACTCCCTCTGCAACTTCTCACCACCACTCTACCATTTCCAAAGATAAAACAAAATTCACTACAGAAAGGAAATCCTCTACTCCATGATAATATGCAGGTCTCAGAAGAAATATTGACTAAACCAAGAAGAAAAATGAAGAACGAAGAAGAAGAACAGTGGAAATCCCCATTGTCGTGAAATTGAATTTTGAAGAAATATTGCAAATGGATGCACGGATTGACAAACCATATTTTTATATTTTTCCTCTATCAAAAACCATCAAAAACATGCCTTCAGACCCTCCTCTCATGCCATTAAACATTCACAATGAAGAAATCTTCTTTTCGGCCCAACGAAGAAAGAAGTTGGATTTCCCATCAAACCGTAATCGGATTGAAATGAGATTTCACTGGAAGCACAAGAAGAAAAAACCCATATCAAAAATGTAAATTTCATCATGAACAGAGGAGAAAAACATACCTACAATTTTTGAGGTCCATTAATGGTTGCCGTGTCCAGAAACCTGTGTCAAAAAATTAAAAGTTTAAAATCTCCTAAACTATTGATTAGGTAAGCACAAAATTTTAGAGGGGCGATATTGAGAAAAAACCCATATTAGAAAACTTTTTCTATGTTAATCCGACCTCCGAAACACACTTTCTAAAAATAATAGGTCTTCTACATAGAGGACTACTATTTTGGGAAAATCATCAACAAAAGAACTTGCAAAGGAGACAAAGACATTGAAGATGCACTGTAACTAAGAATTCATCAGAATTGGCATTTTGATCCAATTTTGGCACTTACTAAAAATAGTAAGTGGTCCCACGAGCATCTGCCAAAAATAGAAAATCAATCTAGAATACGGGGGAATGTAGGAAGAAAGGGTAATTCGAGCTACCATAATCATCTGAGGTCTAGCTAATTTGTGCACTTGCCAAAAATAGTAAGTTGTCCTGGGGAACTTACTAAAAATAGCATGGTTACTCCAAAAGGTGGATTTCCTAGAGAGAGCACACTGGGAGTTGAACATTCAAGTTGACATCACCAATTGGAGCCTAGAAAGGGAAAATTCTTGACACTTGCTAGAAATAGTTGCCTTTTCCAAACATAGTGGGTGTCAAGGAAGATTGAAGTTCAGATTCACAGGGGCGAGAACTATACAAGTAAAGTTACTTTCATGGATCTCAACAGTGTCTTTCGACACTCATGTGTGAGGTGGAATCCACAGTTGACACCATCATACTTGCTCAATAGTATGTCTCATCAGGATCATGTCCAAATCAACTAAGTAGTGTGGCAATGCCATAGGGCATCAGGGTAGGATTTGTTCCAAAGCATTCAGTCTCTTCAGAGGAGATCTTCATAAGTGACACTTGTGGTCGCCAAGGGTTCCATTCAATAGTGTTTATAAACACTTAGTTTGTGGTGTCTCTGGGTCATTCGGGCGGTCTCTCACCTATAGCCAAATAAATTTCCCATAACGACCCATCTGCAACATAAAAAAATCATTCACCGTGAAGGATTCAAAGGTATCGGGGTTAATCGAACAAGATTTCTAGGAGTCGACATGAGTAGATTCTTCATCGACATGATTCATCCCTCTTTTTCCCCTCTCTCTCTCCTCTCACCCCCACTTCCTCTCTCTTCAATGTTCTAATTCCACATTGGGGTTGTACTTTTTCATATGTCTAAATATTTCTAATGTAATAAGTCACCCTTAAGTTATAAAAGGGGACTTAAAATTTTCCTAGGAAGTTGAAAAGTTTTAAGTTGTGCAAGGACATATGAAAAGGCATTGGGGGATAAATGATGAGTCACCTCTCATTCTATAAATTGTAAAGCCATTCCCATTTCAAGGGGTAGGTGATTGATTTTTTAATCTCAAAAGTGTATTGTACTTTGAGAGAACAAAGGAGATAGACAGAGAGAACAAAGGAGATAACCATTTTCTTCCACTTCTCCCCTCACTAGTTTTCCTCCTTTCCCACACTATGTACAACTTTGGTTCGAGCAATCAATACAAGAAGAAGGATTTTCTAGCTTTCTTTGACTAAGTGGTTTCTTGATACTTTGTGCTCAATAAATTCTATTTGGTCTTATTGTTATTCTTGCAGAGTTGTTTCTTCTTATAAATGCATGTGTTAAATTTTATAACTAGTGTGTGTAGGAATATGATTTTCTACCTGCAACATTATTTCTCCTACCTCTTTTCTCACTCCCCTTTCTGCTCTTTAGAAAAATTCTTCCTTAGCAAGAGATTATTAGATTTTCTGCAGTGTCAGTGGAGTGCCCCTGTTGGATCGCTGCCGCAAGGCCTCCAGAAAAAATCCACCTTTAACTCGCGCATGCATATACAACACTTACACTGGTTAAGTAGAGGGACTTACAAATTTTCTCGCCAACATAGTTTTTACAGAGTATAAACAAAGTTATAGACTATAAAGTGGCTATATATAGTAGTTACAAATAGGGGGAAATATAATATTATCAATAAAATGTCATAGGGTATACATTTAAGAGATAATTAGAAGCAAAAAAGTATAAAAATATTTTTCATGTTTGTTAGATGTTGGTACCATTGTTTGTTTCTCCTTTGTGGCGTAATTTTGGCATAAAATTATTTTTTCAACAAACGAAACTACATTGATTTTTTATTTTTAGGGGTTATTTTTTACCTACCATTGATAAGTAATTTCCCTTAGGATACTTATATCATTAAGATTGATCCCACAATATAATATACACACAAAGTAGAAGCCTAACCATTTCTACTCGATTATATAACCATAAATCTTGGAGTTGGCGTAAATCACAACTAAAGGATTTCACGAGAACAATTATACAATCTACAATCAATTTTTATAGAGTATAGAAAAAAGTATAAACTACAAAGTGGTTGCCTATAATAGTTATATATATGGGGAAATATGATAGTATCAACAAAATGTCATAGTGTAGCTATTCAATGAGAATCGTGAAAAAAATTATAATTTTTTTCTTGTTTGTTAGTGTTGCACCATTATCGATTTACATGGTGGTGATTAGTTTAATAAAGACATATTTTCCAAACAAAAATTTACAAATTGTTATTTTTAGGTTTTTAACCTATCATGAAGAAACATTTTTTCTCTTGGGATACTTATGTCATTAATATTGTCTTATCAAGCTAGTCATTTTGACATATAACTCCAAAAAAATGAACTCCCAAAACCCTCTCTAGTCATGGCTGTAATGAATCTTGATGATAGGAAGAACGTGGGGAATAAGTCACCGACATATGATTCCAATTGTTTGATCTTAAGAAAATGGTGTATGGACTTAATCGATGTAGTACTCGCTATTGCAAAAGTAACACTAAAACACAATACGAGAGTGTTTTTCATCTCCAAACATGTTGTGGCCCAAAACTTGATTTTCATTGATTTGGCACATATTCGACTAGTTGGATTTATAGGGCGAAAAATATATTAGTCTCCATAATACTTTATTAACAAGGTCCTTATTACCTACTTTCACTTAGAACAAGAGGCCATCCAATAGTACTAGTGGTATGTGAAAATTTGTGATGATGCTAACTAGGAAAAGTTTGTCAAATTGATATTAGAATGGTTTGGCCCTAGTACATATGATGATTTTACTAGAGACCTTATCAAAATATGACAAATAGAAACAATTCATAAATACCAAACTAAATTTTAAAAAATTGGCCAATCACACCGAAGGCTTATATGATGATTTATTCAAAAGTTATTTTGTAAGTGGCCCGAAGGATACAATATACTCTAAGGTCAAAATGCTCAATCCCAATAACAGGATGGAAGCACTTAACTTGAATATTCAAACCCCCACTCCAAAGACAACCCTTGTTAAATGCCTTACAAAAGTTGAAACACAAGTTATAAGGGAAAAGGTGTTATGTTATAATTGTGATGACAAGTTCACCACAAGGCATAAATGTGTGGAATTTTTTTCTATCTATTAGATGTTGAATCACCCCTAGATGTTGAATCACCCCTAGATATTGAATATTGGGAAGATTCTCAACAATCCAAGGAAGAATAAAAGGTTGTAGAAGAATCTACTCCTCTAGATTCCTAACCAAAAATCTCTATACATGCCTTAGAAGGAGTCAACACCCCTAAAATATGAAAGTAAAAGGATATTTTAATTAGATCCCTATCACTATTTTAATTGAATTGGGTAGCACATATAACTTCATTGACCCTCAACTTGCAAAACAAGTGGATTATTTTGTATATCCACGTTCAAGCTTTGAAGTTATGTTTTTAACAGAGGAACATCACCTTATAAAGGAAAATGTCATAATGTTAGTATTTTCATAGGGGATTATAACCTTTGATCATACATGTTTATCCTATCCTTGGGTAGTTGTGATGTATTTATTTAACCTCAGTCATTGCATACCCTTGGATAAATCTCATGAGATTTCTATGAAATTTGGATACAATTCTATAATAACTTACGAAAGAAAAAATTAAAGGGACTAACCTCACAATATTCTAGCATTATTAGATCACACTAGATGGAAAATATCCTTAATAAAAACTCACTTGGTGTCTTCTCTTAATTAGGTTCCACATAGTTTGACTGTCTCTTGATTTTGGCACCCTCGATGATTGACACATATTTTGGATAAATATGCCCCATTGTTTACATAGTCAACTGGATTCCCACCTCAATGTATGAAGTAAAATTACATCTAACTCCTTCTAGGAGTGTACCTCCTAATATTTGACCATACTAATACCCATTATTGCAAAACACAAAAATTAAAAAAGATGGTACACAAACTTATTAATATTAAGGAGCAATTCACCCAAGTACAAGCCCCTATATGTTATCAATTCTGCTAGTATAAAAAATGATGGGTCTTGGTGACTATGCATCAATTTTAGGGAGATAACAAATTAATATTGAAGATAAATTACTTATTCCAATTATTTATGAGATTTCTTATGAGCTTTATAGTGCCCAAGTTTTCTTTAAATCAAATATGCACTCGAGTACCACTAGATTAAATCAATGAAGAGGATATTCCTACGACAAATTTCCACTCATAATGGTCACTATGAATTGTTGGTCATTCCTTTTGGGCTTACCAATTCCCCATCAACATTCTTAATACTTATGAATAAACTCTTTTGGCCCTTCCTTTGTAAATTCATGCCTATATTATTTGATGACATCTTGATCTATATAAAAACTTGGGTTAAGATTTTACAACACCTCGACATGGCATTTGAACTCATCTTAGATAATCCTTTATGTGTGAAACATTCCAAATTCTCCTTTGGATATATATACATTGAGTATCTCATGTATATTATCTCTACATAAGTGTCAAAGTTGACCCAAAAAAATCAACGCCATAAAAAAACTAATCGAAACCAAAGACCCTCAAAAGTATTTGTGGATTTTTAGGTATCAATCGATACTATAGAAAAAAATTAAAGACTATGGAAAACTTGTAGCCCCATTAAATAGCATGTTAAAAAGGGAACTTTTGTATGGACAGAGGCAACATATCATGCCTTTGAGGTATTAAAATAAGTTATGTGTAGTAAAGTTAATTTAGCCATTTCATAATTCTATATGAATTTCATTATTGAAAGCAATTCTTATGACAATGGACTCAATGTTGTCCTCCTCTAAGAAGGTATCCCCATTTATTTCACCAAGTCCCTCTCCGGGTAGAATTTGGTTCATTCTACCTATGAGAAATAAATGATGGTCATATTACATGCAGTCCACTAGTGGTGTCTAGATTTAATAGCTCATTAGTTTTGTATCAAAACAAACCACCATAGCCTCGAGTACTTCCTTAAACAACAAGTATCCTCTCCAACTTAACAAAAAGGGTAACCAAACTCATGAGATATGACTATGAGATGACTTACAAGAAAGGAAAATAAAATGTGGTTGCAAATGCACTCTCCCATATATACGAGGACCAAGTTCTCACGCGTGATTTACCCATAACACTTTGCTAAAATGTATGCGGGCGTCAACAAGAGTGAGAACATGATTTAGCCACACAATGTCTTATTGAATAACTAATTTTGGATCTTACCTCATCACCCCAATACTCTTAGGATGGTAATAATTTATGGTATAAAGGGTGCATAATATTACACCCCAAGTGTGAGTGTGGCACACAATATTTCTTAATATGCATGCATTTATTTTAGCTAGTCATTTAGAATTCTTGAAAATGTATGAGTAATTTCATAGAAATTTATTATAGTATAAAATTAAGGAGGATATCAAGAAGTTTTTGTAGAATTTAATTTCAATTTCACAAAGGTGAAATAGTTTCAACCATGGGATTACTACAACCACTTCCCATTCCTACACAAATTTAGATAGATATTTCAATGGGTCTCATTGAGGGCCTCCCAAATCAAAAATTCTGGTTGTGGTGGATTTTCTTTCCAATTATAGCCATTTATGTGCCTTAGCTCACCCCTACACCTCTTTCACCATTGCACAAACCTTTCTTTATCAAATATTCCACCTTCAAGAAGGAGTGCATTGGTAAATTTTGATGGAAATTGGGTGCACTATTAGAGAGTTATGAACATTTTTAGTTTACATGCTTGATGTTCTGGGAAAAATCATAAGCTTACCCAATGTAACCATGGAGGTTTTGGAGGGAAGAACACAACATTTTGAAAGTTTGAAAATTAATAATTGTTGTGAGGAGAGAGTCATTTCACTTGCAAATTTCAACTCGCCACTTGACTTGACAACTTAACCATGGTTGGAAGATGATTGACATGGAGTTAAACCAGGGTAAGAGGTATAAGGGGGACATGAGGGAAAAAGAAGAGTTATTTCCACCAGATGGTGACAAGTGGTAGCTTCTTTGATGTGACCAGGAGCAAAATGGAAGAATGGGAGGCACAATTTTTTGTCCCCCTTGTACCATTTTCACTTGGTGTAATCCAAGAGGACATCATGTGTGGGAAAATGTGTCATGGGTTAGTTGATCATGAACTTGGGGCATGAACATAAGTAGTTTGCAAGTTTGAGGTTCCCTAGGTGCAAAAGTGGCGAGCCTCAAGTTGAATATGATGGGAGTCACATTTTTATGTCTCCCTTGTCCCCTTTTCAGCTTTGGGACAAGCCAAGGGGACATTATGTGCTCAAGAATGTGCCATGTTGTTTATCTATCATGGGAAGGGGCCCTGAACACTTAACTCCTCCATATGCTCCGCTTAACACCTCAACTCATGTTTCAAGTGATGAAAGATGTTGAAATGATGGGGGTAACACTTTGGTCTCTCCTTATCACGTTTTCATCTCAAATAAAATAAAATGGGAAACTAAGAGTGATAAATTGCAACCAATCCATTTTGAAATGCTAATGTCATCCACCAAGTGCAAATTAAGACAACATGTGTTCTTTTTTTGCCCGAGAGCATGGAAGGGTGTTATGGTGTCAAAATTTATATGATTTTGAGTAAAAATAAATTTTTGATATCATACCATCCATTATTGGGATCCATTTCTTCATGTAATTTGAATTTTGGCACCATTTACTTTTTCAACATGAAGGAGCAAGAATAGTGACTTGAGATATCAAAGAAAATATTAAACACTTAGGAAAAATTCATATTTCCATCACGTATATAATTTCTATACCTTTCCATTAAAAATTATTTTTCTCCTAACTCCTCTTGGAGCTCCTGAATCATCCGGACAAGTCAACTTTCACCGTTGGAGTATAACATTCCCTGCAGCACTAAAATGACATTGTTTTGCTCGAGTTGTTCCCATCATCAATTTCTTCCAAATATTTTCTCTAAAAAAACTTGTATCACTTAGTATATCTCTAATAAAAATCCTATATGGCTTGAGTCTTCCTGTTAGCTTATGGGAGGGTGTCCACCTATTACAAAATGCCCAAAAATGGCCATTTTAGGCCTCCAAAGATAGTTGTTTCTCCTCGAAAATTAGTGACTTCTTCAATAACCTTAGGAACACTTCACTTCACATTAAACACACTTTAAAATCTTGTTAGCATGTTCCTATGAGCTATAATGAGGATAAAATTGAGGATATTTTGGCTAGAGGAAGGGTTCACATGTGACTAGGAGGATAAAATTTCAAGTGGGTGTTTAGTTGTCATAGCCTGAATTTCAATTTTGCATGTTATATATTTAGCATGAAAACACATACGGGTGTCAAAAAATATACACTTGAGATCAAAGAGGTTCAAAATTTTCTTAACAATGAAATTTTCAATGTGAATGGATTCAATACAATAACTATGAAAATTTTGAGTGTAATTAATGTCACACTTAAAGATCTGAATTAGGATTTTCCGATTTTGAGAAGGTTCCCATTGATATGAGGAAAATGAGGGATGTGTGGGTGGTCTATTACAATAAAAATATAGTACCATATCAAAGACTATTGTGGATTTTATCACTAGAGTTCATCTTTATAAGACAAATAAAAAAGGAACTATTAGAATACATTCTAGTTCAAGTAACTATAAAATGAAATATCTATGTTTGGAGAAGGTAACCTCTTGTGAGAATTGTTTTGATTTCATGTCACTTTTTAAAAATAGCTTGTAATTTGAAGTGTTTTATATTTTTATGAATTCGAGAGTTCCTTTTGGAAAATGTAATTGTATATGTAAAATAATTTGAAATCTCATCCAAGATTTTCTGAATTTTCTGAATCGGAAGAGCTCCTATTTCAGGACGGTCAGGGGAAAGCACAGTCTTCGGAATCACCCCTCGACTTCAGATTACAACTCTGATCTTACACACAACAGTGAAACCTGATCTCTGTTACCTCCCTGCCGAGTAACATACATCGTCTGTTGTATGCAATTAGCGATACCGACCCTACCATGCAGGTGGGGGTCTCCAGGGAATGCTCCTGGTGAACACCGTTGTGCTTCCACCTAGCCTTAAGGAGGCCTCGCGGCTAATCTCCCCTGTCCCGAAGGACAGGGGCCAAGTGAAAGAGAAACTCTTCCAGCTGTGTGCCTGGCGGGAAGGCATTGCCCTACACAATCGTGCGGGAAGGCATTGCCCTATCCAAGTAGCATCCTCTTACATTATAAATGAGAGAGGTAATTAATGTGAAATAAGTTTTCAATGTTGCCTAGAATTTTGCTCGAAAGGAAGAGTTATATGAACCTTGTGTTCATTATCAATTAAGATATTTGCATAAATTTGTGTCTTGGGATTTATTTAGTGATAGTGTTTATTCATATTTTGAATGTCTATATTTATTTTATTCCTTTCATGCATCATAAAATCACAACATTAAAATTGGAAACCTTCTTATGAGTTATTTTATTGCGAGATGAGACTATGCTTTGTATTTGTTTGATCATATGCACATTTCCTTCCATTTCCTCTCTCTCTAAACCCATGCCATTATTTTTAGGTTTGATGCAAAACCATCATGATATATTTCAATTCACATAATTAGTTTCAACATATTTATTTTTTCCAATGAAGGGAACCTCCCCTCATGATAGAGGAAGCAATTAATCCCTACCATGTTGCTAAAAATATATATTTCCACATACAAAATATTTTGTGAAACATTTTTGCACCCACTGTGTGAAATGTTTTTTCCTTGTCATGTTACCCAAATAACCAATAATTTGGTTAAAAAATATTTTAGAGTGTTTATCCTAGCCAAGAGGAATACAAAAGGTCACCGGAAGATGAAAAGTCATGGCTACTATTTTTTTAGGAACTAGAGGCAACCATGGTACTGTTGTGAAGAATGTTGTTGAAAAAATATCCTTTCAATCCATCTCTGCCAAAGACAAACGAAAATATAAGATGGTAAGTGTTAAGTTCCTCCCATCCACCCCCACCAAAACCATTTTTGTTAATATTGTGCTCTTTCAAGAACAAAAAACATTGGTGTACATTGTTTTGGTCACCCTCTCAAACCTCTCCTCCTCTTCATATATTATCATTGAAATTTGTGTCTCAAGTTATAATTTTGTGCTTCCATGCTTTTAAATTTGAGATTAATACATTCCAAAGGTCTTTTCAAAACCCACAACATCTTTTTATTCATTGAGATTCAATAAAACTATTGAGGTTTACATAGAGATTTAAAGAATTCAAAGGTGGTCACATTGGTCACTTGAACTCACTCCAACATTCATAGGCCTTGGGCACATTATTCAACTATGTCAAAGAGTTAAATAGCCCACACCTCCCTCGAAATAAATATAAAAAAATAAAAATAAAAATACGCAATGGTTTAATGACACACTATCTCGTAGACACTCAAATTTGGTAATTTACTCTTTGACATTGTTGGTTTTGTGATGCACTCTTGCAAAAATAAACACAACCTTTCTATTCCCACTTAGTACATCATGAGGTATATTGTCCATATTTTTATCCTTACACATGAATATTTTGACATAGTCTAAGAGTTCAATGCATAAAATCCATATAGTAAGTCAACCTAATAAGATGCAAACCAGGTTGGTTAGATTTTACTTTGACAACGAAAAACCTAGGAAGTCATGAGATAACTCTCCCTCATTTACTTGGTGAGGCTCCCATGTAATATGTTTATCAATGTAGTACGTATGAAACTTAATAACTATTTGCGGGGTTTTACTTTAATCACAAAGTTCATGAACTATAGCTAAACAATTCTGCAACAAGTAAGTAATTGTTTATGAAATATTTGTAGAAGGGAAAATAATGAAATTTGGGAAAGAATAAAGGAAGATATGTAATTAAACCAATAGTTTACAAATTTGGTATCATATACATAGATTAAATAAACAAGTAGATCTCACAATATTCAGAATTAAAGGAAAAGCAAAGCTTCTAATCTAAATCTCAGATAACAAAAAGTTTATCTAAAGATCCACACATAAGTAAGAAGCAAATGCACCATGGACACAAAGCTGTCTAGAAATCCTCCTTTATTCAATTCCCCAGCTTTCACAGAAATGACATCAAGGGCTACTGAACACAAAGTCTAGAACTCAAGAATGTTGATTAAAAAATGTGATCCATTAACTTTTGTAGGCTCTTGCTCTATTTATAGTGTATAGAGGGAAATTACAAATAGAAGGATTTCAATGAATTGCCATATATGGAAGCTATGAAAAAGAGAAGAAATTGACAGTATTTTCCCCTAAAATTTCTCTTTACATGACTTGCATCTGAAGACTAAATCAATGTCTTGCATGTTTGCCACATATTCCCAAGTAATTGAATTTTTCCAGTAACTCAAAGTAATGGCTTTTCAATCAATTACCTAAGTTTTACAATTTAATTGATTACTCAATTGCTCTATCGGAGAAAATAAGAGAAAAAAGAAGAGATAAAATAAGTTATTCCTACTGCAAAACTTCCGGTCTTGTTCTTCTTCCATACTCTGCATCCCGATTCAATCTATATTTCACCTCTACCTCGTGAAAGATCTCGAATGATATCTCTGCCTTGAATCTAATATACTTTTTCTCCCATATGATGCTAAATTTTTGCCTTTGATTCTCACCAAATTGGATCTGGAAGTAGGCGATTGTGATTTTCTTGTGGGTGTTGCCTCGACTGTCTTCTCCTCTTATCCTAGCTTTTGTAATTCTTCTCAAATATGTGCACCGGTCAATGTTTGCCATAAAAATTCGAGACAAAACTCATCACCTTTGGTTTTTAATTACATATGAGTAATTTTAAATTCTGGAAATTACTTTGGGTGAAGGAAAATACAAGTAAATTCAATGAAGGATTCAATTGGAAGATTGGGAGCACATGCACAAACTCCTGAAAGGAATTTTCCATGTAATGACTTCCACATGGGCTATGTTCGAAACAAGAGGATGGATTTTTACTTTGGAAGCCTTTTTTTATTATGAGAGTTGGATCTATTTCTTCCTTTGATTATGAAGATATATTCAATGTATCAGACATTGACTTCTACTTTCTTCACCAATATGAGCACCAGTGAAGTATTCCTACAAATAATTTAGATAAGTATGTAGTCCATAGCATGAATATCTAATTTCTTCACCAAGATCTAATTATAAAGCATGTTGCCCTCTATTTTTAGACTTTGCTTACATGCCAAACAAGCTAAAAATATTATTTTATTCACCTATGCACTCACATCAACATGTAGATATCCAAAATAATAAAAAGGAATCCTTTCCAACCCTAGGTGCCAAAACTAGATGCTTCTGGCAATTAAAAGAAGTTAGCTTTAAGGCATTTAGCTATGCCAAAATGGGTCACACTTTTTGGCTAGGAATTTTGGAAAAAACACGAGGGCAAGGAAGTGGAAAAATTCACTGTTCCAGGAAGCCCCAAAATTCTCACTTTTCACTTAGGTGAGATAACTTACTTTTCTGGAAAAAACATGAGGGCAAGGAAGTGGAGAAATTCACCCTTCCAGAAACCCCGAAATTCCCACTTTTCACTTGGGTGAATTAACTTGCTTTTGTGGAAAAAACATGAGGGTAAGGAAGTGGGAAAAAATAACCTACCAAGTAACCTCCAAATTCCCACCTTCCAGGAACCTCCAAAATTCCAACTTTCCACTTGAGTGATTCGACTAACATCGTGGTAAAATTCAACCTTCCAGGAAGCCTCCAAATTTCCACATTCTAGGAAGCTCCAAAATTCTAACTTTTCACTTCAGTGACTTGTGTGAATTTCTAATCTTCCCAACAGCTTCAAAAATGCGACTTGCTTTGGACTTGACTTCCCATACTTTGTGTAGACATTCAAGTGGAAGGGCAACTTTGAAAATTGCGACTGGCATGAAGACTGTATTTCTTTCCATTTTTGGATTTTCGGTGAAGAAAACACAAGCATAGAATAAAATTTTCCATTTTTGGAAAGGGTCCAGGAAGATGTAGTAGCAAAAGCTTGCAAGTACCATAAATTTTACTCCCGTGGCTTCGTTTTAGGTGCCGTTTTTTCTAAAAGTGCATATTTTCTCAAACTCTACACATTGGTGGAAGTATTTTCCTTATTTTCATAAAATCCATTATTGCACCTTTTTGGACCAAGCAACCTCTTGCAATCTCTTGAAGGAATCATGAGCTCTGGTCACCTTTAGACAAATTAATTAGCAATTAAAAACACTAGATAACATTTCAAAACGCTAGGCCCGGGAAAAGGTCTAGTAGGAAGAATGAATAGGTTACGAGGATTTCAGGATGGAAAATGGAGAAAGGAAAAAAAGAAATAAAAACAAAATCCAAAAGACGCGTGGGCAATTACTTGAAAAAATTCTCCAATTAGTTGATCTGCAAAAATTCTTCCCCCCGGGTGAATGTTCTATGATAATAATGATGGGGTGAAGTGCTTTATATAATCTAAATTCTCTAATTTTAGCTCAATCTATTTTTAAAAGAATTTTTTAATTTAATAAAAATAAATAAAACGCTTACGGACAATGTTTGACAAAGGAATTGAGTGAGCTTCAACATGTGGGTACTTGGCAAATTTAGATTTTAGGACTCTTTGGGGATACCTTAGAGCAATGTAAACAACTGCAGGCAAGACAAACATAAAATGACCCTTTACTTGAAAAGAAAGATTTTTTAAAAAAAGGGGAAGTCCCATTTCGGGTGAAATCTCGAGGACACCAAAACCTCATTTATCATGTTTTTCATCCTTAGTAAGGCTATATAATTTGATCATGATTTGGTCTTGACCTATTTGTATGATTTTGCACTTTGGCATATCCTCAATATTTGATTTCATTTCCACATTATTCAACATGTCCTTTACTCCATATGGATTGACCTTTATTTGCTAATCAACCCCGAACCCTATATAAGAAAGTTAACACTATCTCATTTTCTAACATGGAAATCTTATGGAATTACATTGATATAATCACTTCCAACACTCAAAAAAAGTAATCCAAGGCTCCTAAATTTGAAAAAATCTCATGTATATTCATTAGGAAACATAAATACATGTATTAATATTTTCCTAGGTCAAGGCATCAGTCTCCCTCATCTACAAGTACTCAAACATCCCTTCTCCAAGTATTTTAGTAAGAGCTAAACTCAACTCAAGAATTTTCAAGTAAGTTACCAAATTCAATTTCATTTCATTTAGATATCACATGCTAGGTGGAGAATGACATGCAATTTGAGGCCTTTTTATATTAGTGCCACTATTAGTGATGCGGGGGTTTCCCATAACTTAAGTAATTTTTTTTGTAAGGTCTCCCACTCATGTTTAGGGTATTAAATATCATTTATAATGTTTAGAAGGATTTGTAGCATGACTGATAACTCTAAGGTTTGATAGTGAAACAATTATAGGAAAGTGCTACCAAAAAGTTATAGATCCAAAATTTAAGTAGGTCCAATATTGCACAGTGAGAATGAAGACCATACGAATAGTCTGGAAGAGTTGTGCGACCACTACCCTATGTCAATTTCCAGTCACAATTCCAAGAATGAAGCATCATCATGTTCAAATTACCTAGTTCTAGTAGTGTGTACACCTATAAGATAACGACGCCTGCAAGTATGACACCGAAAATAAAGTATAGTATGGTAATAATCAAAGTACAATAGACTTTTTGTGGTAAAAAGTAAATATTTGTCGTAAGTGGTCCTGGTAATGTTAAAATGTCAAAGTTAGGGTAAATGGATAAGTAGGGTCTACATGATTTAGAATTAGAAATATTATATTTGTAATAATGACAAGGAGTGATGTCATAAATATTTTGTATATTAAATTTGTGTAATATCTATAAAGGTGGAACCCATGTGAGATGATAAGGTATATCTTATCTTAAAATATAAGCCTACATGTAAAGGTAAGAGTTTAGGCATGGAATATGATTAGTCGGAAGAGATTTCCTAGAGATAGGGTGGATAAGCTTGAATTTCTATAAATAGAGAGGCCACCCCCTCTCATTTATCATGGAATAAAGTTTTAATAATTATTTTATGAATAAAGGATTAATTATGAAGGTGTGTTAAGGAAGCCATCAAGATGAGTAATTGTGAAGTTTCTCCCATAACTATTGTTGGAAAACAAGTGGAGTTGGTAACACTTAGATTAATTCATGGGTGAGATTGTAACAATTTCATGTTAATAATATATTTTATAGTTGTATTTCAGATTTGTCATCATTGTTTTATGTCATAGTCTGTGGTATTCTTGTGTTATGTCTTCTATCGTGTTTCCAGATTACTACCACCAAACCAAAAGTTGTGAATTACTAAAATAATTAGAGCATGAGGAGTTCTCGATGAAATAATATTAGAGTGTCGATTGGTGTTGACATATTGGTTCCGTTCAGGACCATTACTCATTAGTCGATTTTCTAGAGAGATATTCCCACTTAGTATGAAATCATTAGGAGGGTAACCTTGTTTTTACTGCATAGTAGTTACCATGGTAAAGTCACTTCTTACCATGCATAGTATTGACCACGGTAAAGTCACTTTTTCTTGTGAATAGTATTTACCACAAGAATCGCTAACGTTTAAAATTACCTTAATAGGAAGGTGTTTTCAAAAAATTGTCAAAATTCCTTGAAAATTCTCTTGCCTAAAAGTGTTTTCAAAAATTTCAAATCTTTCCAGTCTGAATTCTGAATTTTTGGATTCCGTATTTCGGGGTTTTTCTCTTTTTGTAGTCCTTAGTCGAATGAGACAAAATTTTAGTTTAGAGTTCCAAACTTCAAAAGCCCGAAAGTCTAAAATTTCAGACTTTCGGGTTTGAATCCTCTTTGGCATTTTTGTTATTTTTGTTTCAAAGTTCAAGTCCCAGAAGTTCTGAAATTTTTGAACTTTAGACTTTTAGGTTTTGGAGTCTCATGTTACCTTTGTGGATATTTTCACCCCGAGTTCCGAAGTTCGAAACTCCGAAGTACTCGATAGTACCGCACCATTTTATACTTTCAAGACATTGTTTTCAAGTGAAATTTTTTAAAGTTATTTCTTTTGGTTTATGATCGATCATGATTTTGTTTATTTTTATTTTTATCTGTCTTCTTTTTGCTTGGCATGAAAACCCTTATTATTCACCGTTCGTCCTTTAACCATGACATCGATTCTTTTATCAATACTACAAACTTTGATTCCCGTAGGCATCTAGTTTTATCAAGTCCAAGAACTGTGCAACCATTTCCTTTCAGACCTTCACAAAATTTAACTTTTGTTTTGTACCCTTTGTAGTTTTGGGCTTTCAAAAGTCATGATTTAAGAGGTTCGCAGATTTCGGGCTTTCGAGGTCGGGATTTCGAGATACCTTTTAGGATTTCAAAATTCACTTTTTGGAGGTCACGGTTTAGGGCTTTCAGAGGTAAAATTTTTGGAGGTTTTCCTTTTCGGGTTTTACGGACTATGAAAAATTTGGACTTTTGAAGGTTTGTACTTGAGTTAAAGCCCTTTCGAATTTTCATTTTCGACTTTCAAATTTCAGGATTTGAAACCTTTCGGGTTTCTTATAAAATTTCCAAAGACCATTGATTCTGAATTTTGAATTAATGTTAACTTCCTCATCAAGGGGGAAGGGAAAGATGGAGTACACATTCTTAGGAGTTTCTCCTCACTCATGCCTATCTTCAGATTTGGGAATATCGAGATATGGATCTCGATAAATAGATTTTCCGACTTAAGGAAAGATTAAATGACGCTAATAGAAGCCTTGGATGTAGGCCATATTTGATAGTGGGCTCGCTCTCCCTACAATTTTTCCTTCATCCATGCACTATCTTGAGTTTTTCTTGGTTATAAATGACCCATTTTGATAAGGATTCTAGATTGGTAAAAGATGACGATAACAAGGTCTTGATTAGATCCGATGATCTGATTTCTTTGAAGATTTATTTAAAATTCCAGGATGTTGAAGAGTATGTAACAATTTCACGAGAAGCTTTGTAATTAAACATTGGGACAAAGAAACTGAACTATGTACAAAGGTTATGGTGAAGAGTTACTTGGCCAAGAATGTTTCCAAGCTTCCTAAGACATTGTTCCGCCCATATTTCATCCGGGAAGTAAATAATCTTATTGTATTGTTGAGTAGAGTTTTGGGTCTCACTTCAGCGAGGGAATTTCAAGAATGGATGTTCCTTTATATTGCTACCATAAAAAAGAACAAGGAATTTATACGATGGGGAGAACATATAAGCAACTCAATTTTTTTTTCAATTGAGAAATGTCTTGAATTTTAAAAACTTCTTCATGAATTCCTTCATTGTTTATGTTACAGTAATTGTTATGGGAGAATTTCTTGGTTTTAGAAATGTGTTACTGATTTATGAATTTTATCCTCAAATTACAATGGAAGAAGGAAACAAACATTTCCATAGGGTCAATGATGCCTTTTTTGTTGTTCTCCTTTATCGTTTTGATAAAAATTTATATAATCGAAGGATTTCTGATGAAGCTTTTAAAGAGGTATGGGAATGGGGAGCCATCTATCTTCAAGTTCTCGACGTTCACATACATTAGGATTCCCAATTTCTTGGGTGCCCCTAGCAAGTTACCAAGATGTCCTACCGATAAATGGGTTTTATTAGAATTGGTTTGGAAATTGTTGGATTATCACAAAATTCAAAACAAATGACATAAGGTGAGAGCCCGGTTTCCTATTTCAATAGGAAGATATACTGTGCCAGTATTTACAAAGTAAATAATGTAGATGGAGAAATGTCCGAAGTTACCTTGCAAAATTTCCATCCCAGAACCAACTTTGATTACTTGAGGTATGTTCGGTGAAACATGATTGGCTAGTTCTCACGTGCCTCAACCGGAGGATATTTGGATTCACTATCCAGGATGAGACTATTATCGGACAACAAGAATATGAAAGGTTGACTTTGAATGAAGTTAAACTATTTGGTATTGCGAGACATTTTGAAAGGAATGGAGGATTGTTATGAAGTATTGATACAATGTACAAGAGCAATAATATTGCCAATCAACCTTTTCCATGGATTGGTAGTATCAAGAGGAACATTGAAATATAAAGGAAATGGTGGGGCCCATTCTACAAAGGAGATATGATTGGTTGGCTACCTTGGGAATTTCACCCAAAGGATTAGATCAATCTATAAGAATAAAATCCCAACCAACATTGAGTCTCCCTACACCCACAAAAGGAAAGAGGTCTACCCAAAAAGGCCAATATAACTCCTAGGAAGATCTCATTTGTTGTTGGAAGTTCCTCTCTGTCAAAAGCTCCTACTGCCAAGGTTATGTCCTCTACAATACCAGTATCAGAAGTTATTGAAGTTAGTGATTCTCCAGTTGTATCACAAGATTTGCTACCCCCTCCTTCATTACCATTATCACCATCTTCAACTTCACTTCCCCCATCATTACCTTTTGCTCCTCCACTCATCAAATCTTTTCCATCCCCATATATGGCCCAAGTGTTTTCATATCTTCCTATTTTATCGGTGGGAAATGATCGAGTATTCGCCCCACTCCATTGTCTCAGTAACTTTCATTCCCTTCTATTTCAACTTCCATCCCCATTGCATCCACTCCCGAGGCTATTCTCACTTCCACCCCTTCTATCATTACCACTTCCATTTCATTTCCAACTGATATTACTAGTGCTATTGTTTTATCTAGTGCTCTAGGTGCTGAATCAACCATGCCACTTTTGTTTGTGTCCACTATACCTGAATGGCTATATCGCCAAACCCCAAAGTAGAAGAAGAAGGTGCCTCTTGTAGATGTGATAGATCTGAGTGTGCTAGAACCTACTCCGAAGAGACATGAAAAAGACCAAAGATCATCTCTAGTTTATCAATAAACCAATTAGAAGAAAGGGTCATGGAAATAGCTACCCTCGTTGAGGGGAAAACTAAATAAACTATTACGGTAGCAGATTATCAAATCTCTAGGTTTTCACTAGGGAAGGCAACACATGAAGGCACAAAACAATATGTTCAAGTGGCCCTTGGAAATTTGTTGGAGAAGTATGATAAAGATAAATCTTCCAAAGATGAACTGAAGTCAAAGGTTGAACAACTCACTACTCTGTTAAGGAAAGTAACACAACCCACTACTGATCCTTCAACTACAACTACTTTGATAGTTTCTTCCGGTTTGGATGATATTTCATATCATGAAATTGAGAAGATAGGTCGAAGGGAATATCAGTGGATGGATGGATAAAACATATGCTTTAGGAAGCTAATCCTTTGATTAAAACAATTGTTGAATTGTATAATGATTTGTAAACTGAAAGAACCTCCATTCACATGATAGATGAAGTCCTCTCTGAGGATAACAATAATTTGAATATGAATTTGACTACATGGGGTGAGATTAGAGATGTGGACCTAGATTTACTCCTTCAAGAAGGATTAATTGATGATACTTCTAAATTGTTTGAGTTTCAAAAGGCTATGGAATTTAGATCCCAGGTGTTACAAGATTTGATCAAAAAATTGGATGATAAACACATGGAAATAATGGATGGTCTAAATGATATTTTAGAATAATTTGATAATATTGATTTCAAGTTTTTCAATGAGAATATTGATGATCTTCTGGTGGATCAAATTAATTCAAATTTCAAAGATTTGGTAAAAAAGATGACGAAGTAACTAGAACTTTCAATAGCGATTCAATTGATAGGTTGGTCTTGTGCCATAATTTTATAAGTTAGCTGAAGAAAGTGGTGAATAAGTTTAAAAGGTTTCTAGCTAAAGTTACGAGGATGTTGATATAGCGAACATGGTGAATCATTATGTATGCGAGACCGGACCAAGAGTAGATATAGAGAATCATCAAACATTTCGTTGACTACAAACACTTGGATGACTATATGGGGAAACGATCGGGAGGAAACAAAATAAGGAAAAGATGTTGTAGGACCAAGCTAAGCTAGGATGCCATGATTGGGACAGCTCCAAGCTCCGAATCGATCAATGTTGTAAGGTTGCCTTAGTCAAACCTTTACAACAACTTTACTATTTTTATGGGAACATGTTCCCTTAAACTTGAATATATTCTATTTTTAGTAACTTGTTAGTTAATGTTCAATTGTAAATGGCTCAACCTCTAGAACTTATAAATAGTTAAATGCATTAAGTTTAAAGGAGACCTTTTTAGATCATTAGAAAGTGACTCTTCAAGTTTGGAAGAGTGCTTTGAATACTTCTGAGCCTTTTAATTATATTCAGAACAATATTTTTCCATGAAATGTCTGGTTTATTGTGTTAATTGTTGATCAATGCATACCTTGTGAATAAGCAATTTATTAGTTTGAGTGATTAATACACCTTTATCCCAGTTATATTATTTCAATCTATGTGAAAAATGATGTGGTTATCTTGAATATCAATTGTGGAAATGTTATATCCCTTCTGTTATGAAGTTGTATTATGATCAACTATCATGGAAAGGAAAAGATGTATGACATGTGCATATCATATATTGTTATGAGGTTCGATTTATGTATTTGAGTAGGCTTGATCTATCAGTTAAATATACTTGGTGTCTTACAAGGAAATGCATGCTCTTATATCTGTGGTATCTTATTTTCCTTGTCTAAATAACATGAGGTAAAGTTGGATTGTGATGTTTTATCCTTTCTAAATTAACCCATTCCAATGTGAAGATAATTTTTTTCTAGTAATACTCTCTCTTGGTGTAATCACCTTACTTTTCATTTGTTATTTCTAACCTTGAACCCCATAAATTGAGTAGATTAGAGTTATTTTAAAAGTGTTTTAGCCTTCCATTTTGATCTTAAATCAAGTGCTCCAAGTTCCAAAGGAATCCAACCTTCTCCGGAGGTTCATCCCAAGGCAAAAAGGTCCCACACCTTGGGAATGTTCCAATGTTATGCGAGATCAATCAACAATTCAACGGGTACACGATCCGCGTGAAAAAGTTTTTGCATGCCTCGTGGGACTAGAGTTGGTTCTTATCTTATATCTTACACAAATAAAAGTACTGGAGACTCCATATCTTTGGATTTCAAATCTCAATGTGTTAACTTATGCGAAGAATTTAAACAAGAGCTTCTTTAAAGAAAGGAAATTATTAGCATATCGAACTATCCTTGTCTCCTCTAAGGAGAAGGAGAAGAGGCATCTCAACATCACCCGTTGCAACATCACCTCGTAGGGGTCATTCAACTCCTCCTTACGGAAGGTTTCTGCACCAAGGAAAAATCAACCTTTCGTCACTATGGCATTGTACGCACCCAAAATTACATGTGCTACATTGTCAGGAAAACAGTTATAAAGGTCTCCAATGATGATTCAAAATCCTTTCAAGAGGTGTTCAAGCTTCAAAACCCATTCACAATATATATTTGTAGCCTAGATAGCCTTACTTATCTTTTCCTTGCATTTTTCTAGCTTCCCCCTTCTTTCTGTGCTTGTTTTGGCCTTCAAGTGCCGGGATTGCCGCCCCTACAGGTGGCGGTTCACAAACCGCCGCCTTGCACAGGGTGGCGGTCATGAAACCGCCGCCTGCTGTGCAAGGTGGCAGTCTTGATTGATTTTTCCAGAATCTTCATGTGAGAAATTACATGCGATGATTCACTTAAGTTTACTTTTTGAGCACATTCATGAGCCAAATTTGCTAAAAATAGCTTTGTTTGCTTGGTTCTCCTTGTTCCTTCTATTTTTAAATAGATTTAATGAGTGGAACTACCTCTTCATTTCCTTGTGCATGAAGTAACCTTCTATCCTTCATTCCTATATATTCCATGCTTGTATTCAAGTAAAGGGGCATGAGAATTTTGTATCTTGCATTGTTGTGCTGCCATAATCTTGCTAGGAATTGCATAGCCAAGTTCAGATCTCTTGTGCTATCTTTCTTCTACTGCATTACATCTAGATTACTTCCAAGCTGCCATCGCTCAAGCGCCATCCTCTTGTTTTTGTTCTTTGCATTCCCAATCCTTGGACTCACATGAACACTCAAAGAAAGAAAGGAAAGAACTGAGGGGACAAATACTCATACTACTTGGATTTTCAAAGCTCTTGCTCTTCCAGGTTGGAGTTGTGTATTTGTTTTCTTTGTTTTGTCAAATTTTTAATTACATATCAAATAGAGTAGAGAAACAATTCATTTCAATTAATCGATAGTTGTAAGTAGATCAAATCAATAGGAAGTTTTCTCTTCAATATTGCTAGGAAGTTGTGGGGAATAATAGCTCTATTAGAGCCATGATTTGTTCTTCACTTCTGAGGTAGGGTTGGAAAGATTTTATTTGAATTAGAGTAGATCTTAGATTTAGATTCACACATCTGCATAGATAGCTAGCTACATCCGGCCAGTTATTTGTTTTTAAATTGTTTATTAGATTAGATGCATTGTTTGAAAAGTTAGAAAAGCACAAAAATATTTATTTCCATAGATTAGTTTGTTTTATTGCTTTGTTCTGATATATTGAGAAAACACCAAAAATATAGCTTAGATTTCCTTTGATAGATAGTTTATTTACTAAAACAAATCAATTCATCTTGCATGACCATCAACGGTCCGCAACAGGAAAAGACCTACAGTTGTGATCCTCTGGTCCCACAACCCAATGGGCCAGAGCTAATAACTGACATTGACACAAGTTTGTGCTTAACAATCTTATGCACACCTACCACATACGTAGAGAAAATAAGACAGTTAGAGACATTGAACATAGCTGCTAATCAGGCCTATGACTTTTGGACTACTCTTGGAAATAGGATTTGATTGCATGCATGACCATACAAGGGCCTCAACCTCAACGAGTCTTTGGTTGTGACCCATAGGTCCCGCAACCAATGGGCAGCTAGTCAATTAGATATTGACACTAGCTTATGCACATTGGTATTCATATCTTCACCACTTCCACCTGATATTATCACACAACTTTCATTGTTGAATATAGCAGCCGATCAGGCTAAGACTTTTGGAAAAGACTAGAGAATCACCCTTAGTTCCTTGCAGCTCCACTACATCTCTTGTCTCAATTTCCATGACCTTGTCTGGAAACCCATACGAGGCACCTGCAGTTACTTTCCACGTATTCCACAACCAATCAATAGAATCTCAATGAACTAGACATTGATTGGAGTCTCAGTAGCTATCATATCGAGACCATACCATCACACCCCTTCAAGTTAGGAGAGCATTCTTTGCCTTAGATTCGTAGATTCCATTATTATTGCATGTTGAAGACATAAGGTTGCCCAATTAGCTTGGTCATCACCATCACTTTCACTCCCATTTCAATTCCACACCGGTTGTCTCGGCACGACCTCGAGAGGTCGGGTGCGAAGAAGGTCACGTGTTGATTTTTATTGTATAAATTGGTGAACCTGATGTGAAGAGCTAGTCTCTAAGCATTTTGCTTTCGTCCATCCTTTATTCTATGGGTATTCTTATACCCCCTGAATATGTTGGGATATGATGAGTATGGTCGACCCATCCCGGGTTTCGACATGTACCAGTACCAATCAAATATACCACAATAATCACCTTCACTTTCAACATGGGTAGACAACAACCGCTCATCCACTCAAAACCCTCTGCTTTAGGGAACCAATGTTGGTTCTTCTGTATGCGCATCGAAGAATTGGATCAAGTCACTCAGACTTATCCTCTTGAACAATCAAGTTCAAATAACATGACATTCACTGGTGAAGCAAGTTCATCTCCTCGGTATTGTTTTGATAGCCCATTACCATGTAATCCGATCAACTCCCCATCTCGATGAGGAGTATTTAGCACGGTATGCTAGGAGTGAGCAACAATTCCAACAAATGAACCAATCTTTCGACAGGTTGCAAGGACAAGGTGATGTCCTGCTTCAGAACAATAATGCTACCCCTCCACCAACTGACAATACAACCAATGAGGGGTGGCAACATCGCGAACAATTCATAGCGGGATACCATACTCCTCAACAACCTCCAGGGTTCAACCAAAGGTATCTAAGCAAGGTATCACCCGTCATGGGTGATGTCATTTCAGCTTTGGTTGATAAAGTTAAGGAGTTAGAGCTTGCCCAGAATACACAAAATTCATATGTCGGGCAAGCATGGGCTCCTTCCTACCCACAAAACTATGGGCAAGTGTCGACCACACAAAATCCACCGGTCTACATGAATACTCCAAATCATGGGGACTTGTTAACTGGGATGGGTACCTTGGGTATGCCTCCTCAAGCCACATATGGATATCTACAACAGGCGTTATCCGGAAGTGCGTTCTCAAACACTATACCAGCCAAAAATGTGACGTTCCCTAGGCTTCGCACCTTCAGCTCCATATCAAAGTAATCAACCCCCTTATATGCACATGTATTCTAAATCTCCACGGGGGACATGTACTCCTACCCAGGTCCATATGGACAATCGCAGGGGATGTCATACGCCCCGCAAAATGTCTATGTTGTCTTGTTTAAGTATTTAATGCAACCCCACCTCCCAAAAAGGGTCTTCGATGGTGGAAATGTATGCAATGGGGACTTATTTTGAATATCTCAAAGAACCCTTAGATTTCTCTATTTGGGTAGTCATGCTCCCAGACCTTTCTGATCTCCCAAAGTTCAAAGGGGAGGGTGATCCAAATGCCCACATCAAGGCTTATGCAATGACCATTCGAGAGCTGCTCCCATGGGATGCAATCGTTGCAAATATTTTCCCTAAGACACTTGAAGGTATTGCTCTCGAATGGTATTATAGGATACTAGGAGGCTTCAATACACTCGTTCAAACAACTCATGTCAGATTTTATCAAATATTTTGATATGAACAAGCTATTGCGAATAGGAATAAAATAATTTCTTCATATCAAACAAGAACATAATGAATCTGCAACCCACTTCATTTAGAGGTGGCGACATGTTCTCTACTCTTCCGCAAGTGCTCCAAACATGGATCAAATGGAACTTTGTGATTTGTTCCTTCACTCCCTCAATAGGGAGATGAAGGAAGAGGTTCAAAAGTTCCCATTAAGGAGCTATGAAGAGGTGTTAGAGGGTGCTCTTCGAGATCGACCAAGCGGCCATTGAAAGTGGTCGTAAGACCTACGAAACAAATGGGAAGTTAGTTACCCCTGCTCAAAACACTCTCGGTTATTCCAACAATTCAAACAAAATCATCAGGACCAAAGATCCTTAACAAAAATCATGGAGTCATGACCGACGGTGTAACTGATCAACCCAAAAATCCTAACATTGTCAATCCCACGGTATAGGTGCTACGAATAACAAAAACAATGGCAATAACAATGGAAACAATAAGAGAAACAACAATTTCTCACCCTCGGTAAATGTTGTGGATTTTAATCATCCCCAACAAAAACAACCTCAGCCACAAAGACAAATGCCAACCCCAAGCCCTAGTCAATACCCCAACCAATTCCAGAACTAGGGGCAAGGGTTCCAAAGTGTTAATTATAACAATCAACAACCAAACAACAACCATGGTTTCGAGACCACAACAAGGGACAAACCAAAGGCCCCGGATTACGATCTTGACCTATATTACGGTTTCCATAGGGTCCGTGGGCATGCACGAGAACCTATCGTGATTGTAATAAGTTTTTACAGCATTTTCCAAAAGACCAAAGATAGTTGTTTGTTGACATGTTTCTAGCCAACCCAACTACACCTAGTCAGAACACCTATATGGGACCGGTGTCTCCATAGAACACACCATTGGGAATCTTCACGATCCTCTCCCCACATCTAAAGGATGGTAGACTAGATCCTAATGGTTTGAATAAAGGCATTGTAATAGGGACTCATGATCATGAAGCCTCAAATTTGTCAAACCCGTAGGTGGCACCTCCTTTGGATGGTCGTCAACAAATGAAGATTGTAGGTTTGGTTGAGTTAGACGTTGAACCCCAAATTAATGCTTTGCAACAAGAGCCAGAGACTATTCATCACAGCCAATCCCGATCTATCCAGTTGTGTTGGATAGTGTTCATGACATGCTAAGCAAGCCAGTAGGGCTTATGACTTGATCAATGATCTAACCAAGACCTTTTCACACATTTCCTTTTTAGATCTATTGAAGAATTCCCCTACTCATCGAGCCACTCTCTTGGAAGTGCTTGGTCTCGACCATTTGGCTAATGTTACCCCTCCACCAGAGGCATAGATAAACCATATAGACTTTGATGTTTTCCCTCCAGGGCAGCCCGAAAGGGATATTGGGTTTGTATTTGACATAAGCAAGATGCCTACGGATGCTGAAATAGCTCGTAGAGGTGATCGACCTTGTTTTTATAGGTTTGGATCTACAAAAACTATGTGAAGCGTGCAATGATCGATGATGGGGCAGTAGTTAATATAGTCCCCTTCTCTTTTCTTCAAAAGTTAGGATATGGGGAGACTAATTTCTCCTCGACACGAAAACACATTGAGGGGATATGATAGTCTCAAGGCAACCTCGATCGGAACCATAGTATTACCAGTCACTCTTGGACCCAAGACGGTGCTTACTGAGTTTTATATTATAGATTGGGAAACCAACTATAATATGATCCTTGGTCACCCTTGGATCCACCACATGAAAGAAATCCCCTCCACCCTATTCCAAGAAGTCAAATTCTTGCATTTAGGGAAAGTCTTTTTGCTCAGGTGATCCAAAGCCCTTTGATATACATCTGGCCAACTTGAGGAAAAAGCTAGGGGTCCACTCTGAATTTGAGCTTCCCACTAACTAGTTAAATAAATCGGCAAGCACAATGTCAGAAGAAAAGCTGGTTCCCATAACAATTAGAGGTTACAAGTTTGATTGAGGGTATTCTGGTGGTCAAGGATGAGAGTGTTGTTGTAGAGACAGGTATCGTTAGGAACTACAACAAATATTTTGAACTATTAGAAAAGGATTTGCCTATCCTTCTCCCCTTTGATTCCATGGGTATGGGACATGCTTTGGGGCTTGGTTCCCTTCCAGTGGATGAGGTTTGTATGGTAGATGTAACGAGATAAAAGGAGAACTCACAAAGGATGACTCAACATCTGTCTTTCCAAGTAATTGTTGGACCCTCCATTTTGATGGGGCCAAGTGTCGCTTCGGCGCTGGGGCAGGTGCAATCCTTACTTCACCCAAAGGAAGGGTTTTACCTTTTGCTTTCAAATTGAATTTCAAATGCACAAACAATGGGGCTGAATATGAGGCTCTCCTACTAGGTCTCATTGTAGCTAAGAGAATGGGCATCCTCAATATTAGGGTGTTGGGTGATTCACAACTAGTCACAAATTAGGTATCCGAGGTATACGAGACTAGGGCTGAACACTTACAACTCTACAAAACTGTCATGTTGGGCCTAACTAAGGAGTTTGATTTTATATCAATCAAGGTAGTTCCACATGAACAAAACCTTCTGGAGACTCTATAGCGACTTCTACCTCATGCTTCACCCCAAGTAGTGATTTACAGGACACCAACTTCATGGTTTCACTCCATGTTTGAATCATTGATTCACAAAGTGCCAGTAACATCAATGTTGACATATGTGGAAGCTGAAGACTAGCTTGACTCTTCAGACCCTGTTGATAGGGATGAAGTCAACCTTAAGTTACTTAAACACTCTGGTAGAGTTGCATCTTACTTGTCAAGAGGTAGAATTTTCCCTAATTCCACGTTCCTCCTCTTATTTTGGCAATCCAATGATTGAGTCCTCTCCGGGAAAGGATCTTGAGATTTATGATGTAGAAGAAGAAGGGGATTTGGAGTTGCCTCTAGCCCCGCCTGAGTTTGAGGAGGGTAACACCTCCTTAATCGAGGGAATGATTGATATAAACATTGGAATGGAGGAGGAACCAAAAATCTTAAAACTAGGGTCTTCTCTAACTCTAGGAGGAAATAGAAATTCATACCCAAATCCTCAAGGAACATCAGAAAGCCTTCACATTTAGTTACAAAGAAATGATGGGAATTGCACCACACATCACAGTTCACAATCTCATCACTAAGCCGGACACCAAACCAATTAAGTAGAAATCAAGACCTATGAAGCCAAAGGTGGCCCTTATGGTAAAAGAAGAGGTAATGAAGCTTCTCCGGTAGGATTTATCAAGCCCATCAATTATTCACAATGGGTATCTAACATTGTCCCCATCCTAAAAAAGAATGGAAAGATCCGTATTTTCATAGACTTCTGGGACATTAACAAGGCTTGTCCCAAGGATGATTTTCCGCTACCATCCATTGATGTTATCGTTGATGCAACAACTAGATTTGAGTTGTTGTCTCTTATGGATGGGTTTTCGGATATAATCAAATCAAAATATCTACTGAGGATCAAGCTAAAACTACATTTATAACTCCTTGGGGAACCTATTGTTATGTCATCATGCCATTTGGTCTTAAGAATGTTGGTGCTACATATCAATGAGAATGACCTACATATTCCATGATCTTATTCATAAAATTGTGGAATCCTATGTAGATGACCTGTTGCCAAGGCTAGGAAGCACTTGTGATCACCCAGAGGTGCTTCATATCATTCTCTCACGCTTGATTGAGTATGGTGTCACATTAAATCCAGAAAAATGTGTATTTGGTGTAATAGGTGGTAAGCTCTGGGTTACATTATATCTTCACGAGGAATTGATGTTGACTGGCCAAAATCTGGGTTGTGTTAGAAATGGTTCCGCCATCGATGAGTCTGGTATTAGATCTTTTCTTGGGAAACTTCGGTGCAATCCGAAGGTTCATCCCTGACTTAACCTTCGCCGTTCATCCAATCAACAATTTGTTGAAGAAAGATTATAGCATTGATTGGATGGAGGAATGTGATGAGGCCTTCGAGGTAGTTAAATGATTCTTGTTATCTCCTCCCACACTAATGCCACCAAGGTCAGATCACCCTTTGATCTTATATTCGTGGGCTACAGACATTTCCTAGCTTTGTATGTTGGCTCAAGAGGATGATGACAAGCGAGAATGGGTTGTTTACTTTATCAGTCGGATGTTACTCGATTATGAGACACGCTACATGTAGGCAGAAAAAATAATGCCTTGCCATAGTTTTTGCAACCAAGTGCTTAAGACATTATATGCTCAATCAAGAAACAAGGGTCATCGTCAAGTCAGACCACTTACAGAAATTCCTCATGCAGGGATCCTTGTCTAAAAAGGTTTGGGCATTTCATTACATTAATGGGTGAGTTCAAGTTAACATTTGTAAATCAAAAATCTGTTAAGGGTCAAATCATTACAGATTGGTTGGCTGATAATCCATTAGACGGGGGTGATTTGGTAGATTTGGACTTTCCCGATGAGTGCGTATATTTCATTGAAACCAGGCCTCCTATCTTTGTATGCCCTTGGTACATTGACATTATCAATTTCATCATGGACCACACGTACCCAGAAGGGGAAATGTCACAACAAAGAAGGTGGTTATGTGTAATTACCGCTAAGTATGTTATCTTGGAACAGTGCTTTATCACAGAGCCTTTGACGGAATGCTATTGAGATGTGTTGATCTTTGAAGAGTCTGAAAAGATTCTTTATGAGTCACACAGTGGGGTATGTGGTGGCCACTTTGGCGGCCATGCCACTTCCCGAAGATACATCGGATGGGTTATTTCTGGCCCACCCTAGAGCATGACGGTAGAGTTTGTGTGTAGATGCCACAAGTGTCAAGAGTTTTCCCATGAGATCCACATACCGGCACAAGCTTTACAACCAATCGTAACTCCATGGCCCTTCTCCATGTGGGGCCTAGATCTGATAGGGAAATTCTCTCCCTCATCAATGATGGCCATAATTTCATAATCATGGCCACAGAGTACTTTACCAAGTGGGTAGAGGCCATGCCCCTTACCACTATTCCTAGCTCTGTAATCGCTAAGTTCATCTTGAACCAGATCATTTGTAGGTATGGGGTGCCACAGGTCATTATTTCTGATAATGGCACATCTTTCAAAAATGACGAGGTGCATGAGTTGTGTACAAAGTTCAAAATAAGTCATCACATGACTTCTCTCTACTACCCTCAGGCTAATGGACAAGTTGAGGCTACCAATAAGACTTTAAAGTCCATTCTTCTAAAAACTATTAAGGAGAATAAACGAGATTGGCATCTAATATTTTTTCAACCTTATGGGCCTACCAAACATTGATTAGAACACCAATGATATCAACCCCTTTTCCTTAGTATTCGGTGTTGAGGTAGTTCGCCACTCGAAGTTGAAATACCCAACCTCCACATTTCACTACATGGGATCCTGGGAGAGGAGGGTTATCGAGAAGCTTGTCTCTCCCAATTAGAAATCCTCGACAAAGCTAGACTAAATGTTGAGCAATGACACAGTGTGTACACTAACCACATGGCTCGAAATACAATAAAAAGGTGTACGAACATGAGATCTACGAAGGAGATTTGGTATTAAGACTCGATAGCCAAATAGACAAGAAGACCGGTGAGGGAAGAAAGTTTAGACCTAGGTGGTTAGGTCCATATCGAGTGGTGGAAGACTATAAAAATGGCACATTCTACTTGTGTACTCTAGAAGGTGAGGAGTTTAGTGAATCCATGAACTCCTCTTCACCTAAAGAGATACTACACATGATCCATCAACATTCTCATATGTACATTATTACATCTGCATTGCATTTTCATCTATCTATTCATTTTGTAAAAAGTGTGATCAAGGAGCTTATTCTTATAGCAATTCCTAAAAACTTCTAAAAATATTGGTAAAACATTCAAATCATGTCTCTTCAAATCTTCATTGTATCATCAACTATTTTATGTATCACTCATCAATCCAAACAAGACAAGACAAAGTTTTGACAGTAACCATACCAAGGCTTACATACTTGGTTCTACTTTTGGTCTCTTCTTAGGATAGGTGTCTTTTGTTCATGGTTTGTTCTAGAAGCTTCATGGTGTCACATCTATCCCACATACATCTCCTTGGAAATAAGAACATTCTAAACATTTTTCCCAAATAAGTAAGTCAAATGCAAATCAACAGAAAATTTTTATTTTACACATTTCTTTGCCCTACCAACCTTCGGTGTTGAGCTTGCATCTCTTACTAGTGACGTAGGGTTGGGAAAGGAAGGAAATGCCCTTACTTACTCACGTGTTTGTCCATGGTGATAAGCCCATGCTTCCTATTGGTAGCATGGGGCAAGGTGTAGGGGGTCTCTTTGACAAACCTAAAAGTCATAAACAATTAAATCAATTACTGTGAAATCTTAAGTCAAAACAAAGTGAATTAGATGTTCAAAATTCCAAGAGAATTCAAAACCCTAAAAACCAGATTTTGTCAACCAAGTGGCCATCTATGGATCTAAGTCTAGATAAACTACAAAGCAATTCACATTCTAAACTATGAGGTAGCATGAGTAGGGTAAGGTTGTAGCATCCCAATTTGGTTATGTCAAACCTCTGTCTTTCTCTCATCACTGTCATTCAAAAATTTCATGGCTTGTGCCCTTTCTAACTCTCGGTGTTGAGCCCTCACATCTTACTAGTTGTGTGGGGTTAGGAGTGGGGCAAGCATATCTATTCATCATATCATTATATCATCATGTTTTGTCAAGAAAAATATGAAGTACCAAAGATTGCAAAAGAAACTAAGTTTAAGATCACATTGTGTTTGCATCATCATATATCAGCATTATGAAATACAAAAAAAAATCATTCTGTTATCATTTCACATCCATTGCATACATTCTGAAAAGCATAGAAAAGCGGAAATTCTAAACATCTAGAGTACACATGAGAGATAAGCCAAAGAGAGTCAACTCGGATATAATAGAATGCCGAACCAAAAATAGAGTCTGTATATATCATAGTGGATCAAGTTTGTATACAATGTCATCATGTGCTAGGCATGGTCAAAAATGCTCATGCAATGAGCCCGAAACATACAAAAAAAATCATATAATGTCAAAAAAATGGTATCAAAGCAATAAAGGCTCAACGACCTATCAATCCCTGTGGGATCCCTCAGATGGCACGTGACCGCGTCTAGGGCTCTTGTTGCGGCTGCGGATGGCACTGAGAATGGACTGAATGGTGTGAGTGCTCATGGTGGTGCCCATTGCCCATAGCCTCACTATGAGAATGGCTTCACCTCATCGGCGCTCGATGGTCTCATATCCAGCTACTTTGTGGTACAAGGGAAGACACTATCTCCATGACCTTCCAGATGGGAGTGAACACATGTCGGTATGTCGGCCGGCATGGCTAAGGGCTGCCCTGAATCAATAGTCAACTCAGTCGGCTGAGGGTCTTCCCCGAAGGGATCAACAAGGTATCTACACATACCCATGAATGAGTTCTCACCACTCATGTGCGGATGCTTGTAAAGGAAGAAAAGAAGAGATAGTGAGCTAAGAGAAAATCATGAATGTGAGTCAAAAGAGAATGCTAAACTAAACATGTGAAAATCAATAACAAAAATAGAGAAAGGAGTATTGAACATACTCGGGTCTCCGGGCATCCATGTGGGATCAGTGGCTACTGTGGTAGGTGCTGTTGGTGGTTGTGGAGCCTCCCCAATCCAAAGGCATGGTGTTGTCCCATCACGACTCATCATCCCCTCCAAGTGTCTCCTCCGAGACCAGAGTCTCTCTCTCACTCTCGCCTCCTTACTTTGAGGATCTCTTGAGTATCATGCCACTCAGGGTCGTTGTCAGCTCCCTCTGAAGGTCTTGCCCCCTCATCCTCCTCTCCGATGACTCCCCCTCCGTATCATCTCCCCCTCCTCCTCAGAGTTGGAGTCCAAATCAATCGGCTCATCCTCCTCCCCACTGTGAGCAGGAGCCGCCCCAATCTGAAGTAAGGGTGCTTGAGGAGCACCAACTTCTCGAGAGCCTAAACTACACACCTAACTACAATAGGCACACTAGGAGTAACAACTATCCAACCAAGATCCCCTCTAGGACCTCTCGTGCCCTCCTGAATAGTCCTGTAAATAGGCATCACTGAAGGAAGCATGACAGGGTATGGAAGACTAAACTGCTGGGGTACCCGGTCAAAGGGTGAATCTCTAGTCTCTCGCTCTATCAACTAGTGGCTCATGGAAGAGCAAGCTACCATCATCGTAGTCTCCTCACCCCATATCCCTGCCATGTCTGATAGGGTGTGGGGGTCATGTTGGCCATAGTCAGAGAGGCCACTGACTGATGTGGAGTCTGGAGCACTGACATGCCTATCCATCTAGCTACCCAGATAGCCTCTTGGATCTAATACCTGCACCCCTACCATACGGGATGAAACACTCATAGACCCAACTCATAACTAGAGTGGGGTGGCTCAAGGACTATCCTATGTAATCTGACGACTCTGTATAAATCATGGTATGTGGTCCCCAGAATATCTACTCCCCAAGCATACTTATAGCCATGAGCCTTGATCTGTGTAATGATGGGGGCCCAACAATACAAAAGTGTATCTCCTCCCTTGTCCCCGATTAGTCTCGAGGATAGGATACCCATGATGGCTCTCGAAGGATAGGAATGGGAGCAGTAGTAATAGACCAAACCTTCATTCCCTTCTTTGAGCTAGAAGAGACAATAACATCTCCCATGTATGTAGCTTGTTGTGTCATCATGGCTCTAGACCCCAGCCTTCTTGAATGTTAGTCTCCTACCAAGTACCGAGAGACCAAGAATGTGGTAAACATCCTCCAGAGTGATGGTCCACTCCCCTCGACACACTGGGAACCGAGAAAGTGTTCAGTCCGCATCCCAATAAGAGAATAAGTCACACAGAATGTGACTAGCAGGAGTAACATGGGGCACTCGTGCTATCCACCAGATACCTGCCACTTTGTAAAAGATCTATCTCAGCCTGGGTCAGCTGATCTAAAATCCCAGGGAGCCAATCACACACTCTCTCTCTCTACTCCAGCGTATGTACTCCACCTTCTTCTACATCCACCAAAACATGAGAAAAGAGCAAGTTAGTAAAGTACATCACACAATAAGCTCATCAAAAACATGGTAAACTCTCAAAAATCCAAAAAAGTTAAGTTTTGAGCATGTTTTGACACTCTACTCTAGAATCGCCCCCGGTGTGGGGCGGCGGTTCCCAGAACCACCGCCCTACCTTGGGCGGTGGTCTGTGACTGTGACTCCCTGCTTTGGGCGGTGGTCCTGAACCAAATTTCAAAATGCACCTTAACCCTAAAAAGGACCAAAAATTTAAAATTGACCATTTTCACAAAATAAAAGCATGCCCTATGGGCACCCCCTAAAGACCCATTCAAGACAAGAAATTTTGAAAATCTCCCCCTAGGTGAAGTTTTCAACATTTAAACTTTTAGGGTACAAAAAGAAAAAGAAGGAAATAACTAACTTAGAGAGTGCATGGGGTCGATCTCCCACTCATGGAGGCATGATCACGATCTCAGCATGAACGTATCGGTTGTATTCTCATCAAGAATGGTCACCGTGAATCCAGAGCTCCAAATCAATCAAACAATCCAAATCAACAATGCACAAATGAATTGAGAAATGAATTTGTTTTGATATATATATGATATTTCTAACTTCATTTTGAGTGTATGTGTTTATAGGGTTGGAGTGTTGGCGCAGTATATTTCTATGTCCCCACACAAATGGTAAGTCCTCTTGTCATTTTAATTTAATGTTTATTTTTTGATGTTTTGTCTATCTGCACTTGAGTCTTCCTTTTCTTTTGCAGGTAGCGGGAGTTTGGATGAGATTTTTGACACACGGGCATGTCAGGTATAGCTTCTAACTCCCCATTTTGGGAATGCCATACTCGGACTCTACATTTTACGCCTCTTTCATGGCTAAGATGCTTCTCGAGGGGGCAATATGTACGCACCCAAAATTACATGTGCTACATTGTCGGGAAAATGGTTATAAAGGTCCCCAGTGATGATTCAAAATCCTTTCAAGAAGGTGTTCAAGCTCCAAAAACCCATTCGCAGTATATATTTGTAGCTTAGATAGCCTTACTTATCTTTTCCTTGCATTTTCCAGCTTCCCCCTTCTTTTTGTGCTTGTTTTGGCCTTCAGTGCCAGGACCGCCGCCCTGCCTAGGTGGCGGTTCCTACCACCTTACTGAGAGGTGGTCTGATCATTCTTTTTTCCAGAATCTTCATGTGAGAAATTACATGTGATGATTCACTTAAGTTTACTTTTTGAGCGCATCCATGAGCTGAATTTTCTAAAAATAGCTTCGTTTGCTTGGTTCTCCTTGTTCCTTCTATTTTTAAATAGATTTAATGAGTGGAACTACCTCTTCATTGCTTGTGCATGAAGTAACCTTATATCCTTCATTCTTATATATTTCATGCTTGTATTCAAGCAAAGGGCTAAATTTTGTGTATCTTGCATTGTTGTGCTGCCATAATCTTGCTAGGAATTGCATAGCCAAGTTCAGATCTCTTGTGCTATCTTTCTTCTACTGCATTACGTCCTAGATTACTTCCAAGCTACCATCGCTCAAGCGCCATCCTCTTGTTGTTGTTCTTTTCATTCCCAATCCTTGGACTCACATGAACACTCAAAGAAAGAAAGGAAAGAACTGAGGGGACAGATACTCATACTACTAGATTTGCCAAAGCTCTTGCTCTTCCAGGTTGGAGTTGTGTATTTGTTTTCTTTGTTTTGTCAAATTGTCAATTACATATCAAATAGAGTAGAGAAACAATTCATTTCAATTAATCAGATAGTTGCAAGTAGATCAAATCAATAGGAAGTTTTCTCTTCAATATTTCCAGGGAGGTTATGGGGGAATAATAGCTCTATTAGAGCCATGATTTTTTCTTCACTTCTGAGGTAGGGTTGGAAAGATTTTATTTGAATTAGAGTAGATCTTAGATTTAGATTCACACATCTGCACATAGATAGCTAGCTACATCCGGCCAGTTATTTGTTTTTAAATTGTTTATTAGATTAGATGCATTATCTGAAAAGTTAGAAAAGCACAAAAATATTTATTTCCATAGATTAGTTTGTTTTATTGCTTTGTTCTGATATATTGAGAAAACACCAAAAATATAGCTTATATTTCCTTTGATAGATAGTTTATTTACTGAAAACAAATCAATTCATCTTGCATGACCATCAATGGTTTGCAACAGGAAAAGACCTACAATTGCGATCCTCTGGTCCCACAACCCAACGGGCCAGAGCTAATAACTGACATTGACACAAGTTTGCGCTTAACAATCTTATGCACACCTACCACATATGCGAGAAAAGTAAGACAGTTAGAGACCTTGAACATAGCTGCTAATTAGGCCTATGACTTTTGGACTACTCCTGGAAATAGGATTTGATTGCATGCATGACCATATAAGGGCCTCAGCCTCAATGAGTCTTTGGTTGTGACCCACAAGTCCCATAACCCAACAGGCCTGCTAGTCAGTTAGATATCGACACTAGCTTACACACACATGTATTCATATCTTCACCACTTCCACTTGATATTATCACACAACTTTCATTGTTGAATATAACGACCCGATCAAGCTAAGACTTTCTGACAAGACTAGAGAATTTCCCTTAGTTCCTGCAGACTCCACTACATCTCTTGTCTCAATTTCCATGACCTTGTCTGGAAACCCATACAAGGCACTTGCAAGTTACTTTCCACGTATTCCGCAACCAATCAATAGAATCTCGGTTGAACTAGACATCGATTGGAGTCTCTGAGTAGCTATCATATCAGACCATACCATCACACCCCTTCAGGTTAGGAGAGAATTCTTTTCCTTAGATTCACAGATTCTGTTATTGCATGTTGAAGACATAAGGTTTCCCAATTATCTTGGTCATTGCCATCACTTTCACTCCCATTTCAATTCCACACCGGTTGTCTCGGCACGACCTCGGGAGGTTGGGTGCAAAGAAGGTCACATGTTGATTTCTCTTCAAGGTTTGAAGCTTGAACGCCGATTCCATAACTACTTGGAATGAGTTAGGGGAGAAGTTATACAAACAGTTCAAGGGTAAGAGTGATCACTTATCACTCATGGAGAAACTCACTACCATAAAGAGAGACCCTAAAGAATATATGAGTGATTTTAAATTCCGATTCCATAAGACTTGGAATAGAATTCTGCACTCATCAATCCTTCTCTAGATAACACAATCTTGTATTTAATACGATCCTTAAATAGTGACATAATAGTTATGATCGAGTCCATAGGAGGGACCACACTTCCCGATGCTTATGAGGTTACAATAAGAGATGAGAATTATTTAATCCAAGTAGGGTAGATTGCACCCAAACCTCCCATGCCTTTGTTTTTTGAACTTTCAAGTAAATAATCAACCATTACCCTTGTTCGATCAACTCGAGTCAACTAGTTTTGATGTGTCCGTTGCTTCAAATGATCTAGTTGAGGTCAAGTTGATGTTGTAAACTATCGAGAATGACCTCATAGCAATCAAAAGGTAGCAGTCTCAATATGCTCATTCATATAAATCCCAGTTGATAATAGTACTAGACAAAGCATCCACCTTTTTAAGGAAATAATCAGTCACAAAACCAAGTAACCAATCAATGTGAATGTTAAACCTATGAATTTAAGGAACCCTCTTGCTGCTAGTTCTTCAAGATCTATTGTATCGATCCAGAATAATTTAGTTCAAGATTATGAATGGTGCTACCCTTGTTCTCAACCTCACAATCAAAACCTTTGTTTGAATGGAGTGTTGAGCCAAGATCTTATGGTCCAAAGTGTATCCGCACCACCGAGTTAACAATAAGTTCATCCTCATAGGAAGATCAAGCACATAATCTGAGGAAACCACATTGCTAAATTGGAAAACATATTATTTTTGCGGTTTGAATATTGATTCCTCGTCAGTAATAAAAATACCCATTCTAAGAAGAGGGTGATGGAATCATGCAAGCTCCCAAAGTTGATCATGCATATAATTAACAACGTCATCCATAAACAAAAATTAAAACAAATGTGGGAAATAAATCATCTGAAGTTCCACCTAGCAGATTTACAAGGAAAGAAGATTCTTTAGGCATCATAGTACCAAACAAGAATTTTCCAAAAGATGATTCTAACACCCAAAGAAATATCAGAAAAGTAGGAGAAATTACCTTCAGTATTGTAGAAAAGATGAAGAAAACCAATATGAGCATTATCATGTGGGACACACTCTTAATTCCTTCTCAAAGAAACTTGTTGCGAGAGGCTCTGAATAGTTTTGGTATAACCGACGGATCATCGGTCATGGAAAAGCACTTTGTTATAAGTTTGTGTCAACCAGAAGGGAAAAGTATTCCTAAGGTGAACAAACCACCACCATTCTATATTTCCCTGATCATTGGTGATCATTTGGTACATAATTACATGATCGATTCTGGTGCCGTAGCTCAGTTATGCCCAAGAAAATTATAGATGTGTTAGGAATAAAATATACACCAGTCTCTAGAGGAGTTATTCAACTGGATGGTACATGGTTCGACCGACCGTCGAGTCATAAAAAAACTCCAACTTACTATCCATGCATGTCCCAGTTTTTCATTCACACAAGACATATCAGTCATCGATCTTCCTCCTCTCTTCGCCATTTACCTATCACAAGATTTCACTACCAAGATGGGCGGTTATGTGTTAGATGATTGGTCACATATGATCCTTAAGAATTGATATGGAACTAAAGGGAATATAAGGGTGGAACCAATTTGTCATAATCATGTGGAGCCCTATACCGATAGTCATATAAATGGGAATTATACCATCCATGATCGCGAGGAATAAATTGCTGATCACGAACCAACCACTCTTGTTGAAGAAGTCCCTAATATTGTGTTGGATGACGTAATTATAAATCATTAGTATGATCCTTATCTTTGAGGAATTAGTAGAAGATTAAGCTAGTTTTTGTTTTTAAGAGACGGGATTGGGTACATACTGCATTCATGAAGAAGGTATTATCATGCCACAACTTGTCAAAACATAAAACAATTTTGAAGGATTGTGGTAATTGTTCTTTGATGGCTCAAGAAGTAAGAATGGATCTGGTGTTGGTGTTATGTTAATTTCTCCATAAGGAGATAATCACTTATAATATTTTCATTGTAATTCAATTGCACTAACAATGTTGCGGAACACGAGGCCCTTGTGTAAGGAATTCAACAAGCCCAAAAGAAGGGAATCAAAGCCCTGAATTTTTTTGGAGACAGTGAGTTAATTTTTCATCAAGTGACGACACACAGTGCATCTAAAAATGATCTTTTAAGATCATACAAGAACCGAGTCTGGGATTTGATTGAATATTTTGAAGCTTTTGGGATCCACACATTTCCAAGAAATTAAAATCAAGATGCGAGATAGGCTTGCTACAATTGGCTCATAATAAGACATACCATGTTGATATCATGAAATAAGGGTGGACATCTGTCGAAATGGTGGTTCGACTTGCAGTCCTGCTAGTGTGAGTACACGATAAGTGTTCGATAGTGACAACAAAATTGTTCTATTTTTAAAGGAGGGGGAAAATTTTGCTATGAAAGGTCAAGCAAAATTGCAAGAAGCATACGGGGATAAAATAATACAATTGAAAAGGAACAAGCTACCAAAAGTCTTAGTTACTCTGGAATCCATCTCCAATTCAGACAATCAAGCCAAAGGACAAAGCTCTAACATGGTGGTCAAATAAGAAGATTTTGAGGAAGTCAAGGTAGAAAATGAAAAGTTTTGAAGATCGGAAAAATATGCACTCTCAAAGAAAAAGAAGCTTTCATCAAACTTTGTCAAGAATATCACAACATTTTTTCATGGAGCTACAAAGACTTGCGTGGTTTTGATCTAGGTCTAACACAACATACCATCTAACTGGATCCTAATGCCAAGCCGGTTTGTTAGAAACATAGCCAATTAATCCCAAAATTGAGCCACTAATGAGAAAGGAGCTAACCAAAATCATCGAGGCATGTATAATTTTTCCTATCAAACATTCCTCATGGGTAGCCAATCTAGTCCCTGTAACGAAGAAAAATGGAGAAATTTGGCTATGCATGGATTTCAGGGATTTGAACCATGCCTCATTAAAAGATCATTATCCTCTTCTCATCGATGGATCGATTCTCCAAACATGAGTGGAGCACAAATATTTTCACTGCTTGATGGATATTCTAGATATAATCAGATCTTGGTTAAAGAATTTGATCAATTTAAAACAACATTCACTACTAAGTGGGGTACATATGCCTATAATAAAATGCCATTTGGATTATCTAATGCCAGTGCTACTTTCCAAAGAGCCATGGACATGAAATTTAAGGGACTAATCAATGATATCATCTTGGTTTACCTTGATGATATAACTGTATACTCTAAGCATGCAGAAGACCACATCACGCATCTAAGGAAGGTTTTCCGAAGGTGTAGGGAATTTGGGGTTTCACTCAATCCTAAGAAATGTATTTTTGTAGTACACAAGGGGAAGTTTTTGGGGCATGTTGTTTGGTGAAGGTGTGTTAATTGATCTAGACAATATTCGTTCAATCTTATCCCTATCTCTCCCAAGCCACGAAAGGGACTACAAATTTTTCTTGGCACAAAAAAATTTGTACAGAGATTTATACCTCAATTCATAGCTTTGGCTAAACCACTAACAACCATGTTGAAGAAAAATATGCCTTTCTCATGGACAAAGGAAGGAAAAGACAACTTTGAAGCCATTAAGACATCAATTTCTCAAGCACCTACATTGGTGAATCCAAAATTTGACAGGGATTACATTCTCTATGCCTTTCTTTAGTAGAGAAAGTGTTTATGGAATTCTCACTCAACAAAATGACGAATCTATGGAACAACCAATTGCCTTCTTTAGCCAATCCCTAAAATATTATGAGCTGAAATATTCATTTGTCGAGAAACAAGCCTTTGTTGTTATTCGTGCTTTGAAAAAATTTAGACATATGTTATCTAATAAAAAAATTCATTTGATGGTGTCTCATCCCGGAGTTAAAGAATTTCTGCTAAATAAAGACATGAATGAGAAACGTGCGGATGGGTTACTAAAGTTATGGAATATGATATACACATTAAGGTCACTAAGCTTGTTAGGGGTAAAGGTCTATGTCAATAGTTGGCTATAGATTTGGAGACAAAGGCTGAAAAGTATACATGCTTTTGAATGAACTTCAAGAAAGCGGCCAGTTGATTGGTTGTCAAAAATGAAAAACTTTCTCCTTGAAGGGGTATATCCTGATGACATGGATAAAACCCAAAGGTGAAGCTTTTGTCTTCGATGCGTTCCTTATGTTTTGGTAGGTAATGTTCTCTTTCATAGAGATTCAAATGATGTTCTACTTTGATGTATATGACTAGACCGAGACAGATAGAATTTTGCAAGAATTTCACAATGGTTTGTCCAAAAGGCATTATTCTACAAGGACTACTGCTATGAAAATCATGAGGGCCGGTTAATATTGGCCTGATTTATGTAAGGATACTCATTTTTGGGTAAGGAAATGCAAGGAATGTGCTTTTTTCTTAGGAAAACAAAGATTGACAACCCTTCCTTTTCACCCAATTCACGTTGACCAACCTTTTGTCCAGTGGGGATTGAATTTCATCAAGATGCTCAATCCTCCACCTAGTGATGGACATAAATGGGTTCTTCTTTGCACCGACTATTTCACTCATTTGGACGGAAGCCATGGCACTAAAAGAGGAATGAAAAGGCCGTTCTTGATTTTCTAGAGGGAATAATGACACATTTTGGTGTTCCATTTATAGTAATTTTAGATAATGCAATGACATTTCTTGGTTTGAAATTAACTGAATGGGCTGTCAAGAATGGGGTTTATCTCAAAAATTCATCAAATTACTACCCACAGGGGAAATTGATTAGTCAAATCTGTAATAAAAATCTCATATAGATAATCAAATGTAAAATGGAAACAAACATAAGAACTTTACACACTCGGTTTAAAACTGCGCTTTGTGGCAAATCAAATCACTCCCAAAAGAGCTATTGGGAATTAACCTTTCATGTTGGTTTATGGAAGGGAAGCTAAGCTCCCACTATCTCTAAAGTTACCTTCTTTGGAATTGGCACATCAACTGGAACTTATGGAAAATGATTCAAAGACAGTCAAGTACTCCAAATTGATGAAGCTTGAAGAAACAAGGCAAAACGTAATGAATAACCTAGAACAACATCAATCTCAAGTTAAAATATCTTTCGACAAAAAGGCATCTAATAAGGAATTCCATGAAGGAGATTTGGTTCTTAAATGGGATCTTTGATAGGGCCATCTTGAGTTTGCATGCTAAATTTGATTCCCTCTGGAGCGGACCATATATCATCACAAGTTGCAAAGAATCAAATTAATTTTTCTTATCAAGACTCAATGGAGAGGAATTGCTCATTCATGTTAAGGGATTCATCTCAAAGCTTTCTTTTGACTACAATTTTTACATTTGTACAATGTTTGTTTTGATCATTTCTTCCAGTGCTTCGCACACTTTGTATTGTTTGTTTTTCTATTTTTTTTTTTCTTTTGGTGCATGCTCTGAGTATATTTTTCTTTTAGGACTCTTTTTCCCAATGGTTTGTATAAGGCTACTAGTCTAAAAGCTTAGTAGGTAAACGTTCCCTAGATGTCGCCAAAAATGTTAACCTTTAAAATTACCTTAACAGGAAGGTGTTTTAAAAAATTGTCAAAATTGCTTGAAAATTCTCTTTCTTAAAAGTGTTTTCAAAAATTTACAAGCTTTCCAGAGTTTGAAGTCTGAATTTTTGGATTTCATTTTTCAAGTTTTTTTTCTCTTTTTGGAGTTCTTAGTTGAATCTGAGATGAAATTTTGGTTTAGAGTTTCGAACTCAAACAAACTGAAAGTCTGAAATTTCAGACTTTTGGACTTCGGAATCCTCTTTGGAATTTTTGTTATTTTCATTTTAGAGTTCTGAAGTTATGAACTCTGAAATCCTGAAGTTTCAAAATTTTGGAACTTCAAAATTTCAGGTTTCAGAGTCTCACGTTACCTTTGTGGATATTTTCACCCCGGAGTTCCAAAGTCCAAAACTCTAAAGATCTAAAATTTTGGAACTTTAGACTTTCGGGTTTCGGACTTCGGATTCCACATTGTAATGATCGCGCTGTATCTCGGGGCTTTGGGGTTGAAATTTCGGAGCTTCCACAAAAATTAATTTATAACTACCCACCCCCACATGTATCGGCTTCCAAACATTAATTCTAGGGTTTCTAATATAAAATTGAAATTTTACTGTCATTTTCACTGGATTTTGCTTTGAAACTCGATTTTCTGCACCAATTTTTACTTTCAAGGCATCATTTTCAAGTTAAATATTTTTAAGTTATTTCTTTTGGTTTATGATCGATCAAGGTTTTTGTTTGTTTTTCTTTTTATTTGTTCTTATTTTTTCTTGGAATGGAAACCCTTATTATTCGTCATTCATCCTTTAACCATGACATCCGATTATTTTCTCAATACTACAAACTTTAATTCATGTAGGCATCTAGTTTTATCAAGTCCAAGAATTGTGTAACCATTTCCTTTCAGATCTTCATAACATTCAATTTTCGTTATGTGCCCTTCGCATTTTTGGGCTTTTGGAAGTTAGGATTTGAGGTTCGCGCTTTGGGATTTCGAGAGTCAAGATTTTGGAGGTTTTCCTTTTTGGGTTTTGGACTGTGAAAACTTGGACTTTCGGAGGTTTGCCTTTTCGGGCTTTTGGAAGTTAGCTTTTTAGAGGTTGTAGTTTCGGGATTTCGGAGGTTAGGATTTTAGATATTTACCTTTTTAGGTTTTGGGACTGTGAAAACTTCAAACTTTCGAGAGGTTTACACTTTAGAGTTGAAGCCCTTTTGGAATTGTCATTTTCAAACTTTCGGACTTTGGGATTTGAGACCTTTCGGTTTCTTATAAAATTTCCAAAGACTATTTGGATTCTAAATTCTGAATTAATGTCAACTTCCTCATCAAAGGGAAAGGGAAAGATGAAGTACACATTCTTAGGAGTTGCTCCTCACTCATGCCTATCTTTAGATTTGGGAATATTGGAGATACTGATCTTGGACAAATAGATTTTCTAGACTTCTAGGAAAGATTAAAAGCCCCTAATAGAAGCCTTGGATGTAGGCCATATTCGATAGTGGGCTCGCTCTCACTACAAGTTTTCCTTCATCCATGCATTATCCTGAGTTTTTCTTGGCTGCAAAAACCCATTTTGATAAGGATTCTAGATTGGTAAAAGATGATGATAACAAGGTCGTGATTAGACCGCTGAATCGATTTCTTTGAAGATTTATTTAAACTTCCAGATGTTGAAGAGTATGTAACAATTTCACTAGAAGCTGTAATTAAACATTGGGACAAAGAAACTGAACTATGTACAAAGGTCATGATGAAGAGTTACTTGGCCAAGAATGTTGCCAAGCTTCTAAGACATTGTTCCACTCGATTTCATCCAGGAAGTAAATTATCTTATTATATTGTTGAGTATATTTTAGGGTCTCGCTTGAATGAGGGAATTTCAAGAATGGATGTTCTTTTATATTGCTACTATCAAGAAGAACAAGGAATTTATATGATGGGGAGAGCATATCAGCAACTCAATTTGTTTTCAATTGAGCAATGTCTTGACTTCTAAAAACTTCTTCATGACTTCCTTCATTGTTTATGCTACAGTTGCTATGGGAGAATTCACTGGTTTGAATACAAAGGGTGTTAGAAGTGTGTCGCATATTTATGAATTTTATCCTCAAATTACAATGGAAGAAGGAAACAAACATTTTTGTAGGGTCAATGATGCCTTTTTGCTTTGTTCTCCTTTATCATTTTGATAAAAAATTATATAATCGAAGGATTTCTTATGAAACTTTTAAAGAGGTACGAGAATGGGGAGCCATCTATCTTCGAGTTCGACTTTCACATACATCGGGATTCCTAGTTTCTTAGGTACCCCTGGCAAGTTACTAATATTTCCTATTGATAAATGGGTTTTATTAGAGTTGGTTCAAAAATTGTTGGATTATCACAAAATTCAAAACAAATGACATAAGGTGGGAGTCCAGTTTCCTATTTCAATAGGAAGATATAAATGTGCCAATATTTACAAACAAAATAATGTAGATGGAGAAATGTCTCAAGGTGCCTTGCAAAATTTCCATCCCAGAACCAACTTTGATTACTGGGGTAAGTTAGTGAAACATGATTGGCCAGTTCTCATGTGCCTCACCTAGATGATATTTGGATTCACTATCGGGATGAGACTATTATCAGACAACGATAATATGAAAGGTTGAATTTGAATGAAGTTAAACTATTTGGTATTACAAACATTTTGGAAGGAATGTAGGATGTTGATGAAGTATTGGATCCAGTGTACAAGAGAAATAATATTGCTGATCAACCTTTGCCATGGATTGACTGGTATCAAGAGGAATATTGCAATACTAAGGAAAGGGTGGGGCCCATTATACAAAGGACATATGATTGGTTGGTTACCTTGGGAATTTCACCCAACCGATTAGATCAATCTATAAGAATAAAATCTCAACTAACATTGAGTCTCCTACACCTAAAAAAGGAAATAGGTCTACCCAAAAGCCTAATATAGCTCCTAAAAAGATCTCATTTGTTATTGGAAGTTCCTCTCTGTCAAAATATCCTACTGCCAAGTTTATGTCCTCTACAATACCCGGTATCGAAAGTTGTGAAAGTTAATGAATCTCCAGTTGTATCACAAGTTTTGGCACCCCCTCCTTCATTACCATTGTCACCATCTTCATCTTCATTTCCCCCATCATTACCTTTTGCTCCTCTACTCATCACCTATTTTCCATCCTCATCTATGGCTCAAGTGTTTTCATATATTCCTATTTTATCGGTGGTCGTAATGATCGGGTCTCCATTTTCCACTCCATTATCTCAGCAAATTTCATTCCCTTCCATTTCAACTTCTAGCCCCATTGCATCTACTCCCGAGGCTATTCTCACTTCCACCCCTTCTATCATTACCACTTCCATTTCATTTCCAACTGATATTACTAGTGCTATTGTTTTATCTAGTGCTCTATGTGCTAAATAAACCATTCCAATTTTGTTTGCGTCCACTATACCTGAATGGCTATATCACCAAACCCCAAAACAAAAGAAGAAGGTTCCTCTTATAGATGTGATAGATCTGAGTGTATTGGAACCTACTTCGAAGAGACAGGATAAATGAGTAAAGATCGTCTCTAGTTTATCAGTAAACCAATCAGGAGAAAGTGTCATGAAAATAGCTACCCCAATTGAGGGGAAAACTAAAGAAACTATTACGACAATAAATTATCAGATCTCTAGGTTTTCACTAGGGAAGGAAACTCATGAAGACTTCAAATAGGATGTTTAAGTGGCCATTGGAATTTTTTTGGAGAATTATGATAAAGATAAATATTCCAAAGATGAACCGACGTCAAAGGTTGAACAAATCACTGCTCTATTAAGGAAAGTAACACAACCAATTGCTGATCCTTCAACTACAACTACTATAATATTTTCTTCTAGTTATGATGATATTTCATATCATGAAATTGAGAAGATAGGTCAAAAGGGAAGATCGGTGGATGGATGGATAGAACGTATGCTTTAGGAAGTTAATCCTTTGATTAAAACAACTGTTGAACTCTATAATGATTTGTAAACCGAAAGGACCTCCATTTGCGGGTTAGATGAAGTCCTCTATGAGGATAATAATAATTTGAATATGAATTTGACTACATGGGGAGAGATTAGAGATGTGGACCCATATTTAATTCTTCAAGAAGGAGTAATTGATGATACTTCAAAAATGTTTGAGTTTCAAAAGGCTATGGAATTTCGATCCCAGGTGTTACAAGATTTTATCAAAAAATTGGATGATAAACACATGGAAATAATGGATGGTCTAAATGATATTTCAGAAGAGTTTGAAAATATCGATTGCAATTTTTTCAATGAGAATATTGATGATCTTCTAGTGGATCAAATTAAATCAAATTTCAAAGATTTGGTAAAAAGATGATGAAGTAACTAAAACTTTCAATAGCGATTCAATTGATAGGTTGGTCTCGTGCCATAATTTTATAAGTCAGCTAAAGAAAGTGGTGAATAAGTTGAAAAGGTTTCTAGCTAAAGTTGTAAGGGAGGTTGATACAATGGACATGGTGAATCATTATGCATGTAGACCGGACCAAGAGTAGATACAGAGAATCATCAAATGTTTGATTTACAACAAACACCATATGGCTATATGGGGAAAAGATCACGAGGAAACATAACAAGGAAAAGATGTTGTAGGACTAAGCTAAGCCGGGCGACCATGATCGAGATAGATCCAAGCTCCAAATTAGTCAAAGTTGTAGGGTTGAATTAGTCAAACCTTTGCAACAACTTTACTATTTTTATAGAGTCTGCTCCTTGAACTTAATTATATTCTATTTTTAGTAACTTTTTAGTTAAGGTTCAACTATAATGGCTCAACCTCCTAACTTATAAATAGTTAAATGCCTTATGTTTAAAGGATACCTTTTTAGATCATTGGAAAGTGACTCTTCAAGTTTGGAAGAGTGTTTTGAATACTTCCAAGCCTTTCAATTATATTCATAACAATATTTTTCCTGTGAAATGTTTGGTTTATTGTGTTAATTTTTGATCAATGCATACCTTGTGAATGAGTAATTCCTTAGTGTGAGTGATTAATATAACTTTATCTCAGTTATCTTATTTCAATATGTGTGAAGAATGATGTGGTTACCTTGAATATCAGTTGTGGAAATGTTATATCCCTTATGTTATGAAGTTGCATTATTATTAACTATCATGGAAAGGAAAAGATGTATGACATGTGCATATCATATATTGTTATGAGGTGTTGATTGTGTATTTGAGTAGGCTTGATCTATCTGTTAAATATACTTGGTGTCTTACAAGGAAATGCATGCTCTTATATCTGTGGTATCTTATTTTCCCTATCTAAATAACATAAGGTGAATCTGGATTGTGATGTTTTATCCTTTCTAAATTAACCCTTTCCAATGTGAAGATAAATTTTCTAGTAATACTCTCTCTTGGTGTATCACCTTACTTTTCATTTGTTATTTCTAACCTTGAACCCCGTGAATTGAGTAGATTAGAGTTATTTTCAAAGTGCTTTAGCCTTGCATTTAGATCTTAAATCAAGTGCTCCAAGTTCCAAAGGAATCTGACCTTCTCTAGAGGTTCATCCCTAGAAATAAGCTCCCACACCTTAGGGATGTTTCAACATTGCACGAGATCGATTAACAATTCAATGAGTGCATGATCTATATGACAACAGTAACTTCACTTTTTACCGTGAATAGTATTTACTACAATAACTTCACTTTTTACCATGAATAGTGTTTATCATACTAAAGTAAGTTTTTACCATAGTAAGTCAAGTTTTACAATAGTAAATGTAATTTTACCGTGGTCATTCCTATTTTACCATAAAAGGTGTAAAGTCACTTTCTATTGTAGTGATTCCAATTATTTGTGCACATAAGTCTTACTGATTGTACTTGTGAGTTGGTATTTCACTATGGTTACTTTTGAAAATGGGAAAGATTCATGTTTTTTCAGCCCAATCTAATGAAGATGCTCCATCTTTTATTTAAGCTTTTAAATGATCTTGCATTTTTAATGGCCTCATAAGAAGGGAACAATCGACTGAATTTTTCCTACCTTTTTGGATGGTTAAGCCCTTAGGTGGTTTGAAACACTAGGTGATAATGTTAAAAACTCATGGGATTTATTAGCTGAAAGTTTTCTTGAAGAATTTTGTGAGAGAAAAAAATGTAGATCTCATGATTAAGATCAAAATGCTAGCCCAAGGATAGAAGGAGAAGATAAGGGATTATCATGCTTGTGTTCTAGAGCTAAGGATGGAAGCTCTGATGCCCGTGGAAGCTCGATGCCCGGATCCGGGAGGAAGGATTAATTGATGGGTTGATGAATGGCGTGGATAATCTCCTTTGTAATCACTTCATTCTTGGGATGAAGCCGGGGATTAGACAACCGGTGAAGTGTGACCACCCATCGACCCTTGAATAAGAAAAGGAGATTGCAAGAAGGTAAAAGGAAAGCATGGAAGAGGAGCCCAAAGACATTACTTAAGGTGGAGCCTACACCAACACCTTTGGTCCAAAAGCCACAACCACTCTCGGTGAGCACAAATATTCCCCTAGTACATCTACCGAGGATGAGGATCTCCTTAGGAAAATGGGCCAATTAACTATTAATCTTCTTCAGGAAAGCAATTTAGTTCCTGGGAGAAGATAAAGGTCCAAAACGAAATATATCTAAAGTTGTATGTTATGGTTATTATAAAAAGGGTCATTATAAGTATAATTGTCCAGATAGGGCATCTACATCATTCTGAAGATAATGATAAAAAAAAAAGCACCCGTTAATTCTTTTGATGTCGTAGACAAGAGTTTAAATAATGAAGCAAATGTTTTTGTAATAAAAATAAAGAAAGAAAAAGATAACCAAGATGGAAATGATCCTAAGAATATGAAAGGAGAGATTAGTAAGAAATATAGGAGAAAAAATTTGGGTGTGCAATATTTTTTGATTTCATAGGGGTAAGGACCATACTCCATCTTAGAAGATCTATCCAAAAGGCCTGCAAATATTATATATGGACAACTTCATGCTATGTCTTATGAGAAGAGGCGGGAGGCTGCAGAAGTGGACTCAGCGCTTGAAAGGAGCGAAGGAAGGGGGCTGATGTCCCTATTTTAGAAGTAGAGGTGGATCCCTACGCTCCACAAGTTTAGGTATTATGTAATGGTATTTCAATTCATGATGTCTTAGTATATGGAGGTGCTTATTTGATGATTTCAAGCTTAATGTAATGACCGAGCTTGTAATGAATATGTTGGGTTTAAAAATTGATCGCCCCTCATTTGTTATGTTAAGGTCATTAAATAAGGGATAAAATAAACTAGAAGGTGTTATTTTAGATGTTACAATATCTATCATGGGTGTTGTATGTGTGGTATACTTTCAAGTGATGAAGAATGGTACTGTTGCATACCAAATGTTGTTAGGAAGGACATGGCTAAGGAGATTTCATGTAAGAAACTACTGGAATGAAGGCTACATGACACTTGGATGTGGCAAAGATAGGGTGAAGATAAATGTGATCCCTCGACATCATAAGGCAAAACCTATGGATTCAAGTGATGAAAATGATGATTATACATCGTTTGATTACTCTAGTACCAATGAAGTGGACACAAAGATGAAGAAAGTGAGGTTGATGTGTCGATTAATGGATATCCTTCTAGTCACATCGAATCATGAACCCATAAAATTATACGAAGGAGAAATTGATGATTGTCTTCAAAAAAATAAAAATTGGTGATGGTGTGATGGGCGAGAAGGATTCCTACCTTCAACTCATGTATAAGTTACATGCACTTATTCACTTTTGATTTCAGGAACTCTGCCAAGCAAGTTGGGTAGAAAATTCTATTGAGTTAGTAAATGGTGTTAAGCCAATAAATCAAATGCCATATAGATCTAATCCTAATTTTTCCAAGGCTGTAAAAGAAGAAATATATAAGTTTGCTTGATGCAAGATTCATATTTACTATGGAGAATTCGAAATGTGTTTCTCCCATTTTGATATCAATAAAAAGGAAGCTACACATTTATGTTGATTTACAGGAAGCTCAAAAAGGCAACAAAGAATGATCATGACCCTCTTTCATTCTTGAATTGGCTCCAAATAGATCTTGGGCCAAGTAGCGAGGCCAAGAGTGTTATAGTTTTTACGAGATGGATATAACGGTACAACAAAGTTTGTATAGCGAGAGAAAGATCAGCTCAAGACTAAGTTCACCATTCCTCGGGAACATTTGCTTATAGAGTTATGCCATTTGGGTTGTGTAATGCTCCAACAACATTCGAGTGCCGAGCAACCAAGATTAATAAATGAATAGGGTGTTCGAACCTACATTGGAAGCTTCATTAGAGTATTCTTGGATGATTTTTGCATCTACGAGAGTAGAATGGACCACATGCATTAGATAGAGTCAACATTTCAAATGTTAGATAAATCAAAAGCCTCACTAAACCCTCACAAAGTGTGTCTTTGGATGTTCTAAAGGTGTTTTTTAGGGCATGTTGTATCTAGAGATGGTATTAGTACCGATCCTATTTATTGCGATAAAGTTTCAAAACTTAAATTGTTACCATTTCCTCATGCGAATAAAATTAATTTGAGATCATTATTAGGCCATGTGAGGTTACTATAGAAGGTTCATCAAGAATTTATCAAAGATTACACAACCATTAACCAAGTTCTTGAAGAAGGACATTGCTTATGAGCCGGAGAAAATGCACATGAAGCTTTTGAACAACTAAAGGAAGCTTTTGTGTCTTCACTCAAGTTATAAAGAATCCAAAATTTTTGTAATAAAAATTAAAATACACTTGCCCAAATTCCACCTTTACAAATAATGGAGCAAGCCATTCATTGTGAATGAAGCCATTACATATACTTCGATGCTTCTCTCCCTAGATACAATGCTAGGGAGTACTTTGATCCAAAAGGATGAAAATGGGAATGATCACCCTAAGGGTTTACTTTGGGAGCAAAAATCAAATGAGTAGAGAAACATATAATACAAATGATTCTCTCTAAAACATTTCTTAAACTAGATACAAATCCAACATGTTGTCTCATGACCCTTGTAATGGCATATCTATCAATTTGAATTACATGGGATAGTTCCCAAATCCCTTTCCTTAAACTCTTAAATTCTAAATCCTATAGATTTCTAGAGTTCCCAAAATAGCTAGACAATAATCTATTTTGAGTTTACCTCAAAATATTCTCATATCCCCAAAAATTTATATTTTATGGAACATGGATATTTCCTAAATGTTACAACAAAGGTTTATTCAACACACCATAGGAAAACATAAAACACACAACACAACGGAAAACAATACTAAAAATAGAAATGAAAAGGACATTATCCTCATTGTATTTACATGTAGTCATCATTCTAGACACTTACACTCTAATCTCAAATGGTATGAGATGATTTATGTTGCTAATAGAAAATCATCCTTAACATTTGGTAAATTTTCCACTATATAGGTTTGCCACTACAATGGTTTCATGACACCATTACTAGTGATTGAGGAGAGGTCACCGATCAACCTCCACCTCATGTGCCTCCATTATAAAGTTTAGAATTATTCTTACTCAATACATTTGATATTTTCACTTAGTTTCATTCTAATTTTAGGAGAAAATAATCCTCCCTTAGTTGTGATATACACATTTTTGGGGCGCCAGTACCTAAAAATGAATCCAAGAATTATAATGAATGTGATGTGGCACAAGTATAATGATGTGGCACAAGAATTACAAAAATAAAGGAGTTATAAAATCGACCCCTTATAAGATGAAAGTGACCCCACTTTACAATTAATGAGAATGCATAATTATAACATGTTTTCTAAAATTTACCCACTTTAATAATTAACACTCTTCACATAGAGACTATCCCACCTAGAAATTGTTATGACACTTATTGTGAATATTTGACCCTTTTACTTATAAGGTTGGAAGGGTCTATCAAGTTTTTCAAACACCAATCAAACTAAACTTTCATTTACTTAATTAAATGCAAAGATAGTTATGTATCTTTCAAACAAACTGAATTTATTTATACATAACATACATTTATATGTTGTAAATATGTATGGAAATTATGAGTGTCAACATGAGAGTTAAGTGACTTGGTGGTGAGTGATGAGTTTTAAATGGTTAGATACTTGGTTGTGAGTGGTAGGAAGCATGAATGTGTCTAATGTTTAGGATCTAAAAACCTTGATGGATGAAAATTCAATGGTAGAGGACCTGTGATAATAGAGTTTCACCAAGTGGAGTGATTTGAGGGCATGATATAATAAGAAAACATGCCAAGTGTTATTTTTATTCCAATACAATTCATTACACACCAATACAAAATCACAATGCAAAGACATACACTAATCCAAAATCAAATAAAAGTTTCAATATACCCATATAAATTAAAACAAAACCAATGGAAATATAATCCAAAGTGTTCAAGTGAAATCGTGGTCAATGTTGAGCTCTAGTGGAGGAATCCATAATGTGAATTCATTGTAAACAAAAGTGATTCAAGTGCAAGTTTGTTGAGCATACTAATGATTCCTCTCAAAATAGGATTTCATCTATTTTTCAAATATGTAAAAGAGTTATAATGATTATTAAGAGAAACTTGTATATGTAGAGGTCAACTCAATTGACATCAATTTAATAAAAGAAATCTCATTTGCACAAAATTGAATTCCAAACACAATCAAAATTTAAGACTTCTCTTAGCTAGTATGCAATATTAAAAATATGCCATAGATCTAAGGGTTATGACATATGAGGTAATAAAAAAATCTCCAATGTGTTGTTCAAGCCCCACAATTTGAAAAAATTATGAATAGAGGCATACAATGGAATTATATACATAGCTTTATATTAAAAAACAATGATTCTGTTTGTCAAAGTATGGTGTAAGGAAGAACATGAAGCTTAATTCTACTATCACTTGTATGGATTAATTTAAACTCTAATTAAAAAGGAAACCATGACTTTGGGTAAACCCTTTAAAAATTCACTATTCCATCACAATGCATGACTAAAATGGCTCGATACCAAATGACAAATTTAGAGTCTTTAAAATTCGAGTATTCAAAATACTCGATCAAAAAATTAAATACTTAATAATAATAATATTCTATATGATATGTAATTTAGTAGTTTAAAAATGCATATGTAATTCAACCCCTATACAATAGGAAAATTATTCTATCTCCTAAAACCATTATTATCAACATGGATGACTTGTTCTAACAACTTGTAACACAAATATCCCACCTAGAATATTTATTCAAATGATCTATAATAACAACTTGTTGAGTTGTGGAGATTAATTACTCCACAACATGCAATGTGAAACTTGTTGAAAATACAAGAACCAACATCGGTTAGGGGAACCGGCATCGGTCACCTAGGACCAGACATCGGTCAAGCAGGAGGAACCATCATCGATTAGGGTGAACCAACATTTGTTACACAAGTGCGGGAGTGTTTTAATTAACTCTTAGGAATTAGATCTATTTTTAGCATTAAAGCAAATATATTGATTGTAATTACATGGCTAAGTGCCCTAAGTTTATAAACAACTATATAAGCATGAAAGCTAGGGTTTAGAATTAGGAATTAACAAGAATTAAGAAGAACATGCAAAAGTTGGTGAGAGAGAATTCTCGGAGAAGAAACAAAAGCTTGAAAGAAAGAAAGTAATGTACATCTGAGAGGTGTGGAATATTGTAAATCTTCATTATATATCTTGTCAAGCTTTGGATTATAGATTGGCTTGTTTCTTGGTGGACGTAGCCCATATTGGGTGAACCACGTTAAATATGGTGTTGATTTATATATCTTGTTTTGTATATTTATTTTGGTAGAATATCTCGCTTTTATTTACATGTATGCTTAGATCTGATATATTATCTGTACAATCGGTGTGCTAATCCCAACAACTGGTATCAGAGATTTGTTTGAGGGTTTTTGTGTTGACAAATTTACTCACAGAGGGTTTTCTGATTGAGTGGGAGCTACAACAATGGCAGAAGAAAATGAATACAAAGTAGAAAGTTTGGCAGTTTAAATTATCAATTATGGAAGATGTAGATTGAGGATTATCTGTATCAAAGAGATTTTTATTTACCATTGGATGAGAAGTCTAGACCTATAAAGATGATTGATGAAGAATGGAAGATTCTTGATAGAAAGGCTTTGGGATCTATAAGATTGAGCCTAAAAACATCCGTGGATTATGATATTACGAAGTGACTTCTACGGTAGAGTTAATGAAATCTCTTGCTAATTTATATGAAAAACCTAGTGCTTCAAATAAAGTTTATTTGATGAAGAAACTATTTAGTTCTAAGATGCATGAAGGTGGATCTGCATCTAGTCATTTGAATTATTTCTAATCTATTGTAAATCAATTAAAATCGGTTGCTATACCGTTTGATGATGAAGTAAAAGAACTTTTATTCTTATGTTCTTTGCCTAATAGTTGGGATAACTTGGTAATGGTTGTTAGTAATACAACATTTGCTAATAATATTTTGAAGTTTGATGATGTGGTTAGTATAATATTGAATGAAGAAATTCATAGGAAGAGTACAGAGGAATCATTATCTGGGAATGCTTTGAATGTAGAAATCAGGGGTAGTCATAAGGAAAGATCCAAGAGTAAGAGTGATGGGAAATACAAGTCAAGGGATAACAGATCTAAATCCAAAAGTAAGGGAATTACTTGTTGGAAATGTGGAAAGAAAGGACATGCAAAGAAAGATTGTTGGTCAAAGGATAAAGAGAACTAACAACCAGATAAAGGTAAATAAGAAAATCTTGCTGCAATAGAGGTAATGCAAGATTCTCTTATTATTTCTTTAGATAATAGAATTGAATCATGGGTTTTAGATTCAGGAGCTTCTTTCCATGCAACCCCTAATAAGGGTTATTTCAGAAATTATGTCCAGGGAAATTTTGGGCATGTTTATTTGGGTGATGATGAACCTTGCAGTATTACTGGTAAAGGGGAAGTTCATCTAAAATTACAAAATGGAAATACATGGGTATTGAAAGATGTGAGGCATGTGCCAAGCCTCAGGAGGAATCTTATTTTTGTGGGGAAACTAGCTAAATCTGGTTGCATGGTTACTTTTATAGGAGACTCTTGGAAAGTCACCATGGGTGCTCTTTGTTGTGGAAAGAGGTAAGAAGGTAGGAACATTATATTTATCTACCTATGTTACTGATTCATTTTCTACATTATCTACTTCAGATTTAGATGTATGCATGTGGCATAACCGGTTGGGCCATATGAGTAAAAAAGGAATGTAGATCTTAAAGGCTAAGGGTAAGCTATCAGATTTAAAAGATTTATATCTTGATTTTTGTGAGGATTGTCTTTGGAAAGTAAAAGACAATGAGATTTCTCAAAGTTGGATTAACTAAGGAGTAGAAGTTAGAGTTTGTACACTCGGATGTGTAGGGACCAACTCATGTAGCTTCTCATGGAGGATCCTAGTATTATGTTTTTTTCATTCATAATACTATAAGAAAGGTATGGGTTTATTGTATTAAACATAAATATGATGTTTTTGAGACTTTTAAAATATGGAAATACCTTGTTGAGAATGAATCAAATTCTAAGTTAAAGTGCCTTAGATCCAATGGGTGGTCAATACTATAGCAAGGATTTCAATGATTATTGATCGATGAATGAGATACATAGAGAAAGAATGGTTCCAAGAACACCACATGAGAATGGTGTTGTAGAAAGAATGAAAAAGACAATCATGGAACATGCTAGAAGTATGAGGATACATTCTAGATTTTCCTTGCATTTTTGGGCAGAAGTAGTTGATACAACGGTTTATTTGATTAACCGTGGGCCTTCAAGTTCATTAGATGGAGGCATACCGGAGGAAAATTGGACCGGAAAAGAGGTATATCTTTCTTTTCTTAAAGTTTTTGGTTCAGAAGCTTTTGTGCATGTTGATAAGGAAAATAGGAAAAAGTTGGATGCAAAATCCAAGATATGCACTTTCATTGGTTATGGATCTGGTGATTTCAGATTCTGTTTTTGGGATTTAGAGAATTCTAAAATTATTAGGAGTCATGATGTTGAATGGAATGAAAAGAGAATGTACATGGATCAAATTTTGGTACCCAAGGATGAATTGGTTGAGAATTTTATGTATGAAAATGAACTCTCGATTCAAAATTAACACCGACAGGTTACACAAATGTCGGTGTCGGTTTACCCCGATCGACATCAATCAATAAAAACCGGTATCGGTTATAGAAGATCCAAACCAACATCCATTAGCGGAACCAACTTGGTTCTGGTGTGCCGACGTCGGTCACTAATAGACTTGGATACTAATGTCCAGGTGGTCAGAATGTGCCTCTGGTACCCCAAACTTCTATGAGAAGGTCACAAAGGATAAGTAAACCTCTAGAAAGATTTACACCTTCTCTATTTTATTTATTATTGACTGATAATGGTGAACCAAGTTTTTTGAAGAAGCAATGAAGGATAAGACCCATGTCTAGTGGGAGCATGTCATGGATGAGGAGATAGACTCCTTGGAACAGAACCAAACTTGGGATTTGGTTAAGTTGCAAGTAAGTAAGAGAACATTGCAGAACAAGTGGGTTTACAGGATCAAGGAAGAAGAGGGTGGATAGAAAAGGTACAAGGCAAGGATTTTAGTAAAGGGATTTACATAGAAAACAGGTGTTGAGTTTGGTGAAATATTTTCTCCTGTAGTAAAGATGACTTCTATTTGTACTGTATTGAGTTTAGTTGCAGTAGAAGATTTATATTTAGAGAAACTAGATGTAAATATGACTTTCCTTCATGGTGATTTGGATGAAGAGATTTATATGCAGCAGCCGCTTGGGTATGAAGTCAAGGGTAAGGATAAATTAGTGTGCATGTTGAAAAAGAGCCTATATGGGCTCAAACAAGCTCCAAGGTAATGGTACATGAGGTTTGATAGTTTTATGCATAAGCATGGTTACTTGAGATGTGAATCTGACCATTGTGTTTATTTAAAGAAGCTTGAAAATGAGAGCTATATTATTTTGTTACTATATGTGGATGATATGCTTATTACAAGATCTAGTATGCAGGACATTGGTGAGCTTAAGGGAAAGATAACTCACACATTTGATATGAAGGATTTAGGAGCTGTAAAAATAATCCTTGGCATGCAAATACACAGAGACAAGAAAAATAAGAAATTGTATTTGTCTCAGGAGGATTATATCTACAGGGTGTTATAAAGGTTAAAGATGCAGAATGTAAATTTTTTTAATACACCTATGGTTGGAAACTTCAAATTGAGAAAATATTAGAGTCCATCATCACATGAGGAGGTCAAATACATGACACGAGTGCCATATGCTTCAACAGTTGGGAGTATCATATATGCTATGGTTTGTACCAGACCAGACATTGCATATGTAGTGGGAGTTGTGAGTAGATATATGGCCAATCCAGGTAAAGAGTATTGGAAAGCAGTCCAATGGATACTCAAGTATTTGAAAGGGACATCTAGCATGCAGCTATGCTATAGAGGTTCGAGATATTTCATTATGTGGCTATGTTGATTCGGATATGGGTAGAGATCTAGATGGTAGGAGGAGCACTCTGGATATATTTTCAGTAGGTGGGATGACAGGTTAGTTGGATTTCAATATTGCAAAGGTTTTGGATTTTTACTACAAAGGAAGAGTATGTTGCGAATTACAGAGAGGATAGCAAGGAAATGATATGGATGAGTAGGTTCATGGAAGATTTGGGAAAAGAGAAAGATGATTGTAAACTGTTCAGTGATATTCAGATTGCATTCATTTGGCAAAGAACTCAACATTTCATTCGAGAATGAAACACATTCAGTTGAGGTATCACTTCATACGGCAGGTATTGGAGGATGGACAATTGAATCTGGAAAAGATTCATACGAGTGAGAACCCTGCGGATATGTTAACAAATCCATTAGCAAAGGAGAAGTTGGAGCTACACTCCACTTCTGTTGGTCTTCAATTTTGAGACTTGAAGAGGAAGAAAAATGCCAAGGAAGGATCCAAGAATGATATTGTATAGGTATGGTGCAGTAATTAATCTCCAAGTGGGAGATTGTTGAGTTGTGGAGCTCAATTACTTTAGTTTAGCATGCAATGTGAAACTTGCTGGAAAATACAGTAACCAACATCGGTTAGGGGAACCGACATCGGTTAAGGTGAACTGACATCAATTACATGTGCGGGAGTGTTTTAATTAACTCTCAAGAATTAGATCTATTTTTAGCATTAAAGTAGATCTATTGATTGTAATTGCATGGATAAGTGTTGTAAGTTTATAAATGACTATATAGGCATGAAAGATAGGGTTTATAAGTAGGAATTAACAAGAATTAAGAAGAACTTGCAAAATTTGGTGAGAGAGAGAATTCTTGGAGAAGAAGCAAAATCTTGAAAGAAAGAAAGTAATGTACATCTAGAGAGGTGTGGAAGATTGTAAATCTTCATTATATATCTTGTCAAAGATTTGGATTATAGATTGACTTGTTTCTTGGTGGATGTAGCCCATATTGGGTGAACCACGTTAAAGTTGGTGTTGATTTATATCTCTTGTTTTGTATATTTCTTCTGGTAGAATATCCAGTTTTATTTGCATGTATGCTTAGATTTGATATATTATCTGTACAACTGGTGTGCTAATCCCAACACAACTCACACTCATATATATTAACCCATACATGTGAACACTAAACAATTTTTTTATATTGGTAAAAGGGAAAATTAATAGGGTCCTAACCCTGGTACAAAAATTAAGCCTAAAATCCCAAATAAATCCATACAAGCCTCATGCAAGAACAAATAAGACAAAAAACAAATTTCCACAAAACAACCAAGTAAAGAACTCGAACACAATAGCCTAAGAAAAAAATCTCCAACATAACAACAAAAACACAATGTCAAAGCCACCCAAAAATAAAAACAAAACAACTAATCCATATGCTTATAGGCCCCTTAAATAGACTACATTTTGGCTCCCATCCTTTTCAATAATTCCTTGACCTTATCCTTCTTTTTGTGAGATGCTTCACCTTTGATCTTCTTATTTGGCTGGCCTTCCACAACATTTTTAGACAACATCTTCAAAATAATGATCCAAGATAAATAGTTGTCAATCATATCTTTGTTGAAACTAATGAAAATTTCAATCTTGTGCTCCATACATTGATTCTCTAAACTCAAATTTCCTATCAACTCTTTCATAGACTTATTCGTGCTTAAAACCACCTAGACCTCCCTTTTTTCCATTTTTATCATTACCTTCATTATTTTTTCTCATATCAAGGGGCTACTAGCCGTAGTAGTAATAATCAAATTCATACCATCCTTACCCTCCCCTTTATAATATTATCCAAATTGGACTAACTTATCAAAATCTCACGGTTATGGGGGCCAAGAGGATTCCTACACTCGAGATATAGACTTAAATTTCAACCCCAAGACCGGTTTTGGGAAAGTATCTAAAATATTTAGGTATATAAGCAAAATCATAGCTTGATGAAGATGCATAACCTTCTTCCCCAAATGAAAATCCAAAATAGAAGCCTTAAACGAATGAAATATATAAAGTGGGAGACTTACGAGAACCTAATGCATGAAGTGATTAAGGAGTACTAGATAACATTTCACCACCTAAAACCTCCCTTCCATAGTAATTTACTTAATGATCATGAGATCCACCTTGTCAAATAGTTTTGGAAGATTATCTCTATTAATGTTCCCTTGAAAAGAGGAAATATGCTCCCATTCTAGGAAACAATTCATATACTATTCCACCTTAGCCACTTTCCTCTTTAAAAATATGGTTCCTTTTTTCTTAAGGCCTGCCACCTAGGAAATCAACTCCTCTGTAATTTCCACATTGATACTTTTGATTGAGACCCATCTCCTCTTCCAAGTTTTAGAATATTCCTTAAAAATGAGGGTCATGGCCTGCACTCTCTCCATGAAGTTATTGAAACCCTTAATCTTCAAAATATCCCAAAGATCCATATCCTCCTTCCATGTGTTATCTAGAATTGACTCTATTTTGTAAGGTTCCCCTCCCATTCTAGGTAAAAATAGATTGTCCCCCTTGAAACCAAGAAAGCTAAAGCTCAACCTTCCTAATCACTTTGTAATTTCTCTCAAGACACCTATAATGCCAATAATAATTTCTAAAATAGTAATAAAACTCACAACATTTATACCAAAGAAAATTTTCAAGTGTGTGGCAATCCCATATAATAATTTATTTTAGATTTGATAGATAATGGTACTTCCTCCAAGAATAACCAAGTCATAAAATCATAACTATCCACTCCCACATTAGAAAAGACAGCCACACTACAATTAGTTTCTTGATAAACATGAAAATTTTGGAAATCCTCCAAAGCATGAAGAATAGTGATAGAATCTTCCATTTTAAATCAATAGTTCAACTAGTTTTGGAAATACCTATAAGACAAATAACAATATTTAAAGAATCTCATTCAATAATTAACTTGGAATTATTTAGATTTTTACCCAATCTAATTCACCATAAAGCAACTCTAGCTTCTACCATATGATTAGATTGAGTACCCATGCATCCAGCGTAAGAGGCTACAAAAGATCCTTGCTAATCTCTAAAAATTCCTCCTCCTCCATCTTTCCTTGGATTACCTTTCTAAGCCCCATCAAAATTCAACTTAATATACCCTAAAGGTAGAGGGAACCACTTTACACTTTTCCTAATCTCCATCTTATCCCTCCAATTATGGGAACTTGGTAATTCAATATTCCATCTATGGATAACACCTAAATATTCTTTACTAATAATATCCTTACAACTACAGAGATTGATGTTTTCCTTGATTAAATAATAAAGTATCCTGATAACAAAGGAAGCCTTATTCTCCTTTCCTTTGAAAATTCTACAATTCCTCTCATTCCAAACAACCTAAATGGTATGGGGAAAGGAGAAAAACCAAAGAAAAATAAGGATCAAATGCTTGAAAGGATTCCTCCAATGCAACCAAGAATCTGCCAAAGGAAGAGGAAAGGACCGTTTAACCACCATCTTCACAAGAATGGAACTTCAATATCTCAAGCACAAAGAGATAATGAAGGAAAAAATGTGAAACATACTCTCCATTATTTTTACATAAAACACATATGTTTGGCGAGTCCATCCTCTTCTTTATAGATTTTCCATTATAATGTTATGTTATGAATAACTGGTTGAAGAAATATATTCACCTTGGGAGTAAAGGATTTGCACCATAGATTAGCTCATGGGAAGACAACTTCCTCATCCTTGAAGAAAATATGGTAACCTGACTTAACATTATACTCTCCATCACTAGAGCTATCCAAAATCAACCCATTCTCCCTTCTTAAATTAACTATATGCATCCCACTTAATGATTCTTGAAGGGAAACCACACACTATCTTTAAATGTATCACTTAAAATATCATACTCTAGAGTTTTCCACCTATAAACACCCACCCGCTCTTCAATATAATCATTGAATTTTCCACCAAATTTATTTCTGAGCATATCATGAACTTGATGCCAACTCTCCATGCTACTAAGAAGAGAAGTAAGGAACTAACTAACATCCCAAAAGGAGATCTATCACTTATTCCCAATTTCCATCCGATCCTATTAAAAGAACATTTCTAAATTTAAGAAGAAAGTTCTAAAAAATAGTACTAGTTTGGGAGGTTATCGAAGGATATAAGATCATTGGGGTTTTTATTTCTCATATACTTAACTTTCAAAATTTATATTCTAGAATTATGATCCCTCATATACCTCCAACCCAATTCAGTGACAAAGCCTTATTCATAAAATTAATCATTTTAATTCCTAGCCCACCCAACTTATTTGGAAGGAAAACTTTTTCCCGTGCAACTAAAGGGATTCTTGATTGTTGCTCCATCCCACTCCGAATATTTTATTTTATGAAATTATTCAATTTTATCCATCACCCAAGAAGGCATCTTGAACATGGACATCAAGTAAATTGGAATATTTTGTAAGAAAATCTGAATCAACAAGAATTTTTCCAATTGAGATAATAAAACAACTTTCCATCCAACTAATTTTCTTTAAAACCTATCAATCGACCATTCCAAACTTCTTGGGGATTCTCAAAACAAAATTGTAATACCTAGATCTAAGGAAGGAAACTAATTTATCTTACATCCCATAATATTAGAATTTTTTTGATGCCTCATCAAAGGATTATGCAAAAATAAAAAAATATCTTATGAAAGTAAATTAGTTGTCTCATGGTCATTTTTCATAGTGTTCCAAGATCATTTTGATTTCCTTGCCTCAAAAACCAAATATATAACTAGTAACATAGTATCATCCACAAATAACTAATGAGAAACTGGTTAAAGAGTGGATGGAGTATGATTTAAACCCCTAAGTATCTTGTCCAAAATAGCGGTGGATAGATCTCTACTCAAACTTTTAGCCATAATGATAAAAAAAAGAGATAAAGGATAACCTTATATCAAACCTCTACTACTACTAAAATAACCATTTAGAGAGACATTAACTAATATTGATAACATTGGAGTAGAAACACATTCCATAATAATCCCTTTGGATATAGAATTGAAACTAAACCTCTCTAGAATATTGTTGATAAATTTCTAGGAAACTCTATCGCGAGATTCTTTCATGTCTAACTTAATGATCATACCAAAATTATTCCCTTTGTCCATAGAATGTATTGTTTATGAACCAAGGTTATTCCATCATGAATTTGTCTTCCACCAACAATACCCCATTCCTATGAAGAAATCAAATTAGAAAAGAATGGTTGAATTCTCATGACTAAGCTTTTAGTAAAAATATTATAAAGAGAATTAGTTAGTGTAGTCACAAAATCATGCACTTTAGACATTTTATTTATCCTGGTCTCATACTACTATTTAAAAGGTTCTTGAGTGAAGAAAGTACTAATTAACCCCCATCCTTTGGCCATCTTGTTTATTTTATTTCATAATTTGTGACCTATTACACCCATATGCCCAGCCATTTCTAGACATCCCGCATCATTTTAGCCTTGGCTGGGGCGCCCAAATTTAGTACTGGGGTGCCCATGGGCGCCCTGGTCCCACTTGACAGTGCTGTGATCCTTTTAGCACTTTTCTGCCACTATTTGGGTCTCTTCTAGCCATTTTTCATATTTATATTTCTTGGGGCTGGCCTTTTTGGGGTTAATTATGAAATTAGAGCAAGAGAACCTTATAAATATAAAGTTATGAGACCATAATGAGGTACCTAGCATCATACACTACTATCACTACATCTAGAGTTGCATCCATCTATTGCATTGGAATCCACATAGCTTCATCATCAAGGCACAAGATATGACATCCACATCACACTTCATAGGGGGAGATATTCTATTTTATTCCATGCACACACACAATTACATTTTCTACATTTAGCTATTGCTTGCTACTTCACAAAGTGTGACTAGCACAAGAGCACCTAGGGCACGACATGCACACACACACAAGAACTATATTCAGGTCCAAAATGTAGTGCAATGCTTAGTGAGTAGGCCCATTGTTATGGTAGATGAGGTCAGTCTGACCCATTCATTCTACATCTTTATTTTTTTAGGGTTTTGATACTTCTTTTTGGCATTTTGTAGGTTATTTCTTCCTCTTGGAATATTTGGAGCGATCGTCATAGCATAAAAAAAAAAATTTATATGATAGGTAGGAAAAGTTTTAGATCACCTTCTAACCATGTGAGCACTAGTTTAAGACATTTTTCCTAGACCAAGGAACCTAAACTGTAGACCAGGGTGCCCACAGGCACTCCGCACCTCCTTCAAGCGCTCTAGTCTAGCTACATCATCTAGATCTTTCCTTTTTGGCACTTTTGCACAATTGTTCTTGCTTTTTGAATTTTTGTGCATCACTGTGACACGGTACAACATGATTCTATTATTCAGCTGAGTTATTTCCTTTCCCTTCTTGCACATTAGGGTTTTTAATTTCATTATTTTATTTACTTATCTCATTTACATGTTGTCTTAGTACACTTATTTGTTACATTTATATGTCCTCCTAAATTAGATTAACTATACTTTACTACATTAGTTAGTTAATTTTGGTCAATCATTTTGGTGAACCCGATCGTTTCAACACTACCTTTTGACAATGTCATCTCCCTCTCATGTTATGGCTCAATCCTGTTATCCCACCTTTGAAAAAACTAAATTCACGGGCATAGTTACTATTTTTGCTAATTTCATGTAGGTGCGTACTCAACATCCTCCTTACTTTGTCACACCTAGGGTTGAACCATCCATTAATGTTGTTACTATTCATCATACTCATCTTAATCCGCCTACGGCTCCACCCATGTCTATTCCCCCATTCATTACTTTAGTGCCTCCTACTAATTCTAAGGGCTATGACATCATTGAACAACTTAAAAATATGCCCACTAAGGTCTCTCTTAATGACCTATTGTATAATGCACCGAATGTTGCAACACACTAGAAGTTGCCCTTCATTCACCACATCTCTATCATGGTTATTTTCACACTACGACATCTTATGGATTACGTGTTTTTCATTTGATGGTTTTGTTGCACGTTCCCCTCATGACTCTCCCCTCACACTTGGACAGTCTTGGCTTGATTATATTAGCGGTACAATAAATGCTCATCGCTCCTTGCTCACATTTCCCATGCCTTTTGGCAATATCTCTATTCTTAGTGATTCTTCTCCTGCTTATGTTCCAAATATCTCTCATTGGCATGCTCATGGTTTCCCACGATCACCTTTATCGATGAATAATATACAATTAACATCTACAAACTCCACCATAGCGGGTCCCTCCATAACCCTACCCATTCTATAGTTTATCATGTTTCCAATGCTGCCCCGATAGGCTTTGATCACGATAATGATGATTTTATTGATAGCGGTTCATAGTCATCTTTTCTATCACACATAATTAGGGGGCATGACCCTCTACCTTCCCCTACCTAGTCTTAGCATAGTCACAATCATCACCTTTTACATTCTTATACATTCATATCCTCACATTTGGCATATTCATCATATATTCTAGTGTCATTACCCGATGACACACTCTTGTGCTTCAGTTCACACTTGACTATTGAGGGATTATTACTACATTGAACCCCACACACTGCACCATAGGTATTACACATTACACTTCATCATACATTATGTGTTATACATTCTACAACATTTCATCATTTGCATCTCTTCACCTCATACATCATGATAATTGAATACATCTACATACTATACATGCTAGGCCGCATATTTTTCATATATATTCTACTAGTCTTCATCATATAGGAGTCTACCATTACATTCCTATTTATCTACATACACTACATTTCACTTTCTACATTACACTTTACACATCCTACACATATTGTATTTCCATTTTACACATAGCATATCTACACATTACATCCTTACATATACCACTCATCATATGGTTAGTTTTTATCCTTACATACACTACATTGTCTTCTCGCACGCTGCACTCACTAAATAATGATGCACTTTAGTTCCTCGGTCCATACTCGACTGCCGAGGGTTTACAAATCAAATGGACCCTACCTTCACCACACATTTACTATTCTACCTTGCATCATGTGACATTACTAGTTTAGTGACATACGCTTTAGGCTAAATCGTCACCTATTCTATCATCTTGTAGTGGTATACACCTTAGGTTACATCACCACTCCCTACTATTCATCCTGTAGTGACATACACTTTAGGCTAAATTGTCACCTATTTTATCATTTTGTAGTGGTCTACACCTTAGGTTACATCACCACACCCTCCTTACACCTTATAGTGATATATGTTTAGTGCTAAATCATCACTCATCCATTCATCATGTAGTGATATACACTTAGGGATAAATCATCACTCCACATTTCATCTCATCATGGTATATGCTTAGGATATAAGGTCCCCACACATTTATTCTATGTGTTGCATATAATCACCCCTATGCATATACACATTTCCTCATAGCTCAATAGACATGATATATACTACTTGACCATTTTACGATGATGCACTCTCGTTTATTGTTCATTCTTGACTGCTGAGGAGGAAAAAATGAACCTCACTGCATACATTTCTATTCACTCAAGGGGCATACGGATCCTATCATTCCACCTTGCATTTGATTCCATCCATACACAACATATTACATACTATGGTTGTTGATATTCTTGCTTACTTTTACTTGTTTATGGTCACTTTATTACATATGCTGGTTTGATTACTTGTATGTCATTTATCTATATCATACACACATGTACATTCATGTCTTATTCTAGTTGTGATCGCAGATAGAAGTCTCTTACACATGACATAGATGTTCGCCTTCTACCCTTCCTACTTTGGTCGTTGGGGAATCCACATATTTTTCTTTTACAGTGCTTTTGTTTCATTTCGTACTTAGCACCTTACATTAATTGCTTGTACATGATTTTGACATACTATTTATCTTTATAACTTACTAACAATGCTTCATGTGCAACATTTAGGATATTGGTTTCCACACTTATTTGTTACATTGTCTATCATTGTCATTTACCATTATTTGTTATTGTTTGTGGGCCTTTCCCTATGTTTGGTGTGCATACTTGTTTGTTGTTTATGGCCATGATGGATTTGAGTGTCTTATGACATCATGAGTGATGTCCCATGTTTGCAACACACTTTGTGTGGCATACTTGTCTTCTTACATGTTTACATTACCTTGGTTGGTAGCTTACACACAGTTTATATAGCTTATACATTATTTTCTTCATGCATGTGTGTTTACACTTATCTTTGGCTAGCCTTCTTATTTGTGCATGTCTTGGTTTTTACCAAGAAATTTTATGAGTACATGTGGCTGGCCCTCTTTTGGGGCCACATGTCTCCTATCAATGACATCACATGCACCCCCAAAAGGGGGGGCATCATTTAGGGGTTTACATACTAACACAAAGATTCTACATCGTTTTGATTCAATTTATTTAGTGAGTGGGTTCAGACCAGACTATGAACCCCATACACAATGAATTTTACAAGACACGGTGTCCTTACCATTTTGGGAAAAGTTATAGGCTTGGAGGAAACATAACATTTCCTCCCTACACTAGTTCGACTAGTGGTGTCGATCACCCAAAAAACCAGGACAATATAGAGATCTCTTTACACACATTTTAGAAGAAGTGGTTAGAGCTTGTAGGACACAGAGAGAACTTCCTCCCTACACTTCTTTAGATAGGGTGACATGTGATTGCTCAAAAACATGCAAAGACAGGATATCCTTCTACACTCTTACTCTCGACATGGATCAAGTGCACATGTTCCATTTACATTTACATTTAAATTTACGTTTTCCATTTACATTTGCGTACTTTACATTTACATACACATGCATCTTTTACATAGTGTTTTTACACTTACATACATACATATTTTACTACTTGATCATTTTCTCCTTGTAAGATCGGCCGCATGAGAAACAAGCGGTCAAATGGTGGAGCACACTATAGCACACACATCAAAATTTTATAGAGGTACACTACACTATGCGAAAACAACACACTCGTTTTCCCTAGGTTCACTCTCATCACTTTTTATTTTTGTATTTTTCATCTATAGTTTCCATTCTCCTCCATATTTTTATCATTCCATGCTTTTGTCTAGTCCTTGAGCACACTTCTACTACACTGTTCATGGACATCAGGTACCAATCTTTATCTACTTTATGTTACCAAGATTTTCACTCACCAACATAAAGTGGGGGAAAAATGTAGTCACAAAATCAAGCACTTTAGACGTTTTCTTTATCTTGGTCTCATACTATTATTTAGAAGGTTCTTGAGTGAAGAAATTACTAATTAACCCCTGTCGTTTGGACATCTTATTTATTTTATTTCATAATTTGTGAGCTATTGCACTCATATGCCCAACATTTCCATACATCCCATGTCATTTTAACCTCGGTGGGGGCACCAAAATTTAGTCTTTGGGGAACCCATGGGCACCTTGATCCCACTTAGGGGCACCCTAATCCTTCTAGCTCTTTCTTGCCACTTTTTGGATCTTTTCTAGCCATTTTTCATATTTATCTTTCTTGGGGTCAGCATTTTGGGGTTAATTACGAAATTGGAGCAAGAGAACCCTATAAATAAAAAGTTATGAGACCATAATGAGAGACCCAACATCATACACTACTATAAATCCATCTAGAGTTACATCCATCTATTGCATTAACATCCACATAGCTCCATCATCAAGGCACAATCTAGGACATTTGCATCACACTTCATAGGGGTGGGATTATATTTTATTCCATGCACACATAATATTAAATTTTATACATTTATCTATTACTCGCTACTTCAATAAGTGTGACTGACACAAGAACACCTAGGGCACGATATGCACACACACCGAACTACATCTGGGTCAAAATGTAGTGCAATGCTTAGTAAGTCCACTATTGTGGAAGCTGAGGTCACTCCGACCCATTCATTATGCATATTTTCTTTTTAAAGGGTTTTGATACTTCTTTTTGGTCTTTTGTAGGTTATTTCTTCCTCTTAGAATATTTGGAGCATTTGGCGCAATAAAGAAAAAATTAATACGATAGGCAAGTAAAGTTTTAGATCACCTTTCGACATTGTGAGCACTAGTCCCGGACAGTTTTCCTAGAACAAGGCACCCAAACTGTAGACCAGGGTGCTTAAGGCACCCCAAACCTCCTCCAAGTGCTCTATTCTAGCTACATCATCCATATCTATCCTTTTCGACACTCTTGCACAATTGCTCTCGGTTTCTAAATTTCTATGCATCACTACGACACATTATACATGAGCTTATATTATTCCGCTAAGTTATTTCCTTTTCCTTCTTTCACATTAGGGTCTTTAATTTCATTAGATTATTTACTTATCTCATTTATATGTTGTCTTAGTACACTTATTTTTTGCATTTATATGTCCTCCTAGATTAAATTAACTATACTTTACTACATTAGTTAGTTAATGTTAGTTAATCGATTAGACTAATAGGTCTAAAATCCTTCATATATTTAACACCACTTATCTTGGGGATAAGCACAATAAAAGTGTTGCTAATCTCCTTTAGAATCTTTCCCCTTGAAAATAATTCATTAGTATCTTTTAGAATATTTGAATTGCAAATATCCCAAAGATATTTTTGATAAAATTTGGCGGAAATCCATCATGCCCCGGTGAATTGTCCCCCTTGAGAAAAATACCAACCCCCTTAATACTTCCATGTAGACACTAGAAGAGATAATCAATTCATCCTTTCCCCTATTTCTATATCCATCGGAATATTTTCAAGCAAAGACTCCATTGTTGCTTCATTCATTGGACCTTCCCATTAAAAATATTCTTAAAGAAATTAACAACTATTAATTTAATATTTTAGAAATATGAACTAACCTCTCCATTCACAAGGAAAAGTTATGAAATCTTGTTAGAACTCCTTTACTTAAGGGTGTTCATATGAAAACCTTAGTGTTTATATCCCCTTCTTTAAGCCAAATAGCTCTAGATTTTTTCCTCCAAAATTCTCTTTATAAGCATTAAGTGAATGAAATTCACTAAGTTAATATTTCTCCTTATAAACACTATTTACATCCATCCCCTCCACCCCCACCAAATCTTCTATTTTTTAAAATTATTCCTTTAAATCCTTCTTTCTTTCAAATATATTACCAAAAACTTCCTTGTTCCAATTTTTGATATTTTTCTTAACATTTTAAATTTTCTTTACAAAGGAATAGATAACAATACCTTTAATGATGATATTCCAACAATGATTAATACATTCTTCCAAATTTGTATGCCTCATCCACATATTTTCAAAATTAAATGGAGACAAAGCCACTTTCTTGAATGGATCCATGAGAAGAGAAAGTGGGTTATGGTCTAAGACAATTCTCGGAAGAGTCGAAAGACATAGGTCACAATTGATGGACCACCCAGATGAACCTAAAATTCTATCTAAATTAATCTAGATATTATTGTCACCCATTCTCCTATTGGAATAAGTATAAGAGGTGCCTCTGATTTCAACATCGAGACAATGAATTGTCTAAAAGGAAATCAACAAATTCTTCCATGCTTGCTAAGAATTCCGATCTGCCCCCTTTCTTCTCCGAAGGAAAAGAAGGAATGTTTGAATCCATAAAAATCACCCATTCCATATTAAACATCATTATTTGAACTTACTTAAGTCTTTCTAAAGTTTTCTCCTACCCTCTGAGGAGTTAAGTGCATACACATTTGAGAGGATCCAAACTGCATAATTTGAAGAGGAATATAACAAAATAACTAGATTATTTTTGTAGCCAAAAGGAGTTCACCTTGAAAAATATTCGGGTCCTAAAAGGTAGCAATATCTCCCGAAGCACCATTAGAGTTAGAAATGAACACTGAAGCTCTTCTCCAAACTTTCTTTTTAACCTCTTGATTAATTGAATAAATTATTATTTTTCTTGTAAAGCCAATATATTAAAATTACTACTTCTTTTCAAATCTTTGAAATTTTGATGTTTACTACTATTATTTAAACTTCTTATATTCCAAGATACTAACTTTATTTATAATTATTATTAATGTTTTTGAGTACTTATCTAAATTCGATTGAGTACCATCCATAACGACTTTTTCAATACTTCTTTCCGAGTCCTTTGAAGCCTTTGTATTTGCCTTTCCCTTTCTACTTCTTACATGTACTTTATAAATTTTTTTGAGCTCCTTGTTGACATCATCTTACATTCTTTGGACCAAGGATTTCATGCTCTAGGATGGAATATATTCCACCTTCACTTATTTATCTTTTTTCCCAATGGAACAAGGATTTTTTCCTTTTTAGGATTACCCTCTACCCGATTAGTTTGATAAACGAATTCATCTTCCTCTAAAAATGGGACACCCTCTTCACCAATTTTTCCAGGACAGAAAAAGGCCTCTTTGTAACCTTCGGATGTTATTTGTTATGATGTGGAGCTTGTTTTATGTGTGGAAGTGTTGAATATTACACACTAAAAGTATTGTACACTCTCCATAGTATTCTCACCGGGGTTCGAGGCGCGGACCCCTGCTAGCGAAGTGCATCTCGAAAAAAATAATTGGCCCTAAAAAATGTGCACGATACTTTGGGAAATGTGCTCTTATCATATGGGTGGTATTTCTAACCCATAGGTTTATGGGGTAGTTTTGTCCCATGGTTTGGTACCTCTGATATTGTAAAATTGCTTAAGCAATTTTGCCTATTGATGTGATTTTGTGCATATGGTAGGTGAGAGATAATATTGTAGATGTGAGAGTTCAAGTGTGAATTCAAGACAGGTTTGTTGATCACATATTCAAATATACTTGGGTATTGTATTAAGAGAAAGAGGTGGCTTGTAATAAAATCTAAGTAAGTGATTCTTGGTGGAAGTAGCCCAAATTGGGTGAACCATGTTAAATACTATCTCTGTGTTGTGTTCTTTTATTTTTACACTTTTATTTTAGATCTGTGATATTTTTCTACATATTAGTTTCTACTACTGCAATTATGTGTGGGATTGTTCCATATATTTTATCCCTTATTTCCTAACATTATCATCAAAGGAATCGTTATCATACTTGGTCATCTCTTATTTCTTTTCTTTAGGATCTTCTTCTCAATACTTAACATTATCACCAAGATTATTCTTCCGATCCTTCACAACAATAGGCTCCAAAATCGTAGAGATTTATTTCTCTTGAGTCAAATAAATGTTATCATCTATTTCATTTAGAACATTCTCCCTTTTCATCAACTGATCACCTTTCAAATTACCTTCTTCCGGATCCTTAGGTGCCCATATATATTGTTCCTTATTTTCTCGGGTTCCCCACCTTGAACTTACACACTCTAGCCGCATGTCCAATCATGTGAAAATAGTGGAAATTTATCAACGAGTGATCATACTCTATAGGATGATTCCATAGTCCCAATTTATATTTTAACTTAATATAACTAGGAGAGGATTTTCCACTTTGGCATTAATAGAAAATATGGCCTAAGTAAGTCTAGATATTGATTTAGTAGATCCATAAAAAGCTATAAGCATCCCTATAGAGTCAACAATACCCTTGAAAATATCTTGCTCCCAAAATTCCGAGGGTAATCCAGAAATCTCACCCATATGGCCTTACATTAATATATTCGATATCGGGGTTGAAACACGCATTTCATCTCTGAGGAAAAGCTCCGTATTACTTGGAAACTAGGGACCACTCCTAACACATGATTGTAGTCCTCCATAAGATTAAATTAAAACATAAATAAACCTTTAATCATAGACAAAATCTCTAAATTCCCTTTTGGTTTCCATTTTCTACAGAGCCCATCTTCTTACAACATCTATATTGGGGCGAGAACCTAAAAATCTGCCCACAAGAGCCATTTGATTTACGTGGTTAGGTCTATTAATCAAACAATATGAAATTTCCAAAAGGAAATCCTTCTCTTTGTAATGATTTAGAATTAGAGGTGCTCGGGATCCATTGAACCAAAAACCTACTCCACTATTATTTTTCCCTCACTTTTTGGACCACCGTGGCCCGGGTGATCTTCTGCGCACCGGGAAAATAAACTTGGAGTGTCATCTTCGTAGAGTATCTCAGTATCCATATTCTTTTCCCACCTAAAACCCTAGTTTGAAATTCCTTTTCCCTCTCATTCCCACTCTCCATCTTCAAATATTTTTAAATATAAAACAAAATTTTACTAACAAGGTTTTGTGATTTTTTGGATGATAAGAATGAATTAGAAAAGGAGGATGGAGTTTTTGAAAAATCCATATTTGTTGAATGTGATGATCGCATTGTGTTTCTTGTTTAGAACTTATTTATTCCTTGAAGGTTTAAATGTATTAGAACACACATATCTTAGTGCCGAATTAGAGGATGAATAAGATATATCATTTATATATCCCATAAAATTCTACAAAGAGGTTCCCACACTTACTAAAAGTTATAGATCATTTGATTTTAAAAAAGGAGCCCAATTAGGTTTAAAGTTATGTCGGAGAAAAATGAGGATTTTTCAGCACTCATGCTCACTTTAGAGCATAAGGAAGAACATAAATTTGAAAAAATCATCTCATGTACCCATTTAAACAATGCAAAAATAAATACTTTGGGGATATTATACAAAAATAACTAATTTAAAGATGGGAGGTGAGCCCCTAGAGTTCATTTTTTTCGCTTTCTTCTCTACTCATAATTTTGCCAAATAAATTTCATGGCATAATATCATAAGAAAAGGCAGCTACTTCTCTCAACTAGTTAGTGGATTTGTGTAAATTAACCATGTACATTGGTTAGAATAGTTTTTTTTTCTTTTGAAAAATAAGGTGGCCTCACATCACCCTACATTATTCACTTGATTTTGTGTATGGATTATATTTTGTATAAAAATTTGGTGCCCATTCTTGGAGGTTGTAGGTCCCAAGTGACTCAAAGAGACATGATACCAAGAAATCAATAAATAAATGAATTGAGCTCTATTAAATATTGAGAATGGTTTTTCTAGCTCAATTGAAGAAGTATTAAGGGGTTTACAAGATTTGAATGGTTCTAATCTAAAATTCATGCACAGTGGATTCCCAAGGCCACTAATTTCAACACATAACAAGAAATTGTCCCCTATGAGCTATTATAATGTTAAAATAACATGCCTCATAGATTTTGTGTTAACTTTGTTATCTTTTATGTAAAAAAACCCATAGTGCATGTTATTTTGGTCACCCCTCAAATCATATAAGCGTGTCCCACTTGGTGGCCACAAATATTTTAAAATTTAACTAGTAAATAAATGTTTAAAAATAATTATAAGACTTTATAAATTTAGATAAATCATGGATGCATTGCACCTTGGTATATTTAATATCTTAAAAAACCATGTTCAGTCATATATATGTGTTTGGTCATGTTTTGGTTGTGGGCCATATTTTGCTAAAAGTACAAAAAGTGCAAAAAAGTGGGACATAATTACATACTTTAATCCCTAAATAACCCATGTGTCTCACATTCAAATTTTTTTTCCTAAATAAAATTTAAGTTGAATTTAATGCATTCCCAATGTATTTATACTCACTCACAATAGGATTCAATGAGCCTAATTGAAATCAACAAGGTTATTAAAGATCATGAAGGTGGTCACATTGGTCACTTGAACTTGACTTAACATTCACAGGGCCTAGGACACATTATTCAACATTCTTAAAGAGTAAAATATCCCCTTTAAACCCATAAGATTTATAATTCTCTAATCGTATACTAGACACGACCCCTTAGAAAAATCAATTGGTTTAGTACCACATTAGAGAGTAGGGCCCCAAAAATTATTTTTATGTTAAAAAATATTATTTAATTGGAGCAGAGAAAAGGGAAGGCTTGTGGGAACAAGGTAGAGAATTATTTTGGTAGAGGGGGAAACATGAAGAAAATTTATTCCCACACAAGTTTATGACACATGTAAACATATCACAATATCTTAGTGCTTGGAGTGTTCAAATATCCCATGAAGTCCGAGTTGATTCTCGAGATTCTCAGCATCCAAGAAGATGACACATGTAATCATCTTGAATAGGTTGATACTATACATATGTCACTATGCCCTACTAAGAAATTAAGGTTAAGCTCATATGCATTAAAATTTGTTGAGTGGTACATTCAAAATAGGACACATGATGGGATTGAAAATATGGTTCCTCATTTACAATGTCGCAAACTACCAAGAGAGTAATAAGGAATCATGGAGCATGAGATCCTAGGATCGTAAAACATGTCACAATACCTAATTGGGATCATTATTAAGAGTCAAAGGTAGTAACACCCATTAAATCAAAAGAAGAAACATAATAGGTCACTTAGAGGGCCATTGAAACTATGCCACATGTTTTTATGTTTCAAATGGCTAAGGTAGAGCCATAATAATTAATTTCCTCATATATATTTTTACACAAAGATACAACTTGAGTGTTCTTGGGCTCATTGGAAATAACACGAGAATATATTTCATTTGGAACCACTATATGATCAAGTGTTTACATGTGGGGCCTGTATTTTGCACTTAACCACTCTGGATTTTGTTTTATTATTTGTGTATTTTTTGTGCAAACTTCAACAACTATTTGAGTTTTGGTTCATTATTTTGATCCCCCTCCACATGTTTGAAGTGTATATTGAATTCAAATGGATACTTAATGAGGAATTTAGAGGTTATCCATCCCTTCAAATTAGTCATAGAAGTTTGGGGCTCTTTGGAATGAGTAATAGATTGATATTTGGGTCACTCCAAAATTCAAAGGGAAGATTCATTCTCATATAAAATATTATGGGTGGGGATTACTATGAAATTATTGTTTTTGGTCCTTTTTCTCTCTTCTTGAACCTTTTCCTTATTATATAAATAAAGAGAGCCTATTTACACTCTTGATAGAAATGAATGTTTTAATGGTTCTATCTTTTCTACCTTCTAACTTTAATTGAGTATCTTTTACTTATTACATGTTAACATATTATCTTTTTATTTACCATGCATTTACATACTTATAGTATTAAAATTAGGTGCATTCGAATTATACAACCCCAATTTTCCTATATTCGAGCATGAACACCATTTTTCTTTATTTTCTCTCTTACATTTTTCTCTTGTGAGATATTATGTTAGTTTAGGGTAGTGTAAATTTAGTAGTAGTATTTATTATGAGAGCCAAATATTTCTAGAGGATCTCTTGCAAGTATCGAGTCCCACAAATGGTAACAAATCCCATGCCGTGTCTCGAATGTAGGTGCACTCTAAATAAACAAAAGTAGATGCCAATAGTAAGCACTACTACTTCCCTCATTACCAAAATTATAAAATCTTGATAAAAAATGGTCAAATTATATAAAAATCAACACCATCTCTAAACATTTCATATCTACTAATATCCCTTCATTCAATACTATTAATCATGTGAATAGAACTAAGATTCCAATATCCCCCAAAAAATATTTAAAATAAAATCCAAATCAACTCAAATGATTAGTGATATTTATTAGAGGAGACAAACCCGCCCTCTAGATTTATGTCCGAACAAATTCTAGCTTACACTCCAATTTTGAATCCCTAAAACAATATGGAGACTACTCCCATTAGAAATGGAAAATTTTATCCCTTATATGTCTTATTGTTCATAATAGGTTTAAAACTAAACACTTGCATGATAGATTTTAGAGCATAAGTAGTGTAATGCACACTAAGTTTTCCTTTCCCATAGGTTAAATCTTATAAATAAAACCATAATATGACATTCTATAGAAAACAAACAGTCTACTTAATTGGGCAGATCTAAGATTCCCAAGTCACTTTAACTTCCTACCAACACAATAGATCTTGGATTATTATATTGGTTACAAAAATACCCACCACTCATGGCTTGTTGTTGGGATAGGGATTTAAAAATATTTGGGTGGAAAAACACAATCAAATTGGTATTGTGCAAAAATTTATGTAAAAGGTGTAAAACCAAATATTGGAGCTTTTGAAAGCTAAATACAAAGTGTAAAATAATGGTGACCTAAGGCTGATATGATGTTTGAAAAAATGAGACATGAGACCTATATGATGATTGGAGAGGATATAAATGACCCAATTTTTTTAAGGTCCTAATGAATTTGAAATTGATGTCATTGATATTAAATACATTTGTCTAACATTTTTCTATATATTTTCATACACTTATGGGGAGTGGTGTGTAGATCTCGCATTCATACAAATCATATTTACCTTATATGAAAAAGTGGCTCGTTGCTTCTAATTTAAAACACATAAAAGAATTTATGGAGGATGTAATAAATGAATGAGGTAACCATCTCATATGATCATATTTGACGCCATTAATGTGTAGATTTGATATGATCAATGGATCTGCAAAACTTGATCAATTATTATATGCTCTTGATTGAAGTAAGATGGGTTTTTATATCGGGAGAGTCCCATAGTTTTCATTTAATTCACTTTATAAGAGGTTGGATGTCTTAAATTCAAATATTTTATGTTCTTTGTCTATTGCATATAAATTCTATCAAATTTTCTCTAGTCCAGACCTATGCAACTTTGTGCTTTTCAGGGAGACTCAAATTAGATATACAATCATGTGGCACCAATCTTGTGTTGCTATTAGGAGCAGTTTATTGTTCATGAGTCGGTTTTGAAAAATTGTATTCAAAATTTAGGTTATAGTTATTTGTGAGTTAATTTAGTAGTATTGTTAAATCTAATTCATTATACATGTTATTTTGTCATTAAAGTTTATAGTTTGTTCATATTTAAACATAATTCTCTATTAGTGTAAAGGTTCTTGTAAGGGTTGTTTAAGTTTCTAGATTTTTTCTAGATTACAATACATTATTTTAATGTTTATTAAGTCTCGAGTCAAAAGGAATGTGACATCAATATACGTTTGTTGGCGAGAAAATTTGTTAGGGACAAATTGGTCGTTATTTTGCTAATGCTCTAGGATTCTAAATCCTTCTACTTAATGGTGTAGCTGCCGTATGTGCATATGCGAGTAAAAATGAGTTTTATCATGGTGGGCTTTCGGTCGGGGATCCAACAGGGCACTCCACTAACCTGCGGCAAAAGCTTGCATATCTCGAAGAGAGGAATTTGCTAGGAAAGTGAGAAGGGAGTGAGAAAGTTAGAAAATAGAAACTAATGCTTTAAGTAGAAAATCGAGACTTGCATACACCAGATATAAATTTTATTAAATGCACTTGAATTTAGAAGAAATCAAATTTGTGTAATAACAAAAAGACAAAATAACGTTTAATTAGCAAACTCCTTAGTCAAAAAGGCTAAAATTCCTTCTTCCTTTATTGAAGCTCAAGAAGAAATTTACATAACATAGAAATAGAAGACATTTTTGAGTAGGGAAAATGGAAGAAATTTGTTATCTCTTTTCTTTCTTCACAAGAATATCTCTCTCACGAATTCACAAAAAACAGCTCCAATATCTAAGAAGTATAAGAATTTTTCTCAGAAGAATCTCAAATAAGGAGCTTATTACAATTTATAGAAGATAAGACAACTCTTCATCTTCCCAGTGACTTTTCAAATACTTTAATTTGACTTTAGATTGTTCATATTCCACTTAAATATTTAAGTCCCTTTTATAAAATCAAGGTGACTTAAATTTTACATTATATTTCTAAAGTCACTTAAAGTTATATTAAAAAGTGCAAACCTCAACGCAAAAATATAACATTGATGAGAGAGAGCATTGGGTGAGAAGAGAAGAGAGAGAGAAAGAAGAGGAAGAAGAAGAAGAGAGAAAGAAGAATAATTATGTAGAAGAATGAGCCGCTGAATGGATTTGATCTCACTCCCTGACTAGTTTCCACTTCGCACTCCTAAGAAGGCCTTTGTTCCTCCAAGATTTTTGCTTTGAAACGAGCTATTGCAGGTTCCACTTTGTCGACATGAGGAATGCAAATGCAGCCCAAGGTATTTGTCCATCCATCAGCCACACTATTGATGTCTTTGCACTTCCCGAACCATGATGAATGTTTCTTTGCGATAAGTGTAATAGAGGCCCAAATCTCTGAGAGGAAGTTGAGGGTATCCTTAGTGAAGGAAAATGGGTTGCCTACCTCTTTCTTGATGTATTATTCAATGGACCAATCAACTCATCAAGTTGTATCCTCACCTATTATAGGTACTCCAATTTTTGAGTTTTTGATTTACACTATCCTATAATTTGTATGATTGTTCCTCCTTTTCCTCTAGCTCTGTGATGGCCCGATTGATTGCCTCAAACCTGATTGCTAAGGCCCTCACCCATACACGTGAAAAGTCTTCTGAGGGAGTTTCAAATATCTTCCTTTTGATCAACTCCTGGTGATGAGTGCTTGCTCATTTCATCTACTATTGGGACCAAAGGTTCCTAATAGTCCATTTCTTTCTCCAAGTCCTCCTTGAGTGTCTGTGTCCTATTTTCTGTCACACAAATGTAAGCGAAGATTTTGACTACTTCTTGGAGCACTAAATTCCCTTTTTCAAATTGAGTTAATCCATTCATTATTCGCTCACCCCTGTATTATGAAATCGTGCGTCCTCCTGATGGATTCTAGATTGAAGCTATTGATGGGTGAAACTTCCTTAGTGGGAATTTTCATGACATTAGGATCAACTAGATGTTGCACATAGAATGACAGAGTTCACACTGTTCTTTTAGTTCATCAATCTTCTTCTTATACTCCTTATTCCTTGCCACCATACGAGTGGAAGATTGTTGATACATGTGCAAATCCCCTTCATGAGTTGCTCAAAGTCCTAGTTGGATCGTGCTCATCTCATAGTCAGCTGGTGTCATCTCATCCACTGGCTTGATTACCTTGGGCCGAGCTACTTCGATGTATTGATTACCTATTTCTCCACTATAAAATTGTGACGATGTATGTGCAAGATTTATTGATCTTTTTATTTTTCCAATGAGACAATCGCTGATACATCAGGGGCTTCCACTTGCTACACAATGTGGGTGTCAGGGACAATTGTTTCCTGCATCCAAGGAAACATCTCATTGAACTCAGGCTCAATGATAGGTGCACCAACAGTTCCATGTTCTAAAGGAGGAGGAAAATATTGAATGAGAGAGGCATGGGTGTCAACAAGAGGTGAAACCTCATGTGGTGGCTCGAAGATTGGATCTTGAACCATGTGTTATTCATCCACTTATGTTTCTATTACTTGGATTTTCTTCCTACATTTTTGTGATCAAGTCTTCCTCTCGCAGTGATGCATATGATTCTTCTTCTACCCTGGATTTCTTTAACGTCTTCTTGTAACGATAAGATTCCAATTTTTGTCCTTCCTTTTCGAACTTGCTCTGGAGTGTTTAGAACTGGAAGTCACCTCTATGAATTTTGAAGATGACTGATGGGAGGCTTGTTTCTAATTTGGGGAATTCCTCATGACCAGATGATCATGGTTCTCTTCCTTTGAAAAAAATTTCTCATTCTCCTCACTACCTTCTCAATCCATACCAGTTGATTGGAGGTAAAGGGGACATCTTGACTGCCATGTACTTAGAATCATACATCTTTGTCCCATCATCGTGTAAAATATCTTCATACCAGGAGAACTTGAATTTCCTCATCTCACTGATTGTCATCCTCATATGGTCCTTTTCATGCACTTCAAATTCATCAATGTAATTGGCCCAGTAGTCCTCAACTTGTGGCTCGTGTTACAATTATGGGACATAGAAAGAGTCATGATCTTCTCGGATGCCAAAATTAGGCTTGGAAATGTAGTAATGGAAAGTCAAATGAGTGAAGTCAACCTCTACATGAAATGCGTCATTTGAGCTCTTGCATGTGAATACCTCGAGAGAGATAGGAAATGGAATCAACTTCTTCCTCCTGATTCTAAGCTTGTTATTCACTTGAATGATCTGTCTATAGAGCTCGAACAATACAATTTGGTCACTAAGGTACTTAGGCAGCCTTAGTGGAGCTTGGTCGAAGCCAACAATTCGTAAGTAGGAGAAAGTCAAGAATTATATGAAATAAGAGCCATATTTCTTGATCACGGACACTTCTTGTGACGACATCCTAGCCTCCATATCTCGTTCTAAGCTTCAAACCACAGACATTATGAATGCATCATTCACGTGAGAAAAATGCCTATGGATTTCCTCCGTCACCAACTGTGGAAGTTTTTTGAATGCAGACACCTTGGCAGTAATGTTTTGTGTGAGATCCAATCCTTTGAATGATCTTGAGCTAGCGAGGAGATAGACCAAGTAAGAAGGCATGTGGAACTTCCTCTTCATGGGTACTTGGAGAAGTTGTAGATGGAGATTATCATTGATGATCTATCCCCAGTCAATTCTCTGCTTTCCTTTTGTCACCGTCAAGATGAAAAGGCCCATCCAGCCATGGAAGTCCCTTGTGTTTGCTTTTCCCATAACTCTACTGAGGAGAGTGATGGTATCTGAATATCCTTCTCGGAACTCACACCTTGGAAGGTTCTTAGGAATCCTTGAGGGCTTTCTCCTGTTTTCAACCACGAACCAAGTACAACCCCTTGCACATATGCATCCATCATTTCCCAATCATGTAAGGCCCTGTCTTTTGAGATGACGACCATGTTGGGTGATGTCGATATCTGCAGAGAAAGTGAGATGGTTCTAGGGATAATGACCACCATTGTTATACCATTGTCGGCTCAGATGGTTTGTGTTTCGGGCTCATAGTGGTGAGAGCAGGCTAGGACCAACTCAAGACTTTGGATAGACACTGGGTGTCCTGCAACAATGAATAAGCCACTAGTGAATATATGATCTTCAATCTTCTTTCGGTCTTTGGTTGTCATGTGAGTTCTAAGGTCATTCGGTCCATGTACAAGACATCATTGTCTTCTATCTCATACTTGTAGGTGAAGGGTTGTGTGCTAGTTTTTGTCCTATCCACTTCTACTTCATGTTTTCCTTAGAAATAACAACTTACTATTTTTAGTAAGTATGAAAAAGCAACTCCCTCAAACCTCAACTGAATGTTGCAACTCGATTTCCCTTTCTCCCTACATTCCTCACTCCTTCTGGATCAACTTTCTATTTTTAGTAGGTGCACGTGGGACTACTTACTATTTTAAGTGCCAAAATTCCCATTCTGTTGAATTCTCAGTTGCAGTGCGTCTTTAATATCTCTGTCTCCTTCGCAAGTTATTTTGTTGATGACTTTCCCGAATAGCAATCCCCTATGTAGAAGACCTGATATTTTTAGAAAGTGGGATTCTGGATGTCGAATTGATGTGGAACAAATTTTTCTGATATGGGTTTTTTCCCAATATCGCCCCTCTAAAATTTTAGACTTACCCACTCAAAAGTTTAAGAGATTTTAAACTTTCAATTTTTCGACCAGACGAAAGGCTTCCTGACACGACAACCATTAATGGACCTCAAAATTGTAGGTCTGGTTTTCTCCTCTATTTGTGAAAAAAATTATATTTTTGATATGGGTTTTTTCTTCTTTTGCTCCATGTGAAATCTCGATTCGATTCGATAGCCGTTTGACGGGAAATCCCACTTCTTTCTTCGTTGAGCCATAAAGAACATTTCTTCATTATGAATGATTTATGGCATGAGAGGAGAGTTTGAAGGTATGTTTTTATGGTTTTGGATAGAGGAATGAATAGAAAAAAATGGTTCGTCAATCCGTGCATCCGTTTGCAATATTTCTCCAAATTTTGATTTTATGGCAATGGGGATTTTCTACTGTTCTTCTTCTCTGTTCTTCATTTCTCCTTCTTAACTTGATGAAAAATCCTTTTGAGACCTGAATATCATCATGGGAAAGGTATTTTAGTTCCTTGGTTGAGCTGGTTTGAGCATTGGCAATGGCGGAGTGATGGTAGAAGGTTGCAAAGAGTGTGTAGATATGGTTGTGCATAGGAATGTTAGAAGTTAAACGCGGGAAACAAGTAAGTATTTAAAATTTTAAAATTTAGATGAGAAGGGAGATGGGTGAATTTTTCAAGGTTTTATTTCCTTGACATGTGAGGGACGTAAGGGACATCAAATTCCACGGTGAGCAAGGTGACGACATGTGGTGAGGATCCGACGACAGGGAATAAAAGCTAGAAAATCAGCTTTAAAGCACTGAAGGGCTGCAAGCGGGTCATATGGGTGATCTGAAGTCTCCCTTAGGAGGATGGGAAAAATTTCAAGGTTTTATGTCTCAGACCTATGAGGGAAATCAAATTACACGATGCTTCAAGCTAACACGTCGCAGAGATCTAACAACAGGAATTTGAGCTCCCACAAGCACCCGGGGGTTGAACTGGCGATCCTGGAGGTTACATGACGATCTAGAGGTCATATGGGGCTGGGTGAATTTTTCAAGGTTTTATATCCCTGACCTTGAGGGATGTTAGGGATACAAAATCTGTCCAAGATCCCGGAGTTGACACGTGTCCTAAAATTTGGCTAATCTCGAATTCGCTCCAAGAGGATAACTTGAAATGATGATAACTTGAGATCCCGATGGAATTTTTTGATGAAATTTTATATGATCCTAACTGGAAATTGAATTTTTAATCCAATGGTAGGCTTATTAGGTCTTTATTATTCCATTTTATCCATGAAAAAATGGTTTTTTTAATTTGGTACTCTACTTATACATGAAAAAAACCGCTTATAGACCTAATTCTCCTAAGTGTTGTGAATTTTTTTTCACAATATTGTAGGGATTGGAATTATATTTCTGTCGATGTTTACTTTTTCTCATAAATCCATCCAGAGCTCCCATAATCAACTTTAGAAGTTCAACGACTGCTTTTTTGGCCTCGTGCATACCTAGGCCTATGAACCCTAATTTTGGTGAAACTGCCCCAACTTCTCCGAGTCCTTCTAGAATATTCCTTAATCAATTCCATGATGTACCAAGGCCTTTGAATCACCTCCACACCCATTTTGGATTTTCTGCTCCACTCCATGGGGTTGCTCCGGTTTATGAAGGCCGGTGATAGCCCCGCCTTCCCACAACTACACCGAAGCTTGCAACTTTTAATGAACTCCTAAAATCACCTAGGGGGATGAGATAACGTTAATCGGGAGGTCACTTGGACTGAATGGACATACCCGGGGTGTCTTGGAATGATATGACTTGAAAGAATTAACACTTGTCATGCTCGAAAATTGTTAATTTCCTTGTTGCACATTTGTATGACAACAAGGTTGTTTATAGTTTTGTGTATGTCATTTTTATATAAAATGTTAATAAGTAATTCTATATTCATGATTAACGTCATGTGAGTGTCTATAGTTAGTATTATCTATCATTTATTGTCAAATATGTTATTTGTAAATAGATGTATTTTTGGATGAGTCCAAAATCTAATGTGTACATGAAAATCAAGGGGAGTTCTCTTATCATAAATGACATGCACAAAGGTTTAAAAACCATCCTTACTAAGAAAATAACTAAAAAAATTTGGAGATCGAGAGGCATTGGAGGAAGGAGGCTAAATAGTGCCTCTCATTAGCCACTAATAATGAGGTGGCATTTTGTTTTGGTGGCAATTTATATATTTTCAGTTGTGTGTGTGTGTGTGTGTGTGTGTGTGTGTGTGTGTGTGTGTGTGTGTGTGTGTGTGTGTGTGTGTGTGTGTGTGTGAATAATAAAAAAAAAGATCATGTTTGTAATTATAGTATTTTCACTTGAAGTGTTGTGATATGGCATGGAAGGTGCATAAATGTAAAAATAGTTATATAGGAGGGTAGTTGACTACAAAAACCTCTAACTTGTAGTGATCCTCTATTTGTTGTACTTAGTTGGAAGATGGTTGACCGATGATAAATTTATTAGAATTGAAAGAGGGATAATTTCTCATATGTAGGTGATCATGAACAACAAGATCTAAACAACAATATGAAAACCTAAAAGTATGTGGTGGCATACGATTATGTTTTCAGTGCTCCTTGCCCCATGCTCACACTAAAGGGGGAATGCTAGATATATATTTAGTTTGAACATATATTGTTATAATAAATAATATGTGTTGTAAATGATTGTTACGAGAGTAAAAATTATGCTAGATTAAGAGAGAATGTATAGAAAGAAATTATTATGAGTTGTTAATAACTCGTCTATATTGAGTGGAGTGGTTTACAAATATAGCTATATATTCCTTAATAATAGGAGATCCTCTCTATACATATTCATTATTGAATTGATTATTATATTGTGACTTTATCACCGTAGTTATTTCTAATAAATCTCATCCCAAAATAACGATTGTCTCCCTATCCTTGGAAAAAGTAAAATTTTCCATTCTCTTATAAGATCCAACCACCAAAACCAAAAACACTATAGAGCATAAGGCACCACTTCTAGGGATGATTAAATTCATCGAGGATATGGACATAAAGAATCTAAGAGCTTAAGGTGATGCAAAGTTAGTAGTCAAGTAGATGAGGAACCAATTCCAATGAAAAATTACCATTTGAAGCATTATTGAAATTTAGTCTAGGAATGTGTGGAGAACTTTAATTTTTTTGTTGATGCCATCACATGATGCAATAATGATAAATGTTATAATTTAGCGATACCCACTTCATCTCTCATCCATCACCATGGGTTTCAAATTGATAAGTCTATAATTAAGATGATGTTTCGAGTGTGTCAAACAATACATAGAATTGCATGGTATTGAATGTTGATTAGTAAAATATTTCATTCTTTGATAAGGCTTATAATTTCATTAAATTTTACTTTTAGAGAATTGATTCCTATTACAGGAATCCACCATACAAGAGGGAAATTAAAGTGAAGATGAATAATGATTAACTAAAAATGGACTATGTAGTATGGGGATAATTAATTTAAGCTATGAACAACCTGTAATAAAGTAAATAGATCCAAGTAAAAGGAAGTATGTAAAGATATGAGCAATTATGTAAAGGGAAATGATAACATTAATGTGTAATAAGGAAGAGGAAAGACCTAAGATGATTCGACGAAGTGACGAGACTCTGCTGCAGTGTGACCGAAAAATCGGGGAAGTAGGTATGGGCATGCGTAAGTCCCGAAAAGGGTGGATTTGGAGGATTTGGATGGACTGGAGTGTCAGAGGAGGACTAGGACACATGTGGGCACTTTGGTCTATAATCTTGGTGCTCTAGTCTGTGTAAAATCTCTAAAAATGATCTTCACTAGTTTGGCAGATGGTCCAAAACCCTCACTTTGTTTGTCACATCAATTTCGTTGTCCCATGCTAGATGTTGTCAATACTCTAAGATGAAAGAAAGACCTATAATACCCCAAAACAAACATCAAACCCTAAAAATAATAATGCATATGAAGGGGTCGAATGACCTCAGCTACCACAATGGTGGACTTACTAACTAAGTGTTGCACTACATCTCAGACCGATGTAGTTCTATGTGCAAGTGTGTGTGAACATGCCCTAGGTTGCTCTTGTGCTAGTCACACTTTGTGAAGTAGTGAACAATAACTATGTGTAGAAAATGTAATAGAATGTGTGCATGGAATAAAATAGAATCCCTCCCCCTATGAAGTGTGATGCAAATTTCCTAGCCTTGTGCCTTGATGATGGAGCTATGTGGATGCAAGTGATCTCCAATGCAATAGATGGATACAAATCTAGATGGAGTGATAGTAGTAAGTGATACTAAGTCCGTTATTATAGTCTCATAAATTTATATTTATAGGGTTATCTTGATCTAATTTCGTAATTAACGTTGAAAAGGCCAACTAAAAGAAAGATAAAGATGCAAAATGGCTAGAAAGTGCCCCAAAAATGGTGGGAAACTGTAAAAAGGATTGGGGTGCCCCTAGTGGGGGCATCCTCGAGCACCCTAGTACTAATTTGGGCACCCCAGTCAAGGCTAAAATGATGCGGGATGACAAAAGATGACTGGGCATATGGGTGCAAGAGGTCGGTAATGAAAAAATAAAATAAAACAAGATGGCCAAAAGATAGGGGTTAATTAGTACTTTCTTCACTCAAGAACCTTCTAAATAGTAGTATGAGACCGGGATAAATAATGTCTAAAGTGCATGATTTTGTGACTACATTTTGCCCCCACTTTATGTTGGTGAGCTGAAAGCTCGGTAACATAAAGTAGATAGAGATGCATACCTGATGTCCATGAAGAGTGTAGTATAAATACATCGAAGGACTAGACAAAGCATGGAATGAAAAAAGATGGATGAAGCATGGAAACTAAAGATGAAAAATGCACAAAGAAAAAGTGATGAGAGTGAACCTAGGGTGGAACACGTGTGTAGTGTTGTGGTGTGTAATGTACCTACATGGTTAGTAAAGCATGTGCTATCATGAAGTGTTGTTGTTGTTTTCCCTATTTGATTGCTTGCTTCTCATACGATCAAATCTGCAAGGAGAAAATGATCAAGTAGTCAAATATGTATGTATGTATGTATGTGTAAAAACATAATGTAAAGATGCATGTAAAAGTATGTAAATGTAAAATATGCAAATAAAAAGTGTAAATGGAGCATGTGTACTTGATCTATATCGAGAGAAATAATGTAGAAGGATATCCCGTACTACGAGTTTTTTGGGTGATCTCACACCACCCCGGAGGAAATGTTGTGTCCTCTAAGCTCTATCTGCTTCCTTGAATGTGTGTGAAGAGATCTCTATATCATCCTAGTTTTTGGGCGATCCGACACCACTGGCTGAAGTAGTGTAGAGAGGCACACCCATTGTAACCTCCAAGCTTGTAACTGATTCCTAGAATACCAAGGACACCATGTCTTGTAAAAGCTAATGTGTATGGGGTTCGTAGACTGATCTGAACCCACTCACTATATATAACCGAACTGAATTGGTGTAGAATCTCTGTGTCATGTATAGAAAAACCCCAAATGATGTCCCCCTCTTTGGGGTGCATGCGATGTTGCTGATAGGAGAATGTGGCCCAAAAGAGGACCAACCGCATGAACTTTGTAACTATGCCCTACAGGGGAAGGGAATGCACTTGGTAGAAACCAAGGTGTGTACAAACAAGGATGACTAGCCAAAACAAGTGTTAGTATAAAAACACATGCATGTAAGAAGACAATGTGTAATCTACGCAGACATTGTAAAAATTAACCAATCATAGTAGAGTAAACATGTAAGAAGACAAGTAAGCCACACAAAGCGGGTCACAAACATGGGACATCACTCATAATTTCGTAAGACACACAAGGCCATCATGGCCGCAAAACAACAAAGTGTGCACACCAAACATAGGGAAAGACCCATATACAAGAAGAAAACAAAGACATACAATGTGACAAACAAACAAAAGAAGTAGTCATGGAAACATGTAATCCTATAAAACAAGTGTTGCACATGGAACACCCGTTAGCATGTTAGAGAAATAACCAATATGTCAAAGTGTGAATAACCAAGTAATGTAAAGTGATAAGTACAAAATGAAATAATAACACTTAGAAGAAACGAATGTAGATACCCCCAACAACCAATTTAGGAAGGGTAGAAGTCAAGCATCTATGATGCATGTAAAATATTAGCATCTACGATCACAACTAGATATAGATGTGAATGTGCATGTATGGATGGTATAGATAATGACATATAAGATATCAATCTAACATGTGTAGCAAAGTGATCATGTAAAACACTAGTAAACAAGAGTAAATGTCCCCAAGACATTACAATATGGTGTGGATGGATGGAATGGAATACAAGATGGAATGATATGACCCACGTACCCCGAGTGAATGGAAATGTATGTAATAAGGTTCATTTTTTTCCCCTCGAAGTCAAGAATGAGTCGTAAACGAGAGTGCATCATCAAGAAATGGTAGAGTGGTGTATGTTGTGTCTAACATGTTGCGATGAATGTGTAAATGTAGTAGTAAGATGCAACCTAACGATGTGTGCGTGAAACCTATAGCCAAAGCATGCATCACGAATAGATGAATGTGTAAGTGATGTTTTAGCCTAAGTGTATATCACTATAATATGAATGGATGAGTGATGATTTATCCCTAAGCATATATCACTACAAGATGGATGAAGGGAGTGGTGATGTAACCTAAGGTGTATACCACTACAAAATTATAGAATAGGTGATGATTTAGCCTAAAGTGTATGTCATTAACCTAGGATTGTCACATGTGTGATGAGTTTAAGGTCCATTTGATTTGTAAACCCTCGGAATTCGAGTATGGATAGAGGAACTAAAGTGCATCATAGGGTAGTGAGTGCAGCATGCAAAAGACAATGTAGTATATGCAATGATAAAGGATGACCATGTGATGAAGAGAACATGTAAAAAAACGTCGTGCAGAATGCGATGGTAGATTTGTAAAATGCATAAAATGTAATGTATAACATGCAATGTAATACATGTAGATAGATGAGTAATGTAGTATGTAAAATGATGTAATGCTAGACTCATATGTGATGAAGACTAGGATAGTATGTAGAAAATGTATGGCATGAAGACGCGCAATGTATAATATATAATCTATGACTATGTATAGTATGTATAAATATGTAATGCGTAGGAGGAATAGGGTATGATAGTAAGCGCATGTATGATATAAGTATATGGTATATGTAAGAGGAAGACTAGTATGATGTATGATGTATGTATGATATGTAAATGTAGAATGTAGGGTGTATATCACGTGATGTGGGAATATATGCAATATGTAATGCCTATAGTGCAGTGTGTGGGGTTCATGTGTGGTAATCCCTCAACAATCAAGTGTGAACCGAAGCACAAGAGTGTGTCATCGGGTAGTGACGATGCTAGAATATATGATGAGTATTCCTATGCTAAGAGTGTGATATATGACTATGCAAGTATGGGAGGTGTGTTGATGCTAAGATGAGGGGAATGTGTTAGATGTTATGCCCCCCAAGTGTGTAAGATGATGATCTATCTGGGTATGGAAGAAAAATCATGCCATGGTGGCGGATGTGGCAACGAGTTAGGAGTAGTTGGCATACCAAAGGAATTTGTGGTAGGAAGAACAAATGGAAATTTCTTGTTGTGATAATGAGTATGTGAAATGGTGTATACCTCAAGAGGAGATGCGAAAGGAACAAAAGAAACAAGCTCAGGGTGATATCCAAGGCTGATCCTAGTGGATTGTGTCGGAATGGAAAGAGGTTATTTGACTCCTTTTGCATATTTTCCTAATCCATTTCCATTGAAACCATAGCGGCGTAGGTACGATACCTAGGGCCATACTATTCAAATTTAGGAGGAGAGGTGGCAAGTATGGGATTTTGGTGAATGATCAATAGTGTTGCAATAAACAAATGGATATGGATCTATTAATGCTTCATAAACCACACTTTGATATAGAAATTTAATACGTGCATGAAGGGTTGAAGGGATCGCGTTCATGACATGGATCCAAGGTTTTCCGAGGAGAATATTATAGTTAAGATTATTAGGCATGACATGGAATGGGATGGACACAATGCATGACCCTAGAGTAATGGGAAGTGTGATTATACCTAAGACCCGTTTAGGCACATTATCAAATCCATGAATGCAAATAGATGATGGGGTTAAGGAGGCTTCAGATAGGCCAATTTTCCTAAGAAACATGAGATTATAGATGTTAATGCCATATCCATTGTTGACTAAAGCGCACTTAACTCCTATGTTATTGATATAAACTTCAATATAAAGGGGGAATCATTACTTAAGATAGACCGAGAAGTGATTTCAGTAGATGTAAATGTGATATGCTCTTCATTGATAGATAAAGCAGTAGTAAACTTTGTGGTATAGATATTCGAGAGAGGTGTGAGGATGAATATAAGTGTTAGCTAAAAAGATCTGAGTTTATTTTGACAATCAAGATTATCATGAAAAAGGCATGGAGAGAGACCTTCATGGTGAAAGGACCCTAAGATAATGAGGTGGAGAAGAAGAGAGGATCTAAGAGTGCTTGAATGTCGGGTTCACCAAAATGATTAACTAAAAATGTACTAACTATGTAGTATGGGGATAGTTAATCTAAGCTCAACAAATCGTAATAAATTAAATAGATGCAAAAAAGAAAGTATGTAAATATATAAACAATTATTCAATGGGAAATGCTAACCCTAATGTACAATAAGGAAGAGGAAAGAACTCACCTAATTTGATGAAGTGACGGGATTGTGTCGGTGTGTGGAAAAATTAGTAAGCAAGAACAACTGTGTAGAAGTCCCGAATAGGGTGGATCTGGTTGGACTAGAGTGTATAGAGGAGGACTAAGGCACCTATGGGTGGTTTGGTCTGGAATTTGAGCACCCTGGTCTATGCAAAATATTTGAAACTTATCTTCACTGGTTCGAAAGATGGTATGAAACCCTCATTTTTTATTGCATCAACTTTGTTATTCTGTGCTAGATGTTGCCAATAATCTAAGATGAAAGAAAGACATACAAGACCCCAAAACAAACATCAAACCCTAAAAATAATAATGCATATGAAGGGGTCAAACTGACCTTAGCTGCCACAATGGTGGACTTACTAACTAAGCGCTACACTACATCTCAGACCCGATGTATTTTTATGTGAAAGTGTGTGTGAACATGCCCTAGGTTTCTCTTGTTCCAGTCACACTTTGTGAAGTAGCGAGAAATAACTATGTGTAGAAAATGTAATAGAATGTGTGCATGGAATAGAATAGAATCCCTCCCCTATGAAGTGTGATGCAGATGTCCTAGCCTTGTGCCTTGATGATGGAGCTATGTGGATGCAAGTGATATCCAATGCAATAGATGGATGCAACTCTAGATGGAGTGATAGTAGTAAGTGATGCTAGGTCCCTCATTATGGTCTCATAAATTTATATTTATAGGGTTATCTTGATCTAATTTTATAATTAACCCCGAAAAGGCTGACCACAAGAAAGATAAAGATGTAAAATGGCTAGAAAGAGCCCAAAAAGTGGTGGGAAAGTGTAAAAAGGACCGGGTGCCCTGGTGGGACCAGGGCACCCACATGTGTCCTAGTACTAATCTGGCGCCCACTCGAGGATAAAATGATAGAAGGCTGACTGGGCATATGGGTACAAGAGGTTGATAATGATGAAATAAAATAAAACAAGATGGCCAAAAGACGGGGTTAATTAGTACTTTCTTCACTCAAGAACCTTCTAAATAGTAGTATGAGACCGAGATAAATAATGTCTAAAGTGCATGATTTTGTGACAACAAATAATATGGGAAATACAATTGAAAGGGAATAAAATCCCAAATAGACTCATATCCTTGAAGGGGTTGATTGAAAATTATGATCAATACATTGAGAGGAAACTCTAGTGAGAACAAGATGGGCACACAAATTTTGAGAAGATAAATATAGGGGTATAACAACAACCTTGACTCATCAATATTAGAAAGTGCTAATCACCTAGGAAAGGAGAAATTTTTAGGCCTACTCAAAATCATATAACTATTCTAGCCTAGTTATATGTAGACCTTGAGTATTTCAGCCTTAGAACATGCAACATAAAATCCCACTTATGTCAAGATTTTGTCCATACAAACAAAAGTAATGACACTACAATCCTAAGATCACTAATACCATATTTGCAAAATTTTAGAAAATGTTATATGATCCACTTATATTCCCAATCCATCTCTCCACTTGGGTATCTAATATTTTTCCCGTAAGGAATTAAAATGGAGAAATATATATGTGTGTGAATTCCCATAATCTATAACAAATCTTCACTAAAAGGTAATTATCATTTTTGCATGATGGATCAAATGTTGTAGGTGATCATTGGTTTGCATAAGCTATGCATACTTGATGGATTTTTTTGGTTATAATTATATTGAGGTTGAAGATAAATACCAACACAAAATGAAATTCACAACACCATGGGAACATTCACATATGGAAGGAATGCTTTTGGGATCACCAATGTTGTAGTAAATTTTGAAAGAGAGGTGGGATTGAATTTTTAAGATATGAAAATTAAAATCATAGTTATATATCTTGATGATTTTATCATATTATAAAAAAGTGGGAGATCAATATGATCATTTGGAAAAAAATTGAGAGATGTCGAGCCTATGGTATTTCAAAACTCTCAAGAATTTTGTGTTTAACGTTATAAAAGGGATTCTTTTTGGGATGTTAATATTAAGCGGGGTCACCATTAGGTGGGCCACAAAGTTATTACATCTTTTAAATGTTTTTATAAAAAATATTATAAAACTTATAAGTGTTATAACTTTAGTTATCAGTCCCCTTTCCACTTTAAGTGGAATATGTAAATAAATTTTTGTTTTAACTAATGAGAGTGAAATGGTGCACTTAGGTGCAAATAAATCACCCACCTTATAAATAGGGTGATCTTTCATGAAATTGGGCACAAAAAAAAGATTTTTCATATTACAAACTTTTGTAAAGTGTGATTGTAAGCATTGTGGGACCCGAGGAGGAAGTGGAAGTGTTGGGTTAAAAAGTGTAAATTCTCAATAAAGGAAAGTGTTATTTTGTGGGGTTTTTTATTGTGAGGTTTTCCCCATGTAAATCTGGTGTTGTGCATTTACTTTTACTCATTTACTTTGTGAAGTTATTTCATTTATTTACTTACACACTTAAGACTATAATCTTGGACAATTTATTTAGTGGATATTTAATTGATTTATTACATTATTATTTATCCCATTTTTCCTAACATTGTACTTGAGCAAGGATTTGTTTGTTATTTTGTAGGGAATTTGACAAGTCATTAATTCATCCCACTATTAGGAAAAAATATTTCTCAAGTGCTTAAGGGGTAATTGGATCTCTTGGAATATTTAAAGAGAAATAGGGGTTTGAAGGAGTTTTTCAAGTGCAAGAAATTTAATCCACACAAATTACATTGAAATAATTTTTTCATTGAAAGTATCACCTGGTAAATGATAAAAATATATTTTTGGATTTGTTTCCTAAATCATACAATTCTAAAGTCTCTCATTATAAAGAATCCAAATACAATTTGGATATTAAAGTTTGAAACTTAAAACTTGAAATTTTATACCCTAAACCTAAGATCTACATCTATAACTAAACATTTGCATACTCGAGATCTTTTGATAACCTTAAAAAAACCTTTGAATTTTTTTAACATAATTTTTTTATATGTTGAAGCCTTGTGTATTTTGGGTTCAACCACCGCTTGATACTTTTCCTTTGGCGTGTCGGTCATGCGACCTCCAAATTCATTGATTTTTCCATGTGGGTAATTTTTGACATGTTTGAATTTTTATTGGTGAATTTGATTCAGCCATTATATTGGCCTCACACCTCCATGTAGGCTTGGAACCTTATGCCCCTTGCATACGCAGATCATCTCACCTCTCACACCTGAAACAACCTACATAAAAACTCAAAACAACTTGCGTAAACCGAAATGGCTTACTAAATCTCAAAAATGCCCGCATAGCATATGTTTTCACATATGAAAATCTACTGAGTGAAAAATTAGAGTTTTTAATTTCAACAACAATATTACTATTCTAAGTGACTCCATTCCACATTCTGCAGAGTACGAATAATTAAGGCCATGTTATATTACAATTGCGACCTCTTTGGTGTATATTTTAGTTTGTGGACAACCCTACGTATTTGGTATACACATTGAAATAACTCTTCTCCCATGTGCGACCTCCATTTACTCCTCCTCCCGGGATCGACCCTACAAACAATCTCCTTCCATACATGGTGCCAAAATAAAGGAAAAAAGTATCAAGAATTAAAAAAAAGAGAGAACTCTTTGTGCCAATAAGGGAAACCCTAAATATCTAAAAATTAGAGATCCTTATTTATAATTTGTAAATAAATAAACAAATTTTTCTATTTATTTTTTTAAATAAAAAGGAGGAATTCCAAAAGTTCAAAAGGAAGGAAATTTTATAATCATTTAAAGTATTTTATGTTTAATTCGTGTTTCTTGTATAAGAAATAAATTAGTTTTTTTAATTTTATTTTCAATGTACGGAGAAGGAGAAATTTAGTGAAACAACATATTATTATAATTCTAGTTTTTAATAAAGTTTATGGAAAAACAAAAGAAAAGGCATTAAGTTTTTTAGATTATTTATTTTCCTTTCAAAAATTAAGGTTTTATTTTGTGTAAAATTAAGTTTAATTTTTCTTAAAAAATTTGATAAATTATGAAATAAACTACTTTCTCGCATTTAATTTTTGAGTTAATTTCATGTGTATTGTTTGTTGTCATAGTTGTTAGTATTTATCATTGAAAATGGTCGGAACGACCAATTTTTCAATGGATAAATCACAACTACTTAATGGGACTAATTATAGTATTTGGTGAGTTAGGTTGAAAGCCATTTTCATGGCAAGAAAACTATGGGATCTCATCATCGGTGTGGAGAAAAGACCCACCGGAAGACAAGAAAACCCCGAAAACCTAAGTGATTTCTCCCTAAAATCCTAGGGAGCCATTTTCAATCCTATTGCAAAGTATGAAATACGAGTTATTACTACACATAGGACACATATAATCTCCTACGATGCCTCGAAATGACTGTAAATGATGCACAAGAGCAGTCACTCTCAAAAATCATAAAACTTATCATGGAACTTTTCACAACTCCCATGAAGGGAGATAAAAAAGTTGTGAACTATTTGCTAAAATTAAAAACATCAAAACCTAGTTCGATGGTTGTGACTACCAACTATTCCAAGACAAAAATTGTACTTCATAATTCAAATCAACATACATGAGAAATTTAGGAATTATATCTCGATTTTTAACTTAAAATATAAAAATGAGTCTAACTTACCTTCCTCTCTCCTAATTCAAGAAGAATGAGTAATGGCCAATTTCGATTCAAAAGAGAATGCCTCTCTTCAAATAAAAATAACAACAATTCAAACCAAAATCAAACTTCAAATCAAAAGCTAATCCTAACAGAATAATCAAAATTTTAAAGTGAAGTTTAATGGAACATGTAATAAATGTGGTAAATTTGGTCATAAGGAATTAGATTATCGTGTGAAAACAAACAAGTTTGTCAAAAATGATAGAAACAAGAAATTTAACAATCAAAAGAAGACTCAAAACCATAATCTAGATTAAAACCAAACAAACAACAAGTGAAAAAAATAGCTCTTTACACTACACTTTCAGTGGTCTAATGATAACAAATGGATTGTAAATAGTGGTGCCTCCAGACACATGACCTACATATGTAACATCCTTACATATGTTCTATAATATAGAAAAAAATATATCTAGGAGACAATTATATCATTCAATTTGAAAGTTGTGGGAATGTAAAAAATTGATGCGAGTAATTAAAAATGTTTTGTTCATCCCTAAATTGAAAAAAAAATTTATCTTTCTTATAGTTAACTAAAGAAAACTATAAATTTGTTTTATTGTAAAATAAATGGTATGCGAAAAATAAATTTAGTGATGTTATTATTTATGGTATTCAGACAAATGGCTTATACATATTTGGTGGATTTATTTTTGAAGTATGTTTTTCATATTTTTCTAAAAATTGTCTTTAACTTTGGCGTGAAAGACTAGGACATGTAAATTGTCAGAGAATGTATGAAATGTCTCTTCTAAACCTAGTTGTAGGTCTTCCTAAGATGAAATTTGATCATGAAACTTGCAAAAGTTTCTTATGTGGTAAAACATGTTGAACCATTTCATAAACAACACGATCCTAATTCCTCTCAATTATTAGATTTAATTAACAATGATGTTAGAGGTGCATTGGAAGTACCCTCTCTCAGTGGAGGATTTTTTTGTTGTAAGTTTTATTGATGATTTCTCTAGGATGACATGGTCATACTATATTAAGAAAAAATTTGATGTCTTGTCTAAATTTCAAGAGTTTAAAGCCTTAGTTGAAAATGCCTCTAATTTAAAAATTAAAAGGATTAGAATCAATAAAATATGTGAATATTAGTAAAAAGTTTGATGAATTTTGTGTGTCATGTGGGATTTAGTGTGAGTTAACCAATCCCTATTCCCTAAAAAAACACCGCAAAAAGAAAAAATATGACTATATTAGAAATGGATAGGACTATGATTCACGTGTCAAATGTGCCTAAGTTTCTATGGGAAGAAGCAATGAATACTACAAATACATTCTAAATAGGGTTCCTACTAAATCCTTGTATCAAACTACACCTCTTGAAGTATGGATAAAATAAAAACCTAATATCTCACACTTAAAAATATTTGGTAGTCTTGCTTCTATCTTCATTCCTAAATTTAAATGAAAGAAACTTGACCCTATCTCCTACTCTTGTATCTTCATTAGTTACTGAAGACTATATGATCCATTTAAACATGAAATTGTAGAAAATAGGAATGTCCATGTATTAGAAAAATCATTTTGTGAAGCTTCTTCCAAACCTCCCTATGTTTCTCAAGAGGAAGAAACAATTGTCCTAGAGGATGAAAATCCATCTTTGGATAGTATGGATATAGAGGTTGAGGGGGAGCCATCACAAAATGTGTTACAAACTAAAAGACCTAAATGGGCTCATAACTTGATTAAGGACTCTCATCCTAATAATCTTAGAAAGATGACTCGTAGTCAACATACTTATCATGCCTTGATGACCATGTATGAGGTTGAACCACAATCTTTCAAGGAAGCTAGTCAAGGTGAAAGATAGAATGAAGCTATGAAAGATGAATACTCGATAATTAATCCCTCCTTCAAAAAGAAGCACCATATGATCTAGGTGGTTATATAATATTAAGTATAACTCTATAAGAGAAATCGATAAATTTTAGGAACGATTAGTAGCTCATGGGATTACTTAAAACCCGGTATTGATTATGTTGAAACCTTTTCTCTCGTAGAAAAAATGAGAACTGTTAGAATTCTCTTAGCATTAATTGTTCAGTATGGTTGGAAGATCACCAAATGAATGCGAAAAATACTTTATTAAATGGTGATCTTAAAGAATACATATATATGCATCAACATAAAGGGTTTGTAGAACATGGTAAAGAACCGTAAGTTTGTAAACTTAAAAATATTTGTATGGTCTTAAACAAGATCATAAAGCGTGAAATGCTAAGATAAATGACTTCTTTCAAGATCTTGGTTTAAATAATTGTTGTTCTAATAATGATTTATTTGTGAAAACTAAAAATGATAAGATTATTATTATTATTTTATATGTAAATGATCTGTTAATTACTAGCAATGATCATAGTTTAATTTTGAAAATTAAATCTAAATTAAAATAATGTTCAGAAATGTCAGATCTAGGTCTATTAAATCATTTTTAGGGATGTTTATTTTCAAGATCGAAACTCAATCATTGCATCTCATTCACAATATTCTATTAATTTTTTTAACATATTTAACATGATTGATTGCAAACCTATTACCATTCCCATTGAAGGTGGTGCTAAATTAGATTTAACTTCGTTTTGCTGCCCTCTTTCTTCCACCAAGTTTTCTTAGGAGCAAGTGGTGTAAGTGAGCTAACACTCTTCTTATGTTTCTCTTCCCTAAAGGCTGAAATGGCTTGCAATTTCTATTCCTACCTTATATCATTTTCAAACACTGCTTCCATTGTAGATGGTCCATGAACATCCACCTCACCTCCTATGTTTGGGTTTAATCCCATGATAAACTTACGAATCCTAAACTTTTCATCTTTTTGGTATTGGGGCATGTATTTTAATAGCTTTGTAAAACATTCCCAATACTCCACAACACTCAATTTTCCTTGAGTTAAGTTATGAAATTATGACATTTTCTAATCAAAATAAAGTTGAGGCAATCGACATTGATGAAAATATACTTTGAATTGCTCCCAAGTGATGGAGGTAGTATCTACTCCCAATTCCATCTTACAGTTATCCCACCATGAAGATGTTTCGTTAGAGAGTTGGAAAACACCCCATACTGCTTTAGTTTCCTTAGAAAAATCCTTATTTCAAAGTACTTCTCCATCTCACTTAACCAATTTTCAACACCATCCCCAAGGAGTTCCATCAAATTTGGGTGGGTTGATAATTTTATGTCTCTAGACAGTTCAACAACCTAGGCAAGATCTTTTATCCCCTTGCTCATTTTCATTATCATTGTCATGTTGTTCAGTTTTTCTTCCTCATGCTCTTCATTTTCACCCCTACTTGCTACTCCAAAGGAACTATCTGGTTACAATTTTCCTAAAAGATTGTGAGGATTTCATTTAACTTATCAGTTGTCGAACCTCCAACATTAGCTAAAATGGTTCTAGCTTCATGTTTCACCCTTCTTCTAACCATTATATCCTGTTAATGAAGGGATAAGATGTTTGTTAACATTACGAACCCATTGAGTCCAAGAGCTGATTACCCTACAACTCTGATACCAAACTGTAACACCCTTGTTATGATTAAACCAAATTAAGGGATTTTTGTAAAGCATACCCTTAATATATAATCAATGCTTCTAATGTTTAACATTATTATTTAACTTATTGCTAAATAATCCAACATAATTAAAATATTCATAATCCATCTGATAACATATAATAACCATGTGTAGTTGTAAGGTTATATCCATATATCCAAAATCTCCCTTAAGTCACTCTAACTGAGTGTGTACACTTTTGTATACTTGGTTTAACCTTTTACAAGTTATGAGAACTATGTGCATCTCCTAAGTGCCTACCTGGAAGACATTCATGCAAATTTCATCTAGTATTCGACACTATTTATTTAGGGGATTAGTGATCAAACAATTAAGTCAGCTAATACATCACTTTGGACCACACACTAGCCTACAAAACTTGTCTTCCGTCACCACACAACCATATCAATATAATTATTTAGATTCCTTGTTTAAGAAGGTGAACTAGCTAAGAAAAGGGAGATTCCACTCTTTGGATCATTTCCCTAAATGAAAATAATCCCCATCTCGTACCATCTTCGATTCTTAAGGGAAAATGATTACCCATCATTACATCCTCACCACCTTTCCGTAGACATCCTAAGTTAAAGCACGAAGCTAAGATTCTAGCAAGTTGACGTAGAAACATTACGCCCCACACTCCTTATATATAGGTTACCTTAGCTGAGTAATGTGATTAATTCAACCTTAATAAGTCATTTTAAAAGTATTATTTCACAATACTTAAACATGTTTCCATAAGAGGAACATAGTAACTTAACAAGTTGCTAACTACTATTAGTTCCTTTTGTTGTACTTATAACAATTTAGTAATTGTCATTTGTGTGTAGGTTAATTATTCATTTTTCATACCGAATCATTTAAATACATTTACTCGTCATGATTAGTCCATTATTACTATAAAGTACATAAACACATTTTGTTTTGTTTCCTATGTTATCCATTTGGTTTATCTGTTGATATTCATTTTGCTTTGCTTATTCTATCTGAATGAATGAAATCAGAAATAATCACATAGCTTAAGAAATTATCAACTTAATTAATAAATCAACTTTATACGTAAAATATCTACATTTTCAGTTCAAATATGATAACTCATAAAACTAGATTTCAAATAAGAGATAAATATCTCAATCACCATTAAAAATGATTTACAATAGTCAGCGAGAATAATACATTGGACAATAATGCCCTTTTTAAGATGCAATGATATTTCAATCGTATAATCAAATTGATTACAATAATCCTTTTCGGATTTATTTTCCAATAAACTCAAGAGGTAAAAACAATCACATAATCTAATCCAGGCATTTTCTTTAAGTATGTCGACAATTCCTACAAAATTGTAGGATAGATAGATAGATATGGATCAGCTCATATGAAATGGAATGCGTCTGCATACTCTTATTTTATGTTGTAATTATAATGAAATAACAAATAAGAGAGATCGGTTAATGATTATTATTAATTAATGAGTTATAATTGTAAATTCTATAATTATATTATGAAATCTACCTCATAAACATATCTTAATGAAACTTCTTAATTATGTAGAAACAATATGTCCATTGTTACTAAGCAACTAACCTACTATGAATTAAACATTTAGACAATAATGGTTCATATACTGCATCACAAAACATCAATTAAAAATGTAATAACTCACAATATTTTCCAACTTTTCCGCTATTAATAACAACTAGAAATTTCATAATGCAGGGGTCAATAACGACAACATGACTACTTATCAACTTGTATTTTAGCGAGTTAAACTTCATAAGGTTACAACAATCAATCATATCCCAAATAGAACCTCTACCAATTGAAAAATAATGAAGTAATTCTATTTTAGAAACCCTATTTAAGTTGACTACACATATATATAATCATTGTTTACCAGAACATCAACAATTCCATGCAAGGACTCATTTAATTGTAACCAAAGTTAACCAAAATATCTAGTTCCAAGAAGGGAAAGAGAGAGTTCATCAATAATAAACAAATAATCATCAATCAGTATTACACATATCAAAATTAAATAACATAAAGAGTCATAAACCTTTATCCCCTTCTTAAGATTTTCCCAACTAACTCAAACAATCATGCATAGTTATCACTGAATCAAGCCATTGTACATATATATCAACAATAATAACCCATTAATTGTCCCAAGCTTGAATCATATACATGTAGAATGAAAAGGTCATTTCCTTCACTATTGTTAACAATCAATGGACTTAAATGGTGTTCCTATATTCCCATAATCAAAAATTGAAGCAATAATCAACTAAAATGTAAGTCTAGTTTATGTTTTCCATAACCCCCTCTTTTCAAGTTTTTAATCACCCAATAAAAACAAAGTAAAATAAACTCCAATACGTCCATAAGGGAGAGGATCCCATGAAACAACAAAACAATCCTTACAAAGAAAAATGATGACAACAAGATATAAGGAGCTATAAAAACTAAGAAAGTTTGTTTTTATACCACACTAACTCCTTATTTCATTTTCTAGATTTCACACAATAATCCAATCCAAAACGTATTCAGAATAATAACAACAATGCCCTAAGAAGGAGTTGTAACTAGCTCTTATTTCATTTTCTAAATTTCACACAATAACCCAAAACCCAAAACCTATTCAAAATTATATCAACAATGCTATAGAAAGAGTTGTAACAAACATCTTAATTCATTTTTTTCAAGATCTCACACACAATAATCCAAAACCCAAAACGTATTCAGTTACTTCCTTAAAATAACAACAAAGAGTAATAGTATAAACACCCATGCCTGTGTATTTTGCCTCCAAAATTCTCTTGCACTTTTCCAAGTTGAAAGCTTCAAAACACTATTAAATATTCCAATGACATATTTATACGGTAAAACCCCATGATAACCAAAGATAACAACAATGAAATTGCATGCATAGTCACCAAACAAATTTTGCACTAAAAACTCCATACACATCCCTCAAATTGAGCTCCAAAAACAACCACATAAAAATGAAATAGATTACATGCATGCCCTATATTCTCAAGGAAGCTAATGTTTCCCAGGCGTCCTGCATTAAACTCTTACCAACCTTCTTAATTGTCGTGTCATGTCATGTCTTAACAACACCAAACAGTCCGTTTAAACCACAAACCATCCGCTACATATTTACCATGCAACTTAGGTTTCATCCTAAGTTTTATTAACTTTAAAAACCACATAGCTCATATGGTGGGGTGGGTCGAATTTCCACCTCACCCAATTTCATTAAACAATTAACATTACCCGTAACAAAGGAACTCAAAGCTATACACATAGCATAATATGCCAAAACATATATATATATATATATATATATATATACACACACACACACACACACACAATAAATCATCACCAAACACTCAAGTAATAATGCAAACCAGATTAGATGCTCATTAACAAGGGGGAGTGTTAATATCCTTAACAATCATAGTTCACAATGCCTGGCGAAATGCCATGGCATCTTTCTAACATTTGAAAGATCTTATAATTCAATAAATGAATTTAATTAAATATGGGATGCTATATAAGGTTGTAAATACTTCAATAATAGCATGAAGTTACAACTTATGTTCTTTTTGTCAAATATCTATGTATAAATACACATTGTGGAGTGAGGTTGAAATCAAGGAGATTAGTGAAGGATAAAGTAATTACAAAGATACATAGATGTAGTTCAAATCAATTCCATAAAATGGTGCATGCTTTTTGTGTAGGAGACAAATCACACCCATAAATAGAAGGCAACATGACATTTTCTAGATTCAAAACATGTATTGAGTGATGTGGACAAGGAGAGGAAAACAATATTCCTCTACCACTATAGTGAGAAGTTGGCACTTGGGTTTAGATTGTTAAACTTGTCCCCTCGTATAACTCTTGGTGTTGTTGATAACCTTCATGTGTGTTGATTGCCACATTGTAACCAAGTTTTTCTCCAAGATTGTTGTAAAACAAATTGTTGTGAGAGATGTAAAGCGGTTCCATCAATTCAAAAAAGGACAAAGTTTTTGTTAATATTATTGGTAATGTTATGTGAAGCAATCTGTAAACATAGGTTGGCACTATAACAAGGTGCACTTTGTCAAACCTACAAGTCTTGCTAAATAAAGGACCACATCAACAAACATTTCCATGTAACTTTACATTTGCATCCCTTCCAACATAACTTGCGACTCATGTGCAATTACTAGTGTATATTATGTTAAGTTGAAGAATTTGACAAGCAAATTTCATTAGATATATTTTTTCTTCAAATTTTATACTTGTGTGTGTTTTTAGTCATTTCCAAATGACCTCCACAAGTAGTCATTACTCAAATGACATTTTTCCACATGTATTTTTGGTAATTACAAGCCAAGGGGACCCACTTTAACACACAATCATGGTAAGACTTTGTTATTAGAACAGAGGAATGGTGAAAGTAATTCATCACTTTAGGCTTTTCACCCTCTAACCTCTTTTCCCATTACTAAATATTTTGGTAGGTATAGTGCCTAATAAATCACTCTAAACTAACAATTAGTAAATTATAAATTTTTATTATGTTTCAAAAGAGACATTAAAATTGTATTTAAATTTATAATTACGTAAGGAAATTAAAGTATTCAATAAAAAAATTAAATTAAATTTTAAATTTGTAGTTTTATTAGTGAGGATGATGGCAAGTCACATTTGTTAAGACACCACCTCTACAAATCTAGGTAGACTAGCATAGATAACTACAACTATGTAAAATACACGAGAGAAATATCAATCTCGAGGTGCTTATCTAACTTATATGACAAATTCAATATAGGTGTTTCGAGATTGATATCTCTAGGTGTATTTTAGATGATTGTATTCAAAATATCTATGTTAGTATAATATAGGTATACCAAAAAATAAAATAATTTTTTTGTGTAAAATACATCAATAAATATCAATGTTAAGGTTCGTATCTTAGTTTTCTCATATACCACATTAATCAATAACTTCATTACACTTTGTCAATTCGCCATTGATTGTGGAAAATTATATCAATTTAGTTGTGCCATTGTGTCGAGTCTCGAAAAATCTATTCACGAAAAAATGGGATCAAACATTACCATATGGCCAAAATATTACTATTTATCGACTTTTCCTAAAAAAGGGAAAAATATTTAAGCGACACTGAAATGAATATTAAATTTAAGGATGAATTGTCACATTAGAATCAAATATATGTCAACTTTAATATTGAGAATAAAGGTGAACAACTCACGCCATACACTACTACATAGTGTTGTTATAAAAAAACCTTTCGAAAAAAAAAACCTTTCGAAAAAAAAAAAAAACAATAAATTGAAACTATAGGAAGAGAGCTCTACTAGAGTTTAGGTATTAGTTTTCTCGTCTGTCCATGCTCCCCATCATCCGTACTACGGTCACACTGTTGTCCCTTCGGATTTTCAGCAGGATTTTTACTCATTAATTATGTTACATGGGTCTTTTAATCTGCGCTTTTAGGTGGTGACAAGCCCCCTTTTAATGGCCTCCAATTCGACTCCCTCATCTACTGATGTAGGGCTCATCGATGGAGTGACTAACAACAATGGCTCCAAAGAAAGCACGAAAGTTCGTCCTGAAGGTTTTCAACGAGGTAACAAGTCTGATACTCATTTGCTTGATGTTGTTCTTAATTTTCCTACTTTTGATAATACATGCAGTTGGTTTAAAAACTATACCATAGTCGGTATTTTGTTGGCTGAGTCCCCCCTGAAAGCCTTTTGAAACAATGGGTTCACAACCACTGACAAAGTCATGGGGTTAAACTCAACGGAGTTCAAAACCTCACAAAGGGTTTTTTCTTTCATTTTACCAACCCGAAACACTGTAAGACCATTGTTAACCATGGTCCTTAGTTCATCTGTAACTCCTTAGTTTTTTTCACACTGGACTTGGGACTTTCAGGTTTCTAAGCAAGCCAAGCTCAAAGTCCCTGTTTGGATTGAATTTCAAGACTCGCTTTTACCCCTTTGGGGTTTTATGGGGATTTAGTCAAACCCTTGGGAAGACTCATTTGCAATGAACAACCCAAGTTTTTTCATGCTCATCCTCAACGCCACATTTGCATTGAAATTGATTTGTCCAAATATTTAAAAGAAACCATCGATATTTAGATTGGGGACACCCGTTTTTGCCAAAGGATGCTTTACATTAACTTACCAGATGCTGATTTTTATTGTCAGTCGTCTAAGCACATGATTCACGAGTGTCCTCTTATGTAACTCTCATTCGATTCCCATTGATAAACCTCCCAAAAAACCTAAAACAACTTCCAATTTTGATGGTTGGACCACTATCAACGATAAAAGGGTGCTTCGTGGGGCCCTTCAAAATTCTCAACCTCCACTTATTGTCCAAATCATTGCTAACAACGATGTTGTTGCTTCCACGGATCCATCAAACAAATTGAGACTACTAAACCCGAACCTTTGTCATCCCACACACCTCTTTGGTCGCCTTAGTTGTGGCCCCTATTACTCTTCCTCGACTTTCATCCATGGTTCCACTGGCCTTACCTCGAGTTCCCTTTTGTGCTTGACTCGTCTCACTTGCACAAGACTTGGTTAGCCCACTCTCGTAGCCCTTCCCCTTCAGAGGATGGTGAGTATGTGTAAGATAAATGCCGCCCTTGGAATTTAAGAGATCTAGCTTTGGTTCTTACCCAGGTTTCTTCTTCTCATAACCAATTTTCCACCCTTTCTGATATGGACGATGAAGGGAACATGTACTTAAACCCTTCTCAATGATTGTGTACTCTTGGAATATACGTGGGCTTACTGAATTGACCCAACATTATCTGGTCAGGGACAGTTGTCTTCATTTTCGTCACATGAAAATTTTGTGTTTGTAAGAAGTCAAGCTAGCTAGATTTTTGTTGCACTTTGTAGCTCGTACTATCTAGCCCCATGTCATTTGTCATACCTCTAATCATGATCCTATCCATGGTGGAGTCATGACCCTGATTACTCCTGACATTTCCCAACATGTGATTTCTTGGGGCTTTGATCCCACACATTGAGTGGTGTGGTCCCTTTTCAATTTTGACGAGCATATTTTTGGGTTAGCCAACATCTACGCTTCGAATGATGCGGGTGAGCGGGATCTTTTTGCATTGGCTTGCCCACTCATTGTTTGTCGAGGCCCTCTGGATTGTTTGCGGTGACTTTAACATGGTTGAAAGCCTTGAAGATAAACAAGGGTGTCTTTCATGTGTTGATGTGTGGATGAGTGTGAGTTTGGCTTGGTTTTATTTCAATCCCAATCTTCCCTTTCATCATAAATCCCCTTCTTCTAGTTCAAACTTGGTCTAATTTTAGAGAAGGACAAGATCAAGTGGTTCGGCACTTGGATCGGTCCCTCATGACTACCGATCGAGATTTTTTTACCTTTCCCTATTCTTTGGTCATCTTGTTTGTTGTTGTCTTGACATTGCTTCACTTTCGATCATTCCCCCATTTTCTTCAACATTACGTGGTCTGTTCCTAAATAAAAGCATTGTGTTAATTCTCAATTTTACCTTAACACCGCTCACCTTAAGCATGCTCGACTGTGTCACACATATAATGAGTATGGAATTTGGTTGATCGACCTTCTGATGGGTCTAGCTGGATCACTTGGTGGAATGATGCCATCAAACACACCACCACCTTCCTTTACATATATGGGAAGCAGGCTTCCATTTTTAGGCAACATGATCAAGAAGCCTCATATCATGAATTCTCTAGAATCTCAAGAGCTCAACGCCTCGCCTTTTAATCGTGATTTGTAAACCCAATTTTCTTATTAGAGGCATACTATTAAAGTTCACAAAGCCTATTGGGCGTGGGGAGCCCAACTTCGAGCTCACCTATATTGGCTTAGATTTGGGGACCAAGCCTCCAAGGAATTTTTTGCCATGTTGTGTTCCAAACAATCTTCTCACAAGATCAAGGAAATTTCTCATGGCAATATCATGCTCACCACCTTACATGAGATTCTCCAAGATTTTTTTCATCATTATCATGGGGTATTTACTTTGCTCAACCTGCCACTTTGCTCGGGAAGCAAAACTTTTAAAATGTCTCTAGGTGGTCCCTTGCAAAGCTTCTCAAACCCAGCAGGTGGCATGCGATAGGCCTTTGTCTCTTTCCGATCTTAAAGAGGTTACCTTCAAATTGGCTTTAGAAAAAGCTCTTGGAATTTACGGTTTCCCAACCGAATTTTATCAATCTTTGCAGAAACATGTTGGTTTTGATCTCTCCACAATGTCTATTTGGAAGCTTTGGAAACTAACTCCTTGGGTGACTTGATCAATCAAGGCAATATCAAATTCATTCCCAAATTATGAGATCCTGAGAAAATTTCCAATTGGCGCCCATTACTTTGCTTAACATGTCATACAAGATTATTGCTAAAGCTTTGGCTAACATGATTTCTAATCTTCTGCCCTTAATTATTTGAAGTGAGAAACTGGATTTATTAAAAACAAGTATATTCTTGATAACATTATAGTTATCTAGGAAGGTATGGAATGGGCTCATCTCTCCTCTCAATAGGCTTTGTTTATCAAGATTGATTTTGCTAAAGCTTATGACAAAATTGAATGGTATTTCATCTTAGCTATGCTCCAAGCCTTAGGGTTTGGTTCTCGCTTCGTTTGGATTTGTGCAAATGCTCTTTCAAAATGTTGGAGCCTGTATTACAATCAATGGTGCCTAGTATTCCATATTTGGTTTGTTCATATCTATTAGGAAAGGTTTCCTCCTAGCCCCTTCCCTTTATGTGTTGGTTGTTGAAGGATTTAGTTATCTTCTAGCTCACAGTGCTTCTCAAGGACTAGTAAAAGGTATTTCTTTGCCTTCTACTACTCAAAAAATTATTAATGGTCATTTTGTTGATGATTCTTTTCTCACACTTTTGGAGGAGGAGCAATCTATTCATCATGCTCTGGTTGTCTCGACACTTTTTGTTTGGCTTCAGGCCCTATTATTCAATGGGAGAAAAATCAATGTTATCGGCAATCTCAGACTCCCATTCCCGCTTGGTTGGTTGATATGCAATGGAGCTAGATTCAACCTGGGGTGTAGTTCAAATTTCTTGGGATCCCTTTCACTTTTCAAGCTACTTCAGCTCAACTTTGGTCTTATGTGGTCCAACGGGTTGAACGCAAGATCTCTTATTGGATCACCAAACCTCTTTCTCTTGCAGGAAATTTCATATTTTCTCTAAGGTTTTGACATCCACACATGTGTATTATTCCTCATGTTGGGATCCATCCAATGCTTGTTTATGCAAAAATTGAGAAGCTTCTTCATGATTTTTTGGGCCAACACTGAAGGGCACCATGGGTTCCATGGTTTCTTGGAAAATTTGTTGTATGCCTAAAGAAGTTGGTGGTTTGGGCTTAATTGATGTTAAACACCAGGGGCAGGCTCTTTGTGCTAAATGGATCTTGTGTAGTCTGGAAGGGAATGAAGCTTGGAAAATTCTCCTCAGCATGGTATTTGTTAGGGTGTTCCTCTCGGCAAGACAGGCTTGGAAGGGTCTTAACTTTCAATCTCTCCTTCTCTCTGTCCAATTCTAGTTAAGATTAAGGGCACTTTTATTTTGCATAGTATTTGGAAGGCATGGGAATCTCTCAGACCACACCTTATTTGGGTTGGAAATGGTTTCAAATCTGACATTTCCCTCAATTCTTTCTCTCTCTAGTGGTCCTCTCTCTTTTCTTACCATGATTCGCCTCTATATTTTGGCTCCTTGGGTTAAAGCCCTCCATTTAAAAAGGGAATTAAATTTGTTGGGGATTTTTTTGTAAGAACTCTCGTTCTTGGATTTCTTGGGAGACTTTGGCTTTAAAATTCCACCTTCTTCCTACAAATGTTGCTCATATCCGATAATTAATTACATGCATTCCTAAAGATTATTTGCACAAGATAGGGCTTACCTCTGGAGTTCCTTGGTGGTGTGACTGGAATTGGCCTCTGCTACTACCCCTTTTCATAGATATAAACCTTCCCTTGGTTATTCTCTTTTGGCTCCTCGTTCAGTTGATAGTGACACACTCAATAGGCATTGGTCTCTTTCCTCCTCGACCTCGGTGTGGTCCCATCACTTCCAGAGGGTTTGGTCGCCATTGTTGAGCCTAAAAAAGCTCATTTCCTTTGGTGCCTTCTTCACCAAGGTCTCCCCATTGGTTCCTGTCTCAAACATTTTGGGCTTAACCCATCTGTTTGTGTTTGCACTGACCAACGGAAATCTATTGAACTCATTTTTCTAGTTTTACCCCCATGCTCAAATGGCTTGAAATGGATTCACACCTTTTTCAACCCTTTTCTCTTGAGTTCTTCACTGGAAAGTGGTTCTCTTGGGGGATTCGACCATGTTACTTGTAATTTATAACAAAATTTGACACATCTTCAGAACTGAAATTTTGTTCCATTTATGGAAAGATAGAAACAATGTTATTTTTAATAATGTTCATTTGGATTATGATTTCTTTGTTACTAATAAGGTGGTTGTGATTTCTATTGTTATGCTTTAGATTCAAAATCAAGCTGAAAAAGTACATTTGGAGGTGGATCATCTCGTAGCACCTCCTTGACCATTAGGGTTTGGCGCTCTGTCTTGTCGGTCGGTGCCCTCGGATGCGTCTCTTCCCCACCACTCACCACCTCGATGACACCGTTCACCTCCTCCCGCTCATGGTTGGGGAGGTCCTTGCCGTCGTCGGAGCCCTCCGCCTCCACCGTGGCGACGTTCCCCTCGGTCGACGCGTCGCCTTCGCTCTGCCTGCTCTGGTTGGCTCGACGTGTCACAAGGGAAATTCCCTCAACTGGATCTGGTCACTTCTCCGAATAGGCTTGATGATGGTATTGCCGGCGAGCAAAAGAAGGATTCTAGTTGGGATAGGCCGAGAGCCTGTCTCTCGACGAGGTTCACCCCTCTGGTTCAGGTTGGGGTGACAAGCTTGAAAGTCTGCCTCCTCCTCCGCCACTTGTTGCCATGTTCGTTTATTCTTTGCTTAATTTTTTGTTCTCCTTTATTTGATTGAAGTTCGCACTATGTGGTTTTTAATGCTTGCACTTTGAGGTGATTTGGCCTCTCTCGAGGCCTTTTTAGCTCGATATGATGGGACATTTTGCATTCTGGGGTGTGACTTTTTCCACCCATTTTTTGTATGATTAGCATTGTACATCCTTGTTATTAATATAAAAGTGCACTTTTTAATAAAAATAAATAAACAAATTGAAACTATACTTAAACAAGAGGCACAATGTGACCAGTCCCTACCGCAACTTTGAAATATCTTTTAGTAATGTTTATGTTGCTAATTCCATGATAGACCTGAATGCAAAATGTGGAATCATGGACAAGGCAAACAAACTGTTTGATGAATTCTGTTAGGCATGTCATGACTTTGAACCAAAAAAAGCAACAGCCCTCGTGTGAATGCTTTCTATGAAAATTCAGTGCATGTCTCCTTACAGCGTGGAATCCATAGTACGTAGAACATAGTTGATATGAAAATTTGATGATCAATATCGCAAATCAAACACAATTGAGTGCAAACTCAATGAATTGGGCGACCAAGTCTTGCATAGTATTCTTCATATTCTGCCAGAGTATTGCAGATCTGTTCAATATCTTTCTGATTCGGAAGCTTCAGAACTTGAGGAGAGGGAGAGTATTGCATGTAATGAATGTCCTCCTGAACTGTGTCAATTTGAACACCTTCAATTTCAATTGGCTACTGTTTGGGATGCTAACCCAGATAAGAAAAGATTGCTTTTTACTGGTACAGAAATTACATTCAAGGAGAAGAATAATGAGAGGGACTTGACATTTGTCATTGAAAAGTCTGGCAATCCAGTTGTATTTGGAAGAGACATTGTCTTGAGGTACAAGGGGGATGATCACAAGACAGAAAAGGCCAAATTTTTGCTAATTAATCAAGATGCATCTAGGAAGGACTTTCCTGTAATGTCAGGTGTGCTGGTTGTTCTTAAATTTGAAAGAAATAAAAATCACATCCTAGATGTGAGTCAGACCTTGGGCAGTGTACTCCGTGAGTGGGCAGGAAATAAATGTACTCCTGGTTCGTGTAAAAATTCAATATGAAAACACAGCAGGTGAAAAGCTTCAGGAGCAAAAAAAAATATATGTTTTTACACTCACAAAGAAAGATGTATCTCAAAACAGAGGAAAGAAGAGACGTCTGCATATTCAAAGCTTCTATGTTGATAAACGATATTATGTATTAATGCATGAAGCACACATGCAGCTATGAAGAACAATTGGCAAAAAAAAGCCAAAGCCTGTGCAACAGAGATAGTATCTGTTGAGTGCACAACGTTGAAATTATCAGTTAAATATTTGGAATATAAAAAATCAGAAACAAATCAGGTAAAGGCAGATGTAATATCAAGTTTTATATTAACAGCTGCATGTTTGCAATCGTCATGAAATTTATATGCATTGCCTAATTTAATAGAGACTGGAAGTGAAGTTCATGAGCGAATTTGTATTTAGAAACAGCTAAATGAGCACAGAACTTTTTGCTGCAGAGGTTTCTGCCCATGTATCAATGAAGTGGGATGAGAAAAAAAGATTTTGCACTACAATATTGTAGATGTATGTGTCAATGTACCTGCACATACTAGAGATCGTTAATTATTCACGAGTTTTGTAGAGTGTAAATTTAAGACGAGTATGAATTATTATATAAATATGTGTACATACCTTACTGGTGGAGGCCGGTTTTGATGTTGAGAATGACATTGCTTGATACCTGGCAGTGTGAATTGTCGAACAAGATATACACTTGTGCTTTCGTTTTCTAGGTGTTTTTGTGTGAGCAATGGCAAGTATTTGGCCAATGGAGGACCACAAAGGATGCATTTGATATTTGAATTATTTAATGCTGTTGTTATATTGCACATAATGGAGCTCAAATTCTTGATTGCAGTTTGCACAATTGATTGTCATTTGCTTTGGTGCAAGAGGAGTTTCAATTTTGGAATTGCATTTGCTGCATACAAGCTCGAATGGCTTGGAATATACATTTGGAATCGATAATTTCCCTTGTACCTGATGGGGCAAAATATGAAGAGTAAGTGAATTTTAAGAGTTAGAAGAAGGAAAGCGAATGCAAGTTATAAAATGAGTATGGAAAGCTATATTGGAGTTGATGTTTTTCTTACCTCAGTCGTTTCATTGAGTAGTGCTTGCAGCTCTTTGAGTGTTTGTTCTATCTTCAGAGTGGTTATAAAGGTAGACTGACATGTTCTCAATGCTTTATCATGACCAGTTCGCTTGACCACATTATTGAACAAGTAGATGGGGAATTCATTTTTGTGGAGTTGTTGTTCAACTTGCGCAAACAGAGTTGCAAATGTCTCAAACAAGTAGATCTGTGGTTGTATAGAATGTGGTAATGATCAGCTTATCTTTGTGGAAAGAAGGAAAAAATAATATAAATGTTAGAGAGTGTAGAGGTAGTAGTCATTACCACTGCTTTTTCTTCTGGACCATGCCCGTCTTTAATTTCAAACATAAACTGTGACCCTACTCTTTTGGTTGCGATTACAATAGCTGCAATTGTCCTTGTTGCAAAGATGTCTTCACTGATTAGTAGTTGTTTTATTGTTGTCTCTGGTATGAATTTGTACTCTGTGCAGATTTGGGGTATGTTCTCTATGTTGGTGCTTTCATTCACTAGCAGTATGCAGTCACAATCTCCTCGATCGTAGCTAGTTTTTGGTGTTGTGCTAAACTTTTTGATGCACACTCCCCTTGATGGTATAAGTTTGTGCTGATGTTCTTCAATATATTGGGTCACATTTAGCGTCACTATCATTTCACCTTCCTTGTCTGTTAATTCTGCACGCAGGAGTTGTCTGTTGAGCTCTTTGTGAAGTGTTGTTTTGTATGTGACAATCACATCGCCTTCGAACACATCTCCAATTTTGTAGCTATTCAAATCATCAATTGATGTCAAGGTGCAAGGTGATGTGTATCTCCTGCAAATATCAGTTGAGATGATATTAAAATGTGGAGCTTGTTGTGTTAAGTATGATAATTGATTCTGTTTAATTTGTGTACCTTTTAGCTTGATTTTGCTGCTCCTCATGTGCTTTGTCTATCTCAAGTGACCTTTTCATTTTGAGTAGGCTGCAAGAATTTGATGTTTTTGTGTTAAAAACATAAGCAATATACTTTGTATGCTATATGTGGCTTTTGGGATGGTATTTATGTCGATATTTCAAGAATGTATGAAGAAGTTGTTATCCAAATGTGCCCCCTGCTCATTTTGTGGCTAACTCCCTTTCATTCTTTCCTTCTATTGTGCCTCAGTCATAAATTTTTACTTTTTAGGCACTCAAAACCTTCTGGAAATGACACCATTGGATAGAGCTCTTTCTCAGCTTTCTAGAAAGGTAAAGATTTCCTCCTAACTCCACGTATTTTTCAAGTTATGGCTCAGCAGAGTTTTTGTGGGAAATTTTCCCTTGCAAGGTCCGCAGCCAATCAGAACTCGCCACGTGTCCAGGTCAAAAATATCAAAGCGATCCGATTTTGGCCTATTTTTGCCCTAAAACTTCAAATCGCCATAACTTTCGATCCAGAGCTCGATTTTCGCGTTCTTTATATCAATGGAAAGCTGGTGAAATGCTCTATAAGATTCCATGGTCAATTTTGAATTTTGGTTCAGTTTGGAGGGAGAAAATCAAAAATGCTTCTGGTACGCACCCATGGACAGAACTGATGTTTCAACAACCAATTTTAATGCAAAATGGGTTGCATTCTTCTCCAACATGGTCAAAAATGTCAGGGCATGGGTTTGTAAGGACCTCCATGCTGTTTTTAATGCATTTTGGTCAATGGGGAATGGCTCCCACGTTTTTTCACGTTTTCTCTCTCCTGGGCTCGACCCATGCCTTTGTAAAAAAGCGGATTTGGCTCATTTTTCAAAGGGGGAACACTTTTTTTGCACAGCAAGCTTCTATTTTCACTTTCAACAAGTGATTTTGGCAAGTATCGACCTTCCAGGGGATTGTAATAGATTTTTCTGCCTCTTTGGTGTTGGAATACAAGGATTTTGATGTTGAAAATCACAATGCAGGCTCTGTGAATGCTTTCAGTCCTTTGTATGTGTTGTTTGCTTCATTTCAAACCCTTGTTTATAGCTTATCAACCTGTGCATGATGTTTTATGTTGCAATTTCGATTTGTGTCAATTTGCATGAGCAAGAAGTGCTCACCACTCCTTTGGTGTATCACCCTTATCAGTTTAGTTTTAATTTTTGCATTTCTTATCCCTGTCTCCTTGCAAATTAAGATAAAATTAGGATCTGAACCTCTGTAGTTGTGCAAATAATAGATCTCGATCAAAGGAGTTTGAGGAACCACCTCTAACTGGAGATTCCTCTCTCATTTTACAAGTCCCACACTTGGAGAGAGGTTTCAATGTTGTCTGCAATCACACTTTGGATGCCTAAAACATCAACTTAGAAACTGATTTGCATTTAGGGTGTTTCTTGATTTGCAACAACGAGTTAATGCTATATCTTTGGAAGATAACATGAGTGGATTTTTTGTTGTTGTGTTGATGGATAGTTGATAATGTGTTTGTTTGGGTATGTTGTGGTTGTTTATAAATGTGATTGGTTTGGTGAAATCTAGTAGTTTATTTGGATGTGATGAAGGTAATAATATCATGATCAGTCCAATACGCATCAGTTCTGAAAATTTGGTATTGATTGGTTGATCTATTGGACCATATGTGATCAATAGTGGTTGCTTGTAGCGAATTATGCTTTTGCATTATGAAGTAGATGTTGTTGTTATTCATATGATTTTCAAGTGCGTGCGCTCTTGAACTATGTTTTGACATGTTTATATTGAAGTCACCGACTATGTATATGTGTATAACCATGATTGCATCAACCGAGAGCAACACCAATAATGGCTATGATGTCTTCGATTTTTGTGTTTGGCACAACATATATATTTATCAGCGTTGCATGTTGCTTGTCGATTGTAAGAATGGTTAGAATCACCTCTGCATTGTTTTCTTTGTAATGTTTTGTTGTAGATACGTGGATGCTTTTGTTTATAGCAATCAACAATCCATGTGTATTTTGTACAACAATTTTTTTGTCTTTAAACAAATTTTCTTCCCTGAAATATGGCATGTGTGTTTCTTGAAAGCACAATATGTCTGAAGACATTAAGTCATGGTCATTGAGAACATCTTGCAAGTGCGCTTTTAGGCTTCTTGTGTTCAATGTAGAAATTATGATATGGTTGTTTGTATTAGTTGTATCGAGATCAAAATCTAATTTCCACATTGCCATTGTTTTGAGGCGTTGCATCTCAATAAAACCTTTTTTCATTGCAAAATTTTTCATTGTGATAGGAGACAGGAGAAACGACTCCATATTTCTTACTGCGACAACACTGCATATGTGAGTCCATGTTTTTGTACTCCAGATGGAGAGAACACAAGTCCATCCATTGTTAGTCCTTGTGACCTGTGTATTGTTCTTGCACATGTGAGTTTAACAAGAAATTGTTTTCTTATTGTTAGGGTGCCTTTTCTTTTCATACTTTGTATTGGATTTGCAACTCGTAGAATGGCGAACCCAATCTTACAAAATGTCATCATCAAAAAAAATCATTGGAATTTGATCCATACTTATGTCCGTTCGATTTCTTGGTGTATGCTTTGAATGTTCCGCCCGATCCATTTACAATACCATCTTGTATGTCGTAATTTCCAGCATAGATTTCTACTAACATCTCGTATTTCGAATATTTGTTGAGGGAGTGTTTAGATCGAGTATATATTTGTGTTTCTGCATATGTGTTGTCCTCTTCATCAATTGCATTCAGGATAATGATGTTTCCGGGAACATTCACAACATTCTTTGATTGTGTGCTTCAACGTCTTTGTTCTTGAAAAATAGGTATGGAAATTTTGCATCATTAGGGGGTGGCCATATGTAGTTAATATAATTTAAGTCTAGTTCTATTTGAGATCTTGTTCTCATTTTGTTGAGGATTACAACAAATATTTTGTCTTCTTGCCGTATAATAGTTTGCAATTTATACATTTTGATGTTCTCTTTCCAGAAATTATATGGTATTGTCTTGTCATCTATTTTCGGGTGGTCGAATAATAAGGCAATCGTGGACTGGTTGTGTTTGGTATAGTCTCCACAAAATATCATGTCCACATTCCCAAAGTGTTTTTGCGGGGTATGCATTATATTTCTCATTCGACTATCAATGCAGTATAACATGCATCCTCCTACTAATGATATCTCATCTATTAGGACCACTTGTAGTTGATCATATTGCTTTGACAATCTTGTCTAGAGTGTCAACACTCAATGGAGTGGGGTATGATTTGTTGAAGGGTAGGAGAAATGTTGAATGTAACGTTACTCCACCTACATTGTATGCATTTTTCTGTGAATGCTAGTATTAGACCCTTTGTTTTGAGTGGTTCACTTTCAATGAAGTCATTGTAGATTTGAATTAGAGACTCATATATTTCTCTCACGGTCAGTGTCTTCCCTATTCTGCACCACCTATTAAGAATATATGTATTGGTTTTATAGGATTGTTTCATTTCTTCATTGTTATATCCTTCATGATGGCTTGTTGCTCTTTGTTTAACATTCTCCTTGTTCTGTAGTATTCATTATTACCAATCATGAACAAATGTTTTCCTATTTCAAATGACTTGCAATGAGATTTCTTTTCATGAGGATGTTGTAGGAAAGGAAAATCTGATTTGAGGTCATAGTTTTCAAACAAATCTTTAGCAATTTTTGGATTCGTGGATGGTTTATTTGTGAGGTCATTAAAATTTTCAACTTCTAGTTGTATTTGATCGAGTCTCCCCATAATGCATTGATGTTGTAGTTGTATTTCGACATATTAGTATTAATTGTTTTTTCATGAATTGCATATGCTGTCTCCATGTGGAGCAACCTTGTTTCAAGTTCCTCACCTGTTGTGAAGGGCACATACAACAACAATGCTTCTCTACAATAGTTCTCTAAATCTATATGTTTATTGTATTTGACAAATCTAATAATACGTGGTTTTTTAATTTTCATAAATTTTTGCCCTTTCTACTATATTCGAAGCAAATTCAGCAAGGCAAATGTCTTCGAGTGTCATATCTCTTGCAATATAGTGATCTATTAGTGAATGACACATGTTTTTGATTTGTCGGGTTCATGGGTCAACAGACTTGGAGGTTTTAGAATGAAAGTTCTTTCGTCTGGTGGAGATGTATTTATGAATATGCATTTTCTAGAGCTTCCATTCAAAGGTATAGACAAAATTAAAACAGATTGTTGCGTTGACATTTGTTGTGAATTGAGTAATGAGTTTCCAAGTCTACGAAGCATTTGAATGACATCAATGTTTGTCTCTGCATGCTCTTTACGTATTGTTTTGAATGCCTTTGTCATTGACCGATCTATCTTTGTCATGTAAGACGTACAATAAGATGTCACTGCATATGCATTAACGATAAACTGAGCATCTGTATTTGCTTTCCACAAATTTGGAATTTTTCTCGAGAAGGTATTTGTCCATATTTGCGATGGATTTCGTTTCAACAAAATTGTTGGTTTTAATTGTAGTTTTATTGCCTCTATGTAGTCATTTTCACTTAGTTGCAGTTGTTGTAAAAACATCTTGAATGTTAATGATTTATCATATTTGCCCACTTCTAATGTTGCATATATTTGTTTTGCATTTTCCATTACAATCTCATCATTGTTAGTAGATGGTTCTAGTAACAATGTTCTTTCCATAGGTGGTTTTGGGAATTTGTATCTGCATTTGCCTTTTTTTTTGACTTTTGGTATGGTGGTGTTGATGCATGTTAGCTATTTGTGGAGGGAACATGTCCATGTTACACGTTATGTGTTTGTCTACAAATTGTTCGATGCTCAAATTCTCATCTTTTCCATATATTGGTGCATTTTCGATCCATAACATGAAGTGGGTATGTTGGTTTCCTCGATTTTGAAATTCTGTGACATGGAAGTGATCTTGTACTTTTCCAAAGAAGGATTCGTCTTGGTAAATCATTTGTATTAGGGCTTCAATTTTATGCTTGTAATAACGAGAACATGTCATGGGGTCTTTTCTCACTATGGATTCTATGTTTGTTGCATCAAAGCATTGATAGCCATACGACTTATGTGTTCTACTATAGTTATCGTGCAATAGAGCCAATGCTTTAGTTAAAGCGTCCAACAATGTTCAACGCTTGTGAAGGTTACGAATAGTGTTGGAGGCCCTAATTGTCGTATCATTACAAATGCATTTCTCCATAATTGATGTAAGTAATCTAGCGAAATATGCATGTGTTTGAAGTCGACATAACCAATGTCAGATTTTAGTATTTTATCTAGGTTTGGCTTGTACTTGACATCTTTTGCCAGCAACTTTCACCCTTTTAGTTGAGCTTTTCTAATTCTTATCCAAATAGTAGAAGTCACTTGATTTATGATAATTCACATGGCTTTGAAGAAGAGGTTCATTATGTGGTATGCAAACATGCGATTAGTATGTTGTACTTCCCATTGTGCTATTTTTTGGTAGGAATGTGTTTTTATGATGTAGTCACTACGAGGGTCTCCAAAAAAACGTTGGAAAGTTCATTTCCTCAACATACTTGTCTTTAAATATGCCAAGTGGTTGTTGTCCTTCTGCAGGTGCAATTTTATCATCTTGTCTTGAAGGTCACGAATAGATGCAGAATCCGTAAATGCATGCACCATAGTGTATGTTTCTAATTCATATTTGTCACTAGTAGTGTGCTTTCATTAGGCAATTGTCTTCGTTGTGACTTTTCGTTTCGCATTATCAATAACTTATTTCCAATTGTTTTTTATCTTCACATTATTCATTTTGTATAGTTTTCTCTTGCATAGTTGCTTTAAAGCATGCATAATTATGTTTGGGTGGACCCTGCCCTCTTGATATGCATTTTTATATTGCAGCTGCCTCTTAAGCGATACAATGATAGTAGTGTTTTCGTTAATGCTTCGTGGGAGTGCTTTTTGTATGATGTCAATGTCCGATGACACATTTATAGTTGATCAAGTCAGTCCAAATTGTGGTTTATTGTATCCCAAATGTCAATTTGTGCAAATGCAATTCTTAGGGATACAAGATGCTCTTCCAAATCCGTAAGTTGTGCCACATAAGACAAGGGACTATTAAAGTGGATGTGGTATGGTGTAGTATATTTTGGAAGATGTCCATTTTTCAATGCATTATTGCACTTTGTACATATAGTGTTTGGAATAGTTTGTTTGGGGTCTTGTACTAAATTCATATATGTTTGTATTTCTAGTTGATTGAAGGTTGACATGTTGTATTTAAAATGTAATTGGTTGCAAATTGGGTAAGGGTACGTAGGAGTGTCTTCAATCTTTGTCATATATGTTTGTATTATTGTATTGGTTGGTTCATTTTTGGTGCGTATGACTTGTTTCAATTTTCACACAGATAATTTCAATGTGTTTGTGAAGAGATGTTCATGGTTAAATATGGGAGGTTTGTATGGGAGTTGATTTTTTGTGAAGTGGGGGTCCGTGTGTAATACTGAGTTTTGTGGTTGGTTTATTTTGGTTTCGTATGATGTGTTTTATTTTTCAAATGTTCATTGTTGGTAGTTTGGTGGAAGCCATGTTGTTTTCAAAGCTTGGCCATATTAACAAAGGGTACAGTTTCAAGAATAACACTCTGAAATTGACATTGTCTTTTGCATTATGTAGGTAACCCCAGTAAAGAAACACAAAACAAATTCAATTATTATAGCATGGAAAAAAAAAAGTGCGTATATAGACAAATATTTTATGACTTTGTATTTTCTTTCAGTGAATAAAAAGTGCAAAATTCATAATAGAAAATCCCAACAAATGAATAAAATAGTGCAAAAGTACAATATTTTATAATTAGCGTTGTACATCCATGTAATTAATATAAAAGTGCTCTTTCAATAAAAACTAAATAAATAAATTGAAACTACACTTAAAAATAAGAATCTAAGGTTCGAATGAAATAATTATTTCCCTAAATTCTTCTTGTTAGAGATCTTATCGACATAAGAATTAAAAATAATGAGGGCCATTGGATTGGATAGAATATGGATAACGCGTATATAGATGAATAACTAATCAAAATCACCAGCTGTTGAACACCTGATCTTTGCAGTTGTAAAAAAGTAATCAAACCCACATTCGAGTTTTGTATTTCTATTGATGGCAGTGTTGTTGCCTTCAACACCAAGCATGGCAATGCCTCAGATTGGTCCCTGCAAATTATTCATAAAACACTACTCATTATATGATGACGATGCCTTCCTGACAATTTCCAGATGGAGCAAATCAGTTCCACTTACAGGTTTTTATGGGCAATGCAGAAATGAGGGATCATTGCAATGCCGTTACAATAACACCGACATCAATAATTTTGTTACTATATTTGCAGAGGTGGGTACAGTTTAAGAACAGATAGATTTTTAAGGTCAAATGGGCTAAATTCTGATACGGGTGTTTACTTGTTTACTATTGTTAAATCTGTTCAGCATTGGAGTGATTTTTACAATATTTTGCTTTCAGTGATTCTTTCGTGTTTGCATTTGAAGGTTTTTTAATCTGTTAATATCAAATTGTTTTTATTGAAGATTTCATGATCTAATGATTGCAATTTTTATTTTCTTGGTTTTTGTTATTTTTCATGGTCTATCAATGTAACCTCGGAGGATGATGGGTTGTAGTGACTAAATTGTAGGAATTAGCTTGGGAAAAAATTGGGTGCAGATTTTTAATTGACGTTTCTGATCACACCCTGTGATTCATTAATAAGATGAGAAAAGTGGATTAAAAAGAGAGATCTGACATCTTGATGATGGAGTGTGATCTTTTAAAAACTCTACAGAGTTTTTCCAGGAGCTCTCGTCCCTATCTTATGGATTATAAAAATATTAGGTCTGTCTAAATTGCAGTATGAATTGTGAATTGTTCATCCAGCACAGCTCCTCAATTAAATCGTAGTTCGGATTGTGGATTGTTCATCCAACACACCTCCTCAACTAAATCGTAATCAAAATTGTGGTCTGTTCTTTTTATGGATTGTTCATCCAACACACATCCTCAAGCCGTGCTTCTTTACTTAGGGGATTGGGATAATTGGATTGGGCTCTATACCATGTTATTTTTTATAGAACCTAAGACCTCATTACCATGGTGGGTGCTCTAACACTGGACAGCCCTTTGAAGTGCGAGAGTGAGGGTTGTTTTTCTAACATCCCTTCCTAGCTTGGCTCTGATACAATGTTGTTTATCATACGCCAAGTAGATTTCAAATTCAAAACCTTTTTGGTTTGAGTTCTTACCGTGGCTTCAATGCAATGTTGTTTTTCATAGACCATGAAGAATTCAAATCTAGAACCTTCCATTAGCATGTTGGGTGCCCTACTACTGAGCTACTTGGTCCTTCGTGTCTGGAATATTTTGATTGTTCTTCCAACACCCAATCTCAAGCCGCAATTATTTCCTTGGGGTTCTTAGTCTAGCTCTGATACCATGTAGTTTCCACAGACCATAAAACTTGAACCTTAGACCTCCCATTATTTTCTGGCATTCTTGGCTTTTGAAGTTTGTAGCCCCGCACAGCTGTGCTAATAATTTAGGATTTCATTTAGGTTATGACTGCAAATTCTTGTCTTGTTTGGTTTTGAAGTTTTTCATTTCTGCATGGCTATTCTAGTCTCAATATCAATTCGTTTAAGATTTCATTCTTGTACTAGGTTATGGCTGCGTGTTATTTCTTCCCTTTTGAAGTATATGTGTAATTATGACTAATGCCATTATATAGTGGGCAGGTTAGAAGGAATTGTACAAATAAAGGATTGAAGGAAGCCATGGAAATTCTATCTGCTATGGACCAGCAAGAAATCCCAATTCACTCGGATGTGTATGCGTCTCTTCTAGAAGCCTGTGCAAAACACAGAGCCTTGGGCTTTGGCAAGCGAGTTCATAAGCACATGCTCAACAGGAAAATCAAGCAAACCCCTTTTTTATGGTCCAAACTTGTAAACATGTATGCTCAGTGTGGAAGCATTGAAAATGCATGCCTGGTTTTTGAGGCCATGGGAAAGGATCGAACTGTTTTTCATGGAATGCAATGATTGCCGGGTATATGAGGGAGGGGATGTGTCGTGATGCCTTGAAACTGTATTTCAGAATGAAAAGGGATGGTTTTAGACCTGATAAATTTACATTTCCTCGGGTACTTAAGGCTTGTGGAGGATTAGGAAATCTGCAGGAGGCCAAGGAGGTGCATTATGATGTTGTGAAAAGAGGGCTTGAATTTGATGGTTTTATTGCAAATGCACTCATGGATGTGTATGCGAAGTGTGGATATATTGAAATTGCACGAGAACTGTTTGACAAAATGCCTCACAGAGATATCATGTCGTGGAATACCATTATTACAGGTATGTGATTGACACTTAATGCTCTAGTGTAGAGAATGCGCAAGAATTGTTTGACAAAAGGGCTTAATGAGGTCTCCTGTCATGTTTATTGTGATAGTTTAGAGACAGCACCGGAATTGTCTGACAAAATGCCTGTTTTAGTGTAGAGAATGCACAAGAACTGTCTGTCAAAATGCCTCAATGAGGTCTTGTGTCATGCTCACTGTGGTAGTTTAGTGATCATGCAAGAATTGTTTGACAAAATGCCTCAAAATGGTTCTATCTCATGTTAAAATTTAAATGTGGAAATTTTGAGAGTGCGTGAACTTGTTTGACAAAATGTCTCACCAAAATGCATCTCATGCCAAATGTTGTAGTTTAACTCAAAATCGTTTCATTTGTAAACGTAAATCAACATCACATAACCCAACCCGAGTTTTTGACGAGGCACTTACAAGTTGCAACTTTTTGATTTGTTGTCTTTCGAGTGGAGGTTTCAAGCTTGTTAATTATTTGAGAAATGTCTTAATGAGGCCTTGTGTCATGCTAATATGGTAGTTTAGAGACTGCCAGAAAATTATTTGACAAAAATGCCTCACCGAAATCTCATCTCATGCCAAATGGGTATTTCTAGGACTGCAAAAAAATTACTTGACAAAATGGCTGAGTGAGATCTCATTTCTGCCAAATGTGATGATTTAGACACTGCACGTGAAATAAAATACCTCAATTGAAATTCATGTCATGCCAAATCTGCTAGTTTAGAGAATACACACAGAAATCTCAGGTTATACTAGTGTTACACTCGGATGCACACCCCCCATCTTCAAGCTGTCCCGGATGTTTGGGATGTTTCAAGAACTTGGGGATAGGGATGATCATGAAAACATTCCCCCCACACACCACATCTCCTGAAATTTGGGAATGTTCCCAGGACGTCACTAGAACTTTAGCTGTTAGGGAATGCCATAGGGGATGTCGTTATGTCCCCAGGGTGTTCCCCTGGATTCTGGGAACATTCCTAGGACATCCTGGGAACTTTAACTGCAAGAGAATACCATAGGGGACACCGTGACATCCCCATGACGTTCCCAGGGATGTCCCTTGCAGCACTTGACATTTGTCTCTTGCGACTTAAACATTTGTCTCTTGCAACATTTGTTTGTTTTCACCTGCAATGATGTAAAGAGATTTCCTTGTAATGGATTTGTGCTTATTTGCAAGTTACGCAATTGTCAAGTTTACAATATCTGAAATTTTGAAATACACTCTAAAGAAACCAACAGTGAACTAGTCATACACTCCAAAAAAACCTAACAATGACTAGTCAAGGAGTCCTAGCTTTCTGTAGTAGCCCGAAATATGTAAAGCTTACCCTATGGAAATCAGTATCTTATTAAAAGTCAATGAAGAAAGAAATGGGCTAGTTTTAATATTTACATTGGCTAAAAATGCCAATAAATGAACCATTATACATACAGAAGTTTTACTTTTGAAGTATATGACACATTCTGCAAATATATTCAAGATTTGTGACGCGGTGTAATACAAATGGATACTATTCTCATAATTGCTTGCAGTATTGGCAACTACTTGAATTGTACAATAACAAAATCATATATGTTTGTTACAATATATGTACTCTTTTCATATTGATTAATAATTATATTGTAATATGTATCATCATCATGTACTCTTCGAGTCTTTTGTTTTTAGTTGTCACTATTCTCAACTTTGAGGTTGCATGTTTATTGCTGAAATTTGATGTATCATTGTATCAATGTAACTCGATTCTCTGACAATGGCTCAATAATAAATAACAGAACAGTTTTTGGCATATGTGATGGATTATTAGATTAATGGTTTCAGACTTCAGCTTATTAGTTTATTCATATATATATAACTATTTTAATAGCCAACCCAAAATCCAGGATTTTATTTTCCGTCCAGGAAACCCTGTCCCACCGTCCCAAAGTCTTAGACAACTAAATCTCATACCAAATGTGCTAGTTTAGGGACTGCATGGGATTTTTTTTTTTTTGACAAAATGCCTCAATGAGATCTCATCTCATAACAAATGTGGTAATTTAGAACTGCATGAGATATGCTCGACACAATGGCTTCTTCAGATCTCATATCATAATATATGTGGTAGTTTAGATATTGCATGATATTTTCTTGACACAATGGCTCATTTTGATCTCATCTCATACCAAATGTGGTAGCTTAGATTTATTTTACAAAATGCAAGGGTACCAAAGAATAGACACAGAAACTGTTTGAAGAAATGCCTCAATGAGAACTCATCTCATGCCAAATGTGATAGTTTTGAGAGTGCACAAAAATATCTTGTCTCACTCCAAATGTGATAGTTCGGGAGTCCATGAGAATTGACTGACAAAATGCTTCAACAAGATCTTGTCTCATGCCAATTGTGGCAGTTAAAAGACTGCATGAGAAATGTTTGATAAAATATTCAATGAGATCTCATGTCATGCCAAATGTAGTAGTTTACAGATTGCTTGAGAATCATCTGACAAAATGCCTAAATGAATTCATCTAATACCAAATATGGTAGTTTAACTCGAATATGTTTACTTGTAAATGTAAATGCATACCAAAAACCAAATTAGGTTGTGAAGTGAGGTTCTAACAACTTTCCATTTTATTATAGCCTCTCTCAATGGGAGGTTTCAGGCTTGCTAATTGTTTGAAAGAATACCCCAATAAGGTCTCATATAAAGCCTGCACAAGAACTCTTCAATAAAATGCTAGATCTCATCTCATGCCAAATTTAGTTGTTAGACACCACACTAGAATTGTTTGAAAACATTCCTCGGTGAGATCTTGAATCTTTGTTAAATCTGGTTTTTTGAGATTGCATGACAATTATCGGACCAAATCACTCAATGAGATCTTGTTTCATGGTTGTTTAGACGCTTCACTAGAATTGTTCCACAAAATGTCTCATTGATATCTTGTCCCATGCAAACAACAGGTATAGTGCAAGTGGCGGGGAACGAGGAGTTTCATACCACAAGCTTAGGTTCCATTCCCACAAGAGGGATCCTTGTAGTAGCCACGAGTACACATCAAGGTAGGTGCTGAACTTATGGAAATTCTTGGGCTTAAGCCCAACCCCATGTGTTGTCAAAAGGACACTAGAAGAGATCGAGTGCCAACCGTTTTAAGAGTTCAAGCCCATTCTATGTTATTTATGAGTTTTGCCCAAATTTTTACCAACATTTTTGTCAATTGGATGATATCAACTAATTCAATAGTGTTTTTATAGCAGATACCTAGATTTCAATCTAGGGGAGGCGGCACCTCAACAAGCAAGGCTAGGTGCAAGTTGAATTTGATGAAATAAATACCCTTTGATTGTGACATCTAAGCCAGAAGGTTGCCCCCAAAGGGACAATTTACCAACCAAAAACAAAAAAACAAACCTTGTTTTATTCCAAATGTGGTAATTTAGAGACTGCATGGGAATTTTTTTGACAAAATTTCTTAGAGAGTTCTCGTCTCATGAGAATAATGATAGTTTACAGGCTACATGAAAATTGCTTGATCAAAGATCGTCTGATTCCAAATGAAATAATTTAGAGACTCTATGAGAGTTGTTTGACAAAAATGCTTCTGAAATCTCATCTCATGTTCTCATCTTATAGAACACAAGTCTAGGGCTAGTTTTTAATTTTTTTATTTCATGCAATGGGCTAATTTTGAGGAAATTTCGGAAATTTTTTTATTTATTTGTTAGATCGGCCGCAATTTCCAAGTATCATAGTAAACAATTTGTTTTGCGAAATAGATGAAGTTGTTCGATTGTCCATAGTTTACTAGTATCAATAATAAATTGTCAAAATTTACTAGTAAATAGTAGACATGTTTTCGTCCAATATTAGCCTGCAACTACATTTGTATTTTCGAAATTGGAAAGATTTGCCAAGATTTTCTCTGATACCATTCTTGCAGGTTATGGACAGAATGGGCATTATGATGAGGCATTGGTGCTTTTTCGCAAAATGAGTTTGGAAGTTGTAAATCCTGATGGTGTTTCTGTTGCCAGTGTGCTACCGGCTTGTGCCTACATTGGATCTCTCAAACAAGGAAAAGAGATCCATCAGTACATGTTTAGGTGCGAAATTGAGTTGAATGCCTTTGTGGGTTGTGGTCTCATTGACATGTATTCAAAATGTGGCAGGATACAGAATGCACGCCAAGTATTTGATAAAACTCCTAAAACAGATTTGGCCTTATGGAATGCAATGATTCAAGGGTATGCTTTACATGGGTAAGGAAAGACTGCTCTTGAACTGTTTAATGAGATAGTATTATCAGGCAAGAAACTTGACCATATCACGTTGCTTTCTTTTCTATATGCCTGCAACCATGCAGGCATGGCCAGTGAAGGTCGTAAGTACTTTTACAGCACGAGCCAAAATTATGGAGTTACACCTGGTGTGGAGCATTATGCATGCATGGTTGACCTACTTGGCCGTGCCGGATTCCTGGGTGAGGCGCTGAGCATTGTCACAAGGATGCCGATTGAACCTAATGCTTCTGTATATGGAGCTTTGCTCAATGCCTGCAGAATTCATGGCCATATAAAGATAGCAGAAGTTGTGGCGAATCATCTTTTTGAATTAGAGCCTTATAATCCTGGAAATTATGTATTGCTATCAAATATTTATGCTGTAGCTGGTAGGTGGGAAGAAGTGGATAGGGTGAGACGAGTGATGAGAGTAAAGGGATTGAAAAGAGTGGCTGGACGCTGCTGGATTGAGGTAAAGAATAGGGTCCACACATTCCTTGTTTGTGACACATGGCATCCACAATCGGATCAGATTTATGAGAAGTTAGAGAGCTTGATTAAGCAGATAAAGGAAGCAGGGTATGTTCCTGATACCAACTTTGTGTTGCATGATGTAGATGAGGAGAAGAAGCTAAACATTCTTTGTGGCCACAGTGTAAAACTGGCTCTTGCATTTGGACTTATCAGTACCTACCCGGGGACATTAAGACAAATCACAAATAACTTACGTGTGTGTGGTGATTGCCATAGTGCAACCAAGCTCATTTCCAAGACTTTAGGACGTGAAATTATTGTGAGGGACCCCAATCGCTTCCATCATTTCAAGAATGGACTGTGTTCTTGTGGGGATTATTGGTGATATGCTTGGCAGAAGTGTTTGCATTAACCTGGCTATCAGGCATTGGTATTTCTTGAAATTTCCCACTGCATGGTATTTAGGGATCCAGGGCTTAATAGGTTGGCAGTGGTACGAGTCCTTGAATTTCTTTGCACAGCCCATTCAGCTTAGATGCTGGCTAAGATCTTTGACTTCACCGCCATAGACAATATCTTGGCAACGCTGAAGTAAAGTAAAACTAATAGCAGCAAAATAAAACTACTTCAGATGGAATCTTGTCAATAATAAGTTTAAGTGCAAACCTGATCAGGGTGAAGTAAGTAGGATGAAGTTTCGAAGTAGTTTCTAAGGTCTGTTACAAGTTTTCTTGCTTTCAATACCTGCTGGAAGCATCGACAGATGTCAAACTACTTCTTAGAACCTTTATTCTTCGTGGACAAAACTCAGGAAACATGCCCTCAGAATGGTATCCTCTCCTTGTCAAACACTTTGCAATTACCTTGCAAATTTGATTGTTAAACCATTAACCAATTGAAGAGATTCAAATCCAATATGCAAAGAGAAATATTACAGGAGACAAGATATACTTATTTTTGTAATATGATGCCCTTTTCCTTGAGATTGGACGTTGTGGTACTAAAAAGGATACAACAGCAGTGCATGATAGTGGTTGGAAACAGTGCTTTAAGGTTTCCTTCTTGGAGGCCATGTAGCGAGGGATAGGCACCTGTAAGGGTTGATAGAGCGATGGTGCAAGACAACAGTACAGATGAAGCTGACAGTCTACAAAGACTAATAGTTAATTGTGGTACTGCTTTCAAATAATTCCTTAAAATGTCAGGGTTTCAGGATTCATATCATCAAAATAGTTGACACAAGAATTCAAATGCAGAAATGTCACACCAAAAGCACACACTTATTTGTATCCTTCCCTAACAGCTAAAAAATGACAGCACGGGGAGCGTGCTTGGTACTATTGCACTCTTAGAGCTTCCCTTCCTGATAGTGTTCTCCAAATCTTGCCTGTTACTATAACAAACTGATAAGAGTGGTTTATGCCAGCTAATCCATCATTACCATTGAACTTGATAGATGATATCATAATCAATATTTGGAAGAGGACCAAAAATATGTCAATTGTGGACTCATTTTAGTACCTGATTGGACTTCATTTGCCTCCTCTTTGAAACACTGTAGCTGTCCCTTCAGAGCTTAGTTGCATCTTGATAACTTTATGGTGGACATCAAGACAAAGGCGTCACAGTGCTAAATGGTGAGGAAAATAGGGCTCCAACACTTTTGCACTCGCAAGAGCTATGTTTGCTGATAGTGTGATCCAAAATTTTCCTGCCGAGTGTAAATGCCCCGACATCAAAAAAGGGATGAGGCCAGGATTGTGCCTCGGATGAATATGGTGGAATGAATACCCTCCAATCCCTAGCACTAAGCCAAAGAATTTTGTGCACCTAATCATGTGCAATTTCCACACACAACTTGGACAAAGGTGCTATGGAGATGAGTGGTGTACAAGGATGAAAGATCCCCAATAGATCTTTTGCCCAAATATGAGATTTTCCCACAAAATAATAAATATACTTTTGGCAGCTATGGGAAATAATTATTTTTATATGCAAACACACCCAAAATCAGCATACAATAATTATTTTTATTCCCAAACCCTTGGAACAACCCTGGAGAATTTATGGCAAAAATCAAATTTTACAACAGCTGGAAAATAATTTATACTTGAAACCCTAACTGCTGCAATCTTCAAGATAGCATAACTTTCTCTACACAACTCCGATCTAGGCAAATGACATATGCCCGAACTTGGAAAAATACAAGGAACAAGATGATGTAAACCAAATTATAACAACTACCAAACATGCAGATCTGACCCTCCTACTATTTCGGCCCACACATTTAGGGCATCAAATGAGCCCCAAAAATTATTTTCTCTATCCCGGATGATTGTTTATATTTTTAGGAACTCATTCATATAAAAATCAGAATTTGCGGATGCCAAATCAACTCAGAAATCAGATCTGAAATCTGATTATAAAACTGGTAAAAAACCCTTTGAAAAATTATGAAACTAATTGGCTTATTTCCCAAAAATATGTAGATGGTTTAGCAATTAAAATTAGATCTAAATACCTCCAAAATACAAAGCCAAATATGCCCCAACTCGGTCGATCCAATAGAAGATGAACTGCTGTAATTTTATTCCTCAAATGCCTTCAAATTACACTGCTGGAAATGACTGAAAATAACACTAAAAATCTGATTACCATCAATGGGAATTTCTGAGTGAAAAACCCTCTCAATCCCTTGGGGTTTTCGTCCACAAGAGAACTCTTGGGGTTTTCGTCCACAAGAGGTATAAACTAAGGTTTTTCGTCCTTAGAATATAATTTGCAAAAGCTCAAAGCTCAAATGCAAGAGAAATATCATATAAAAATCTGGAATATAGAAGAGGCAAGTCGACTTCCTTTTAAAGGAAAAGAGCCAACAACCAACCTCCAAATCAGCCAATGAGCTCACATGATTTTTCCTATGCAAACATTTAATATTTTCCCATATTAAATGTTTTTCCCAACAATATTTCCCTCCTAGTGCAAGTTGCATTTCTCTAGGGGAAATACATAAATTAATTATGTTTTTATCTTCCCTAGGCTTCATTACTCTCCTTTGGCCCAAGTCGCCATTATCCTTTCTAGGAGGAATAAAATATAATAAATCCCTTTACAATGACTTTTGCCCCTTAAGGCAAATCGTATTTTCCATAGGGATTACAATTTATTTTTATTAAGCTAAATAAATTAATATAAGTACTTTAATAATTTTTTTTTTTATAGCACTTTATAATAATTTATTATAACTTAAGTCACCCTTATATTTTTCCTTTGGCCGTCGGGTTGACAAAATAGGCCAAAGGTCTTCGATTGGAAAGGGGACATTACAAAGGATGCATTACATACCGGATCAAAGTTTGACTCCTTTTCATTCTATTTTATCTCAGAGAAAAACTGCATCATGGGATATAGCAATGTCTTGATTATGTAATGGATATAATTGATGGGATATTATTCAATATACAAGGATGATGGCCATGGGATGCCTTAATGATGAGTGGATGACTGTGAGAGTGTGATAGGGGAGGGAATGAGAAAAGGAGAGAGGGAGCAGGTTTGTACAGTAGATTTCTCCTCTAATTTTCTAATGACAGAGCATTGCATCTTAATTAATGGAATTGCAGTGGTGGATTGGAGTGAATCGAGGGCTTGTTGCTTCTACACCTTCTGTCAATAACTTCTACATTGAACAGTACATTTTTGAGGTGGAATGGTAAATTCCAGGAACATACCACTCGCTAAAAGATCCAATGGTTCATTTGCTGAGGAGCAATCTTCTCAGGAATGAGGTGTAATTGCTTGTGTGTGGGGCATATGCCATTGGATCCTACTTTATGAGGATTCCATAGTAAAGACCAGCAGATTTTGTTTTAGGCTTGCCTGCCACCATAAGGGGCAAGCCGCCTTGCTTGGGAAAGTAAGGGTACGTAAATTTTCCTCTGAATGTCTCTCTCCAATTGTCAAGAAATCTACATTTCATACAAAGGGTTCTTGATGTTCTCAACCATTGTGTTCCGAACACATCTATTCCCAATGCTATGGCATGCATTGGTGTACAATGATAATGGTCCTCCATGGTGAGTTTTGTGACAATTTCCTTTACAACTTATAGATCTACCATTCACTATCATTACTTGGAATTTGTAAAGGTATAAGGAAAACAACTAATTTGAATCTATAAAAAGAACACCACCTTGTTTTTTGTTTTTGATTTTTAATGTTTAGGACAGGCAATTCATGGCATCGTATCTGTTGTAACCTTGGGGTGCTCTATATTTCTTATACTTCAATGCTTCAACATTAAGTGATCTTCTTATCCTCTTCATGATTTCCTTTTTTTGAAGGTATGTACTAGGCTTGTTTTGAACATTTAAAAAAAGAATAAAATAGCTGCTTCCACGGAGCAGGACAAAAACTGTCCTGGATAGTTGTTATTTTAAATTAATTGGCTGAGTTTTGATTGCAACAAAAGATTTAGTTGTTTGCATGTTGGGATTTCTTGTGAATTAAAGACCTTTCTTATTAAACATATTATTTGCTTGATATGCTTCCGTTTTTCACTTTATCAATAGTGACATGGGACATCAATCAACTTAAGACATTGAGACCTCCCATGGGATGACCTTTAGTTTTAAAATGATTTCATTACCCATTTTATTAATGAGTAGTCGCCTTTTTAGTTCTCCAATGTATAGTTTTAATAGCATATATTTAGCAATTTTATCAACACAAGTGATTTAAATTTCTATTTTTTTAACACGTGTTGACTGAGCCTTTTGATGAAGCTTATTGAGTTGTTTAATACAGATATTATTACTATAGTCAACCTTCATTACTCACAGACATTATCAACCTCCTTGTTTTCACACATAGGGTCCTATGTTTGTGTCCTTTCAGTCTCTGGAAACCTGCCAAGTCTTATGTTTGATCATAACGTTTTCTGCCAAGGTATCCTCTAAAGTATGATATAGTTCCTTACATATCATTATGAGATTTATAAATCCTTTTCAATTTTATCAACTAAATAAAATACAGTCCACATTTCATAAATGCCTTTCTTTTGAGTTAAGAAAAAATCACCAATCTTGGCATGTAATAAAAACTAAAACCGAGGGCAACAAATTGTATATTTGATAATAATATAGAATCCTTATTCTTTAGTTCTAGTACAGGAAGATTGGAGATATGATAATCCTAAACTCAGTGGTAGGGAAAAGAATTATATCAGTATACAAAGAACTGTCCGGGAAGGAATAATTCTTATCAAGCTGCTCAAATAAGTAACCTTTTTTAATCTCTTAATAGGAAGTGATGGTTTGTTCATGATCAAAGCATAAGGATTGTATACAGTTCCATTTTTGTTGCGATGAAGAACTTGGATTTACCTTTTTAATGGGAACTACTGGTTGTTCATGATCACAGCATAAAGGAATGCATACAGTTTGATTTTTGTTGGGATAAAAAGATAAGCATGTCACAGAAAAACAAGGGATCAAAAAGAAAGAAGAAGAAAACTAGTAATGTCCATAAGTGATAAAAGCAGTATTGTGGCTGATCTGTACATTATGTTCAAATAAATTGACAAAGCGCAAAGATATTTCATGCATAAATCCTGAAAACTTAATACCCACTATATGATAATCAACATGTACTGAATAGCAGTATATTTCACTTTAGGTACCTGTAGGATGGACCACACAGTGATTTTTGTTGTACACAAGCTAGAAAAACTCTAGTCTAACATACTAGTCCTTAAAAAATTAGATAAGGAGAATTTCAAGCTAGATAAGAAAAGGGTTGAGAAATGGCAGATATGTGGAATGTGTGCAGCAATGGTGCCAAGAACAACTCAATTGGCAACACACAAATATTACCAGACAAAGAGAAATGATGCTGATTAAAACAAACCTGTTAAAAAATTAAATGAAAATTCCAAAAACTATGCAGTGAGAATGAATTAAAGAAGCTAATGAATCAACATAATGAAAACCCTCTCCATTGGAATCATTGTCCAGACACATAAAAATAGAACAGGGGAAAGGAGAGAACGCATAGAGTCAAGAGATGTGGCACTATGTGAAAATGAAAACTCAGATTAAGAACATAGAAAAAAAAACACTATTATGCACCAGCTGTTTACCACTAAATAAATTAAAGAATCATAATGATAGATGTTTCAGTATTTGGTGCAACTCAAAATAAGACAAAGACAACATAACCGTGTCTTGACTACAAAAAAAAGATACACTTCCTGCAATATCATTTCTGGAAAGCCAAGAGGTTGCAATTGTACCTGCACAAAAAAAAGGAGCCATTCCCAACTGCACAAGATTCCGGACGAGATTCCCACACACACCTGCAACCATATTAACCAGGGAAATTGGGTTCAAGGATGGGGATATCCCATCCCTATATCATATCTCGTGGTGTCTATTTAAATGTAACATACCCATACCCTTATTCATATACACTCATACTTTATTTCAAAATGGTGTCCAAATCCTCGAGTCCTATCTTTTTATTGGTTTCGTTTGTCTTGCCCTGACCCAGGGAAGTCGGAGTTTGAGAGCTAAGATGTGTAATTTTCCTTGCATACAAACCCTCAACTTTCTACAAAATTAATTAGGGCCAGGAAAAGAATATTGAGTTCACATGTTCAAAAGCAAACGAGTCAGAGCTCTTTCAGTGCAAGTGTAATTTATAATATTTATTAACACCAAACACATCATTAATTTAATTTTCTTGTATATACATGACAAAAAATATAGTTTTAAGGAACAAATAGAATGCATTTTCTTTTTGAAAATGTGAATAGATAGGGGTCTAGAAAGTCAGTCTGATACGTTGGAAATGGAAGAGGATATAACAGTTGATCCCGGATATTGATCTCAACATGTGAATATTAAACCCTACCATTACAAATATAACGGGTCAACTGAAAACACTTTAAACCTACTTAACCCAGTTTTGGATGAGGCCTATATGAGCTCAAGGATTTGTCTGTCTCAATCTTTGAGTTAAAATTTAAACTCATGTGACACGTTGGTAGCATGTTCAGAACCTTTTGAAATAGAATGGAAAAACTTCACATTCAACAAGATGCTTGCTAGTTCGGAGAATCAAAAGTAACACTGAATCTTTTCAAGAATTTTAATATCCAGATGATGTCAAGTCACATGAAAAATACAATTGAAAATGATGCGTAACAACATAAGGTGGAAAAAGGTTAAAATACTACTTTCCGAAATAACGGGCAAGTATTTACAAAAGAAAATTTACAGATTCAAGTAAAATTGTTTCAAAGAGGTCTAGGAAATATGCCCCTTTCCCTTTGATCATTCCATCTTTGTATCTGCATCTTCATAACAAAGAAAATTCAAGTGTGGGAAAAAAACAATTCCAATCAAGCAAACAACCTATGTTGTTGGCCCGTATACATGTAAGCCAATACTGCAAAACACTAATATGGTCTGAAAAAAATGTGAAAAGATTAATAGATGTATACATACCCATCCATCAGGTCATAGAGATCGATAATACCTAGCAAACTTATCACATTTATTGGCCCCTCTCCCTTAGCTTGAATGCATTTGTTTACAAACATCAAATAGCAAATAGACAACCCTTAAAACAATGGAATGTGGAACCAGGAGAACATTTACTCCACACAAAACACACTTGGGAAAGATGTCGTGAAGAAAGGTGCAATGAGAATAGGGAAGAATTCACCATACTTGTGATACTCAATGTAACGAGTGAAGCGAAAGTGCCTTGTTTGATTAGTAGTAGGAAAACGAAAATCCGGGGTGCTGTCTTTATGTCTTCAATTTGATTTACAGTGTCAAATAGTGTGCCACATTTCAGAAATATTTTGCATTGTTGTGAAATGCTTACCTTGTCCCTTAAATATAATCTGTATTGGCAAACACCTACTTTCAAAGTTCTAGAAATGTGCATAGTTCTCCTACCATTAACACACAGGATCATCCAGTCACCCTTCAAAGGCTAGAACTTTACTGAATTATCACATCCTTGCAAAGAATTTCTAAATTTTTGAGATTTGTATTTACTCAAATAAAAAAGCGCTAATCCTTACATACTATTTGTATGAGGTGAAGAAAGTCATTGTTGCAATATTGAGAACTCACTCAAATTATATAGTGAAATTGGACACCAATATAATTACTTGGCATAAAATGACAAGAGTGTAGGGATTTGAGATGGTATTAATGTGGAACTAAATGCTATCGTATGGACATAAATAATTTGTATCAATTATATGACATAGATTGCAACGACAAGCTTGAGGCTCCATTATTAACGTGGAGTGTAGGGATTTGAGATGTTATTAATGTGGAACTTGTATGCGCTAGAAAAGCGTAAGAGTTTTCTAGGCGTACTCGACTTCTCAAGGCCGGGTGAGACAACTTATGTGAGGATGATGTGGTGTGAGTGACTAATGATTCAAACATGGGTGATGTGCATGCTTGGAAGGATGCTCAAACCTATACCAAATACGTTATGTTGCCTTGATGATTGTTCATCCAAACAATGAACTGCTAAGCATACAAGTCCTACAATGGTTGGTCTCAATGAGTGCCAAGTATCGTAGTTCTTGATTGATATTGGTGTCTGGAAATGGAGTGAAGTTAGGTTGGGTCGGTCGTGGAATCTGTTTGTTTCTCAAGCTGGTTTTGTCCAAGGATGGTTGTGTGAATGAAGGGATGGAAAGAGGATAGGATGAGGCTAGACCTATTGATGAAAATATAACTTAAATCTTAAGGTTAGACTACAACTGTTTGAGGTCACAGATTTGTTGGTGGAGTTGCTTGCGTGTAGGGAAGGCTTGTGCGTCTAGTATGTGGAAAGCTCAATGATGAGATAAGTTACAATGGTGGAGCGAAAAACCTCATGTCTCGGCTTGAAATTGATATGGTCTTGTATGTTGTCCCACTTAAGTGGAGTAGGAACACGAGAATTGCCCTACCCTGCTGGATATACTCATTGTCAAGTGCCATCCAAAGGATGTGAGGCGCTTGCCCTAGATTTACACTAACTAGATCGAGAGCTAGGTGTTTAGTTATAGCTTGTCCGAAGTCATGTGGGAATGTTTTGCCTTGAACAGGAGCTACCAGAGTGTCGATTTGAAAATATTTTGGGAGCATGATTCTTGTTGATTTTGGAGGGAATAAGAAATTACAATGGCTTAATGATAGGTTTCCATGATTAAAATAAAGTATTTTGGAGGGTGAATGAAGAGCTTGTATGCAAGTTTGATTGTTGAAGATGTGTTGGATGATTTTTATGTGAAGGGACAACAAGTTGTTTAATTTGTATGTTTTTGGATTTGAACTAAAATGAAATGTATGCTGGAATTTTTCTTATTTAAAACAACTATTTTGATCCATTTGAATGCATGCAATAACAATCACAAACCAAATATAGATCTAAACACAAATATAGCTTTCTACTTTCAAGTTTTTAAGTATTTAAAATGAATGCACAATAAGAAATATCTTCTCAATTGGTGAAAGCGAGATCAATGAATTTTCAAATCTACTTGATGAAACAAATTTCTCTAAATGAGTGTAAATGATGAACATATCGACTTTTTCCTCTAATGCAAATGCAAAAGATGAAGTCTTTCCACCCTTCTACTATCTAAATGCAAGCTGAAAATAAAATTCTCATATTTTTTTGTTATTTTTCCTTTTGAGTAGGTTTGAGAGAATGATTTGTAAAAACACATAAATGCAAGAGTTAGCTAAGGTAGATTGTACGATGGAAAAGTGACATGCGAGCATGAGAATCTACAAGTAACTCTTCCTCACACCCGACCTCCCGAGGTCATGCCGAGACAGTGGTGGGGATGGAATACACGCGGGATGTAGATAAGCTAGTTAGGTAATCTTATGTCTTCAACACGCAATAACGGGATCTGCGAATCTAAGGCAAAGAAGGCCCTCCTAACCTGAACCGGTGTGATAGATCGTTCGGCGAGGATAGCTGCTCGAAGGCTCCAATCAATATCGAGTTCTGCGTGATCTGATCTATGGGTTGTGGAATTTGTGGAAGATAACCTGTGGGTGCTTCGTATGTCTCCCAACAAGGTCATGAAAATGGAATGGCTAAATATGTAGTGGATCTTTTGGTGTTTTATGGACGATTCTCTGGTCTAGTCCAGAAATCTTTAGCTTGATTTGTTGCTACGTTTAATAATGATAGTTGTGTGATAATGTCTGGTGGGAGTGGAGAGGATCTAAATACTAATGTTCGCAAACTAGCATCAATGTTGGGTTGATTTGTAGGCCCTGTTGGGTTGTAGGACCTGTGGATCACAACCGTAAGTTCGTGGTTATTGTGGACCTCCTATGGTCATGTGAAGAATCAATCCCTTCTTCTGATCCCGAGTATCCAGTAATCGTATGCCTTTTCAGCCTCTACATTTAGAACTAAAAGTTGCACGATTTTCCCGAGATACCTAACAGGTGTTCTGGCAACTTGGATATGTAAGCTAGTGTCTATATCAACGAGGAGGTCTCCTGCGTCTGGCTGTGGGACTAGTGGATCACAACCGAATGTTTGTTCTCTTTCAGGTCCTTCTACAGTCATACGGATGTCTATCAAGGCAATCTATAATTTGGCTGATTTGACCAGAATGTGTGCGCTTTGTCGTCTTCTATGTTTAATACTCTTAGTTGTGCACTAATTTCTTGTAGGTATGTTGTTGCTCGGAAGACCGGAAGTCTGAGATTTTGATCTATGTCAGTTATTGCTGCAACATTATTTGGTTGAGGCACTATTGGCTCAAAAACGTATTCCCTGGGCTCCCTAGGTCCCGTGATTGTCATACAAGGTCAATATAAACCTAACTGAAACAAAATAAATTAACTATGCAAGATATATCTACAACATATATATATTATATATTCCTCTATTTTTGTATTTTTAATAGAATTTTAATGGAATTGAAAGAACAACTAATCTAATATATTCAGAAAATGACAACTAATCTAATAACAAAATTTAAAACAAACAAGGTAGCCTAGTGTAGCTACTTGCCTGTGCAATTGTGAATTTTATCCTAAATAACTAGATAGCTGATTAACTTAATTGAAAGATTCTCGATCCTACCTCAGAAGTGAGGAATGAATCATAGTTTCTTAGAAACTATCAATCCCCACAACTTCCCTGGCAATATCGAGAATGAAATTTAACTAAAATGAAATATTTCACTACTCTATTTGATATGTTTTAACTAGAACTTTGACAGATAAAACCTAGAATTTGCAGAACAGTGGTGAATCCAGTAGTGTATGACTTTGTCCCCTCAGAATGATCTCCTCGTTCTTTCGTGTTCACGTGAATCCAGAAGAGCGTGTATATGCTAGCATCAACAAAAGAAGGTATTTGAACAATGGCAACTTTGGATATAGACCGAATACAATGCGAGTAGGAGAGGGATAATGCAAGTGACAGAGCTTGGCGTATGCAATTCCTAGCGGGATTTATTGCGGGAATACAACACAAGGGTACCGAGAGATTCTAGAATCTACCTTCTGTGAAGAACACAACCTGCAACTCTAATGAATTCAATCTAAAACTGACACTACTCTGCTCTAGACTAATTTGTATGGACAACAATGAACAAGACTGAAGCAAGAAGATCGAATGGCTTCCAACAACAAGGAAAACTAGCATGGATGCAAACATGAAAACAAAATGAGCTTCTAAACAAGAAATTGACAGACTTAAACAATGAAAAATGAGAAGTTGAGGGGCCATTTGCTTGAAAACAAGCTGGCTATTTATAGATTTCACATTCACCCAAAGGTAATTCCTATTAGAACTCTTTTACCATTAAACAATGGAGAAACACTATTCCAGGGGACATAAAACATTAATACGAGCCAAGGCGGTGGAGAAAAGCTGGTAAAAGTTGAAAATTACGCAAGTCGTGATCACAAAACGTGCTTTGGAAAACGCATGAAGGACCGCCGCCACTGAGTAGGGCGGCGATTCTGGACCGCCGCCGGTGGTTTTGTCACTAAAGGTCAAAATGCTAAGAAAAGAAAGGCAAAGGAATAAAACAAAGCATAAGGAACAAGGATAAAGCATTTGGGATGCTAACATATACTTCGTGAGCTTCTTTGGATCTGAACACCTTGCGAGGCGACCTGTATCATCATTGGGGCATGTGTAACATCGTTTCGACGGTGCAGTACCCTACAATTTTGGGTACGTACATATTGCCCCCTCGAAGAAGTGTTTTAGCCATGAAGAGGCGTAAAACGGTGGGTCCAAGTATGGCGGTCCCAAAATGGGAAGCATTAGAAATTATACCTGACACGCCCATGTGTCGAAATATCGCCATCCAAGTTCCCGCCACCTGCAAAATAGAAAGAAGACTCAAGTGCAAGATAGACAAAACAAATCGAAAAATAAATACTAAATTAGTACGAAATGAGGACTTACCATTTGCGCGGGGATGAGAACTTACCTCTGTTGGCGCTCTAAACCTGCGAAAGGGGCATTCAAAATGAGTCAAAACACTATATATATATATATATATATATATATATATATATATATATATAATGGGACCATTTTCCTATTCATTTGCGTGTCGATTTGGTAGTTTTTGAGCTCTAGGACCCACTGTGACGGTTTCCAACGAGAGTATAGTCGAAACGTTCGTATCGAGATAGCGATCATGCCTCTGCGAGCAGAACCTCGACCCGTGAAATCTCAGGTTAGTTCTTCTTGATTTAACGTTTTTGCACTAAAAATGTTAAAATGTTGAAATATTTGTCTTGGAGAAATGTCGATTTTAAATGTGTCTCTTAGGGGACGCCTAATGGGTAGGCTTTTGTTTTAGTTAAAATGGTCGTTTTTTCGCATTTTTAAGCATTTTAGGGCATGTGCCTGTTTTGAAAGCGAGACGACGAGCTGCCGCCTAAGCGGGGCGGCGATTACAGACCGTCGCCTTTTAAGGTGGCGGTTATGGAACCGCCACCTTGCTCAGGGGCGGCGATCTTGTGTTGCGTTTCAAAACGGGTCGCATGCCTTAAAATGCTTAAAAATGCGAAAAACGACCATTTTAACTAAAACAAAAGCCTACCCATTAGCGTCCCCTAAGAGACACATTTAAAACGACATTTCTCCAAGACAAATATTTCAACATTTTAACATTTTTAGTGAAAACGTTAAATCAAGAAGAACTAACACGAATTTCGCGGTCGAGGTTCTCGCTCGCAGAGGCATGATCGCTATCTCGATACGAACGCTTCGACTTCTCTCTCGTTGGAAACCGTCATAGTGGGTCCTAGAGCTCAAAAACTATCAAATCGACATGTGCAAATGAATGAAAATGGTCCCATTATATATATATATATATATATATATATATATATATATATATATATATATATATATATATATATATATATATATATATATAGTGTTTTGACTCATTTTGAAACCGCCACTTTGCTCGGCAGTTCTCTTCAGAATGTTAAAACAACACTGATTTGAGTTTATTTTTGCATTTTTAGTATTCTTATTTGCTTTAATGATTTTTTAATGCAATCTTGATACTAACTTGCTCCTTTTTTGTTTTTGTGTGTTTTGCAGAAGAAGGAAGAGTACATCAGATGGAGCCGAGAGAGAGAGAGAGAGTGATTGGCTTCCAGCAGTGCTAGATGCACTCTCTTAGGATGAGCAGGATACTCTTCAGAGGGCAGGTATACTGAGGATCGCACGGGTTCCCCACGTTACACCTGCCAGTCACATACTATGTGACTTATTTTCTTATTGGGATGTAGATCGGAACACCTTCCGATTTCCAGGTGTTAGGGGTGAGTGGACTATCACCCTAGAGGATGTCTACTGCATTTTGGGAGTCCCGATTATTGGGAGGAGACTTTCATTTGATACAGCAGTATCTAGAGCTTAGGTGACTCAGTGGGCCACCTATATGGGAGATGCAATTGTCTCCACTGGTTCGAAGAAGGGGGTGAAGGTCCGTTCTATTCCTGGCTTGCCCATCCCTCTGATCTGTTAGGCTATTATGGGCATCCTTGCTTCGAGATTGATCGAAGACAAGGGAGGGGATACTTTACTCTATTGTTGGGCCCCCATCATCGCACAAATTGAGGCACATGGTCGGATTTATGCCTGGGGAGCCGATATACTTGGGACCACCTATCATGACTTATACAGGGTGGTTCGATTACAGGGACAGTCGCTGAGCCATCCGACCTTAGTTATGAGTTGGGTCTATGAGCGCATCATCCCTTATGGGAGAGGCATAGAGGTGGCAGATCCCGGAGCCATGAGGGCAGCTAGATGGATAGAGATGACAGTGCTTAGAGCACCCCACCAACCAGTTACTTCCCTGACTACTGAGGATATGGAGGCCACACCTTATCAGGCCATGGCAGGATTGTGGGGTGAGGAGATGTTCACTTTGATTTCTTGCTCTATTACAGGGCAACTTGTGGAAAGGACGAGGAAAGTAGAGACACACCCCTTTGATCGAGTGCCTCAAATTGAGCTTTTTGCCTTGCTTACATTGACATGCTTCCCCAGTGGTGCCGGTGTTTAGATCGATTCGGGACGCTAGGAGGTCCTAGAGGTGAGGTTGGGTGTTGTTACTCTTGGCATCCCTATTGCAGCGGGGAGGGTGGTACGCACTCGAGCGAGTCGGTGCTCCTCGAGGCACCTTTACTTGATTGCCACCGGTCCCGCCCATAGCAGTGATGACCCCATTGATATAGACTCAGTCTGAGGAGTTCATAGGGGGAGAGACGGAGGAGGAGACCGAGGACATGGAGGTTAGCGAGTCGGGTGGGGGAGAGGATAGCGATCCCAAGTGGCATGACACTTAGGAGATTTTACAGGCCGAGAGGGTAGAGCAGAGCACGAAGAGGGTGACTCTAGTCTTAGAGGAGTTGCCTTCTCAGGACCTAGGTGGAGAGGACGAGTCCATGGTAGGACGCCATGTTGTCCCAGACGTAGGAGGGGACATCAGTCAGTGGCGGCGTCCGTGGTAGGTGCGGATCCCAGAGATCCTTCTTGGAGGCCCGGAGATCCGAGTGAGTTATCACTCCTCTTTTGATATTTGCTTTTTAGCTAGGGTTGCCTTAGTTGCTATCTCTCTTTTTGTTCATCCTTGGTTTCACCTTTTGATTATTTTCTAATTTGTTTTCTCCTTTGCTTGCAGAGACTATTGATGAGTGGCGAGACTTGATTCGCGGGTATGTACTTGACACCCTGATGCTCCCTATGGAGAAGACTCATGCTAAGCTATCCGTGGATGTAGGGGAGCCTTCAGCAGCTGGTAGGCATACCGACGTTTTTCCCCTATTTGGCATGTGGCCAAGATGGTGACCTCCCTCCATACCGAGTTAGCCGGGTATAGGACTGCAGAGCGCCTGATGAGGAGGAGCCGCTCTCATAGCGAGACTACAGCTACCGTTCGGGACCGTGAGCCCTCAGTGCACTTAGCGCTAGCGTAGCCGAGTCCTAGACGTGATCGTGCGCCTTCTGAGGGATCCCATAGGGATTGAGAGGCCACTTGGCTCCTTTTGTAGTGACTCTTGCTAGATTGTTTATACGACTATTTTGTATTTTCCAGGCTCATTGAGCGTTTTGACCATGCCTAGTGCATGATGGCATTGTACATGAAACCTGATTATTATATATATATATATATATATATATATCTTTAGATTCTTGGTATCTTGAATTGTGCGATTCATTTTCACATGTATACTAGATGTTTGTAAAATTTTTGTTTTTATATGCTTTTCAGAATGTATGCAATGGAGAACAAATATCACAAATGTTTTCTTTTTGTATTTTGTGATCTTTGATGTATGATGATGTGGGCCGCTATGTGACCTTGAACTTTAGTTTCTATAAGCAATTTTCTGGTACTTCATATTGTTTTAACATAATGTGATGATGGGCTGGTATGATGAGCAGATGAACTTGTCCCACTCCTAACTCCACGCAACTAGTAAGATGTGAGGGCTCACCACCGAGAACTAGAAAGGGCGCAAGTTATGAGGCGTGTTGAAATGGTAATGATGGTAGATAGACAAAGAGTTGGTGGAACCAAATTAGGACGCTTCAAACCTATCCTACTCAAATGATTCCATAGTTTAGAATGCAACTTGCTTTGCAATTTATCCAGACTTAGATCTGTAGATGGCCACTTGGTTGACAAAGTCTGGTTTTCAGGGTTTTGAACTCTTTTGGAATTTTGGACATCTGATTCATTTGTTTTGACTCAAGATTTCAAGGTTTGTTTGAACTATTTGCTTATGACTTTCAACATTTACTTATCAGTCAAGGACCCCTACACCTTGCCCCATGCTACTAGTAGGAAACATGGGCTTATCACCATGGACAAGGCACAGGTGAGTAAAGGCATTCCCATCCTTTCCCAACCCTACATCACTAGTAAGAGACGCAAGCTCAACACCGAAGGTTGGTAGGGCAAGGAAATGTGTAAAAGTAAAATTTTCTGTTTGATTTGTATTTGACTTACTTACTTGAGCAAAATGTCAGTATGTTCTTATTTCCAAAGAGATGTATATACGGGATAGATGTGACACCATGAAGCTTCTAGAACAGACCATAGGCAAGACACCTATCCTAGGAAGAAACCAAAAGTGAGAACAAGCATGTAAGCCTTGGTATGGCTACCGTTAAGACTTTGTCATATCTAGCTTTAATTGATGAAATGATTCTGAAATAGTGATGATGTTATGAAAATGAAGAAGTATGATTTGAAAGCTCCTGCCAATACTATCGGAAGTTTGTAATGAATTGCTTAAGAATAAGTCCCTTGATCACCAAATTTTACGAAATGAGTGAACAAAATGAACCTATCTAAATGAATATGTAATTTAGATATAATTATACAACTAGTGCCAATGCTTCATGCGTAAAACCGTTTAAGATGCAAGGAATTGATTAATTCACTGAATTTCTCACCCTCCAGTGTGCACAAGAGATATGCACCATTACCGTAGTCTTTCATGAACTTTCTTCCTTCGCCGGTTTTCTTATCGATCCGGTTGTCTAGTCTTAGAACTAGATCCCCTTCATATATTTCTTGCTCATAGACTTTTTTGTTATACTGCTGGCACATCCGGTCAACATAGGCTTTATGTCGTTGTTCGGCGTTTAACCTAGCCTCGTCTAGGCTTTCTAATTGGGAGAGGCATGCCTCCCTATAAGTTTCTTCATTTAGAATCCCTTGTAGTGAGATGCGGAGACTAGGTATTTCAACCTCAAGCGAGAGAACTGCTTCTGCTCCGAATACCAGTGAGAAAGGAGTTGCTCATGTTGGTGTTCTTATTGAGGTTCGGTGGGCCCACAAGGCCGGATATAATTTTAAATGTCAATCTCGTTTGTTTTCTTTTACCGTTTTGAGGAGAATAACTTTCAACGTTTTGTTTGTCGCTTGGGCCTGCCCATTGGCTTGAGGGTAGTAAAGGGAGGCATGTGATGGTTTATCTTGAACTTGCTACATAACTCACGAACCTCGTCATTTTTAAAGGACGTGCCATTATCTGAGATAATGACTTGTGGGACACCATACCTGCAGATAATTTGGTTCAAAATGAATTTGGCAATCACCGAACCTAGTACGGTGGTGAGGGGCATGGCCTCCACCCATTTGGTAAAATATTCCATGGCTGTGATTATAAAATTATGGCCATCGGTGGATGAGGGAGATAATTTCCCTATTAAGTCCAGACCCCAAGTGGAGAAGGGCCACGGAGTCGCTATTGGTTGCAGGGATTATGCTGGCATGTGAATCTCGTGAGAGAATTCTTGACATTTGTGGCACTTACATACAAATTCCACTGCGTCATGTTCGAGAGTGGGCCAAAAATAGCCCATCCGATGTATTTTGCGAGCGGTGGCGTGACCACCAAAGTGGCCCCCGCATATCCCACTGTGGGATTCATGAAGGATCCTCTTGGATTCTTCTATGTCAACGCATCTTAGAAGCATGCCGTTGAAGGCTCTACTGATAGAGCACTTGGTCTAAAACAACATATTTAGCTACTGATAATGCGTAACCGCCTTCTTTGTTGTGGCGTGGTACCTTCTGGATACATATGGACCATGATAAGATTGATAATATCAGTATACCAGGACATGTAGAGATGGGGGGTCTGGTTTCGATAAAGAATACACATTCATCGGGAAAGTCTAAATCTACCAGCTCACCTCCATCTAGTGGATTGTCACCAACCAGTCTGCAATGATTTGTCCTTTGACGAATTTTTAGTTTACGAATGTTAACTCAAATTCTCCCATTAGGGTTATGAAATGTCCAGCCTTCTTAGACAAGGACCCTTGCGTGAGGAATGTCCGTAAATGGTCTATCTTCACAATGACCCTTGTTTCTTGATTTAACATGTAATGTCTTAAACATTTTGTGGCGAAGACTATGGCAAGGCATTCTCTTTCTGCTTGTGTATAACGCGTTTCATAATCGAGTAATGTTCGGCTAATGAAATAGATCGCGCGTTCTCGTTTATCATCATCTTCTTGAGCCAACATGCAGGCTAGCGAGACATGAGTAGCTCGAGAGTATAGAATTAAAGGGCGGTCTGGCTTAGGAGGCATTAGCGTGGGTGGTGACAACAAGAAACGCTTAACTGCTTCGAAAGCCTCATTGCAGTCTTCAGTCCAATCAATACTATAATCTTTCTTGAGTAGATTGTTGATTGGATAAATGGCAAAGCTTAAATCTGGGATGAACCTTCGGATTGCACCGAGTTTCCCAAGAAATGACCTGATTCCAGACTCATCCGAAGGTGGGATCATTTCGAGAACAACTCGTATTTTGGCCGGATCAACATCAATCCCTCGTGAAGATATAATGTATCCTAGAAGTTTGCCTCCTGTTACACCGAACATGCACTTCTCTGGGTTTAATGTGACTCCATATTCAATCAATCATGAGAGGATGATGCAGAGTACTTCCGGTGATCGCCGCGCGTTTCTTGGCCTTGTCCAATAAGTCATCCACATATGACTCCACAATTTTATAAATAAGATCGTGGAATATATAAGTCATTCCCGTTGATACGTAGTGTCGGCGTTCTTAAGACCAAATGGCATGACAACATAACAATAAGTTCCCCAGGGAGTTATAAATGTGGTTTTGGCTTGATCTTGCTCAGATATTTTAATTTGATTATATCCCGAGAACCCATCCATGAGAGACAAAAGCTCAAATCCAGTACATTGCGTCAATGATGATATCAATGGATGGTAATGGGAAATCATCCTTGGGACAAGCTTTGTTAATATCTCGAAAATCTATGCAAATGCGTATCTTCCCATTCTTTTTGAGAACGGGGACGATATTAGATACCCATTGTGAATAATCGACTGGTTTGATGAATCCTACTTGGAGAAGCTTCATCACTTCTTCTTTTACCATGAGAGCTACTTTTGGTTTCATTGGTCTTGATTTTTGTTTAATTGGCTTTGCATCTGGTTTGGTGACAAGATTATGTACTTTGCGATGTGCGGTGCAACTCTTGTCATTTCTTTATAATTAAATGCGAAAGCCTTTTGATGTTCTTTGAGAATTTGAGTGTGTATTTCTATTTCTTCTGGAGTTAGCGAAGATCCTAACTTCAAAATTCTTGGTTCTTCCTCCATTTCGATGTTTATGTCAATGATTTCTTCTATCAAAGAAGCATTATCTTCTTCAAATTCAGGTGGGGCTGGAGGTAGTTCCAAGCTTTCCCGTTTTCTATCTCGTAGATATCGAGATCCTTCTGAGGAGGAGACTCTACCATGGGATTTCCAAAGTAGGAAGAGGAATGTGGTATTAGGGAAAGATAAACTATAGGGTGAGCAAGGTGTGGCTTCGCATAGGCATTTAGATATTCGAGAGTGAATTTATCACTATCAACATGATGTAAGATAGGAGATTCATTCTCAGCTGTATGTGTTAGAAGAGGGTTTGTTGACATTTTCTTCACCAATGGTTCAATATGAAGTGATACCTTGAAACTTGTATCTTCTAACTCATTACTTGGGGTGAAACGTGAAGCTGAGGTTGTTATTGAATCTGCGAGAAGGTTCTATTCTCGTGGGATTGCCTCAATGGATATGAAGTCGAACCTTTTGCTTAGATCTAATACCGCTGTTTTATAGAGTTGTAAGTGCTCGACTCTAGTCTCATATACTTTAGAGACTTGGTTTGCAACTAACTGCGAGTCTCCTAACACTCTGATGTCATTAACACCGATCCTTTTGGCTATGATGAGGCCAAGGAGGAGGGCTTCATACTCAGCGCCATTGTTTGTACATTCAAAGTTCAACTTAAAAGCAAAAGGTAGGATCTTTCCCTCAGGAGAAGTAAAGATTACACCTACCCCGGCTCCATAGCGACATCTAGCTCCATCGAAATGGAGAGTCCAATATTTACTAGGAAAGATGGATGTTGGGACATTCTTTGTGTTTGTTTCTTCTGTTTGATTACTTCTACCATGCAAAGTTCCTCTGTTGGAAGAGAACCAACTCCTAGGGTACATCCCATACCTGCGGAATCAAATGGTAGGAAAATTGGTAGATCTTGTTCCAGTAACTCGACAATTTTTGCAGTAGTTCCTAATGACATTGTTTCTACAACGTTAGCTTCATCCTTGAGGGTTGGGATGCCCTTGACTAGGTTCGTAATTTCTAGTTCTGTTATAGGTATTAATTTTTCTTCCAGTCTGGAGTTGATTGGTTTGTTAAGTTGGTTTGTTGGGAGTTCAAACTCAGAGTGAACGCCTGGTCTTTTCTTTAGGTCCACTAGGTGTATGTCGAATGGTTTTGGGTCACCTTTTGCTACGAATATCTTTCCTAGGTGTAAGAATCTTATTTCTGGAATAACGTAGAGGGAATTGCTTTCATGCGATGTATCCATGGTCTACCGAGGATCATATTATAGTTGGTTTCCCGATCTATGATATGAAACTTGGTGAGGATTGTCTTGGGTCCTAAGGTGACTGGTAATATTATAGTCCCAATTGAAGTAGTTTTAAGGCTATCATAACCTTTTAGCGTATTTCTTGTTGTGGAGCAGTTTGTTTCTCCATATCCCAACTTTTGAAGGAAAGAGAAGGGGACAATATTAACCTGCTGCCCAGTCGTCCACCATTGTGCGTTTAACGTAATTATTGTAAACCCACACCCGTAAATGCAAGGGATCACCTCTACGTGTAATTTCAACATCTGTTGGCATTTTGTTTATGTCGAATATAAACTCGGTATCCCTATCTGGCTGCCATGGAGGGTGGATATCGAAGTCTATATGGTTTACTTGTGTTTCGGGAGGTGGAGTGATGTTAATTAAATGACCTAGACCTAGTGCTTCTAAAAAAGCAGCCCTATGGGCAAGAAAATTTTTCAACAAGTCTAAAAGGAGATGTGAGAGAAGGTCTTTGTTAAGTCATTAATTAAATCATAAGCACCCACGGGTTTTACCAATGTTTGTTGAATGTTATCTGGTTCTAGTGGATAGATTGGATTTGGTTGAGAAGAATATTCTCATGTTCTTGTTATGGCTTCTACGTGCAGCTCGATATCTAATTCCACTAGACCAACTATCTTGGTTCGTGGCTGATTTCCTAATTGTGATGCGAAGGTGGATTTATGAAGTTGAGGCTTCATGATCGATATTTCTGTCATTACACCTTTGTTCGTCCCGTTTGGATTTAATTTATTATTGATATTGTGATTTGGAAGTGGATCATTGAAGATCTTAAGAGGTGCGTTTTGAGGGAGACCGCCTGTGAAAGTATTTAGGCGTAGGCATCACAAAATCTATTAAGAACATATCTATGAAGAGTTGTCTTTGTTCTTACGGCAAGCGTTGCATGAACTTATTGTAATTGCATGGCAAGTCCTAGTGTCATGGCCTCAAATTTTGTGGAAACCACAATATGAGTTAGGATTATAACTCCTAGGTTGTTGGTTTGGCACGTGTTGTGGTCTAAAACTCTGATTAAATTGTTGATTATTAGGATTAAAGTTTTGCGTTTGTTGTCTTTGGTTTTGATATCCAATTGAGTTTTGACTTGGACCCTATGTCTGGATCTGCCGTTGTTGTTGTTGTTGTTGGGACGATTAAAATCCACCGCATTGATTGTTGGGGTGAAATTATTGTTTTGTTGGTTATTAACTGGTGGTGGAACATTTACAACGTTTGCTTTTTTAGTTTGGTCAGTCACTCCATCTGTTGTCACTCCGCGGTTTTTGTTAAGGATTTTAGGTCCTTGATTGGCGTTTGTGGTAGTAGGATAAGTCGTAGTGTTTTGGTTGGGGATGATTAACCTCCCATTTGTTCCATATGTCTTGTGACCGCTATCTATTGCAACTTGATCTATTCGGAGAGCACTCTCGAGCACTTCATCATAAGTTCTTAGTGGGAACTTCTGGACTTCTTCCTTTATCTCTCTGCTGAGAGAATGAAGGAATAAATCACATAGTTCCATCTGATCCATGTTTGGAGCGCTTGCTGAAGAATAGAGGACTGTACGCCATCTTTGGATGAAATGAGCAACATGATTCATTATGTTCTTGTTTAATATGCAAGAATTCCCTGATTCTTGTTCTCAACAATTTGTTCATGTCGAACGCCTTGATGAACTCTGAAACGAGTTGTTTAAATGAATGTATTGAGGCTTCAGGTATTCTGTAATACCAATCGAGGGCGATACCCTCTAAAGTTTTGGGGAATATTTTAGCAACAACTCCATCCCAAGGGAGCAGTTCTTGAATGGCTGTGGCGTAGGCCTTAATATGTGCATTTGGGTCTCCCTCTCCTTTGTACTTGGGTAGATTAGGGAGAGGTCTTGGAAGCATGACGCTTCGTATAGTGAAGTCCAAAGGTTCTTTCAAATATTCTGAATAAGTTCCTATTGCATAGGTTTCGACCATTGATGGTGTTTCTTAGGGGGAGGTGGAATGGGTTGTTGATATGGCATAGCATGTGTATTTGCAGGGGCATAAGGGAATCCCTGTGGTTGAGCGAACATGCTGGGAGAAGAGAACATATCTCCTTGTGGTGATTTGGAATACATGTTTAAGTATGGAGGAGCATTGCTCAGGAATGGATTGTTTTGTACTAAACCGGAGGTATCATATTTTCCACTAGAGCGGCATTAGAAAACGCGGTTCTAGTTGGCGTTTGTTGTGAATACTGAGGAGGCATGCCCAACATGCCTATTCCTGTGAGGAGGTCTACTTGGCTAGGATGATGTGGAGGATTGGAAGTTCTTGCCTGCATGAATTGTGAATTTTGACTTGCTTGAGCAAGTTCCAACCCTCTAACTTTCTCAACTAAGGCTGAGATGACCTCGTTTGGTGAAGACATGGTATTTTTCCTTAGTGGTGTTTGTTGTATACCTTGAGGTTGTATAGGCATATGGTACCCAACTATGAATTGATCGGTGCCCTGCCAAGTTTCACCGAGGGCATTTCCTATAGGTGGAGGGATGGGGGTGTTTTCTTGGAACGAGACCTCGGGTTGTGTTTGCAAACCTCCTATAGATGGGTACATATTTTGAGAGCATTGTTCACTCCTAGCATAACGTGCTAAGTATTCGTCATCTAACAACAGATATGGATCTGACTGTCTACTAATTTGTGGTCTAAGCAACACCTGAGGAGATGAACCAGATTCTCCAGTGAGTGTCATATTGTTTGAGCTTGAAGGCTCTGGTTGTTGCGTTTGAGTGAGCTGATCCAACTCCTCTATTTGGAAAGAAGAACTATATCTAGTCCTTTGAGGCGGAGTTTGTGTTGAAAATCGGTTAGTTGAATAGTTGTCACCCCATGCTGAGAGCGAGGGTGATGGTTGTCTATTTAGTTGATCGTAGTATGCTTCAAGACCTAGGAGAGGTTTGCCATATGCATTGTATCCCGACATATTCGGGGTATATGAATACCCGCAGAATAATGGGAAAGAGTGAAGGTGGATAAAATTAAAAGAAGAGTGTGAAAGTGAAGCAATTGTTCCTTTTACGTAAGTTTCACCAATTTTGTTGGTAAAGCTGATGTGAAGGCTAATGTAGTGGAAAAGATGAAAAGTATACTAATTGGAAGAACAAGTAGAAATAAAACTCCGAACCAGAAGGTAGGAAGTTTCACATCGGGTTCACCAATTTTGTACGATGGAAAAGCGACATGCGAGCATGAGAATCTACAAGTAACTCTTCCTCGCACCCGACCTCCCGAGGTCGTGCCGAGACAGCTGGTGGGGATGGAATACACGCGGGATGTAGATAAGCTAGTTAGGTAATCTTATGTCTTCAACACGCAATAGCGGGATCTGCGAATCTAAGGCAAAGAAGGCCCTCCTAACTTTGAACCGAGTGTGATAGATCGTTCGGCGAGTATATAGGTGTTCGAAGGCTCCAATCAATATAGAGCTCTGCTATGATCCGATCTATGGGTTGTGGAATTTGTGGAAAATAACCTGTGGGTGCTTCGTATATGTCTCCCGACAAGGTCATGAAAATGGAATGGCTAAATATGTAGTGGATCTTTTGGTGTTTTATGCACGATTCTCTGGTCTAGTCCAGAAATCTTTAGCTCGATTTGCTGCTACGTTTAATAATGATAGTTGTGTGATAATGTCGGTGGGAGTGGAGAGGATCTAAATACTAATGTTCGTAAACTAGCGTCGATGTTGGGTTGATTTGTCGCCCGTTGGGTTGTAGGACTGTGGATCACAACAGTGAGTTCGTGGTTGTTGTGGACCTCCTATGGTCATGTGAAGAATCAATCCCTTCTTCGATCCCGAGTATCCGATGTCGTATGCCTTTTTGGGGTCTACATTTAGAACTAAAAGTTGCACGATTTTCTCGGGATACCTAATAGGTGTTTTGGCAACTTGGATACGTAAGCTCATGTCTATATCAATGAGGAGGTCTCTTGCGTTTGGTTGTGGGACTGGTGGATCACAACCGAATGTTTGTTCTCTTTCAGGTCCTTCTATAGTCATACGGATGTCTATCAAGGCAATCTATAATTTGGCTGATTTGACCAGAACATGTGCGCTTTGTCATCTTCTATGTTTAATACTCTTAGCTGTGCACTGATTTCTTGTAGGTCTGCTGTTGCTCAGAAGACCTGAATTCTGAGATTTTGATCTATGTCAGTTATTGCTGCAACATTATTTGGTTGAGGCACTATTGGCTCAAAAACGTATTCCCTGGGCTTCCTAGGTCCCGTGATTGTCATACTGAGGTCAATATAAACCTAAGCAAACAAAATTAATTAACTATGCAAGATATATCTACAACATATATATATATATATATATATTCCTCCATTTTTGTATTTTTAACTATAAACCTAAGCGACACTACTCTACTGTAGACTAATTTGTATGGACAACAATGAACAAGACTGAAGCAAGAAGATCAAATGGCTTCCAACAACAAGGAAAACGAGCATGGATGCAAACATGAAAACAAAATGAGCTTCTAAACAAGAAATTGACAGACTTAAACAATGAAAAATGAGAAGTTGAGGGGCCTTTTGCTTGAAAATAAGTTTGCTATTTATAGATTTCACATTCACCCAAAGGTAATTCCTATTAGAACTCTTTTACCATTAAACAATGGAGAAACACTATTCCAGGGGACATAAAACATTAATACGAGCCAAGGCGGTGGAGAAAAGTTGGTAAAAGTTGAAAATTACGCAAGTCGTGATCACAAGAATGTCTTTGGAAAACGTGTGAATAAAAACGCTAAGAAAAGAAAGGTAGAGGAATAAAACAAAGCACAAGGAACAAGGATAAAGCATTTGGGATGCTAACATATACTTCGTGAGCTTCTCTGGATCCCGAACACCTTGCGAGGCGACTTATATCATCATTGGGGCATGTGTAACATCGTTCCGGTGGTACAGTACCCTACAATTTTGGGTACGTACATAGACAAATCTCGAGATCGATCTCAAAGATGAGAACAAATCCAAAACTAAGAGATGGATCTAAAACAAAGAAAATAAACTATATCCTAATATGTTTATCTATTCTTTTTTTGGATTTTTCTAAATCTTTTAATAAAAGAAATGCATTTCTGAACTAGTAAATCAAAATACAAAAAGCAACATGCTCAATGATGACAGAGAGACAAAAATGATATAAATGTCACCCTCAATTTGCTACCTCTTTGTTGATTTGCTCAATTGACCTAGGAATTTCTAGTAGTGAAGGTGGAAGGAAGCGATTGGATGAATACAAGAAGGAATATTGTAATAGTGTTGTGGCTGGCTCTAAAGTGATCAAGGCAATGAGCTTATTGTCCTTCAGGGTTTCCTCCTATGACAGGAGACAAAGTTGAGCTGAAATGAAGATGAGATGGTAGGAAACAACAAATGTAGATGGTGCTCCTCTAATCTTCACCAAAAAAACTACTTACGCAAATGATTATAGCAATAATAAAATCTTGAAATGACTCTCAATCTGAAGAAATCTCAAAATCTCAATCTATGCAAAAATGAACTCTTGAACTCCAATTTTTCCAACCTAGAAAATGATCGCACAATCGTTTTTTCAAAACAGAGACAATTTTCCAAAGTGAAGTTGACAAAATCCAAGTGTGAGATCAAAATTGGATAAACAATTGTAATTAAATGCAAGGGAGTGAAGCGAAGTTGGTATGAAGTGATCTAGAAGTGAAATGACTTGATTGGAATGCGAAACAGAAGGATAAAAACACAACTTGAGTAAAAAATGCATTCTTGGAATAAAATTAAAAAGCACATGCAAAGGTCACGCAACTACGCGGTAAATGTAGGTGGCGATTGCGTGATTTCCACGACAAATTTCAAATTTATCAACAGAGTGTCACAACTGCTGCAATGATTGGTGAAGGTGCCACATGGTTTCTGGATATGTATGACAATTGCGCAAATTACCGCGGCACTACACATCATAGATTTGGATAAATATAGCCCGAATAAATAAATTGACATGTCATAAATTTGTATAAATAACTACTGTTAGAGAGCCAAAGAGGGAGGATGGTAACACATAAATGCCAGCAAGTACATCATTAACACTGAAGTTGCACGCACTAGTTGAAACTAGGTTTAACACCTCGAGTGAAACATGCGATGATCTCTCAAGTATTAGACCACACTCAGAAGAAGTCTGCCTTCCTCTACTGCTAATCTAGAGCTAACACTACCCCTAAACTAAGCTAACAACTAACTAATCCTAATCTAAGCATCCAAGGGACCAAGGTTAGAGAGAATGTAGGAAATGAAACCTAAGCTAAGGAGGTGATAACACCCAGAAAGAAGGGGATCGCTCTCCATGAGGGGAAGAACAAAAGGAAACACAGAGAGGAGAGGGCAAACATGTACCACAGACCAACCCTGCATCGACCATTCCATCCCACACATTATAGACACACAAAAATATGAATATGCAAATATAATCCACGCTCAACATACCAGTAATGAGCGAAGAGGCAAGAACATAATAAACGTGAGCATAGGGCAAAAACGAGCCACAATGGCAAGATTTTATTGCTTAAGGTATGCATAATCCATTACATCAATGGTGGAAGGCACTAGACGCATTACAGTTCAAACCCGAGATCTGCAACTCGTGAAAGTTTTGTCACCATTTTGACATGGTGACTTTATAGTCGGAAGAGGATCCTTTACAATGAGTTTTGAGTTGCATTTATAGAAGGAGAGAGGAGAAGAGGGGAGGAGAGAAGAAGCTCATGATATTGCTCCAATTGCACGCCATCAGATCACCAGTGCATGAGGACGATGCCCATACTTCATTAAATTCTGGTCATTGAGGTGGTTAAGCATTTGGTTTAAAACAAGCGTGACTTTTCATGCCTCGCAGATTTTAGATGACTCTGCTTTGATCCACGACTTTCCTTTTTGTTTAGTAGCTTTTCATGCTCCACGGCCTTTGTTGTGTCCTCGACCATGATCTGCAAGCAACACCCACCTGATACATTATACCACCCGCGGCCCCTTGTTCTTCGTCCCATGGCATTTCTGCATTCCGAGATTATTGCAGCTTTTGAACCTGTGTGGCCTTTACTCCGCACCTTACATTCCTTATCCACATGCCAAAGTGTTCCATCTCATCAATGGTGGAAGGCACTAGACATGTTACGCTTCAAACACGAGGTTTGCGGACTCGTGAATGTTCGGTCGCCATTTTGACATGGTGACTTTATAGTCGGGAGAGGATCCTTTACAATGAGTCTTGATTTGCATTTATAGAAAGAAGGAGAGAGAAGAAGAGGGGAGGAGAGAAGAAGCTCTTGACATTTGTCCAATGCACTCCATCGAGATCACTAGTCTAGGTCGTTGAGGTGGTTAAGCATCTGGTTTAAAGTAGGTGTGGCTTTTCGTGCCTCGTGGATTTTAGATGACTTTGCTTTGATCCATGGCTTTCATTTTCATTTAGTAGATTTTTGTGCTCCACGGCCTTTATCATGTCCTCCACCATGATCCAAGCGACACCCAACTCCGCAATACATTATACCACCCGCGGCTCCTTGTTCTTCGTCCTGTGACATTTACTATGTTTTGTGAGCTTTATTGTGGCTTTTGAACATGTGCGGCCTTTACTCCGCACCTTACATTCCTTATCCACATGCCATAGTGTTGCATCTCTTCGCCTCACAACGTTTAGGCCTGCAATAACATTCCTTTGTTCGCGATGTTTGAAATCTGCGGAACACTACACTTTGAGATCCCGTGTAACACATAGTTCTTATTCTGCGGCTTCCAACCTTAGTCGCATTATAACCTTTGTCTCACGAGAATTGACCAACTGCGAAATCTCCTATTTTCCAAGTCCGCATAAGACTATATTTTATATGCCATGAAGCACTAAGCTTTCCCACTCCTTTGTTCCGTGGACCTTGTCCTTAACTAATTTTCTAACTTTTCGCAGGCGTGTAAACTCCGCGGTGCTCTGACTTTGCCTTCAACACATGAAACACTAGTTTTGATGTCCATGGAAAATTGACTTCCTTAATGCCACGAAGGTCTAACATCTAACTTCAACCTTCGCGAAACACTAACTCCATTAAAAATCCACCTAAGTCTTGAGCTCCAATTCCTTTGTTCGGTGGATTAGGAGAACCCGTGGAACACCACATTCATGCATCATGTGGAAAACTAACTTAGTGTTTTGCGGCTCTCTGAACAAAAGTGTGTGAGTCCCACTTGGACGAGTTGTTCAAAATTGCACGGGAGTGCAATTTTGGACAACAATATCTACTTTTGAATTGGAAAAGCTTTTGGTATAAATAAATGTAAAATAAACCACATTTTTCTCAAATTGGTTATCACCTGACACAAATTAGAAGATAATTGAAACTAAATCCAATTCCAATCATCTACTGAGTAAATGTAACTGTATAAATAATCACAATTATTTGCAACACACCTACCACATATGACACATGATAAATCCAATTTTGCATTTATGTAAATCCGGTCATTGGGAAATGCAAAAGTAGAAATAATTTGTAAAATATTTGCAACACACCTAACACACAATAAAAGACAATTGAAACTAATTCCAGATTATGGGGATGTGTAAATCAAATCATTAGGAAATAGGACTTTAAATAACTTGTAAATTAAGTGAGATCATATATTTAACAACCGCAAGTGTATGAAACCAAATCCATCATAAGGAGATATCTATGTATAAATAGCTTGTAAATTAGCTTTAACATGAACAACCGCTAGCTGAGAGGATCCACAAGGACCTTGTTAGTCTTTGAACCATAGGGAGGAGAAAATAAAGTGCGGTTAACTCAAAGGAAGAAACAAAAGGAGGATCGGGATCGAGATTCTATGAAAAAAACTCCATACATGGCATTTTAAGATGATGTGTGATTTTTTTTCAAAAGTTTAGAGGCTCACTTTGGGTATTGCAAGGGTTGGACTTGGGAATCAAAGCGGGCCTTGCTTAAGCCCACAAACAAATTGCCCTCATAATGCCCTCCAATAAGGCTGAGGATGAGCTTTTGAGGTCTATTTGACCTTGACCAGTGTTCACAAATCTTAAGAATATAGTCCACATGATGTATGCATTATAATGATATTACTGACTTTGTGGGATGTTGTGTGTAGCTAACCCAATTAAACAAATGAAATCAGTAATATTAATTGGGTAACACATATCACATACAATGTTTAGTGATTCAAACCTTATTTTTTATTTTAAAAGGCCAAAATTAGAATAATATCACCCAAGATTATTTTAATGTAAAGAAGAGGGAAATACGAATGGGTCCTATTTGGGGAGTTTGTTGATGGAGCTCATTTCATCATGTTCAGCTCGGGATTTTGGCGTCCTCCTCTACTTTCCTTCCTCTTACAGGAGCCATCGTTATTATTGAGGCGATTCTGAGATATATTTTGATGCACAAGAGGAGCTCGTAGACGTGATATCATGCACAACTTCTAATTCACAACTCATTTCTTCAAGCCAACACATGGCAACCATTTGTTCCCTTGTTTTTTCCCAAGATTTTAATATTTCCTTAGAAACACTTTGGAAGTTTATGGTTACGAATTAGGATAACTTGAATTAAGCAATATCTACGAATTGGGATTTTAATTTGATAAATATTAAAAATGTAACAAATAATAAAAATTCAATAAAAGATTTAACAATCAAAATTTTAAAAATTATACTAAAATTTAGTCAATTGATTAGATATCACTTTGAATTTTCAAGAAATTTTAGTACTTGTAATTAATTGAAAAATTAATAATTATATCTAAATAATTTTAATATAATATTTTTTTAATCAATTGATTATTTTTTTATTTTTTAATAAAATTTTTTTATTTTATTTTTAATTACATAAATTATTTATATTTACGTTGAAAGGCATTGCCCCTATGAGAAAGAGCATTTGGTCGTTCACGTCGAGGGTTAAATTTTAGAGCGTTTAAATGTTTTTTCTATTTTTAGCTATTCCTCAAATAAGCGACGATTGCATGTAGAATGCGGCAACTCCCCAAATCAGCAATAGTTGCATGCGCAGAATGGTTGGAAGTTCCCGAATTTAAGATTAATTTATCAGAAATTCCTTTGCTCAAATCAATTTCGACGCATATTCTGGCAAACGAGCATAGACCCGAGTGCATCCTCTTTACCCTGCATTAAGGGAACCAGGTTAGGTAGCAGTTCGATCCACACCGATTTTGGCCAAGATTTGAGGAAGAATCTTTGAACTCTAGTTGCGGTGAACTCGCAGATTTGAATTTATCCACAATAGTAATCTCATAGTTGCGTATGCTTTGGATGGTTGTCTTTGGAAAATTTCACGAAAGGATCATTCTTTATTGCCCTTTTTATACTCCTTTCGTTGACCCATTTAGCCCAACAAAACATTGAATTCTCTGCATTGTTATCATGTCAGGTATGTGCCTTTGCTTCATTGGATTCACGTCTTTTGTTTTTATTTGATTCAATAATGAAATTAAATTACTATGTTTAAATAGGGGTCTATTCCCGAAGTAAATCTCTCTTACCGATTTGCATAGCTTCTTTTGGGATTTTTCTTTGTTCATTTTTTCATGCTAAATGCCTAATTTGTATGTTTTTCGTGGGTCGTGTAGTATTGTTCCTGATTGACCTAGTTTACATATTTCATCCTCCAGTCAGGGTTTTGGGCGGTCACTTTTAGAAAAATTCGCAAAATGATCTTTCTTTGTTGCCCTTTTTATACTCCTTTATTAGCTCGTTTATCCCAACAAAACATCGAATTCTCTGCATTGTTATCCTGTCAGGTATGGCCTTCGCTTCATTGGATTCATGTCGGCCTCTGTTTCATGGATTCACGTCTTTTGCTTTTATTTGATTCAATAATGAAACTAAATTCTTGTGTTTAAATAGTGGGTCTATTACCAGAAGTAAATCTCTGTTACCCATTTGCATAACTTATTGTGGGATTTTTCTTTCTTCATTCTTTTCATGCTAAGCGTATATTTTGTATGTTTTTCTAGTGGGTTGTGTAGTATTGTTCCTGATTGACCTATTATAGTGTTCCTTTGGCTAGCTTATAGCCCTAATCCTTTAGGCTACCTTATAGCCCTAATCCTTTGGCAACCTTATAGCCCTAATCCTTTGGATGAGGTGAGAGGTAATGCACTTGGCAATGCCAAAGTCTGACAAATGTGCTTCAAAATTATCATCCAAAAGAATGTTAGAAGTCTTCACATCCCTGTGAACAATGTGTGGGTTACAGTCATGATGAAGATATGTTAATCCTTCTACAGACACCATGAGCAATCTTTAGCCGAGTGTCCCAATCTAGCTTAATCTTCTTTGATGATCCTATATGAAAAATAAAAATAAAAATGCTTGTTTGATTCTCCAACAATTTATTTTAATCAGAAGGTTAGAGATCTATTGTATTCTTCTATTTCAAAATATGAATCTACATGTAGAGATTGATTGGATTCTTGTATTGTCTAACCTCAAAATTTGTTATAGAAGCAGTGGTTTATGGGAATATGTGTAGTCTTGTGTGGTTGATTTTCCCTTCTTACAAAAGGTTTCTTTTTAATCAGAAGGTTAGAGATTGATTGGATTCTTCTATTTCAAAATATGAATCTACAATGTAGAGATTGATTGGATTCTTGTATTGTCTAACCTAAGAATTTGTTATAGAAGTAGTGGTTTATGCGAATATCCTTCTTACAGAAGATTTCTTTTCAACATAAATTTTTCTATTGCCGCATTTGTATTTGTAATGATTTAGTCACTTTATAATGACTACATGCGATATCGATGTTTTTACACAACTATATTATCCATCTATATAAAGCTGATAATCTTGGTTGCAGTGTAGTAAGTCATTACATTATTCATCAAATTTAAAGTCAAGACTCTCCCAGTGCCCAGATTGAGAAAATGAGAATCTCTTCCTTATAGTTAAACAATCTTTGGATAAAATTATACAGTTTCAGCTTTGATCAGGAGTTTGTGTAATTTACTTGTGAGTGGACTGTTAAAAGGGTGGGATTAAATCGATAGCATGGCCTCTTACCTCATGTAATCATTACTTAGTTGTTTCATCTCACATTAAAGGCTTCCATATTTGAAATTTGTAGTTGATGCAAAGCTTCCTTTCTTGAAGCTAACTAGAATGCCCTTCTATTGTAGTATTACTATTGGTCAAGGTATTATGCATTTGTTTCCTTTTTCATTGGTTAGTTGGTGTAAGTCTATGAAGGAATCTTATCATCTCACATTAAAGGCTGGCCAATTACTTCTTCCCCCTCCTGTCACTTCCAGTTTTGGGTTTTACTTCCTAAATCCTGATTAGTCTTTTATAAGTTTGCAAGCATAAGTAGAAATATCTAGTTCATGTTGGAACTGGAGTGTTGAGTTTTGTTTCATGAATGAAATTGATTATTAAATTGTCTTTACTAGACTTAAAGTGCACATTATGGCATCTGCTGATTATTTCTATAATATGTTTTTGTCGACAAGGTAAATGATCTAGGATTTTTATTTGAAATAATTTTGACAAACATTACAAGAATGTACTTTCAATTTTTATTGTTTATGAAAACTCTTTAACTTCTACTCTTCCATTATATGTCAACTCTTTAACTTCTACTCTTCCATTATATGTCAATTAGCTAAGAACTTGTTCTTAAATCTACTACTGCAATCTGCGGGACTTTCATTATGTTCTAGTGAAATCTACTGCAATCTCTACATGACTTTCATTATGTTCTAGATAATTGTAGTGCAATTCCACCTCCTCATATCTTCTTTCGCTTTTCTACAGGATAAGCTGCAGCACCTAGTTGGGCAACAATATGATATTTTTGTTTCTTTTTCTCTTGCGGTAAAGAAGAGAGTGTTGTCTCTAAAGGAACTTCGGGTGGGTTTCAATATTGAGTGAAGTATATCCCTACATTACCTATATTTATTCATTTGTTTTGTTTATTGCATGTTATGAACTCAAAAATATTATAGAGCACTTCCATTTTTTGGTTTTGATTGTTTCATTTATATTTATAGTTGGCTCCAATCCTTTTTCCCAAGTGACATGTGGGGGCATGTGCCTTCGTCAATGATATGATTCGTTATGTGTTGAGGGGCTTGTTCCCCAATGATGCCATTTTGAAACACCTCCGGTTGGGTATTAGGCATGATCAAGGAAAAGACTTTTAAAGTTGTCTCATCATAAATAAGAATATCTTCTTGGACTAACACACTTTTTTTCCCTCTCCAATTTAATACGATGCAGACTAGAAACACAATTCCCCTCCCTTCGGTGGGCTTGACAATAACTACACCTCACTTGCAAAGGGAGGAAGAGTTTAAACGTCTTCAATGTGTTGTCAATGTTTTACATTGTAGGCAACCGAAACCACCTAAAACAGTGATAGCTGAGATGGTCAGAGATTGCCTCCACTTGTTGCCAACATCCCCAATTTTTCTCTCCAAATTTCGAACAATTGGACCGCATTCATGAGGCTTCTGCTTTGGCTTACGATTCTAATGAAGATGCATTGAAATATGAACCACCCCACAAATTGAGGAAAATGGGAATAACAATCGAGACATCTGCAACTGCACAAAAATACAAGAAACGTGCAAAAAAAATTGCACAAGCAAAAACAAGAAATTTGATAAAAAAAATAGCTTGTACTAGTTTGTTTATAAGTGTTTTTTCAAACAATCTGTAACTCATTTCAAATAATTTCATGTATTTATTGTGGAATATATATGGGACAAAGAATCAAACTTTTTAAAATACATGTTCAATTTTTGTAAACCAACAACTATGCATTTCTAATTTCTTTATCATTATATCTCCATACAAATACCTATAGTTTTGTTAGTTCAAGTGTACATATTGTTCTTATTGTTTTCCATTCTATTTTCTTAACATAATAATTTGTAACTCATTTCAAATAAATGCATGTATATATTGTGGCAGTACATATGGGACACAAAATCAAACTTTTCAACATACATGTTCAATTTTTCCTTCTTACTATTGCTCACTTCTATATGTAAACCAACAACAACGCATTTCTAATGTCTTTTTCATTATATCTGCATACAAATACCTATAGTTTTAAAATGTCAAAAAGAACTATGCAATTTATAGTTGTTTTAAGGGTTAGACTTTAGGAAAATAAAGTTCACATAACTACTTGAGCAACGTCATTGTAACCTAGAGCATAGAACAAAGGAAATCTCTAATATCCGTCAACTTACATCAACCAACAACCTACCATTTCCTGACATTCCAATCTTGCCATCAAATTCAACTAGTGAAGGATTGTCAACCAACATTCCACAAGTAACTTGCATGGAAACAATTTTGCATGACCATACCAATTCCTTTCATATAAACTCATCTTTGCTTACTACTGCCACATCTTCCCATTTATTTGGGACGCCACATGAAATTGTCTCAAGTACCAACCTTACTTCGGTTCCTCGTACATGTACAACCAATTCCTCCTCTCCTTCTAATTGTTTCCCCATCCAATCCACCACTCACTCAAACATAACACCCTGCCCCTTCCCATACAAAGATATTTCCCATATTCATGCCCTTGTCACAGACTATTGAATCCCAACGCTGGTTTCACAAAAGAATAGATTTGTTGGTGAACATCCAAACTTGCTCAATTTGTTTGGAAAATTACCTTGGAATTAAAACAAGTTTATTTGAAGGCTTTCCTTCTTGTAACAGATGCAGATATGAAAAACATGGCCATCGCTTCGCTTCACGGAACAACATGGACCTTGAAAATCAGCCCACCATTCTTGTTTCTTTAACCCAAATCGAGGAGATGCTTATCGCACGAGTTAATCCATTCTGCAAGTCACCCAAGTACGTGGCGGACAATACAAATACTCAGGACACACCATAAGTTTCTGCAAAACATTACTTCAATAGAAAAATACCTACCACACTGCCTTGGATATTTGGACATAGTACTCATACAAAGGGAAGGAACTAATTTAACAAAGTATGATTTCTATGTTAGTAGATCTCGTGTTTGGGCGGCATTACAATATAAAATCTCCCACGATCCATATTACAAAGATGTATTAATCGACAATGATGCCCTTTCCTCTCTACCATACGAGTTGTCACATGTTTCCTCCTCTCTTAACATAGCCACAATGGAACTGCCCCAAATGCAAAAATCGCTTCTACAACTCATGGTATTGATGTTTCTATTGACTCTGATGAAACGTATGAACACTCATCGTCTTTTGTGCCAACACCTCACAATACAGGAACAAAAGAAGAGGAAATCAAATAGTTCTTGCTTACCCATGGTGGTAACACTCCATTTACCATGTCATGGCGAGCTTGGGATTTCACTAATAAATGAATACAATACAGAGGGCCTTTTCTCAATGGCTTTCCCAACTTTGTTTCTAGTAGGAAAAGCAATGTGGCAACAACCCCACATAAAATAAGTTCCAATGCATGAATACGCTCTACATTTGATGCGCTACCATGATGGGTGTTTTGGTTCCCACCCATGATTTCACTACTTCCTTCTAAACCTCATAATGCGACATAAAAGTCAGTCTACAACAACAATTTTTATGAAACAAAACATTAAATCTGGCATCCCTCGAACAATTTGAGATCTGCGAAAAAAACTATTGGAATGCCCTAAAGACAACCTCTTAGACACTTTAATGTGGTTTGGTTCAAGCCTTCGAGGGACATGATCATTTTGGGATAAAAGCAAAAGTGAGGTTTCATATATGGTAGAACAATTGGGGATACCAACTTTATTCTTCACTTTAAGTGTTGCAGACACAAAATGATCAAATCTCCACAATATTATGCCTGGTGCATGCCCTACTGACTCTTGATCCGCACAACATTGGAGAACCCTTAACATTGTCTCTAACCCTCATCGAGTATCATCATACCTACATCACAAATTCACAATATTTCGTGAAGAAATATTGCAGAAGGAACTTGGAGCAGTAGACTTTTAGTACAGTAATACAATCTACTTTTTTATAAGTTTGTTCCAAACTACATATCTAATATTTATGTTCCCTCGTCTCGCATGTATGAATTGCAACATAGAGGTTCTACACATGTCCATGGTTTATTATGGATTACAAAATCCCTTAAAGTTGATGCGATGGATTGGGCGGATACATCAAATATTGAGGTATTAAAACAATACTTTGATAAGTTCATGTCTTCTTGGAACCCCCACCCAACTTGCAACCACTTTGAATTTGTTGGCGAGTCACTTTGCTAGATGACCCTTGCTTGCTAAATACAACAAAAATTCTATCTTCCTCCTCACTTGTAGACCTTGAAGAACTACTTAATCGTGTTCAACACCACACTAAATGTTCGGAGAAAAGAAGTTTACGTAGAAAGTAATCGTAGGTGCAATGCGAGCACAATGATACCCCCAGGCCATACAACCTACTTCATCCTTGCTCATTTTATAGAAATTATGATAGATTGAACATCCACAACCAAAATATGATATCTATATAGAGAGAAAATGTCAATTGCCAACCAGTTCTTTCCCGCCATGCATTTCTCAAGTATATTACAAAATATGCCTCAAAAACATAACAACATTCTCGAAACCTATCACCAAATGGTATCCAGATTTCCAAGAGATGATGACGTTGATTCTCCAACACACATTACAATCCACAAAATGCTAACATAAAGTGTTGTTGAACATGACATAAGCACACAAGAAACATGCCACATGCTCCAAAAATTGCCACTTGTTATGTGCAGTTGTTCATTTGTTTCATTAAATGTTGGCAATTTTTTTTTGAGACGTGTTGTTGAAAATGACACACATCTACAAGAAACAATAGTTTTCTTGGATGCATATAGAGCACGCCTTGCAAGCATGGAACACCTACCTCTTATTCAGGTTGCTCAAGATTGGAGCTACAACAAGAACCATAAAGGTGATAAATGGAAACTACGATCGAGCCAAGAAATTTTTCGGGTCCACCCAAGATTTGTAGATGTTCCAGCTCAAGATTCAACTTCCTATGACCTTTTCTATTGGTCAGGACTCCTTTTATACAAGCCTTTTAGAAATATTGTCTCTGAATTTGGCTCAACCCCACATGACATCAATTGCACTTGGGACTTGTTCAAGCACAACTACAAACCATGGCATGTTTTACGCACTACCGCAGACACATGACATGCTATAGATGTTAGTTTTGACTATGAGGTTGAATGTAGTATTCAATAGGAAGCATTGCATGAATGGCAGGTTTTGGCACAACTTCGTTTGGGAAACAACACAGTCTTGACAATCTTGAAATGTTGGGGAAACGAGAATTTGACATACACAATAATTGGAACATACATGATGTTCCACCTGATTTGCAGATAACTGGTTCATCATTCATCAAGAGAAAAAGGTAGACACAATTAACACCAACATGCAAGCCACACCACCATCTTCCACATTTCCTTTGTCTTCAGAACAACAACTAGCTCTTGATACCATACTACACCATTTAACAAACAAATCCCTTCTACCTCCACTAAGATTAATAATTCAAGGAACAACTGGCACAAGAAAATCATTTCTGATAAATAAAATCAGGAATTCATTCACAACAACATCAACCACATCTCCCTCACCTCTCCTTCTGCTCACCCCTATTGGTGTTTCAACATTCAACATCTCTGCATCCACAATCCATGCAAGCCTCTGTATTCCAATCAAAGAACTAAAACCCCTTGAAGGCCATGCATTATCATCTTTTCAAGAGTCACTAAAACATATAGAATATATTCTTATTGATGAAATGAGTTTCATGGCCCAAAGTTGCTAAGCAAAATTGACTACAGGCTACGCGAGGCTTTCCCACATTCTAAAACAGCTGAATTTGGGAACATATCTATCATCCTCCTTGGCGACCTCGGCCAATTACCACCGGTTATGGACAATCCTCTTTATGCAAGTAATTCATATGGAGCTAGCCTTTGGAAGGGATTTCATTCTTCCATTACCTTGCAAACAATATTTCGGCAACAAGGAACCATCACTACACAAGTTTCATTTCGGAATTTACTACTCCACATGCGAGATTCAACTCCTCTTATTGAGGACTGGGAACTCCTAATGTCTTGCACCAACTCACACCTAACTCATAGGAGCTCAACATTTTAAAGGATGCACCACATTTATTTGCAAAAAACGAACTGGTGGACTCCCACAACCTTCAGATGTTGAAAGCATTAAACGTTCCAATCGCACAATCCATTGTTGAAGGTAACAGACGGGCTGCAACAGGAGATTTTGATGATGATCAATTGGAACACAAAGTTCTTCTATGTAAACAACAAAAAATCATGCTTATTGCTAATTTATGGGTTGACGTGGGCCTTGTAAATGGAGCTACGGAACAATCATCGAAATTGTTCACGACACATCAATGCCACCACCAGCATTATCTTTACTTTTATTGTCAAATTTTATATATACAATGACCGATATTGGGATCCGTCCAACCTGTTACATATTTCAATACCCCCTATTTCAAGAGGGAATCAAAGACAATTGCCAATTAAAATGGCTTGGGGATTAATTATCCACTAGTCCCAGGGAATTACTTTGCATAGAGCAACTATCAATATTGGAAACATTGAAAGGCAAGGTATGACATTCATAGCTTTCTCCAGAGTTCCCTCTCTTGAAAATTTGCGCATTTCCCCTCCTTTTTCATTTGAAAGGTACTAAAAAATGGCACATGTATAAACACTTGGAGTGTAACATCCCCATTTTAAGATACTAGAACAAGGGAATTTTTTTTTATATATATAACGTTCTCTGTTATGAATTATATAATTCAAACACACGTTCAAGTTTTAATAATTGTTCTCTACCCAAACAACACAGTTTGGAACACACAATTTCCTTTTAAAACTAATGTTCCCTGTTCACATATTTACAATATGGAACACACATTCAATGCCATTCAATCTTATAACAGATTCTATATGCTGCTGTAAATGACTCGAAGAACTGCCGATCTCCCATTTTCATGGCTCGGAGTTTCAATGATCTTTCATTTCATGACTCGGCAACTACCGATCCTTCATGTTCGTTCATGCATAGTATATTATATATACAAGTTCTCTTAACCGTTTCCGGTTATCAAAGTGATCCATTTAAGAAGCCTATCTGAATATTTGTTACTGATATTCATCTGACATCCTGCATCTTAAATTAAGTGATTAGGACAACGCAACCAACACTTGCGATACTTTGGCCAAAGATTTTCACATGCTTTGCATGATCATATTCCTGGATGTGATACACATCAATGGAATACGTCCTTCACCTCACTTCACCTATTATCTAGAATGGTCTTTCCTGGTTCCTACCAGTCCTTTAAATTTAAAGTCAGATTCAAACTTCCAATTTCCAACTAGCAATATGAACGAATATAGGAAGGCACTCATGGTGACTAAAGATACGCAGACATACGGTGTCGTTCCCCACGACTCCGTGTGTCTAGTTATCTTTAGTCCTCCGGAGTCACTCCGTATACGTGATCATACTCCTATCTGACCAAGAACTTCACATTCGGCCTATGTATTCTTGATGATTTAATTCGGGAGGCCATTGTAATATGTCAGCTATAACATTGTGTCGTCATGAAGACACCGTGTTCATGAAGACAGTGTTGTATGTGGGTATGTCAATGTCCTACGGAATCCTCCCATCGAGTACACACATCTGCTCAAGTGATTTAGATATGATCTTAATATTTAAGATCAACTTTCAGCAACCATGCTTTGATCCTTTATCCTCGTTCCCGTTACAGTTGTATGTAGCTAAGAGAGACTAAATCCGTCCTCTAGCTTGCTATGCATCTTCTCCTTCTTACCGAAGGGTTGCATTTTCCCTACTTGGTTCTCTTCTTAATCATTGGATTAAGCAGCCCGTTACCGACGGACGTGGTAAGTTTAACCTATTAAACTTAACCAAGATTTTCACAACTGTAACTAAATTCAAAATTCCAGCTTATTAGACGTCATTTAAACGAGGTCTAATTCCCAATAAATGTATTCATTTATTCTCCTTAACCTTACATAGTTAAGGTCCATTAGCTCTGGATATATTTATCCCATATCCTTTCTTTCTGAATTTAACATACGAGGTTATTAATGGAGTTTGAAAGCGAAGTTCGGTTACTCCTAAGTTAATTGATATTCCTTAGCTTCCAAGCTAATCCTGAATATCTATCAGTTATGGAATCATATTCTTCCTAATCCTTTTTAATGTCAATTAAAAATTCATCTTTACCCAAGTATGAACTAATTGCACATTTCAACTTAAAAGTTGCATTTAGGTAAGAATAGATATCAATTCCTTTTTAACATCCATCCAAGGACAATTAAATAAATCCAAATCAAGAAATAACATTATATTTCCAATTTAATCAACAATATCAAACTGATATAGTTATTAAAATATCACACTTGTATTTGTATTCATCAATCCATTTCATAATCCATACATCTGCCAATCCAACTGACTGGACTTTGTTTAAATAAAACATCTTTACAACTCATAGATAGAAGAATGTACTTTCTTCTTTTCACAATTCCTCGTAGAGGAATAATAACTAACAAATACAATTCATCTTCAGATAATCAAAAGAAGCATCAGAAAACAGCCATGTCTTCATTCTATCAAATTCCATCTCGTAAAATTACTTGCGACGGTCGGTTCATGAATTGAGCATATTAAGCACTTGTCATTAAAATGAGGTGCTTTATTAACTGTCTCAATAAAAGAACCCTGCTTTTATGAAACGACAGTATGAACATCAATCAAAAATTAAGCATAAAAAAATGGACAGCATAACAACTGAACCATCAAAATACCATCCCAATCAGCCAAAGAATTGTTGTCCTATTTCCCACATAACCATGCAAGACGCAATTTCCTCCAACAGTTCCAGATTACAACATTTGTAAGAACTAGGAATATAAGTAACATACTGCTGTTATAACATAACTGTTATCCTTTCCATTCCTTTCATTAGTAATAAATGCAAAGGATAGAACTAACTGAAATGTAAACCAATTACTTCCCTTTCAGTTCATGCATCTCATTTGATTCCAAGCAATCAAGTACAGACGAGAAAGCAAACAACAATAAATATAGTTGCTCATACCCAAGCAATACAAAATTCGTTCTTAAACGATTACAGATTTCCAACTGTATGAAAAGAGAAAAGATCATTTTTCCAGGTTATCCATCCACATTCCTATTTCTTTCCTCATGACTGTCCTAAAAATTGAATCCAAACGAGACACAAATCAAGATAACAGTTCAGAGTGAAACTTACAAAATCCATTCGGAATTCACTTTCCAGCAGCAAGAATAATTTCATTCATAATCAGCTTTAAATGAAAACAAGGAAGAATTTATCGTCCTTATCAATACTTCATTTAAATCAGGCTCATACGAATACCCAAAAACAGGTTAGTACAACATCGTATTTATCATAGAACAAGCAGTATAAGGATGCATACTATGTACTTACTGTACTAGAAGACTCCATACTTCTTTCACTGTATTTTTAACCAAATAACAGTTATACAATCACGTAATCAATTATTCACATGACCTTCTATATCCATGAACACATACTGATTCAAAATACAATTTACACATTCTTTGTTACTTATAGCAAGACCAAATCATAATGCACAAGTAAGGCTTTAATGCTATTTCCGAATTCAACAACGAAGAAGAGAAGAATTCATTCCTTTCACCTTTCAATAAGAAAACAATCATTTTCTTCTAACTCAACAAGAATCAGTCAAGTCGGATTCATTTTTCTTTGAATGACAGTGCAAAGATCAGAAGACCACACGAAACAATTAAATATTCCATTTGTACAGAAAGCACAGCACTCAGAAAAATAATCTAAATACCGCTGTCACTTCCAACAATCCGAACTTATAAAGTTCAATAAACCCAATTATTGTTTCTTTCGAAATCTAAAACAACAGAGAAAGGAAGAACTCGTTTCCCTATAATTTCAGCAAGAAACAATCATTTGCTCAGAATGAAATAAAAACACCCAAATCGAGTTCCCTGCCAACAAACATTTCTACCCAAAATCCATTTTTCAAATTCATGATGATATGCAGAACTTCAGAATGCAATAATCAGTTATCAATACCTCTATCAAGGCAAACCCGTATAGGGTGTTAAATGCGTAAGCCTGGTACAGTCAAGACAGACCCAAACAACAAGACAAATTCCCATGCATTTCTTCTTTTGCACAGCAATCCAAAGTCAAGTTCGCATTCACAAGACAGTTCGAATCAGAAGGTCAAATCGCAACCACAAAACGCAATGGAATCAACTTCCCATCACAGCAAGAAGAAAATATAATCATTCATTGCACAGAAATACAAAGCCAAGTTTGTAATCGTGTCCACAGTCCGAACAGGAAGACCAAACAACATCAATAAAACACAACAAATCATCCTACCCTCACAACAAGGATAAACACAATTCATTAATAAGTTCAGAAGAAAGAACAGTTGCCTTCTCCTACTTCCACGAATACCCAAAACGTTATTCGTTCATTTCATATGCAAGAAAAAGGAACAACAATAAAAATATTACCATTACTTCCTTCAAATCGAGTTCATATGCTCAAATAAAACCCAAATACCAGTTCCTTTAAAATCTAAAACAACAGAAGGAAAAGGATCTATTTCCTTTTTTAAAGATTCCAGTAAAGAAACAACTTCAACAACTACTGTTTCTATCATTCCAGTTTGTTAGCAAAAGAACGATTGTTTCAATAATGAAAACAACTCATACAACATGTACAGTTCCATAATACACATGATGAATTCCCCATTACTGTCAAACAAACCAGCACAACATGGAGGTGTTTCCACTCAATTAAAAATGCAAGGACAGTTCGAATCACAAACAAGAAAACGATACTACCCGTATCATTTCAAACAATGACAGCAAAATCGAATAAACCCAGAACCCAAGAGCAGGGTTGTTTTAATGAGACGCTTAAGTAAGCAAGTGTTTTAAAGAGAAGGGCTTAACATGCCTGCAATTTCTTCCTCGAAACTCGAAGAAAGCCACGCGTCTACAGAAGGTGTTTCCTTCCACGGCAACAACACGAGCTTCCCAACAATCACCTTCCTCTACAGGCTCAGCAACAGCCTCCGATTTCCAAAGAAACAGTGACAGAACCCAAACTCAACTGGTTCGACTGAACCAAGCAAAAACCAAATGCAGAGCAACTTTCCAAAAACCCGAACAACACAATGAACAATCAAAAATTCCTCCAAACTCTTTCCAAGGCGGACTGGTCACGAAGACCAAAAAAATTAAATGCGTTAAAGGCTCTGCCTTTTCCTATTTTCTCACGCCACCGCCGACTTGGGTTGGCGAACCATCAAATTCAAATTTTGCATGCAAAACCAAGTTTAGCTTCATGACCAACTAGCTACCTCCATCTTTCTCCCTGTTCCCGCCAAACTGGCGCTGTCCACGTAAGGACTCACATTAACTGCCATTAATTCCCTTTCATCCTTATCCTCTTCCCCAAGGTGCTATGCGTCCCCTTCTAGGTTAGGATTAGTTTAGGATTCATATTAGTGTTCGACCTAGGTCATAGCCTAGTCTTTAGGTTAATAGAACTTAGGTCCATTTCCACCTTTTTATATAATTTAAAAATCCACTTAGGATAGTAGTTTAGGATGTAAGGTAGAGCTTAGGATTAGATTAGGATCTAATTCCCTCTAACACCTAACACTAATCAACCTTCAATCCATCAAGTCTTCCCGATGACTTCCAATTTCAACACTTTGTGCGGGGCATTTCGTCCTTCGTTAACATACGAGCCACCCGTATCCGGGCATTTCTCGCCTTACGAGGTCTCACGTTCTGACAGAGTGTATGGTTCGTGAATCGAACCTTTTCCGTTGCATCTACGTGCCAACCGTTCATACATGTAATCGTGTGCTGCGCACATTTATATCAACCTTCAATTTGGTTCAAGAGTAAATCGACAAAGCGATTACAAGAAGACCACAACATATAGAGTTCGTGCAAGCATATGACAATTTGTCGTCACATCAAGCAAACATACAAGCAACAATAATCTTGCTTTGTCCCATGCAAATAAATTACAGCATGCAAGAATCCGGATTAGCACACATTCCCTTAAGATCAAAATATATCTTAACATGTTTGTCTTCATTTCAGCAATTCATTCTGACAAAAAGATGAAAAATAATCACCAAGATAACTTACAAAAATCGGGGTGTTACATGGAGCAAGAAGAAAGGAAGATTCAAGACTAATATCACTAAACCAAAACAACCCATCATAAATACTAGCCTCTACTTTGATAACACCTCCACTACTACTTTACTCAACACTTCTTGTATCCAAAGCAACAATGTCGTTCAAGGGTATCAAATGTATTCATGTTTAGTGCAAATAAAATTGGCCACAAAAGCCTACCACTCATGATATAAAATTTGCAAATGTACGAAAGTCTTCATGTATTCATGTTTAGTTCAAATAAAATAGTCCACAAAAGGCTACCACTCATGATATAAGATTTGCAAATGTATATGTACGAATTTGTAACAAATTTGAAATGTACAAATAGAACCTTTCAATGTAATGTTTCATCTATATTCCTACACTTCCACTATCAATCACACCTCTTATCAACAATACAAAAATGATTTTTCAACAAAAACCCACCCAAAAATCGATGTAACCACACTCAAAAACATTGCAACACTAACACAATTTCAACCAAATAGTTACAAACCCCATGAACTAGAAAAAGTAATTAACTATCCCTCTAAATCACATAACATATACGGTTCATTGTTAGCATTGCACCGCATACACATGCGATTGCTAGTTATTAAAAATTATATAATAATAATAAATTTAATATTTCTTATATTTTAAAGTTAAGAGATTCACCTATTTTATAATTGTAAAAATTAAAATGCCAACATTTTAATTGTGATATTCAATTCAATTCACCTACAAACATCTTTTCCAATCAGTGTAACTACAACATCATCATTTACTCATGAAACCGTGGTTTCCGACCTTCAACCCCCTCACATATACTTTCAAGTTCAAACCGGTTTGGGTGCGATTACCTCATCTCCTGCTGTAGTTCTGGGAGGCAGAATGTTTGATGGACATTGAAAATGCTTTGGGCAAATGTTTATCTATTGATTCCAAAATGGAATCTTTCTCTCACACTACCTATGTAAGAATTCTTGTGGATCTGGATACATCCTTGGATCTTCCAGCTTCCATTAATCTAAAAGTTTTGAATAGGGTTTGGTCACAACCTCTCGACTACGAAGGCTTGCCCTTTCGTTGCAGGAAGTGTTTTTCCCTAGGGCATCTTGCTTCGATTATTGTCAGAAAGGTAAGCAAAATTTCAAGGAGAAAATCTCCTAGTGGAAGGATTCTAACCCAAGCCTTCTGGTGGTTGAGGGTGAATTAACTACTTGTTCGGTTAAACCAGTGGAGGATAGTGAAGAGCATCAAAACATCCTACAGCCAGTTCCTCATCTTTCCCCTCCTGTGAGGGAGGATGGAAAGACGGAACTGGTTGTTGCTATGACTTCCTCCTCTAGTATGCCATTTTCTATGGATACAAAAGATGTTGTGATGGATCGGAGTGCTAACGGTGATTCCCGGTCATAGTCATTCTTGTTGTCGGCGTTAATACCAGGTTCCTAATATTGTGACTCCAAAGGTTGGTACTTTGGCTTCCTCTGAGGTTTGAATTCCAGCTTACTCAAACGAAAATGTAGATCCTAATAGTAGTGACGGATGGACAATCGTTAAATGCAAAAAGAATGCTTATTTTCTAAGATCCCAGGTATGGGATTTATCTAGGTAATTTGGTCTCAGCAATGGTTGTTGCATTTTTATTTTATTTTCTTGTTTTTTCTTTTGTGTCCCCTTTTTGATGTTGGGGGTTGTTTCTCTATACTGCTATAATGTTTTATCTAGCCTCGAGGGCTTGTTGTACAAGGATGAGGGTCCTTTCAAAACCCCCAACTTTTACCATTTTCTAAAAAATAAAATTTAATTATCTTCAATGAGATAAGATGGTAAAAGTGATACCAATAAAAATTTAACTGTCCTCACTTATTTATCTTCAACGAAATAAGAATTATTTAAATGGATTTGTTTATCTTCAACATGAATCAAATTTTATTTTCTCTAGTTTTTTGAAATTTTTTTTTGAGAAACTCTATTTCCTAAAAGAAGAATATTTTTAAGATTGTATAAAAGCAATTACTATGTTAATACAATTAATTGCAATCATGTTTTATGATTTGTAAGGAACTCCCTTTGTATAAAAATTGTATTAATTAGGAACACTTTCAATCATGTGATGCTTTTAAAGCCTCCTCAACAGTAAATTATTATTTATGTGAAATAATTCATATTCAACATAAATTAATTGGGAAAATAGTAAAAATTTCCGTTGTAATGCTTTATAAGTCTCCTCGACGCCTTACAATTATTATTTATATAAAATAATTCATATTCAATACAATTGTTTTTTAATAAAAGATAAATATATAATTATAAAAGATGTATGGATGATGATGATGATGATGACAAATTGTAACTTTTTTGTAAAGTTTCATTTACATTTGTCTATATTAAAGCCAACATCAATTTTTTTTTACTTTTCCAAATTGAAATGCCATGGTAATCCCTGATCCTTCGGAAATACATAAGACTTATAAAATAAAGGATCATAAAATATGACTAAAATGGCACAAGGACATATTTTTCAACTTATAATCACCACAATCCTTTCTATTAGCCTTTATTGATCCTATGTCTCATATCCAGGTCTTCTATCCTGTCATGTATGCCTTATCTTGAGAGCATTCATGTGCTCCTAACAAATTTCCCGAGCATACATATACTCCTTGTAGTTATCTACAACATTTGTACACTCATGAAAATTATCTGAAGTGTCTGCATGCTTATGGAACTCTTTGAATCACCCATAAGCTCTTGGTAAGTGGTATTTGTGGTCCCTTTGCATCAATTCTTGTACAATCCTTGTTTCTACCTTTTTCAATTTTTGACCATTGGAGGACGAGATAGGAACTTATAGGGTCCTAATTTGAATTCAAATTTTCTATAAATACAAATGGATTCTAAGGCATTTATATCTTCTAGCATCTCAGTAAAAATAATCTAACATTGCACATTCATTTCAACAATTGCAAAGATATTCAATTATTTCAAAAAGAAATTAGGCATTTATAGAGAATAAAGCATTATATCTAACATCTTGTGCAATCATTTCAAACCAATCATCCATTTGAAAGGGAAGAATTGTACATTACGACTCACTAGGTTATTTGGCCTATGAATTACTACATTTTTGATTTGATGTCTTTGAAACTATACACCATCTACAAAGCATGATAAGAATCTAGCTAAATGTGACCACAATGTAACAAATGCCCCAAAATAACATCACATTCCTTACATTTTTCTAGAGATTGCTATCCCAACTAGGACAATACTTTTTTGTTTTATTTTGCAAGAGATCACAGTGAAATCATGTAAATAGAAGTGATTTTTTGGAGCTCTCGATCAAAAGAACATAATTGTTAAAACATAATTTTCATGTTTGAATTTTTCTAGAAACGTCAATTGACAATTTGAATATTACCAGGTTTGGAATTTGGCAATTTGGACAATATTTTTCACTTGTGCCAAGTTCTCTAGTTCTCACTATCTTGCCTAAAAGTATGCTCGATATTGTCAATTTTTAACGATTATTACTTAATCTTGAGATATTAGCCTAAAACTTTGCATGTTACTTTCCTTTATCTTAGTTATGGAGTAATTAATTAGTTTTGAATTATTTTATTATTTTTCAATTAGATTTAATTAAAGGTTCATAGAATTGCAATTTAATTGGATCTATTTATCCATCACATTTTGGTCAATACAAGCTCTCTTAATTAAGGTTAGATATTACTTATATTGCATGCTAATCTAAAATTCTAAATTTTTATGGGACAATTGTGCTAGATCTAATAACCCAATCTCTATCATTTTGATTCCAAACCTCATCTTATTTTTTTGAATATCTTTCAAACCATATGGTGGTTGTATGATGGTGTGTATTTTCATGATTTCATTTTATGCCATGTAAATTGCCTATATCATTCTAATTAGAAACATTGGTGAGATCAATAAATTTTTTAATGAATTTAATTCTAGATTTTGTTTGAATAAGAACATAGAATTTGAAAAAATAATCGTTGTTGTTCCAAAATGTACTTGTTATTTCCAATGATGTGAATATTATGGGCCTACGGTGATAATTCACATAAAATGGATCATGATAAATAATCTTTCTTAACGGAAAACAATAGAGCTAAAACTATTGCACAATTTAAAAACATAGGTCGTGGGAAACCCTAATGTGATATCCCAATTGATGAATGTATTGAAAGAGGTTACAAATAAAAACATAAATCAAGAGGATCCTTTAGAAACCAAGCTAGGGTTAAAAATTAAGAGGTTGCTTACAAGGTAGAAAATGGAAATATAAGTTACTCATAATGTTGATAATGACCTTTAGTTTAAAGAATGTCTTAAAAGGAATCTTGAGCAACTCCATATTCAAGAATTACAACCTATGCATTTTCATGTAGTCATCTCTCAAATTTCTTCTCAAGCTACAAATGCTCAAGTTTTGATGTGGATTTCTCCACTCATAACAAATGAGAAGCAAGACACATAGATCTACATTGTAATGTGTGATAAGAAAATCTCTACAAGAATAAATTTCAAACTTAACTAATTTGTTTAATATACATTGTTTATATAACACTCTTAATAACCTAGAATTTAGGATTCTCACCGATATTCTTCTTGGATGATTTCTAATTTGTTGGGTATAACCAATGTAGGAGATGCAACAATAATCCAATCCTGAAAAAAGCACATACATCCTTAGACAATATTATGGATTTTTCCTAAATGTTACAATTTTAGTTATGGGTCCCACAAAACTATAACTATATCGTTTTAGGGTTTTCATGTGGTCCCATTCATATCCATGTTAAGATCCTAAAAGTATAGATCCCTTCTTTATCAATGTTCTCATCCCTTGTGTGTTGACTTGTGCACATGCATGATCATAATTCAAATTCATCAATTCTATAAATATATAAATGTATGTGCATCTAAGAAAAAAATTGAATGAATGAGAAATATATAGAGACATAATGATCACAAGCATATATAATATAAATTCAATTGTTTTAGTAAATTTAAAGACCAACTAGCATTTATTGTTTTATATTAAGCATTGATTAGAACATTGAAAGTGATAAGGGTTAATGGGTATTTGCATTATACTTGGAGCTAAGCATTGATTAGGGTTTCTACAAATGAGACTAATTCTTCCTCCAAATCACAAATGGTTCAGACATTTTGAGACGTGATTTCATACATTAAGTCATAATGAATATAATATTGAATTTGGGTTTCATCTTACGCTCACAAGTCATTTATGCAAGGTGATGTTTTGCCCATTATATAACTACTCATAGTGGTTTTATAGCTTGATTTTTTGTGGTCATCCATATGGAACTATTCACGACTACTACATAATAATAAAATATTTAATTACAACATTAACATTCATTCTTGATGTATTACAATATAAGTGTTCACAATAGTACACTTCTATTAAAATTAAGATGACTAACAACATTCATAAAGGACTACCAAATCTAAGTAGAACACAAAATATAAAACCTACAAAACTTTGAAATACCAAATAAAATAATATCATAACAAATAGGCCATGATTATCCATATTATACTCAATTATTGAGTGGGAAATAACTCGATAACCCTATAATATTGAAATGTGTTTATTTATCATATGAACATACCAATAAAACCAATCTATTAATCTAATTTCATAAAATAAGATTTTATATATAGGCACCATATTACTAAACAATTCCAAGGGCTCGTCGATAAGCCTAATATGATCATATCATTATATTATACATTTTTTAAAATAAACCCAATATGATCATATCTTTATATCATTAAAATTTTAAAAAATTATAGAAAAATTATTTTGAAAACCACATCAAACAAATCCAAGGCCTCGTCAATAAGTCCATTATGATCACACTCTTATGTTATTTCATTTTTAAAAGCATATCTTATTCAAAATTTAATCTATGACATTTTGAGTTATCTAACTACTTGCTTAAATGAAACCATAGAAAATAAGTGAAATAAAGTCATTAACACTCTATACTTTTGTTATAAAACCTCTTATTTGAAAAGTTCATTGTATATATAACCATTGTTGCAATCACAATATACTTCATACAATTACAATCATAATAATATATTAATTGTTCATAACTCAACGCACAATTAAAAGTAGTTAGGATTGACAAAAATAGATTTATAAAACTAATAATCATTTATGAATACAATTTAATGAAACCAATGATCAACATTTTGTTTCAAACAATAATAATAATTTACAAAGTATTGTATATTTAATATTTTGATTATAATACACATATTTTTATTATTATAAAATGAGAGTATTATATATAATTTTGAAGATAAAAATTATATATTTTCAATTACCATTCTTACAAAAGCAATTAATTATATTTATTAAATTAAGAACTACGTCAAATAATCATAACTAAATTATATATATATATATATATATATATATATATATATATATATATATTTATATAATATATATATATATAATTTTATAATCAAAATCTATATATAATCAAAACATTGTTTATAATTGAGTATATTGAATCCATATTTTACTCATCATCTTGGCCTTGCACAAATAAAATTAATAAAATTAATACAAAAAACTCACAATCTAGTTACTCATCTGACAAAGATTGATAACATTAACTCTTTAACATCCTTTTCATTCAACATTTCTTCTCCAATTTATGCTTCTTCTATTTCCTTCTCATTCTCACCTTCATCTTCCATTTCTTCTAATTTTCTCTGTCAATCTCTTCCTCTTCTATATTCAAAAATAAAAACATGTGAAAAGACCAGTTTCTATCCTTCATCGAACAATAGAAAATTAGTTAGATGATCATCTCATCACCTTCTATAGTCTCTTATTTCATAAATATCTATGTAATTATTCGAATGGAAAACTCTAGAGAAAGAGATGTCACGTTAAGAAAAATAATTGGGATACAAGACACTATATTGTTTTAATGTATTGACAATTCTTAAAAATTAAAGGGTTCAACTATTTTGTGTGGATTGTTAATTCGAGGTCGTCAATGTATGTATGGGATAAAATTGGAAGTCAAATGATTTGTATTTTTATAATATTTATAATTACATTTAAATTTTGAAGCTCTCACTCAATCCTAATCAAAATGTGGAAAGATGAGTTCCTTGAATAAGTTGAACTCCTCATAAAGTAATCATACTAGCGATCATACGTGAAGTGTACGATGGAAATGCTAGAGGGGATGGAGTGAAGAATGAAAAAATGAGGAAGTGAAATAGAGGGAAAGGATGAGGGGAGATCAAGAAGGGGTTCGATGGAGAGGGAGGAAACTATGTTCCAGTGTATGGTATGTAATTGTCATGAAATAGGAGATGCACGAATAGTCATCAATAATTGAGTTCCTGCAATGGTAGGCCAAACATGTATGGTGTGTGAATGTTGTATATTGAGACTCCATTAATCACGTGAGTGCAATTTGAGCCTAAAGTGCCGAAAATAAAAAAATGTTGAAAACTCAATATGTTAGTAGGTCAAAACCCATCCACATTGCTCTTTCCATTAAAAATTTGTAGTCAATTTTTTTAGTTCTAATCCTGAGTAAATAGGAAATTCACAAAGAAGCATTAATAATTGAACCCCTCCAGTGATTAGTCATATGAGCGACATGTATATGTTATCTCTTGGTACAACTTGACTATTTGAAACCTAATCAAAATGCTTGTTTCTTAGCCTCAATATGCTCCACATGATCCGATCCTTTTAGACACATGACAAGCTCTAAGAGAGAAAAAAATTTTTATTTTTAGATAAGACGTAGACATTATTGGAAAGTTGGAAATAAAAAAGTGAGAAATAAATATCTGCATGTTCTACACCTTTTCCATGGTTTAAATTGTAGCACTTAAATAATTTATGTTACTAATGTTACAATTTATTGAATCAATCTCAGTTGCATTATTCATGCGAGTGCAATTTATGCTTAAAAGAGACAAAATAAATAATGGGAAAAATCCAACAAGTTTCAAGTTTGAAACCCAACTGAAATGCTTGTTTCTGTGAGCACGGTATAGCCCCCCTTTATAATTCTAAGCTCGAATAAATGCAGGGAAATAGATGACGTGTGTGAACAATCATTGATAATCGAGTTCACATTATTCACGTAAGTGTACTTTACACTTAAAGGTGCCAAAATAAAAAAGAAAACTATCAATACATTCCATGTTCGAAACCCAAATAATGATCATTATGTATAAAGACGTTCAAACGAATCTGCACCATCTGTTTCAATTTACAAAGATAATTCTAACTAATTTGTAGTGGGTGGGGCTTGATATGTAATCCTCCAGCACAATGCTTCACTAACCAAGCCAACCATATAGATCACTATTAATGGAGGTGGAAGTTGCATTTAAAGTTAAAATTTGTTGGTTTGTTTTCATTAAAATTAAAAGAACACTTTTCATACCCATCACCTCTTTGAAGGAGCTTTCGAGCTTTTTATGTATTTGACCACTGATTGTTGTGATTATCGTGTAGAGTGTTGAGTTGTGGAGCTTAATCACTTCACTGACATGCTTTTGCAAACTTGCTGGAATACACAGTAATTGACGCCTCGGTTGTGAAACCGTTGTTGGTCACCCATGGACCAGTATCGGTCAGGAAAGGAGGAACCGACATCGGTTAGGGATAACTGGCATCGGTTAAGGCTAACCGACATCGGTTTCCTATGCGTGACTATTATAATTAAGTTGCGGGAATTAGATCTATCTTTAGTTGTAAAGTGAATCTAATGGTTGTAATTACATAGCTAAAGTGCCCTAAGATTGTAGATGCATATATAAGCATAAAGCTAGGGTTTAGAAGGTAGAATTCAATTGAGATTAGAGAGAAGTTTCCTTTTGAGAGAAAAGAGAAATTTGTAGAGAAGAAAGTACAAGACATCCAAGAAGGTGTGGAAGATTGCAAATCTTCATTGTATTTCCTTTGTGATAATAAATTGGCTATTTCTTGGTGGACGTAGCCCACATTGGGTGAACCACATTAAATCTTGTGTATTATTTTTTCTTGTTTATTTCTCGTATTGATTACTTTTATGCTTAGATCTAATTAATATATCTATACAATCGGTGTTCTAACCCTAACAACTGGTATCATAACATCTTTGTTTGAAGGTTATGTGTGTTGATAGATTTACTCATAGAGGGATTTTCGATTGAGTGAGAGAAAAGCAATGGGAGAAGAAGGAAAATTCAGAGTAGATAAATTTGATGGCCGTGACTATCTATTATGGAAGATGCAGGTGGAGGATTATCTGTATCAGAAAGATTTATACTTACCGTTGGATGAGAAGGCAAGACCTGCAAAGATGACTAATGAAGAATGGAAAATTCTTGAGAAAGGTTATGAGATCTATAAGATTGAGCTTGAACAAGATCTGAATTTCAATATTACAAAGCACGATCTATGGTAGAGTTGATGAAATCTTTATCAAATCTATATGAAAAACCTAGTGCTTCAAATAAAGTTTATTTGATGAAAAAATTGTTTAATTTAAAGATGCAAGAAGGTGGATCTACATCAAGTCATTTGAATGATTTTCGGTCTATTGTAAATCAATTAAAATTAGTTAGTATTCCATTTGAGGATGAAGTGAAAGCACTTTTATTATTATGCTCTTTTCCAGATAGTTGGGATAACTTGGTAATGGATGTTAGTAATACAACGTCTTACTAATGTTTTAAAGTTTGATGATGTGGTTAGATAATCTCTGAATGAAGAAATACATAGGAAAAGTACAAAAGAATCATCATCTGGGAATGATTTGATGTAGAAAGCAAGGGAAGACAGAAGAAGAGATCCAAGAGCAAGATTAATGGGAAATCAAAGTCTAAGAATGGTATATCTAAATCTAGAGGTAGAGGTATAATCTGCTGGAATTGTGGAAAGAAAGGTCATGCAAAGAAGGATTGTTGGTTCAAGGAAAACAAAGAGAATGTACCGAGAGAAGGTAAAGAGAAAATATTGGTAAAGAGGTAAATGTTGTTGAGAAAGGTAAAGAGGCAAATGTTGTTTAATAAATTATGAGGTAATTTTGGGCATGTTTATATGCTCTAATTCTCTCCTTGGATAATAAAATTGCAAAATGAAAATACATGGATATTGAAATATGTGAGGCATGTTCCAAGCCTTAAAAGAAATCTAATTTTTGCAAGACAATTGTGTGAAACTGGTTGCATGGTTACACTCATAGTCGAATCTTGGAAAGTTACCAAGGGATATCTTATTGTAACAAGAGGCAAGAAGGTAGGATCATTGTATTTGTCTACATGTATTACTAATTCCTTTTCTATTCTATCTACTTCATATTTAGATACAAGCATGTGGCACAATCAGACTAGGCCATATGAGTGAAAAGGGAATGTAGATATTAAAGGAAAAGGTAAGTTATCAAATCTGAAACGTGTAGATCTTGATTTTTGTGAGCATTGTATTTTTGGAAAGTAGAAGAGAGTGAGATTTCTCAAAGTTGGGGCAACAAAGAAGAATCATAAATTGGAGCTTGTACACTCAGATGTGTGGGGACCATCCCAGGTAACTTCTCATGGAGGATCCCAATACTATGTTACTTTCATTGATGATGTCACAAGAAAGGTATGGGTTTATTGTATTAATCATAAATTTGATGTTTTTGAAAATTTTAAAGATGGAAAGTCTTTGTTAAAATGAATCGAATTCAAATTTAAAGTGTCTTAGATCCATGATGGTGGTGAGTACTGCAACAAGGATTTCAATGATTATTGTTTAGTAAATGGAATACACAGAGAAAGGATGGTTCCTAGAACACCACAAGAGAATGGTGTTGTAGAGAGAATGAACATGACAATCATGGAACGTGTTAGAAGCATGAGGATACATGCTGGATTGCCCTTACAGTTTTGGCGAAAGCAATAGACACGATGGTTTATTTGATTAACCGTGGACCTTCAAGTGCACTGAATGGTGGAATACCAAAAGAATCTTGGACTAGAAAAGAGGTAGATCTTTCTTTTCTTAGAGTATTTGGCTCAAGCTTTTGTGCATATTGATAAGGAAAATAGAAAGAAATTGGATGCTAAATCCAAAAGATGTACTTTCATTGGTTATGGCTTTGGTGATTTTGGATTTCAGTTTTGGGATTTAGAAGGTTCTAAGATAATTAGGAGTCATGACATTGATTGGAATGAAAAGAGAATGTACATGGATCAAGTTTTGGTACCCAAAGGTGAACCAATGGAGAATTTTGTGGATGAAAATGAACTCTCAGATTTAAAATTAACACCTACATGTTTACACAATAACCGTATTGGTTTACCATTGACCAACATCGGTCGCCTATACTTGGCGTCGATTCTGAAGAGATAAACCAGTGTCAGTTAGCCGAACCAACGTCGGTAGAAGGTGACCGGCATCAGTCACTGTCAGAAGTAGATAAAAATCCACAGGATGAGAAAATTGAGCCTCCGACAACCCAAATCTCAGTGAAAAGGTCACAAAGGGTAAGTAAACCTCTAGAAATATTTTCACCTTCCTTGTCTTATTTATTATTGACTGATAGTGGTGAACCAGAAAGCTTTGAAGAAGCAATGCAGGATAAATCCCACAAGCAGTGGGAGCATGACATGAATGAGGAGATGGACTCCTTAGAGCAGAACTAGACATGAAATTTGGTTAAGTTGCCAGTAGGTAAAAGAACATTATAGAACAAGTGGGTTTACAGGATCAAGGAAGAAGAGGGTGGACAGAAGAGATACAAGGCAAGGCTTGTAGTAAAGGGATTTGCAAAAAACAAGTATTGACTTTGGTGAAATATTTTCTCTGTTGTTAAGATGACTTCTATTTGTACTTGTATTGAGTTTAGTTGCAGTAGAGGATTTGCATTTAGAGAAACTTGATGTCAAGACGACATTTCTTCATGGTGATTTAGAGGAAGAGATTTATATGAATCAACCGCTTGGGTATGAAGTCAAGGGTAAGGAGAAACTTGTGTGCAGATTGAAAAAAACCTATATGGGCTCAAGAAAGCTCCAAGGCAATGGTATATGAGGTTTGATAGTTTCATGCAAGAGCATGGTTATTTGAGATGTGAATCTGACCATTGTGTTTATTTCAAAATGCTTGAAATTGGGAGCTATATTATTTTGTTATTGTATGTGGATGATATGCTTATTATAGGATCTAGTATACTTTGGACATTGGTGAGCTTAATGAAAAGAAATTTCACACATTTGCAATGAAGTATTTGGGAGATGCAAAGAGAATCCTTGGCATGCAAATTCACAGAGACACGAAAAAGAAAGTTATATTTGTCTTAGAAGAAATATATCAATAAGGTGTTAGAAAGAATTAATTTGAAAAATCCAAAACCCGTAAGTACACCTATGGCTGGACACTTCAAATTGAGCAAAGATCAGTTTCCTACATCACACGAGGAGGTTGAGTACATGACACGAGTTTCGTATGCTTCAACAGTTGGGAGTTTTATGTATGTTATGGTTTGTAATGCACAGACATTGCACATGAAGTGGGAGTTGTGAGAAGATTTATGGCTAATCCATGTAAAGGGCATTGGAAAGCATTCTAATGGATTCTAAGGTATTTGAGAGTTACATCCAATATGCAGTTATGCTTTATGGAGGGTCAGATACTTCTTTACGTGGCTATGTGGATTCAAACATGGCTGGTGATTTGGATGGTAGGAGAAGCACCACTAGATATGTTTTCACAGTAGGTGGCATGACAATTAGTTGGATTTCTAGATTGCAGAAGGTTGTGGCCTGTTTACTATAAAGGTTGAGTATGTTACAACTACAGAAGCTAGCAAGGAGATGATATGGATGATCAGGTTCATAGAAGAGTTGGGAAAAGAGAAAGAGGATTGCAGATTGTATAGTGATAGTCAAAGTGTAATTCATCTGGAAAAGAACTCAATGTTTCATTCTAGAATGAAACACATTTAGTTGAGATATCACTTCATACAACAGTATTGGAGGATGGGTAGCTAAAGTTGGAGAAAATTCATACAAAGGAAAATATCATGATATGCTAATGAAGCCATTGGAAAAGGAGAAGTTGGAGCTACACTCCACTTCTATTGGTCTTCGAGTTTGAGACTTGAAGAGGGATCGGAGGATGGAGCTATACGGTATAATGCAACAATTTATCTCTAAGTGAGAGATTGTTGAGTTGTGGAGCTTAATCTCTTCACTGACATGCTTTTGTAGACTTGCTGGAATACACAATAACCGATGTCGGTTGACAAACCACTGTCACCACCCATGGACCAGTATCAGTTAGGAAAGGAGGAACTGACATCGGTTAGAGATAACTTTGTATAGGTTAAGGCTAACCGGCATCGGTTTCCTGTGTGTGACTATTATAATTAAGTCATGGATTTATATTTATCTTTACTTGTAAAGTGAATCTAATGGTTGTAATTACATAGCTAAAGTGCCCTAAGATTGTAGATTCAATTAAACATAAGATTAGAGATAAAGCTAGAATTCAATTGAGATTAGAGATAAGTTTCCTTTTGAGAGAAAAGAGAAATTTGTAGAGAATAAAGTACAAGACATCCAAGAAGGTGTGGAAGATTGCAAATCTTCATTATATTCCCTTTGTGATAATAAATTGGCGGTTTCTTGGTGAACGTAACCCACATTGGGTGAACCACGTTAAATCTTGTGTATTGTTTCTTCTTGTTTATTTTTGTATTGATTACTTTAATGTTTAGATCTGATTAATATATCTCAGACAACCTGGTGCTAACCCCAACATAGAGGGCGAGCACGGATTTGGAGTGAAAGGATTGATTGTGGTGAGTCTAGTTAAACATTGGGTCATGTCACTCGAGGCACAAAGAGAGTCAGTAATATATATAAATAGGTATTACATTTTTATATAAATCACTTAAGAAAACTTATGGTTTTTTACATTTTCAGCTTGTCTTTGTTTACGGTTTCCTAAAATTTTCACCCGCAATTTACGGTTTCCTAAATTTTTCACCCGAATATACGATTAAAATAAAAAAATGACCTGACAACTCACAATTGAATCCTTAGAGTGATAAGATTTTGGTTGAAAATATAATGTATGAATTGTATAGCTCCAAAAGTACAAGATTTGTTGTTTACTTCTACATGTATTTGACAACATAACTTGATGAGATAATCAACAATCACAAGATTACAAAACACTGGGTGAAATTGTGTGCTCAATCATTCTCAAGTGGTGTGGTTTTGTGAATTGAGTTGGAATTGTGGTGAAGCTATGGACATGTGAGTCGAGGTTGATGTCTTGTTGTTAAAATCATCGATTAAAACGAGTGAGAGACACCAATAATTTTAATGGTGAAGTTGCTAGACTGCTAATTCTACTTGTCTTTATTATATCATAGATGTTTCAGATCTCTAAAAATATCAAAGAAAGAATGGGTGGGAGTGCGGAATCAAGTAATTTAATGGTGGTATTTGTTTGTTGTGTAATTATTGTGTGGGGTACAAGTACAAAGTGCGGTGGTGCGAAGGAAAAGGTACAAACCATCGGGGTACACGCTTCCCAAAAAATACCCTTCAAATCTTGTAACATAGGCGACATGTCGATCGCTTCCGGGTTGGGCACCACTACCCGCAGATATCGTTGCTCGCTTGCGTGGTGTTGCCCGACTCAAGGGCGAGCAACGATATATTGGTGTGGTATTTTACGATGGACATAATTATAAAGGCGGTTACTTTTTTTGTGTAATTCATCTCAAGATGACTATTATAAGTAGGACCACTAACATAGTGATATTGTTTCTTTATATAATTTTGGTAATAATTATAGGGAAGGGAACCAATTTAGCACACAAATAGAATTATAACCTTTTTCCCGTTAACTTATTGAAGAGTGTAATGCCATATAAATTCTCTCTTTTGTGAGTTTTGAGCTTTTAGTGCTTTAGCCTTTTTCTCATTTTGACTCACAAAGTTAAAGACTTTCACAAACATTATATTTAAATAAAGATTTTTTCCCAAATATTATTAATGTGTAAGTAACTTCATTTTTCTTTGTAACTACTTTTTAGAAATTGATTCATTATTTTTTGAAGCATTGAAATAACACTTCAAACATTATAGTGAATTATATTTAAAATAAATGAATAAAAACATATGAATATATTAATTTAAAATATCAAATTTCAGTGATTTGTTGAGTTTTTTGAATTATTAAATATGGGCAAATCCTATCGTAACTTTGAAGTTAGAAAATTTTTGTGCGTGGACAAGAGCATATAACGAGTCTCTATGCTTATTTCTGAAACATCGTTCAAGTAAAAAATTATTTAAAGATTTTTTTTTCAAAAGGCACACCATAAAGACGAAAGACAAACTAAATCCATGGTACCTTAGGTATTGATTTTGATATCAGACATGGCAGTTTCAGTACGCGTCACTCGTGGTATTTTCAATGATAGATGCGAAATCTGCCTGTGCCTGTCAGTGAAAACCTAAAATGCTTATATCGAGGCATTTCTTAATTAAGAGTAATGGAATCCAATCTAAGAAAAGATCCACCTTAGCGTTGAACAACTAACGTGGTGGGCCCTCTAGCTGCGATAAATAGTTTGCAGACCTGTCTCCTGCACATGCACTTCATTGTTTCGTGGAACTGTGTTTAATAGAAGCCGTCTGATTTCAACGTAAGTTTTAAATGTTGTCAGAGGCAACATGCTCACTTTAATTGTAATTACAAAAGATGTGAGGGATCTAATTGTTTAAATCTAAAAAGAGCCATATAGGTACCTACCACAATATGTTAGGGATTTGAGTATTCCATATAGTATTACAATATTTTTGTTTTGTTTTAGGTAATCAATTTTTATATTAAAACTCAAATATATTTACAAATTTGTTATCAAACACAACAATAATCAAATTCAATTTATGGAAACAATTACAAACCATTCAAAATAAAATTAATTAGATTTAATTTATGGAAGCAATTAAAAAATATATTAAATGTTAACATACCAAAAAGGCCTTATGTACCCTTACAATTCCTTTATCACTATGCTCCAAACAAAAATCAGATCTTCGAAAATATATCATTGTCCCGAAATCTGCAAATGCTTATGAGACTTTTTGAAATATTTAACATCCGGCATGATAAAAATAAACTTCAAACTCTTTCAGTCTTATGAATCTTTAAAAATTAATGCATTTTTTATTCGATAGGATTGCAATTTAATCACCTTTAATTGAATTGAAATCTATAAGGCTCATAGGATTGCAATTTAATTGAAATTTAGCTATCCATCACATTTTGGTCAATACATGCTCTCTTAGTTAAGGTTAGATTTGCTTATTTGACATGTTTCTTAGTTAAGGTTGGATATTGCTTATATTGCATGTTAATCTAAAATTTTAAATTTTTATGGAATAGTTGTGCTAGATCTAATAACCCAAGCTCTAGCATTTTGATTCCAAATCGTGTGCTAATTTTTAAAATATCTTTCAAACCATATGGTGGTTGTATGATGGTGTGTTTTTTTATAATTTCATTTTATGCCTATGTAAATTGCCCAAATCATTCTAACTAGAAAAATTCTACTATCAATAAAAATCTCACTGAATTTAATTCTAGATTCTGTTTGAATAAGAACATAGAATTTGAAAAGATAGCTAGTGTTGTTCCAAAAATGTACTTTCTATTGTCAATGTAAACACTATGGAATTGCCATTGATAATTCACATAAAATGGATCACGATAAACGATCTTTCTTAAAGGAAAACAATAGAGTTGAGAGTATTGCACAATTTAAAAACATAAATCGTGGAAACCCCAATGTGATATCCCAATTGATGAATGTATTAAAAGAGGTTACAAATAAAACCATAAATCGGAGGATCCTTTATAAAACCAAGCTAGGGTAAAAATTAAGAGGTTGCTTACAAGGTAGAAAATGGACCTATAAGTGCTCATAATGTTAATAATGCCCTTAAATTTAAAGACTTTCTTAAAAGAAATCTGAGCAACTTGCTATTCAAGATTTACAACTTATGCATTCTCATGTAGTCATCTCTCAAATTCAATTGTTTTAGTAAATTTAAAGATCAACTAACATTTATTGTTTTATATTAAGCATTGATTATAACATTAAAATTGATAAGGGTTATAGCATGGTTTCATGTTGGGGCTCTGTACCTATTTATTTGGGAAATATGGTCCCATGCAAAAAAATTATTGTTGCTAAAACCTAACAAAGTCCCTAAAATTTTAGGGAGAGGATTTCACGCCATAAAGAAACTAGGGACATAAAAGTAAATAAATTGCTTCAAAAATTTCAAGGAGATTTTTACACTTGCATTTAGTTTAAGCTTCCCTCTCAATTTTCTATCCAAAAGTTTATTTCAGATTCATGGGATCCTATTTTTGTTAGTGCTAAAGCTTCCTATTTTATTTCTGCATAGAAAAATAAAAATTCACAAAATCTTATTAATGCTAAACTATCTTATTTTTCTCTCTAGCATTTGTTCAATATTTTTAACTTTCCCCTTATATAACACCATGCTCTTAATGAGTATTTGAATTATGTTTGGAGCTAAGCATTGATTAGAGTTTTTATAACAAATGAGACTAATTTTTCCTACAAATCACAAATAGTTCAGAAATTTTGAGACATACTTCCATACATTAAATAACACTGAATATAATATTGAAATTGGGTCTCCTCTCACGCACACAAGTCATTTATGCAAGGTGATGTTTTGCACACTATGTAACTAGTCATTTATAGTTTGATTTTTTTGGTGGTCATTCATATGGAACTAACTATTCACTATACTAGATAGTAAAAATTATTATGCCGGAAGGCGTTTGATTTGATAAAATATGTTGCCATACCTCAATCCCACCCTCGCTAAGTAACAGTTGTACGCCCTGATCTGTTCCTTCTCACAAATGGATTTGTTTCCTTCTTCTCACGAAAGGCTGTTCAACCGATGATCCTGCATGAACAATTGAAACAAGGATTCTCTTCTCTGGCATTTTGCTTTCCTTTCCAGATCATCACGGCTTTGATATCGCACAGCGTTCTCAGTTCCTTCAATTTCTTCTGCAATCCATCTATTGCAGTCTTTCATGATAAATTCCGTATCTATTTTTTTCGACCCATGTTTTACTCAGTCACATTCACAGGCAAGACAATTTTGAATAATGACTATTTTGAAATAAAAAGTTATAAATGAGGCATGCTATCACAGAAATAAAATACACAACAATGAAGTGAATGCAATGTCCTCCCATTTTCAGTATTGCTTTCCTTTAGTCTTCTTCCGTCTCTGTCTCTGTCTCCATCGATTGGTATATGTTATAAACTAGCAATTGCACGTGAGTTGCAAATTACACTAGAGATAATAATAATGTAAAGTTTGTTGGAATTGTAATTTACAACAAAATATATGCAAACTTAAAACTAAACAATTTTTTTTTAGAAACTGAGAAACCACATCCAAGGATCTTCTTAATTCCTCTATCTTTCATCAATTTCCATATCATTTGAGCCTCACCTCACCTACCCACTTTTGCATAGATGTTTGAGAGAAGAAAATAAGCTGCATCATTTTTAGGATCCAAATCAAAATGCATTATGGATGTAAATACTCCTAAGCCTATATTCATATGTGATCTATAGGAAACAAGCAAACACTTCCACATAACCCCCACAAGTTTATGTGGAATTTGACTATACGCACGCAATTGCATTGTGCATATCGTACAATCAATGATGTCCATGAAACCACATTTTTTAAGCATTTAGTCAAATAGTTCACGTGCCTTGTGTAATGTTCCACATTTTGCATACATGTCTACCAAAACATTTGCAACTACAACATCTGACAAAATTCCTCTATCTTTTATGCTTTGAGGATGTCCACACCCTGTTCCATTGCTCGTATTTTGGCACAGGTTGGGAGTATGCCGACAACCGTAAACTGAAATGGTTAGAGATAGGTTTGTTGTATATAGTGAAACAAATGTCTCTTGAGGAAACCCATGTCTTTTGTTTGCTAATATAATCATATTCCATGAGAAGATGTCTCGTTCTTTCATTTGGTCATACACTTTATCGACACCTATCAAACTTCCACACTTAACATACATGTAAATAAATAGATACTTTCTCAAATAGGACAATTTAAAATAAGCAATCGAGAAAATATAGGCAGGGATAAACAATGTGACAGAAATTAACTCAAAAAATCCGTCGAATTTGACCGCAATAACAATGGTTATAGTGAAGACCACTGTCTAATTGAATGTAAGGTAGTAATATCTCGATTACACATATCAATGCAAGATCCTATCCCATTCCCAAGAGTCGTCAATGGTCAATATCTTGTATCTGCTTTTAAATGGATACCTATTGTAGACTATATTGATCTGATATCCCTTTGTGAATTACTTAAGATGGAGATACCTATTCTCTACTTCCAAAAATGGCAATGGTAATCGTGATGATAGCTTACATGTTCTGATGCTCCCATGGCTCTCTCACGGCTATATTATTGCCTTCATTCAACTTTCAACAACATTGGCCGCCAAAGGCGTCAGTATATCCTTCCTTTCAACCCATGTTAACATTTCTAGGATTAGTCCTTTCTTTCTCAAAGAGAGCAAAGTGCAACTCATGCCTCTATTAAAAAAATCCATGGACAGATTAGAAAAACCTTTTCAAGCTCTCTTGTGAAAAAATTGTCCGGATGTAGTCGTCTTTGACGCAATACCCAACAATTAGAGCTCACCTATTTGACAATATTGGTCCTTTATGCTTGCTCCAAATTAATGGTATGAAGACCAACCTTCAAAATAAAGCAGCAGCATGGACCTGAACCTAAACTTAACTACTATTGTTTTTTCTTTCAGTAAATTCTTAGTTCTAGTTAGTGCATTGTATACTTGTGGTCCCAAGGACAATTTTGCTCTTGTGTGTGTCTTCAAAATCTATCTATCCATACACACACGCAAACTTGGAAACAATTTGGAGAATGTGCCAGATCCATGGGACTGAAGCTTGCAACAAATACCAGGAAATTGTAGATCTCCCCTGCCATCCATAGAATGTAAATGCCCAATAAATGTGTAGGTTGCCGTTGATTTAGCAATACCCACCGTGTCATTTCCCAACTTCAACACTGTGACTACTGGCTATTTTTTGGGCAAAACAAGGCTGCTAAAATAAAAGAAGAAATGATAACAGGAGACTTGATGAAGCCTCCCGTCCATTTCCCTTCCTCCTGCATCACCTGGAGGTTGTTTGAAGTGAGTGGTGGGATGCTTTGGCGGCTACTCTGCCATGGCCATAAAAAACTTTCTCTGAAATTCAAGTTCAAAAATATTTAGAAACAATTTCAGGAAAACCCGTGTTTGGATTAGGTCCTCTATTGCCATGTGATCAGGGGGCTCAGGTAGAGGACACTAATGCTTATACTTTATGGTGGCTGGAAAAGCAAGAGGCTTCTTCAATTGTTTATGTGACTTTTGGAACAAAGGTGGTTTTTTCAGAAGAGCAGATTGAGGAAATTGTCGTGGGTTTGGAAACTAGCACGTAGGCCTTCGTCTAGGCTTTGTACGGAGGTTCTAACTGTTTTCCCACTGGTGTTAAGGATCGAACTTGAGACCAAGGGCTTATTACTCGCTACGTGCTACAGAGGGAGATTCTGTGGCATGATTGTACCGGTGGTTTTTGATGCATTGCGGGTGGAATTATTTGATCGAAGGGATGAGCGCGGGGTTGCCTTTGATCACTCTGCCAATACAGAAGGATCAGGGATTGAATCCAAGACTCATCGTGGAGGAGTTGAAGATTAGAGTGGAGGTTGAGAGAGGACAACATGGAAAATTTGAAGGGAATGATATCTATAAAGTTGTGAAGAAGATCATGGTGGAAGAGCAGGGAGGGAATTGAGATCAAAATCTGCACAGATAGGGAGTGTGTTCGACACTAAAATATTATGCCAAGGTGAGGATGGATCTCAAAATAAGTGTAATGACAAATTTATAGCAAGGTTAAGAGATTTGAAAGGAATTGAGGACTGTAAATATCTAGGATAGTAAAAATATTTAGGATTGTAGAAAAATATCTAAAATCCGACAACCTGTAAAGTTAATTGCCGGAATTTGACACTTTCCAGCAAGGGCATCTTCAAAGGTGAACACTTACCGGTGAATGAGGAATAATGACTAGGATGTTTCTATATTTAATTTAAATGAGGAATATTGCTCACTTTAGGTCATGCCGATTCCTTTCTTCTTCTCACGTTTGTGTCTCTATCATTTGGCATATGTTCTAAATGAGGAATAATGACTAGGATGTTTCTATATTTATTTCAAATGAGGGATCTTGGTTCTTTCTGTGTCGCTTCTTGTTCACTTTAGGTCATGTCAGGTTTGTTGCACTTCTACTCAGTCACACATGTACCTGCAAAAGAAACCCTATCTACTTGCACAATACTCAAGCGCACAAATTAGATGAATGAAAATATGCATATGCTTGAGTTGGTCTATCCTCGATGATCACCCAAATGTAATTGTCACTAACAATTGCACTACATTTCAAATATAATTTAGTTCTAGTGTGCGTGTGATTATAATAGTGTCCCTTGAGCTAGGATGCCCTAGTTCTAGTCACACAAAGAATAACGGGCTACAACTACTTTGTCCCAATGCAAAATGTGTGGTATGAAATTCATAATAAACCCTCCTATGTAGTGAAGTATGTAGTCCCAAAATGTAGTCCTTGATGTAGTAGATAGAAAATATTAGCTCCTTGTAGATGTATATGCCTCTTATGTGCTTTCCCCTAATGAGGTTAAATAAGACATGTATATATGATTCCTTCACTTAAGTTTCATCATTAACAAGTGAAAGGCCGACCTAGGGTAGTAAACAAAGACATGAAAGATGTAACATCCAAAAATTTAGAAAAAGGGAGGAGGGCATAAGTGCCTAAAGGGAATAGTAGTGCCCGAGCACTCTTGTCCTTAATGGGGCGGTTCTATACGAGGTTCTAGAAATATAAAATAGTGGAGTCGGGATCGAGAAAGATGTCGGCTGGTATGTAAAATTGTAAGTTGCAAAATCGAAACAAGCAATAAAGATGAAAAGGATAAAAGCAATGTCAAAGCAAAGTAAATGGTTGTTAATGAGTAATTCTCTTGCTTAGGAATCATGCATATAAATGAAGTATTTAGAGGTTATATGTACATAGTAAGTGCGTGATTTAGTGACTATAATAATGGTTATATGTACACACATACGCATCATCAACGACCATCAATGTTAAACATGCACTTTGGAATCGTGACCACAAAATCTCCCTCACCTTGAACATATCGAATGAGCAATCCAAAAATTCATGAAATCTGATATGGTAGGGACATTAATAAATTTCTTACCAACTAGATATATCCTTAAGAAAAGTTGTTCATAATTATTACAGATGGGACATGCATGGGTAAATTGCTACGGATATCTTGCCTCATACCTCTTAGTTGTTTTCCCTATTAGATAGTAAATCGATCAAAAAATACAAAATAAATTTTGTAATTTTTTCCCCACTAACTAGTAAATCATATAATTTGGTGCAATGGAAAGTAAAGCTTTATTTACATATATAACTAGCAATCGTGACGTGATATGTACAATGGTAACGCCCGAAAGGGGTCTAATTAAAAATTTATATTTGAGGGGGAGGACGAGTGGCATAAAAGAAGGGGGCGAGGGTGGAGAAGAGGAAGGGCAAAGAAAGCGAAATGTGGAACCCAATGCGGAAATCTATGCACGAAGAAACACATGACATGTATGTCAATCGTTAGAGGGAGAGAAGCCATCTTTTGGAAGACGTAGAAAATTATTTGTGTGGATATGTTAGATTGGAATGATTGGTTGAACAATTATGCCCAAGCGAATAAATGTTTGAAATTTCAGCCCTTTCATTTATTGGGTAGTCATAACATACAAAAATTTAAGGGAAATTTGAATGCACATTTAATGGGATGAGACAGAGACAAGAAGATGTGGAGTGCACCTAGCATCTAAAGGTAGTGATTTCATGAAAAATATCGATTGGCGGTTTTTCTGCAGCTATGAGGTTAACGATAAGGGTATTACACTATTAACATGAGTACAATTCACACTTAAAGGGCCCAAAATTAAAAGGGAAAATTCCACTAGTTCTTGGTTCAAGACTTGAACATAATGACCACTTCTTGTAGAAATACATAGCCCTCATTTTCATTTGTAAGCTTGAGTAATTGCAAGAAATAGTTGAAGCACAAACATGCATAGAAAATTGAGTCCTTCCAACGATAGGTCATGTGGGAGAAAGGTAGATTAAGGCTTTGGATAGCGTGCCTTGCACATATTCCATGGACTAGATATTTCCAACCCAAAGAATATTTGTTATCCATGTTCCACTTAAGAATTTATATCTTTCAAAGAGGACACAATAAAAAGGTGGAACTAGGAAATTTTTAGGGTTGTAAACCTAGCCATAATGGATGCATATTGTAGCAATGTGTATCATCTATTTGCGATTGTGTAAGCTAAAGTGTAACATAATAGATGGAAAGCATCGCTAATTGATCCATGGAGGGATCCGACATGGTAGTGAAGGCTAGTTTTTATTTATCAATCAAGCTCATTTTTATTTCATGGCATCAACATTTTCAATTGGATGACATTTAATTGGATAGGTAAGACATAGAATGAAAGGGGTGTTGTAAATTAAAAGGTGGAAAATTAAATACCTACATGTCCCACACCTATTCCATTAAGTAGATTGTTCCTACCGAATAATATCTACTAAATGTGCTCCACTTAATCGTCTCAATCTCATGTGCATTAGCCACATGAGTGCAATGTTAGTTTGAAGGGGCCATTTGTTTTAGAAATCACTAGGGTCCAAGTTAGAAATCGAACCACACTTATTGATTTTTGTAGCAATTTGTTGGCACATTTTTAGTTTAAATTCAAGCACTTATAGTAAAGTAGGCGATGCAAAAATAATCATTAATAATTGAGGCTCTCCAGGGAGTGGACATATGGGTTACAAGAAGATGTTATTCGATAATGGATTTGTGATGTTTTGACATTTTTTTAGGGCTTAAAGGTTAGTATGACATTCACCGTGTCAATTGTTTAAAAGAATGTAACAAATAGTTACACCAAAACATTGAGGCATTAACGAAATCCACACATGAGAATCATAACATCCCACCACACTTTCGTATCCCAGGACTCGGGCTATATTTACACCCGTATAGCAAGAAGACCACGCCCGCCCAATACGAGCCTCGGGAAAACACTGCAATGCTGGCATAGCCACTCGTGCTGAGACTTGAACCTAGTTGGTTTCTCTGATACTAAATTTAACGAACCATTACACCAAAACCTCGAGGCATTAGTGAAATGTGCACATGAGGATCATAACAAAGAAAAATTAAATATTGTGTGTAAGGGGTTGAGATAATGTATTTTAGATATATCTAAGAATGCAAAGAGATGTTGATCAATACTAATGATGTCAATAGTTATTTGCAATTTCAGCTCTTTCATTTTACCTGATAGTTAGAAAATTTGTAAAGGTAAGGGGAAATCACTTGCGTGCTTCAATGGTTAATGTAGAGACAAGGATATGTGGAGGGGACCTCAAGGTAGGGGTTCCATACACTATCGCGATTCATTGTTTCTATGTAGCTATCAAGGAAACGAACATGGTTTGTCTCTAGCCTTGAGGCATGTAATTTTTTCGTGTGGACGATGGAGGTGACGTACACCATTGAAGTGTGTCAGGAGATGCAACATGTTTTTATCGACTTACATTGTTCCCACCCAATTAATATTTGTTACGTGTTCCACTTTATCGTCTCGAACTCTCCCACATTATTCACATGAATGAAAATTGTGTTTAAAGGGACCAAATTTTAAAAATGAGGAAAACCCAATAAACCTCCCTTTTAAGTTTTAAGCTTGAGTAATCGCAAGAGAATAGTTGATGCACAAACAATTAGAATGTTATAAATTAAAAGGTGGAAAATTAAATATCTGCATGTCCCACACTTATTCCATGAAGCAGATTGTTCCTACCCAAATAATATTTACTATATGTGCTCCACTTAAACATCCCAATTTCATGCAAATTACATACATGAGTGCAATGTGATCTTAAAGGGGCCAAAATAAAATTTTGTGAGAATTTGATAGCAATTTAAAACCCAACCACATTGTTTGGTTCTTGTAGCACTTTGTAGGCACGCTTGTTAGTTTAAAGCTCGAGAAAGTATAGTAAAGCAGGCGATGAAGGAACAATCATTGCTATATGAGCCCATCCATGGAATGGATGTACATGCTATAGGTAGATGTTATCTGACAATCGAGCTTTGTTTTTTGTCATTTTACATTTTTATAGCGTAAAGGTTTCTGATGGCGCGACATTTAGTGTGTCAATTTTTTGAAAGAAAAAGTGCATACGGTGTGCAAGGAGGCAAGACAACGTATTTTGGAGATATCTAAGAAGGAAAAGAGAGGGCGATCACTATTTATGATGTAAATAGTCATTTGTAATTTCAGCGCTTGTGTTATGCTACGCCCTTAACCTATTGCTTGTATTAGGATATGAGTAGCCGACTTGTGGCTTACCATATCATTTTATTATATCATTTATACTTTCTCATGCTTAATAGGTCGGCCTTGGTGATGGCCATAGCATATGACTAGTATATATAGGGGATTATAGGTAGTATTTCATTATCATTTGAGCATTTGAGTCTTGTTATATGGTTTGAGGTCCCCTCGAAGTGGCGAAGCTATTCTAATTGCATATTGAGATCATTATTCTAAAATATTATGTTATTTGTGCTCTCCTATTTCTCTTAATCTGAATTATACAAGTAATTTCATTACAAGTGGTATTAGAGCTGCGATCTGGGCCGAATTTAGGGCAAAAACCCTAATTTTTTGTTTCCACCACATATTGCGAACCAGAGCGAATTGGTGGGAGATATTTTTACCAGAGTTGTGAAGCATATCAAGTAAGGTTCCCTGAAAATTTCAGACTTTTTTGATTTATTTTGCAAAAGTTATTACAAATTTATGTTTTTCATAAAATCGCTCCCTAGGGTGCAAATTGTAGAAAATTTTTAAGTTATTTACATTTTCGGAAATATCTCAAAAAAATAGTATTAGTATCTTCTCTGTTTTTTCCTGTTCGGCTGAAATTGTATCGAAACCCTAAACCCTAAGATTTGACATCATGGCGGGGCCTTCCACAAGAGCAAAAAAGAATTCGGTAACTCCGGGTAAAACCCCAGATAAAGAGGGGGTAGTGATTGAAGAGATGGAGTCAGAAGGGGTAAATACAGATTCCTCAGCACTAGGGTTTACCTCAGTTGATCATAAGGTTTGCCAACTTGAGTATGAGTTACGAATTGTACAATCTGAGATGGCCTCTAAAGGAGACATAGCCCAAATCAATCATCGGTTGGATGATATCATGCAACATGTAAAGGGTAACCAATATGGCCCAAATCCAGCCCATATCAACCAAGGAGGACCTTTAGTTCAAAATCATGGACAAACTAACCATATGGGATCACTTTTCCAGTCCCATCAGAATCAAACTTATCCGCAACCACGGAACATGATGCCGAAAGTGGATATGCGCAAATTTGATGGTAAGGATCCCCTGAATTGGATAAATCAAATGGAGAACTTCTTTGAGTTACATCAAACACCATCAGACAAAAGGTGACATTGGCATCCCTATATCTTGAACCCGACCAATTTGTTTGGTATCGTTGGTTATCTGCTCGAGGTAAAAGAATGGTCTAGGTGTCACTGGACAGCCGCTTTTACCGAGGAGTTGCAATTGCGCACTATAGTTCTAGTGTTTCGATAACTACTTTAGTCAATTAGCAAAGTTACGACAAACAGATCACCAAAGATTATGTGCATCAATTCCAAAACCTATCCTTAAGGGTGGAGAATATTCCAAAAGAGAATCTGAATGACTTGTTTCTTGGGGGTCTTAAGGACCACATCGAGCATGAGGTACGGATGTTTAATCCAATCAAGCTGTCTGATTCTATTATCATGGCACGTCATGCAGAGGAAAAAATTCTTTGTAGTAGGAGGCCACCTTTCATTAACACCAAAGACCGTAGTATCTCTTCCCCTTCATTTGCTAGGCCAATTAGACTGACTCCTCAACAAATGGAAGAAAAGAGAGCAAAAGGATTATGTTTTAACTGTGATAGCAAATATGGACCGGGACATAAATGTGCTGAGAAGAAGTTGTTCTATATTGACGGAGGTAATGGGGATGATGAGGAAGCTGAAATTATAGGAGAGGCTGAGGAACCAGTAGAAGATGAAGTAGAGGATCACCAACCTACAATTTCTTGTCATGCATTATCAGGTATTAGTACTCCTCAAACACTCAAGGTTATTGGCTATCTCAAAAAACAGAAGGTGACGGTGTTGATTGACTCGAGGAGTACTCATAACTTCATAAATAGTAAGTTAGCTGCCCGCCTCAATTGTTTTATTTACCCAGCTCCATAAATGCAAGTTATGATCATGATGGTGGGACAATAAGTCAAGTGCACAGAAAGTGCCATAAGTATCAAGATTTCCATGGGAGACTACATGTTAGACTCACCTATGTTTGCTATTTCTATGGGAGGGGCAGATATTGTTTTGGGGGTCCAATGGCTCACAACCTTAGGTACTATTGAGATGAATTTCCAAGAATTGTTCATGCGATTTCATTCAGATGGAAGGACAATACAATTGAATGGGATGGTAGCTAAGTCTCCACAGATTATTAGCTCTCATCAGATGCAGAAGGTTCTTAGAAAAGGAGTGGATGGCTTTATAACAAAGCTATTTTCCATAGAAGTACAAAATATAGAGTCTTCAATGCCACCCGATCTTCAGAAGATTGTGGATGCTCACTCATCTATTTTTGATGCAATTCCAAAGGGACTACCACCAGTTAGGGATCATGATCATGCCATTCAGTTGATTCCAGGGAGCCAAACACCTAACATCAGACCATACAGATACCCATATTCCCAGAAAAGTGAGATCGAGAAAATGGTGGAGGAAATGTTGAAGGCAGGTATCATTAGCATAGCAGTGAGTGCATATTCTTCACCAACGGGTCATGGTATGTAAAAAGGATGAAACATGGAGGATGTGTCCAGATTACCGAGAACTCAACAAGTACACCATCAAAGATAAGTTTCCTATTCCAGTAATTGATGATTTACTTGATGAATTGCATGGTGCTATTTATTTCACAAAATTAGATCTTCGTTCGGGGTACCATCAAATTAGGATAAAAGAGGAAGATGTTCATAAAACGGCTTTTAGGACTCATGAGGGCCATTATGAGTTTTTGGTAATGCCTTTTGGTCTTACAAATGCACCCTCAACCTTTCAAAGCTTGATGAACACTATTTTTAGGCCTTTTTAAAGGAAATTTGTATTAGTTTTCTTTGATGACATATTGATTTACAGTAAGACATGGGAAGAACACTTACAACATGTAAATAACGTGTTGGAAGTTTTGGAGAAACATACTCTGTATGCAAAGCCATCCAAATGTTCTTTTGGTGTACAAGAGGTAGAGTATTTGGGTCATATTGTATCCCATGAAGGCGTCAAAGTTGATCCTCAGAAGATCAAAGCTATGGTGGAATGGCCAAGGCCCAAAAATCTCAAAAATCTGTGTGGGTTCCTAGGACTAACAGGTACTACGTAAGATTTGTGTGGGGATATGGTAGAATAAGAACCCCACTCACCGCATTGCTAAAGAAGGATGCCTTCCATCGACAGATGACGTAGCCACCACAAATCCTTTGAGCAAATTGAAGGAAGCCATGTGCAAAGACCCCGCTTTTGGCTACTCCCAACTTCTCAAAAACCTTCATTGTTGAATGTGACGCTTCAGGATCAGGATTGGGAGCAGTTCTAATGCAGGAAGGAAGACCAATTGCATTTGAGAGTCGTCAATTCAAAGGAAAAGATCTACTCAAACCTGTCTATGAGAAAGAAATGATGGCTATTCTTCATGCAGTCAAGCAATGGAGGCCATATCTCATGGGTAGACACTTCAAGGTAAAAACTGATCACGATAGTCTCAAATACTTTTTGGAGCAAAGGTTATCATCTGAGGAACAACAAAAGTGGGTAACAAAAATGTTGGGTTATGATTTTGAAATCATATACAAAAAGGGTAAAGAAAATGTAGTAGCTGATGCGTTGTCTAGAAGGGATACATCCGCAGATGCCTTACTATGTGGAATGTCCATGTTGACGGCCGATTGGGTGGAGGAAGCAAGATTGGAATGGAATCAAGATAAGGATACACAATCTCTAATACAGAATATCAAGCAAGGATCTATGACATCTAACAAATTTGAGTGGAAAGGTAATGTCCTATGGTACAAGGATAGGTTATACTTGAGTAAAGATTCTAAGTTGAAGCATAAGATTCTTGCAGAGCTACATGCCTCACCTGTTGGAGGACACTCTAGGTTTTTGAAGACATATCATAGAATAAAAAGAGAATTATTTTGGGAAGGACTCAAGGGGGATGTACAAAAGTTTGTATCAGAGTGTTTAGTGTGCCAACAGAACAAAGGGGAAACAATTAAGACACCAGGTTTGTTGCAACCCTTACCAATTCCTAGCCAGAGATGGGAGGAGGTCTCCATGGATTTCATCACCGGATTGCCTTGTTTAGAGGGTAAGAATGTTATTTTCGTGATTGTGGATAGGCTCACAAAATATGCCCATTTTTGTGCCCTATCACATCCATTTGCAGCCAAGATAAATCATATTTTTTTTGGAGACAGTTCAAAGGCTACATGGAACCCCAAAGATAATTGTGAGTGATCGTGATCCTATTTTCACAAGTAATTTTTGGACGGAATTATTTTCATGTTTGGGTACTCAGCTAGCTCACAGTTCATCTTATCATCCTCAAACTGATGGGCAAACAAAAGTGGTCAACAAATGCTTAGAGGGGTATTTACGTTGTTTTGTATCAGATAAGCAAGAAAGGTGGATTAAATGGCTACCACTGGTAGAATGGTGGTATAACACATCTTTTCATACCTCTTCTCAAATGACCCCATTTTTAGCATTATATGGTTACCATCCACCTTCTATCACTTCCTCCTTGAGGGTGCAAACTAAGGTCAGAGATGTTGAGGAACACATTCAACATCAACAACAGGTTTTGGCTAGTTTGAAGGAGAATTTAGCATTAGCACAAAACAAGATGAAACAACAAGCAAATCAACACCGTAGTGAAAGACATTTTGAAATCGGGATTGGGTTTTTGTACGTCTCTAGCCTTACAAACAGATGTCCCTAAAGCAACAGAAAAAGGAAAACAAACTTGCTCCTAAATATTATGGCCCTTATCAAGTTCTACAGAAAATTGGCAGTGTTGCTTATAAACTAGAGTTGCCTCCATCTTCACACATACACCCAAAGATTCCATGTTTCATGCCCAAGAAGGTTATTGGATAGAAATTTGAAGCCTAGATAGAGTTACCGAACTTGATGAGGAAGGAAGAATCATTTTGGAGCCAGAGAAGATTCTGCAAACACGTACTAAGAGGCTGAGAACTAGAGACATTAAGGAATATCTGATCAAGTGGAAGAATCTAAGCATAGAAGACACCACCTGGGAGGATGAAGGATTTCTACAACAACATCCAGGATTATTCAACATTGAGGACAACATTGGTTTGAAGGGGAAGGGCATGCTATGCCCTTAACCTATTTCTTGTATTAGGATATGAGTAGCCGACTTGTGGCTTACCATATCATTTTATTATATCATTTATACTTTCTCATGCTTAATAGGTCGGCCTTGGTGATGGCCATAGCATATGACTAGTATATATAGGGGATTATAGGTAGTATTTCATTATCATTTGAGCATTTGAGTCTTGTTATATGGTTTGGAGGTTTCCCCCTCGAAGTGGCGAAGCTATTCTAATTGCATATTGAGATCATTATTCTGAAATATTGTGTTATTTGGTGCTCTCCTATTGCTCTTAATCTGAATTATACAAGTAATTTCATTACATGTTATATGGGTAGTAATTGTAAGGGAATTCACTTGTGCATTGCAAGGGCTAATTTAGAGAAAGGATATGTGGAGTGGACCCAAAACCACAGGGTAGGGGTTTCATACACATTTGTGATAAGATTTTCTTTGTAGCTATCGGAAAATGAACAAGGTGTGTCTCTTGCTACGAGGCACATTTTTTCAGGCGTGGACAATATATGCGCGGCATAACTTTAGGAGACCTTAACTTTTGATCCAACAGTTGGATCGTCTTGAAATTTTCCAAGGAGGTAGATATTGATTAGTACCATGCCATGGAAACTTTTTTCATAAACGGTGGGTGCCATTTGGGCTTAATTTTAGGGCCAATTCTTTCATCCAACGGTCTAAAATTGGCTCGCAAGTTTTTTTTGGTATTTCCTATAACTTAAATTTTTAATATTTTTTACTCCACTTTATGGAATAAGCCAAAAATTGGTGTGAGCCTTCATTTATGAATGCATATTTGGCACACAAAATTTTGGGTCCCATCCAAGGTGTTTTGATTTTTAGGGTTTTTGGTGTTTTAGGGTTTTTCTTAGAGAGTGGAAATAAAAGTCATATTGTAAGGTTGTAATAACTTAGTGTGGATTTAGAAATGAGAAGGAAGTTGTTTTGAAGTTTCTTGAGTTTTGAAAAATTTTGTGTGTTTTGGAGGCATTTCAACCTCTTGCAGTTGGATTCACATCAACAATGTACGTGAACTACACCTTGGAAGCGTGAAGAGAAATGGAATGTGTTTTGGAAAGGAGGATTCTTCAGAGGAGGTCTTCTCGGATGACAACCCGGAAGCTAGCATAACTCCCATGGGATTAGTTAGCGAGGATGTGTACAAGGAATATTCAAGGAAGATGAAGACACAAATTAAAGGTTAGAAATTAAAATACCATAATTAGATACATGTATGCCCCACACTTATTTCACGACTTATATTGTTCTTAGACAAATAATATATACTATGTGCTCTAATTTTTCTTCTCGATCTCACCCGCATTATGCACATGAATGTAATTTACGTTTAAAGGGACCAAAATTTAAAAATGAGGAAAACCTAATAAATGTACTTTTCAATTTCAAGCTCGAGTACTCACGAGGGAACATGAGATGTGAGAATAATCATCGAAAATCGAGCCATGATAGTAGTTGGGCATATGAGCAAAGGGTGGATTTCATTTGCCATTTGAAACATGGTTTTTAAATTAAAATGTGGGAATTAAATACTTGCATGTCCTACACCTTTTCCATGACTTATTTTGGAGATATCTAAGAATGGAGAGAGTGGTTGATCGATCTTCATTGTCAATAGTTGTTGTTTGCAATTTCATCTCCCACATTTTTAGGTAGTTAAACACAAGTAAATGTAAGGGGGATTCACTTGCATATTTTAAGGGATAATTTAGAGACAAGGATATGTGGAGTGGACCTAAAACCTTAGGGTAGGGGTTTCATACACAATTTTCATTAGGGTTTCTTTGTAGCTATCAAGGCAACAAATAAGGTTTTTATCTAAACATGAGGCACATAGTTGTTCCAAGTGTAAACGATGTAGGTGAAGTACACCTTGGAAGTATTAAGGGAAATGTAACATGATTTATGCAAGGAAGATGCTCAAGAGGGAGGTCTATTGAGATGGTAACTCGACAGACGACACTACTCTCATAGGATCGAGTAGCAAGGAAGAGTAAAAGGAATGTTCAAGGAAGAAGAACACATGAATCAAAGGCTAGAAATAGAAATATGAGAATTAAATAAATGCATGCCCGACACTTATTCCATGGCTTAGATTGTTCCCACCCAAATAATATATGTTATGTTCTCCACTTTTTTGTCTTGTTCTCATCCCAATTATGCAGATGAATGCAATTTACATTTAAAGGGACCAAATTTTCAAAATGAGGACAACCTAATAAATATTTTTGTTTAATTTAACTCTCAGTACTGCGAGGGAATATGTGATGAACAAATACTAATCGATAATTGAGCCACGGTAGCAGTTGGTCATATGAGCAAAAGGTGGATGTTATCTGCCATTCAAAAGATGGATTTTATTTAAATGTAGGAATTAAATCTCTGCATGTTGACACCTTTTCCACAACTTGATAAAAATGAGAGAATTAATTCCCTGCATGTCCCACAACTATTTCCTGACTTAAATTGTTCCTACCTAAATAATATTTGTTGTGTGCTTCATTTTTTGGTCTCAACTCTCGATATCAAACATTATTCAAATGAATGTAATTTGTGTTGAAAAGGTCTAATAAACATAGCTTTCAATTTCAATCTCAAGCACCTGCAAGGGAACAAGGGATACATGAACAATCATCAATAACTGTGCCACGCTAGTGGTTGGTCATATGAGCAAAGGGTAGATTTTATCTTCCATTAATCGTATCCATCTTAGAAAGAAGTTGCATTAATCGTGATCCCTTTCTGAAAACCTTAATTTCCATTACATCTCGTACTCTCGCTTAGCTTAGCGCGATGAGATAAGCTGAAATGGAAGCCCTGGATAGTGGGAGGTATTATAGAAACATTCATAAAAATGTATATAATGATTTTGGGGGCTTGTCTTCCTCTTCACTGGGAAATTCAGTTGTGAATTAGCATTCTGGTTCCTGGAACGCTACTAAACCACATGTAGGAGAGAGCCACAGTTTGTATACAACATGCGATCCATCAGAGACAAGTTGCGCTACGAATCCCTCTATACTTTAATGATGAAAATATCAAAGAGGTAAAGGATTAGTGTTAGTACCTACTAAATTTGGGTCCCCTTGTGAATCTTCAAAGTGAACTAGACATTTCAAATGTGGACGGCTCTTTAAGGTTGTGAGCATGAACGAACGGTCAAGATTACATGTTGCTTTCTAATTGTAAACATGCCTTTCAAAGTGGACGATATAAGGGAATCGTATATTTTCATTTATTCCTACTTCTCATTTTGTTTTGAGAGTTAGAGTGATTTTCCATCCACTATTCACCTTTCATGTCATAATTAATGGGAACAAAACGTGAAAAATTAATTGGACACTCGTTAATCAAGAATTGATAGATGGACACATAATTTTTCCATGTGGGGGAATTAGGAGAATGAGGGGTAGTCCACCAAACATATCGATAGTTGCGAGAATTTATCAAGCACGTTGCAACAATTTCATCCTCATGTTCATTCATCTTTCGGTCTTGCATACTTGAAATCAATTGCGAAATCAACTAAGTCTCCTATTCCCTCTCTTGCACCTAGGGTTTCATATTTTTTTATCTTATTGCTTAGGTCAAATCAGACTTTATTGTTTTATTTATCACATGTGACTATACAATTAAGATTTCACAAATTCTACATTTTGAAATCACCAGGTGTAGGAAACAATACTAAAATGACATGTTACAATGTTTGAGTCACAATTATTGGTGATGTAATATAGGTGGGTGGTGGTGGTAGGCGCATTAAACAAAGTGCATACAAAAATAAAGGTTTTTAAATGTTATTGATTGGTTTCTTTTTACATTCTTTTAGGCACCAATTATTATTTTTGGATTTTTCAATATAAATTTAAGGTTTTTATGCACAATTATCGGGTCAAGTAGGAAAAATAGGAAAATGGAGAGTTTTGAGAAAACACAATTTATAGAGATATTGATCCGTAAATTACCTCTTTTTACAATAAATAGATCCTATCTTAGTGATAATGAATGATAAACTAACTAATATTCTTGTTATCAATATATTATGTAAGAAACATTCACACTATACTGAAATTGAGAGATGAAAGACAAGGAGACAAGAAATTTATCCTAGAGAAACCCAATTTGGGAAAAACTCCACTTGGGTGGGTAATTTCTACCCTTTCACTATGTAAATTTCCAATACAACATAAGTTTAATGCCAATTTCTACCCTTTCATTATGTAAATTTCCACTTCATGCCTTTCTCACAATCCTCAAATGAAGAACTCGGTTGTCTATGAACAAAATAAGAAAAATTCAGACTTTCTCCTTTGCTCACACTTGAATTCACTCAAAACCAATTTCTTAGATGGGTAAATGTTCTTGCACTTATAGTTTCTCTACCTAAGGATGAAAGGAGAGGCGAAATGAATTGGATTGGTAATCCCAACCATTTGTAACAATCGAGTTTCCACTTTTTGGATGTCATTGGGAACATAACCACCGATGTTTGTAGGAGGTGGTTACGGAACCCCACCGCGGTAGTTGTGTAATGTGAGCAGGTGCCTACAGGTGGCGGTTGTGCAACCGGTACTATGTGAAGAGTGGTGATTCTATAACTATCGCGGAAGTTCTGTAACCGCCATATAGTTATCACAATAAATTTCTTGTTTTGTCATTTGAAGGTGTCTAGATCACCATCACCTAACTTAACCATTTTCCAGAACAATGAACATGTTAAGGGTATGCATTGCAAGTTTCAATAAGAGAATACATAGAATTGGGTACTTCTAGATCCATTTTTGGATCATACCTCCCCAATTTGAGGCTTTTAAGTCCCTAAAAGCTTCAAGGACTAATGAGGTGAGGAAATTTTTTCCCCACATCTTCTCTAGAATACCACTTGGCTTTGGTAGGAAATTGACCTTTCAACCCTATCAACCACCTTCCTTTCACTCCTCGTTGTGTTTCCTCTCTTTCTACTGCAATACCACATCTTCCTCTAATTCCAACTTGACTGTCTAGAGCAATATCCTCAATAGATGGTAATAACAATCCATCTTCTTCCTGATCCAACATGGAGGGCTCAAAGAGACGTAAATTATCAACATTCACAACTGAATATATTCTCATATAAGGAGGAAAATCCAAGAGAAATGCATTCTTACCCACTTGTTCCAAAATTTCAAATGGGACATATCGAAGAGGTTTGATTTTCTTAGCTTTACCTTGTAGCCTTTCTCTACTCAAGTACAACCATACCTTGTCACCAACAAGGAAATAATGCTTAGTTTTGTGTTGATCATGTCTTGCTTTGTACTTGGATTGTGAATCTTTCAACCTCTCCTGTACCTGGAGGTGTATCTATTAAATATTTTCAATGAACCTTTCATCTTTGTGGACTTCCAGATCCACTTTTCCATTTTCCCTACATGGTAGTCTCATAATAACATCAAATGCACTCTTAGGCAAATAACCAAAACATGTCTCAAAAGGAGTCTTACTGGTAGAAGCATGAACTTCCTTGTTATAAGAATGTTGGATATACACCAAATTCTCATCCCAAGTCTTAGGATGTTTCTTGTTGTACCCTCTCAAGAGTTAAACCAAGGTACGGTTTACCACTTTTGTTTTCCCATCTATCTGTGGATGAAAAGTGGTAGAACTTTTCATCTTAGTATCCATCTTCTCCCACAAAGTAGACCAAAACTTTCTTATGAATTGTGAGTCCCTGTCTGACACAATAGAATTAGGAAAACCAAAATGAACCCACACATTAGCAAAAAATAACTCAGCTACATCACTAGATTTAATGGTCTTCTTACAAGGAATGAGAATACACATTTTACTGAACTAGTCCACTACCAAAAAAATATAATCATACCCTTTCTTGGAGGTAGGAAAACCACCCACAAAATCCATGGAGATGCTTTCTCATGGTGGGAAGGAACTAGTAATGGCATATATAAACCCAACTTTCTATTACTAGGCTTGTTTGTACTACATAAAACATAGCCCCTAATAAATTTGGTAATTTATTCTTACATGTTTGGCTAATAAACATAACTTTGTAATGTGCAACAATCTTTGTCACACCAAAGTGATCAGTCATCTTAGAAGCGTGTGCTTCCCTCATCAACTGAACTCTTTCCCCCTTAAGCACACAAAATTTCCCGTTCTTGTAGAGTATCCCATCTTGGAAGTAGTATTCCCACCTTAGTGCAAAGCCCTCACTTGGAGGTTTCCGCTGAAATATTTATCCAAAATTTGGATCATGCTCATAACCTTCCTAATATGCTTCACATATAAAAGATTCAAGAAGACTTCAAATACCCATAGCTAAAAGTAAAGGAGGTCTAAACAACATATCAACTAACTAGTTAGTCACACCTTTCATATGTTTTATAATCAAATGAAACTACTGTAAGAAACCCATCCAATTATAGGGTCTAGCTTATTGAATTTTATTTTAAACCTCGTAAATATTGAAAAGGTTGGTGATCCGTGAGTATGATACTTTCTTTACCCATCAGGTAATGTTTCCATTTCTTAACCGATTGCACAAGAGCATACAATTTATTTTATCATATGTACAATAATTAAAAACTAATCCTTGAAACAATTCAAAATGATAACATAGGGACCTACTTCCTTGAAGTAGGACAAATCCCATAGCATAGTCACTAGTATTAGTTTCTACTTCGAAAGGAAGTTGCAAGCTAGGTAACACCAAAACTGGAGCATGACTAATCTTGTATTTGAATGACTCAAAAGCATCATGTTGTTTCTTACCCCAATTAAAAACCTTACCACATGTTGTCACAAAATGTAGAGGTGTTGCTATGGAAGATAATTTCTTGATGAACTTCCTCAAATACTGAACTCGACCAAAAATCTCCTGGTCTCGGTTAAACTAGATGGTGTAGGCCAATTTAGAATGGCCTCTATCTTAGTTGGATTAATCCTCAACTCTCCATATCCAACCACATGCCCCAAAAGACAAGAAATTGTTGAGCAAACTCACACTTCTTCTCATTCAACACTATCTGGTTCTCCTTTAGAACTTGCAAAACTTGATGCAAATGGTTAATATGTTCCTCAAAAGTTTTTCTAAAAACAAATGTCATCCAAATACACAATGACAAAGGAATAAATAAATGACCTCATTACCTCATTCATCAACCTCATGAAGGTGGCTAGTTCATTGCATAGCCCGAATGATAGGCCCAACCATTCATACAACTCTTTCTTGGTCTTGAAAGTTGTTTTTAGATGTCCTCTTCCTTGATGCGAACTTGGCGATACCTGCATTTATAATCAAGCTTAGTGAAATATTTAGCAAGTTATACTTGATCCAAAAATCATCAATTCGAGGAAGAGGGTACCTATTTTTTATGGTTATTTTATTTAGTGCTCTATAATCAACACACATCCTCCTTGAACCATCTTTCTTAGGTACTAAAAGAATAGGATAACCATATGGAGAAGTGATTTAAGAAGGATTATACCTTTCTTAATCAATACTCGTAATTGTTTTTTTACCTCATTGGCATCCTTCAAAGACTATCCTGGATAATCCTAAGTTTGAAAGAAAACTATCGGGTAGAAATTGCATCACATGATCAATGGGCCCGACCGAGGCACCCCATAAGCTCTTGAAAAACTTCCTTGAACTGTTGAACCAAATCTTTCATATTATTCTTCTCTTTATTAGTAAACATGCTACAAGTGGTTTTAGATGCAACAAATTCCTCTTCTTGTATACCTCTCAAAAGAAGTAATCCAAATTTCTTGCTAGCATTAATAAGCTTCTTATCTTTAGAGGAACTTACCAACAATATCTTTGAGTCTCATGTAAAGGCTAAAATGGGGTAATTATTACCATCCTTCACCAAGCGTTATAGGTTGGCTCTTCTCATGAAGATGGCATCCCTGATATAAAAATATGGTCTACTAAACACTACACCACACACATCAAGAGGAAAAATATCCAAAGTATTTTCATCAATGAGCTTCTTATTAATACCAAACGTAATTTTGCATTGTTTGGTAACCTTGATGTCTATGCCTTTCTTCACCCAACCCAATGAATATGGATTCAGATGATTGTACATCTCTAGTTTCAACTTATCAACTAATTCCTTACTTATCAAATTAGCTTGAGAAAAAGTATCAAAAAGAGCATCCACTTTGGTTTTCTTCACTTGGATTTTTATATGAAAAAGATTAGTAAGTTCATTTTCTTAAACAACATTATTACTACCCAAACATACCTCTCTATAAACGAAGGTACAACACATTTTCTCATCCACCTCTTCACTACAAAATATCTCCTCCCCTTGGAGGGCATCCATGGCCTTCTTTTTATTCTTCTTATTCTTGAAGGGATGTAATTTCGGGTGGAGCTTCCAATATTTATCCTTGGAATGAGTGTCAACATCACAATGACCACAATGAAATTTAGTATCCTTCTTAGAAATGGAAGTAACATTCTTCTTACCTTTCCCTTTTCCTTTCTCCTTTTTCTTGGTGTCACCTTGTTTGTTTGAAGCATGCTAAGAGGTAGATGAACTCTTCTTCTTGTCCATCTCTAGATAGTGAGCTTGAGAACAAGCCTCATCTACATTCACCGGATTGGCCAAGATAACTGGTCTCCTCAAGTGGCTATGGAGTCCACCGATGTACTTCATTAAAATGTCTTAGTCCGCTACATCTTTTCCCATTTGGACAGCTTTCTTCCGGAACTCACTGGTGTACTCTTACACATTTTGGCCTTACTTATACCTGAGATATTGCCAATACATGGATCTCTCTTCCTCATAAAAATAATATATAATTGCTTCTTTATTATCATCTTAAATTCATCCCACTTAGAAATAGGAAGAATCTTCTTAACAACCAAAGAATGAACATAGCTTTCAAACCAAGTTAAAGCATGATTGGTTAATTTTAACCTTGCAAATGAAATATACTGACTCTCATTGATTTGATGCAAACTAAAATATACCTCAAGTTGAGCTAGCTAATGGTCTAGCTTCTCGACATTCATGTCCCCATCATAAGGTTAAATTTATATCTTCACCTCTTCTTTAAATGGAGGAGTAAGGTTGGCATGGGGTTGCTCTTCCTCATACTCATGAGTGTCTTCTTTATGGTCTCCTAGTGCCTCTTTTGGAACACCAAGCTTCTCCATGAGAAATCCCATGATGGACTCCAACTTTCCCATAGACAAGGAAATATTTTCCACATATTTGAACAAACTTCCACATCCACCTCCAACTTGTAGAAACGTTCTTCTTCAATCTCACATGCATCTCCGCCACGAGCCATGTCTTGATTCCTTGCTTCCACTTCTTGGTGGAAATATCTACTTCAAAAGGAATGAGGATACCTTCACCACTTTCAATACCCTTTCGGTGAGGGGAATCTAACTGAAAATGTTAACAAAAGCTAAACCACACAAAACAATTGATTTTAACTTCTCTTATACTAATATGATCCGTAAATGCCTCTTTTGTACAATAAACAGATCTTATCTTAGTGATAATGAATGATAAAATAACTAAGATTCTTGTTATCAATATATTATGCAAGAAACATTCACACTATACTGAAATTGAGAGATGAAAGACAAGGAGACAAGAAATTTATCCTGGAGAAACCCAATTTGGGAAAAACTCCAACTAGGTGAGCAATTGCTCCCTTTCACTATGTAAATCTCCAATACAACACAAGTTTACTGCCAATGGATGGCCTTCAAGAAGGATTCAAGCTCCCTCTACTTGCATTACTTGCTTACAATCCTCAACAATGAAGAACTCAACTGTCTATGAACAAAATAAGAACAATTCAGACTTTCTCCTTTGCTCACACTTGAATTCACTCAAAATAAGTTTCTTAGATGAGTAAATGTGCTTGCATTTATAGTTTCTCTTCCCAAGGATGAAAGGAGAGGAAAAACAAACGAATTGGGAAGCCCAAACATTTACAACTATTGAGTTTCCACTTTTAGATGTTGTTGGGGACAAAACCGCTACTTATCCTGCATCATGCAAGAAGCGACTACTGGCTGCCGTGGTGGTTGTAGAAACCGCTACTTATGTGAAGAGTGGTGGTTTCGTATCCACCACACATTCATCACACATAACAGAACAAGAAATGGATTATTTTTCCATTTGAAGTTTTCCGAATCACCATCATCCTGACTTAACCATTTTCCATAACAATGAACATGTTGAGGGTATGCATTGCAAGTTTCAATAAGAGACTACATAGAATCGGGTACTTCTAGATCCATTTTTGGATCAAATATGTGTCATTTAAATAGTTACAAAAATCACCTCTATGAAAAGTTTACTTATTGAACTATGTTAACAAGTCATTTTTATGAAAAAAAAATGTAATTTAGTTGACGTTTCGAGACCCATAAAATTAGGGTCTCAATGATTGGTCCCTCTCCTCTAGTGAGTATTTTTCAAAAATCAATTTAGAGATCTGGATATATATCATCCCATTCTCTCGAATTAGTTTAGGCCACCATGGTTCCCCTATGACAGAAAAGTACCCATTCACGATACAATTCCCAAAGAATGTCCTCTCTCTAGTAGGCCCTTCTACTCTACCCTATGATGAAGATGTGATGGTTGTTAAGGCAACATTTGGTTTCTATTATTCAAGAATTCCCTAGCCTTTAGGAAAGATCTACAATGTATACTCCCAATGATGGGAGAGAAATGTATTTGTTGCAGGAAAAGGGGATGGTGCCTATGTAATAGCTCATCAACATCCCTCTCATCATTTGGATTTTGAATTCATACCCAAATAAGGCTCCCTATGTTTATGTTACACCCATAATGGACATGATCATAAAGAGGGGAAATTCACATGTCAATGCACCGGGTATGGTCTTAATCCATTATTTGCAAGAAAGGTTTTTTCCTAGCTCTAATCTTGTAGAAATAGTTAGGAATTTAAACCTCTTGTTTGATTGGGATCCTCTACTCTACCGCATACAAAATAAAATTTCCCACAACCTAGGCCTTCCCCTCCTCCTCATACTACGCAAATCTGTAAAGATGAATCCAATCAATAGTACTCCGCATCACGCCCATTTCAACTCCTCTCGGTCCTAATATTAATTTTAATGGTGCCCTTGTTAGACCCCCTTTCTCTTGGAGTTGGTTATCCTTATAAAAACCATAGCCTCCTATCCCCACATACCCACGCGCCCCAAATGAAATACTAGTAAGAATTATTTAATAGAAATGCATTCAATAGATTGCTAGGTTGAGAAAAACATGGCTAGATTGAGAAAAACAACGGAGGCGATATTGATGGATTGTTCAATACCCAAGCAAGATTACGACTAAGGGAGGAGAATTTTGAGAATGGGTTGAGGGAAATGCAAGATCGAAAGAAGGTTTGGATCAATAATTCTAACTTATTCTCACTAACATTGAAGTATTAGAAACCTAGTTGAGGAATAATGAGGATAAGAAGAAAGATGTTAACAATACTAATGATGTGTTTGAATCATTCGATGTTATGTCAAAACAAATTTTCAAGTACACTAGTGTAAATTTGTCTATTGAGGACTTTTTGTATTCATTCCTATAAAAACTTGCACAAATTCTTGTTCAATGGTTGTTTAAAATCATGCACTTTTTAGCCAAAGTTTTATTTTGTAAAAATCTAGGGCAAGATGATATAAGCATTAAACAATTCAAATATTTGTATTTTTTTCCCTTTAAAAGAACTTGAAATTCTATTGATTTGGGATATGGAAAACCATGAGGAGCCAAAAACACAAAATGTGGCCACAATTTTTGAATAACGCTTCTAAATTGTAAGAAAAATAAAAAAATTGTGTGGAAGTGTGTTGCACTCCCTAAACATTTTTTTGCATTTTACCTATAGTGCTTGAAAACAACAATTAATTGAATGATTTGTAAACTAGGAGGAGTTGGGTTATAAAAATCTGCCACATTTTGTGAAATTACATAACAAACCATTTTCTGAAATCATTTTATTCCATCCAACATATGTTTTTATACTTAACTGTTTTAGTGATTTCTAAGGCACAAAACAAACCCATTCCAAAACAAGAAACTTTAAAATCTCTAAAACTATGCATATTGCAAAGTCATAGTGTTTAGTATATGTGGTGTATGTGGTTCACATTTACAATTAAAGTTGTCACATTGAATTATTGCATTCAATTCCCAACTTAGTTATAACAATGGTTGACCCTATAAATCACCAAGGATAAATAATGACCATATTATTCATTTTTCCATTTCCTTTCAATACCCAATCATCGTTATTGTTTGATGTAAACCTAAAATTTTGAAATTATAAGTATATAGAGAAGTGACACACATGTACAAAGATTTCTCTCTACAAAAGAGTCGTTGATAAAACAAAATATTTTCATGTAATGTCTAAGTGTTATGTATCATTGCTCTCACATGTTTTAATATATCTTTACGTCTTTATCGTCAACTATATAGAAAGGACGTTATTCATCCACATACCACCACATATATAGGAAGGTTGAGCATATTAAGAGGTTTGGTATATCGGTTTGATGATATATAGAAAGGAAAACCTACTAGGTAATAAGGAACCAATCCATCTCCCTTATATAGTTCTTGTGAAAATACCTACAAACCGACCCAAATTTGGTCTTATTTGTAGCTACATCATGATGATAATTATGTAGTATGAAAGACCAATGTGAAAATTTGCCTAGAGTTTGAAGATATTTGACCAGTTGTTGAAAACACATATACTCAACATGTAATTAACATTGATCAAGAGTAGTGCGCTACAACAACTACCTATGTGGATTTGACCCCATAAATACTTGGGGATAAATAAGGACCAAATTTTTCATTTTCCCATTTCCCTCCATTGCCCCATCATCACTATCATTTAACCTAAACCCTGAAATTTTGAAATTTTAAATATAGAGAGAAGTTATGCCCACATACAAGGATTTCTCTCCAAGCAAGAGTCATTGATCAAACAAATTCTTTTCAGATAATGTCTAAGTTTCACATATCATTTTTCTCATCACGTGCTTTAACACATCTTTCACATACCACTAAGTATATAGAAAGGACTAGATTCTTCCACATACCACTAGGTATATAGGAAAGTAAAGCATAACGAGAGGTTTGGAATATCAATTGAACGATATATATAATGGGAAACCTATTGGGGTACTAAGGAACAAATCCATCTTCCACAAAAATGGATGCAAATGGACCCAAATTATTTTTCGATACATAGTTAATCCATGGTGATAATTATGTCGTATGGAAGACTAAAGTGAAAACTCACTTGAGTTTGAAGATATTTTTCCAGTCATTGAAAACACACATACTTGATACTACAAAAACAAAACAATAACACAAGTTCAACAAAGAAAACTAGAAGGGGAAATTAATAATCATGTTCATGGTATCGAATGAGTTTCAACCTCATATCAAATATGTGACTTTAACAAAATATGACAGACAAACTCAACACTATCTACAAGGCCAAAAACCAAAAATGACATGCTTCATCTACAAACCCAAATTGAACTATCTCAAACTAAAAACAATTGAAAAAGTTTAAGGTTTTATATTTCATGTTGTAAAAGTATAGTTCGTGCTCCAAGCATTGGGTGAGAAAGTGATGATGATTCCCTTATACCAATTGTCTTGATAAGCAATTAGAAACCAATATTTTACATGTTAGTTAATATGTTGCAGCAAGAAGAATCCATGTACACAAAAAAATAAGATTAAGAACGTGAAATTTCCTAACATTAGAAGGGGGAAGGGGCTTGTGAAGTCTTGAAAAGAATCCCCTAAGTAGAATGGTTACCAAAACTAGTATGGGAACACTCGGTCACATAAAATGTCTAATATGTGGAAATAAAATCCATGAATTGAAATATTGATGGTATAATGTGTTTACGCAAGGCTCATCCAAAAAAAAGGTCTCACTCTAAAGAAATATCCATTAAGATAGAAAAACAAACCACATTTCAAGCATAGTTGGAAAAAAATCTTCATAACAACATGGGAGCATTATTGAGGACAATGATCCTTCAAATGAAGAGTATCTTTTAGACTCAAAAATGAGGGCATCACTCATAATGTAGTATGTTACATGGATTATATTACCACAAGGCACATGGCTAAATGGAAGGATCAATTTCCCTCATTGAACCATTTTCCATATATTGGTAGTTTATCTTTGGGTGATGATTCATTGTCAACACCCAAGGTTGTAGTGATATTACTTTATTTCTTGGTAATCACTTTTCTAGAGTCACAAAGTTCATATATGTTCCAGGATGAACTAAAAAAATGTTGTATGTAAGTTAAATACTCGATCATAATCACAAAGATGAATTTAATTAAAAAGCTAGAAAAATGTTGTCTCATTTGAAACAAATATAGAATCTCAAAAATTTTGTAAGAGCTTCTTCCGTAGGAAATTTGTTTCAACTTGATGTTAACCACAAAACAATCAAGCTCTAGTTATCAAAAGGTACAAACTTAGCTAATATGTGGCACATGTGATATGGAAACTTGAGTTTTGAATGCTAATTACAATAAATAGTCCCAACATGGCAAAAAGCCTTCTCGTAATGTCCCTTTCTAAGGCTTAAACCGAAAACAAGGGTTTGACCATAAACCCTAAGAATCAGATCTGAAAATACACCAACACCCAATTGAAAATAATGTGATGTTTATAACAAATCCAACAATATTAGAAACCCTAGTAGCGAACTGGAAATTACACTTTTAGGGTATAAAAATCAACTTAGAACATTAATTAATACCCCTCTCGGGCATTAAACTATACCATCACTTGGGAAAAATCATTCACGTGCAATATGAGCTGAAAATTAACATAAAAATATCCCAAATACTCAATAAATCCTAGCAAGATGAAATTTGGAGCAAATATGTATTTTGTAAATTAATTGCAAGTGCAAATACAACTAAAACTTCAAAATTCATAACTCCAATGCTTGGAGTTTCAACACAAACCAACACTCAAAATGATCTTGAAGAGACTAGTCATCCAATAAAAGTGAAATCACAAATTTCCAACCATGGAAACCCTCTCAAAATTGATCCCGAACTTCGTAGGTGGGTCACTCCAACAAAGGAAGATGTTAACACCCTAGAAATTTCTCTATGTGAAGTAGGAGTGCCCTAAACATAGATAAACACATTTTTGTTATAGAAATCTGCTAATCGATGCCACTTGTGACTCCCATATGAAGCCACCAATGCAACAAATGAGGGTTTTTATCCCCAAGTGTTGTGACTATTGAGGGTTTTGTCCCCAATAGGATCCAATGAGGGTTTTTGTCCTCAAAGTTGAGCCACACCAAAGGTCTTCATCTTCAGTGGAGAGTAGGGCATGTCATGCACAAACCCAAGATATCAATCTTTGAAATAAACATGCATAACCTTTCTTAGGCCATTCAATCCACCTTTATATCCTCCTTTTTGGCACCAAGGATGAATTAGAAGCCCAATGCACTTTTTAATCTTCCCTTAAGAAGACCGACCTCATAAGAGTATTTAAAAATACTTTTTATTTTATAATAATAATAATATGAAGTTGTCCCAAAATAAGAATTGGTTAGGCCCAACTTAAAATATTATTAATTATTTTTAATTTAGAAAAGGGGACATAACACCTTCCCTCACTAAAGAAAAATATTGATGTTTGTTTCACTGTCTTGTCTTGTTGGAAAACAACATAGAGTTTCATTTGGCACAAGTACATGCTGGGTTCTTGATCCATTGAATTTGGATTTGGCTCTTGATCTATGTGGGCATATGTTACCCATTTTTAGTGGATTCCAATAGTTTTAGCTCTTTTTTGATAATTGCTTATGAAAAATATGGGTATATTGCTTGAAAAGTAAGGATTGAACCTTTTACATCTTTAAAAATTCAAAGTCATTATGGAACAAGAAATTGGTCACAAAATTTATGTCCTTCACTCAAATTGAGGGGCAAATACAAGTGGGAAAGAGTCATTTAAATTTTTGAAGGCACGTTGCATTCGTTGAAACTAACTTCACCTTATTCTCCATAACATAATGGTGTTGCAGCATAATCACATGATTATAACAATGGTGCAAAACAAGATCAAGGACTCACAACCGCCTCGATCATATTGGGAAAAAGTTCACAAATTGTATTTTACCTACTAAAACGAGTACAATACAAAGCTATTTATAGTAAGACTCCACAAGAAGCATAAACTGGGTATAAGCCTTTTATTGTTCATTTTTGTGTCTTTGGTTGTAAATCACATATGCATGTCCCTAAAAAGAAGAGAAAAGACTAAGTAAAAATCCCTGGTTTGCATCTATCTTGGCTACATTGAAGATTTGAGGGCTTACTAACTCATGGATCTAAAAACTAAGAAGATATACATTTGTAGGGATGTTCTATTTGATAGAAGGGTGGGTCTAATCAATCTTCGCATAGTCACCTAATACAATCATTAATCATGTAAACATTTTTAGTGTTAATGGTGGTAGTGATGATGAGAAAAATCACAAGGGCCGACATGTTCTCCGTCTCCACCACCCAAAAGTACTATTCACCTTATGCGTAAGTGGTATACCAATGTTATTCAAAATGCAAAACTAGATAGAATCAAACACTTCAGCTTATAGGATAGATGAATCATAGAATGGCTTGTGAAGAAGTCAATTTGGCCCTTATGAGAATAGTTGCATAATGTTTTGAGCCAAGCTCAACAATTTGTGAAACCCTAGAGTTAAATCCTTGTAAGGATGTCACTTATGTAGAATATTAGTCACGATGAAAAACACCATGTAGTGTTCCTAGTGTTTGTGAGCTACTTCCATGCTCATTTTGATTCTCACTACGCTAATAAGTTGTCGCAAGCATGTATTGGTGTGTTTTGATGATTATTGCCTTGGTTGGCACAAATAATGATGATGGTTGTAGCATTTGTGAGTGTTTTAGTTTGAATGTCTTCATTTGACTGCAAAAAGCCTATTCCTCATTCGGGATAAACTCTAAGTGTGTGGACCTAGATGTTCAATTATGTACTACTTTGCAAAGCTTAAATCTTTGTTGAGAGAGTTGGTGTAAAATCTAACCATAATGAATTTATCATGAATGAAAATATTTATAATAATAATAATACCATTATTAGACAATAAAAATAATAAAAACAAAAAAACACAAAAAAATGAATGGAGTTAGTGAAAAGATGAGCAAGCAAGCATAAGTGAGTGCATGATTACTTTTGGCTAGTGAGAGGCACCTCGTCCTACCTCCATGTGTCATTCTTGGAGAAGTCGTTACTAAGTGTAATGAGTCAAAAATAATAATAAAGAAACTGACTTTTTTATTGGGAGACATGTTACTTGGAGAAAAACATGATTTTTCCTCCGGCTAGTTCTAACTTGTGTCCCTCCCATGTCTTTTGTCTATTGGGTTATTATTGGACATTGGAAATTCTTAGTCAAATGTAATAATTACATTTTATGCTACTAATAGGTTTGTGTGGCATTTTTTTGGAAGTAGGCTTGCCCTCAATATTATTCACAAAATGTTACACCATTTTCTTAGGTGTGAAGGCTTTCTTTGTTTCTAGGCCCTTGATCTAGTTTTTCTGGTGGCATTGGGGCATGCTTCTATACTACCCGCTTTTTTTAATAATCTTTTGTATCTATATACTTGTTATTAATATAACACCTATTTCATTTAAAAAACACAAGCTTGTTTTTAGTTAGATTGAGCCAAATTATTTCACCCTTGGTAGCATATTCACAACCTCTCTTAAGGATAGTGCATGGACATCCACCAAGCATAATGGTAAGCATATTTTTGTGTAATAGTAATATAAGTGCATTGGTAAATGTGCCTTCCTCTTCACACTGTGCTCAATACGAAGCTTTTGAAAATATGCAAGAAAAATGTAAAAAGGCATTTAAACCTTACATCAAATTGATAGGTGTAAAGCGGCACGACTATCTATCCCGATGACAAGATCACCAAATTGGTATACACACAAATTAGGACTTAGTTTTTTTTTCATTTTTTCAATTTTCTCAAGTATACACATTGTTCAAAAAAATTGTGTTTTGAACCCATGACCTCCCATGTATATGCACATGCACCTACCAACTCGCTTAGCTACTACCACATGCTCCCATCATTTGCGCAATTTCATTTATTCACATGACCCCCGAAATGTGTGTATACCACACATTGGGGCACGAAGAGGGTCCCACCGCACATAAAGCACACACACACACTATCATGTCGCCAGGGATAGCCACGGGCATGGAAAGCCGACGTCCTCCCATCATACACAAGGGAAATTTATGTGGACTACAAATATTATAGGTATGCAAAGGAAGCATTCATTGAAAAGACTTGAAACATTTTTATTTTCTACTAAGAAGAAATGTGGCATGGAGAATGTGTTTGGTTGTAGGAAATAAACAAAATAAGTTTGTTGAAATGGTCTTATGAACTTATAAGAAAATTGTTGTGTGAAAGCTATATATATGGGTAAGTGTAGCAAGTCATGGACAAAAAGGGGTCATAAGTGGACGTCATATTGCAAAAAAAATAGCGAAATTCCGGAATCTAGTTTCTAAACTATTTTTTAAAAAAATGGACAAGTTTAGCTATATTAAACACTTAAAATTATATGACTTGGTTTTTGTTTTTGAAAAAACTTATAAGATTGTAGTTCGTTTGCCTACATTTGGATGACCAAATTTTGTTATTTTTTTCATTTGGTGAAAAGTTAGATGTAGTTTTCTATCTTGGGATGGATTTTATTTTGTATTTTTTTGAGCAATATTTTTTTTTATGATTTTTTTCGTGAAAGTGGTCTGAAAAGATTTAGAAAACGGAGCGCTTTCCATTTGCCCGCCATAACTATATAAAAATATCGAAATCAAATATATATTTTTAACGTGTATAGAATTTCTCCACGCTTGGGATGGTATAAGTTTTATCACATTTTGATAAGTGAAACAAAAGTTGCAGTCTTAAACGTAGACATGAACATTCGTGGGAAAAAATGTCTTAAAGACCTATTGTTAGTAAAAAATTATAAAATGATATTTATCTTATTCTATTCACTTTAAAATCAATATTTTACGAAGCTAACAATCTCCCTACATGATGGCACCATTTTTGTGAAATATTTTTAATTTTTCAAAGCATGGTTCAAGTCTGTGGAAGAGAAAATTTGAAGTTTTTGACCTTTACACTTCATAATGACCTTCCATAGCTTTGGTTGGGGAAAAAAAAAATTTCCCAAGCCTTAGGGTCGGATTTGATGATATAGATAGAACCGTGATCGTGGTTTACAAACCGTGATCGTGAATTTTAAAACAAGAACCGCTGATCGCTTTATAAACCATGAGCATAGTTTATAAAGTGTGATCGTGGTTCGTAAATCATATTTACACACATCCCAATGTTCTAATTACCATGTGATTTTTACTATTTGACTTTACCGTATGAATTACTACGAAATTCTGTCATTTTCTACACGTTTTTCTTATCACCAGGAAGTAAAACATCATGGGAGACAAGAAATGAAGTCAAAAAAGGAAGTCATTAAGTAAAAAAACACCAAACGAATTAGAGGCAAACAAATTTCAAAATGCTGAGCGAATGCGGAATCTTCACCCTCTATTATTGTAAGTAATGAGGAAACAGGTAATGTTTCTACTTTTAATGTTGAAGTTGAATTAAATACTTGTGATGAAGATGTTTTTATTGTCAATGTTGAAGAAGAATTAAATACTCGTGATGTAGCAAATGTTGAAATTGAAGGAGACAATGAAAATGTGAATAAGAAATTCAGGTTGAAATTGTAGACAAGCAAAATTTGACAAAAACACCTCCTAGGATTTTCCGTAAGAAACCTAATTATTTTATTGAAATTGATGAAAACATTTTGAAATCAACATGTGACAAAATTTTTGAAGGGAAAGTAAGAAAAAAAGCCATTGAAATTTGGGATAATCATTTTGAAATTTTAAATGATTCCCAAAGATGTCAGTTGTTGGTTAGTTTGATGAAATTGAATAAAATGAGACCTACATTAAACACCTTAGGATTGACAACATCTAATATACGTGGTCAAACCTCTCATTGAAAACCTTCATGATGCATATCACATTGTTGGTGTCGAGAGAGACACACTAGGGATAGTAATATTGTGCATCGTGTACTTGCTTTACTAGTGTTGTAAGTGAATCAATAAAAAACAACATTTGATTATGCAAATAAGTCGAATGTTGAAAGTTAATTGAAAAACTCTAATGAAAGCAATTGAAAGACGTAATATCCTTCAATCACTCAATAACACCGATTTTTGGGCATTTTCTGCTAGAGCACCGCGTAAGGACAAATATAATTTTGATGCTATAAGAGAATTTGTTATTCAATTTTGGCATGATAACACTAGAGTTTCACCTAATACAAGAGATGTTGTAAAAGAGAGTTGGTTCTATTAATCGTGAACCACATCCAAAGCATTTCTTAGATATGACTCAAACTCAATTTTTTTGTAAGTTTGAACAAGAGCATCTGGAAATTAAAATTAGTCAACATTTTTTTGAAATGTTGAAACCATTCTATGTGAAAATCAACCACGCTCACACCACTTTTGTTGTAGGCAACATGTTGAATTTGTGATGCATTATGCTAAATTTTTATGTATTCATTCTATTTTTTATTCTGAAACTATGTTATCGGAATGTGGTGTTCAAGTTCCACCAATATCTTCCAGGGATTTCATTCCTATGATATTTTGTGAAAAAGAAGTTGGACAATTTTTTTATAGTCAGGATTGTTTAGATGGAAGTTGTGGTACATGTGGTGGATTACCTAAATTAGAAAGTTGCATCCATGAGTAAATTGAAGGTGCAATAGGACATAATTTAGTTGAGTTTGATAAATATAAATCAGTTGCATACCAGTTGAAAGATGGAAAGGAGTCTAAATGGTGTGAGCTAGTTATAGAACATATGTTTTTTTCAATTTATGAGAAAATTTAAGGATGAAATTGTTTATGAGTATGCTAGGCATACACACAGAGCTCGATGGTTGGATGAACAATTCAAGATATGCAAAGACACATTTCCTATTGGTACTATTGTTTTAGTGGTCGATTTTGCAGAGAATTACACATTGCAACTATAAATGGAGGTTCAATCACAATATTACAACTTAGTACAAGTTGTCCATTTTTGTGCATATAGCATTTATACATTCTCCTGATAGTACAGAAGAATGATCAAATTTTTTTAAGAGAGTACCACTTTTATATCAGTGATGATCATACTCATTCTACTGAATTTGTGTAAGGGTGTTTCCAGTTATTTTATGGAAACTTGTCTGATAGGGACATCCACTTCAAACAACATTATATATGGTCAGATAATTACACGTCTCAGTTTAAGAATGCATGAATGTTTTATTGGATGAGCAGGATGCATGTCAAGATGGGTGTGTAACATATTTGGAGTTTCACTGAGGTTGGACATGGAAAAGGAGAGCATGACGGTGCATGGGCATGTGTGAAAAGAGATCTTGTAAGAGAAGAGTTGAAGTACAAAGATGGTGCTAAATTGAAAGATGCAAAGAGCATAGTGGAATGGTGTATTGACAACATGGCTCGAGGTTCTCAAGAAAATTCCACAGGTTCACAGATATTTTTGGTTGATAGAGGAACAAAAAAATTGCTAACTACGAGGATTGTATGACACTCATTAGGTCTAGTGATATGCACTCATTTTGTAGCTCAGACGCTACTTCATGGGCCACATGGACAAGAAAGTTGACATGTTTTTGTGCATCTTGTATCGAATTTGTCACTTTGTTGAGTGTGATTCACAAGAATGGGTGGATGGATGGATTTGTAGGCCTCTAACTCCACTTCCTAGTTATCAACCTCCATAAGCATTACGACTTGTTTCTACGCAGATGAAGTTGCAACATCCAAGGACTTTGATGAAATTTTGAATTTTGGTGTGACAAGGTATTTATGGTTATTTACAATTTTTGTATTGAGTTATGTCCATTGAAATTTTAATATGTACAATTTAAATTTGAGTTGAAACCTTTTTTTTTTAAGTAGGACATGTGTTTGCAGTTATTGTGACAGAAGACAATGAAGAAGGAACAAACTATTTCTTATGTCGTTGCATCGAGGAAAGAAAGAAGTTGACTTCTCTGTTATATAGATGGTGAAGATATTGAGTACCCTACAGGGTCAGTGGTAGTTACTGGAACTTGGCTTCGATGGTATCCATTAAAAAACTCCTTTGTTTGGGTGTTTGAAGACTTTGAGACACACAGAAAATACTCTTATATTCACATCTAGTTCTAGCGACAAATATTCAGCTGTATAGATATCGAGGAAGGCCTAATAACAAGATTCTTTAGAAGGTTCGAGAGTCAGATCATGAAGCAATCATGTCCACTATTCAGAGTAGATCTGATCTGATGGTTCATTGGAATGAATTTACAATGCTCATGTCTGTATATATAATTTCTTTGGTATATATAAATTTGTTAGTTAGATAAATTTAAGTTCATATATTTTATTAAATTTGTGTATTTTGTATATATCTAGTATGGTTTTGATTTGAAACTTAAATTTCTTTGACTAACACTTTTATGTGTAGGTTAGTGGTGCTAGAAAATCTTCCACCTTCACGTGGTTGGCATTGTTAGTAGAGAATTATAAATTCTCGAAGCTAAGAGAAGCTTTCATTGTTTTACAAGAAAAGAGAAGCAATTAACAATGATTTATGTACTTGTGGAGGGGGTTCTTGGCTCGGAGGAGGTAGCCCAGAAGGACTAGAGCTTAGAGAACCAAAATGATGCCTCCCAAGTGTTTACAAGACCATCCCTATGCGTGTGCATAGTCAGTTTGGTGCCACGACCCACCATTTGCAAAATATACCATTTGACAACCTTACATTGGCTCAAACTACACTATTCCATGCATTTGCAAATAATAGGGCAGCGAGAGCACCGATTGGAGAAAGGAAAAAAACTGAGACAAGGCTATTGTAGAGGGTCCTACTACTTGAGGTGTAGGATCGATGAGAGACATCTCTAGGTGCCATGAAGTGCGCGTAGCCACCGTCAAGTTGAACAATTTTTGGTCTCGGGGCTCTTAAGGGACTACGCCCAAATGAGGTAGCTCGGAAGCAATGACGTTGTCACACACAAAATGACACCTCCTCTAGCATTCACTTGGCCACCTAGATGTGTCGGTGTAGTTGGTTTGGTGCCACAACCCACCGTTTGTAAAATATATCGTTTGACAGCCTTACACTGGCTCAAACTACACTATTCCGGTGCGTTTGCAAACAATAGGGCAGCGAGAGCACCGATTGGAGAAGGAAAAAAATTTAGACAGATATTGTAGAGGGTCCTACACTAAGGTGTAGGATCAGACGAGACATCTCTAGGTGTCATGGAGTGCACGTAGTCACCCATCAAAGTTGAATGATTTTTTGGTCTCAGGGCTCTTAAGGGACTACACCCGAACGAGGTAGCCCGAAGCAACGACGTTGTCATGCACCAAAAATGATGCCTCCTCTAGCATTCACCTGCCACCCGGATGTGTTGGCATAGTCGGTTTGGTGCCACGACCACCATTTTTAAAATATATTGTTAGACAGCCTTAAATTTTCTAAAACTACACTATTTGGCGTGTTTACAAACAATAGGGCAATGAGAGCACCCGATTGAGAAGGAAAACACCGAGACAGGATATTGTATAGGGTCCTACATTTGAGGTGTAGGATCAAACAAGATGTTCTTAGGTGCCACGGAGTCCGCGTAGTCACCCGTCGAAGTTGAACAATTTTTTGGTCTCAGGGCTCTTAAGGGACTATGCCCGAATGAAGTAGCCTGGAAGAAATGACATTTTTACACACCAAAATTATGCCTCCTCTAGTGTTCACCTAGCCACCCAGAATGTTAGTAGCATATGTCGGTTTGGTGCCATGACCCACCATTTGCAAAATATACCATTTGATAGCCTTACACTGTCTCAAACTACACTATTTGGCATGTTTGCAAACAATAGGGCAGCGAGAGCACTGATTGGAGAAGGAAAAAAATGAGACATAGGATATTGTAGAGGGTCCTTATGCCGAGGTGTAGGATCAAACGAGACATCCTTAGGTGCCACGAGTGCGTAGTCACCCGTCAAAGTTGAACAATTTTTTTGTCTCAGGGCTCTTAAGGGACTTTTCCCGACAAAGTATCCCGAAGCAAACGACGTTGTCGCACACCAAAAATGCATCCTCTAACATTCACTTTTCCACCCAAATGTGTCGGCGTAGTCGGTTTGGTTCCACAACCCACCGTTTGCAAAATATACCGTTTGACACCTTACACTGTCTCAAACTACACTATTTGGCATGTTTGCAAACAATAGGGTAGAGAGAGCACCGATTGGAGAAGGAAAAAACTGAGATAGGCTATTGTAGAGGGTCCCTACATTGAGGTGTAGGATTGAATGAGACATCCTTAGGTGCCACGGAGTCATAATTGTTGAAAAGTTGTAATTGTTGAAAAAGTCACATATTCTTCTCAGAAACAGAAAAAGAAGAAAAGAACAAGAACAAGAAAAAGAAGAAAGTTGTAGATTCTTCTCCTTTGCAATAGGTTCCTCTTCAACAAACTCATTCCGTTTTCAAAAAAATTTCAACAATTACAACTTTTCAACTTTTTCAACAATTTTCAACTTTTTCAACAATTTTCAACTTTTTACTTTTTCAAGAAATTGTTGAATCAAAAATTGAAAGAGAAGAAGAAGATGGTTATGCAATTATTGGTTATTGTGAATACTCACCCAACAAAGATCTTGAATAATCCATAGATGATATGAATAGTTACTCTTGTTTAGTGTTCACCCACTCATAAAAAAATAAATAAGCCTCTTCTTCTACTTCCCAAGCAAAACACTTTAATCCTCAAATGGTGAATCGATAGAAAAAAAAAAAAAGGAACATCATTTCCTACTTCTATGGGGTCATCCAAGAAGAATCCTAATACTACTTTAGCCAAGACTCCATCTACCTCTTTGAGTAAGTCTCTTGCACCTCCTCTTGTCAAATCGATTTCTATTTCAATTATTCCTAAGAATGAAAATCCTACTCATGTCAAGGATTCCACAGTTCCTAATGTGCCTACCACTTCCTCATATTTTTACATCAGTGACCATTTTAAGAAAGATAAAATTCAAATATCTGAATATGAGTACATAAAAAAACACCCCAAGCATTTTGATAAACTCATCTAGTTTATCAAAGGAAGTAGTAAAAATACATGTTCCAAGAATCCTACCAACACTAAAGAATCACTTCCCACTCCTAGAACCACTCATTCCTAGAACCTTCTTTCCTTAAAATCCTCCTCTTCTAGGAAATAAGAACCTTTCTATCTTTCCTTGTTGGTCAATGGACCTATAAATTGAATAATTACATTATTGACTCCAGCGCCTCTGACAATGTCATGCTTATAAAATTTGCTAACTCTATTGGTATTACTCTCATCCCTGTTATTGGCCATTATTACTACATGAAAACAAAATAATTACCTCTTTTTGGCCAGGTGAAAGATTCTCAAGTAGAATTTGCAGACTTCCCTGACAAGAAAATCAAGATGGAAATACTTGTGGAAGACATGCTAGCTACGTATGGTATATTGTTGAGCCAAAGTTTCTATCACGATATTGGTGGGGATATAAAGATGGATTGGTCATACACCACCATACTCATCAATGGTAAAATGAATAATATCCTTCTGATAAATAAAATTAAATACACAGTTCAAAAACCAAATGACCCAAGGGAAGACATCTTATTTCAAGATTCAAGGTATGAAATATTTTTCATGACTTAAGAGGAAAATGATAAGTTGCCCATGTTGATGGAGGAATACACATGCTTCCCTTAATTTCTTAACAATTGTACCATGCAATGTTGCACCATAGTAACGTTATATTCATATATGTTGCACCATAGTTTTTTAATTTTAAATCAAACATACATATAGAACTAATATACATAGAATATACATACATAGAAGGATATCATGTGCAATGAAATTGAATCAAACATAGAAGTAATATCATTATGAAAACCAACACATGGATATATAATGTATCAAACTAAGTGTGTTGAACGTCTCTGAAAATATAAGTTCATAACATGTGTACATCTCGAACTAAGTGTGTTGGACGCACGTCTCTGAAAATATAAGTTCATAACATGTGTACATCTCAAACTAAGTGTGTCATACATATAGGACCACATGCGGTCGCATAAGGCTATATATACAATGTCCTATGAAGAATCATGAACTAGGACCAGGCCCATATATATATATATATATATATATACATCCAGGTCCTATGAATCTAATCATGAAACATCTTCCCTCTCTTTTCTTCCTCTAGAAGTAGCATGTCCACGACACTGGGATGTAGTGGAGGAGATGCCACTACTGGATTTCATCCATGTGGTCCTAGGCATCTCTAAGTAGGCCTGCAACCTAACCTGCACATTCATAAACAACAAGTTTTTAACACCCAGATTTTTAAAATACATTCAAAATTTAGAAACTTAGAATTTAGTTAAAATGCATGTGAAATCTTACCACAATGTCATGATCCCTATCAATTTTTCGTTGACGCGTGGTAGGGACAACAATAGACTCACGAGGGTAAGCTACATACAAATAATTAAATTTCAAATTAAATATTTCATGTACAAAATTTGATATTGTAGATTTAAGTAATAAGAAATAATTCCTAAATAAATTTAACAAATTTGAAAAATTGTACCTCAATTAGTGGATCTGCAGATGTTATGGCAGTATCTACAGCAGCCTCCACAGTCTGCATATATGGAGGAGTCTCTCTGGTAGTCATAAGCTATACAAAAAACATGTACAAATCAATATTAATCTACATGACTGCCACATAACAGAGCCAAAGCATAATCCACGTGAACTTCCACAATTAGAAACAAAGTGTAAAGAGAAACTAACATGTGTAAAATTCACGTGAGGCGTGCCAATAGCCTCAGTTCCCAGAGTAGATGATGACCCGCTAGGCTCCTGCGTATAAAAGACAAACATATATTAATATGTACATGTACAGGTGAAACATTATAATAATAAAAGTGCACAATCAAATGAAATTTGAAATTTAAGTACAACTTGAAACTTACATTTGTAACATGCCCAGTTGCAATAGTAACTAGCATGTCGATCAATGCTGGATGTTTCCTTCACCGGCTCTTGCTATTTAAAATAAAATAAAAAATTAGTTTTTACATGTATGTACATAACGTATAATCAAATACATATATATTAAAATCTCAAACATGAATTAAACTATTGTATATATATATAAATATTTATTTGACATTTACCTATGAAAGACCAAGATCCTTTGCACCAGTTCCAAAAACATCCGACCATCATCTCATCTAGAGAAAAGAAATCATGTGATCCAACAAATGATGTCTCACCCACAGTGCATACGGCACCACATGATCCACAGTGGTGTGGTGCGCTAGAACGATGCCTCCACCAACATCACCAGATGCAATCTACTCACTATGTTGGGTCAGAGTGTCAGTGAGCTCCCTCAATGCATGTAGTGTGTCAATCTCCACAACCTCCTTCACTATAGGAGGGATAACTGAAAGCAATGGGGGTTTTGGGCATGGGGATCCTTGGTTGACCTACGTGTGCACCAAGTCTACTCTGTGTAGAGCCACCACCTCGCCCATAAAAATCAAAAAAGTCAAAATAATTTGGGACCTCATTAAGCATGAACTCACAATATAATTTCTTTAAAAATAGAGAGGAACCTCATTGTTGTTGCATGGTGGATAATCAAAAACCATCCACCATCGGTCCCAAAAATTATTCTTGATTCGGTCATCGTGGCACCAATGGATTGGGAACCGTTTGCAAGTAAGCTTTGTGGGGGCATTGGTTCTTGGGTCAGTAAATAATGCACAAATGTAGTCTTTTCCAAAAAATTGTCTTTTACGGCCACATGGGATAATTTATCTACATACCACTGCCTACAATCACCTCTAAAGGTATTCCATCTATCTATTTGGTTGGTTGCGAGTCAACTTCACCAATCAATGTTTGCAATGTGTTGGCTAAAGTCATGCGGGATGGATTTGTGGCATGATTTTGTCTTATAGTCTGAATAAGGTTCTCAATGACAATTTTATTTTGTCGATTCTTCCAACGATATCAGCTTGTGTTCATGTTGGTTCCGTGGGGATAGAAGGAGCCACAGGAGGCGGATCTATGTTTGGAGGAGGGTTTTGAGGAATGTTTGGAGGGTTTTGAGGATTTTTTGGAGGGTTTTGAGGAATATTTTGATGGTTTGCAAGATTATGAGCTTGCCAAGCAACTAAAAAACAAAAAAATTGTATACATAAACAAAAAATTGAAAAACCCATGAAAATCACAAAAAATAACCTAAAATGCAAACAAATTGATCAAAATCGAGGGCTTACCTCTTTGTCTTGGCGGCATGGTTGAAACTATCATGATCCGAAGTTCGAAGAGTAATTTTTAGGGGGTATTCAAAGCATGAGTGCCAAAGGTCTAGGAGAAATCGCGGTTGGAAAGGAAAAATGGGGAAAATGAGGAGTCGCGGGTCTATTTTTTTTTGTCTCAGAGGACCGCGAGCGTGGTTTTAAATCAAGTGCTCCACACAGTTTTAAACCGCAATCACGGTTTTAGGTTCAGAAATCACCGAACTTATAAAAAACAATTTTGCGAGCGCAATTTAGAAACCGCGATCGTGGTACCTAAATTTCGTGTTTTTATGTCCACTTAATTGTCCACCATTTTAGAGGAAAGAAAGTTAATATTACAAGCCACACAAGGAGAGGTCTTATTTTAAAATGTTGTGTCTCTCTATAACGATGTATTTGAGACATATGTGAGTACTTGGATTGCAATTGATGCACCCTTTCAAGGTGGACCCAAATTTATAATGGATGTTATATTGATTAGAGTTGCAAATGGAAACTAGAGTTGAGATTTGACACTTGTTCCAAATTTTTGCCTATTTTAACCGTATTTTAAACTTTGTAAAATTGTCATCCCGACCTTATTTGACATAAAATAATTTGGCAAAACCATCATTATCACTACGAACACATTTAATATAAATATAAGTGTAACATTACATATATATTTAAATAACATATTTTACTGAAAATGTGTTTATATCGAGCATATAATCCCTGAAACTTACCCAACACTTGTAAATACAACTAAAAAACAATATATTTTTTAAATTATTAAATTAAAAATATATTTAATAGAGATAGACAGGAGTTGTTTAAAACCTCCTAAAGTCATAAATTTTTTATTTGACGGGTAAGGTCAACCGTCAAATCTCATCCCTAATGGCAACACAGTCTTTTCATTTCTAAATGGAGCATCCATAGTTGTTGTAATAACCTTCAATATATGAGATGATGCCATGCCTTGTTTTTTATTGGTTTTCTCCTCCACTTCTTGAAATATGGGGAAATAAAGAAAGATAATAGCTTTGTGACAGCTTGGTTGTGCCCTAACGATCACGTACGTTAACACAAATGGGTCCAAAACTTGAACCTGTAACCTTCACAATGTCACTACCCCGCCAACCACTACACCACACAATGTTTTTAGGTTCATTTTGGAAAAATAACTATTTGACGTCGATTGCTAACTTATGTGACAAGATTCTGGCGATCGTTGGTGACTCATCAATTGAACTTGGGTTTGAATTATTTGTGGGGAATGCCCCTTCTTCCATGTATGTAAAATGTGGAGGATTACACAATGCTCGTAAATTGGTTGACAAAATATTTTGCTAGTTTGGTATCTTGGAATGCATGTGCAAACGACAAGATCACCAACACCAACACCAACACCACACTTGTCAACTAAAGTTTGAACTAGGCATGGATTTCTTCTCTCCTCCTAGCTTGTTATCATAATGTCTTTCATGTTTATTGGAATGGATTGCTTGGAATTGAGTAGTATGTACATACAATAAATGAACATTAAATTTTTTTGTTATCTATCATGAACTATAAAATCATCTTTTAATCGTGCAACTAATATATAAAACACTTACTCGGATAACCTGAAAACCACCTCTGAACCTCTAGAATATTAAAACTTAACCTTATACATGTTATTGGATTGGCTCTTAGAGTTGTGAGAGTGAAATACTTGTAAGACTATGTTATGTCGAAAAGAAAACAAGACTTAAAAATGTTATTAAACCTCCACAAAGTCGACGCGCAAAAATCATCTCCACACTCTCCCCAGTATTTTGATACTAAAAATATTCTCCGATACATAATGATCTCTGTTCAATCCATAAACCTCATTAAAATATTTTTGACGTGTTTACAAAGCAAGTTTTGAAGCACCTTGGAGAGCTTGTCGCATGACGCAAGTTCTCAACGTTGCGAAACCCCTTCAAAATACATTATACCACCACAAAAACTCTTCATTTATATTTAGAAAAGTGTGTACCATAATTCATTTCACTTGATTCCCACGAAAATATTTTTTTCTGCGCCTATTTTGGAGCATTCTTGGCTTATTTTGCTCTAGTGCAAACTACAAAACTTCACCAAAATGAGTCTAAATACCACGTACGTTCATGTGGGATCAAAAACAGAACCTCAAAAATAATTCCCAAGTGGCCCACCACTAAGCCACAACATTGGTCAAGGTGTTGTTTGATTTTTCGTGGATAAATGGACCCCCACGAACATACGTGAGGGTTAGGGTAATCAAAATGGGTTTCGGTCATTAGTTTTCAATTCTGTCAGAAACTCGGCATCCCCATAGAAGAAAATAATTTAGATTTTTGGGTGTTTGGTGACATTTTGAAACATTCACCATTTGGGTGTTTGGTGACATTTTTGTAAAGTTGTTTCGTAGCCACTTAGGCTAGTTTGAACAATAGAGGGAATACGTTTTGTTGACCTATTCTAAAAATTTTAGGCACCCTTCTTAGGTACAACTAAATTTATTTTTGGAACATATGTTATAACCATAATTAACTCCCACTGGACACATTAAACAAAATGATAAATTGATAATATGATTGCATGTAAAAGCAATGTTCCCTCTTGAACCCTTGTGGAAATGAAAGTGAAAACTACATGTAGCAATTGATAACTCCTTGCTCCCTCAACTTTTAAATATGATTAGACTTTGAATGTTGTGTGAAAAAATATTGTTCTCCCTCTCATCCGATTATTGGTCATGTAAATAAACCGATTGCTTACGTGAAGAAAATGAATGAATCTCTCTTCACCTCTCTCTAAAACCCAAAAAAGAGTTATGATTTGAAATGTTGTGGGAAATACTAATCTTGTTCTCTCTCTAACATGTGATTGTATATGATGATAACATTTTTATATAGGAGAGGTGGAATTTGTGGCATTTTTGTTCGACACCATGTTGATGTAGGTGGCTAGAGACAACGAAAATGTAATGTTTACTACATTTGATGGTTGAATTACAATTAGATGTCTTTAAAATGTATATTTTATTTGAAAAGAGAAATTAGATTTCTATTGTTAAATTAATGGATGATTGTGTTATGGATGGTAACTCCATCAAATGAAATTGAAAATACAAATTCTGAAATTGTAAAATATCATGTATTTGTATATAATATGTTGTATTTAAGAAAAGTCATTAAATGTTGTAAACTAGTTTTTAACATGTAGTTTCAACCTTGTATGGAAAATAGATAGAAATGAAATGAAATGAAACAACACAAAAATTATAATGAGCTTGTCCTCGAACACATACCTTGTACTAATTACTACTTGAGAGGAACTGACCAAACAAGTGAAGTTCTTAAATTGTGTTACAAGAACCTATATTATATCGTGAACTAACATTCGCATATACTATGTAAAGTGAGTCGAGAATATGTGGCCCTTTTGGAGCTTAGGATGACCAATCCCTATTCTTATCTTCCTTTGCTAGCGAAATTTTTATAATGGGGACTCAATATACCTCATACATTCTACTCACTAAACTCATGCGAGTAACCTCTTAATGCCTATATGGGAAAAAGTGTTTTCCTTGCAAGTAACAAAATTCAATGACCAATTAAAATATACAAACTATGTGAAATCACTACATTATGATAATCCTCGATGTTCTTTTCTCCTTCATGTAACACGTGAATGTTCATTAAATTGTGCCAAACTATTATGAAATGAGTTCGTTGTAATAATCCTAATGTTGGCCTTGTTGATCACATGTTGGAATGAAATTAAATTATAGGACCTCCTATGAGTTTACTAATGGGAAAACCATGTATCATATATTACAATTCCTAAAATTGGGTCTAATAAGATGTTATTAAATGTGTAGAGAGAAAATTGAGTTTCTCCTTACAATATGTGGTTAAACCTTTGGATTACTCCTATCAAAGGTAATATGGGTATTCCTTAAGGGGAACACGATTAATTGGAAATAGAAATTTATAACTAGGAAGGAAGTGGTATGTGACCCTTATATGCTTAAAATGTACTTTAAAAATCAAAAGAAAACAAATGGCTAAACAAGTAATTTAATGGTAATAAGAATGTAAACATCGGAAACTATGTAAAATGTGCATGCAATCCCTTCTTCTCTCTATCCTAGTAAATTTTGACATTGTGTTGCACCCTCCTTTTAACAAGTGTTTAAGTGAATATTTTTGGCCTATAGGCCATTCTAAAGATAATTTTCTTGGAAATGTCTTCATCGTCGTCTTTTTATATTTTCATTTATTTCCATTAATTATTCATTTTTATGAACAAATTCCAAGCCCCATTCTTTTAGTTTTCAATTTTGTGTAGAATACCAATTAACATCACCATAATTCTAGAAAACTTATAAGAACCTTGTCCATCCATGTCACAACATTACAATTCTTCAAGAACTTCCAAAAGCTCTTGTCTTTCATGGGGCCTATTTCTAATCAAGTATATTTTCCGTAAGGGCCAGAGGGCGATAAAAGCGGTGTTCTCCTATGTTGTTTGATCTCTATAGAAAGTAGAATAACATAATTAGAGTAGTGAGAAGGATGAGAAAGTAAAATAAATCCATCAAAATTGAGCAGCTATCCCAAGTAGTTATGAATAATAAACATATTCTAGTAGTGCCTAATTAATGATTTGGAGAAAATTCGATATGAAATGAGCGAATTAATAGTAGATAGCTTAAGGGTTTTGTGTAGGGTACTAAATGGAGATTGTGGATTGAATTTTTCATGAATGTCTTTTGTTGTTTCATTTTTTCCCTTTTGTCTCTGCAATTTCATTTTTTTGTTTTTCTCTTGCGGTTTCATTTTTCCTCATGTATGGTTTGTGATGCACCTTCGTGGTAAAATTTGTATCATATGGTTAGATGATATGGTATTTAAAGGAGAAATCCCATATTCCCGAGTAAGTCCCCCAAATGTGATGGATGTCAATAATGTGTTAGATGACAATAAATTCCAGGACATCGGCAAGTAACTTTTGGGTGCTAGAAATGTGTTAGACACAGGGAAATCGCAAGACGCCAAAGAAGCCATGTCATTGTAGTCACTTTGTCTATGAATTTGACTCTTATTTATGGATTATTCATGTTTTTGCCAAAAATAATTTTGGAATTTTTTTATTGTCGCTTTTAAATCTTCCTCCTAGTTAGCAATTGTCTTGTTTAGACTCCAAATCTCGTGCTTAACCAATCAAATGTCTTTTCTTTGTTTAATAGTCATGTTTATACAACTTCGTTAAGAAATTTCTATATCATAATACTACACATTTGTATTTAGAAATAATGCATAATCTTATATATATATATATATATATATATATATATATATATATATATATATATATATATATATATATATATATCTAATCCTTCAATTTAATCTCAATACTTTTTAACATATATAAATTAAATTTATTTATTGGAGATTGATGGTGTGTGAGTGTGTGTGTTTAGGAAATTTTCAAGTATGATTAAGAAAATATGGAAATAAATGCATAAATCTGATTTTTATTGCAGCAATGAATAAATGAACAATTAATCAAAAAATAGACCAAGCAAATTAAGCTAGAAAGTATGAAACCCTAGTTGTAAAGAGAATATAAAATGAATTTTTTGTTTCGCAATTAATCCTAGAATGTGTGCAAGTGATGACCAGTGAACAGAGAGGGAGAAGTGTCACATAGGGCCTTAGAAAAATGTGCAAGTTGATGATCTCGCCTTTGCACCGGGTGCTGGAAAGGGGCAGGGCGCTTACAGCGCCCTAGACCTGCTTTGGGTGGTGTGGCTACTAAAACTCTCATAAAACCTCATTTGTAGGGTTGTAAAGGTGTTTGTTTTCCTTCACCTTTGGTTGTTAGTATGTCACACAATGATCACCGATGTCATTGATAACCTGTAATGAAATATTGACCTATAAAACCCTCAAGAGTGCATCAAATCCTAAAAAGAAAAAAATTCAAATGAGGGGTCAGACTATCCTTAATCACAAACAAGTGAACTTACGACTGAGTGTTGCACTATATTTCAGACCCAATGTAGTTCTAGGTGTGTGTGTGTGTGTAGAATTATGCCCTAGGTGGCTCTTGTGCATGTCACACTTGATAGCGAGCAAGTAGCTAGATGTAAAGAAATGTAATAGATGTGTGCATGGAATAGAATGAACTTCCCTCCTATGAAGTGTATGCATAATAATGTAGTCCCTTTCCTTTAATGGATGCTTTAGTGCTCTTGAATATCCTTTAGATGCAACCTTAAGTGGTGATAGCTAATGCTAAGTGCTTGGTCATTTACTATGATCACATAACTTTATATTTATATAATTCTCTTGCTTGAATTTCATAATTAACCCGAAAATGCCGACTACCAAAAAGATAAGATGCTCAAACGGCTAGAAAGGACCAAAAATATGTGAACAAAGTACAAAGAGGTCATGAGTGCCCAGGGGATGAGGGTGCATGACGTTGATGTACGTGTTAGGTCTTGACACGTCCAGATTAGAAATTCCCAGCTTTGAAAAGATAGACTGAGTAAGTAAGAGTGTAAGACAAAAAGTGGCAATAGAAAGGAAGTAAATATGGCCAAAGACAAGGGTTAATTAGTACTTTTCTTACTTAGGAATCATATGAATAGTAGTATGCAATCAGGACTAGATAATTACCCAAAGTGCGTGATTTTGTGTTTACATTTGCCCCCACTTTATGGTGTTGATAAAATACTCGATAACATAAAGTAGATAAGATATGCGTACCTGATAACCATGTAGATCGATGGCGAAAGTGTGTCGAGAGACAAGGAAAAGCGTGGAGTGATCTAGAGAGGAGAAAGTGCAAAAAGTGATGATGAATGATGACCCTAGGGTGGAAACACATGTGTAGAGGTCAAAATTGTACATGTTGTTGATGTAGGATGATGTTGAATGATGTTGACTACCACTTCTCATAAGGATGGACTTGCAAAAGAGAAGAACAAACAAGTAGTCAAATACGCATGTATATGATCAAAATGTGTAAAAACATAAGTATGTACAAAAGTGTGCAAAATGTAAAAATGTGAAAAAGGAACATGTGCACCTGTTTCGTGATGATAAAAGAGTGTAGAAAGGATGATGATGATGATGTAGAAGAACAATTTTTTCAGGTGATTTCACGTCGGTTGTGTTAGCTGCGAGTTTTTCGAGCGATATCATGCCAAAAAATGGAAGAAGTGTAGGGAAAAAATTTTGGTTTCATCCTCCAACCTTTGAATTCTTCCCCGCAATGTAGAACATCGGTGCGGAGATGGTGTGTAAAAATCTCATCCGATTCAACCAATTCTGATCCAATGTTGTATGATGTATGTATGGTGAGTGCTAAGGATTGTATGCCTTGTAAACACCGATGTGTGAAGTGTTATAGTATGTGTTGCATTGAAGAATGTTGTGTAATTGCCCCCTGGTCACAGGTTTCCATGAAGGGTTAAGGGCTCCTAGGCGTTATTTTTGGGTTTGGGCACTAGTGTCTATGTTGTGCCAAGGACCCAAGTCTAATTTTGAGCCCTGCTAAGATTGATAACTGTGTTTTACTGATATTGTGTTGTGTTGAACTTTGTTTTTAAATTTTTGTATGGGGTGGTTGATTCACCCAACTTATGCCCCTTGTTTGGGGTGCATGTGATGTTGTTGAGGAGTATGCGGCCCAAAGGAGGACTGACCATTGTGTTAAAATTGTGCCCTGTAGGGGGAGGGAGTGTGCTTGGTAAAAACTAAGGCACACACAAATAAAGTGGCTAGGAGACAAGTGTTAGTATAAGAAAATAAAAACACGCATGTAAAAGACAATATATAAGATAAGTAGATAGGGTGTAAGCTAAGACATAAGAAAACAATGTAAACATGCAAGAAGACAAAGTAGACCGCAAAAAGCGGGTTTCAAACATGGGACATCACTCACGATGTTGCAAGACAATCAAGGCCAAGATGGATGAAAGGACAAATTATGTACACATGACAAAAGGAAAAGCTCACAAACAATGGCATACAATAACAAGCAAAGGTAGACAATAGCAAGAAATGTAACAAACAACCATGGTGGAAAATAGACCTACAAGAAAAATGTTGCACATGAAGCACCCGTTAGCATGTTAGAAAGATAAAAAGTATGTCAAAGCATGTATAATCTGATAAAGTAAAGTGCTATGCAAAATGAAACAATAACACTTGTAGTGTACGAAAGTGGATGCCCCCAGAGTCATTGTGGGACTAGTAATAGATATTGCGCCTTGATTAACTAAAATGTGAATATTCTAGTGTAATCTAATGCTATAGGAGCAATAAAATAACTAAATAAATGAAGTAATAAAATACTGAAATAATACCCAAGAAATCTAAGAAATGAAATGTGAAACCCTAATGTGCAAAGAGGGTTAATAAGGGATTAGCTAATTTACGAGATGTTGTAGGATTGTGTCACAGTGTATACCAGGTGAACATGAAAAGGAAACCATCGCACAGGAGCTTGAGAAAGTGTAGATATGGACTATCTGGCTAGATTGGGGTGCACAGGAGAGGGATAGTGGTGCCTATGGGGGCCTTGGTTTGCATAAATGCTCTCGAAACCTCCTTTGAGGTATCACAAGGTGTTCATATGTGTTCACTTCTGTCGCGTGAATGTTGTTGTATGATTGCTAATGTCGTCGTAGACCTACAATGAAGAATCAACAACTGCAAGACCCTAGACAAAGCATCAAACCATAAAAACAAAGATGGATATGAAGGGTTCGTGTTGTCTCGGCTTCCAAAATGATGGACTTATCATTGAGCGGTGTACTATATCTCAAACCCAATGTAGTTCTAGGTGTGTGTGTGTGTGTGTGTGTGTGTGTGTGTGTGTGTGTGTGTGTGTGTGTGTGTGTGTGTGTGTGCTCTTTTGTGCCCTAGGTTGCTCTTTTTCCAGTCGCACTTTGTGAAGTAGTGAGAAAGTAACTAGATGTAGAATGTAATAAATGTGTACATAGAAGCAATAGACTCCCCTCCTACGAAGTGTGATGCAGATGAACCAACCTTTTTGTCTTGTGATGGAGCCATATGTATGCAAATGTAGCTATAGATACCTTAGATGGATGCAACCTTAGGTGGTGATAGCTAGTGCTTAGTGTTTGGTGACTCATTATGGTCACATAACTTTATATTTATATGGTTCTCTTACTTTAATTTTGTAATTAACCCTCAAAAGGCCAACCAAAAAAATACAAGAAGCTCAAACGGCTAGAAAGTGCCCAAAAAGTGAGAGAAAGTGTAAAGAGGATCAGGGCACCTTAGTCCTAGCTAGTCGCCCCAATCGAAATAGGGAAAATGCAAAGATGAAGGTAAATGCTAGGAAAGTATGGGTGCAATATCGAAAGTAGGAATTGAAAACAACATGAAATGGCCAAATACATGGGTTGATTATTACTCTTTTCACTTAAGAACCATATAAATAGTAGTATGAGACCGGGACTAAATAATTACCCAAAGTGAGTGATTTAGCATCTACAACGCCAAGCATCCATGTTTTGTGTGTGTATATGTGGAATCATGTGATCACAACTAGAAAGAAAGTGAACACACATGTGTGTATGATAAAGACAATGACATACATGGTATATATCTAGCATGTGTAATAAAGTGTACATGTAAAAGCATAAGTAAACAAGAGTAAATGTGACCAAGATATGTAGTATGCTATGGATGAGATGGAATGGAATGTAGAGTGAATGATAGGAGCATCGTGCCCCCGAGTGGATGTGAATGAGTATGCATGTGATGAGGTTCATTTATACATGCCCCCTCAATAATCAATAATGAACCGTATAGCAAGAGTGCATCATCGGGAAATGGTTTGAATTGTGTGCTAGAAAGATATGATTGTCAAAGCGTAAAGCGTAGAGAGTGCGTGAGTGAGTGAGTGTGGTGAGGTTCATTTTAGATTAAAACCCTCAACATTTGAGTATGAACCGCGGAACTAGAGTGTGTCATAGGGTAGTGACCACAGCGTGTAGAAGTAGATGTAAGAAAGATGTAGCATGAATGTGTATAGTGAGTAATGCACCTAGTGTGTGATAGAAGTTGCGAGAGGAAGATGTTGTGTGTGTATAATGCATGTTGTGTGAGATGTGTAATGTGTAGTGTGACTAAGAAATGCTAGAGATATGTGTTGTAAATGTACCAAGTGTAAAATGTGTGATATGGTCAAGTGTGTAAGAATGCGTAGTTTGTATAGTGTGTAGTGTGTGAGGTTCATGTATATAGTATGCCCTCAACAATCAAGTGTGAACCAAATCACAAGAGTGCATCATCGAAATGACGATACTAATGTATCAAGATGTGTATGATGTATGTGATAGATTGAATGTGAAATGATGAGAAGAAAATATGTGTGTTGATGTAATGGGGGAGGAATAAGTGTGTTACCCCTAAGTGTGTGATGATGAATGTGTTATCCGATGAAAGTGAAAGATGAGGGTCCTCCACTTGATGCTTGTAGAGATAAAGGCATGTGACCATGCTCTAAGACCAGTGGTGTATGAGACAAATGATTCATCGGTGAATGTGTATGAGACTTAGGAGGTGATGGAGGTGTTGAACTGATTTTTAGAGGAGGTTGTTTAGGTTGACTTAATAGTGTTGTAGATGACTTGAGAGGAGGCGGAGTGAGACTAATTTTGAGAGGTGGTTGCTTAGTTTGAGTGGATTGCATAGGTAGTGCTTGAGTGATGGAAGAAGAAACATTAGAAGTGATGACATGATGCTCATTAGACATAGACAAATTAGATTTAGGAACCCATTGAGATGTAATAAGTGGAGAGGACCATGTAACATAACGCTTTGTAATGAATGAGATAAAACCTTGATGCTCAAGATGTTTGATTCTTCGTTGTAAATCATATCAATCATTATCATTATGTCCATTGATTCGATGATAATTCTAATATGAAATACCTTGATATTTGATCATTCGATAAGGACGATAGCAATTAGTAGTTGGAAAATTGATCAATTGATGAGCTATGAGCTACGAAAGAATATCTTGTTGTTTAACATTGAGATCAAACTTGAGAGGTGAAGGGAGCGGAAAGATTTTAGGTTCACTTATATGAGAACACGTAGTAGACATAGAATGAGGATGTGAAAAAGAACACGTGTAAGCTTGAAAAGCGTATTTAAGATGTTGGATTTCAGATTTAAGAGATTCAATTGTGGATTCCATAGCCTGAAATTTGTCTTGAAATAAAGAATGCAAAGCTTGAATTGACTCCAACATGGGTTGATTAGATGGAGGATCACGAAGACTAGGGTCGTCAGATAAATGATTGAAAATAACACTCACTTGATGTGGTGACATATCTATAGGGAGATACATTGTGTCTAGGGATTTTTTCAAAACAACTTGGAAATTAGGATGCATTTGAATTAAATCATACAAAGAAATTTGAGGAACTTTAGGATCCATGATAGAAAATATGATGTGTCAAAGAAGGATCCGAATGACCGATCATGAGTGGGATTCACCAAAATGATTAAGAAAATATGGAAATAAATTCCTAAATCTGATTGTTATTGCAACGGTAAATAAATGAACGATTAAGCGCAAACTAAGCTAAAAAGTATGAAACCATAGTTACAAAGAGGAGATAAAATGGCTTATTTTTTTTGCAATTAATCATGGATTGTGCCAAGTGATGACCAGGCGAACAGAGAGGGAGAAGTGCCGCATAGGGCCTCGAAAAAATGTGCGAGTTGACAATCTACCCGGAAAGGGGCGGGGGTGCTTGCGAGTGCCTTGGACATGTTGTGAGTGCTTGTGACTACTAAAACCATCAGAAAAATTTCTTCACATGGTTGTAAGGTGTTCGTTTTTCTTTTCCTTTGGTCGCTAGTATGTCTCACAATGGTCATTGATGTCATTGATAACATGCAATGAAAATTTGACTTACAAACCCTCAAGAGTGCATCAAATCCTAAAAAGAAAAGAATGTGAATGAGGGATCGGAGTGTCCTCAGCTTTTAAACAAGTGAACTTACAATTGAGTGTTGCACTACATTTCAGATCCAATGTATTTTAGGTGTGTGTGTGTGTGTGTGTGTGTGTGTGTGTGTGTGTGTGTGTGTGTGTGTGTGTGTGCGGAATTGTGCCCTAGGTGGCTCTTGTGCGTGTCACACTTGATAGTGAGAAAGTAGCTAGATGTAAAGAAATGTAATAGATGTGTGCATGGAATAGAATGAACTTCCCCTCCTATGAAGTGTATGTAGAATAATGCATTCCCTTTCCCTTGAATGGATGCTAGAATGGATGCTTTAATGCTCTTGAATAGCCTTTGGATGCAACCTTAGGTGGTGATAGCTAATGCTTAGTGCTTGGTCCTTTATTATGATCACATAACTTTATATTTATATGATTCCTTTGCTTGAATTTCGTAATTAACCTCGAAAATTCCGACTACCAAAAATATAAGATGCTCAAATGGCTAGAAAGGACCCAAAAGATGTGAATAAAGTACAAAGAGGCTAGGGGTGCCCAGAGGGGGACAGGGCGCCTAGTGCTTGACGTCTGGGTGGGCGTTGATGTTCAAGATGAGAAATGTCGAGGTATGGAAAGACAGACCGAGAAAATAAGAGTGTAAGACAAAAAGTAGCAACAAAAAGGAAGCAAAGATGGCCAAAGACGTGTGTTAATTAGTAATTTTCTTAATTAGCAATCATATGAATACTAGTATGCAACCAGAACTAGATAATTACCCAAAGTGCTTGATTTTGTGTCTACAAAGTACAATAATGCATTACACAATTATTATTGTCGGTATAATTGCATTTTAAAAATGTTGCGTGGAACAAAATTTTGCATCATTCACCACTTAAAATGACATCGTGTCATTGATCAAAGATGGGAATATGCGGTCCTTTTGTTTTGTATCAAAATATTGTGCAAATGGAATGTAATTTAAAGATATGGTTGTGGTGGCAAAGACATCCTAAACCAATAACTACTTTTTCAATATGTGGAGGTGCCCCATCTCTAGCTATTGTTGCTTCTCATTTTATGGTTTTCATTGGCATGTGCATCACAATATTTTTCCTTTAAATTTCATGTCAAAGCATCATACTACTATTTGATTTGCGATTGTTTTATATTTTAACAAATTATGATGACATTATGGTAAAATTTGTCATCTAATTTGAATTTATAATTTGTTTAGTGTAATGACAATATAAGATTATATCCATTTTAAATTTAACAAAATCAAGAAACACAAAATGATACTATATTTATTGGTGATATTTATAATACTTTACTTAATACACACCATGAAAATAACAAATGTTATCCAAGAATGGGTGGAATTTCCATAAGGAACAAATACTTATCTACCAATTGCTCTCACAAAACAAAGGGAGTGTAATCTTGTCAAAATATTATTAATAACTTATATTGAAGTGAAATAGTGCATAATGCTCAAGCTAATGTTAGGACAATCTCGGTGGTAATGAATTGTGGATGAGTACTCTATATTAATACATAAGTATTTGTTATAAATGGTATTGCATAATAAAGCATTGATAAAAAATAATTTTAAAAAAAACTATATACAATTACTTCTAAATACATGTCCCACAACTCTATGTTAGAGATGATTCTTTAATGTATCTTAGAATTGCTTCTACGATTCTAAAAATCCTTATTGAATTAAAAAATTAATCCCATATTAGTTGGTTTTGTTTGGTCCATGTTAACATTTAAATCCTAATATATCATGGTATGTGGTGATACAACAATTAAAGTGGCTCTCTTACTAACATAATGGTTGATGACAATAAAATTCCTCATTGAATAAAAAAATTAATCCCACATTAATTGGTTGATTTGGTCAATGATTACATATAAACCCCAATATATCATAATTCTTATGCCAATATGGGGTGATGATGTAGTTTAATTGGCCCTCTAGTAACACAATGGTGTCGAAAAGATTGGTTACAAGATGAGTACGTTTGTTTGATTGGAATTCCCATTTCCTCCACTATGGCTTTATAATCCAATAAACTCATATAAAATTGTCTCTAAATATATGTCCTACTAACTCAAGTTGGAATTCTATGCCACTAAGGATCCTCATTCAATCAAATAAATAAACTCATATAAGTTGGTTGGTTTGGTTCACATTAACATATGAACCCCAATGAGTACGATCCCCATGCCAATAAGTGTGATGCAATAATGGACATGGACCTTTTACTACCATTATGGGCAATTGGTTGCAGGTTTAATACACTCTATTTAAACATTCCCATTTTAAGACATTAGAACGAAGGAATTTTTTTAATATATAACGTTCTCTGTTCTGAATTATGTAATTCAAAACACACGACCAAGTTTTAATAATTGTTCTCTATCCAATTAATGTAATTTAGAACACACAATACTTTTTAAAACCAATGTTCTCTGTTCACATTTTTTTATAATATGGAACACACATTCAATGCCATTCAATCATATAACAAATACCATATGCTGCTGTAATGACTCAAAGAACTACCGATCTCCCATTTTATGGCTCGGAGTTTCAACGATCTCTCATTTCATGACTCGGCTACTTACCGATCCTTCATGTTAATCCATGCATTGTATACTAAGTATACTTGGTTCTCTTTACCGTTTTTGGTTATCGAAGTGTTCCATTTAAGAGGCCTATCTGAATATCTGTTACCGATATTCATCTGAAATCTTGCTTCTTAAACTAGGTGATTAGGACAACGCAACCAGCAGCTTGCGATACTTTGGCCAAAGATTTTCACATGCTTTGCATGATCATATTCCTAGACGTTACACACATCAATGGAATACGTCCTTCACCTCACTTTGTCTATTATCTAGAATGGTCTTTTCTGATCTCTGTCAGTCCTCTCATCCAAGGTTAAACTTTAACCCAAGATAGCAATATGAAAGAGTATAGGGAGACACTCGTGGTGACTAAAGGTACGCAGACATACTTTGTCGACCCTAGTCAACTGCGTGTGTCTAGTTACCTTTAATCTTCCTGAGTCACTCCGTATACAAGGTCACATTCCTATCTTGGTCCAAAGTAACTTGGTCCAAGCTTACGTAACTTGATGATTCGATTCGGAGGGCATTGTAACATGTCAGCGCAACATTGTGTCGTCATGAAGGTCCCGCCTTCATGAAGACACCAGATTGCAGCTTGGCATGTGCCAATGTCTTATGGAATCCTCCCATCAAGGGTTAATCATCTAGCTAAAAGTGTGATTAGATTCTTATCATTTAGTATTTTAAGAACAGGTTTCAATAACCGTGCTGATCCTCTAACCTCACTATTCGTTATAGTTGCATAGCTAAGAAAGACTTAAATTGTCTTATAGCTTAATATACGTTTACTCCTCCTTACCGAAGGATTGCATATTTCCATCTTAGTTCTTTAATTTAAGCTTCAGACTAACAATCCACTACAACTTAACGTAGTAAGATCAACTTACTAAACTTAACCAAGTTTTATTCGCAACCGAATTTAAATTCAGAATTCCATCTCATTAGACGTCATTTAAATGAGGCCTAATCCCAAATGAATGTATTCATTTATTCACTATAACCTTACTTCAGTTAAGGTTTGTTACGAGGAGATATGATTCCTCATACCGAATATCCTTTTGATCAAAACATCCCAAGGATATTAACGAAATCAGAATACAGAATTCAATTGCCTCTTTACTAATATTTATTAGTTTATATTCTATTTCCGAATATCATTCATTTAAGAGTTCGTATTCACTTTACTCTTTACTAATGTCAATTTTAAATCCATATTGACCTAAGTAATAATTAATTGTCCATTCCAACTTAAAAGTTGTATTCAAGTAAAGAATAGATATTATGTCCCTTTAAAATCTATCAACCATCATTTGAATAAATCCAAATTCAATGAATAAAATTATATTCTCAATCTTATTCAAACAGTTCCAAGGTGGTACAACCATTAAAATAACACACCTTCTTCTTTTACTCATTTACTCTAGATTAAAATTCATACAATATACAAGTCCATACTACCGGACTTCATTCATGCCAAACAACATTAAAAACTCGTAAAGAAAGGAGAATACAAATTTTTCTTTTTCCATTTCCCCGTAGAAGAATAATAAAATCTCAGAAAAGATCCATCCCTTAGTTAATCAAAAGAAGCATCATAAAACAACATATCTTCATTTTTACTCATGGAATCCATCTGCAAAATTAACTTGCACGGGTCAGTTCATCGAACTGAGCATATTAAGCACTTATCATTAAAATGAGGTGCTCTTAATTAACTGTCTCAATAAAAGAACTCTGCTTTTATGAAACGTCTCCTAATAGAGATAAACATCACGTAATAGTTACGCACCAATAAGGTTGAACAATTTAACAACCTTGATTTCAATAATTAGCTTCATTTTAAATAGTAATAATAAATATCAGCACACCAATTTCTATATTGGCTAACCTATCATGATGTATATTTCACCATTCTCATAGCTATTTTTAATGAAAAGAAAAGAGTTCATTCCAAACTTAGATAATACTAAAAAGGAGTATTTTCTCTAAACAATCACGTATTAAGACAACTATATTAAATCTGATTTATAGATTGTTGTTCGATTGCATGCATTGTCCAACCCATTTCATCATCAAGAATGAATTCCATATACTGAGTCGATTTTTAAATTAAGATAGAACTTTCTTACCTTCAGGTTGTCCACTGGACTTCAACTAAATCAAATGCAAAAGTGAAAAGAAACCTTACGTCACAGCAACAATCTATTTAACTTCCCAGAATTCAACAAACAACATAGTACTTCTTTCAATTCAGAAAAGAAGAAAAAAAGTAGTTAAAATGCAGTCGCTTACGCCGAAGGCAGTAGGAAATTCATTCAATATCAAATAATAGAATTTCAACTGGATAAGAGAAGAAAATAATTATTACTTCCGATTACCCACTCAATATTCTCTTTCCTTTCATCACAACCGAAACAGGATGATTTGAACAAGAAGTGATAACAATCAACGATAACAGTCAAGGAGAGAGAACAATTAAAACCAATAATCGAATGAAAGAAGAAGATTCATATTATCTCTTCTCATTGCTTAGCCGAATATCAACTAATTAGAGCCGACTGTACCCATAGGATAATTTCTTCTAACAAGTCTATTTCAGTATTTAAAACTTACTAACCACCATTCAAGGAAGCATACCAGAGTTCATTTGCATCTGATTCCACAAGTATAAAAAACAACTGAATCTTTCAATTAAAATCGTTTTCAATAATTATTCACCAAAAAGCAAGAATGTATTTCCATAATTAGGTAAAACAAACATTCCAAAAATCAAAAAGTAAGAATGTACAACAAGCTATATAACCATAATTATTCACCAAAAATGAACATTCCAACTAGGTCTGAAACAAGCAAGAATGTACAACAAGCTATATGACCATAATATCACTGTAATAAATAAAGAAACCATCTTTTCAACCACAAGAACAAGAATCTACTCTAGTACGGTTCTAATCGAACACAATGAAAAAGTTCAGATATGCAGTTCCTTTATATATATATATATATATATATCAATGGATTCAAGGAAGGATAAACGATACACTCTACTCCATTCACCAAATAACCAAGTTATTCTTTCTCAGTTTTAAATAATTTATTCCCCAACAAACATTCACGGCCTTCAAACCAAATATGGAGTCATTACATCGTTTTAAATCAAGCAAGGGTAAGACGATGGAATAAATTTGTTGTCCCCAAAGAATTCACATTCTATGCACTGTAATACGACCAGAAAAATAACTCACGCAAACAGTTCCATCAAGCATTCTCACGGTTTTTCCAAAACCATTTACATGCACAAAACTCAGAAAACAATCTTCACATCACTGTTACTTCCATCAAATCAAACCCATAATGGGAAATAAAACCGAATACCCATTACTATAAAAATTCAAACAACAAGGATAGATTTCATTTCATTTACCCTCCTAGTAAAGAAAACACCCAAATCGTATTTATCTCCAAAAGACAACTCAACCCAGAAATCTCATCAAACATATCAACATTTTCATTTTACAAAAACATCCAATAAAAGAGCAGAGTTCTTTTAATGAAGATGCTTAACAAAGAGCAAAATGGTTTAAAGAGAAGAGCTCAACATGCCTGTAAAACTTCTTGTTGCTTGAAGAAAACCACGTCCGCGCCCTCAGGAGCTATTCTTTTCCATGGTGACAACAACAAGGTTTCCCCAATGATCTCCTTACTTCCACAGGCTCAAAAAGTCGTGGGTAATCAAAACAATAACAACAATGACCAGAATAGTTACAGTTTGAAATAACCACAAAAGAAATGCAGAGAAAAACTCAAAACCCGAATGAACAACAATAACCACAAAATTCCTCTTTCCCCTTTCCAAGGCGAGCTGGTCACCAAGACCGAGATCAATAAATGCATTGAATGCATTACTTTTTCCTCTATCTCCACGCCACCACCGACTCAGGTTTGGTGAGTTCCACCTTTAAATATTTGCATGTAATTTCCTTCTTAGCTACATTGCTAGTTGGATATCTCCAACTTCCCATGTTCCCGCCAAACTTGGCGTTTAAAACTTCAAGGACATCATTTAATGTCCTTTATTAAATTTCAAACCTTCCCTTCTTATCCATTCATCAGCATGTATCCATAGGTCCCCTCCTTAGGTTAACAATAGTTTAGGTTGTATTGTCCATAGCTAGGTATTCACCTAGGTCGCAAGTCATTAGGATTTGCAAAAATTTACATCCCATTTAATTTATAAAATCCTTCTAGGATAGTTATTAGGTCATAGGTTAGAACTTAACCCCGTAGTATTTTAATTAATAGGTTCTTTAGTAAGTTTTACCAACTTACGTTCATATCCAACATAATGCAGGACATTTTGTTCCATGCTCGACATATCTATACCTTGTTCACTTGCACCAAAACTCTTACTGCCTTACGCTTTCTGGTGTTACAATTTGTATGTAGTTCAGAAATCGAACCTTTCCATTGGCAACATGGTGCCGAATAATTATACCTGTAACCAGGTTCTGTAAAATTTATAACACCTCCAGTCTGGTTCCAGACTTCATTCTAATTAGAAAGTAAATCGACAAAGCGATCACAAAGAAGGCCACAACATACCTTGGATCAATGGAATTGATTCAAGGTGTGTTGTCAACAACAATATGAGTTCATCAAACACAAAAGTAAGCTGCTGTTTCACACTTTGCAAAACACAAGTTATAATGACCTCCGTCCCAAGTAAACAAGTTACAGTAAGCAAGGGTTCAGATCAGTAACACATTCTTTTTAAGATTAAAAGATATATCTTAACATAATTATCCTCATTTCCATAGTTACAACATCACGAAAAGAGGTTATCATAGTAGCTTCTAAAAATCAAGACGTTACATTCCTCCCTTCTTAAAAGAATCATCGTCCCGATGATCAAATTAGCCAATTCATAGAGTTTTTAGGACAAAATTCAATTATCATCCTTCCATTCATAAGTTCATACCAAAAATGATTTAATCATTAAAACAATGTTTTAAGATAACTGATAAAATAGACCAATAATTGTCCATATTTGGTAGAATTATCAGTTTTTCGAATTCAATTTTGGTCAAACAAGTATGGAAAAGCAGATCTCATTTCCTCAAGATTTTCCCAAGTTGCACTTTCTTCACTAAAATGGTCCCACTGACCTTACATTGATTCACTTCGTGATTTCTTAAGTACAACTAGTGAGTTCCCAGCACTCGAATGGGCTTAACCACGATTATTCTTGGGTCTTGGACCTGCAAGGAATTCCAATTCAGCACATGTGATAAATCTGATATGTATTTCTTAAGCAAAGAAATATGAAAACATCATGCATTTGTGATAAAGCAGGAGGTAAAGCTAGATGATAAGCTACATGGTTGATTATTTCAACAATTTCAAAAGGTCCCACATAACGAGGTGATAACTTGGCAGCCTTGCCAAAAGTTATAGAACTCTTTTTCAGGCTTAACCCAAGAAAGACCTTCTCACCAAGTTTATAATTCCTATCAACCCGCTTTAAGTCTGCATAACTCTTTTGCCTATTGGCAGCCTCCTTTAAATGTTCACGAATCATTTTAATTTGTTGTTCCATTTCCGTAAGGATTTCTGGCCCAATTACCTCTCTATCCTCTACACTTGTCCCAGCTAACAGGGGTTCTGCATTTTCTTCCATACAATGCTTCAAAAGGTGCCATCTTTAAAGAGGCGTGGTATGTATTATTATAGGCAAATTCAACCAGCTGGAAGGTATTCCTCCCATTTATACTGCTAGTCCATGCAATACATTCTTAACATATCCTCTAAAACTTGATTGACTCTTTCAGTCTGTCCATCCGTTTCCGGATGATATGTAGAACTGAAATTTAATTTAGTTCCCAAGGCCGCATTAAGTGTTTGCCAAAATCTTGATGTCATTCTCGATCTCTGTCTCGATATGATCAATTCGGGTATTCCATGCAATCTAAAAATTTCATGTACAAACCTTCTTGCTAACACTGGTGCATCATCTTTTAAATTACCAGCAATGAAGTGTGCCACTTTGGTTAGTTTTTCGATGACAACCAAGATGATATCATGTTTATTCCTAGACATAGGTAATCCTTGAATGAAATCCATAGTTATCACTTGCCATTTATACTGCGGAATGTTGTGGGGGTACAATAATCCGGCGGGATGCATATGTTCCGCCTTAACACGCTGACATTCCAAGTAGTGTGTCACAAATTCCACCACATCCTTTTTCATTCCCTTCTAGAAATATTGTTGCTTGAGATCAACAAGCATTTTCGTAATGCCAGGGTGTCTAGAAAAAGGTGAATTATGAAATTCAGCTTAATAATTTCTTTCTTAAATCATTTGCCAAGGGTATATATACCCTGTTTTCAAACCTCAAATTCCTTCATTATCAAAATGAAATCCTTTATACTTCACATCCTTTGGATCTACAAAAAGTGTTGTTTTAACTTGCTGAAAATAAGAGTCAGATTCCATGACATCTTTCACCTCATCTTTAAACTGTGTTCTTAATGTTATAAGAGAAGAGATGTGCTTCCTACGACTCAGAGCATCTGCTACCCTATTTTCCTTTCCTTTAATGTAGCTTATATCAAAATCATACTGAGATAGAAATTCTAACCATCTTCGTTGTCTTGCATTCAGGTTTGGTTGGGTAAAAATGTACTTCAACCCCAGATGGTCGGTTTTTAGCTCAAAGGGCTTACCAAGAAGGTAATGCCTCCACATTTGAAGTGCATGAACAATGGCAGCAAGCTCTAGGTCATGTGGAGCATAATTTTGTTCATGTAACTTAAGATTTCTACTTTCATATGCTATGACATGGTCATTTTGTAATAGAATGCCTCCGAGACCCTCTCCAGATGCATCCGTTACAACCGTAAAATCTCCATTTGGGTCAGGTATAGTCAGAATAGGTGTTGTAGTTAACTGTTCCTTTAAAATTTTAAAGGCAGATTCACATTTGTCACTCCAGAAAAATTTCTTATCTTTCTTTTGTAATGAAGTGATTGGTGCAACAATTTTAGAAAAGTCCTTAACGAACTTTCTATAGTATCCCGCTAGGCCCATGAAGCTTCTTACTTCATGCACGTTCTTAGGCGCAGGCCACTCAGTTATAGCTGTGATCTTTGAAGGGTCTACAACTATCCCATTCTTGCTTATAACATGTCCCAAATAATGCACCTCTGCATCATAAAAGGAACATTTAGACAATTTACCATACAACCTTCTTTTCCTCAAAATTTCCAGCACTACCTTTAAATGCTCTTGATGCTCTTCGACATTTTTGGAGTATATAAGAATGTCGTCCAAGAAGACAAGCACAAATTTATCCAAGTACTCTTGAAAAATATTGTTCATCAAATTCATGAAGGCGGCAGTGCATTCACAACCCAAAAGGTAACACTGAATTCATAATGTTCGTACCTTTTCTAAAAGTTGTTTTATGAATATCTTCTTCCTTTATTCTCAGTTGATGATATCCAGATCGAAGATCTATTTTCGAATATATTGATGCTCCACGCATCTAGTCAAACAGATCATCAATCCTAGGAAGTGGATATCGATTCTTAATGGTTGCCTTATTCAACATTCTGTAATCAATGCACAATCTAAGTGTGTCATCCTTCTTCTTTACAAAAATTACCGGCGCTCCCCATGGTGAGACACTCGGTCTTATCAGCCCTTTGGTCAAAAGTTCCTATAACTGAGCCTTAAGTTCCACTAACTCAAGGGTGGTCATTCTGTAGGGTGCCTTAGATATGGGTTCGGTTCCTGGCTTGATCTCTATTGCAAAGTCAAACTCCCGTTTGGGTGGAAGACCTGGTAACTCCTCCGAAATACATCACTGAAATCTCTTAACAATGGATACTTTTCCATGAAATCATTATCTTCCTCAGCATTTTCTGTCATTCTTATGGCATACAAGGTGCAACCTCTATTTTTAGCCCTTTTTAGTTACATAGTATTACTTTCCTAACTGCAACCCCACGCTTTACACCCTGAATGACTGACTTTTTCTACAGGTCATCAAAACAACAAATCTATTTTTCATAATAGTCGACCTTCGCCTTATGTTCCGCCAACCAATTAACTCCTATAATTATATCATATGACCCTAAAGGAGTAACATACAGGTCAACTTTTGTGGAGAAACTAGGTAGGTCAAGAATTGCCCCAAAAAGACACATATCTACTATATGGACAACATTATTTCCATAACACACTGTCCATGTCTTATCCATTCATTTAGCTTTTCTTTTTAATTTCATTGCTATCTTAGTAGATATAAAACATTCAGTAGCTCCAGTATCAAAAAGTATGACTACATGTGTACCGAATAACTTACCCGAACTTCGATGGGTGTGACTTACTTTTCAGCTTGTTTGTTAGCCACCGCAATGTGTATCCTATGCTGACTGATCGCGATCATCCTTCTTCAAAGGACAGTGACTCACGTAATGGTCCTTTCCACAGTTGAAGCAGCCTCTGACAGGCCCCTTCCTAGGCTCAAATTTATTGCCAGCCTTGAAGTTATCACTCTGGCTTCCATAGGACTTTTGTCCATTACCACTAATTTTTGCAAAGCTGCTCCGCACACTATTAACAGGTTTGTTCATTACTGATTTCTTATTGTTATCCACAACAATTTTGTTTTTCATACCAAACCTTTTCCAGGGTCCCTTTTTGGGTGCGAGAGATGAAGAAGAGTTGGGAATCTTCTTCCTAATCTCCTCCCTATGAGCAGAGATTGCTCTCAATTTCTATTCTTGTCTTATTACCTTTTCGACAACTCCTTCCATAGTGGTTGGACCGTGGACATCCACCTCACCACCAATGATGGGATTTAGTCCCATTATGAACTTTCGTATCCTGAACTTCTCGTCAGCTTGGTACTGCGGTACATACTTAAGGAGTTTAGTAAACCCTTCCCAATATTCTGTCACCGTCAGCCTTCCTTGCGACCAGTTCTAAAATTCAGTCATTTTCTGATCAAAATAGAGTTGAGGCAGCCACCGTTTCCTAAAGTAACTTTTAAATTGATCCCAAGTTATGTCTATTTCGAAAATATTCAACTCAACCTTACGGTTGTCCCACCATGATGATGCTTCATGAGAAAGCTGATATGCTCCCCATATCGCTTTGGTCTCCTCGGAGAAGTTTCTTATTGCAAAGTACTTCTCCATTTCACTGAGCCAATTTTCAGCCCCATCCCCAAGTGTAGTTCCATCAAAATTTGGAGGACTTATTCTCTTTATATCATTTGTAAGTTCAGCCACTAATCTTGCCCTTTTATTTTCGGGATGATTAGGGCGCGTCACATTACTATTATCAACACCCAGATTCCCTCCATTGGTGTTGTCCACAGGAGGTGGCTGATCATTTATATCAGCATCTTCTTCCTCCTCATTGCCCATTGCTTGTTGTTCCAAAATAGTCAAACGATCTCTCGTATCTAGTAGGGCAGCAAGGATTTCATCTAGCTTTTGAGCAGTAGCTGCTTCTCCACCCGGTAATGGGTTGTTCACAACATTTCCTCTTGTTCTAACCATTTTCTGTTCAATAAGAAAATGTAAACCTTATTAAATTGTGGACTCATTAGGTCCAAGAGCTACAACCTTCAGCTCTGATACCAAGATGTAACATTCCCATTTTAAGACATTAGAATGAGGGAATTTTTTTTTATATATATAACGTTCTCTGTTCTGAATTATGTAATTCAAAACACATGACCAAGTTTTAATAATTGTTCTCTGTCCAATTAATGTAATTTAGAACACACAATACTTTTTAAAACCAATGTTCTCTGTTCACATTTTTTTATAATATGGAACACACATTCAATGCCATTCAATCATATAACAGATACCATATGTTGTTGTAATGACTCGAAGAACTACCAATCTCCCATTTTATGGCTCGAGTTTCAACGATCTCTCATTTCATGACTCGGCTACTTACCGATCCTTCATGTTAATCCATGCATTGTATACTAAGTATACTTGGTTCTCTTTACCATTTTTGGTTATCGAAGTGTTCCATTTAAGAGGCCTATCTAAATATCTATTACCGATATTCATCTGAAATCCTGCTTCTTAAACTAGGTGATTAGGACAACGCAACCAGCAACTTGCGATACTTTGGCCAAAGATTTTCACATGCTTTGCATGATCATATTCCTAGACGTTATACACATCAATGGAATACGTCCTTCACCTCACTTCATCTGTTATCTAGAATGGTCTTTTCTGATCTATGTCAGTCCTCTCATCCAAGGTTAAACTTTAACCCAAGATAGCAATATGAAAGAGTATAGGGAGACACTCGTGGTGACTAAAGGTACACAGACATACTTTGTCGACCCTAGTCGACTGCGTGTGTCTAGTTACCTTTAGTCTTCCTGAGTCACTTTGTATACAAGGTCACATTCCTAACTTGGTCCAAAGTAACTTGGTCCAAGCTTATGTAAACTTTGATGATTCGATTCGGAAGGGCGTTGTAACATGTCAGCTGCAACATTGTGTCGTCATGAAGGCCCCGCCTTCATGAAGACACCAGATTGCAGTTGGCATGTGCCAATGTCCTACGGAATCCTCCCATCAAGGGTTACACATCTAGCTAAAAGTGTGATTAGATTCTTATCTTTAGTATTTTAAGAATAGGTTTCAGCAACCATGTTGATCCTCTAACCTCACTATTCATTACAGTTGCATAGCTAAGAAAGACTTAAATTGTCTTATAGCTTAATATACGTTTACTCCTCCTTACCGAAGGATTGCATATTTCCATCTTAGTTCTTTAATTTAAGCTTCGACTAATAGTCCACTATAGCTTAACGTAGTAAGATCAACTTACTAAACTTAACCAAGTTTTATTCACAACCAATTTAAATTCAGAATTCCATCTCATTAGATGTCATTTAAATGAGGCCTAATCCCAAATGAATGTATTCATTTATTCACTATAACCTTACTTCAGTTAAGGTTTGTTATGAGGAGATATGATTCCTCATACCGATATCCTTTTGATCAAAACATCCCAAGGATATTAACGAAATCATAATACATAGTTCAATTGCCTCTTTACTAATATCTATTAGTTTATATTCTATTTCCGAATGTCATTCATTTAAGAGTTCGTATTCACTTTACTCTTTACTAATGTCAATTTTAAATCCATATTGACCTAAGTAATAATTAATTGTCCATTCCAACTTAAAAGTTGTATTCAAGTAAAGAATAGATATTATGTCCCTTTAAAATCTATCAACCATCATTTGAATAAATCCAAATTCAATGAATAAAATCATATTCTCAATCTTATTCAAATAGTTCCAAGGTGGTACAACCATTAAAATAACACACCTTCTTTTTTTACTCTTTACTCTAGATTAAAATTCATACAATATACAAGTCCATACTACCGGACTTCATTCATGCCAAACAACATTAACAACTCGTAAAGAAAGGAGAATACAACTTTTTCTTTTTCCATTTCCCCGTAGAAGAATAATAAAATCTCATAAAAGATCCATCCCTTAGTTAATCAGAAGAAGCATCATAAAACAACATATCTTCATTTTTACTCACGGAATCCATCTGCAAAATTAACTTGCACGGGTCAGTTCATCAAACTGAGCATATTAAGCACTTATCATTAAAATGAGGTGCTCTTAATTAACTGTCTCAATAAAAGAACTCTGATTTTATGAAACGTCTCCTAATAGAGATAAACATCACGCAATAGTTAAGCCCAATAAGGTTGAACAATTTAACAACCTGATTTCAATAATTAGCTTCATTTAAATAGTAATAATAAATATTAGCACACCAATTTCTATATTGGCTAACCTATCATGATGTATATTTCACCATTCACATAGCTGTTTTTAATGAAAAGAAAAGAGTTCATTCCAAACTTAGATAATACTAAAAGGAGTATTTTCTCTAAACAATCACGTATTAAGACAACTATATTAACTGAATTATAGATTGTTGTTCGATTGCATGCATTGTCCAACCCATTTCATCATCAAGAATGAATTCCAATACTGAGTCGATTTTTAAATTAAGATAGAACTTTCTTACCTTCAGGTTGTCCACTGGACTTCAACTAAATCAAATGCAAAAGTGAAAAGAAACCTTACGTCACAACAAACATCACGCAATAGTTAAGCCCAATAAGGTTGAACAATTTAACAACATATTTCAATAATTAGCTTCATTTAAATAGTAATAATAAATATTAGCACACCAATTTCTATATTGGCTAACCTATCATGATGTATATTTCACCATTCACATAAATGTTTTTAATGAAAAGAAAAGAGTTTATTCCAAACTTAGATAATACTAAAAGGAGTATTTTCTTTAAACAATCACGTATTAAGACAACTATATTAATCTGAATTATAGATTGTTGTTCGATTGCATGCATTGTCCAACCCATTTCATCATCAAGAATGAATTCCAAATCTTAGTCGATTTTTAAATTAAGATAGAACTTTCTTACCTTGAGTTGTCCACTGGACTTCAACTATATCAAATGCAAAAGTGAAAAGAAACCTTACGTCATAGCAACAATCTATTTAACTTCCCAGAATTCAACAAACAACATAGTACTTCTTTCAATTCAGAAAAGAAGAAAAACAGTAGTTAAAATGTAGTCACTTACGCCAAAGGCAGTAGGAAATTCATTCAATATCAAATAATAGAATTTCAACTGGATAAGAGAAGAAAATAATTATTACTTCCGATTACCCACTCAATATTCTCTTTCCTTTCATCACAACCAAATTGGATGATTTGAACAAGAAGTGATAACAATCAACGATAACAGTCAAGGAGAGAGAACAATTAAAATCAATAATCGAATGAAAGAAGAAGATTCATATTACCTCTTCTCATTGCTTAGCCAAATATCAACTAATTAGAGCCGACCTGTACCCATAGGATAATTTCTTCTAACAAGTCTATTTCAGTATTTAAAACTTACTAACCACCATTCAAGGAAGCATACCAGAGTTCATTTGCATCTGATTCCGCAAGTATAAAAACAACTGAATCTTTCAATTAAAATCGTTTTCAATAATTATTCACCAAAAACGAACATTTCCAGCTAGGTCTGAAACAAGCAAGAATGTACAACAAGCTATATAACCATAATTATTCACCAAAACGAACATTCCAGCTAGGTCTGAAACAAGCAAGAATGTACAGCAAGCTATATGACCATAATATCACTGTAATAAATAAAGAAACCATCTTTTCAACCGCAAGAACAAGAATCTACTCTAAGTAACACAATGAAAAAGTTCTAATCGAACACAATGAAAAAGTTCATATATATATATTCCTTTATATATATATATATATATATATATATATATATATCAATGGATTCAAGGAAGGATAAACGATACACTCTACTCCATTCACCAAATAACCAAGTTATTCTTTCTCAGTTTTAAATAATTTATTCCCCAACAAACATTCATGGCCTTCAAACCAAATATGGAGTCATTATATCGTTTAAAATCAAGCAAGGGTAAGACGATGACGAAATAAGAAAAAGACTTAACACCAAATGGACCCACTCATATGACGAAATAAGAAAAGACTTAACACCATAAAGATGACTCACACGACCAAGCCTAATATCTTGTAAGGGAATAGACCATTATTTCGTCATGGACCCACTCATATGACGAAATAAGAAAAAGACTTAACACCAAATGTAAAGATGACTCACACTACCAAGCCTACCTATGAGGCTTGTAAGGGAATAGACCATCATGTGTGTTACCACTTTTCCTCCATGAACGATCATGGCTAGTATTTGGTTCCTTCAAGATGAAACACACCACACAATAATATACCCTTTTACCTCCACTAAAACACCATTTTCCTTCCACTAAGACTAGACTTGAATCCCCTTGGTTTGTCAATCGCAACAACACACCCAAATGCTTATTCCTCCCTTCAAACAACCACTTATACCTCCCATAAACCATGATGTATTCTCACCCCCACACCTAATTATACACATACATACAAGCAAGGGTAAGATGATGAAATAAATTCACTTTCCCCAAAGAATTCGTATTCTATGCACTGTAATATGACCAGAAAAATAACTCACACAAACATATCCATCAAGCATTCTCACGGTTTTTCCAAAACCATTTACACATAAACTCAAAACAATCTTCACATCACTATTACTTCCATCAAATCAAACCCATAATGGGAAATAAAACCGAAAACCCATTACTGTAAAAAATTCAAACAACAAGGATAGATTTCATTTCATTTACCCTCCTAGTAAAGAAAACACCCAAATCGTATTTATCTCCAAAAGACAACTCAACCCAGAAATCTCATCAAACATATCAACATTTTCATTTTACAAAAACATCCAATAAAAGAGCAGAGTTCTTTTAATGAAGACGCTTAACAAAGAGCAAAACGGTTTAAAGAGAAGAGCTCAACATGCCTGTAAAACTTCTTGTTGCTTGAAGAAAACCACGTCCATGCCCTCAGGAGCTATTCTTTTCCACGGTGACAACAACAAGGTTTCCCCAATGACCTCCTTACTTCCACAGGCTCAAAAACAGCCGTGGGTAATCAAAACAACAACAACAATGACCAGAATAGTTGCAGGTTCGAAAGAACCACAAAAGAAATGCAGAGCAAAAACTCAAAACCCGAATGAACAACAATAACCACCAAAATTCCTCTTTCCCCTTTCCAAGGCGAGCTGGTCACCAAGACCGAGATCAATAAATGCATTGCTTTTTCCTCTATCTCCACGCCACCACCGACTCAGGTTTGGCGAGTTCCACCTTTAAATATTTGCATGTAATTTCCTTCTTAGCTACATTGCTAGTTGGATATCTCCAACTTCCCATGTTCCCGCCAAACTTGGCGTTTAAAACTTCAAGGACATCATTTAATGTCCTTTATTAAATTTCAAACCTTCCCTTCTTATCCTTTTATCAGCATGTATCCACAAGTCCCCCTTCTAGGGTTAGCATTAGTTTAGGTTATATTGTCCATAGCTAGGTATTCACCTAGGTCACAAGTCATTAGGATTTGCAAAAATTTACATCCCATTTAATTTATAAAATCCTCCTAGGATAGTTATTAGGTTATAGGTTAAAACATAGTTATAGGTTAAAACATAGCCCGTAGTATTTTAATTAATAGGTTCTTTTAGTAAGTTTACCAACTTACGTTCATATCCAGCATAATGCAGGACGTTCGTTCCATGCTCGACATATCTATACCTTGTTCGCTTGCACCAAAACTCTTACTGCCTTACGCTTTCCAAGTGTTACAATTTGTATGTAGTTCAAAAATCAAACCTTTCCATTGGAAACATGGTGCCAATAATTATACCTGTAACCAGGTTCTGTAAAATTTATAACGACCTCCAGTCTGGTTCCAGACTTCGTTCTAATTAGAAAGTAAATCGACAAAGCGATCACAAAGAAGGCCACAACATACCTTGGATCAATGGAATTGATTCAAGGTGTGTTGTCAACAACAATATGAGTTCATCAAACACAAAAGTAAGCATGCAGTTTCACACTTTGCAAAACACAAGTTATAATGACCTTCGTCCCAAGTAAACAAGTTACAGTAAGCAAGGGTTCGGATCAGTAACACATTCTTTTTAAGATTAAAAGATATATCTTAACATAATTATCCTCATTTCCACAGTTACAACATCACGAAAAGAGGTTATCATAGTAGCTTCTAAAAATCAAGACGTTTTCAATAATAACAAGGAGTTGTGGATTAAGTTTTCTATGGTGTGGAGATAGAAATCAAAAAAGAATGAAAAATAAATGAAAAAAATTCAAACCAATCTCAATTGATTTTATAAGTGTATGTATTCGGATGAAAATTTTCTAAAACCATCCTTAAAATAATAATATATTTTCTTTTATTAGATTTTATAAATCCTTTTTGAGAAAACTTTTCTATAAAATATGTTTCTTTTGTGTTAGATAAAACATACAAGGAAAATTTGAAGTTTTGAAAATATATTTGGGGTTTAGTCAATTAATATCTTAAATGAAATGTCATTATGTTGGCAAGAAACATGATTATAATGAATGTGCCTATCGGCCTTTCACAAGCACCTATGGAACCATGCTTGTATGTATGTGTATAATTAGGTGTGGGGGTGAGAATACATCATGGTTTATGGGAGGTATAAGTGGTTGTTAGTGAAGGGAGGAATAAGCGTTTGGGTGTGTTGTTGCATTGACAAACCAAGGGGATTCAAGTCTAGTCTTAGTGGAAGGAAAATGGTGTTTCAAGTGGAGGTAAAAGGGTATATTATTGTGTGGTGTGTTTCATCTTGAAGGAACCAAATACTAGCCATGATCGTTCATGGAGGGAAAAGTGGTAACACACATGATGGTCTATTCCCTTACAAGCCTCATAGGTAGGCTTGGTCGTGTGAGTCATCTTTACGTTTGGTGTTAAGTCTTTTCTTATTTCGTCATATGAGTGGGTCCATGTTTGTGCAAGTGTATCATGCATTGTTGAGTCATACCAAGTGAGCCCTAAGTGTCATGTATGCAAGTGTTTAAAGAAAAAAACACTATCATGGTTTTTGGCTTGTGTTTTTGGTCATGTATTTTGTGGGTGTTACATATGGTTCCAACTCCGGAACCTTTGGGATAGATTGGTGATGTGATATGTGAGTATGATGGAGGATATGGAAGAGTTATGTTGTGTTGTTAACCAATATGTACTTGTGATGTTATGAATATACATGTATTGTTGTACCACTTGGTGTGGCTTTGTGAGCTATCGGCGTGCTTTGTGATGAGAGTACGCTCTTGCGAATTCAACATATATGACACATATGTTTTCAACTTGTTATGTGCAAACTAGGTTACTTGTGAACTATGAATATGTTGTAATGTTGTATCACCATGTTATTTCATACATGTGCTACCAACTTGTTATGTGATAAAAGTGTTTCCTAGTGAATTGTGTATGTATCATAATGCTATATTACTTTGTTTCATCGTAATAGTGTTAATTGTATGTTGTGTGATAAAATGTGTTTCCTTGTGAACTGGGGCATATCGTGGCTGTTATATTGTATCTTAGTGCTATTAGCACATTATCTTGAACATGTGTCGTGTTGTAAGTCGTGGACATATTGTGATGTTGTATGTAGTTATGTAGTACATGTGTATACAACGTTATTGTTGTGTGTTGTATAGTAATTTGTTGTGTTAGTGACGTAGTTATGTGTCGTGTTGTGCTACCATACATTGTTGAACTTGAAAAGTAGTATCAAGTTGTAGTGTGAAGTGAGGAAAAGTGGATTGTTGTCTATATTACTTGAATCAAGTACGAGATAAGAAGTGAAGTCTTGTGTACACTTAAAACCCACTTTTGTTTGTTTGGTATGTATGAAAGTTGCTCAATGAGGGTCATGCATATTGTGTTGCACGCACACTTCGATTACTCAATAAATGCCATCTTGTACCCATTCTCTCATTCCTTAGTGGGTGGTCTTAGGGATGACCTTTGTGTGGTTACAACTTTGTTGAGCCTTGTGGGTGATTGGAAATGATGATTCAAACATAGATTTTGGTAGTTGCATTGTTTTATATTCCGAGTCATTCTCAATGTCGACAAGTTCGATGCCCAACATATGTCGAGATGTGCACTCGATGATATAGTACTCAAGTGAGTAGCCTTTTTGAGGTTGCATTATTCTTTGTGATGTGAACCATTTCATATGTATTGTATTTGTAAACTTGATTGTACTCAGAATCAACACTTTTAATTGACTTGTTAAGCTTTGAGGATCATTTCTTACCTTTAGCGAGATTTTTGTTGTTTGAACGTGGCTACTTAGCCATTTCTTTTTGATTTGTGAGATTTCCTTGTTTTGGTTATTTCTTTAGACTTAGAGCTTTATTGATTTTGATGCCACTTGGTTATTCGTTGTTTAGCATGGACTTTCTAAAATGTTATGATGAGTTGATTCTACTTTGTTGTGTGCGTATATATGTTTGCCATCGACTTGATACAATCCTTGTGTGGAGTATGGGATTCGACTATAGGTCATAGGGGGTCATAGGGTATTGTTTGGGGTTGCAGGGCACTAGGCCTTTGGTTTTGAGGTGACGGAACTTTACGTGTTCAGGTCCATAGAGTGACTTGGCTTGGTTTTGGTACTTTGATTCATTTCTATGTATTGGGGGGCATATGGAGGTTGTTTTGGGAGGCATATGGAATTTGTACTTTTGATGTATCGCTTAATTGATGAGTTACTCATGTGAGTGCTTTTGTTATGTATTGTGATGCTTGATTCTTGAAACTCCTCGTTGATGGCATGTGATATTTTGATCCTATCTTAACATTGTGTTGAGATAGTTGTGATTTTGAGTCATGTGAAACCTTGTTGTATACATATTGTTGTGATGCCTTCTTGTTATGTTGGACACGTGTTGGTTATGTTTATTTGTGCCTAAGACATGTATTGAGTATTGTGATATGTGGATTGCATCTTTTTTCCCTTGGATGGGTTGGTGGCCTTGTTATGAGTCATAGTCGTATAAAAATGTGATAAAAGGTGTTTTGTGGAGTTAGCTTGTGTTGTGTTATCAAGCCTCATATGATGTTGTGATGTCATGTAATTGGGCACCCTATGAAAATAATGAAATTGAATTGGTTAACAATGAAAATATGAATAGCATCGAACCAAAACACTTGTACAATGAGAAAATTATTGATTTAAGAATATGCCTATAAAAGAACATTAGCAAACATGTTGGACATGATTACCAAATCAAGATTTATTTCACTATGATGACGAGAACTACCTATATCCACAGGGCATGAATAATTGGAGAAAATTACAAAATTTTGTCTTTCCCCTTGTGGTTGCACTTTAGCGACAAGGCCCATTTCGTTAAGAGACATTAGTGTTGTTGCTTCTGTTGCTTCCTTTTCACTCACATGAACTTGTTATACTTGGTGATGTGGTCACATCGAGGACAATGCTCTTATTAGAGGGAGATGTAGTGACCCTCTTGGTTGTAAGCTACTTCCATGCTCATTTCAGTTCTCTCTACGCTAGTAAGTTGTAAGCTTGTGCCAGTGTGTTTTGAAGATTGTTGCCTTGTTCGGTGGTCAAACAATGATGATGGGTGTGGCAGTGGTGAGTGTTTTGGTTTGAATGTTGTCCTTTGACAGCAAAAAGCCTATTCCTCGTTACAAAGAAACTATAGCTAGTGTGTAGACTTGGATGTTCAATTATGCCTTAATTCACGAAGTTCAAATATTTGTTGAGAGAGTTAACGAAAAATCTCTATTGGAGTTGATTGTTCTCCAAGGAAGGATTTATTTTAAATGGTATTTTTGTGTCATGTTTTGATGATGTTTTGGAAGTAGAAAATGTGGAAGTTTTAACAGCGTGAAATTTCTGTAGTGTTTTATTCAACAATGAACACATGGGTAATTCCTTTGTTGACTTTGAGGCATTTTGTTTGTAAGCAGTGGAAAATGATAAAGATATTCTCAATTTTGGAGAATGAGCAATCGTGAAGACTACATAATCCTCTTCTTTATAGCAAGGATAATCAATAACTCTTAAATATGTTGGATCCTTAGAATAAGATAACAGATTTTCTTTTCATATATGTATCTATGCTCCCGACCTTTGGATAATTCAAGGGTGAGGTAACAAAAGTTTTATTAGGAAATATTATTGCCTTGGTGGGTGGTACTAGAATGAGAAATCCATACCTTATGCAACGGCCTAACGTGTACACCTTTTATGAGGGGATTCACAAAATTTATTTTGTTATTGATGAACTTTATGGCAATGAGAAATGCAAAACAAGTAGGGACGAGAGACCTTTTCGTCTCTTCTTTCTTTTAGGCTTGATCAAAGGCCTGGAAGCTCATCTGTCCTTGAAATTGCATTACCTAGTTTAGTTAATTCTGCTCTTACCCATAATAGAACATTATTCTTTTTCAATCTTTCAATGGGATTTTAAGGTTGAAAAATCATCCTTACATATTACTTCAACATTGTCTACGAAAACTTCCACAAAATTCTCACTGGTTTGACCCAAATCTCTGCAAACGAACATTCTCTCCAAAATTCATGTCGTTCTTTTCTATTTCATTGGGGGATGTTTCACGTTGGAATCATAACTAGACTCTTCAACCTTTTGCTCAAGGGATTTTCTTTCAAATCGGTATGTGCAGATTTGAGGGATTTTGTAGGCTTATACTCAAATGAAACAGAAGATGAGCTAATTATTTTTTCGAATTGCTAGCTTCCATTATTTCTCCACGTGTCTGTTGGATGAGAAATGCTGGCATAGACCATGACCTCATTCCCCTTCTTCAGAGTATCTTGAACAGGCTGAGGCTCAGACTATCCCCATCTTCGAGGCTTTTGTCTTTTATATTTTCCCACTTCACATGTTTCAAAATCAGAATATGCAATGTCACTTTGTCATCAATCATTGTATGATTGTAAAATGGAAGGGTGCATCCATTTCCAATTCAAGCTAACTGATAAAAATGTTCATCAATCGATTGAAGTTACAGAAATGCATAGTTACCTAAGACTCTGGGTCGACAAAACAATGAGACTTAGGATGGGGTTTCTAGGACAGCAAAAAAAATCTCAAATTTTGGGGATAGCGAGGGGGAAAACTACTAAAATAATATGTAAAATTTATATATATTACAAATATAACATAAATAAACTAAGACTTAAAGCTGAAAGGTTGAAACCATTAATCCAATTATTCATCACATAAGCCAAAATGCGATATTTATTATTCATATTTCATTGAGTCATTGACATTAACATAGAATCAAGATACATTGATAGTGGTACAATGATACATCAACAATATGACAATGAAATAAAAAGACTTTATTAATCAGCTTCTTCTTCCTCTTACTCTTAATATGACTAGAATGAGTAGGTTGTGTTTTATATAAGTTTTTTTGTATGTATTTTAGGGTTGGGGGTGTAGAGTAATAGTTTAACTAAGGTTAGATTAGGTGTTTTTAATTTTAAAAGTGCTTTTTTATTTTAAATAGTTACATGAAACAACGTCCTTGAGACATTCCATGACTGCCCCAGGGACATCATGGTATCCTCAGTGGCATTCCCTAAATTCCAAAGAATCAAAATGATACGGGAATGTCCCTCAAACTCAAGGAACATATCCAGGACGTTCCCTCTTTTATTGATTTCTCTGGAATGGGAGGAGATGTTTCGTCCCTGGCCCCAAGCACACAAAATGTCCCGGGCATTTAAGACGACTTAAAGATGGGGAGTGCGTCCCCGCATAACACTGTGGAAATGTTAACCCACTTTAAGTAACAGGGATGACCACCCTTAGGCCTGACTTGAAAAGAGAAAGAAATGTGCATTGCACATTTCAGATACAATCATATTTACATCTGAGACGTGCGTCCAATGCCAAAATTTATAAGAAATAAATTTTATTGGGCTCTGTAATAACCTTATCTACTAGTCTTTCCTTTTAAGAGGTTAATTTGGTGAATAGTTTATTTTGCATGTCTTGTTATTGTGGGTCCATCGCAAGAGAAAGGTTTATGGGATATATGTTTGACAATTCATAACTATCCCACCATACTAAAACAACGTTGACACCGTGCCATTCATATTTTCCAGAAGGATTGAACCTCAAGATGCAATATTACAAGACAGCTTTCTTTGGTTTTGTTTTTACTCCTAATTTATTTTGTACTTTGGTAAAAGAATTGTAGTTAATCTCATTCCACATCTCCATGGAATCCAAATACATAAGCCTGACACAAAATCAGTAACATCAACAAAGTCCCATTATCAGCTCATCACCGCAACAGGGTGTTTGTTCTGACGAGATTCATACTAAGATTTCCCTTCAAAAGAACATTATGTCTATAAACTTGTAGTGTAAAAGAAAATCCCAACCAATACCTTTTCAAATGTGTTTATCTCATATGAGACAGTGAAGCAAATGTCGCTGTTTATGCAATGTTGCTCCACTTCATGAGCTATTTCAGCACACAAGAAGATTCACTTATAACTACAGTGGTCCAGACTTGGTCAAACCAAAATCATAAGAGACGGGATTACCAATGAGCTAACAAGTATTCAGTGATCCAAAATGCATAAGTTTCAGTTGAAGTATGTTTGCGTGTAAAATTATTGACATCAAGAAATTAAACATCAACATAAGACACTAATGACATGTCAAGACAAGGCAAGAAGACAAGACAGTCTAACTGAGCATTACCCACTTGTATCACCAAATCTGATTGTAAACATCCAAATACGGGACCATCAAAAACATGTTGGAGTTATCAAAAGTTGGAAACTACATTGGCAAGACAGGATTGTCGGCCGACAAAATGTTCAATGTAGTCCGAAAACAAAACTACTCATTCATTCAACAATATATTTTTTTGGCAAGATATGTCAAAATGAAAGGGTATGCCATGTAAACATAGCCTGTTGGATAGACCGATGAATAAATTTCAGGGCCTCTCGGGCATGGTTGAATTATCACTGACAGAGAAAACTGAACTCACAATCCATAAGGATGTTAGTGGAATCGTAAAGCCGTATAGGCGATCTATAGCTAAAAATTTCAAGTCACTGATAGTTTTAACCAGAAATAGCATATTTTAACTTTTTCAACAATTGTAACCAAATTGGACATAACTGTTGCAGAATGATCTTGATATTAGGCCTACCTGGATTTGGAAAGACTACTTACTCTTGGCTTTTGCTGCAAGATTGGACAGGGACTTAAAGATCAAAAGCTTCTCCTGACCACATTCATAAGCATTAAAATTCTCATGAGCTGACTACCAATATTTAACCAAAAATTCGTTAGTCCCGGTATACCCTCCTTAAATCCACACAGTGCCTTCATTTGTTTTAGCAAGTTTATAATATATATTAAGCATATTAATATAGTCTATATCTAGATCTATGTAAAAAATGATTTATATATACATCCACATAATTTGTATATAGATCTATGTAGAAAACTGAAGGCCACTGATGTCATAAAAATTGAAAGTATTTTACAGCTAAAAACACCAAAAACATGTAAACTAAAATTTAAACCCTGGATTGCACAATTTGCATTGCAAGTTGTGACTAGTGTTTATGGTAATAATATGCTTCTTGAATCATAAAATCGACACTAATGACAGTGTTGAGGAGAGAATAAATAAATCACAGTTTAAGGCATGACCAGGGTCACAAGTAATGAAAGCCTTAAAAGTATGAATAATTTCTTACCTGGTGGAGTGAAAGCATAATCGATCTCTACTAATATCGACAAGTCTTCCAAGACAAAGATAGAATATGGTAATAATATGCTTCTTGAATCATAAAATCGACACTAATGACAGTGTTGAGGAGAATAAATAAATCACAGTTTAAGGCATGACCAGGGTCACAAGTAATGAAAGCCTTGAAATGTATGAATAATTTCTTACCTGGTGGATTGAAATTTGAAAGCATAATCGATTTCTACTAATATTGACAAGTCTTCCAAGACAAAGATACCTTATAAATATGTTACATGTGAACCATTTTAATTGTTGTCTTAGACTTGAGAGTTGATAGAGGGCATAACCTACCATGGACTATGATAAAAATTTAAAAAGGTTCTGTTTATGACTGAAAGCCAGTTTATGATAAGCATAACAGAATTTTAAAATAAAAAGAAATAAACAAAACTATACATTATTGATAGTTCACAATATCATCTGGGTTTTCCTGAAATCAAAATCATGTACAGATTTTTTATTTTCTTTTTCTTTTTTAAGTTCCAACAGAGTCTGCTAGGAATTGCATTGGAAGTGGCTCAGTCTCACTCTAGAAAACACTATCAAAGGATCCAGCATGCCTATTGGAAGGGCCCAGAGATTATAAAGGATCTGGGAGGCTTCCAAGGAGATTTCAGCCCTGAATGAGGATCATATTCATAGCAGTTAAGGTACTGAGAAGGGAGGTATTCAAAGAAATCCGGTAATGTAGTATTAGATTAAATATTTCTTCAGTCTTTGAAAAAACTTTAGAGTTCAACACTCACAGAAAATTTTCACCCATCAGATGTCGCTCATCAATTTCCAAAAAAATTCTTTCACTGTTAGAATCTAGATCACAAAATCCAAACTTTCTCTAGATCCATCGTGGTCCTCTACTTAAGTGCAATGTTCTGGAGTTAGTGTTTGTGTATCTCCCATGGCTGGGATTTTGGTAGGGGTTTTGATTATTGCTATTATTTTTAATTTTCAGGTAGAACTTTATGATAAAAAAGCAATATTAAATGCCTAATAGAATATTGAAAAATAATATAGGGTTTTTTTTTCCAAAGTGGGTGACTTATTATAGAAAGTTACAACTTTATATTTAATGTTTGAGTTAGGATGTTGTCCACGGATATATTGTCCCATAGAAAGTTATTACATAAAACTCCTAAATACGCCATGAACTAATAAAATAATATTTAGCATTAATTCATTGTAATGTTTCAACTAGGAGGAAGGGCTCTCAGTTTATTTGAGTGGGGAGAAAGAATTTAAGACTTCTCCTTTCGTCCAACCCCCTTTGAAAGTTGGAGGGGTGGCTCTGTTTTCTCATGGTCCCAACAGAAGGAAAAATAATAAATTGGTTTGGCCTTGTGAAAATCCTGAAGGTAGGGGTGGTCTGTCCAACCTCTTTCTTTGTTAACCTTTTTAGCTGGGATTTTCTCCAATAAGCCCTGCGGCTATGACTTGGGATGACTGTGGTCTTCCTTGAGAAAGAATCAAGATTGTGAATTCAGTGGTGCTTTTTCTCTCATCAGTGTCTATATGCTATTCTGTTGCCCAAATTCCAAAATTATTTAGCTGTTCACCTGCTCTATCAAAGGAAAGCCTGAAGGAACATGATGCCTAGGCCAATTCTCAGGCAGGGGAAGGATCAGGGAAGACCAGTTCTAGACTTGCTTAAGGCAAGGAGGCTAAAGAGTTGGTAATTCAGGGGCAGGCTAAAAACTTGCTAAGCTATTACACTCTGGATGAGGTCCATCAAGCCTACTATGGTCTCATTGATTGTCTAAAACTTTAAAAGCCCCAAACTGTTGTAATGGGCAGCCACTAACCTCTTAAGAGCTCAATGTTTAATGAGGCTAGGGCAGGGCTCATCGATGGACTTTGTGTTGGAGGTTATGAAAGATCCAAGGCAGTTCGCACCATGACTTGATGTAATGAAATTCCCACATTATTGGGATAAAGATTGTACTCCTGAATTCAAGCAATACTTCGGTAATTCATGAAGATATGCGGCAGTTTGAGGGTGGTGTTAAGTTGGTATTGGCCCAGAAATGGAAGCTGTTGAAAGGGATGGCAAGGGTTATGGTTAAATAGGGACACAGGACTGATGCACCATGTGCTAATGCTCTACATCTACACTCAAGAACTAGACTGACAGAATGATGATGGGTTTATGGAGCTGGCAGAGCTTTTCCATTAGCTCAAGATAGAAGATGCTGACCCAGTCATAGATAGATGAGTCTATTAACGTCCCAGACTCTAGTTAGGAAGCAGGGGTAACCCCACAACATGACAATTCTAGCTAGGTATGCAGGGTGGTCAACTCAATGCTTAGATTCAGCAATTTTTGGGCTGAGTTGATTTGAGGGTTTAATCTGTTGGCTTGAAATGAATTGATTGCAGGAGCTAGTAGAACTGGTATGTACTTGGGAGTGGAGCAGGCAGATATTGAGCTCTAATTTGGCTCAGTCCCAAGATTGATTGAGAGAAGACTTTGTTTTTGCAAGGAAGTAGCATGCAGTTCAGGTAGCCATTTGGCTTATATTCAAGGTTCACCTCATGGCTCTTTCTTTTATATGTAGATAGTAGTTCTATAAGTCCCACAGTAGGAAGTAGCTTTAGTAAGATCGGGATGCTTAGAAGTGGATGCTTTCATAAGTATAGAAATATAAAATAAGCAGGCAGCAAATGAAATTGTAAAAGAAGAAAACTGATATTTTAATGATGAATACTAAACTCAATTATTTGTATTAATTTTTTGATTCCTCCTTTCGAATTTCTGATTTGAAGGAAAGGATCACTTTTAGCATCTCCCATATGTGATTCCACAGTGTATTCATTTTGACTATCATACCTTTTGGAGCATTCTGCCATCCCGATTGTTCATATAATCATTTTCAATCATGTATTCACATCCTTGTGGAACACAATAAATTTCTGAACTAGGTCCCACAGGGATACACGGAACCACTCTCATTTGCAGCATTGTAATCATGTGTTATACCATATTCATAGAGAATAAAAGAGCTATTTCGTTTTCTTTTTCCAATGGATGTGTAATGGCACTTTGTGTTTATTTACATTTCCATTGCACGTTGGATCATAACTTATAGGTTAGTTAGAGAGCTCATTTTAACCTATCATATAAGCTAGAATAACAATCAATGCCTAGACAAATAACTACAGCAGATTTGACAGTTTGGATTATTGCAAGAACACACATAAATGCACGCACATGAAGGGCATCCAAATTCACTATACCGTCAGCCAAAGAGGTAAGAAACCCATCACTGATGGAAGAGCAGCAACATAGATACATGATAATACGAGTAGCACACTGCTTTATCTGAAACATGGAAGTAACACCCAGTTAAGGAACAACATTTTAAAATATTTAAGAATCTACATTTCTTCCTTCGAAAGTTTTAAAGATGATCTTACCAAGGAAGTTGTTTGGTGTGTTTTTGCAATAACATGTGATACATGCAGTAAAAGAACTCATTCATGCATAATCCCTACGCTAGCATCTTACAACGTGGTACTTACTATCATACTTAATATGCAAACCTATAAAATCAAATGAGATACACAAACCCCAAGCTTTGCGGCTAGTTCAATTTCCACAACTTGGATTTATGAAACATAAGAGGCTCTTGATGCCATGCTAGCAACCTGGAAATGCATCTGTGAAGCTCTCACTTTTGCAGCAGTTGCACGGTGAAAAATTGTTCCCGGGACAATGCTCTTGTATTCTTCAAATAAGCATCGACAGGAACTATCCCCTCCTGAACAGCTTTATCCAAGGAATACAAAATGTCCTCAATAGCCAAATCTGCAGCAGCACACTCGAGCATCTGTTTCGACATAGCATCACACGGTTCAAACACGTCATCAATATTGATAACATCTTTCTTCTTATCCTCATTATTCCTCAACCAGGTTTGCAAAACATCAGTGTTAGTGAGAATAACTTGCAATTGCTGCTCCAACCCTTCTTTCTCCTCCAGCATTTCCCTCAACCCCTTCTCAAGCTGCTCTTCCCTCACTCGCAATACTGCTTGAGTATTGAACAATCCATCCATCTCTGCCTCCGTTGTTTTCTCAATTCAGCCATGTCATTGTGCAACATTTCTAGCAGCCTATTGATTGCATTCCTCTTAAAGACTTCTGATTGATCTTCCATGTGGGGGCCTCTGTGGGGATGGGGGAGCCTATGGTTGTTATAAGGATAACCACCCCTGGGAGCAGGAACAGGGGGCCTAACAAGGGTACCCTGGAAATGAGTATTAGGACCGTGAGGAGATGAAGTGGATGCCATGTGAGCACTGTGTATTGGATCCATCTGTACAGACTGAGCAGTATGAGGAGGCGGGGAAGGCCTGGGCTGTGGGATACTCTGTTTTGTATACAGGGAGGATCCTGACCAAACAAGAGGCTCAAATTCCTGACTAGGTCTACAAGATTAGAGCTAGGAAATACCCATGCTTGCAAATAATGGATTGAGACCATACCTGATGCATTGACATGTGGGTGCCCCCTCTTTATGATCATGTCCCTTGTGGGTGTCACATAAACACAGGGAGCCTGCCTGGGGTATGACTCCAGAAGCCAGATGATGACAGGGATGTTGTACATGACCTCCTGGTAATACATAGGCACTGTCCCCTCTGCCTGCAACAAATTCACTATTCTCCCATCGTTGTGACTAAACATAGCAGTTTTTGCCTGAAGGCTGGGGAATTCCTGAATAACAGAAACTAGATGCTGCCTTATCAGCCATTTCACGTCTTCATCATAGGGCAGGGCTGAAGGGCCCCTTTGAGAGAGGACATTGTTGAGGAACTGCACCGATGAATGGGTACTCTGCCCTGTCACAGGGGGCACCATGGTTGGCTAGACTAATTCAGAGAACCGCCCAATATCTCGAAAAGTTATATACGGCGGATGAAATGTATATGGAGGGTCGCTTGTTTCGATCTCCAATTATTTAATTTTTAAATTAAAGTGACTGTAATTGCCGTTATTCGGACCTAATTTTCTAAATGTAATACAATTTTGTAATTAGTTTGTGTAATGCTATGCGGATTATTAGTTCTTGCCTTGGCAAACATTTTTAAAATTAACATATTTATTTTTCTAAGCATTTGATTGGTGTTCAAGGGTGATGTGACTATTTTGGAGTCTTATTGCCAAAACAATTTTGTTACATTTTAAAGTAAAAAATTTGAAAGTGACAAGTGTCCTTATCTTTTATATCAGATTTTGACAGTATTTTGCCTACTGAATTGAATTAATGAGCATTAAATTTCTAGAAATTTGTGAAGCTTCTCCAAGAAGCTATCGCATGAAAAATCAGTTTGTTTTCTTTTTTGCATTGGTTTGGTTTGAGCTCTGCTGAACGAGCTATTCGCGAGGTTGGAGAAGCTATATCCAGTTACGAAAATTTGGTATTTACAGAAAGGTAAAGAACGTTTTCTGGTTTGCTTTGCTGGAACTCTTGATCTAGGCATGGATCGTTCAAGTTTGTTTTTGTTATTTAGTTTTGGAATGAATGAAAATAACAAGGTTTTCTCGTCGTGAATCGATTTCTTGTTGGGTAATCGATAAATCTTCCCACATGTTCTCAGTATTCTTCCTTTCATCTATGTCGTCCAGAACTTCGTAGGTAAATTTGCGAATCGCGTGTATAATTTGCATGTCTGGTTAGGGCATGGATATCTGCCGTAGCATTATGGAGAAGGGACTTTTGTCCAATGTTTCAGTTGCAAAATCCGTGACAGAATACACAAAATGATTCGAGTTTGTTTTTGCTATTTTGTTTTGGAATGAATGAAAATAACAAGGTTTTCTCTCTGTCTGTTGGGTAATCAGTAAATCGCCCCCACATTCTGTATTCTTCCTTTCATATATGCCATTCAAGAACTTCAGGTCGCGTGTATGTTTCAGTTGCAAAATCCGTGACAGAGTACACAAAATGAGGAAGCATGTGAACTGTTCGACAAAATGCCTGAAAGAAACGTGGTCTTATTTCCTCGCCGACGTTTGCAGACTACTTTGATGTTTGTTTGCTTGAAAGTCACCTCTGTTTTCAGTGTAGCAGTGTAGAACTTTTACTTTTCAACTTTACTAACTTTAAAGATTTTAATTAAATTTTTGAATTTATCTTTCTCCCAAATTCCAGAACTTTTACTTCTCCCAAATTCTAAAACTTTCACAAACCTAAAAATTTATATTTCAAAAAACATATTCCTAGCTCTTCTGGGATTTCAAGAGGCTGAGTGGACATGAGGCTCTTCTCGTCTGTTTTGTTCTCAGAACAATTCTTGTTTATTGCTTCCTTTTTTTTGCCAGAAAACCTTGTCTTAAAGTATGGCAGAGGATCCTTTCTTGCAGAACTTGCAAGAGAATCCCAATCTAAATATTGCTCATAGAAAGGAAAGGGATGAGTACGACTGAATTTCGAATTTCTTTTTTTAAATAGTCATCCATCTGGCTAAGGACCTTGTGGGTTTTGAGGAGACACACAAAGTATTAATGCAATGTTTGGAATTAGAATGTCAACTATCGTGTTTATAAGAAGTTTAAGTTGCAAATTTTTAGTGGATTTGAGATGATTCACTATTTATTTTATTGTTCCTCTCATCATTGCCCAGATGGATGATGAGAGGAACAATAAAATTACACTATGGCACTGGTTTCTCTATTCCAGGCAGATTACTCTGCTTCCACAAATAGCATTATGAAGCTATAAGCATGGCATTTTCTTTTGCAGAGACATGGAATTTCTTGTGCATACCTGAAATTTGCTATCTGAAATCTTGTGATTTTCATTCAACCTTTCAAGTGAAATCTTCTTCTAATCCATGGCCTGATTTGATGTTCATCTATAGATCAACCTAAAAAGCTCAAGAAAAAGAAAGCATGCAAACATTGTATATCTCCAGCAAACAAGGTTGAAAGGGAAATTTGAAATAAATTCTTTTAGAGGAAAACAAGGGGAAATTTCACTAGCTCAAGTTTCCTTATGAAAAGGATTGTGACAAAGGCAACACCTAATAAAATTGAAGGAGAGGAAGGAAAATCTTTACACTCATCCTCTACTTTGTATAAATCAGTATAACAGAGAAATCTGACAATCAAGATTGAAGATCAAGAAGAGACTGTAAAACCAGGAAAGTTAAGTTTCTAAACCATGAACTAGATCTGTTAGAGACTACAGAGGAAGCATCTTCGAGCACCAAAGAATCTGGCTTAAAACTTAATTAATTATAACAAACCAAAACCTGTTCCAAAATAGAAATCCCGTAATGAATAGCTATACATACAAATATGAACGAAGATGAATTTGGGTAGCTTATACCGTGGAAACATTCTTCCGTCATTTGAAAGAGTATCCAAGTCTTTGCAATTTCTATTGAAACCAATTTCAGCCACATCATATGGATTAAGTGGCCGAGAAAACAACAAAGCCGATAACGCATTCACACATGAAAGTGTTAACATATTTCAGAAATATTTGATAGAGATCAGTGCCAGACGCAAGAATTTGCATGGAGGAGCAATATTTTTACTAATTAAAACTATTTCACAACTATGACATACCATTTGAGCAATTCATTGAACTCAAATAAAATTTGTACATTAACCAGGTTGTAAACGCTAAGCTTATTGGTCACTGGAAAATCGGCAACTATGAGGATTCGATCACAGCACCAGTTGCCTTGTTTTGTTTTTGCTACATTCATTATGCACTGATACTAAAAAAGTACATTCATTACATTTATTATGCACCGCAACTGTTAAAACTAAAAAAAAAAAAAAAAAAAAATGGGGATTTATAGTTATGTGTAGTGGAAAGTAGAGCTTCCATGTTTCTCACAAGGTAGCTCAACAGTCTGTGTACTAGAAAACCTTACCATTTCAGCACAGGCAGCAGCAGGAGACCTTCCCAACCTTGGCGGAAATTATAACTATTGTCTAAGTGTTTGGCATAATGTATGATAAATATTGTATTACACTTATTTTATATTGACATAAATGCTTTTTTCAATCTGTATAATAAGTATTTGTTTTTCTTTATAAATTGTACATATGGAATTTTATAGAATCAAAATTATAACTCTTTTTCCTATTTAAATTTACAATCAAGTGTATTGTCTTTTTCAATCTTAATTGAAAGTGAATCTTATAAAATTCTGTCATTTTTAAATATCTTATGTTGTGTTATTGTGTTGTCTATGTTGCAGGTGTTCACAACTAAGTGTTTTATTACAAACAAAATACTTGCAGACCTTACGCAAAGGTACGGATTCGAAACATTACTTGTTTATTGCTTTGCATGCTCAATGGAGTTTGTAAACAAAAAACGTAAACGAACAATAGATCAATATAGAACACAACCAATCAAACATGCGACGAACCAATAGTTGTAGAAGACTACAAACGAATGCATAGAGTCCAATACGCTTCCATCGATGACGCTTTAAGTGCAGAAAACTTACTAAGAGAACCAACATTTTCTTACCATGTGGGAGATTGCCTGTTCGACATTTCAAGTGCTTCTACACTTTAAATATACATCTTTAGAACTACGTAATGGCATCATCGATCATTTTTGAATTGTTTAAAAAGAGGCGAACCTGATGCACTAAAATCTTATCAACTGGAATTAGACCCAATGCAATTGCAGATTATGCATGGAATACATGACATAGAAACATATTTCCGCAGAATGTGATTATCTGCATTGCCTTTTTCCGAAACAACTGAAACAGACTATGGGGTGACACTTTTTGCATTAATTGGCTATCTAGATGGTTGAATATACAAATATGTGTTTGGTCTTTTACAACAAAAATGAATTACCTTCGATTTAATGTAAATAGTCCTCAACTTCCGTACTACATCTTATTCCATGACACAAATCCATTAGCAGGTCACTATGAACCATTATATTGCAAAAAAAATGACAACTACAATTTTCCAATGACACATGTGCAACTATCGCGCTCTTGTGGCGAGATCGAATTGAATTGGTCTGCCATTTCAAATCAATTAAATAACTATGGATTGTCTAGACTAGTTACACACCCCTGTGATTGTGGTGAGAGCTTATTCAACTCAATTTGCCTCTTAACGAATGGAGAATACGACATACAATGCTTACGCCATTACATCGCTCAATCATTCTGCAATGCAATACTTTCTAGAAATCCTGCAGCATTTCATCTCTTGGAAAAACACTTAACAGTCGACTTCATTCGAAAGATACCAAAAATTTCAAATTGGCAAGATTACATTGTGAACTTGGCAACATTTTTCCAACAAGGGCAAATCGAGGGGAAAGAATTCTGCCTGGAATGGGTATCTCTATTACTCAATGTAACAATTAATTTGTGGTCATCGAGTGAAAAATTAATTCTAACCACATATTCCAATTGCGCACAACCCAAAGCAACTTTTAATATAATATATTTTGAAACAGAAACAACACACGTCCACTTTGAACCGCTAACTATGAATCGTCAAAAAGACTCAATTACTAAACAAAATACTCAACGATTGTCTTTGACAACACCACCAAGTAAAACATCCATCCGCTACATGAAGTCTATTGCTCGATGTAGTAATTCAACAATAATCAAAGAACAATCACAACAAGCAAATTCAAAACCATATAATCAACTACAATATCTAATTCCGGGGACAATTAAACCATCACTTCGTCATTTGAAGTCTATTGCTAGAAACAAAAAAACTACAATAATAAGCACACGACGCAATGTAAATACACCCATTGCAAAATTTAACAAAAAAATCCAAGACACACCAAAACATGCATGTCCCATCTGCAAGCAATTGCATTTTAGCTACAATATGGTGCAATTTACTCAATTAGAAAAACAAACATACATGACTTTGGCTAAAAAGGACAAAGCTATAATGTGTAAGCAAATATGCAAGAAGTGTAAACAGTCATTGAAAATTGGAAAGATGCCAAAACTTGCATCACCAGACAACATCAAACTGAACAAGTCCTTGTCATGTGTCAAAATGCTTACCGAACTTGAAGAGCGACTTGTTTCACTTCGAATTGCATTTGCACAAATAAGAGAGCTAGGATACAAAAAACCACAAATAGGAATGACTGGCGCAATCATCAATGTCCCTTCCAATACCAATATAATACAAAAGGCCTTGCCACGATCCTTAGATGAGACACATACAATTGGAGTGGAACTTAAAAGAAGACTTCAATACAAAAACCCTTTCAAAGAAGGCAAAGTACGAGCATACATTATCATGCGTGCTTTGCAACAATTATGTAAGAGAAACTTATATCAAATGGAAAAAATACGTGTCAAAAAGGATTGGAAGAGACTATTTCATGATATTGACACAAAAAACCACACTCGAGATGAGCTCCAAGACATTGATAGCACAAGCAGTGAAGATGAAGAAGACGCACCGAATGAAACCATGGTGCATGGATTCACAGAGTCACATTGCATTCGTGATTTGCAAAATAAATTAATACAAGTTGCACCTGCAGAAGGACAACATCCACTTGGTATTTTCAAAGACAAATTTGCTGAAGAAATGAATTTCCCAACACTTTTTTATGGTGATCCTCGACCTGACAATATAACGAATTCATTTTCATATCTTCAAATTGCACATTGGGAATTGCAACATGCAAATCGTGCTTTTGCTTATCATACAACAAACATTTTCTTCAAAGCGCTTAAGATTATCATAGGCCAGGTGTCGAGAACCATGTGGGTGAGGATAAGAAAAGCACAATTGAAAGGTAGAAAGTTACTTGCAAGAGATGTTAAATACAAACCAAACTTGGACAAATTGTTGGAATCAAATATTGGATACATGGACTTCAAACAAATACGCACATCTCCAGATTATTTACAACAATTACGAAGAAACACATTTGCAATGATACGACAGTTAGGTCCACCAACCTTCTTTTTGACATTTACAAGTGCTGAGCAGAATTGGAAACCACTCACATTAACATTGTCTGAATTGTATCATAGACAAGAAAAGAAATGTAAATCTACTCAAAACCATCACTTTCTCACTGTAGACAACGACTTCCTTATAAGAAAGGACCTTGTCACTTGTACACGGTACTACAACTACAGATTGAAAGCATTGGTACAGATGATATACAAAGATGAATCATTTTTTGGACCAATACAAGATCACTTCTCCATAACAGAATTCCAAAACCGAGGAAATCAACATACACACTTCTTGGTATGGACCAAATACGCACCAATTTATGGACAAAACGAGAATAATGAAATTGAATCTTTTGTAAACAAATACATATCTTGCAACACGACAACCTGGAAGCTGATATTGCAAGACTACATGAACATCACCACACCAAAAGATGCTATAGAAAGTCAAAATTAAATTGCAGATATAATTTCCCTATACCTCCGATGAGAAGAACCATGATCCTTGAGCCTTCCAACCAACCAACGGAATTGGAAATTCAAAATGCAAAGGACATTTTTGCTATGTTAGAGAAAAAACAATATAAAAAAGAAGACACCTTTGACATGTTCCTGGCAGAATTAAAAATCAATGAGCTGGAATATATACAGCAATAAAAAGCACACTAAAACAACCAAGGATTTTTTTGACACGAAAACCTTCACATACATGGACCAATAGCTTTTCTAAAAAAGTTCCTCAACTATGGAGAGCTAACACGGATGCCCAATATGTGCTCAATGCACATGCAACAACACATTATTGTACATCGTATATGACTAAACTCGACAAGTCAACAACAAAATCATTTCAAAAAATTAGAAAAGACCACCAAGAAAAAAATATCGATGCAATTGAAATGGTGCGACAACTAGGCAACACACTGCTCAACACCCAACAAATTTCTTCTCAGCAAGGTTCACATTGTTCTGTCATTGCCATTGCATAGTTGCTCTAGAAAATGTGTCTTCATAGACACGAGTCCATCAGATCAACGCACACTTGTCCTCAAGCCGCCAACGCTTTTGAGTAAAGAGCCTGATGAATCAGATAACATAATGTGCCAATCGATTGTAGATCACTACATCAAGTGACCAGCTGCACTAACACATATTTGCCTATCTGAATTTGTGTCAGAATACCAAAGAAACAAAAAAAAAAAAAAAGAAAGCAAAACATCATACGATATATCAGATACAACAAAGAAGTTGATAATGAAAACTACTATCGTGAAAAGTTGTTGCTATATGTTCCCTTCGTCATCGATGAGAGATCATTGCAACAAGGATTTGCAACTTGGAAACAAGCATATGCATATCATGAACAAACTATCAAACACAACGAATCTAAATTCACTTTCCAACTTAATCCTACATGGGGTGACATCGATGACGCGACTAGAGAACAAGAGCTAAACAACGATGTTCCTGACAACATGAGAAAACCTGCAGAAAATGATTATGTCAATGAACAATATGACTTGAAATCTGATTTGCAATTTACATATCATTTCAACAAAAACAAAAACACGAAAAACAAATTCGAAATTGGGAAGCATCCCTTCATATCTTCAACCATTGACTACTACAAAAAGAGAAGAATGCTAAACAGGAACAACAAGCAATCATTAAAGACATAGCAACAAAAAAGTGACTCAACCCATCAAATCCATTCCACCTCTTTCTAACAGGAGGTGCAGGTACAGGGAAAACATTTACAACAAAATTGATATACGAGACACTTGTACGCTTCTACGACAATTTCGTAGACAACGATCCACTCAAACCAAAAGGATTGATACTAGCATACATAGGAAAGGCTGCATACAATGCTTTGGTGGAGTGACAATACACTCTGCATTCCTACTACCATTCAATCGAACAAACTTGATACCGTTAACTTCTGAATCATTAGACACATTATCAAAGCAATATCAACAAATACGAATCATTCTTATTGACGAAATATCATTGGTGGGTTGTAGATCCTTGTATTTTATAGACAAACGACTGCGAGATATAATGCATACTCCCACGGAACACTTTGGCAATATCGATATGCTCTTTTGTGGAGACTTTTACCAAGCACAACCCATACATGACTCCCTCATATTTCATTATCCTACATTCAATGATCAACAAATTCCGTATTGTTTTTGGAAAGACAATGTGAAAATCTACCAACTAAACAAAACAATGCGTCAAAAAAATGAAAAATTCATTTCTGTCCTAAATCGTATGCGCACAGGAAAACAAACAGAATTCTGACTTATCTTATGTGAACGAATCATGCTTGCGAACACCTCCTATCGATCCAAAATTCCCATATCTCTTCTACAAAAATGACGATGTCAAAAAACACAACAATCAAATGTTATCCATTTCTCCTGGACAACAAATTACGCTACATGCTATAGACAAAGAGGACGACGAGTACAATGTACACCATCCACATCGACACACCGCCACTCTACCATCAACTATTGTACTCAAAACTGATATGCTTGTAGAAATATTCGCTGGTAATTATGACATTCAAGATGGGTTAGTCAATGGATCCGATGGAATATTCAAATCGTACACGCTTCTAAACGAAATGGACATAGTATGGATAAAATTTAATGACCCTCATATTGGGCATATGCAGACAAAAAAACTCGCTCACTTGTACGACAATATGATAGACAGGAGTTGGATACCAATCCTACGTATTACTAGACCAACGCCAAATTCCCAAACTCGAACACGCCTAACAATGCGAAACAATTTCCAATACAATTAGCGTGTGCACGAACAATACACAGATCCCAAGGCCTCACAATGGAAGGACTTGCCTTCAACCTGGCTGGTGTCACACAACATGGACTAACATACACAACACTATCCCGAGTTACAAATATTGAGTCTTTGTACTTACTAACACCGTTGAAAATGAAGAATTTTAAGGTGAGAGAAGAGATAACAACAGAGATGATGCGTCTCACGGAAAATTCGAGATGGCAATTGCAAAATGATTTGCAAACAATTATATCCCAATCTGAGCTCCTCATTGCATCTTTGAACACAAGAAGCCTCAAAGCACATGCTGAAGACATACTCAATGACTATGATTTAATGCAAGTAGACATACTATGTTTGCAAGAAACGCATACCCCGACCACACAAACACACACACTACAACAACATTTCAATTGCATTTCTATGCGACACGTACATGGAATAATGATTTGCATGAAAAAAACATATTTCAAATATTGAAACTATTGAATACCGAGAAAATAAGGTAGAAGCACTGCTTGTAACCGTTACCATTCATAACAAAGAAATATCCATAGTAAACTTTTATGCAGCGCCAACTGCATCTATTTCAGATATTCTTCGTGCAATTGACAAAGCCTTGGCGGATACACAAGCAAGAAACAACGTGCACATAATAGGTGATTTCAATATTGACATCAACAAGAAATCAGCGAACGAGACAACGCTCATTCATCATATGCGAACTCACCAAATGCACTTCATCAAGCAAAACCAAATTTCATCTTCAATACCAATTATCGACCACATATGGTCTAAAACAAATCCTCAAAGGCATTGCATTGTTAGAACAGATACGTATTGGAGTGACCACGATACATTATACTTTTCACTAACCAATTTCTATTAAATCAAAATCCAAATACTACACAATGTCAACAACACCTTGTACAATGCACTTCTCTCCACTGAAACTATACACCACTATAAGGTATGCAATATTAACATCCAAAAGTACAATTATAATCAATTCAATACTATTGTTTCTTCCATAACAAATTTACACTGTTTGTCCAATTATAACAACAAACTAAGTTTTTCTCATATTGCACTATATACCTTGTTATCACAGGAGCCATGAAACGAGCCTTTGACAACATAGAAGGACAAGAAGAAGACAAGAGCTAGCCAAAAAGGTATGTACAAAACAAACTACATTAACTTTATATATGATTTCATCGACATACGCTGAAATATTCTACATTCTTTGCAGGCAAGCAACATCAACTCCATCCCTCACATCCATTGATGACCTTAACACTTTCACAATTGGCAACATTTTCCAAGGCGATGTGCTCGTGGTGTATAAAACTACTGTGCAAAAAGATCAGGGAAAACAACTCCTGCGAGCAGATCTTACTGATGAGAAAGCTGAACTGACAGTTACTCTAAATGTTGCCCACAAATTCATCCCAATGCATGAAGACAAAGTTGTGGCTGGAAAAGGGATACAAATCACAAATTTCAGCATTGCACCTAAAACCAGTTATGACCGTGGAGACTGTGATGTGATCTTACTCCTCAATGAATCCAACGCACCGTAGAAAGCACTCTGCCGCTTTCAATAGAATATAAATTCATTCCAAACACAACTGTTAAGCAATTGTTAAACAATACAGAGCCATATGCAGTTGGAACAATTGCTGCAATTGTAACCTCTGCTAAACAGATTGGCCTCCAACTTATCCTAGAAATTAAAGACGGGCCAACGGAAGAAGACACAACAAGGGTAAACTCCTAGTATTCCACAAACTTCATATTCTAGGTGCTCTTCATTGCATAATACTAAACATTTTCTTCTCTAACTGCAGCTATACCTATTTGGAACATTTCAACCTCTATTTACAGCAATAGAGGAACAACTACAAAAACAAAAACACATATTTTATTTGTTCAAAAATGTTGCAAAGCGTGGTGGAAATGATAATGACAAGGCCTTGAAGACTACTCAGTCAACATTCATCACGCCCTTGAGGATGGAAAAAGCACTACAAGACTTAAAAGAAATGTTAAACACAACTATAGAGGTGAGTTCTATATGAGCAATAAATAACAATTTGCAACGTCATCTTTTTATATCGTCTTTTCTTTCAAATATTCTACCTCTGCATTTGCTCATTTACAATTTCTCATCATGCAGGTGCAAGGTACATTGACTATCGCCAACATCTACTCCATACCATTTGAGATCATTTGCAATAAATGTGGCTCATCACTGGAAACCTTCCAAACAATAGACAAACAACTTTTGCAATGCCACTTCTGCCAACAACAATGTCCTTATAGCTTCAAACACCGGCTTATTTGCAACCTCAAATCCAACAAAAACAAAAATATCCAATGCATACTGACCGGTGAACCGCTGCAAATGTTGCTTCCTGCACTGACAAGGGTTTCACATGAGGAATACTTTAAGAATAAGACTGCTGTCATTTATTTCTTTGTAGGGGATTTCAAGCAACAGGGACATTCACTCTGAACCAGACAAATGCCATTATGGCGCTCCAACTGGAAAACAACTAAGGTGACTCTTTCAACTACTCTTTGCATAACAAGTTTCATGCAATCTCCTCCGCTTTCAATTTCTTGTCACTCATACTCTTTTCTTGCTTTTCCTCAGGAATAGAGAAAAGCCACCCATTGTATACAACCATAATATTTTGAACTTGGCACATACCTCTTCCAACTGAAAACAACTAAGGTGACTCTTTCAACTACTCTTTGCATAACAAGTTTCATGCAATCTCCTCCGCTTTCAATTTCTTGTCACTCATACTCTTTTCTTGCTTTTCTTCAGGAATAGAGAAAAGCAACTGACATATTACAAAAAATCTACTACTCCAACAAACCACCCATTGTATACAACCATAATATTTTGAACTTGGCACATACCTCTTCCAAATGTTGTCACATTTTGAAATCACAGACTGTTGTATATGCTTTACATCCTAAATATATAATTCGCCTTTCTACATCCCGCATTACAGAACTTGGTACTTTGTTGTATAGAATTTCAAGCTATGTAAAGGCCTCCCATATTCAGGAAAACATTTACAAAAAAATGTACTGATCGCATCTGTGTTTTTCCCATCTAAATTTTGGTATATATTTTTTTGTCAAACTTCTCCCGTTTACCAGAATATATAGATTAAACGGATATTGTTCTGTGCAGAAATCTGTCGTAAATGCAAAAGTTTTTACTCTTTACAGATTATGGCTTGTGGGCTGTAATGATTACAACATATGCACGAAATGAATTTGTTAAATCCGGGGCTATTGTCGATGTGTTTTGCCGCTTGAGCTCTGTTTGGACTATTTTCAAGATAAAGATAAACATATTAGCTTTAAGTCACTTATAGATGCCTTGTTTTATTCAAAGAAGTTTGTTGATTTCTTGAAGATGTTCATGATTTGATGAGACATCCCGCAATTTTTCCTTTTTACCTTTGTATGCTACATTTGATGATTTCATTGCTCCCTGTTGTTGCCATACGAGATTGAATTCTGCCCCTTATTCTGGCACCTGCAGATTGATTCTCAGCTGGGAAGAACATATATTTTGGTCTCATGATTCCAACGACCTTGCTAGACATTTATTTAGATGTTTTGGTTGCAAGTGCCCAGGTAGATGTGCATCCAAAAAATGGAAGCGTACACAAGGGCATGTAAACTATTTCACAAAATTGCTGGATTTTTTTTTTTTTTTTTTGTGGGTTGTAATGATTAGGCATACACACAAAAAGGATTGTAATGATTTCAAGTGTTTTGTTGTTAGCAAGTACACATTCAAAATCCCAAAGATTTGTTCTCAATCTCTGCATAGCTTGGATGGCAGAACTACTTGTTTATGTTACAATGTTTTTGAAAATTTTAAATAGATTTTACCATGGTATTTGTAGACTAAAATTAAGTCACTTATATTCGAGATTTTATGTTTAAATTATGATTTTATCAATTTCAAATTTTGCTTGCAAACATGATCCCAACAAAGAAATATTTAACATCCGTGAGCTTGGATGGCAGGAACCGCCGCCTCCTTCTAATTTTAAAACATTCTTGATGCCATGAACATAAAGTGCACTTTCATAGTTAAGTTGCATTGGCCCTTTCCTTTTTCACCTTGTCTAGCCCTTTGTTTTATCATCTTCACGTTGTTGGACCATTTGAGGCCAGTCTGCATGCCAATAAGGCCCTCATTTGAATTTCAATTGTATATAAATACACGAGCACTCTAGCTCATTTAGGTGACCATTGTTTACTATCATGCATCATCCGACATCTATCTATCAATTATTATATCTAGGCATGTAAGTAGTTTTTAGGTGAAAGTTAGAAAAGGCAATTATTGAGCGTTTACAAGTATCTAGAGGGAATCCATTAGAACATTCATTGAAGCATTGAAATTCATAGTAGAGAAACATTGTATTTGCACTCATTTTCCTAGTTGAATTTCAATGCTTCAATGAATGCTCTAATGGATTCCCAAGATAGATCTCCAAAGAAGATTGGTTCCTAAGACAGGACTCCTAAGAAGGTTGGTTCCTCCAAAGAAGGCCAGCCTCTACCTACAAACTAATGCTAACAATACTCCTAAAGTAGAAAACAAAACTATCTAAACCTAATCTAAGCATTCACAAGGGCCGGGAGAGAGATGCAAAAAGCAAACCTAAGCTAAAGGGGGCGGTAATAGCACCAGAAAGAAGGGGTGATCACTCTCCATGAGGGGAATAAAGGGAAGAAAATACATGAGATAAGGGTAGACATATGTGCCACAGACCTAAAACCACACAAACTAACCCCTCCCACACATTGACAACACACACAAAAATGGAACCCTACAAGTAGAAAACACACACAACATACCAGATAAATAATGAAGAGGAAAAACACAATAAACATGAGCATGGGGTAGAAAAGAGCCATAAACACAATATGTTATTACTTAAACGATTCACAGACTAATACATTCATTGATAGAAGGTGAAAAAATGTTGCAAAGACCAAGTTTGAGGTTTGGAACTCGTGGGAAGTCGGCCACCATTTTGGCATGGTGTTGTTACAACAAAAAGAGAGATCTCACTTTACAATGGATGAGTTACATGCTTATAGAAAATGAGAAAAAAGAGAGAAGGAGAGAGAGGTGCCAATAGGAGAGGGATTCAACAACCAAGGACCAATCACCATAGATGTTTCTCGAAAGACCGTTGTTTTCACTACAACACGCCATCGAGATTCACAGGAGAAAGAGGACAACGCCCATACTTCATTGAAGTATGGCTAGTGAAGTGGGTGACTGCTTGATTTGAAATTAGGCGTGGCTCTTATGCATAATCTACTTAACTTCAAATGATTTCATGGTTTCTGCTCTCTCCTTCATCATTTGTAGATTTTCTTTGTTATGCAACTTTGACAATGTTCCTCGACATTTGAATTTGAATGTCTTCATGGATTGACAAACATGTGAGACACTAGCCTCTAATCATCCATGTAACTCATACTTTCCTCGTACATGCTGCGGAGGCCTAATTCTTTGATTTGCGGCCTTTTGAATGTCTCGCGGTTATTTCGTTTGTAATCAAAACCTATGGAAGACTCTCACCTTGTCTTAGGCTTCCACTTTGTGGATTTTTTAATTTCTTCCTTCCGTGGACCCTCGTAACTTCTCTATGCTTTCTTTGATGCATGTAAAACCCATCGCAACACCCATAGAGGACTAATTCTTTGATCCACGACACTTTGACCCATGAATATGTTCCTTCTTTTACGGACCTTAAGAACCCGCAGAACACTAGGATAGTGTTTTGTAACTTCCAACCTTAGTTGCTACAAAATTGTAACCTTATTTTGCGTGGCTCTTGGTGGAACTTATACTTTACATCGTTGATTCTTCTAGGCGGACTTTGTGCTTTGTTTCATGGAATTGACAAACTCCACAGAACACCAATTTTTCAAGTCTGCGTAACACTATTTTTCCATGTCATGAAGCACTAAGATTCTTTTCCACTCTTTTCTCCACGGATTTCATCCTTAGCCAAATTTCCAACTTTTCATGGGTGTGTAAACCCCACGGTGCTCTAACTTTCCTTCACCCACGAGAGAGACTCGAATCCTTTGTTCTCAAGGGTTATGACAACACGCGGAACACTTTTTTCATACATTCCATGGAACACTAAGTTCTAATGTTCTCGCGACTTTCTTGAATTGAATTCTTCCTAAGTCTTGCATTGCTCCCCTTTATTCTGTGGGTTAGGAGAACCCGCAGAAACACTCACGCTCCTTAATTCCATGGAACACTATGACAGTGTTTCTTAGCTTTTTTAGATCAAAATTTTCCTAAGTCCAAAATTTATAAGTTGTCCAAAATTACATGTGGGTGTAATTTTGGATAAAAATATATTCAATATTACATAAAATGATAGGATATGATAAGAATCAAATTAAGTGAAACACATATCCCAAAAAAACCCTTTTTGTAGGTATGTGATATGAACGTTCTTGCAAATAAACCGAACAATTTTTTTATAAAAATGCATTGTAATTGAAATAAAGAAAGCAAGATAAAATATTTGATAGTGTTGGTGCCTAAAATTTTCCTTAACATTTTAGGGCTCGGTAGTGTAATCCCAAGCACAAAAAAATGGTAGGAAAATTGAGGATTTTGCATTACAAAAGGGATGGGGTTATATAGTGGTTGGATATTATCAAAATCTTGCATTATTCATATAAGTTCCTCTTTTGAATGCACATGTTGGTGGAAAGGTTTGATCTTCTTTCAATAGATTGGTTCTATACGGGCATCATCACCTCATCGGGAGTTGAATATATTTTGGAAAATTTAATCACATGGTCGCTTAATGTATCATTGTAGTGATCACGCTCACTAATGCATCATTGAAGTGCTTGTGCAATTGAAGGAAGAGGAACCTAAATAAAATGAGGTTTCATTGTACTCTTAGCACATTACATAATGTAATCAAAGAGCATTTGGGTTGTAGTATTTTATTGTAATGCCTCAAAGTGAATATGCACTTATTTCTTGAAGGCTCTTTATAGTCCTTACCATTAAAAGGCATCCAATGAGATAGTCTGTAAGGTAGAGCAATGTTTGGGAAGTTAAATTCATGTGTGCTAAATGAGGAACTCTATGGTGCCCACAACACAAAATGACTTCCCTACTCCTTGTTATGACTTGGAAATTTGAATATATTCTTATTAACATCTCAACCATATGGAAACATATGATAAGGCTGAAGTCCTAGATTTTTGGCTCATTTGATGACTTACCCATTACATGGAATAGAGGTTTCAAGACCGTAATATTGTCGATGTCCTTGGCTTGTGGAAATTACATAGTTGATGGCATCGACCATATTCAATTCTATCACCTTGAACTCTTTCAAGGTTCCGAAATATGTATTTCCACCCTTATAACATCATAGGTCCAAGATATTAGCTTGTAAAGTGCATTTGAGACTTTAAAGAAGATATTGACTCAAGAAATGGCATTTGAAGAAGAATTGATGGGCTTTGGATCCATGTTGACATTATTGACTATTTATGATTTTACAATGGAGTTACCCACTTGTATTTGGAGTTTTCCTTGACAAGAGAGAGAAGTGGAATTCATAAATTAGTGTCGGTGACATCATAGAGGCATAAGTGAGTATGGTGAGTAATAAGAATATGATACAACACATTTAGCTTAGATACAAGCACACAAAAAGATTTTGAGATGTTTGAATGTGCATGAGGAGTTATCCCACATGCATCTTATGCATAAAAATGCATACCTTTATAATGAAAGGTGTCTACATGATAAGAGATGTAAGTGGGAACACTATGAGCTAGAAGAAAGGGTTCCTTAATATGTAATGTATGATAATTGGTTGCCCCTTAATGCTTCTTATTTTTCTCGCCCACCTTATCATTGGGGGTAAGGTGAGTGAGAGGAATAAGAAGCATCAAGTAGTATCAAATGCCGATATTGTGTGCTCAAAATGTGAGGTAACCTTGTGAGGTGAAAGAGGCCTCATGACCATGTAATCCTAGAGCTCGCCAAGTGGTAGTATGGGTGCCAAACAAAATGAAGACAAGTGGAAAAATAAAATTCTAAACATTATAGTTAAAAAAATTGTTATATTGTTTGGATAAGAGCCTCATTTTGGAGCCATATGTGTCATTATACATTTTTTAAAGGGATTCACAACAAGTATTGGTTTTGGGAAGAATTGGTGTGTGATTTGTAAGTATATTGTATCTTTTTTGGTGGGCCCTTTTCTCATTTAAATGAATTGGAAATGCCTAGAAGTTTTAATTGAGTTTAATAGATTTGGGAAATTCTTTATAGAGGGATATCTTCATACTAAATACTTCATCAATTGAATTTTTATTGTGTGCCAAGTTTCCATTGATCCTTCATTCTCATTCTCATAATTTTTGGCTTTTACACACACATCACTTTTCTCAATCGCTTATGTTTTCTCCAAGCTCAAATTTGTGATATGATTGGTTCTTCCCAATGTATATTTTGTGTTATTTCGGGGAATTTATTTCCAAGTGGCTTTTACTTCCTAGGATTATGATATTTGGTGCCACATATATTTGATCTCTTTTGCGCTCTTTGGGTAATTTGTGCCTTTCACAATGAAGAACATGAATTGGTAGGAAGTGTGGATTTCACTATTGTTGCACTTGGAATCTTTTAAGCGCTTGATGATTTCTCCTAGGGAATATTTTGGGTACCATTTCTTTCATCTTATTGGATGTTCTACTCTAAATTTAAAATATATAAATTGATGAAGAACTTCCTTCATTCAAGACATTATACTTTTGGCCTTCGGTCTCCTAGATTTTTACCTTTTTATCTTTTGGTCTAGTCCTTTCTTGCACATTGACATGCTATTGATTTCATTTGGGTGTATCAAGAGTCCATGTTTTTCCCAAGAATTTTATAGATAATAATATGTAGTGGTTTAATTTCCAAGTTGTAAATAATTGCTCGTCTCATGATGGAAGGATAAATATTTTTAATTTGGTAATGGATTTTCAATTTGTTATGTAAAAACATTGAGGCAAAGTTATAAAGTCCTTCTCTCAATTCTATGATTTGCATTCCTCTCATGTTTCTCATGTAAGTTTATTATGTGTTGTGGATCTTTTTTTATTTAGAGTTATTTAATGCTAAATTATCTGTACATATTTGTTTGATCTCTACCATTCTTTTGCAATTTTTTTCCCAACATGTAATTATTTACAAATTTATCCAAGAATGATTTGCATTCATGTTGTAGACTAGTTTGACTTTGTTAACCCAATGGATTTAGTATCGACCACCGCAGTTGATCACATTTATCCATTTTCTATACTCTTCCAACATTATTTTCTTTCTACCATTAGATCCATTTAAGCTCTACAAATTCTCACAATATCTCTATTAGTGTAACTTTATATTTATGTTAGGGAGCTCAATTTTATAAGTGTGTATATCTTTGAATATTGAGCCCATGAATTTCGGATATCTTTATAAACATCTCTTTATATTCAACATTTACCTAATCTTAGGCATTGTGATTTCCCCATTAGTGACAATAGATTGGGTGGGAATTCTTTGTGGTTAAGTCATGTATACATTAACTCTATAGATATATCATTCTCAATCTTTCATTTTAGGTAGTTAAGGGTATCTCCCTTAGTCTCATAGCCCAAAGAGTAGAGATTTAACAACCTCTTATTTTTTCCCCTCAAATACAGACTCAATTTGTTAAGGAACACTCATTACAATTAATTATTTCTCTTCATTTCCATTGATTTATCAAGGTGTGTATTTGACTTCCAACAGTGTAATACTCTATGTGCACTAATATTAAACTAAATTAGGTTTGTTTATATATATCAAGTGTTCTACACATCTCCGATATTATAATATGATAAGTGTGCAATTAATGCCACAAGCAAAAATTTCCACCACCAATCATAAATGACAACTTTATATGGAACAATCATGTGTGCCTATTATGTGACCAATAGGGAAAGGGGAAATTATTCTTACACAAGTTATGTATACTCCTTATGTCTTTGTATATTGTGGAATTCATAACACTATGGTGTAATCTATGCTAATATTTTCCTATTACCCTACAAGGTGCTTTCATGTTTCATGGAGTGAGTCTATTCTTCATATGCTTCATTTTCTAGGAATTCCCAATTCCTACATGATATTAGAGTTAGATCCCTAACGTAGCAGGGCTTGTGGATATCTGTTAGTATTCTCGTGAGCTCAACATTCCCATGTAACTTATTTATTCCATATCATGTTTTGTAGCGAACCATTTTTTCAAGTTTTCAAAATTATGTACTAGGTATTTTTTGTCGAACGAAAATTGCATCTTTAGGTTTTTTTATGGGTTTTTTCCATTTTTGAAAAATCTAGATTTTTGGGTCAAATCCAATATTTTTCCTAAAAAGTACGCAAAAATACAATGTTTACATTTTTATGTTTTTGTTACACGTATTTTTGGGTGATTCTTGTAAGTTATAGACTTCAAGGAGGATCTAGATGGATTTTTTCTCTTTCTTGTAATAAATGTCATTATATCTATCATTTCGAGAGTTTTACAAATTTTTTTTTTTTTTTCCAAATTATGTCCAACGTGCTCTCGTGGCGTGCCTTTGATTTCTCAATTCATCCAAAGGAAACCTATGGCACATACGAGGTCCGTAAGCATTGTTTTAATGGCTCCTATATGTATCACCCATATACACCATCATCATTACATGTGATCGTTAATGCCATCTTCATTCACTATTAATCAGAAATCCAATTCCTCTAGACTCCCTTGATCATGGTGCGTGACCCCACTTTAAATAGTCATCAACCCTTAATTAGAGCCCTTAGTCTTACCAAGGGACCACTACTCAGAGAGAACTCAAGCACCCTACACTTAATCATAGGGTCACATTCAATGTGTCCATTTTACTTCATCAAAAATAGTTTTAGTTCCCTAACAAGATACTATCGTATAAGCTTGGACACCTCCCCGGAGAGAGAGGGAGAATAATCGATGTACATGCAATTTTTTTAGTTTTTATGACCCCAATCACTCACGTCATTATAAATCACTTGTGTGGTTCACATGGTCAAATATCTGCCATGACCCATAAATAGTCTTTAACCATCTACATCGGTTCTTACCTTGACTTCTATGTACTTTTATTTCACCACCTATTTCCATTACCAATTGAGTCTTTAGTAGATATTGTTCTATTCAACTACCCGCTAATATATTTTTGTATTGATTGGCTTTTCAGAGTCCCAAAATTCAAAAATAAAGTTTTTCCTCAACAGTGTACATATTCAACATGGACCCATTTTAGCCCACATTAAGTGGGTTTGGAACCTTGTTCCATGAATGATAATAAATTCTAGCTAGATTTTCTAGTGGTCGGATATTGTCACTCATCTTTCTTGGTTCCTCCACATTTATGGTTGGAAAATTTATTACATCCACCAGTCGTCTTAATCTACCACTACCAAAAAGTTTTCAAAGTCTAGATCCCTTCTCATGAGTTAAAACAATCTATTATGTAATGTTTGTCAGTTATTCCTTATAAATTATTTAAAGAGTAAATAATTACATTCAATAGGAATTTTATCATTAAGTATTTGCATGAAGTGGTGACCTAGACGGCCAACAACAAAGCCCTTGGATGTGACAATGTGAATTTTATAAGGTTATGTGTGATAAAATGGGAGAAGACCTCTACCAAGTATATACAAAAGCCTTCATAACTAAACCTCTTGGCCAATTTATCAACAAAGGACACATCATGTTCATTCTGATGATGGATGATTCCAAAATCATATGCAATTCATAACCAATCACTCATCTCATCATCTAGTATAATATCATAAGCAAATCCCTCACGCTGTGTGTCTACCACATCCTTCCTTTAATTTTCAACCCAATGAAAACTGATTTTACTAAAAGAAAGTATATCTTTGACACCATAATTATTGTCTAGGAAATCATGGAATGGACTCATTGATCCAATCAATGATTTATGCTCATCAAGATTGACTTTGGGAAATCCTATGAGGGAATTGAATTGTTCTTCATTGTGGTTATGTTAAAATATTTAGGATTGGTCCCATTTTTATTCAGGTTGTTCAATTACTTTTTTCGTATGATATGACTTACCTCTCAATCAATGGCGTCATCTTAGAGTAGTTTGGCCCATTCCAAACAATTTGAAAAGGTTATATTTTAGCTCTTGCTTTATATGTGCTCACATTTGAGGGATTTGATTATCTCTTAAGGATTTCCAAGGGCAAAGGGCTAGGAAAATTAATCTCTGTTCCCTTCATAGTACCTAAAAACTTGTGAATGTTCATTTTATGAATGATTATTTTCTCAATTGTATTGAAGGGTAAAATATTATTAAAAATTATATGAAATGACTATATAGTTAGACCTTTCCTTCTATATCTAGCATACAATAAAGGGAAACTCAAGGCTACAAAAATATTTCTTTCCCCCACCTCCTTGGTTAAGAAATTATGAATAGAAATGGATTTAAAATGGTAAAGTATTTCACTTCCTAGGCATTCTATTTGCATTCCAAACTACTCCTTCCCTTTTATGATAATATGTTTTCGAGCATGCGAGATAAAAGGATCATCAACCCCTCTCTCTAAATGGTAAATTTTAAATTTTCTCAAAGGTTCTTATAACCACTCATGTATATATGTTCTTCTTGGTGTGTTCCATCACAACCCTTTTATAAGTATTTGAAAAATTGTTTAGACTTTATATGGGCCATTTATGAACATGGGTAAGGCTTTCCCAAATTATATTGGGAATTTATTTATCTCCCAAGGAGGATGGCATGTTCGGTCTTTTAGACATTAGTTTTTAAATAACTAGCATTTATGCTAAATGGATCATCAAAACTAGTGTTGACAATAAGCTTGGAAAATTCGTGTTCATAACTACATTACTAAAGGATCACCTTAGGCTTGATAAACTTGGAAAGGGCTTAAATTCCAAATTTTTGTCATTCTTAAATCTTCATAATGTGGTTGGCTCATTTTTATCAAAAGTATATGAAAATATTGAAAAATACTCAAACCTTAGCTTAGATGGAATGGTGATGGATTTTGAGAAGAGTTTTTTTCAATTAGCACTCACTTCGGTTGCCATTAGTGATACTTTTTTTTTTATAAAACTCTTTTGGTTGAATTCCCTTGGGTGAATTCCATCAAGATTTTTAGATAAGGGATTCACACAATACTATATATTTTCGATTGACAAAGTAGAAAGTTACTTTCTTAGCCTTGACACCAAGATTAAACATAATCTAGATAACTATGATCAAGACTCTTTCAAGGAGATTATAGAGATAATTCTTAATGATATGATTAATAAAATTTATGTCATTTCTTTCCATCACTAGTGGAAGGATTGGATGCGGTATCCAAATATGTCATTCAAAACTACATGTATAACAAAGGCTATAACATCCCCCATGGTTTCCCATGGTTTAAAATCTCAATGTGTGGTGTTCCATGCACATAAATCCTTACAGATTGGATCCAAAGGTTTTACACGATTTGGAATGCCATTCAAGAACCTAAAATTTCTCATTTTTTATGGTTCCTTCTCTATCATGGCCTCCCTCTTGGTCATTTCCTTTTTTTTCTTATAGAGGGTAAAGATAGGGTTTTGAAGGCCCATAACCCTTTTATAAAATAAACACCATAAGATAAAACATTACCATGTATAAAATAGTAATGACATTAAGAAATGGGTATAGAGATACCCAAACTAACAAAAAAATACAACCAACACCAAAAATGATCTTACTTTACATTGCTAACACAAGCTAGTAGAAACAACTTCCCATTTATCATGAAGAAAATTGAGATAGTCCTCCAACGCTTGCATATTAATTCTTTGTTCCTATTAATTCTCATATTCATTTTTCTTCTTATTCATCTTCCTTAGATGAATCTCCTCTACATGTTCTTTCCTCTTCCTAAGATGTTACTTCATCATGAAGATGCTTGTAGCACTATTCTTGAGATTGGTTTGCTCAATTGAATCACCTTGTTCAGGCCTCTTTGCAATTTTTTTATTCCATTTCCATGATCTGCATACTCTACTTTAGATGGGTGAATTATTTTATCCAAACTTTACTTTTAATATAACACCCAATACCCCTCATAGGGTTAGTTTGGGCATGAAATTGTTTATGCTCTTTAAGGTTATAATTAGAAATTTGTTAAATCTATAACTTGAGATTCTCATTTTCCATCATAAGGAACTTTATGATATAATGTTGTAGTTTAATATTAACTTTAAATTCCTCAATTGTCATTTGAAGATCCTTCGTATACCCCTTATTATTTGAATGATTTGGGATACCCTTATCATCCTCCACCCATTTATGAGTCTTTTGAGTGGGTATTAACTTACCACCCATTATGTTTTTACTAATGTAAGAATCTTAGTTTTTACCTTGTTGTCCATGTTCAATGTCTTCCTCTTAACACACCTTTTTTTACCCTTATACTTTTCTTTTCTAAGGTATTTAGAAACTTGACCAATAATTTTTTTATCTTACACAACACTTCCTCTCCTCAAGGATCTTAATTATGACATAGGTCAATTTGTAGTTCTTACCTTTCTCCTCTTTAGGGTTACTCTTCTCCCCTATTTTACCATTCTCAATAAGATAAACTCTGGGTACCAAATTGTAAGTCAAATCCTATGATTTGGCTAAATGATAAAGTAGCAAGATCAAACCTTGATGAATAAGGCCATCTACATTCCTCGGATAGAATTCCATCATAAATATTTTCAAATACATTAAAAGGAAAAATGGGAATCTAAGAGTTTTTGTATGCCTAAAGTGGTTTAGAAGAGTGAAATGGTATGAAAAATCACATTTGAATATACCCTTTAGTGTTACATACCTCATAATGTGGAGCATAATCTCATCCCATGGCTTAGGTAGTAATTATCTTGCATACCAAATTTTACTTTGTTCACCTTCTCTTTGCCCTAAAGGAAGGTTTTAATATCTTCACCCTTATTTATCTTATCCTTGGAAAATTTAACACCATCGGTCTTCATACAAATTACTCAACCAATACTTTCTTTAAACACAAAGAACTCAAATCCCCTCACATTCGTAATCCTAGTCTTCTAAGAAGTGGAAAACGAAATAGAAAGCATTGGATCAAACCCCATCAAGTTATCCATAAAATAAGTAAGAGTGTCATGTTATAGTATGCTACAAATATTTGTGTCTTTATTTAAGCCCTAATAGGAAAAAGGATCAATTCAAACCCTCTCCCCCAAATTTTTACCTATTGAACGAGATCCCTAGGGTAGAAAATGGATCACACACCAAGGTCGACCACAACTAGGGGTTAGATTCATGCTCTTATTCAACACAAATCGTCAGTTGATGCTCCACTATCAAATAAAAAGCTTCCTTGCATGTAATGTTAGAGAAATTAGGTAAATCAATATGTAACACCTATAATGATACCTCCTTAATAAGAAATCAGTGACATTTCCCTTTATATGGGTGACCACCAAGTTTTCTTCTGATCAAACCACTCATCCTATCATGAATCTATTGTAAAAACAAGCTAAATAAATTCCAAAACATAAAATGAGGACTTCTAGTTCCAAAAATCCAAGATACGTCACCACCCACTCAATGACCATATCAACCATGTGAAGCCAAGCTAAAAATATCAACATTAATTAATTGGTTTAAGGAGTTGGGAAATGCCTAATGATCCACCCATTTCTTAAAAGTAAGGGATAATTCCCCATATTGGCCAACCGATTAGTTACTTTGTACCCTTCCATGTATACATGAATTACAGTGATGTGAACAAAGAAGTTCAATAAATGAATAAAATATAAAATAATGTTACTAATATATTAACATGCATAATTTTTCTTATTAAGATCTTCAATGATGTTGAGGTAATATCCTTCCACTAAAAGGATTTTAACTCTTGTCTTGGATGTAAGCTTGCATCCCTAATAAGCATATGTGACATCTCAACATGGTTAGTTTGAACTTCCAAGTATTCGATATACACTACCATGACCTTCCATTTAATATCTCTTACAAAATCCCTCCCCTAAAATTTTTGGTTTTCCTTTGGATCCATCATCGAAATTTAGTTTCAGCCATCTAGGAAAATGATGTTCTTTACCTAGCCAATGTTCTATACACATTCTTAGGTATGAAAATACTCCCCAAAATTGTTGGTAAATCCTAGTTAAATATAATATTAGATATAAAATAATGTTACTACCTAGCCAATGTTCTATACACATTCTTAAGTATGAAAATACCCCCAAAATTGTTGGTAAATCCTAGTTAAATATAATATTAGATTCACACTCTTTGTTTATCTCCTTATCCTTATGTTTGATAGTAATAAAAATCCTTTATAGCCTCCACAATTATACTATTAACTCTTTCATTATTTTTTTCTTACTTTGGAAGGTTATGAGATTTATCTCCCACCACACACCCCAAAAGACATGAGGTAGGGAAAGATAACATAATTTCTTGAGGGTATGTCTAAAAACGGAGTCCCATTAGACCACCAAGTTTAAGATGTAATTATTATAACCCATTTAATCTATTTTTAAAAAATGAAATCATGCACCTTTGAAGAAAATGAACACTCCATGAGGATGTTTATAACCTACTCAACATCATTCTCACATAGGACACATCTATTACGAATCATTGAACCCATTTTAGCCATGTTATTCGATTAATAATTATGTTTTAAATAAAAACCTGAAGAAAAAAATTTATTTTTAGGACTAGATCTTTGCCTCATATTATCTTCCAAGGAAAGCCATCTATGGTATTCACTAAGTTTACCTTAAATCCTAATTTAACCTTGTAGTTCCCACCCATAGTTAAGGACCAAACCAACTTATCATCTCTATCATCTTGACTAATATAAGTAGATACAAAATATGCACGTAAAGAGTTAACATGCTACAAATCATTTTGATTATTAGAATTGACCCTAATTTTCTTCCACACTTTTATTGATTCACCTTCTTTAATCTAATTCTCAAAAATATCCCCCATTTCTCTTTCCGTAGAAATGAAAATCTTGTCTCATTATTCTATAGAGGTAAAATGATCTTACCTAACCATGTATCATCCCCAAAAAGGGAACTTAATTGATATTGCCTTTCATTTATAGCCTTTCCAAAGCAATTTTCTAGAGTTCACCACATTATTAATCCAAATGTTTGATCCATCGGATAACTCTTTAGTCAATAAAATTTTCAACATTAGAATTGCCCAATAGATTAGCTTTAAGAATATCAATCCATTGGTTCTCCTCTATTAGAAACCTCCATCCAAGATTATTTAATTGTGCTTTTATTCATGTCCTTAGGTTTCTCGATACCCGAACCACCTAATGCTTTAGGGAGGTAGACATTATCCCAAACCACTAAATCAATTATTTCCTCATTTTTAGACCATATAAATATTATTTGGATTTGTTCAATCATATCCACTAATTTTTTGGGATCTAAAAATACACATAAGGTAGATATGTGAAATTTACACAGAGATTTTCAACAATTGTTATTAATCTTGCCCGATTAAGGAGGCAACCCTTCTAAAGACAATAAATTTTTCTAGAATCTATCAATGAGTGTGTTCCATACATGAGTTGGTGAATCTCACTTAAAAAAGGAATTCCTAAGTAAAGAGTAGTAAACTCTTTAACTCAACATCCTATAATTCTAGCAATCTTTGTTTGATACAACTAAGGTTTTTTTAGGAAGTATAACCCACTTTTTCCCAAATTAGTCTTCTTATTTGACACTTCTTCATAATTATTTAGGAATTTATTCTCTTCCTTATCTTCAAGCATCGATTCTTCTTCCATAAGTAGAGTATCATAAAGAACTATTGGCGAGACATTGACATTGCATTTAAAGCTTTAAATCCTTTAATTCTTCCTTCCTCCATAGGCGCATAGGATTTCTGCCAAGAAACTTAGCCATGCTAATGAATAAGTAATGGGATATAGGATTTACTTGCCTAAGTCTTCTTATAGCTAGGAAGAAGTCAATTGGGGGAGCCAATGACCATAACCAAGAACATGGGAAAGGAAACACACATGTGTATCAAATTTATGACGTTTTGGAAAAATTCAAACTTATTCAACACTTTATTTAGGAAGGACCAGGGTGACCTTGGCATAATCCTTGTTCATACCTAACTTTATAACCATTCCCTCCTTTTTACTCTTATCCATCGAGTGGATGACTTCATGCACCACAACAATCCAATTTGTGATGTCTCCTTTAATAAAACCTCTTTGTTATTGGGAAATGAATTGGGGTAAACGGGTTTGCATTCAAATAGATAATTTTTTGAGAAAATATTATACAACATATTATAAAGACTAACATGCCTATAATATTTGAATTCTCTAGCCCTTTCTTCTTGGGGATTAATACTAGATAGGTATTATTTATTTCCTAATAAGTTTACCCAATGTAAAGAACACTTTAGCAATTACTAAAACATCAAATTTAACAATTTCCCACTATTTTTGGGATAAAGATGGAGAAATCCATCGATATAGGATCTTTTCCCTATCCATAGAGAAAATAATGGATTTCACTTTCTCAACAAAGGGAAATTCAACGAGATCTTTAGTATCTTGTGGCTAATACTTAGTTGTATAAGGTATAGCATAACAAAATCAAGCTCTATATCAAGATTAATGGACCTTGAAAGAATATTTTTGAACAAATTAACCGCTTCCTCTCTAACCACTTTGGGATCAAAACTTAGATTCATATCATCCTTATTGATTATTCCAAATTTTATGGTAATCCTATGGAATAAAGTAGTATTTAGAAATAATCTCATAGTTTTACCCCTATAGATAACCATAAGGATCTTAATTTCTTCCTCCAAAATATCTCCTCAACACAAAAATATAATACAAATCACTAAGCATATTCTTCTCTTTGTTAAAAAGGATTTTATATATACCCAAATCCTAAAATTCTTCCTATAATTTGATCAATTCCTCTAAATTTATTCTTTTATGCTAAAATATCAGGGAAAATTTTAGTTGGGATTCTTCACTAACTCACGAATATTTCAATTTTTGAAATTTGGATTTGGCAAATTTTAAAAGTCTTTAGGAGCAACATTTCACCTAAAATTTCGGGAGTAAGTTAGTTTGGCGGGTCGTCTCACCTAGTGTTTATAATAAATTTCATATAAATACATATATTCACCCCAATACACCGGTTACATATGTCATACGCCAACATATATATCTCGAGCTAGAAACATTGTTACCACGACCCAACAACATATTCCGGATGAATGGTTGTTTTTTCTAAGCCCGACCTCTCCGGATGCACATGCTTGTTTATTCCAGATTCATGACCATAGAAGATACCTAGACTCCCGGTGACATTCACGAGGCGCCTGTTGCATTTGTTTGTAGTCGCCCGATTGATTTTTGCAGACGCCAATTACATTTTTTTCGTAGCTACCCAATTGTGTTCTGCAGACGCCTTGGTTGCTTCTTCTTGTCACACTGGTTGACTAATGCAAATGACCGATTACATTTTTTGCAGCCATTTACTTACTATTGTAGACACCTAGTTGCTTTCCTAATCACCTGGTTTCTTTCTTCGATGCCCGACCAATGGCATACCGACATTCATCCGATCGCACTCAACCATTCAAAGAACATATTCCAGGACACGTGACAATGCCTCACTGGGATCCTCCTGTGCTCGCAATGTGGAAGGCTATTAAAAAAGGGATTCTTTTATCATATTTTATCTAGCCATAAAAAGAGATTAGACAAAATTAGATGTAACCGCAACCCCCATACACACCAAATGCAAGTAATGTATGAACTAAATAATTAAGCATTATTTATTTTCAAATTACAAATTCCAATAATATATTAAATAATACAAATTTTAAAATCCCTTTTTTTGTAGATGCAGCATATCCCACTGATGATGATATGCCTCCACTTGAAGACAATCCTCATTATGTGCCTACTTTAGACATACAAGTAGAAGATATGCAACAAGCTGAAGATATGCCTCCCCTTGAGGAAATTCCTAATTACGAAATGGAACAAAGAGAAGACATTACCAGTCATCAAACACCAACTTTAGTTGGAATCCCTACTCTCAATTATTTGAAAAGGAAGAGAATAGAAAAAAATCCCATTGATGTTGATGAGATCCAACAAAATAAAGATATTCCTACAGAGTGTGATCAAACACCTATTACAGTGATAATGCAACCCAAAAATTTGTGTGAAGAAAGAGGAGGACATGGACCATTGGAAGGACTTTTAAGTTTGACTAGGCAACTAAGTTTCCATTCATTGAACCAAACAAAAAAGGTAATGATATTCCAACCGAATGTAAATGTAATATTTGTAGCTGGAAACTTGGAAAGGATAAAAAATGTAACTCAAACTAGACATAATTGAGAAACATTGTGGTAAAGTATATGTGTCAGTTAAACAAGCAGATGGTCAAATAAAATGAACACAGAGATGGAAAAATGCAAAAGAATGCATGCATGTCAGATATGCAGAAGAGTATGAAAATGAAAATAAACACCTAGAAAAGCTTGTTGAGAAAGGAGGAACAATTACAACTCATCTAGGAAAAGTTGTTCAGACTAATCTGTAAGCCAAAAATATACAGTTCATAACTATCTACCATATTCTGAAAAAAGGGTAGACCTATTAAGATTTTTAGGATTATAAATTTTTATTTCAACTTAATGGATTTTCTAATCTTCCACAATCCCATTGGTTAGACAACAGTGCTTGGGAAATTTCCAAATGTCTAGTGATGATTGAGAAGGAAGATTTGAAAGAAAAAGTAAAAAATGCAAAGTTTTTGTCACTATCTATTGATGAGGTCACAACTATTGACAACATAGTGTGGGTTTGCATTCATATTTATACTTTTGAGAACCATCAAAGGATACCTCATTTATTAATAGTACATAAAATGACAGAAAATTGCAATGCAGAGAACATTTACAAGCTGGTTATTTCAAGTTTGAGAACTATAACGGAATGGATGATTATAGTATCACCACTAAATTGGTGTGCATTGGTACAAATGGTGCAACAAGATGTGCATAGGAAAATAAATGGTCCGTGCATTCGACTACAAACCTATTTTTCACCATACACAATTCCAATCAATTGCATGACGCATACGATGAACTTTGTCATATAAAATAGTTAGCACATTTGACATTGTTGCAAAAGTAGAAGAGCTGATCTGCGACCTACATGTATATATGTCCAGCAGTCCCAAGAGATTCCTTGAGTTTCAGAAATTTTCAATTGGTGTGACTGATGGTAAGAAGCTACTTAAAGATGTAGATACAAGGTGGATTTCTATGTATGAACCTACATGTAATTTTTTTCAAGAATATCCATCGTTGGTAGGTTTTATGTACAAATATCGTAGAGAAGTTGACAAGGCAAAAGATCTGTTGTACCATTTAATAGATTTGGAAACGTTACTGACATTAAGTGGAATTCTCCCCATGTTAAGGGAAATCAATTGTTTGAGTAAACATGCTCAAGAGAGGTCAATATATATTGTTGATTTCATACGGTTGAGGAAACATGTCTATCAAACTCTAGATATGTTGTACATGTCCCAAGAGAGTTTTAAAGGGCCTGTATTTGAGAACTAGCAAATGTTAACAGACATCAAGGATCCTAATTGCTATCTAAAATTCAATATTAAGGATTATCTTTGTATAGTTGTTAATGGGAAGGAAATACCAATGCATATGTTTCAACAAAGAGTTGATTTGGTTGGAGTAGAAATTGAAGAAGTTCTTGTTACATGCATCTTATATGAGAATGTTATTTCTGATACAAGGATGAAATTGAGAAAGATTTCACAAAGTTTATCTTTAGAAATTTGTGATCATTTTAAAAGGGATGATCTTCTAGAGGCTATGGGAGTAGTGAATCCCATATTCTAGAATGTCTTTGATGGTAATAGTGAACAATTTGTAGGTGATTTATTTCAGAAGCATATGTCTATTCTAGTAAAGCATTTCAAATGGGACTATACAGATAAATGGTGTTGAGATTAAAGGTATTTTGTAAAAATATTTACTGACAACTCAGTCATCACATTTTGGAATTACAATGCTTGATCAATATCGACACCTAGATAATCCAATTGAAAATGGAAAACTAAATCCAAACAACGTCATGCAAGAAAGTCTTAGTGAATATTTTCGGCTATATGAGCTTTTCCAAACGATGATTTTGGGATTAGTAGAAGATGAACGTGTCTTTAGTGCACTATCTTTTGTGAAATCAAAGCTTTAAAACAGGTTGGATAAAAATTTGGAGACATGTTTGAGATTATATGTTTCACATTATCTAGTGGATGCATTTCCTTATGAAAGGGAGATTGTGACTTGGAATTCACTTATTGATAGAAGAGGAGTCACTAACATAGTGAGCAACAAAGATGATCTTAGTTCTAAACGAGGTGGATGCTCTGCTGAGCTTAACACGATAGATGCAAATGTCTCTAAGGAAATTTCTCAATCATTGTTTTAGTTGCCTGATTTTTAGGCTTGACACTTGTACCTTGGTAAGACGTAAGAGGCATGTTTTATAAATATTTATATAATCCTATCTATAAACTTCATATGAAATTGCTACATTTTTTTTTTTGAATAAATGATTTCAATATCTTTATTCCTTTTAATTTTTTTATACAATGCAATAATAAGATATAAAAACATTAATTATGAATAGAAAACATATATATTATACTTTACAAATTACATTGTTTCAGCTTGCGTTGTGAAAAACAAAACACCAAAGATGCAATGAAAACATTAACAATATAATAATAATGTTGATTCATATTGTTTAAAAATATTTTACAAAAAGTGCAAAACGTCTCAAGTAGATATTTGAGACTTATATTTCAATTATATGTATTATAATGTCATATAATATAACAAAATATTGTCTCCTTTGATGTTCCCTTTGGCTCTGGTCTTTTTTCATCTTTAAGCACTCCTGATTTAACAAGATCTTTAGCGGCAGTGACATTGATATTAACAATATTTTCAATATCTTGTTTCGCCGCATCACCTGTTGAAAGTAAACTAGGATCCACATCATATTTCTACTTGAATAATACCTCTAGATCCATGTTGTGCTCCTTGATAATTTTCTTCAATGTATTGTTTTATTTATTTTGGAGCACAAGTTTTTCCTTCAGTGAAATAACAACAGTTAAACTTTTTCGTGCAATCTTTAGATGAAGATCTAAGACTTGTACTTCATTCTTCAATTTTTCATATTTTGACTGCATTTGAAAAAAATCATTAGTTACAAATCTAGATTCTAAATATGTAAAACTAAAATTTCAATGCAAAGAAAGAAAACTTACAACAACTTTATCTTTTTCCGCATTTACAATCACAACCAGGTTTTTGTCTCTAGCCCATTTGTTATAGTAAGTTTGGGCTTCACCATTTAAATTTTCTAACTTGTTTAACATTATATCCAAAACATTATCATTATAGCCATTGTCTACTGTAATGGTACTGAAAGAGCCTTATTCACTAATACATCAATATTTCCTGGCTCATTTTGAACTGAAGCAAATAATGAATTTCTTTGGAAATGGTTGTGAAAACAAATATTTATTTCCTTTATCAAATTTTTTTCCCGCAATTCCCATGTTTTCAATGTTTCTATATCATGCAAAATAACTTCATTCATGTTAGCATAACAACTATCTACCAACAAATTATTCAAAGGAAAAGACGTTAATTTTTCTTTAGATTGTGGCACTGTATGAGGTGGAGAGGGCGTGTCGTCTAGCGAAGGAGGTGAATGAGCCTATAAAACAAGAGCTATTTGGGTCTAGCCCTGAATAATATTATGGGGATTAAAGGTAGTTGGATCACCAATACCACTCTCAATACCCAAGAAATCATCATCAAGATCAATTTGATGCAAAATGGTGGTGCCCATTGCACTTGGGAGACCACCAAAGGAGAAATTTGGAAACGAGATCTTGTCAAATGAACTATGCCACCACTATGAGATGGAAAATATATTCTTTTCCCCTTTCTCAAACCTATCTTTGCGGCGATGGAGGTGGCATATTTTTGTTTGAGTAGGAGAAGGAACTACAAAATTTAAATTTGAAAACACAAGAATTCAATATTTAGTAAATTTAGCAGAAAAGTTAAAGTTTGAAGTAACTGATATTAAAAATGTACATTATACTTACCATGTTGGGTATGTCTAGGGGTAGTTGTTTCTTCCACTTGTCAGTGGTTGAATCCTTGTGGAGCCCATTGGTTCAACTTGATGTCGAGAAGTTTCATTAGTATTATCAGATGAATATGTAAATATGTTGTAATGTTTATAAGTATGCATAATTGATATTCGATTAATAAAAAATAAAATAATATATGTTCAATTACTTCATGAATCATAGCTTGACTGTACAATTACATACTTGTATTAATACATGGAATAATTGATGCAGATGTTTGTAGCGTTTGTAATTGAGTGGATGTAAGAGAATTAGTCATACGTTTTTGTATTGAAAATGGAGGCGAAGATACTTGTGCATCTAGGTCAGAATCCTCATGACATTGATGACCTCTTACTACAACTTCACTTCTTGATTTCAATGCAAGTGCTTTCTTCGAAAGAAAATTGAAAATTAGCTGAATTTTGCAAATAAATTAATGAATTTTTTTGCACAAATTGAAACTTTAAACTTACCTCTTGCTCATCATTAGAAAGGAAATTTACTCTCATTATTTCATCAAGTGTAGTAGGAATATTAACATCAAAGTTCAAATTATGATAGGCTTCATAATATAATGCAAGTATATAATTACAACATGACAATGTTGCACCCTCACTACAAATAGTATGTGTCAAATCATGTTGGATATATTTGTACACCAATCAAACTATTGGTAACTTAGGGAATATAGGATGTAAACAAGAGCCTAGTATGGTATGTTTGATTGTCTACCCTGCAAGACTATCCTAGCCTAAACAATTTCTATCATGGCTTGGAAAAAATGTTTTGAACATATTACATAGACAAGCCCCATCTTGATTTAGAGGTGTTAGCAGTACCTGCACATATACCATTGGGAAAATGAAAATTCATTATTCATGTTATGAGATTATTAATATTGTGATAATAAAAGACTAAATACTGAAAAGCAGATTGCTACCTTTGACTTGTACGACAAAGTGGGAATCCAGATACTTTTTATCCTTGTTTGAGAGCATTGCTTTTGTTGTCATAGGGTTGAAATTTGTGTATGGAAGCCCAGTTAAGTGATGGATATCTTTTGGAGATGTCCCAAAAGAAAATTTTCATGATGGAAGGTTCACTTTGAAGACATATGTGGACTTGTCAAAATTGGATAAAAGAAATTGTAGTAAACCGGTGTCGTGTTGTATTGCAACATGTAAATTATCCTTGAAAGAAAAATTTATCAACCCAATCATTGAAATGTTTCCTTTAGGCTCAACAATGTGCAAATTTGGGGGCACATAAGGTTTTTGAACTGAGTTTTGGGTTTATCCTGTGAGTGGGAATGAGTCTGGGAGGATGTTGAATGGGTAGCCATTTCTAAATTTTGGATTGGAGTGTAGAATCTTGTAACTCCGTAGCTTGAAACCTAATTTGATAGATTAGATCCACGAGCGAGTTTGGAGTTGGAGGCCGGAGTGAGGAAAAATGAGTTACAAGAGAAAGAAACAACTTTTGAGGACTTGAGGATATATATAGGCAAGGGAGGGGAAGGGCACATGGCGATAAGTGGGGGTTTACTAGATGGGCTGGGAAGGCGTTTGCTAAAAATATATGCAAGCGGGCCTGGAGATGCTAGACACATGAACCTCGACTATGTAAACAACCACTTGGTTGCATGCACAACCTGGATCGATTGCACATACAATTGGGAGTCTACAAATGTAGATGCCTGCTCTGCGTATGCATCAACCAACCGATTATGCATGCAATCGTGTGGTTACATGTGCAACCGGTTGTCTACACATGCAAATGCCCAATTGCATATGTAGTTAGGTGGCTGCATATGCAACCAAGTGTCTATATATGCAAACCCCATCTCGCACATGCTTCCGCTGTATATGCAACCTCCTAGTTGCATATGTGACCCCATTTTTTTCGTATGGTCCGGTGTATGCATTGTTCAGTTCTATAACCTATTGTTGCATTACACGTGTTCATTGTTGTAGCCACCCATCTCAGTGCATTTTCAAAAAAATTTCCATCTTTTGCTACGAATCCATTTTTTGGGATATTTTCCATTTTTTCGAAAGCCCATTTCGCAAATTCACCACCCATTCTATAATAATTTTTTGGAGGGGGGTCTTAAAGTAAACCCTGTAAAAAATATTACCAAACACCTCTTTATTCAACTTTTGATATGTACTTTAACATTTTTAAGTTTTTTAATCACCTTAAACATAATCGTGCCTATGAAATTTATTCCCCATAAATACTTAATCTCATTTTCATGCTTTAGATGCAACATCCACATATTTTCAAATCTAAATGAAGGTTTGAACTTGTCCTTTATAGAATATAGATTCCATATAAGAGGGTTATGATAGGAACCAATTCTCGAGTAGACATGAAACATATTTGATATTCAATCCAATATAAAGATAAAAGGCATTTATCCAACTTGACATTTATGAGAGTGTCTCAAAATATCCTGTTAGACCAAGCAATCTCCTCTTAAGTCAGTTTCCATTAGATTATAGTCTAAAATGAAGTTGAACAAGTTATATATGTTCATTATAGTCCATATTACCCCCTTTTTCTAGTGGAGAGAGAGAGGAGAATTGAAATCCCCAAAACCATCCATTTCACCTTCTTACATTCTTTCCTCAAAGAAATGATTTCATTCTAATGTCTTTTCAACTATAACTGTAATTTGGAGAATAAATATTAGAGTGAATCCATAGAGATTTATCATTTATGTTGGTAAATAAAATATTCATATGGTGATGATTTTTGACAAGAACACCAGATTTAACAACTTGCTAGTCCTAAAATGTTACTAATATGTCCAAATCTCTAGAGGAACTAACAATGGATAAATAATATTTTTCCATGATTTATCTTTCAAATAAATCAACGAATCTTCCTGACATATGAAATTCCTAAAGAAACATAATACTTAGTTTCTTTTTCTTTTCTGATACTTTTGATGAGTCTATACTTATTAATATTATTCATTCCTATATTATTACATGACAAGAGGTTTAGTTTTTGTTGATTTAAGAATTTTTAAGGCGGTTTGCTCCAAGGTTATGTGGAACCTATTTATTATTTTTCTTTTATCCTCTCTATTCTTGATATCATGTTGGTTATGTATTCCTTTCTCGTTTCCTTTCCTTAGGTTATATGATTTCTTAGTTTATCTTGTTATTCTCAAATAAGGTTGATCTCTAGGATAATAACTTATATTATTAGGATACCTCCATGAAAATGGGGCTATTTCCTCAAATTCTACCCGAGAGATATCACACTCTCCTTGTTTCAAAGATGTCTCTAGGAAGAAAGGGCTTATATTTTCTTTCCCAACTATGAAAATATTACTACAACTAGGAGAAGAGGGTGAGATAGAATAATTACATTTACATTTTAGAGACTTATCCTCATTCATTATTACTTAACCCTCTTGAGTATACTCATCTATGTCCTTTGGTTTGTTTTAACTTTCATTTAAGGATATGAATTCTTGATTGAAGACTCCTTTATCCCCAAAAACTTTGCCTTTTTCTCCTTTAATATTGGTACACAATATTTATGTTCCTTCTTCAAGGTTTCTTGAGATTTATCACCGACCTCCCTTTCTGCTTTGATTTCATGCTTTGTGTTTTTCTTACTTTATTTTTCATCATCACCAATCTTAGTCATTGATCTATTTTCTTATGCACCTTGAGGGCCCTTGATCCCCTCTTCCTTTCTTCCATATGTGGTTGATGTTTCCACCTTTCCATTTTCACTATCTTGAGGTTCTCTTATATTATCCTTAACTCATCTCTTCTTATTGGAACTTGTAGATTTATTATTTTCTACTTCTTTAGGACCAGATAATGCCTAAGCTTGTGATATATCCTTTTTCTTCTATATTTAGAGATCCACCTTCTTTTTAACAAGCATTTCCTTATAGGATGCCCAAGTGTGATACATTTCCCACATCCGAGAAATATTTCTTCATACTCAATTTTTTTGTGACCATTCCACATAATTAGAAGATAACTTGATTGATGTAGGTAAATCATTATCCGTAGAAATAATTTATAAAAAAACTAGCAAACACTAGTCTCTTTTTGGTTCTTATCACTGAATCAAATTCTATTAGATGACAAAATGATCTAGATATACCCATTAAAATCTCATCTTCCCAATACTATAGAACAATCCTCAGCACTATGACACATATTGAGATCAATTTTATGTTTTCCATGTCAAGATCAAAACCCGGTCACCATTTCCTAAAAAAGAACCTATAATTTTCTAAGAATCAAGGACCTCCCAAAATGATATGGACATAGTATTCACGATAAGAGAAATAGATAAGAAAGAATACCTTTACTAGAGATAAAATCTTTATCTTCCCTTTTAACTCCCACATTTTTATAGTCCATCATCTAAACACATCAATATTTGGTCTAGAGCCTAGAAATTTACTTATAAGAATATCTCCCATCTTTTGATTAGATCGATCCACTATTCTATATAGAATTTTTACATGAAATTCATCATCTTTTTCACAAGATGAATCTTGATGATGTCTATATCTTTCACTTTCCTCTTTCCTAACACCCCATCTACCTAGGATCTTCCATTAGCCTCTTTAGATATATTATCTTTAGTGCTTGATTCCCCAAAATTTGGAGGGGCCTATTTGGCATCCTTGTTAGGAACCTTTTCCTAACCTTTCAAAATTCTCTCTTCACCTCTAATAATAATTGAACCCTTAAATGATTCCTATTCTTGCTCTTGCTTTCACTATGATCTTGTTCTTGTTCCTCACCCATTTCTTAACCCTTAATCTATGTGGTGGGACATGTAAATGAACATAATTAAATGGTCATATCCTTATTCATTTAGGGGAGATACCTAAATTTAGACTTGTTGGAATTTAGCAATTCATCCTTCACATTTATCTCAGCCCATGATTCATTGTGCACTAAATTGGCTAATTCATACACATACATTTCTCAAATAGCACTATCAAACACTAAGTTACACTTTTTATATGTCATTGACCAATTAAAATCCCATTCTTAGAATATACATCACTTTTTGAGACACCTGGACACCATCTCCAAAGGACAATTTACATTTTTCATTATGCTCAGATTAATTTAGACATAAGAATAATAATCATTTGGATGACTTTCTCTTGATCCAATAAGTTACAAAATCATCATGTTGGTAAATGATTTTACTGGGGGGAAATGATGGTTTAAGAAAAATATGAATGATGATAGGAAATTAAGAGTAGCGGAACAACTTCCTACGCTAATATTTTAGGAGAGATATTATGCAAAACTTTCAACATAGTAAAACAGCTTACAAAAATATCAAAGCAACATATTCATAACAAAACACAAACACTAGATTTACGTGGGGAAAATCCTTTCGGATAAAAAAACCCCACACTCCAAAAGCCCACTCAATGTATTTCAAATCTAATAACAAGATTGCATACACTTGCAGAGCAAGTTTCGACAGAGTAGCACTGAAACAATTCTAGGAGGATTAAAAATCACTACTCCAATTGCTTCTCCAAGCCTTCAATTTATAGACGTCGGGTTATACAAGAAACCATCTATGGTTTACAAAACCATGTGCCAAACCTCTCATGAGGTGGATAGCATTAAAGAGAAATATTTTGGTCTAAAATTAGACTCCCACGTCCATAACATTCTCCCTATTTTTGACCCTTACATATGTCATAAAATGGCATCATAATATCTCTAAAAATAGTCCTTCCATGATATTCTATCATATGGGAATCTTTTGACAACTCCTATTTCTATTTTTAGAGCATAGACAATGTGAAACGGTTGTAGGAAAATCTTAAATGAATAAACCAAACAAGGTTGAGACACCTTATTTCCAACAATCTCCCACTTGTCGAATACCTTGCAAGGGCCAAGGGAAAGATACCACCATGGATAAAATTCTAGGGGCCGAGAGGCCCATAGATTCAGAACACCACCTAAATTTTGCTGTGCTCACAGGCTTAGTTAATACATCTGCAACATTCACAACTGTCTCTACCTTTTCCAGCTTCACCCTTCCATCCTTGACCATATCTCTCACGAAGTGATACTGAACATCAATGTGTTTGGTCATGGCATGAAAAGTCGGGTTCTTTGCAAGGAAAATTGCGCTATGACTGTCACAAATATATCATGAATCGCACCTTGTTTTAATCCAATATCTAAACACAAACACTTCAGCCAAATGGATTTTTTATAGGCATGAGTAGCTGCCATGTACTCTGCCTCAAAGGTGACAAAGCGATCATAGCTTTTAAAGCTTGCTCATCAAACTAATTGCACCACCATTAAGAGTAAACACATATGCATTGGTGGATCTTACATTATCGGCATCACCGACCTAATCTGAATCCACAAAACCATGACTACGTAGGGAATGTTGATCTCCTCTTCCATGAAAACATATAGAGTACTCTTATGTACCCCGTAAATATATGAAGATCCTCTTAACTGCATCCCAATGCAATCTTCCAGGATTAGACATAAAACGAGAAAGAACTCCCACTACTTGGGAAATGTCTGGTCTTGTCATAGACCATAGCATACAATAAGCTTCCAACTGCACTCTGGTAAGGCACTCTACTCATTTCTTCCATCTTCGATGGGGATGAAGGACATTGTGAAATAGAGAGCTTTGTTCCCAAAGTAACAGGAACACAAAGTGGTTTACAATCCTGCATGTTGAACCTTTACAAAATAGAACAAACATACTTACTCTGGCCAAGCCATAGCTTTACTGTTCTCACAATCTCTTCTAATCTCCATCCCAAGTATGTGTTTTGCTGCAACAAGATCTTTCATTTCAAATTTCGCAGAGAGCTGAGATTTCAATTCTACAATCAAACCTTTACCTTTCCCAATAAACAACATGTCATCAACATATAAAGTAATTACCAGGAAACAATCACCATCATATTTAAAATATAAATAGTGATCAGATTTAGACCGCACAAACCCCAAACTCAACACATATGAATCAAACTTCTGGTACCACATCCTAGGACTTTGTTCAAGGCCATACAGGGATTTCTTTAACTTACAAACCATATTGCTTTTACCTTTCACCTTGTAGTGCTCTGGCTGTGTCATATAGATTTCTTCCTCCAAGTCACCATGAAGGAAAGTAGTTTTCACATCCATTTGTTCAACCTCTAGGTCATATGTTGCTGCAATAGATAATAAAAACCGAATGGATGTCATTTTAGCAACAAGAGAGAATATCTCACCATAATCAATACCCTCAACTTGAGAGTAACCCTTCACAACCAACCATGCTTTATACTTTTCAACATTTCCATCTGAACCAATCTTTTTCTTAAACACCCATTTACATCCAACAGGTTTCCAACCTTCAGAAATGGTACAAGGTCCCATGTATCATTCTTTTTAAGGGCTGCCATCTCTTCATCCATGGATATTTTCTAGGACTTTACATCATTCATACCCAAAGCCTCTTGTACAGATATAGGTTCATCAATGTTACTACTCAAAGCAAATATACACTTCCAATCATCAGGAGAATACCCATACCTTTTAGGTGGTTACCTTTACCTTGTAGACTTTCGAACAAGATGAGGTGGAGATTCTTCCACTTCTTCCTCTTCTTCTTCCTCTTCTGAAGATTCAGAGCTTGGTGAGCTCTCCTCAACTTCTTGTCTATTTTGGGGTCTCGATTCAACTTTCTCAGGTGTAGAAGGAAGTTGAATCACACCCTTTTTTTGTTCATTTTCTTTATGTTGTTCTGGCTGAAAATTAACAGGGAAAGATTTAATCTCTCTAAAAATAACACTTCTAGAGTATATTACCTTTTGTGCAACAGGATCCCAAAGCTTGTATCCTTTCACACTATAGCCATATCCGATGAAGATACATTTGACAGCCTTAGAATCCAACTTTGTTCTCTTCTCCTTAGGCACATGTGCATATGCCTCACAACAAAAAACTCTTAGATGTATAATTGAAGGCTTTTTCCCCGACCACGCCTCCATTGGCATTTTATCAACAAGTGCTTTGATGTAGGAGATATATTTATCATATAGCAAGCAATGGTAACAACTTCAGCCCAAAACCTCTTTTCTAGACCAGCTCCATAAGCATGTTCCTAACCTTCTCCATCAACGTTCTATTAATTCTTTCTGTAACTCCATTCTCGCTCCGGAGAATACGAAGTTGTCTTTTGTCTTTTAATCCCGCAACTGTATAAAATTTGTCAAAGTCTGCGAAAAAAGTACTCACCACAATTATCATATCTCAAACACTTAATTTTCTTCCCGGTTTGAGTTTTAACCATAGCCTTAAATTTCTTGAAACGACTAAAAACTTCAGATTTACTCTTTAAAAAATATACCCATGTTCTCCTACTAAAATCATCAATGAAAGTAACATAATAAACTGATTTAGCAATAGAAGCAACCTTAACAGGACCAAATACATCCAAATGGATTAAATCCAAGATACATGAAGACTTATGAGTAGATGAGTAAAACTGAACGCGGTTCTGTTTGCCATAAATACAATGTTCACGAAATCAAACTCCAGTTGTTATCATTCAACCCCTCAACGAGGTTCTTATTTTGAGGGCTTTTAAACCCTTCTCTCCAATTTGGCCAAGCCTTTGGTGCCATAACATGGTCTTCTCTCAGTAGGTAATTTTGATTCGGTAGACAAAGCACCCTCGGTACACTAGAAGCCACGACCATTTGCGAGAGGAGGAAACCCTCTCCTTTTTCAGTGAAATAGTTATTGGCTTAGTTTTATCTCGAAGTGCTATTGCACTCAACCGTGCATGCATCAAGTTGGTACAATGTACCCAATCTACTTCCTCTTGCTATCACCATAACACCTCTCACAATTTTCACACCTGCTTCAGAAAACTGTACATGCACACCCGCATCTATTAGCTTGCTAATAGATAATAAATTTCTTGCTAGTCTGGGATATGCGAAGACACCATCAAATCTTTTAATTCTAGCATCAAAAATTTCACCCGAATACTACCATGACCAACAATTTCAAGGAAAGAATTATCACCCATATACACCTTACCACCGTCATAGTTTTCATACTTACTAAACCAATTATTGTTAGGAGTCATGTGGAAAGATGCACCCGAGTCTATCAACCATGCATTATCACTGCACGAGTGGCCAAAGCTACAATAAAGGCATCTTCATCTTATTTTTCGGACTCGAATCGAGAATCATGCTTCTTCTTTTTATTTTTCTTTTCTTCTTTGCATTCCCTTGAAGTGTCCAGATTTGCCACGGTTCCAAAGATATCGCTTTGGAATTACCAGGGGATTTTGATCTCCCTTATTCTTGGAATGACCATGCTTCTTCTCATCTTTACCTCGTTCTTTTGTTCTTCCTCGAACACTCAAAGCCTCTTTGGCATTTAGAGAGACCTTCCTTCTCATCTCTTTGGAGAGTAGAGAAGCATAACATACTCCATCTTCGAGTGACTCAAGTGCTCCCGATGGCCATGACTAGGTTGTCCCATGAGTCGGCACAAATGAAACCAACAACATTTGGCACCTTTCTTCTTCGTCCATTTTAACCCCAACCGAGCTCAACCGAGTCACCAACATATTGAATGTTTCTGGATGCTCGATATTTGTCCACCTTCTTCCATTCTCAAGGAAAACAACTTCTTCCTCAAGAAAATCTTATTTACAAGAGACTTAGCTTGGTATATCTCACCCACTTTTTCCAAAGCTTCTCCAAGTGGATTCTTCACGGACATTTTTCAGATCGAATCTGTAAGACATAGTCTAATAAGACCTTTAGATTTTCTATCCATTACATCATATTGTGCAACCAAAACTGGATCTTTAGGCCTATGGACCTTCTCATCCACCACATCCCACAGATCTCGATCAACCAACAGATATTCCATCTTCAACTTCCATATTTCAAAGTTTGTGCCATAAAACTTCTCTGCGTCAAATTCTCCCAGATGTGCTCGCCATTTGAAAAAATATCTCCAACCGAGATAACAAAGTATTCTCTCGCACAAGCTCCCACTCAAACCCGGATTAGCACAAAAATCCAACAACCCACAATCAAACCAAAGGTGATCGGCTCGATACCACTTGATAGGAAATTAAGAGTAGTGGAACAACTTCCTACGCTAATCTTTGAGGAGAGATATTATGCAAAACTTTCAACATAGTAAAACAGTTACAAAAATATTAGCAACATATTCATAACAAAACACAAACACTAGATATACGTGGGGAAAATCCTTTCGGATAAAAAACCCCACACTCCAAAAGCCCACTCAATGTATTTCAAATCTAATAACAAGATTACATACACTTGCAAAGCAAGTTTCTTACAGGAGTATCACCAGAAACAATTCTAGGAGGATTAAAACTCACTACTCCAATTGCTTCTCCAAGCCTTCAATTTATAGACCTCTGGTTATACAAGAAACCATCTATGGTTTACAAAACCATGTGCCAAACCTCTCATGAGGTGGATAGCATTAAAGAGCAAGATTTCGGTCTAAAATTAGGCTCCCACGTCCACAATATTCTCCCCTATTTTTGACCCTTATAGATGTCATAATATCTCTAAAAATAGTCCTTCCATGATATACTATCATATGGGAATCTTTTGACAACTCCTATTTCTATTTTTAGAGCATAGACAATGTGAAACGGTTGTAGGAAAATCTTAAATGAATAAACCAAACAAGGTTGAGACACCTTATTTCCAACAAATGAGACATAGTCTCTCCTTTATTATAATTGAGAGGCACCATTTATAACTAATGCTAAAATCCAACAGAAAAAATACATACACTACTTAATCCTAGGGTTGAGATTTCATCTCAAGGTTGGTAGTTCAATGAATAAATAAAGAGTGAGGGAAATAAAGAAGAATAAATGGAAAATAGAAATGATGAATGGAAAGAAACATAAAAGAGATATGCACATGTTTTCTAATAGGTAAACATAAATCCTTATTTTAATCACACAAGATAAATTTAACCATATTATTACAGGTATTATTACCAACGAATATATTATTAGATGTATGTAAGAACAGTTAACAATATTATCAACAAAAAATCTGAATCAAATTCATCTCTGTATTCTCTTTCTTGTTAAAATGTGTAGAATACAAAGTTTTTACCACCTTCAATACATCTGGATTTCTAATTTTTCCAAAATATCATTTTTCAGTTTACCATTTTAATATTTATAAAGAAAAACCACCCTATTTTTCCCGGCTACATGAATGGGAGAAAATTCATCACTTCTAAAAATAATATCACGAGTCACTTGTTTGACTTATTCAAAACTGTAAATCTACATATCTAATTCACAGCTTCGAGAGATGCGAATTTACAAAGTGGATTTACTGTCGTGAGAACTGCGAGCTTGCAAAATAGATTTCATTTCAAAAACTTCCTTAATTTACAAAGACAAAAGCATAGGAAATATATTTCCCAAGATGATCACAAATCAATTTCCTCAGGACGTTGCCTACGTTTTCCTTGGAAACCTGAAGGCATCAACTTTCTCAAATACCTCCTCATCTGGGATGCCTTTGTACATGTCAAGTGGATATGGCAATCTTATTTAGTGATGATCATTTGCTTTAGTAGTTTACGAAAGGATTTCATCTAGATTTTGGTACTGTGTGTATCTCTTGATGGAGTTGTTGTTGGATGGATTTTCTAGAGTTGACTCTTTAAGGACCATTTCCTTGAATTGACCTGCAATTTCCTCAGCAGTACGTGGATTTCAATGGTCATCATTGAATATGCAAATTTTTTTAATTTCCTCTTCAATATCAAATAGGCCGTCAACCTCCTCATTCTCGTATTATTTTAGTTTTTTAGAGCATTCTCTGAGGATTTGAATGTTGAACCTTACCTCTCCCGGGATCTCAGTTTGATCTCCTCTCTACTCATCACTGATAAAACCTTCTCATATTAATATATCTTTGTCAACTGTTGAGAAGGCGTTACGTTTGGGACAGTACTGAACAAGTCGGTTCATCTCAGAATCGTACCTATCGAGGGTATTTATTGAAATATCCTTTTCTGAAGCGATTTGAGAGTGGAATTTTAGTACCTTCGTGAGTACTTGTTGAGATTGGGTGATCATATTATCACTCAATTCCTTAGTGGCTCTTCCCATGCATCCTATTTCCTTAGACTCATTTAACAAAATGGATTCAGTTATTTGGAGACGAGGCTTTGCAGAGATAGAGGATTAGAGAGGTTTGACCATTTTCTGGATGATAGTTATGAGTTGGTCAACGCTCTTCTTGAGATGTTTGTTGGTAGCATGATCCTTATCCATTTTCAAAATATTAGGCCTGTTGAGGTTTAGAACTCCTTGGTAACCTTCCTTGTGATCTTACGTAAACTAACCTTGGAGACCTAGTAGTCTTATGTAGATATTTCCTACTCACTCTTATCCTATGGTGGCATGGTGATTTCAATAAACCGCTTACCCTTCTCATCAATGATGAATTTTCAAACCAGTTTGGTTTTTTCACTTCCTCTAAAGGGGTTGGATTTAGGTCCAAGTTGTTAAAATCAATTGTTTCTAGTTGCACCACCACCCTTATCTTCCTTTCTATTAATTTCTTTAACCATTAAAGGAGTGTAGGGATTCCCTAAGTGAGCATGAGTTTCCATTGTTGATGAACCCCATGAGGTGAGATGGGTATGCGATGACAATGGAAGAGACACCGATTGAGTCTACAATGGGTAGGTGCATGCTCACGAAGGGGAGTGGTGAGTGAGGAGTGAGAAGAGGGGAGTTCACTAATTTTTTTAATACAAATGATGCTATAGGAGAAAACCGAGGGAGAGTGGGAGAAACCATTGTTACGGTGGAGAAAATGGAGGAGGAACAACAATTACTACAGGTGGAGAAGATGGAGGAGGAGGAACATTAAACAACCTCAAAGGAGAGAAAGGAGGAGGAGAAGTGGCTAAGAAAGTCAACCTTGGAGAGGAAAGTGGAAGAGTGAGAATTCGAGGATGAGGAGGAACATGTTTGGGTGAAAGTGGAGGTGGAAAACTTTGAGAAGTAGGTATAGACACAATGGATGTATCACTAACAAAAATGGTTGTGATATTTTTGGAATGAGTGATGAAGTTGGGGAATCCAAAACTATTGTTCTTGTTGACCCCTTTGCATGCTCATAATTTTCTTTCCCACCACTTTGTGCTCCTTTATACACAAACTTGATCTTTGGAACCATGGTTGGTCCTTAGGAGACTTTACTCTTTTCCACATTTGGTCCTCCTTTGGCTAGTTTGTAGGATTCAATCTGCTACCCTTTTTAGGGTGGTAAAATTTAGTTGTTAAATGTTGTCACCCTTTGAGTAAAGCCATTGTACTATCCTTGACATCGCTACCTTCATCCACTCCTTAAGAGAATTAGAATCAACTTTATACCAATCAATTCTCGGTAGAGGTCTGAACTTGATCTGTTAACACTCATATGATAGGTCAAAGTATTTAATTTGGTATAGTGACATTTGAGACCAATCTCTTTTCCTGAATTCTTATTCATCATTACAATCGACACAAAAATCTTTATAGTAGGGGGTGTCAACAAGAGCGGAGACTCGATGCATGATTAAAAGTTCCATGGATTCCGAAAGATGGCCTAGTTGGGAAAGACCACATGGTAACACGGGTAATTTCTACATCCATGTCCTTTTCCTTGATGAATGACAGTGTGTGTATCTTTCATAGTGATCAAGAAGTGTACCCTTGCTCTTTGTTTCCATGAAATATATTTGTGTACTTCTACCGGTTTTCGCACAAGTTTTAGAGCGACATCTTGTCACTTATAAACCTAAGAAGCATATATAGGGCTCGTATGAACCCATCCACTCTTATTTATGAAAATGTAGAAAATTGTATAAATAGTCCACCCCATCGGGCTATGTTTTTATATGCTTCGATCAAAAGGAGATAAGAGGCTAACATTGGATCAAACATGCAAATGATGTGATAAAATAAAGTTTCATGCACTCGGCGAAAATGTTGAGCACTAGCTTCTAGAGTCAACTATGGGTAGAATTCATATACCTTCGTGGAGCTTAGATAACCGACTCTATTCAACCCTACGTAGGTTCGGACTTGGATGTAGTGTACACGAGGTAGCGGTCATGTAAAATTTATTTGTTTTTGCACTTCGATCAACTCAACCTAATTGATATGCTATTTATTCTTCAAAATGTTATGGATATATTAGAACATCCATTCATGAAAGTCCCTCATAGTAGGATTTACCATTATCCTATTAAGTAGAGTGATGCGGTCATTGATCTCCTACTTGAAATTGAAGCGAGGAAAGTATTTTGGTATTCTTGAGGCGGAACCTTTGGTCTTTTCCAACTAATATTTGTTTACCATCTTGGTACATGAAGTGAAATTATCATTCCATAATAAATGCAAATATTTAGGGGTGATAGCGACATAGACCTTAAAGTCAAGAATATTCAACATCTCCTCTATATAGTCTAGCTCTATTCTCAAAAGGTATTCCTCATCAACATTATTCATCGACCTAGTATATTTGTCATAATGCTTCATAATTTGATTACAAAATCTAGGCATTGGGAAAATATCAAGAAAGTTTTTGTAAGAGTGATGCCACTGTCATAAATTTCTTACACCCAATAAGACATATAGTCTATTGTTATGTGAGCCCATAAATCTTGCAAGTTGATGTGCCTAAGATTGGTATTTGTGATTTTGTCCACATTGGACTCTAAGTTAGATAGGGAGTGACCCCATAAAACTGATACTTAATGTCATTTTAACCTCTTCACCCTCATACATACGAAGAAATCAATAAAACATAGTTAAAATGGATTTAGGAAGAATTTAGGCTTCGGGAGTGTAAAAAGACTTGGAACTTCAATCATCCTTGAAGCAGACTTTTGGAAATGTTCAATTGGTCAAAAATTATGATTTCGTTTGAATTGAGATTTTGAAGTGCAAAATATGAAAAAAATTATGATTGACCTCCAATTGGGATTTTGGAGATGAAAATCACGAGTCACTTTAGTTAGACTTTTGGAAATGTGATATTGGCCAAAAAAATTATTGAGCACAAAACCTGCTTAATCATGAGTTGGACTTTAGGAAATGTAGTACAAACTCAAAACCTCACCTTGAACTAGTCGATTTTGAAATTACTTTTGAAGATGAAAACCCCGATTGGAAACCAGTTGGAAATTCCCCATCTTTATGCAATTAAATCAAGAATTTGGAAACCCCACCTCAAAATTATAAAGTTGAAATGCCAACTCCATTTGGTCCTTTCCTATTGAAAAATAATAATGAATTCCTACTACTTGCGACAAAAATCTTGCAAAATATAAGTAGAGAGAGAGAGAGAGAGAGAGAGAGAGAGAGAGAGAGAGAGAGAGAGAGAGAGAGAGAGAGAGAGAGAGAGAGAGAGAGAGAGAGAGAGAGAGAGAGAGAGAGAGAGAGAGAGAGAGAGAGAGAGAGAGAGAGAGAGAGAGAGAGAGAGAGAGAGAGAGAGAGAGAGAGAGAGAGAGAGAGAGAGAGAGAGAGAGAGAGAGAGAGAGAGAGAGAGAGAGAGAGAGAGAGAGAGAGAGAGAGAGAGAGAGAGAGAGAGAGAGAGAGAGAGAGAGAGAGAGAGAGAGAGAGAGAGAGAGAGAGAGAGAGAGAGAGAGAGAGAGAGAGAGAGAGAGAGAGAGAGAGAGAGAGAGAGAGAGAGAGAGAGAGAGAGAGAGAGAGAGAGAGAGAGAGAGAACAAATTCCAAAAATCACTTTTTTAAATGAGTGGAAAAATAATAATGAATTCCTACCAAATTGCGACAAAAATCTTGCAAAATATAATTATATGCTCAAAATCTTGTCACAGGGTTTGAGAGAGTAGGAGAGCAAGGAGAAAATACAAATTCCAAAAATTACAAATGTTGGCATGCATGAAAATTCTAATCGACTCGGGCATTAATATCAAGTGAATCAAGGAAGTCAAACCTTTTAAAAAAATTGACTCAAAGGAGTTTGGATTTTCCTTGTCGGACAAGGTGAAAATTACGATCCAAAGGGAGTTAGGATTTTTCCTTGTCGACAAGGTGAAAATTTTTATCCAAAGGGATTTAGGATTTTCACCTTGTTGGACAAGGTGAAAATCCCAAGGGAATCATGATTTTCACCTTGTCGGACAAGGTGAAAATTCTAATCCAAAGGAAGTTAGGCTATTCACCTTGTCGAACAAGGTGAAAAATCTAATCCAAAGGGAGTCGATATTTTCATCTTGTCAAACAAGGTGAAAAGTACGATCCAAATGGGAACTTGATTTTTTTAGGTGCAGAGCTAGGTTTTTAAAATCACTTAGGAATTTTTGGAAAAATGCTCTAATCTTAAAATGACTTTGTGATTCTTTTTGCATGGTTAGCCCCATATTTTTAGTGTAATTCGAATTAGGATAACAACTATCTCTAATTGGGGATAGACTTCGATTATCAACATGATTAACAAAGTACGAGAGGAACCTAGAAATTTTCTTTTGTCTTATCCATTGGGCATGAAGTCAATATCCCAAAATGAAGGTAATAGAAAGAATGTGAGAAAGGACAAAAAAAAAAAAGAAAATACACAATAGGAAAAGGGAAACACAAATGCTATCTTATGAACCCATCAAGTTAACCCATTTCTGATTGTAACATTTTAAATATTTCCCATTTTTGGGGCAATGACAAATGTGTGCCATCTTGGTATTCCACGTAGAAATTGTTGTCCCCACATACTAGTCAAATCTTGAAAGAGCCCTTCCATAGTGAATCAAAATTTTCATGCATTCTTCCAGGCTCTCACCTCTTATCCTATAATAGAAAAATATCACCAACCTAGAAATACATTGGTCTAGCCTTCTTGTAAAAAACTATTTGACCTTTGATTGAAGTTTGGAAATTCTTTTAACCACTTTAATTCTCATTTCCTTTATCTCACCGAGGAAAATTATTCTCTTTTCTAGTGGATACTTGAATGTATCATCTTAATAACCCGAGCCAATTTTAAGGTTGGTAATTCCAGAGATATAGGATTCTTGGCATTGGTACTATACAATAATTGAAAAGGGAACATACCAATGACCCTTTTGGGGTGATGGAATACACCAATAATGCATCATACAACCTTTTATGCCAAGTACGTTGATTTTCATCCACTAACTTACGGATAATAGTGACAATATTCTTATTACTAAATTCCGCTTGAACATGACCCCGAGTATAATAATTAGATGCATGTCCTAGTGATATTCCATGCCCATAAAAACTTAGTCAACTCAATTGAGAATAAATTCTCAGCATTATCAACTACCACCTTGTGTGGTATGTTGAACTTGATTACTATGTTTTCCTTTATGAAGTTACAAACCACCTCTCGACATGCCCTTATTAATAGGTATGACCTCCACCCATTTGGTGAAGTAGTCCATGGAATTCAACACATATGAATGACTTACACTAGATAAGGGGTTGATAACACCACTAAAATCAATTCCTCATTTCCTAACATTTTTATAAATGATTACATGTCTTAAAGGTTGAGAATCCAATTTCGGTATCCTATAAACCGTTGATATGGTTCACATTTAGATGCATATTTATACGAGTCTTGAAAAAGTGTGGGCTAATAGTACCATGCTCATAATATTTGATGTGTTACAACTAACCTTGAAAATTTTCATATGTAAAGTTGATCATGAAATTATTGGAGCAATCATTTTTGCGAATATTTTTCCACGCGACAGAGAAAAACTCCATTGATGCCTCTTTTAAAAATTGTGTTGTCCTAAATTCACATGGAATTTCACATTATTTATTTCCTTTGCTCCTAAATGAGAAAGGGAATCTCCATAGGTGATTAAATGAGTGATATATGTGTACCATTCCTCTGTGCTTTACTTAGTAATAACACCATGGGTAATTATTCATCGCATCCGCCCTTCATGTTTTTCCTCGATGCTATTTTCCACCATTAGTTAACACAAACCCATTTCTAAAACCAAATTAGTAGGTTTGGTCTCGAAATCATATTTACGAACCTTTCAATCTAATCGCCCTCTACGATCCTACTTCTGTTGTGTGAGTATGGATTTCACCGATGCATCTAAAACCATCACCAATGTGTTAAGGATGTAATAGCTAAATTATTTTACTACTTTCACCACTTTCACCACATCGTAAACATGTTTTTCAATTGGGGATTATTTCAATTTATGATCTTTCAACTCATGAAAATGATTGGTGGCTCAATTTCTTCTTTGTTTTTCTAGACCAATAATGGATAGGGTATGTATTGATGGATAGTTGTAGATGAAGAAATCCTTCGAGAAATATGAGAAAATAAGGATAGGATATTGGGTGATAGTAAATTTAATATTCTCAAAAGCTTTCTTTCCTTCACTCTAGGGAAAAGTTAACTTTCCTTTCATCACGGCTGTAATATATCTAGTGATTTGGATGAAATTTGGCATAAATATCTTCAAGAAGTTCACTTTACTAAAGAACGAGTGAAATCTTGTCTTGCTTATAAGGAGAGAGAGATTTTGAATAACATTAACATGATCTAGATTAATCGTATTCCCTTCCTTTAAAATAATATGAATGAGAAGTGTACCTTTTACTACTCAAAAATACAGTTTTCATAGGACTTAAGGAAATCCCACCAGTGTGACACTTATCAAGAAATTTCACCATCTAATCATAATGATATTCCCATTTCTTTGAGAACACTATTAAATCATTAAGATATGAAATAATTATTTTATTCTTTAAATTGTGAAAAGAAATATCCATGGACCATTGAAATGTTTCTACTACATTGATTATACCGAAGGCATCCTCTTGTATGTGAAAGTATCCCATGGAGTGGTAAAAGCGGTTCTATGTTGACCTTTAACAACCACTTTAACCTAATTGTATGTAGAGAATACATCTAACATGGAGAGCATATTTGAACTTGTGACTACCTGGAGTACTTGATTCATTATTGGCAAGGGGTAGTTTTATTTTAGAGATGTTTGATTTAGATTTTGAAAATCCATGCAAATTTGAATCTCTCCATTCTTCTTATGCACCGGACGATATTGGCTATCCATGTAGAGTGTTAAATTGGGAAAATGATTATGGCATCCAACATCTTCTTTACTTTAGATAATATAGTAATAGAAAATTTTGGATTGTAGTTCTTTTGTTTTTACTTATAATGGTGAGTGCTAGGTTTAAGATGAATGTTGTCTGCATATCACCATGCTAAAAAGACTTTAGATCAGCGTAAGACTTGACCAATACATCCACATATTGTTTAATAAGTGCCAAAAACCTTCTTTTTTCCTTAGGCGAGAATAATTTCCCAATGTTCACTATACGATATTTTTCCCTAGTGCTAATATTCACTAAGTCCATCTCGGTGGAGGATTCAAGGTGCTTTTCTTTCACGAAGTGATATTGTTTATCAAATACCTCTTCTAGGGAGACTAACCACTTTGGGATTTTATTACCTTTCAACCGCACCACTTCCTCATTAGCTACATCTCCTAAAGCAAACCTAAGGTAGACTCATGAAAGGATTAATGGTTGCCTTCAAAATACAATTCACTAAAATTATCTGCCTTTTCAAAGAAAGAGATAATTTGTTTGTCATAATTGAAAACTCCGATAATATCTTGAATTATCTAGTACACTAGGATTAAACACAATTTCAATTGTGTATTTTTCAATTAAAATATATGGATGTGAAATGAACAAGGATGTGGATGTTGCTAATGCATTATATTTATCATTCTTTCCCATGAGTACAAAATTTATGAAAAAAACACCAAAAGCTTTAATGCGATCCCACACTTGGTTCATGTAATGCATAAATTGATTATTCTTCACTTAATATACATTCTTGAATTGGTTTACAATTGGTTAAGTGTCACCTTAAGCCCTTATTTTTTAATTCTGTTGCTAGATTTTATGCACGATTAGATGCACAAACCTAGGCAATCATGGGATAAATCCCCTTCATTTAATGGTGAAGCTCTGTGTGATGTATTTATTTATTCTAATTATTTCCTTGGGTATTACTTTAATTATAGGGCTGATTAACAATAGTTGGACAATTCTGCAACAAGTAAGCAGCTGTGTTTGGGAAAGTTGTGTAGAATAGACAATGGAAGAAGATGTGGAATTATAACAGCAGTGAGGAAAAAGACAAGTACTTCGCAATAAGTAGATTGCAGAGCTTATTGCAGCTGTACAAAATAAATACTTTAGAAATGTCACAGTTTAGGAAAATGAAAAAGAAATTAATTCATATTTGGATTTTAAGTAACACAAAGTTTACCATAAAAATCCTCACAAAATGCACAACGAAACTTCTCAGACACAAAGTTCTCTAGAAATTTGCCTTCTTCTTATTCAATCCAGCCAAGTTATACAAATAACATTCAAGAGTCTCAACACAAAGTCTGAGATCTTTAAATTCTTGCATAAAATTACAATAATTGGTTGCCAAAAAGTTCCATCCCTTGGCGTAGGCCTCTCTTTCTATTTATAGCCTCCATAAGGCAGTTACAAGATAGAAAATATCCGTTATATTTCCATAAGTTCCTAACTACTAAACTGCTTTGAGAGTTGAGCATTTTCCTCCTTGAAATCCTCATTGCATGACACACATGAAATTGGAATGTTCTGATGTGCCACATGTTTATAAGTAATTGAATTTTTCAAACAACTTGAAGTAATGGATTTTAACCGGATTACTTAAGTTTTACAATTAAGCTCGATTACTTTATTACATCATTAGGAAAGAAGAATAAGAAGAAGAAATTCCAGTTGAAGAAATTCATTCATGCTTTTCCCCTTTTTGCCAAAGAAGGAATCTGCCCACATGCGTTAGCACTACCGCCAAACTATTCACTTCATGCTAAAAGTATTTTTTTATCCTCTTAGCTAATCCCACCAAAAACTAATTTTCATGATTCCATTGTGTAGAGGAGGTCGAGAGCTTTCTGGAAAGTCCAAGATCTCAAAAAAGCGGACACTAGAGCAAAAGTTATAGCCAATCGGGGTTTTGACCTCCCATTACTTTCCCATAACGTGCTGGAGATGTTTTTTTTTTTTTTTTTCCATTTTTCTCTCATTTAGTCATACCAAAGACAAATTTTCATAACTCAATGGCATAGAGGATGTTGAGAGATTTCCGGAAAGTCCAAGATCTTGAAAAACGGAGCACCGAGCAAAAGTTATGGCCAAAACAAGTTGTCAAATTTCCCTTCTTTGCATGAATGCGACCCCCATTACTTATTACTTATAGAAGTAATGCAATTTCTCTTTGTATTGCGGGATTCTACAATTAGTTACTTTATGAATTAAAGTAACTCCATTTTTCCGCATTACTTTTTTTTTTTTCTTCTTTCAGAATCGTTTTTACTTAGTTACTTTATGAAGTAAAGTAACTCCATTTTTCCGCATTACTCTCTTCTTTTTTCTTCTTTGTGGATTTTTGCAACTGCTTTACTTAGTTACTTTATGAAGTAAAGTAACTTCATTTTTTTGCATTACTTTTTTTTTTTTTTTTCTCTCTTGCGACTTTTGGCAATCACTTTACGTAATTACTTTATGAAGTAAAGTAACTCCATTTTTTCGCATTACTCTCTTCTTTTTTCTTTTTGTGGATTTTTACAACTGCTTTACTTAGTTACTTTATGAAACAAGACATCTTATCTTCTTTGCGGGATTTAGCAATTTGCTTTATTTTTTACTTCAATGAAGTAATGCAACTTCTCTTCTTTGCAGGATTTGGGAACAACTTAACTTCATTATTTTTTAAAAAAGTAAAGCAATCCAAGAACACCGATGAATTAAACTTTTAGTTATGCAGCATTTGGAAATGACTTTACTTGCTTTACCTTTTGAGAAGTAAAGTAGTTTGGTTTTAGCATAGAACTAAGAAGTAGAAATACTTTGGTTTAGCGTAGAACTAAGAAGCAAACGTAATTCGGTTTAACGCAGAACTAAGAAGCAGAAGCAATTTGGTTTCTAGTGCAGAACTAAGAAATATAAGTCAACTTTGCGAGGTTTGATAATTACTTTACTTCAATTCTAATAAGTAAAAGCACTTCTATTTAACGCAAAGAAGGAGAATACTGTGAATCGAGTTTTGAGAGGTGGGCAACTGCAACATGGAAGTAAAGCACTTTGAGAAACTTGATAAACTAAGAGAGAAAGTACTTAGCTTTTTAGGGACTTTTAGGCATTTTAAGCAAATGGGTATTTCTCCAACTACTTCCAAGTAACCTCTTGCAACCTTCCGAAGAAATTCTAGAAACAGATCTGCAAAAAATTTAAAAGGGGTATCCCAAGATTTCTAAGTGAAATATTTGGGGACACCAATTCCTCTTTATTATGATATTTTCATGCCCAAAAGAAAGGCCTGATATTCTTTATATTATTTGTGTTATCAAATTGGAGCTTAAAAGAGTATGCGAATACTTCATTTTCAGAAGAAATTAAAACAAATCCTACTCCCGAGCCAACAAATTTGTATCTTCCTTTGAATTATAGAAGCTATTCCTTGTTAGACATCATTTAAAAGGTTGGGAATCATCTCATCTTATTCTATTGAGAGGAAATCCGTATCAAGGTCCATCTCTTCAAAAAGAAATTCAACCTTGTGATCATCAAATTTCATCATGGTGTATTTTGATTTATCTTTGGGCTACTGATCTCTTCTTGATGCCTTTCACCAAAATATCTATGTATGACCAATATATTTGGATTTCTCCACCACATATGTAAAAATTATGGCTCAATAGCATCATATATGAGGTTGAAATATCAGCTACCAAAATAGCCATCTTTAGTCACTTGTTCAAGAAGGTATTTGATGTTGTGTGTGCATATTTTATTGGCCCCACTAGTGGTACCTATATGGTCTCCATAGAAAAGCACCATCCAAAGGTTCTTATAAGGATGATCCCAGGCGTGGACTACTTTAGTGGACATGAAATTGTTAAAATATCCATAATTAATGATATAGTTTCTAAGCTTGAAACCATTGATGAGAAAGGAAAATTAGAAAGGTTCTATTCTTTCGGATGAGGGTGTGGATGAGGTGATCATATTATTTTGAGAAATGGGAAATTTTGGTCTTGATAGAAGGCCCTTGGTAGGGAGAGGCTTTTCTTTTGACAAATCTAGAAATCTGTTGAACTACTCAAGATTAATTCTTAACTACTCAAATTATAACATTTGAATTTTGGACTTCTTTATATGACCAATAATGGCAAAAGAGGGGATGATCGAAGAATTTGTGTTAGAATTTGGAAGACCGAAGGGTGTTTGATTAAGTATGACACTTGGTCTTAAGAATACCAATGGAATGAGGAGGTATGGAGGTAGTTTTTATTTATTCAAGAATTTTCTCCTTGAATTAAATTAGAAAAGGAGTTCCCTTCTAAAAATGACCGGCACTTGCTTGGGAAATTCTTTAGCATTTGCCTTATCTCTTGACTTATTAGCCTCTTTCTTTTGATTTTGAGATCTAGTGAAAATAATAAAAATGTGGTTGCTTAGATCACTTATCACTTCTTTATACCTACTTTCATCATATTTGTATTCCATGAATACAATGTTGGAGTCACCAACCCGACTTCTCATCATCTTCATCAAAATATCTGGTGTTGTCTTTGTTTCTCCAACTTTGATGTTTTCTTCCTTACCATCTTCCTTGATTTCCACAACTACATTTATATGAGTTGCTTCAATGGACAACCTTGGTGGGGTTGCAAAAACATCATATTTCAATTACCATTGTTACTCATGCCAAAAATTATTCTATGCACATATTTGTATGTATTAACTGGAGTGTTATTTGACACATGCTTTTTTAGATCTAATAAATTATTTGCTAACTTTTAGACCATTCGATCAATCATGCCTTGAGCTGAATTATGCCCTTTATTTCTTGTCATTTCTTTTATATGCTTTCACACCATGAGAAGGTCATCTTATACTTTGGTGGACAAATCCTAGATTGCATTCAAATCAACCACTTGAGATCTTCTAAGGAGGAAACCAACCTCTAGAAGATGAGTGTTAACGAAGAAGTAATTTTAATTCTCCAATGTAGGGGTGGAACTCACCGGAATATTCTACAAAAAGCCTATTGAACTTGGCCATGAAGTCTCTCGGGGTTCATGTCGTTCCTTTTCATTTGCGTTAGGTTAGTAAGGTATGTGCATATTTTGCTAGTTTAAATATTGCTTCAAATTTGATAATCATGGTTTCCCAATTGGTGATAGAAGTGGCCGAGAAAATGGAAGAGCTATTTCTTTGCAACATCCTAAAGTGTTTCCACAAAAATGTGAACATATACATCTCCATGCTCCACTCCCAACACCCTATATGCGATAAAGAATGCAACGATATGTTCATATAGGTGTTGTTTTCCATCTCCTCTAAACTTCATAATTTTTTCCCTTGATCTTCTAGGAAGTTCATAAAGAGGCACCTTCAACGATAAAACCGCTGGACCTAAAGTATAGGTAAAGCTAGCACCACCATTATGGGAAATATGGAAATTAGGGGAACCTTGAGTACTGCTTAAGACAAGCTCCTCACACAAGCTTACTTCTCCTTCAATTTGGGTTAATTGTTGAATAAGTGGAGTACTTGGTAGATTAAATTCATGTTTTTATTGAGTGGAAGAGTATAATGATGAGTTTCTTGGAGTTAAAAGATTGGATCAATACCCCGCACTATTTTTTTACCTCACATCCATCTTGAAGATTTACCATAAATTAATATCCTTTTAGCATGGTTTCAATTATTTTTTTACTTTGAATAAATCTTGCATGGAAGTCTACAAAGTCACTTTGTCTGTAAGGTTGTTTCAATGATGTAATATTGAATTTCACTTTTATGTTCGACCAAACACAACTCCTCAAGTTAGTAAACATATCTTCTTTTGTATCCCGCAACTAAAAGAGGTTTGGTTACTTGAATGGGCATTAGTCCTAAGGGAAATGTATTTCCAAAGGTGATAGTCATCGGAGAGAATATTTGGATAAGATATGCACCTAAGAAACCTTTGATTTTAAAAATGGGGAATGTATATGCATACAATGTTCCCTAATAGAGTCACAAAAAATTGTTAGTGAATGATTTTGTAGGGGGATAAATGATGGTTCATGAAATAATATGAATGAGATAGAGTCTCTCCTCTATTATAATGGGGAGGCACCCTTTATAGTTAATGCTAAAATGTAAAAGGAACAAATACATAAAATATTTAATCCGAGGTTGAGATTTCATCTCAAGGTTGGTAGTTCAATTGTAGAGTAAAAAGTTGATGAATGGAAAGAAACATAAAAGAGATATGCTTGTTGTTTCAAATAGGCAAATATAGATCCTTATTTTAATGATACGAGCTAAACTTGACCATGTGACGATTAAAAAATAAGCTGAACAATATAATATATTATTACATGTATGTAAGAACATAAAACAATATTGTAAGAAAGAAAACACAACACACAAAGTCTAAATCGCTTCCTATATTTATTCTCTTTCTTGTTAAAAAGTGTAGATTACAATGTTTTTTCCACCTTCAAGTATATCCAAACTTATACTTTTACCAAAGTTTGCCCTTTTAATATTTATAGAGGAAACCCCCACTATTTCCTAGCTACATGCATGGGAGAAAAAGTTATCACTTCTAATAATAGTATCATGAGCAACTTGTTTGACTTATTCAAAACTACAAATTTGTGTATCGATTCATAGCTTCGAGAGTGGGAATTTTCAAAATGGATTTACAGTTTGAAAACTATGAACTTACAAAATAGTATTTCAAAAACTTCACAAATTTACAAAGGCAAAAGCATGGGAAATATCTTTCCTTGAGATTATCACGAATTTGTTCCCTCAGACCATCTTGATGCAGATGACCTTTTCTTTAGAAACCCGAAGTTGTTCTTGGGAGGAATCAAATTTCTCAAACACATCCATGATTCGCTCCTCATCTAGACCATATGTTATATGGATTGGATGTGACAATCTCCTTCAGTGCTGATCATTTACTTTGGTAGTTTGGAGAAAAATATCATCTTCTTAGTCAACTTGTCTAGATGAATTTGGAACTTACAGTATGTCTTGATGGAGTTGTAGTTGAAGGGATTCTTTGGAGTTGACTCTTTAAAGACCATTTTCTTAAATGGACCTAAGACCTCCTCAATAGTATGTGGATATTTATGGTCATCATTGAATGTATAAGGGATATTTTTAATTTCCTCTTCTATATCAATCAGGGCATCCAACCCCTCATTCTTATATTCTTTTATCTTTTAGGGAATTATCCGAGGATCCAAATTCTAAACCTTGCCACTCTCGAGAGCTCGGTTTGATCTACTCTCTACTCATCACCGATAACCCCTTATCCTATTAATAACTTTGTGTCAACTCTTGAGAAGGTGTCAAACTTGGGAAAATATTGACCAAATAGGTTCATCTTAGCCTCATACATATCAATGGTCTTTCTTGAAATCTCCACCTCTAAAGTTTTTTCACTGTGGAATTTTAATACCTCTATAAGTACTTGTTGAGATTGGGTGATTAGATTCTCAATCCATTCTTTAGTGGATAGACCCATGCATCCTATTTCCTTAGCCTCATTTAATGATTTTTTTTCAATTATCTAGAGCTAAGGCTTTGCATAAAGTAGAGGAATGGAAAAGTTCGACCATTTTTTGGATGACAACTGTGAGTTAGTCGACCAACTCCCGAGATGCTATTTGGTAGCCCGATCCTTATCCATTTTTTCAAATATTTAGCCTATTAAGGTTTAGACCTCCTCCTTGGAAACCTCCCTTGTGATCTTACCCAGATTAACCATGAGGACCTCGGTAGTGCTATGCAAAGATTTCATGCTCACCATAATCTATGGTGGCATGGTGATTTCAACGAACCTCTCTCCCTTCTCATCAATGATGAATTTTGAAACCAATTTGAGTTTCATTACTTGTCGTGAAGGGGTTGGATTTAGGTCCAATATGCTAAAATCAATCACCTTTGGTTACACCACTGCGATTCCATTCATTGCTTTTAATCTCTCTAACCATTCGGGGACCACATGGATTCCTTGAGTGAGTGCAAGCTGCTGTTATTTCCCAACCCCACGAGGTGAGCTGGGTATGTTGATGACAATGGAAGATAAACCAATTGAGGACATTATAGGTAGGGGCATGGTCATAGAAGGGAGTGATGGATGAGGAGTAAAAATAGGAGATTTTGGTATAATTTTTGTAAATGCAACTGATGTTTTTGGAGGAGAAAATGGAGGGAGAGTGGGAGAAATAATTCTTACAGGTGGAGAAGATGGAGGAGGAGGGACAATAAATGTTCTAGGTGGAGAATATGGATGCGAAGGACATAAAACATCCTCAAAGGAGAAAATGGAGGAGGATAAGTGACTGAGACATTTAATATTAGAGGGGAAGGTGAAGGAGATGAAATATGAGGAGGAGGAGGAACATGCTTGGGTGGAAGTGGAGGTGGAAGACTTTGAGAAGTGGGTACGAAACAATGGAGGTATCACTAGCCAAAAATGGTTACATTTTTGGAATGAGTGATGAAGTTAGATAGTCCAAAACTATTGTCTCTATTGGCCCCTTTATAGGCTCATAATTTTCTTTCCCACTACTCTATGCTCATCTATGCACAAACTTGATCTTTGACATTATGGTTGGTCCTTGGGAGAATTTTCTATTTTCCACATTGGGTCATCCTTTGACTGATTTAGAGGGTTCAACCACTACCCATTTTAGGGTGGTCAACTTTAGTTGTTGAATGTTGAATCTGCTTAACCGAGCCACCATATGATCCTTGACATCATTGCATTCATCCTATCCTCAAGGGAAGTAGAATCATCTTTAGACAAATAAATTCTTAGCAATGGATGGAACTTGATTTTTCGATGCTCATATGTGGGATCAACACCATACCTATCATTAGTCAAATATATTGGGATGTCAACAAGGTCAAATTAGTTAATTTGGTCTAGTGACATGTGAGATGAATCTCTTTTCTCGCATTCTTATTTTTCATCCGAATTGACCAAAAAGTATTCATAGTAGGGGGTGCGAGCATGAAAAAACCCCAATGCATGATTTATAGTTCTACATATGTTGAAAATTAACCTAGATGGGAAAGACTACATGGTAACTTAGTTAATTTATGCATCCATGTTATTTCCCATGACAAATGAAGGGCATGAGTACCTTCATATCGTGATTGAAAAGTGTACCCCAACCTTTTGTTTTCATGAAATATATTTGTGCACTTCTACCAATTTTCACACAAGTTCTAAAAGCACCATCTTGTCACGTACAAACCTAGGAAACATGTACGGAGTTCATGTGAACCCATTCACTCTTATGTATGAAAAGGTTAGAAATTGTATAAATAGTCCACCCTAGTGATAAGAGGCCAACATTGGATCAAGCATGCAAATGACGTGATAAAATAAAATGTCACTAACTCGAGAAAAAAATAATGGGCACTAGCTTCGTGGTCAACTATATGTAGAAGTCATATATCTTCATGGATCTTAGTTGATTTCCTCTAGTCAACCTACTGCAAAGGTTTTGGATTTGGATACAACATATACAAGGTAAGAAGTCATGTAGAACATGATTGTGTTTTGCAATTTGATCAATTTTTGTGGATTGAATCACTAATCAACTTAGCCCAAACAATATGCTTTTTATTCTTTAAAATGATATATGTATTAGAACATCCATTCATGAAATTCCTTCATAGTAGGATTTCTCACTATCTTGTTGAGCATAGTGATGAGGTTGTTGATCTCATACTTGGAGTCAAAGTGGGGAAGATTTATTGGTATTCTTGAGGAAGATCCTTTGGTCTTCTCCAAAAATATTTGTTTATCATTTTGGTACATGAAGTGGAATTATCATTCTAGAAGTGCGAGAGAAGATTCAAGGATGACAACAACATAGGCCTCAAGGTCAAGAATATTTAACATCACTTTTATATATTCTTCTTCTATGCTCAGGAGGTATTCCCCATCGGGGTTCTTCACCGAACTAGTATCTTTCTCATTATTATTTAGTAATTCGATTAAAAACTCTATGAATTGATTAGATACTAGGAAAACTATTTTAAGAATGATGAAATTGTCATATATTCCTTACACCGAACCATACTTATAGTATGCTATTATACAAGCCCAGAAATCTTGCAGGTTGATGTGCCCAAGATCAATATCTAAGATTTTGTTTACATTGGAATCTAAGTTAGATGGGGAAGTGACCCCATGAAACCGATACTTCATGTCCCTTTTAGCTCTTGACTCCTAAGGCATATGAAGAAATTAGAAAACACAGTTGAAAATGACTTTAGGAAGAATTCAAGCTTTTGGGAGTGTAAAAATCCTTCCAACTCTGATCCTCCTTGAATTTGAATTTTGTAAATTCTGTTGGTTAGAAAGTTTGATCACCTTTAAATTGGGCTTTTGAAGTACTAAAACAAAATAAAAGTCCGATACACCTCTAGTCAATATTTTGGAGATGAAAATCTGATTCACTTTTAATAAGAATTTTGGAAATGTCTCACTAGAAAAGGTTTGATTACACACAAACCTCACTTGCCATGTGTTGGAATTTTTGAAATGTGTTACCCCAACCTTAACTTGATCGGGATTTTGAAGGTGTTTGTTAAGATGAAAACTCGATTAACAACTAGTTGAAATTTTGAGGAAGGAAAATTCGGTGGAAATTCCTCTATCTCTATGCAATTCAACTAAGAATTTGGAAACTAGAGAAAATTTTAAGGAACTTGCAGGAAAAAAATTATAGAAATGGTGGCAAATTTATCTCGGAACCGTAATCATAGGGGTTGGCAAATTGTCTAAAATTAGTTGTTGTGACATTGAAGAAAAATAATATTGTTTTTGAATTAAGTTGTGGATGTAATGGAAAATGTAGGATAATTTGTACTAAATTTAGAATTTTTGTGAATTGTAATTTTATTTTTCAACTTACGAATCATGATTTTAGTACCTCTCAATTTTAGATAAGTGATTGTTAATTATATTGAAGTTATTAGATTTCATTTCAATTAAATTGATGTTTTGATTGACTAATGACGCCTTAACACGTTGTGGTTTTGCGTGTGTAATTTTAGGTTTTAAATTAGAAGGAAACATGCATTTTTGGCTTATGACGTCTTGTAGACTCGTCAAGGAACATCATCCTAGTGCTACACAAGATGTCAATGTTTATTGCAATAGTTATGACAACCTAGCATTATGTGGAAATCATTTATTTGCACGTTATTTTTTATTTAGCTTAACAAATAGCTTCATAGAATCATAAGTTCTTGTATCTAAAGCAACATGGAGATTTTCTATTTGTTTTCATGTTCACAAAATAATAGGATGATTAGTGCATTGATCTGAAAAATTCTATGTTTTCTAAAAAAATTACACTACGTGGTAGTCACTCACTAGCACACACTTCACATTTCTCTATCCTTTTGACGTCACATCCTAGAAGAAAGACCAATTTTATAAAGGAATATTCCACACATAGATTTTCTATTGGTTTTCTACTAACAACAAATAACTTGGTCTAACAAGAGATTGCCAATGTAATATTTGAAGTAACATGTAACCTTTTCATTGGTTCACACCTCATAGTGGTTAGATTTGCATGCACCCAAATGTAAATGTACTTTGAATATAACATAGAAGTAACATGTTACCTTTTTAGTGGTTTGAACTTTGCACTTCGACAAATTAGATGTAAATACTAAAGAAGTATCGACATATCCGAGAGTTGTACTTACCTAATGCCTCTTCATTGGTTCAATTTTCACATTCTGATATATTATTGAAAAATATTAACAACTCAAAAAGAGGCACTACATGTCCAACATCAATTTCCCCACAACTTACAAAGGTAGCATAATGCAAAGCTATCAAATCCCACCACGTGTATAGCATTGAATTTAAAAATGATGTGACTAGTTAAAGCCACCTCATCCATGAAAATACCTAAGTAGTTTGAATTCAAGGCCAAGTATCTAAAAATGTTAAGTGGACTTGAATTATGTAGTAATATGCTACCATTTTAGTACATATGGGAAAGGTCTAAATAATTTAAAGAATTTCCAAGAGGATACCATGCATTCAAACTAGTACAAGGAACTTAAAATTTAGAGCTAAGAAAGTGTAAAGGAAAAATGAGCATTTTATCTAAGAATTGATAACTAGATCACTTAAACATCTTGTAATCAATGGAGGCCCACCTGCACACTTTATTCACAAACCATATATTTGGGGATATAGTTTTTAACAAGCAATTTATGGGAGCGGATCACCACACAATGCTGAAAACGGAAGTTGAGGAAGCTAGATTAGTGGATGATGATGAAGAATCTGATAAAGACAAGAGGTAGTACATGGTAGATCTGGTTGTAATCCAAAAACATGACTAAATATCCTAACAAGAAATTTCAAGTAAATCCATGCATATATTTTCTTAGGGGTATTACAGAAAAACCACAGACTATAGAGGGGATATTTTAATGTCCAAAGGTGAGAATGTTATTGGAAACATCATTGTTGATGCATTTTAAAGTTATTATCACCTTCCACAATCAAACATAGTCTTTAACCAGAAAATGTAAAGAAGTGGGGATAGAAGAAGAAGATCGAGAAGTTCTCTAGGAGTGGGTAAAAGACCTAACAAAGTTCAAAGTAACGATCTCCCTTGAAAAAATGATTATTAGATCATTTAGATAAAAAATCGGGATTGGCATGATTCTCATGAATAGACTCATACACCCACTACCTTAATTGTGTCATCCTCTCATTGCCGATTCCAATATTCACACCATTTTTAGCACAAGTGATATTTCTCCTTTCTTCTTCTTATTCTTAGGTTTCCACAATGAGACATGTCCAATCAGCTTAATTCCATCACAATGGAACATGATGCATTAATTGCAATATATACACCCATTACTTGTGCTTTACCTCTTCATGTAGTTAGTTCAACTTCACCCCAACTTATTTCAACACCATTGTTAGGGGATCTTCTCAGAAACATTAAAATATATAATATAACCTTCTCCATCTTTCTAGATCCCTCCTCCACTACCTTCACTACCTTGTTGGTTTTAACCTCCCTTTCTCCATTCTATCTCTCCATATGTTCCTCAAAACTTTCTACTAGGCATTCCTATTACACTTTTTCTCATACCTTCCTATCTTCTTGCTTCCTCTTTCTTTACTCCATATAGACAAAAATCACTCACTTGGGAACATTTATAGGTCCTAAAAGCATGCTAGCATTTACATGATTCCTAAGCAAGAAGACTAGTGGTTGACAACTATCTTTGGCCTCTTTTCTTGATTTATTTCTTTCTCTTTGGCCTTGCACACCCTACAATTTAATTATAAATTAACTGATTTATCTTGTATGGTTTCGAGACACCAAAGACTACCAGCCATGACAGATATCACTTAGGCACTCCTATCCCTTATGGGCACGCCCACGACCCTTTCTTACCTTACTTGCTCTTTTTGGGTCTTTTTTATCTTTTGGGAATCTTTTTCACTTATGGGTCAGCCTTCCAGTTGTCAATTACAAAATTCAAACAAGGGAATCATATAAATGCATAGTTATGTTTTCAAAATCAAGGACTAAGCACTAAGAATTACTATCATCACCTAAATTTACATTCCAAAGGCATTAAAGCAATTCTAAGGCATCCATCTAACATTCATTCAAGGGAAAGGGTTGTATACTTCTACATAGACATCATAGGAAGGGGAAGTCTATTCTATTCCATCCACACATACTATTACATTGCTACATTCTAGATCTAGCCTGCTATCATTTGTGTAACTTGCACAAGGGAATCCTAAGGCATCATTTCTACACACACACACACTAGAACTACATGGATTTTGAGATGTAGTGTAACGCTCGATCGTAAGTTCACTCTTTGGGTGACCGTTGGGGTTAGTTTGACTCCCCATTATGTATTTTCCTTTTAGGTTTGATGTGGTTTATTGGTATGTGCAGATGAACTTATTTATTTTAGGTTATAGATACCTTCTATGATCAAGGAGAGAATATCATGTGACAAATAGGAATCAATAGTGAAACCCTTGTGACACAAAACAAAGCAAATCCTAAAATTTTTATAGTCATCAACACCCATATCTAGTCACCAACGTCTGAGCGCCTCTTCCCTACATTGGGTGCCCTATGCTGGATCTATTATTGAGTTATAGAATTTACAATGAGTAGTAAAAGGCTTCTCAACACTTTCCCCTTCCCACATCACTTCTTGTTCATTAGAAAATAAGCCAAGTCTTCCCAACTCTCATTATTTTTTAGGATTTTCACATTATATGATTGTTTTCTTGTGTCATTACTGTATTTTAGCATTCATACATTATTTATTATAATAGTTACTCTGTAAGTATATTTAATTCAAAATTAAATTAAATCATTTGGTGAACCCATCACTCGAACCCTACCTTTCTTTTATGCATTCTTTTGCCATGGTTGATACTCATGACACCTTTACCGATGAAGATCTCCATGACCTCCAAGCCCATATTGTTGAGCACCCTCAAGATCTAGATCCACTCTTATATGCTACTTGTGAAGAATCCACTAATATAGCTGAGCTCAATCTTCTAGTTTCTAATGAAACATCTATTCCTATTGCAACCCAACCTTATCCTTATACTATCCCACCTACCTCTACTATACCCATTTCTATGCCTACTCCTACTAACCATTTTACCATGCCTATTACTTCTCACACCCACCAAGTCTCCATTTTAGGCACTCGGGATCTAGATTCTCTATATCAAGATCTATAAATTTTGATCCATCATTTACAATAGGCTACTTCATGTTCCTCCCCATCTTTTTATTTCTCATTACTCCTTCATACCCCTTTTGCACCTATCATATCTACTTATCTCCTTCCTCCTAACTTCATTACCCCTAAGTTTCCCACCTTTAATGGTCATGGTGACCCTCAGGAGCATCTTTGATCTTTTCATGTGGCATTTCTTAACTGTATGAATGATCATACATTGCTAACTAAGCTATTTCCTTGAAGTCTACAAGATTATGCAATGCGTTGGTTTTATGATCTACTTGTTCATTCAAGAACTTCCTTCACATACTTAGCCGATGATTTCCTTTCATATTTTTCTATCAATATTAGCACCAAGATCTCTTATGCACAACTTGCTTAAATCAAACAAGGATCTAATGAGCTTCTAGTTAACTATGTGTTGCATTACAAGAAAAACCTAGATAAGATGACTAATGTGTTAGCTGATTATGAATTACAAGATATTTTTATTCAAAGTATTTAACCTCCACTACTAGAGAGTGCTATCTTTGAAAACCTCTCCATCCTTCAATCAATTATTCCATATAATCAAAATCAGTGAAGGAAAAATTTTATCCATGGGAAAATTGAAATATTATGACAATGTTTCATCACCACCTTCTAATCGCTTTGAGCTAAATCTCCTTTCAAACCATATCCTAAGCCCACTTTGAAGCAAAGACCACTATTAATACTATTACTACACATGAGAAACTTCAATTGCAATATCCAAATCATACATTTACTAAATTACCATATGCACCTTGGTTTTTATTGCCTCAAATCATTGAAAGCAATCTTATTAATTTTCCACCGCCACCCAATCTCAATCCCTCTCTCCTTTGCGGCTGAAATTATGAAAAAAATGCACATTGTGACTATTACCAATGCATTGGGCACTCTCTGATTTCTATTTTAAAATCAAACATATTATTTAGGATCTCATTTAAAACAATGCACTCAAACTCCCCGAGCCATCTACTTCTCAATTTGGTTAGTGATAGTAAAAAGATAAAAACATTTAATGACCCTTTTCCCAAAGATGAAAAACACACTCCCCTTTCTTCTTCAAAATATACATACCACGACGTGCCTCCTCCTTCATCGTGGCATCTTGATTTTCTTATTAATTCTATTGATGCATCACCACTAGTCATTTATATACTTGGATCATGAATATCATGCTACATTTACTTCTGATTCCTTACATATCAATGCTTCTATTGGTTCATATACCATCAATAATACTATGATCTATCCATTGGATCCTACCAACGTATGCTCTGTTGCACTCCTCCTATCTATCAAATCTCTATTTCCGAATGCCATGTTTCTAGTCCCTCATTCATTTAGCTATGTAAGCTTCCCATCAAATTTGAGCCCTTACTATGCTTGTACCATTCACCGTTGCATCTTCACTAAAAGACCATGAAATGCTCTTAGGCATCTCTTGGCTCCGCGCCACCCAAGCCATCCCTTACATGAATCATTTGTGTCTCAAGTTCATCCACAATAAACAACTTGTTATTATCAAAGGCATTCCACCATGTACACCATTGCCTTAGTCCGCTCTTGCTTATATCTATACACTATCCATAATATCTCATTCTCCTATGCCTATCAAGTCTAAAACACACTCTACACCTAGTTATCCTATTTGTACACAACCTACTTCATAACCTTATTGTCATCATTGGTCCATTAGTCCACATTGTTAACCTAAGTCCTCTACTCGGAAGCCCCTCACATATATATGTTCACCATCTCCTTCACCACATAGGTCTCCTTCACGTACACATAATTACTCTCCTACACCACCGATCTTAGAGAATTGTCACATTCCTTTGTCTCCTCGGATATCGGATGGAGGGCCCTCGCCCTTCACTATCATCGAGATAGCCTACTATCCCTTAAGCACTTGGGGAATTATGATTTTCCCCATCACTATCAATTCTCCAAAGTGCCTCCTACTACATTTTGCACTTAGTGCATCACAACTAATTTTCCTTTGCACTATCACACCCTTTGATACAAAAAATTGTATCATCATTACCCTATAACACACTCTAGTTCCATGATGCATACTCAAATGTTGAGGGTCTCATTATTAAATGAACCTCACATCCACCGCACATTCCATGATATGTGCTTCATGGTACATATTTCTAACATCTATTATCGCAAAACACATTACTCGAAGACACACTCTTGTTCTATGGTTCATTCTTGACAGCCGAGGGGAATTCATAAATGAACCTTATCTCATACAAATCTATCGGGACACACTAATCCTACCATCACCACATTTTACATATCATACCATCACACTCATAGATTGCATTTGCATATCTTGGTTGCATTTACTCTTCTTTGACTTATTCGTCTACATGTTACACTTTGTTTTCCATGCTAGATGGATTTTTAGTATGCCATCATCTTTCTATATATACACATGCACGTTCACTTTCTCTTTTGAGGTGAATGCATAACTCTCAAAAGTTTTTACATGATTTAATGATTCTTGGCACTTGTACCTTTTACCCGGTCCTATCGAGGCTCCTAAGGGCATCTACATTTACTACTCTCATCCTACACATACTACATGTTATATTGTTACATTATTGACTACTTTTCACTAGAGTCACTTTACTTTTCACTACTCTATTCATGATTTGACGTACTATTTATATTTCTAACATGATAATAGGTGCTTCATGTGTAACATTTGTCTTGTAAGGTACATATAACCATGGCTATCTCGATACATTTTTCTTATTATTATTTGTTATTGTTTGTGGGATTTACCCTATGTATTGCTTGTTCATTATATGCTTTTGGTGATTCAAACTGATTTTCTTGTGACAATATGAACAATGTCCCATGTATGAAACACACTTTTCATGGTACATCTTGGTTGCACATTTGCTTGTTACATTTTTTTTTCTATTGCATGCTAAAATTTACTACTAACACTTGTACTAGCCTAATTTGTTTACATGTTCCTTGGTTTTACTAGGCACATCCCCTACCCCATATATGTATCCACTTTAGATCAACATTAAGTCCTCTCCTTTGAGCCTCATTCTCCTACTATCATCACATGAACCCCAAACAAGGGGGCATACACTGGGTGAAAAAATCACCCCTACATCAGCTCAGAGCTACGGTTTAGATCAATACAAGACAGAAAAAGCACAAGAAAATAGTCACGAGAATGGCCTATAATCGAATTGGGTAAAAAGAGAGCAGCACACTAGTTCCTAGAAACAAACACTAACATCTAAGCACTCTTGTCCTCCCCAGGCACTAATTTCCTAGGGACACAAACAACCATATTCTCAAATAGGCACAATTTACAAAAGCCTTCAGAGCATTTTTATAGTAGTAGGCACGGCCTCCTATTACAAAATTCATTCTATCTCCTTTAATCGGACAATTAAAAAAATGGAACTAATTCGGAAAAAAATCGGGACGTACGATTTGCGGTGGTGCTTATTGGGTAGAGTCATGGAAGGAGATTAAAACTATACCTCTCTCCCTAACACTTTCTCTTTGGCATGATATCACCCAAAAACTCACAATTAGCTTGAGATTGCCCAAAAACTCGCACTCCGTGAGATCACCCAATAAACTCACACTTGGCATGAGATCACCCAAAAAATCACTCTTGGCATGAGATCACCCAAAAACTTCACCTTCAACATTTAAATCAGAAATCTTTAAGTAACACGACACTTTTTATCCTTTACACTTACATATCAGGTGCACACTTTCCTATTTACAAACTTTTTACTCTTTACATACTTATACACATTTTTTTATGATCTATTATATAAATTTTTTTGACTATTCTTTTCTCTTCTTTTACGGGTCTATCCTTACAAGAAGCAGAAAGCATAAGCTACATCAACACATATACAATGCATACGCTTCACCCCCGGCCCACTTCCCTTTCCTAGTCTCCACGCTTCACTTTACAATCACTTCATGACCCTTTCTTACCTTACTCTCTTTGGGTCTCTTTTATCTTTGGGCATATTTTTCACTTATGGGTTGGCCTTCCAGTTGTCAATTACAAAATTCAATTAAGGGAATCATATAAATACATAGTTATGTTTTCAAAATCAAAGACCAAACACTAAACATTACTATCATCACCTAAGATTACATTCCAAAGGCACTAAATAACTTCAAAGGAATCCATCTAGCATCCATTCAAGGGAAAGGGATGCATACTTATATATACATTTCATAGGAAGGGGAATTGTATTCTATTCCATCCACACATACTATTACATTACTATATTATAGATCTAGCCCGCTATCATTTGTGCAAATTACACAAGGGAAAATAAGGTATCATTTCCACACATACACACTAGAAATACATGAAGTTTGAGATGTAGTGCAACAATCAGTCATAAGTTCACTCTTTAGGTGACTGTAGGGGTCATTCTAACACCTCATTCTACATTTTCCTTTTTAGGTTTGATGTTGTTTATGGGTATGTGTAGGTGAACTTCTTTCTTACTATTTATATGTAACTTCGGTGATCAAGGAGAGAATATCGTGTGAAAAATAAGAATCAACAATGAAACCTTTGCAACACAAAAGAAAGAATCTCTTGAGATTTTACACATTCACCAATGCCCGTTTCATCACAAAGTGCCTGGGCACCTCTCGCCTTGCACTAGGTGCCCTTGTCCACTCTATTCCTAAGTTCCAAAATTTATAATGAGTAGTAACGAAGTTGTGTACAACCTATCTAACACTTTCACCTACCCAGATCACTTCTTGTTCATTCATAAATCAACTAAGTCTTCCTATCTCTCCTTCTTGCTTAGGTTTTTCACATTATATGCTTGTTTGATTGTGTCATTCTTTGTATTTTAGCATTCATACATTATTTATTACAATAGTTACTTTGTAATTATATTTAATTCAAAATTAAATTAAATCACTCCCATGGCTACCCAAATCTTCATAAGTTATCTCTTAGCCCCTTTTCCACATCCTTAGACTCAACCATCACTATCTTGGCCCCTAATGACCTTATCAAAAGTGATGAGACCTTTTTCTTCCATTTCCACCATAACTATAGTTATATATGCCACCCTGTGGGGAAACATGGATAAATCCTAGTAGTAAAAATGAATTCTACTATGGTGCAAGTTAAAGACCCCAAAGTGGCCTTGAATTATGAATTTCTCACGACACTCTCAAAAGATTGACTAAAAGGAATATTTATCAAGGAACAAACCCTATTTATATGGAGACCGAGAGGACATTATCAGGATTTCTAAGAAATATCACATAAGGGAAGAAGTTATAGACAATGACCCCAAAGATATCATATATGCTATGTAAAAAATGATAGTTGATATGATTAAATGAATGAAATATAGATTGGATTCCATAAATACTAAAAGATAATTGGTTGTTCCTAAGAGAACCTTGCTAATTGTTTAGACTACCTTAAGGATCTTATATCAACTCTTGGTCACCATCCAAATCCATAAAGACATAACCAAACATGGGATATAACAAATCGTAGGTCAGCATAAGCATATGAAAAGGCTTAACTCCATGATAGATAAGATCTTTACATTTATATATAGTAATATTTTCCTTAATGTACTTAATGTTAAATTTTTTTATCTAAGGATAGAAAATATTTACTTGGAGAGCATTTTGAAAGAGCTGACTAATTGGTTGAGTTCTATGGAAGGATTGTTAGGTGAATTAGAGAGCACCACAAATAAAGTTATTGATATTCTGATAGAAGCTAAAATCACTTCAATTTACTAGTCAAATGGTAGAATAACACAAAATCCTTTCTTTGATCAGAAACTATAGGATTTCATATCTATTATGGCCACAAGATTTTCTTAGGCTAATACAATAGGAAAAGTATCCACTATCATGACTTTGGTCACCTCTGCAGGTAGTAAAGTAGAGAAAGATTCACTTATTAATGAGTTAGTAAGGGATTTATATGGAAAGATCCCAATTTTGATTCAAGAGGTGTTAGATATGATAAGGCCATCCCTTTTGGATGTGATGTACATTGAAAATAACTTCGGGGTGTGTGTAAATGAGCTCTAATGAGTTTAAGTTCATTTCACTTAGACAACCCCAAGTAGAAGTTCTAAATAAAGCTTAGGGATGCACATATTTTTCTATTTTTTAGGATTTATCATTAATTTCATTTGAATTGTGCAACAAAAATTTCAAATACTAATGTTGAGTGAAATTACTATTGCTTTATAGATTTTATGTGAATGAATGTGTGTTAAAAATATCTTGTTTATCTATATAAAATTTTATATTTACTATCACCCTTTTTGGTATATCTTATATTTTATCATCACATGTCTTATATTTTATTTGATATTTATAATGGAGACTATAAACTATCACAAAGGCTCACTACTCATATGAACCCTTACTTCGGCTTACTACTCCTATGAACCTATAGACTAGTGCATGCCCTAAGAAAGGTTATGGTATGAAGCCTATAAACTCATACAAATATTTTCCAATGGCTTAGTATGAACCCTTTATAACTCATAAAAATTCTCGTACTTGCACATATTTTAAAATTATTTGATTACATTCTTATATTTTAAGAGGGGTCTTACAATCATTCCATGTCTTGTTATTTTTTGACCTCTTTATTAGATTTTATCAGATGTCTTATAATAAACACTAAAATCTAGTAACTTGTCTTTATATAATGCCAAATTTGACGTTATATCCTTGTTAAGAAAAATGCTCACATTTGGAATCCAATCTCATCATCTCTCTATCCATAGCAAAATTACTTATCTTTACTCATCCTTTGTCGAAAAATATGGAAATATTATTCAATCAAAGAGGCATAAAACATATGATATTCATTACACAACTTTCAGTTTAGGAGTTTCTCCCTCCTATCCAAAATTGTAGAGAAGGTTCGGGATGTTGAGTCTAGTCTTAGCCAAACTATATGGTCGTATCCTTTCTTAATCACAAAATTTTATTTCAATGTTAAATCATTCTTTTGGTTATTTTATCTTCATAGGGTTAACCTTATCATAATATCTCACCTAAAAAGACTATATAAGTAAATCATTATCATGTTTTAACTTGCCTAACATTTTTACAAGATCCTATTGCAAACATCATTCCAAAATCACTCAAAGGGTTCCTAAATATACTTGAATCAATTGCACATCATCTAGGTAAATCCTACTATAATTTTGAAGCACTCAAATAGGTCAAGGAGTCTAGATTTTCCCATCTACAAACATTCAATTATCATAGATCCATGTCCCAAGCATTATAAAATGGGTTCAATCAAAACAATGGTTAGGTCACATTATTGAGTCACACCACATATGACTACTACCATTTGGGTATATTCTACACTACATAGTTATCCCACTATCTTGGTGTCAAGAGACATAAGGTCACCCCTAAGGGGTTGGTTAGCTTTACATACTTGAACGAGCACCTAGGATAACTACACGAGTCTTGATTTTGCATTGAGGATATGTAGTGCAAGACTAGGACTAGCTTAGAAATTGGGGGTCTGACCACCCTTGGTGGTCTAATCTCAAACACACACACACTTATGGTTTATTAATGATATGATAAAGGGTTATGCAAGATATTAGGATTTATACTTTGTTAAAAATCATTTCAAGTCATCTTGAGGTTATGTGAACAAGAGAGACACTCAATGAGCACTATTTCTAAACAAGTGAAATGCCCAAAAGCTCTAGATCCCAACTATCTTCTCGTCCAATTCTATACATTCCTTAATTGTACAACTCTTACCTAAACCATAAAAATATTGTATGGTCTTGAACCTACAAGTTTTCTAGTTCCAAAATATTTTGTGTAGGATATAAAGTTCTAGATTCTCCTATGTCACCGCTTAGAACACCTAGATAATTCTAAAATCTTTCTAAAAAGCTAAAAATATTTCTTCTTTTATTTTTTGAATAAGTTAATTATTATTTATCAATTTCTTAGTGTTTATGGTGAATTTCGTTAGTTTTTATTATGCCAAAATACCAAAAATTCTAAATGAAGTAGGGTTTAACGATACTCGCACCGAAAAACACAATGTCAGGATAAGTGGATACATGAGCAATGTAAAAGACTCCTCCTTTCATTGAGTGAGAAGGAATGTATACAGAGATAATAAAACACATAAATATTAGACAAGGATCAAACGAGTTGCTCGGATACAACCGATGCCTAGAATCCAAAGGGCTTCCTTGAAGGGTGTCAACTTGTGTTTTACAATTAAGTGATCGGATAATAAAGTAATGATAATAAGGATAGAATTCAAGAGGGATGGAAAGATCATGCTCTGTGTTGTAAGTCACCTAGGATAGGGCTGTGGTGAGCTCGAAGTTCAAGAAATAGTTGAACCAAGCTTGTTTTGTTGTGTCTTGTATTTCACGTGTCACCCGGAGTTGATCTTCAATATCTTCAATTTACGGTGTGAGTGCAATGAAACGTAAGATAAGATCATGTGAGATATTGAACTATTCCCACATGAAAGGGTGTTGAATGATTATAATTTTGTATACGCTTGTGATGGGGTGTGAGGTACCTGGAACAATCATCTACAAAGAATACATTTTACAAGATGACAAATTAGGCCAAAATAGATTGATAGAGATATGATAATTGCTAAAAATCACTAAATTGACATAAATCAATGGTGATCGAGAGATAAAAGGGCTTAGTTTGATAAAAGATGATAAAATAGATTGTATTTGATGCAAAATAATATTTATTAATACTAAGATGGACTAGGGGCTCTAGAAATAGACAAGAATAAGAAAACATAGATTGCAATGTGTTTAAAGGATAATGAGAGGCAACAATGATTAGGACATTGATCGACGATGATTAGGGATCGACGATGATCACTAAAAAAATTACAAATATTCTAAAAGTTGATCAAGTGATTAAATGAGGGACTGAATGTAAAGTGGCTATGGAGGATGGTGTAGACAAAGGTTTGTAGAATACAAATAATGCAAGATATAACTGAAAATGATAAAGAGAAATATGCTAACCTTGTTGAATGCTTGAGAGGATGACAAAGCTCCAAATGGATGACTGATGATTTGGAAATAATTCCTCAAAGAATGACAACATGTAGTTGATGTATGGTAATGTAGTGATGTCATGCAAAGTCTCAAAAATCAAGATGGATCTAGAATCTCTAATTTTCCTATGTGTAATGAAAAATTGAGAAGAGGGTGGTTTAAATAGACTTGATGACGTCTGTAATGATCAGCGGTGATTTCAGATTGTCGTCGATTTATCCGGAGATGTTAAAAACCAACTAAGGAAAACATGGCAAATTGTTAAAACAACTTACCATTCGAGGATTAAAGTTGTTTGAAGGGTGGTGGAAGGTTAGGTATCCAAGTAGGAAGAGGTTAGGGGGTTAGGATGGGTAGGATAAATTAGGAAGGTTTGTTTTAGATGGTTAAGGGAGGGTAAATAAGATTCTGCGGGAGGTAAAAGAGTGTTTACGATAATAAAATGAATTATGGTGATGATGAAATTAGGATGGTGATAATAATTATGTGATAAATAAAATTATGTTTACACTTATCTCATTTTAAGTTGGATTACATTATTTTGGTCACGCATAATTGATACATTAGAAGTTAATTAGACCGAGAATGTTTACCTATTACATATCCTATAATTTTGATTAGGATATATAATTAGGGTGTAAAAATTTATGAACCCAAATTGATATTGAATATTTAACCTTGTTTCAAACCCTAGCTTTCCTAGGGTTCCATAATTGTATTGTGTATTCATACCTAAACTTGATTTTCATCTAAATCAAGGTTTACATAAATTTCCCTAGGGTCTCATGGTTTTTCCTACCCTTCGGTCTCTTTTTAGGGCTTCCTAATTTTGAATCACCTTCTGTCACATATCTTAATCATAATGGCTATATTTTCATTCATTTGAGTTTTTTTTTCTCTATTTTTGTATATTAAACAAAAACAACTCTTTGTTAGGCATAATTTTTAGCACAATTATAAAAATTAAAAAAACTAATTTTATTAATTAAGGCATAATAAAAACATTATAAATTTTCTTAAAAATCCTTAGATTTTTTTCCCACATAATTATATTCAAAAATACATCTTTTGTTTAGATAAATTCATTTTCTATTTTTATAAATGGCCATTTTACTAATTTGATGATAGTCATTTTTGCTAAACATCACTTTTGGGTCTTATCCTTTATGCTCTCTTGACTGCTCAGAATTCCATCTCAACTGATAAATATTATTTCTTATCTAATTGGAGGTTCTTATCTCATATTGTGCCACCATGGCCCATGCTAAAGATTCCCCAAGTTTTTTCTTATGATTTACTTCAATGTTATCGCACATACAAACATATTATCTTAGAAGTATTCCAACAAATAATGCTCCTTGTCGATATGACACCTTCCCATGTGGATTCAATTTTGAGATGTATTCTAACCCTTTCTATTACTAATGATGACCTCTTTCATAAACCTATCCTCAGGTTTATTCAAGTATTATAACATGATTTTCAAGCCTAATTTCAAGCTATGCGCACTGAAATAAAATATCTCAAGGACGAGATAGTACATCTAATCAAGCGGATACACTAGAATAATAGTGACAATATATTATATTTACTCTCTAGATATCTCGAACAATACATTTGGCTATTATATAGCCATATAGAAAGCACAACCATCACCTACAAAATAAGAACAACATACTCAATAATAAACATGGGTAATAACAAACTCATAAACAAATAATAATATACTAATAATTTACGCAACATAAAAACTATTTCCTAACATTCCCCTTTAGTTTTTACGTGGTAAAACATATCTCGTTCTTTGATTATTGTGTGCCATCTGTATGATCATGACCAACTCCTTAATTTTACATCATTCGACTTGTACAAAACTCACACATGTGCCAATGCACATTTCTTCCTCCACTGATGGTTTTCTCCGGCTTCTACCAACAACCTTACCCAATTGGTTTTGTAGGTGTACCAATAACCTTTCACAATTGGTTTTACAGGTTCACCAAAAACCTTATACAATTGGTTTTCCTAGTTTACCAATAACCTTCACATCATGATTGCTACAATACATTTTGATCAATATTCTACAATGTTTCTACAAAAGGGGTTACATGAGGAATACTCACAAGTGAATAAGAATTTACATCATTTGTTCTTATTTTTCATGCCACACTGAAAACCGAAATCCACACAACACAACCGAAACATATGTCATCATACTAGAAATGCAGCCCTCTCATTGATGACTGGACGAGAGGTCAGTCATCAAGAACACATGAAGACTCAAACACGAATGGTTGTTGCATCAAACTCTGTATGAGCAGCCGACATGTGTTGGATCATTCAATTGGACGTCATTTAATTGGGTTGATCACCACTTTCTCGTGAATCGTTGCACTCTAAAAATAGAAGAATACAAACCAAAGTGGAAGAATAAAGTGTTTACAATATGTTGATTTGTGTATATACACTTTGCACATATTTGGAGATGTTTTAAAGATTTAGATGTATAAGAAGATCCGAGTTTATGAAATATTGTAAGTAGCTGAAAATCATGAATAATTGGACTACCAAATATACATCCTAGTAAAAGGAGTACATGTGGTTCATAATCCTTTTCAACGCAATGAAGCCAGGGGCCGAATTAAAGGTTGGGAGCTCCCTAGGCAATGGTTTGAGTGGGCACCCTCCTCAAAAATTTATTTAATATTTTTTTCCATAAAGTAAATAAATAAAATTTGTCTATATTTTTGTATTTTTAAATTTACATCATGGTCATAATAAAATATATTATTAAATTATTTCGGAAGGATGAAAAATATTTTGTGGATGGAAAAAATTAATCATATGAGATGTTCAGAATGAAAAAAATACAATATTTTATACAAGGCTTCTTACAAGTCTGATTTAGCCATATCAAGTAGGTGACAAGAACTCTATCATGAAATAAAACACCATTTTTTTGCAAAGAAACAAAAATGTTTATGTAGCTCCCATGGTTTTGTGAAGAGTCGTATTTAGACTAGGCCTACGGATTCCTCCATAACAAAATAATAGAAAATTTTCCCAAAAATTAAGAATAGAAAATTAAATACTTTTTTCCTTTAATTATACTCACCTCTACTAGATACACTAGCAACATTATAAAACATACATTAACCTTTTTCTAGAACAAATTACACACCTACATAATCTGGAGCTACATCAGAGAATGGGTAACAATACCAAAAAAATCATATGTGCTTATAAATATGTGATATTTTCTTTTACTTGCAAAAATATTACAAATTTTTTTATGTGTATGCGTGAAATTTATGTTACTATACAATAAAATCTATTAAATGGGTTGATCAATATTAATTCTTCAGATAAATTATTTTAAAGTTAAGTTCTAAAAGTAACCGACAAAAAGGAAATTTTTAGATTAAGGCGCCCCCTGATTGTTGGCACCCTAGGCAATTGCCTAGTTTGGCTAAGACTTAATCCCCCTCTAAATGAAGCTAGCATCCACTTCAATGGTGATGATAAAAAATCATTTGGCTTCTAATACTTTTCCTCGGGATAGAGACTTGTATTTGAATTCATGGATCTCACAATGCTCATACACCAACAACCAAAAAATAATCTAAGAACTAGAATTGATGTAGATCCACACTCACATGCACATATTTCAAGAGAAATATGAAATGCTCGAAATGTCATGCAACCATTGTTATAATAGTTTGCACTAATTTTGATAAAATAAAACCCACAAACAAATCTTTAACTATTGACCAACAACATATACGAAGAGGTGACTTGACACTATAATCGACTGGCATACATTCGAGTATATACACTTGCATTCATGCCTTTCAAACTAATATCTAAACAGGTCTTATAAAGTGTGAATGAGATAACCTACTTCTCCCTCAAGATCCGCCATGCTATGATACCAAATCAAGTGGATACACCACAATAATAGCAACAATATATTATATTTACTCTCCAGATATCTCAAGCAATACATTTGGCTATTATATAGCCATATAGAAAGCACAACCATCACGTACCAAATAAGAACAACAAACCCAAAGTAATAAACATGAGAAATAACAAACTCACAAATAAATAACAATATACTAATAATTTACCCAATGTAAAAACTATTTCCTAACATCTAAATAATCACTCATATACCCATGTCAACAATTTCTATATACATCATGATCAATCAAGTTCTAAGTCTACTTTGAGAAGCAATGTGATATAAACATTATATGTGATACATGTTCTTCTACTAATAAAGTGAAATTCCTACATAGAGGCAACAATGGGTATGTTCCACAAACACAATCTCAAAACTATGCCAAACATGATATAAATGACCTATTTAGTTTGACAAGAATGCTAAACAACATGATAGTTTGATTACTTTGTCACTTGCTCATTACTATTCCCACTACTAGCTTGAAAAAATAAAGGTCCACCATATTATAATTATGATATAATTAACGCACACCATTATAATGATTGTCATGCTTTAAAATGAAAAATACAATAACTTAAGTGTAAGGGATTTATTTTCTTTGATATATAACATTTTGTTATGCCATCATCTCGATTCTTAAAATCTCAAAAGGTACCAAAAGCTATTTAAAACCTATATAAGATGATCATAGTGTGATCTTGAATGATACACTTTTGGGATATACAACTAGAGTCATCTACTCATAAAGAGGATCAAAATGCAATACCTCCTTTAGAATAGCCACTCTTAGCAAGAAAATTACATCCTACTACTGTGTAAATGATGGAATGGAATCGCAAAAAAATTTACGTGCCCGGTTAAAACAACCCACTTGAGACCCATGAACAACCTAGGTTTAGCTAGAAAATTATGGAATTTTTTTTTGATTAGGAGTTAACGACCAAAGTCTCAAAGACAATTAAATTCAACTGATAATTTTTCCCATTATAATAATTACTAATTTCTCATTATAGAGCAACAAGTGCAATAGGTCCACCCTAGCTCAAATCTCTCTAGGGATTAATTTAATTACTGATTTCATTGACATTTTAGCTAAATATTCCCTGATTAAATTTTAGGGTTAAGGGACCCAAAACAATTAAATACCCAAGGTAATTAATTTCCACTAGATCAAGACAAGAGCAGGGTTTAAATTACAGTGAGGGAAAGAACACATAAATAAAGTCAATAGAGCAAGGTCTCACTTACCCACTCCCAACACTTGATTGAGAGTGTCTACCCCTAGGTTGCTAGGCAACAACTACCACTAACAGATTTCGGAATAACTCAAATCCACAAGAACAAACTTCTCTTTTATTAATAATTCCCAGAGGTCACAAGGTCCAAAACTTAGGGCTAGAAGTTTCAGTTAGGTTCAGGGAGAAATTTTCCCCATACCCAACTCTCTAACAGGATCATAGTTTCAACTAGATTTTTCTCCTTCTTAATGCTTCCAAAATTTCCCTAAACCATTCCCAATGGATAGGAAATTTCTCACCTTTCTGGTGATATAAATAAGTCCTCATAACTCCTTACATAACTCAAGATATGAGCAGGTGGAGTTCTTAGGTCAAAATTTCCCCAAGGGGACACGTGTCAAGAGGAGGGGAAAGCACCTCCAATGGGTTTGTGGGTCACGGGGCGGCTTGGGGAAATTTTCCCATCACGCAGGCACAAATGCAAAGTTTCTTCCGTGCCTCCGTGGGTCCTTGGTGGACACGTGTCGAGTCTTGGCATAAAGCGGGAGAGGGGGAGGGAATTGGCGGAGTGGTGGGAGGATTTAGCGCATTGCGCCCGACGGAGGACAAAAGGGAGAAAGGGACGCGTGGGTCCACGCCCACGGAAGAAGAAAATCCCGAGGTGGGGCGGTGATGTGGGGCCGGGGAATCTTGTTGAAATTTTCCCAAGGCCAAAAACCAAAGAAATTAAAGGGGTCCTCCCTCCCCGCTACCACCCCAAGGTGCCACGTGGCACCTTCTCATTGGCTGCGGGCCGGGGGGCTAAGATGGAAATTTTTCCAAAATTTTTAAAAAAGTCAAGGGTTGAAAAGAAACCGCACCTTCGCCGTAGCTCCAAGAGGACATGTGGCGTCCTTTGATTGGCTGCGGGTGGGGGGAAAATGGAAAAATTTTCCCAAACCAAAATTTTTCCAAAACTTTTCTAAGGCCAAAATGATGGGAAATTTTTGGGTTGCGGGCCCACCAAGGAAAATTTTCCCAAATTTTCCTACCAAGGCACAAAAACTTCAAAGTGCCATAACTTGAGCTAGAAAGCTCAGTTTTGGGAAAACGAGGAATTTTGGAAAGCTCTCGATGCCCTCTTTGCACAGAAAACATAAATTTTACTTTTAGATAAATTTTAAAGGGTCAATTTTGCAAAAAGGATCTGCAAGCTTATAATTAGTGAACTGGCAATTTACAACTTCTCAATTTGGTTAAATTAGATCTCCTCCTTCACTCAACATGTCAAACAGACATGGAGGACTGGTCTAGGGAGGGTTTAGAGTGTTTTTGGAAAGTTAATTTGTTCAATTGATTCAAAATTGTATTTTTCCAACAAGTGACAGAAATGACTGTTGGAGGGATCATTTTCAAATTAGCAATGGTTAAGTTGTTTTCTTGAGATTTATTTGTCAATTTGAATTCCTAAATGTCTTAGCATACTAATCTATAACATTTTAAAGTTGATTGTTAAGTGCAGGTCTGAACTATATAATTTGATTGCATTCCTTTTTGCCGGTTTAAAATTATACACAATGTCAGTGATCAGTTTCTTTGAAGGAGTTATTTATCAGTTTTGTCCTATAGGTATGGTATTTAATACCTAAACTAATCCATTACCTTCAGTTGATTCTAACAATTCATTTCCAAGTTAAATTACAAGTTCTAATTTCAATTTTAATATAATTCCAAGGATGCAAAAACAACATACTTCCTTCCTACATTCTTCTTTCCAACAGAGATTTTAATTCACAATAGCAATTCAATTTCAATACAGTCATGCAAGTTTGAGAAGGTAGGGCATTCCTTTATTGACCTCCAACAACAACTTTACAACTTATCTCTTTCTTTTAGCTTCAAAATACAATATATAATACATATAACCATTTTTCACATTCCTTTTCAAAATAGAGAATGGAATATAACTCTCTACATTTCACATTTCAATTTCAATCTTTCCTCATCAATACAAGTAACTTCTCATTTACAATAATTATACAAATCATCCACTTCAAAGTGGGAAAGGATTACAATTAAAAGGGTATTCACAAGGGACTGTCAAACTGTATTTTTCCATTGCTCCAGAACAACAACATGCTCATTTTCTCTTTTCTCCAAGTTGATCACAACAAAGAGGGGGAAAGGCAATGCTCTCCACCCAACCAAGACATCCAATGAAAGGAGAATCCTTCCTTCATCATTGGCCCCCGAGCCCCAACCAAAGTACAATACTAGATGCAATTCAACCCATGGCAACAACTGGCTTCCACAACACAACATTCTTTCACACATGCACATGTCAATATAAAACATAACTCAATACCAAACAACAGTTTACAACTATAATAACAAACATTCAAATCACAACTCAGGCTTGATCATGCAAGCCAAAGGAGCAAGGACTATGGGGGAAGCTACTTATGCCTCCCAATTGGGAATTTGGGCATCCACCTATAATCATACCGCCAATATAACATATCATATCCCATAAACCTTATGCCTCCCAACCCCTCCTTATGCCCCCACAAATTTTCCCTTATGCCCCCCAAAAGTAAGAAATGCAAGCTATTTCTTTTCCATGGTGGATCCCAAACCCAAAACTCCCTCCACAAAACTCTGATGCCCATGGCATTCCCTTATGCCCCCCCACATGGATTCCCCATAGCCTTCTCCTACACCTTCCCTAAGGAAGTCTACCCAACCAACCAAAAAAAGCAATAAAACATTCTCCATACACACAAATCAACAAGAAAATAACAACAATAAAAGAAGGAATAAACTCCTACCTCTCCATGGAAGGATTTGCTCCACATAACAAGCTTTGAATGTCAAAAATATAGTCCCAAAATAGTAGTGCCAAAGTATCAAATGCTCTCCAATCTCCTCCAAATCAACAAGAGCTCTAATCACAAAAAAATGTGCCCCCAAGGATGAATGCAAAGAGGTTCAACAACCAAAAAATTTTCACCAAAGCTTCCCAAAGTAAGATTCCAATCACATGAAAAATGAGGTTGCAAAATGTTTCAACAACCAAGCAACAATCTTCACCAAAGCTTCTCCAAAGTAAGAGTTCCAATCATAAGAAAAATGCACAAGAAAAAAATGTTTCAACAACCAAAAAAAATTTACCAAAGCTTCTCCAAAGTAAGAGTTCCAATCACAAGAAAAATGCACCCAAGGAAGCATGCAAAATGTTTCAACAACCCCCAAAACAAGAAGAGAGTTTGAATTAAATAGAAGAGGGAGAGAAGAGGATGATGTGGATCCATGTAGGATGCCACACCAAACATCCACCAATTCAAACACAAAAGACAAAAATCCATTCTCCCAAGCACAATAAAGAGGTGGGTGAAAAATGACAAGTTACTTGCACACTCAAAAGAGCCCACACCTCAAGGGACAACAATTTAAATGAAATGTAAGAGAGTGCAATCCAAAACAAGCAACATGATGAATAAAATTCATTTTAAAAGTCACAAATCACATCTCCATCCATAAGTATGGTTGGTATATTAAATTTAGAGGTATGGGACAAGTTTTTCTTGTCCCACAAGCCTCCAAAATAGCTCCCAAGGACAATTTCGAATTTGTCATGGAGGTGGAGTGTTTCATACTCCAAAACAGACTTAAACATACTCTTACACAAACCAACAACTTCCATTATTATTTTCCCATATCCCCATTTGATTTATTTAAATTTTAATCATAAGATTTCCACATTAATCTACCACAACTTTAATAAATTAAAGGAAGGAATACATTACTGATAAAATACATACAACAATAACATTTTACCACATTAATAAAATACACAAACCCATGGTCACATGTAAAGATGATCCCCCATGGGAATCTCTAACAAAATACAACACACACACAAAACAAGTTGCCATGGTGACCTTGTCGAATTCACCTAGAATTCCACTTTGGTTAGTCTCCAATCCCCCAATGTCTGTTGTGATATTTTAAACCTGCAAAACACAAATACCTCCTTCGGCCTCGTGGCCATATCAAAACATCCAAAATGAATATATAATAAAATCACAAAATCATCTATACATATGAATCACAACAATCACCAAGGAAATCAATGAAATCATTTACAATTTATATCGACAACTATATCATCATCAAATAATTTTTCCTTTTCTAGGTTTACTCATAATCTCCAAAATCACATGTTTGAATAACTTCCATTAAACATCCATGTCAATAGTATATCATCATCCACATGTGAGTGTCTCTAATAATCACCATGCATTATATATAATCAGATTTGACAATAATCCAGGATTTGACATCTAACACCATACTAAATCAAAACTATTAAAATGTCTATCATATAGTCTACAGTCTCATGATCAGTAATAAAAGGTGCCAAAGGGAAGTGGGCACTACATCCCCCTCCCCTTAGACTCGACTTCCTCCTGGAAGTCACAAGGAAGAGAGATAGGAATAACTGTAATAAAAAAGGGGTCACTCCCATTATGGGATTGTTTGCTTTAACAAGTGTGGGTCTACAGAACTCCAGTTTGGTCCAATATAATTTAACAAGAAGAGTTCCAAAAGATCATCAAGAGTAACCACCAAGTAAGGGAATTACAGGGAAAATTTCCATAACTTGATATGACCACACAGTTTCCCACTGATACACATACCATATTAACCAAAATTGAGGTTTCCACTAGGGTTAAATTAGGCTTTCATAGTTTTTGTTTAGACCAGGCTAGCAAAAATCAACCATGGCCAAGATTGCATGAGGAAAAATTCTACTCAAGGTCCACAATTTTGAGGATCACAAAGGATGAGGTGGATCAACAAGGACACCTAAATCAGCAAACATTTACAATCAAGGAACTAATCAAGGAAAGCACTTCTATAACTCGAGAGGGCACAATTAACTTTTCATGGTAATACTAAGAAAATTCATGACCACAAGGTTTCCTATAGTCTGATTTTTTTACACTTTTGTTTTAAGAATCGAACACACCAAACAACCAAACTAAAGAAGTCAACCATTTAGCAAAATAAAATATATACATATACATTTATATCTCCCCTAACAACTAACATAACAATACAAGTACCATACCTTATATCACAATGAGATTTATTTATCTTATTTCCTACTCAAGCTCGGAATAACCATAAAGGGAGCACAAGAAACATCAAGGACCACTCAAGGTCGCTAGGGAGAAGAACAAGTAACACGGGGTCCAATCAAATCCAAGGGTGAATAACATCATCTTGCACTTTCCATCCTAATGGGAAAAAGGGCTACAACAACAAGGTGACCCAAGAAAATATGAGGAAAAGAAGACTTCCCGAAGTTATTTTATATCCTTAACATATGTTGCCTTAAAATTACAATACTTAGGTCTCCAAGGACAAGATAACATGCAAGGAGGTTGCTTCTCAAACAACAAATAAGTCTCAATCCAAAAGGACCACAACTCACATCCGTCGAGCTACGGGACGATAAGGGTGTGATGACCCAAAACTCCCACAAGAAAGGCACATACATCCATGGACAAGAAGTAATAAGCAACTAGAACACATTACTATCCACCGGGTGTTTCACAATTTTAGGTAGGCGACAAAACTACAAGTTCAACTATATATTGCACTCAATACACATAAATTTTACCCATTTTATAAATCAACTTATTAAGTCAAAAGTTATAGCTTTGCTTGATAAGAACATTCCTTTCATGCTTCCTTAGTTACAAATTTCTTTCTATTATGACATCATCAGTTTACGTTATAAAAAGCACCACTAAGGTGGGCATGATGTCTCACCATTCTGTATAGGCAGAGAGAATTTAGTTTACTTGCAAGGAAGGTGGATGGACAAGATTTCCCTTCTATTCTTCTACATGGTTTTTATTTCTTCTATTAATCTACCAAGGGTACAACAAGGATCACTTCCCTTTTTCTATGCTCCAGTTAAGTTCCAAGGTCAAATCTCCTTAATTATAGTTTTATGGTGTTTTGGTTGAGTCGTCTTATCAATCAACTTTTGATGAGAATGATGGTTCAAACACATCACAAAATTACTTTTATGGGAAGGAGATACAAATCAACACACCACATTTTGATTCTAAAGGAACAAGAGACATTCAACATAGAAAACACATTATTAATTTTTCGTAAGAACTAGGAAACAATGAACCAACATGAATCACACCAAGATTTCAAAAATTCACCAAATAATTTCAAGCATCATTAAAAATTCTTAGTGGGTCTCCACAAGTTTCATAAGAAATTTTCAAGAAAGGCTCATTAAAGAGGTATAATCTTACTTTTACGAATCTATTAAGGTTTAACAATTTTTTTGTGGTTTAGGATGGTAACATTTTACTCCCCTAATAACCAAAGAAGGTTTTCCAATCAATACTCATGTCCCCACAAGATACCACCAACCAAGCAACCAGATGACAATGCAACTTTACTCCAAGGAACCACATCCACACTAAAAGGCATCCAATGCAATGGGGTAACCAAATAATTCACCAAATCATGAACTTAACAACCAAGAGTTACGATTTTAAAAAAAAAAGAGGAAGTACAATATAAGCACCACCGAGATTATCTATTAAGATCTACCAAACTAACATTTCTAAGAGAAAGATCCAAAAGACCCAAAGCATCCATAAGTGTTTCCAAGTAACCCAAAGATTAATAGGTCAAGCTCTTACCAGATTGAAATAGAATCACCACTACCACTTTGTTAGACTACCCTCTAGTCCACACTACACAACAAACTTTCTTTCTAGCAAGGTCAAGCAATAAAAAGGGTCACTCTAAGACCTTAGACACACTCAAGGTTCCATGCATCCATAACCAAGGCATGACTTTAAGCACCTAAAAGGACATTCAAGACACCTAGGGTGTACCCCCATATGACAATTGTCACCATACATGAAGCATAGAACCAACTCAACAACATGTAAGAAGGAAACCACGTAACATTTAGCCAAGTAGCCAACAACATCATGAGCTCTGAGTCATCAATCAAATAAAGTCCAAGAAATATTGACAATCAATAAAAGTGGCTAAGTAGCCACATTGCAAAGTTTGAAAATTCTTGCAAAAATCATAAATAAATAAAAGATTCTCAGAGCCTCTCAATCCAATCATAAAATAAGATGCTGGTGCTTGATAAAATACATAAGATTATGAATGTAAACACAAAATTTAACACCACATTCACTCCATAGCCTTTCATGGCCACCACTAGGGGTACTCTGCCTCGAGGTTAGTTCCAAGAACACATACACAGGATTGGGTCCTAGACAACACCCAGACTTAGTGTCCACCCTCTCATATGGGTAACAACATGGAAAAACTGACAACCAGACCCTCTTTCTGAACCACTCAAGGAAGAAATCTCTAAACAACTTCTAATTAACTCTTCCCGACCTAGAACACAACCACTATTGTCCAACCACAAGGGTCACATCTTACAACTCATCATTCCAACAAATCCAATAAGGAAGGGTCTCAACAAAGGGCTTAATGCATCATATAATTAAATCAAGTTTTAGGGCTTGTAAAACAACACATTTTCAAAAGGGAACCAAGTTTCCATTATACTAGAAGTTCACCAAAAACAATTTAATCCGACATTCTTAGTTACCCGGTTTAGACAAAATGTCACTAAGCAAGCAAAACAACTCAAACAACTTGTTATTTTATTATGATTTTAATTCTGGCAGTTCAAATGAACAGAGTAACGTAATATTTCTTCATACTTATTTCTTCTTCAATTTTCAAACAAGTTTGTTTTCTTAGATTCAAAAGTGTGCTAGGTTTACAATTCATGTCTCAAGTTTTCTAGTGTGCCCAATGGTCCAAGCTTTTGAACCACAGCTCTGATACCAAGTGTGATGCCCGGTTAAAACAACCCACTTGAGACCCATGAACAACCTAGGTTTAGTTATAAAATTATGGAATATTTTTTTGATTAGGAGTTAACGACCAAAGTCTCGAAGACAATTAAATTCAACTGATAATTTTTCCCATCATAATAATTACTAATTTCTCATTATAGAGCAACAAGTGCAATAGGTCCACCCTAGCTCAAATATCTCTAGGGATTACTTTAATTACTGATTTCATTGAAATTTTAGCTAAATATTCCTTGATTAGATTTTAGGGTTAAGGGACTTAAAACAATTTAATACCAAAGGTAATTAATTTCCACCGGATCAAGACAAGAGCAGGGTTTAAATTACGGTGAGGGAAAGAACACATAAATAAAGTCAACGAGCAAGGTCTCACTTACCCACTCCTAGCACTTAATTGAGATTTTCTACCCCGGGTTGCTAGGAAACAACTACCACTAACAGATTCCATAATAACTCAAATCCACAAGAAAAACTTCTCTTTTATTAACAATTCCCAGAGGTCACAAGGTCAAAAACTTAGGGCTAGAATTTTCAGTTAGGCTCAAGGAGTAATTTTTCCCCATACCCAACTCTCTAACAGGCTTAGAGTTTCAACTAGATTTTTCTCCTTCTTAACACTTCCAAAATTTCCCTAAACCATTCCCAATGGATAGGAAATTTTCTCACCTTTTCGGTGATATAAAGAAGTCCTCCTAAATCCTTACAGAACTCAAGATATGAGCGGGCAGAGTTCTTAGGTCAAATTTTCCCCAAGGGGACATGTGTCAAGAGGAGGAGAAAGCACCTCCAATGAGTTGGCGGGTCGTGGGGTGGCTTGGGGAAATTTTCCCATGGCGCGGGCACAAATGAAAAGTTTCTAGCATCCACTCAAGGGACAAGGGATGTATCAACTCGTGTACACACACAGGAAGGGGAATTTCATTCTATTCGACCCACACATTAATCTACATTGCTACATTTAGCTACATGATATAATATCAAGTGCAACATGCGTAAGGGTATCCCAGGGAACCATTTCTACACACACTCACAAGAACTATATGGAGTTTGAGATGTAGTGTAACTCTCGGTCATAAGTTCACTCTCGGGGTGACTGTCGGGGCTTGTCTGACTCCCCATATTGCATCTTTCTTATTAGGTTTGATGTAGTTTGTGGGATTGTGTAGGTGAACATCTCTTTTATGGGTTTCATGCACCCTCGAAACCTTTGTGTGAATATGAGGTGATCAAAATGGAACATCAACGAAGACCCTGTAACACACTAGAAAGTAGATCTTGAGCTCTTGTGTAGTCACTAACACTCGAAGTAGTCTCTAATGTCTAGACACCCTTGACCTATCCCAAGCACCCATGTCCAACCTCATTCCTACATTTCATAGTTTATACTTGAGTGTTTATGACACTCTACCTACCCTATTCAACACTTTTCCCGGTTCGGATCAGCACAAGATAGAGTGGAAACCAACTAATTCCTCTCTCTTTCTTTGCTTAGGGTTTCATATTTTAAATCTTAGTTTGCTTACATCATTCCTATATTTTAGCATTTATACTTTGATCACTCTATAATATTTAGATTTAATTCAAATTAAATTAAATCATTTGGTAAACCCATTGCTCAAACCCAACCTTGTATATAGGTATTTTATCTTCTTAACCTGGCTAAAATTTATCCACCCCTTACTCATGAACACCTTCATTATCTCCAAGCACATCTTGTTAAACATACACAAGACCTAATTCTTCTTTTATTTTCTTTTCGTGAGGAGGTCACCAATATAGCCGAGCTTAACCCTCCCACCTCTAATACTACTTCCATTCCTATTGTAACACAACCTCCCTCTTCTACCCTTCCACTTACTTCTACCATTCCCATGTCCATTGTTGGGACCTAAATTGATTAAGTCCCAAAGAAGAAGAAGAGAGAGTGCACGTGCAAGGTAAGTAATTAAGAAGGCATTCAAGGAAAGGTGCGTAGAAGAAGAGGTTGGTGTGCAAAAGTAGAAAAGAGGGTTTGGGGACTTAGCCTCATTTCGAAGGTGGTGTCATAGGAAAAACACGTGAAGGCTCGAGCGGGCGCGATGAATAGATAAGGTGCCATCTTAGAGCTTTAGAGGTCGAGATAAGTATATTCCACGTAGGGAATATCCCCAAGAGGATAATTATAGTTAGTGGAGGCCTTGTTATCCAAAATAATCCCTTGCTCATTTTTGGCTAACTTCCCTTCATTCCTTCCTTCCTTATGCCTTAGTTAATTTTTTTCACTTTTTAGGCACACAAAATTTTCTAGAAATGGTTTCATTGGATAAAGAATCTTCTCAGCTTTCCAGAAAGGTAAATTTTTTTTAACTCCTTGTATTTTGCAAGTTATGGCTTGATGGAGTTTTGGAGAGAAATTTTCCCAAGGGAGGTCTCATGCGGCCAATCGAGAATGCGCCATATCAGCGGTGGAATGGCGGGAGGCGGGGGAAATTTGAAAATTTTCCAAGGATCAATCGGGAAATCAAAGGAATTTTCAGCCCGAGGCCTACCACCAATAGGAGGAGGCCATGTGTCCTCGAGGTCGCGGATATCGGAGGCGGGAGGAAGTTGGAAAAATTTCCAAAGTTGGCACAAATGGAATATCTTGGCCCGAAGGCCCGCCATGAATCACAACCTGCCACGTGTCCTCGGAGCATCGGAAGGTAGAGGGGTGGAAGGAAATTTTCCTTTTCACCAAAATATGGAAAATAATGGAATGGAAGCCCGCCCGCGATGGCCCGCACCACTGCACCAGCGGTGCCATGTCCATGTGGCCGACAAAAATCTTAAGGCGGATCCGTAAAGGGAAATTTGGAGTTTAGGCCCATGCCAATGACAAGGCACCATGTGTCCTATTTAGGGTAGTGGTTAGCAGTGATGGAAAATTTGAGAGCAAGGGCCCGCCAACGAATCATAACACGTCACGTGTCATCGGGCCATCGGCCCGGTGGAGAGTTTTGGAAAATTTTCCAAAGTCCAAAAAAGTGTAAAATGACCATAGGGAGCCTGCGGACCAATCAAAACCTGCCACATGGCATCGGAGCGGTGTGAGGTGGAACTTTTTGGGAATTTTTCCCAAAGGTCAAAAAGAGGGAAAATTTTAAATTTTGGGCCCGTCAAAACTCAAATTTGCCCTAGTTTTTCCCTAAATATTCAGAAGGGCATAACGTTTGATCCAGAGCTCAGATTTCCATGTTCTTAGTAGTGTTGGAAAGCTGGTGAAATTCTCTACACAATGGAGGGTTAAATTTTGTGTTTTGGTGAAGTTTGGAGAGAGAAAATTGAAAACGCCTCTGGTAAGGGGAAAAGAAACAGAAATTGACATCTGAACCACCATTTTGATGAAGTATGGCTCACATTCTTCTCCAACATGGTCAAAAATCTTGGGAAATGAATTTTTAAGGGAACCCATGCTATTTTAATGCATTTTGGTTGGTGGTTGAAGCAACCTTTCATGCTTTCCCACGTTTTCTCCTTCCTGGGCCCGAATTTTGATTGTTAAAAGCTAGATTTGGCTCATTTTGTAAGGGTTGGACATTTTTATGTTTTGCAGGCTCCCTCTTTCACCCTAGAAAGTGATTTTGTGGAATATCAGACCTCTTTCAGGATTGTAACATGTTTTCTACCTCTCTGTTGTTGTAATGCATGTATTTTTGATATTGAAAATGACAATGCAAGCTCTGTGAATGAGTTTCAGTCCTCTTCTTGTGTTGTTTGATTCATTTATGATCTTTCATTACATTTTATTAGTTTGTGCATGATGTTTGTTGCATCCCTATAATCTGTGTCAATTTGCAGAAGTAAATGTTCACCACTCCTTTGGTGTATCACCTTATTAGTCTTAGTTTTATTTCTTTGCATCTTTATCTCTGTCCCCTTGGAATTGAGAGTAGGATTTTGATTTTAAACCTCTGTAACTTTCAAGCAATACATCTGATCAAAGGAGTTGAGGAACCAACCTCTAATCTAGAGATTCTTTTCCCATTTTCACAAGTCCCACACTTGGGGAAAAGATTCAATGTTGTGCAATCACACAGGATGTCCATTATCAAACTAGAAACCTGATAAACATCCAGGGGGTGCTGCTTGATTCACACTAATAGGCCTTTGTAAGATGGCATAAGCATCGATTGAACATAGAGGACCACACTTCCACTTGGCATGCAATCTGGTCATGGGTGAAGCTATGATGGTGAATCTAGTTTCTATTTAAAGGAATACTTGGGTCAGAAATAAAGAAGAGAGAGAGCAACAAAGTGTCAAAGTCTTTGTCGAAAATGCTATTACTAAGCATAAATATATGTTCTCGGTGTGAACAAGGGTTGTAATGGGAAAGCATAGGTAGGATATCTATTCAGAGTAGTTTTACAAGGTTGGAATATTATTTCATGATGTATATAGTCTGAGATGACCTGTTTCATGTAATATGGCTACTGTAAATGAATTTAATCAATATATGGAGCTCTGTTTTTGTGTATTTGTGTTTATGGACTAAACCCCAATGTGATTTTATGTTATTCATAGTTCAAATCTATTTCCATTATGTTGTTTTGATGTTTATGCTTATCTTATGGAGCATCTCTTAGAACTAGATTTACTACATCTGTATTAGATTAAATGCATGCGTTCTTATTTTGCAAACCTTTCCTCCATTAATGGAGGAAAATTCTCACAAGTCTCACATAAAGGAGGGGCTTGGCACCCATGCGCACCTCGGTGAGTGCCCAACACTTGGGTGATAGGCCGACATGACTTGGGGTTAAGAGAAATATTAGAGGATAGAGGTAAACGAGACTACATTTTGGTTCCATTGTTAGGACCTCTTTTGAAGCTATTGTGAGAATGATGTGTGATGATGGAGCATCTGACCTTGGACAATGTCAAGACCTGGATTTAAATAATGAAGGATGAGTTTTCTTAGAGGTTTAGTACTGGATCTTGAGTTTGATGCATGAAAATGGGTGGAGGAGAACCTATATCACGAGCTCTATGAGACATTCTTATGTTGTTTCCCAATAGAGTTGTATGAATGGCTCTCAACATATGCATCAAGGATGAGTTGGTACTATAGACCTCGTGTTTGGACCCAGGAGGAATATCAATGGTTGTAGGATGTTGATCTAACCTAGACTCGTGTTGTTGATCACTTTGGTGGAAAGGTGTGTTGACTAGTTACACGTTGGAGTACACAATCTCAACTTATTCTTGTCTAGAGGTTGTTGAGTTTGATTTCTTGAGAACCCAAAGGATCTTTCTTGTGTTTTTCCCATTAGATATCAAGATCTTGATTATTACTTTGATTTTGGAAGCATTTCTATGGTCTAGCTAAACTCTTGCTAGGCATGGGGCACAAAAGTTGGTGTGGTGGAGATGGCGGACCTTACGGTGAGAGATAGAGAGAGAGGAGAGGTGGATCAATATAATGAATCTTGAGAGAGGGAGTTGGTGAGACAACGCAAAGTTTCCGGTGTGATGGAATTATGGAGACAAATGTTGCGAGAAGGATTTGAGGTTAGCGCGGGTGTGGACCTCAGCGTATGTGATACCCCATCTTAGAAAGTGCGGGAGAAAAACCCCTTGAATTTTGGTGAGAGCTCATCATATGGAGAAAGGAGATCCATAGGCATGTATCTTAGCCCACCTGATGACCAAACCTTGATGCTTAGTTTTCCAATATCTGAGATAAGTACTTCTAGTTCAGTTGGTGTTGGTGAGTAGATAGCTTCAAGTAGATATCATTTTACATTACACCCATCTATGGCCGTATAGAAATTTCTAGTGTTTGGAGGTATTTTTTTAGCACATCATTTGGGAAAGGTGTGGGTTCACAAATTTTGGTATCGCATCTGGAAGTGGTATAAGAAACACATCTAGGAGTGGTTCGGTATCACATTGTCGGCACGTAGTTTATTGTGATGGTGGGAATGCACAGAGTGCAACTGCATTGATCCCCTTACGCTGCGGGAGGAGGATCTGGAGGATCCAAGGGATAAGAGCTAGTGGATCTAGTGGTGCTGGTGGTGGAGGAAATTTAGGAGGAGGTCAAGGTCTAGATCTGGTGGGCAAGGCCCACAACACCATCAACAGTGTGTTTACGAGATGTCACTCCACTTACCCAATTACAAGGGTGTGGAAGACACTACAGAGCATGTGCACAAATGTGAGTTACTATGGCATGCAAAGGAATCACTTCCCCAGAGAGGAAGACAAGTCAGTTTATAACTACATTGCAGGGGCGCATGCATATCTGGTACCAAAAATATGACCCCCATCAAACGGTGGTGGATTATACTACATTACATGATGATGATTTCTTATCGAGTTTCACATTCTTGAGTTCAAATAGAAAGAGCATCAACAAGTTGAAGGAAATCCAACAAGGTATGGCAGAGAGTGTGTGGGAGTATGAATCTTCTTTCAAGACTCTCTTATCTAAGATGTCTTATGATATTCATCCTTCACAACATGCTCAATGGTTTTGGAGGATTGATCACCCCGTTCAAAAGGGCACTTTCACATAAGACCTTCAGATTTCCGCATGAAGGCCTTGGAGTCTACCTTGCATGTGCTTGAGGCAATGGGAGCATTGATACCAAAGTTAGCCCATTTCTTGAAGCCCAAATTTCTATAATAAAAGATAGAAAAATTATCTATGAACTCAGCTCATGAGACTCATAGTGGTTTATGGTGTATGGATTATGAAGTAGAGGGACACATAAAGGATAGTTTCCCATGAAATTCGGTGTGTGTCATGTCATAGATTATGAGGTTTTATCACGGAGATCATGATGCAAGTAGATGCCCATTTTTGCAACGCGCAATCCGTAAGAATGTGTCTTGTTATTGTAATATTTACACATCCACTACTCATGATACGAAGGATTATTGATTGATAAACCAAATCCATGACACCATTAATCTCATGTGTACCAGACCAACATTGGGAGCAGTTCTAAGGCTGAGGATCATCAATATGAATGTGGACATATGGAGGAGGTTGAGAAGAGGTTTTTGTGGTGGTTTCGAGAGGTCATAACGATCAACGAGGGAAGAGGTGAATTTCCTCGTGGGACCTATTACAATTGTGGATCGATTGAACACTATAAACACGAGTGCCCAAACTTTATTGCAATGCTCATGGTGTGGAAAGAAGCAAAAGTATGAAGAGTTCCTAGAGTTGTATGACCACATGAGAAAGAATCAAAAGAAGGAAAAAGGCATGGGATGGTGAGTGTAAGAGGACCGAACCATAATGGATGTCGAGGGTAGTGATTAACTCTGAGTTAGAGCCTTTTTGGTCACTACACACGCTGAGGCTGCATGCACCTGAGAGGAACAAAGAAGAGGCCCCTTATCACAAGAGAAGAATTGTTACATGGGAAATATCCTAATCCTACCCACCAGAAGGAGAGTGTACCAAGAAACCATGGAGGTGATTAGGAGTTTGTAAGGAGAAATCCAGTGTTTGAAGGAGCAATCATACCAGTTGGAACAGAAGAAGAATGTTGAGGTTCCTCAGTAGGATATGGATGAGGTTAGGGAAGTGTGTCAAATGTTGAGGAAGAAACATTATTCCCATGTTGGGAGAATGGTTGAGGGAGAAGGTACTACGTGCTTTGGAGGAGGGTGCGAGAGATAAGTCTTACATGTTAACCTACCTCCTCACAACATTGATTATGATAAGGAGATCACACTAAATGTAGTTGTTGATGGGTGGCTCTTGAGTAATATATTGATTGACACAGGTGTATAGGTCAATGTCCTTACTCTAGATGCATGGAATCAAATGGGAGGCCCCATTGCAGCCATCTTTGAATGTGTTGTACATGGCTAACAGGAAAAATGCCATGCCTCTAGGGGTGTTGAAAGGTGCATCCATTACTATTCAAGGGGAAAAGTTTACTGGGGACTTTGAGGTCCTAGAGTTTTTAAAGCTAATAGTTTCCCAACATTACTTGGGTGCCCTTGGTGCTATGCAAACAATGATGATTTGCATTTCAATAAGGGCTACATCAGTTTTGAGAACAAGAAGAGCGTGTGATCATTCCACTAACTGATGGATGGTTTCTGTGCCATATGTGGAGCCATTGGGTGAAGAAGACTTAAACAAGATATATGTGTGCACCATCAAGGACCCAAAGTTTCATTCAACCATCAAAGGAAGGGTTCATTCAATGGGATGATGCACAATCCATAAGTGATATAACTAACATTTCTTATGACAATTGGGCACATGGGACATACGAGTTAGTTGGAAGGCATCTAAAGGATATTGAGACTTGAGTTTGTCAGAACACACTCAGTTAGGTGCTTGAGAGAAAGGCAATTTTCCATGGTACATTGGGAAGCCAACCCTGATGTCTTTCTATGTGAAATGGAGACCTAGTGGAAGTTTCAAGTGGAGAGAAGGAATATGCTTACCTATAATTTGTGTGGGACAACAACACGTTGGTGGGTGACACATCGAGATAATCTTCTAGAGTGGCAAAGTGAGAATCACACTCTCTGTTAGGTTTCTCTAAAGCAATGCACCATCTCAAATTTTTGACTATGATGGGAAGGGATCCACCTCATGCCATGTTCAGAGAGTGTGAGAAGACTTTAGATGGGAGGCACAAAATCTTTACCTCCTTCCCTATGGGTGCATAAGTTCTATTCCACCTTACAGGGCTATGCGTGTGCATGGTATATTCATTCGAGTTACAGCGTCAGACATGGAACTGGCAGGAGTTGATGATGGATCTTGTTCAAACATTTGAATATCAAAGTACTAATCCATTGGTGAATGAGGTGTTGTAGGTAGTCAAATGCCTTACCTTGGGAGAAGTGTGTCATGGTGGAGGACAAGATTCTAGAGTTGTTAGGTGAACCAAAGTTGGGGTGCACTTCATGGAGGAAGAATAAGAGGAAATACAGCTTGAGCGCGCCTTCCTAGAGAAAGAGAAAGGAAAGTTGGTCTACTTGATAGATGATGAAGAGGTGGAGAACTTGGATGTTAGCCATACAAAAGGTACGTGCGAAGTGTTAGATAGTGTTGATGAGAAAGTACACGTTTACCACAAGCCATTGAAGAAAAAGAAGGTTAACATTGGTACGGAGGTGGAACCAAAGGAAGCTATTATTGGGGACTACTGGATAGACCAGGAGGTCTCAAAGATTATTGAGCTTCTACGTGATTTTTAGGATTTGTTTCCACAGGAGTACCATGAACTTAAAGGAGTTCACCCCTCACTAGGAGAAATGAGAATCAAGTTAAAGGATGGTGCACACCTGATTTAGAAGAGACCTTATAGGATGAATCTAAATCTACGCATCAAATTTAAGGAGGAGATTGATAAGATGATAGCATTTGGGATCATAGAATTCATTGAAGAATCTGAATGGGTAAGCCTCGATGGTCATCAATATCAAAAAGGATGGGAGAATAAGGATTTTCGTTGACTATAGGGATTTGAATGTAGTATGTGTAATTGATCCTTTCCCAACCCCATTCACTGAGGAATCCTAGAAGGAGAATCCATAAGCGAGATCTATTCATTTACGGATGGTTTTTGGATATCACCAAGTTTGAATTGTAAAGGAAGACCAAGAGAAGACAACTTTCACCACTTGAATGGGGAAGTTTTCCTATATGGTAATGCCTTTTGGACTGAAGAATGTGCCTACTATGTTTTCACGCATTGTGGTTCAGGTGTTTTAGGACTTCATTCACAATTTTCTTCAAGTCTACCTAGATGACTAGATGGTTTACAGATTAGTAAAAGACCATTATGAATAATCTACGGTTGATGTTTGAGAGATGCAGGTAGTTGAGCATCTCCTTGAATATTAAGAAGTGTGTTTTTCCACTCCTTTTTAGCATTGTTTGGGACACATTATTTGCAAAGAAGGCTTACTGGTAGACCCCACAAAAGTTTGTTATAGTGGGATTAGAGGAGCCTACTAGTCAAAGCGCATGTGCATGGGTTCTAGGGCATACATGGTACTATAGGAAATTCATCAAGGGATATGCCTAGATTTCCGCACCCTTAGAAGAGCTATTGAAACATAAAAGTAAGTTCTATTGGGGAGAGGCACAATAGGTGGCATTTGACACGTTGAAGGAAAATCTTACCACACACCCATTTTGTGTTTTCCTTCTTGGGATAAACCTTTTCATGTGCATGTTGATGCATCCGGGATGGTGATTGGGGTGGTTTTAACAAAATCAGAGAAGGATTGTTGACCATCCCTTGTGTTTTGCTAGTAGAAAGCTTACTCTAGCAGAACAAAATTATACCACCACAGAGTGCGAGGCATTATCAATGATCTACACATTGAAAAATTTAGGCAGTATTTACTAGCAACTCCTTTTATTTTCTACACAAACCACATGACATTAAAGTACTTGGTGAACAAGCCCATTTTGCAAGGGCACATATGTCATTGGATACTATTGTTTTCAGGAGTTTGAGTTTATGGTTGTGGTGAAACTAGGGAAAAGTAATTTGGGACCTGATCATTTATCAAGAATTACTTGGGTGAGGACATGCAAAGCATTGAGGATATGATGCCAGATGCACAGTTATTTAGGCTATAGTATACACCCTCTGACTTGGAAGATATTTCATTGTTCCTATGAATGGGTGGGGCACCAGAAGGGATGAAGGCATTAGAAAGGAAACAGTTAGCCATATGTGCCACACCCTATATGTTAATTGGTGGAGACTTATACAAGCTAGGCCATGATGAGGTTTTATGCTGTGCGTACTAGAACATGAGCGCACTACAATCATGGAAGAGGCTCATGGTGGAATTACGGGGAAACTATGTGGGGAATGTGACCATGCACAAGATCCTTTTAGCTAGCCTTTGGTGGGAAATGGTTTACAAGGATTGTATCGAGTATTGCAAGGCTATGACCATTTCCAGTGCCTTGGTAAACCAGAAAAAAGATGAAAATTCCATTAAGGCCTATCACCAGTGTAGAGCCATTCAAAAAGTGGGAAATTGAATTTGTAGGCCCTATTACCCCAGTTGCACGAAGGATAAGTTCACGCTATATCATTACATGCACATACTATCTTACATAGTGGGAAGAAGCGGTGCCTACGAAGGATTACATGACGAAAACAACAAGTAGATTCTTGTGGGAGAATATAATCAGCAGGTATGGATGCCCATTGAGTTTAACAAGTGATAGGGGTACTCATTTTCTAAATGAGATAGTTAGAATCTTGTTGGCTGAGTTCATGGTGGCCCATCACAAGACTACCCCTTATCACCCACAAGCTAATGGGATAGCGGAAGCTTTTAACAAAATTTTGAGTCACACATTGACCAATATTTGTGATGTTGGGAGAAAGGATTGGGATGAAAAATTCTTTTCCATGTTATGGTCATATCGGAAAACTTATAAAAGACTAAACAAGGCCACACCTTTTCAATTGGTGTTTGGCATGGAGGCTATGTTACCTATTGAATTCATGTTACCATCCTTATGTATTGCGTGCACAGGGGGATTGGCCGATGAACAAGCATTAGAGGAGCACATTGATAAGCTTATGGAGTTGGATGAAAGGTGATCCATTGCTTGATGGATCCAAAAATGGAAAAATCCAGGAAGAAGAAGGCATGACATGATAGGCACATCAAGAATAAAAAGTTTGAGGTTGGGCAGATGGTCCTTCTATATGATTCTAAGTTTCTGTGCCATCCTAGGAAACTCAAAGTGCATTGGTTGGGGCCATACATTATCACTTGCATACTTAATTTGATGCTTTCTAATTAGAGGCACTTGATGGAACAAGGTTTCCCAGTTACTTTAATGGGAGTAGGTGAAGCCCTACTATAAATAAGTCTTCAATGTGTTTGTAAATAAGGCAATATTTCCATTTAGCTTAGGATTTCCCTTAATGCATTTTCCTTTCTTTGTGTTTCCCTTCTTCATTGCTTTTCTTTGTCTTTTGTTTGGTTTTTTTGGGCACACTTGTAGCCTATTAGCTTTTTAAAGGGTTTTATGCACAGAGGACCACACATCTATTTAGTGTGGGGTGGAGTGTGTCAAAGTGAACTTTGGAAAAGGATGCGGTAGTGCTTGAGAAATTTTGGATGGTGGTCCCAAGTTGTGAAAATCAAAAGTGCGTGGGATGGAGGAAGGTGCGTAAAAGAGTGTTCATGATAGAAGAATGGTGTCAAAAGGATTTGAGGAAACCACGTACAAGGGTAAAAGCACATAAGAAACATGAGGTAGGTGAAGGCAAGAACTTGGTAAAGGACATGAGAGGTTGACATACTTTGGCATGGGAGTGCGCACAAGTTAGTCTATTGTCAAAGAAGTCTTACACACTAGAAGGTTTGGAAATTTTTACATGAGTTTTGCACACGAGAGGAAAAAAACTAGAAAAAATGCATGGAGGGATGTCATTGGAAAAATATGATGACTTTATTACATTCATACATTGGTAGGTGGCATCGAGTTTGTGCGGGAAAAACAAAAAGCTATAAATAGAAGGTCAGGGTGAGTTATTCTTTTACCTTGTGTTTGTGTTGAAGAGATCTTGTAAACTAGGGATCTTTGTAAGAAAAAAATTTGGAGATTTACATGCATAGAAGAAGATTCAACGGATTTTTGAACTAGAGTGGAAAGGGAGTACACGGGTGGGTGGAGAAGTGTGTTTAGAGGATTCCCATGGGTGTTACACTTTGTCTTGTGGAAGGAAAAATTTCCAGGTTAGGGTTTGTAGAGCTAGGGCATGAGATTTGAGTTTTCACAGAGGAGTAAAGCCACAAGACTGAGAAGAGTTAGGGAAAGAAGGAAGGAAGAGCTTACAAGGACCGGATGAGAAGAATGAAAACAAGGAAGGGATATATGTTTCACCAAGAAGGGAAAGGTAAAGGGCAAAGCAAAACCAACTATTTCGACCAATTTTAATGAAGAGTGGTACACAAAGATGTAGTACTCTAGATGGCATGTTGTTAGGGAAGGAATGGGTATCTCACATACGTAAGATGGTCATGAGTGACTACAACCATCAGACAAGCACCAATGAAAAAAATAAATGACACTGGATCTAGTTTTCCCCATGGGAATGAGGACACAGATGGAAAACTTGTGTATGACGATGAGGTGCAAACCAAGTTGGAGAAGGATGGAATCTTGCATCTCTACGAGCTTCCCTATTTGTCAAAGTAAAATGTTATACCAATGGATGATGTCACACATGCATGAGGATCAATTTTATTTCATAGGATGAGAGAATGCACATAACTCCTCAGCTGATTTCCAAGTACACTGGCATTATCTATGAAGGAGAGCCACTAGATGATGACTTGTGCAACAAGGAGGCCATCAAGAAGACAGTTGTGACATATGAGTACAAGAAGGGTTCATACTATTTTGATATCTCCATGATCATCAACCTGTCATAAGGATGGCCATGCACACTGGTCACAAATTTGAATGGGAAAGAGAGGTGGACACAGGTAAACAAGAGTTGGTTGAACATTTTCCACAAGATCTTAGAGGGAACAATCTATAACCTTTCATCCTTTATCGCAGAGGAGATCATAGATGCCACGTGATGACAGAGAAAATATTATGTATGGTAACGTCCTTCTCACCATTGTGTTTTCAGAAATTGGAGTGCCCGATGGGCCAAATAAATATGTTTGGGAGTACCCAAATGAGGACCCTCCCTACTAAAATATTTGAAGCCTACACTTGTGACATGATGACAGGTTTCTCATAAGGTACACTTGGAGAAGTGGTACAAACAAATGTGCGACACGTTTGGGGCAAAGTGGAGAATTCTTGAACAATTTTGACATTGGTGGATGGAGAGGCTGAGTTTGTTGTGTATCAACACTTTTGTATTGGCAAGTTTACTTTGACTAATGACACCAAGATCCCTTGGTGTAAGTTTCCCTTCTCTTTCATAGTGCAATACTTTTAGAGTACGGTCAATCGGTTTAAGGAGTAAAGAAACTTAGATTTGATCTAAGTGTAGTAGATCGGATTATCGTGAGTTACATCAAACATTGGTGTATCCCAAGAAGCATGCTTATGTCGAGAAGTATGTCTCTTATGACATATACATATGTTGAAACCAGTGACATTTCCTATTGCAGGGAGAATGACAACAAGGGTGTATGTATGTCTAAGGCCCAAATTTGAAAAGGGTGCTTATGTTTAGGATGATGTATCTATCCCAGAAGACCCCACTAGGAGGAAGAAAGTGGTAATAAAGAAGAGGGAACAAGAGGAGACTCTGATAGAAAATGTTTCGAGCATGCATACATGGTTCGAACTATGGGGGCACAATAATTCAAAGCATGGCATGAGATCTTACACTAACAGGAAAAATTCCATGGCGAAGGAGTCACCCGAGAGGGAAGAGTTACCAGAAAAAGAAGAGTCCCTTGTGTTAGAGGAGTCACCGAAGAAGAAGAAGTAGAAAGTGATGCAAAGCTCGGACTCTAAGGAGATAAAGAGCATGAAGGGTGATGACTCTGAGGAAGAGGATGAAGAACACGATGAAGGTAAGAGTCCTCATGTTCACAATATACATGAGTCCGATGAAGAAAGAGATGAAGAGAAGAATGGGGATGGGGGCACCCATAAAAAAGGAGGAAGTGAGGAAGTAGACATGTATAGTTAGAAGACCCGACCCCGACCAGAGAACAGATAAATGAAACCATAGAGAAGGAGGTGGCGGTATTATACAAAAGTTGGTGGAGCATGAGTAGAGAACACACTGATGAAGTGCTAAAGGAAGCAGAGAGATCTCGTGAGTTTAGGGAAAGAGTATGGAAGCATGGGAAGAGATCCCATCCTGGCAGTAAGTTTCCCAAGGTAGTACACATAGGTGAGAAGGGAATAATAGTGGCATAGGAACACACCATGACTTACATTAATGATCAAAACAAGTTATTGCATGTGCGTTTCCAAATCACACATGCCCACACGCAACTCCTTTCTTGGTCTTATTTTGATGAAGAGGGTGTACACCACACACAAGGAAAATGCTATCCTAGGATTTTGAGTCCCATGTTGATGAGCCCGAGTTCGAGGTTAATAGTGATGCATTGATGAAGACACCAGATGCCAAGGGAATAAACCCTCTTGTGAATTCCCAACAGCTATTGGATGAGAAAGTTTACAACGCACTCAACAAAGTGTCGGTGGAGGTGGAAGAAATATTTTTGACAGAAATGATAGAATAAGAGTCTTGGAGGAGGAGCTTGAGAAAAATAATGAGGAGATCATTGAGAGGGACAAGGAGATAAAGCAGAAGGAATTGATCAATGCGCAGTTAAGGCATGAGTTGAGGGATGAAAAGGAGAAGGTGTGTGAAGTCTACAAGAAGGTAGAGGTTATTTAAAATGTCATTATCTTAAAGCACTTAGACCTAACCCCTCCTGAGCAGAAGTACGATTTGACCATGCACTTCTTGGAAGACTTGACATGCATACTCACCATGGAGAGGAAACCACTTGCATTGGAGTTGGTAGAAGAGGTGATGGCATGCTAGAAGGAAGAAGAAAAGTTGAATATTGGGGAGACAATAAATCGGTACTCCGAGCTCCTTGCCTCAATGATGACCACAATGCAAATGGCTAGAGTTGTGTATGAAAACTGTGGTGACAAAGATAGAGTAGAAAGCATATTGGTTGCTACCCATGAGGCGGATCTAAAGGAGTTTCAAGAGAAAAAAGGGCAATAGGGTGGAGTGAGATAAAATCTTGGTAGAGGTTGAGAATAAATCAAAGGTGATTGAAACCTTGAGGGTTTCAATTAAAAATAAATGAAATAATTGTAACTCCAAGTCACTCACAGGATGGATGCGTTGGGTGAGCTTAGCAAGAAAATGGAAAACATCACAGATATCCTGAAGGCTAAGGGAGATGAACTAAGTTTTGATGAGGTTAGCATGTTGGTGGGTGATTTACTTCAACATGTGCATGGTGAGGTAGATGTTTGGGATAAAATTGAAGCATCCGTGAAAAGAGACTTCCCACTCCTTATGCAGCACTTTCAAGATCCCTCTATTCTTCCATTCTTTATTTAATTACATATTATTTCATCTCTCTCGTTTCTTTATTATTTGGTGAAAGAGCAGAGTGTTTCCAAGGATGGATAACACACATAGTGTGGGGTAATGTTGGGCCCTAAATTGACTAAGTCCCAAGGCAGAAGGAGCACATGCGTAAGGCAAGCAAGTAAGAAGGTGCTTAAGGAAAGGCACACAAAAGAAGAGGTTGGCACACGGAAGTAGAAGAGGGTTTGGGGAATTAGCTGCATTTCAAGGTGGTGTCGCAAGAAAAACACGTGAAGGCCCAAGTAGGTGTGATGAATGGATAAGGTGCCAACTTGGAGCCTTGAGGTCAAGAAAAGAATATTCCACACAGGGAATATTCCCAAGAGGATCATTATAGTTAGTTGAGGCCTTTACAAGCTAGCATAAGCACTCGATTGATCATGGAGGACCACACTTCCACTTGGCATATGATCTGCTCATGGCTATGGTGAATCCATATTCTATTTAAAGGAATGCTTGGTTTCAAAATAAATAAGGAGAGAGAGGCAATGAAGTGTTGCAAATAATGCTATTACTAAGCATAGATATATAAGCTCGTGTCTACGAACAAGGGTTATAATGGGAAAGCGTAGCTAGGATCTTTGTTCAGAGTAGTTTTGTAAGGTTAGAATGTTATTTCTTGATGTATATGGTCTGAGATGACCTCGTTTGAATGAATATGGCTACTTGTAAATGGATTTAATCAATATATGGATCTTTGTTTTGTGTATTTGTGTCTATGGACTAAACCCTAGTGTGCTTTCATGTTATTCATAGTTCAAATCTATTTCCATTATGTTGTTGTGATGTTTATGTTTATCTTATGGAGCATTTATACTTAGAACTAGATTCACTACATCTATATTAGATTAAATGCATGTGTTATTGTTCTACAAACCTTTCCTCCATTAATGGCAAAACATTCTCACAAGGATCACATAAAGGAGGGGATCGGTTCCCACGCGCGCTCGTAAGCACCCAACACTTGGGTGATATGTTGACATGGTTGGGATTAAGAGAAAGATTAGAGGATAGAGGTAAATGCGACTACATCCATTCCTACTCCTACCAAAGTCATTTCACTTTTCCTCTCATTTATCACACTCGAAAAGTCTCTTCTTGTGACACCCAAAGCATATCTTCCTTATAAGTTCAAATCTATTAGTTTCAGCAAGCTACTTCTCATGCCTCTCCATCTCTTGATTACTACTTACTTGTTTATACTCCTTTTACACCCACCATTTCTACTTATTCACTTCCTCTAAACTTCATCACCCCTAAGTTTCCCACTTTCAATGGCCATGGTGAACCTCAAGAGCATATCAAATCTTTTCATGTGGCATGTCTCGATTATGCGGATGATCATACATTGCTAGCTAAGATATTTCCTAGGAGTCTTCAAGATTACGTCATGCATTGGTTTTATGATCTACTTGTTCATTCGGTAACTTATTTTATGCATTTAGCCAATGATTTTCTTTCTCACTTTTAAATCAATATCGACACCAAGTTCTCTATGCGTAACTCTCTCAACTCAAACAATGATCTAAAGAGAATCTAGCGGACCGTGTGATGAGTGCATTATTTGAATTCTTTATATCATCTATGTGATTATTGATTTGTCATTAAACATGATTAATTAGTGCATGGGGATGCTTTATATAGTTATATCCTAGTAAGTTTAATGCATTTATCTTGTTTTGTTTCATGTAACTTGTTAACCATAGAAACTCCCACTAATCGCCTCTGTGAGTGAAATGTGGTGACATGTGTAGGATAATAGTGGACATTTACTACCAATGCTGGAAATTGTAATCAAGGAGTTTGATTCTGGAGCCATCGTGCATATCATGGAAGACTTTTTCCATTGACAACCTATAAACATGGATCTTATTTTTAACACTTCAGAGGATTTAATGAACTTTAATATGGTTGTTAGTGGAAGAATTCGATCCCTACAAGTTTGGCATGATGTGTAACCGACTATGTCTATATAGACATCCTCTTGAAGAACAATTTAGTATTTAGTTGATGTTGGTAATCTGCAATACAATTTATAACAGTTAATATCTATTTTCCAGTTATGTACTAAGTATGTTATGGAAATTTTTTGAATCAATATATTAGATGTTGTTTTGAATATCCTATGGTGTTGAGATTACCTCTATCCCAAGGAATAAGAGGGCCCACTCAACCAAGGCGACTAGAGGATTTTACGTTTATGCATGCTTGTGGTTTCTGATAAGTTACAATTTGAATGCAATTACTTATTTCCTTTACTACAATTTATATTCAGTGTGTGTTATTTCCTTTCATGCAATTTCAATTATGAGTGTGTCATTTAATTTATGCAATGTCAATTCGAGTGTGTGTTATTTGAAAACTATTATATTGATTTTGTGTGTGCATTTCAATTCCAAAGAAAGTATTTCCATTAAATGCATTTCATCACAATAATGTTTTTCGTAGTTTAGCATTACATTTCCGTAGATTAGCAGAGACAAAGAGAAACATAAAACTAAACCCCCAAAAGGAACCACTGAACAATTGAGTTTCATAAAGCTTCATTACATACAACCTTACACACAACCTTGGTTTTATAATGACACTAGCAGAAGAATCTATTAGTTAAATGATTGGAGAATACAATGACCCATCATTTTTGGCACATTATTTCTGGGACACCATAAGCACAACACGTCATTTTATTCATTTTACATGCTATGGGTGTTAATGAAGTTAATATATGCAACTAGTAGAAGTCCTAGGCCTTGTTTACATAACCAACCTTGATGCACAGCCATGGGACATTCAAGGGAGATTTATACCACATAATATCCAAAGAATATCTCTAAATAGAGTACAAGTAGGGAACATTGAAAGTGACATTGAATCTAATACAACGCCTAGAATCCCTTCTAACATTCTACATCATCCTATTTAGAACTAGAACAACCTTCAAAAATGGGAGACAATAGGAATAATGAGAACCGACCCTTGGGTAGAACCTTTACCTATCCCATTGTCTTAGATGAAGATGAGGATGCACCTATGAAAAATATCTCACCATCCATCCTCCCTATCTTTTGAGGAATGTCTACAGAAGACCCAGATCAGTTCTTGTTTGAATTCAAAGTTCTTTTCCAGACATATGACTACAGAACAGACAATAAAAACTCAAACTATTTCCTTCCACCCTCAAAGACTTTGTCTATGAGGTGGTTCATGGGATTGTCCCCTAACTCCATTCATTCTTGGGAGAACATGGAGACAATTTTTTTGGACAAATATCAAGACTACTGTAGGGAAGAGATAGGAAAGAAGAGTTCTTCTAGATAAAGCAAAAGGAAGATGAAAATCTAGAAGATTATCTGGATAGATTTCTCTTTCTCCATCGGAGGAGTGGTTATGAGTTACATGTAGAAATCACTAAGACAATTTTCCTTAAAGGACTTGATGAGGAAACCAAGGATTCCCTCCATCTTATGGGAGGAGGTGATGTGCAAAAACTTAGCATGGAAGATATCACTAAGCTATGCAGAAGTTACTCTAGAACATGAGGAGGTATAAGGAAAATAAAAACATCCAAGACTTCCCTAGGTACCTCAGAACTTCTAGAGGAAATGGCTAACATGAAAATATACATCTTTTCACAATTAACATCAACCATAGATGGGATGAAATCCAAGACCAAGTCTTTGCAAAATAACCTCTAGACATATACTACCCTAAATGCAAGAAGAGACATCCTTTGAGAGAGTGTCCTTTAGATGTCACAAACATGTGTTTGATCTATGATGTCATTGATCACGATACTAACCATTAAAATTTATTACCTTAGTTGAAATAAATATTGAATGCCGTGTCTCAAGAAAATGTAGAGGTAAACTTTGTTCAAAGGCCAAATAATCAGGTATGTATGCCCCTAGACCTACTCGAAACCCTGGATGATGTCATGGCCCAATCAGGCTCCTCAGCCTACTTGGGGACAACCTGAGTGGACACCACCAAACTAGATGGTTTATCCACATCCACCACCATGGATGACTCCCTACAATCAACAGGGTTGGACACCACCAACCAATGTAAATCCATGGAAAAACCAACAATGGGCACCTCAACAAAATTCTAATCAACAAAGGAGGTTCCAAACCCACAACAAGCTTTAATGGCCCCACCACAAAACTATCAACAACATGGGAAAGTAACACAAAATCAACTTCTAGCCCAACCTATGTAGAAAACCCTAAAAATCAATAGATAACTTCAATTAATGAATCAAGATAGAGTGATACAATGTAGGTTAATACTATCAATAATATGTGACTAAGGTCTGGGAGAACAATGAATAATCCTCCTATTGTTATCACAAAAATACCTGAGGAAAATGAGAAAGAAGAGACACATGAGGAAAATGAAGAAACTAAACATGTTCCACAAATGCAAGCCACTAGGAATGGTCAAGGAAAAGATAAGAATGCACATGCAACTCCTTTTCCAGAATGATTACAGAAACTCAAACTACGTAGAAGAAACAACACTAGTTCAAGAGTTGAAAAAGATGAACATTGAGGTCCCACTTCTAAGAGAAATAAGGGAAATTCTGAATTAAACTAGACCATTAGAGACCAGTGTATAAAGACACTAGGAAGAAAGAAGAAATACCAAAAATGGTCAAAGTGGAAGGGAATCTAGCTGATCTTGTTGTTGGAAAGCTTATTTCACCAAAATATGGGGATCTTGGGAGTCCAGTCATTACTATTTTTGTAAATGGTCAGTCAATATCTAACGTTTTGGTGGATCTTGGTGCTTCCATCAATGTTATAACAACATATATGTTCAATCTATTGTCTTTAATAGGATTGCAGCCAACCAATACCATTATTCAATTGGTAGATCAATTTATTGTTGTACTAGATGGAGTGATTGAGGATGTAATGGTCACGGTTGAATCTTGGGAGTATCCATCAATTTTATGGTCTTACAACCTAAAGCTTGGAAGTTGGGATATCCAATCATCTTAGGAAGGCCCTAGTTGGCTACTGTTGTTGCATATATTGATTGTAGGTTGGGAAAAATGACCATTTTAAATGGGTGAAAATCAAAGAATATTTCATTGTATCCTCCTACCCAACCATATGTGGATGTTTTTGAACATGTATGGGTAGATTATTCAGATACTAATCATTTAAGTTCTTCTTATTTGGCCACCATTACGAAAAAAATCACATGGAAGAAATTGTTGAGTCATACACAATGTCTGATGAAGAGGACACTGTGGCTACAAAAATCAGAACTGAGGCTACAAAAATTAGAACTGAGGCTACGGAACCATCTATTCTGAACACAACAGATAATATTACCTTGGTAAGTGACATTTCCAATGAAAATTGTAAAGAAACCTATGCTTATCATGAGGAATGTGCATCACACTGATTTCTATTGTCCTTTAACCAAGGTTATGTCTCTTGAAAATATGACTATTTTGCACATGCTTCAACCTCATGTTTGTCCCTTGAATTCTTTAATTACTGATGTAGAGCTCACTATTTTTAAAGATACCAAGCAAGTGACTATTGACATAGGAAAAGATCTGACCATTGGTAATAACTTAGAGGCAACCAAGAGACTAGGGTTGTAGAAATCTTGAGGAAGCATTCCCAAGATTTTTCTTGGGATTATACTGATATGAAAGGGATCCATCCAAGCATCTACACTCACCATATCTACACCAAGGATGTTAAACCTGTGAGACAACCATAATGAATAATTAATCCAACACTTAGAGACATAAAAAAATGAGATAGAAAAATTGTTGAAGGTAGGATTCATCTATCCTATATCTGATAGTCAGTGGGTATCACCACTAGTTATAGTTCCCAAGAAAAATGGTAAATGGAGAATCTATGTAGACTATAGGGAACTTAATAAAGCCACCAAGAAAGACTACTTTCCCTACCCTTTATTGATCAGGTTTTGGACAATCTTGCAGGTAAGAAATATTTCTCCTTCTTGGATGGGTTTAGTGGGTATAACCAAATTAGTATTGCACCTGCTGATCAGGATAAAACCACCTTCACTTGTCCCTGGGGTACATTTTCATATAGAGTCCTACCATTTGGGCTTTGTAATGCACTTGCTACTTTCTAGAGAGTAGTTTTGGCCATTTTTATAGATCTTACAAATGACTGTGTTGAAGTTTACATGGATGAATTCACTATCCATGGTTCCACTTTTGATGAATCTTTGAACAATCTTGAAAAAGTATTAACTAGATGTGAGCAACACCAAATTTCCTTGAGTCATGAAAAATGTCTGATTATGGTTGATCAAGGAATTGTCTTAGGTCATCATATTTCTGCCAAAGGAATAGGTCGACCCCAAAAATATTGAAGTAATTACTCAACTACCTATGCCAAAAAATCATACTGACATCAAGAGTTTCCTTGGACATGCAGGGTATTATAGGTGGTTCATCAAAGACTTTAGTAAAATTTTGCACCTATGTTTTCTTTGCTGACAAAAGATTGTGTTTTTGAATGGTCTCCTCAATGTCAGCAGGCTTTTGAGATTATCAAAGAGAAGCTAACCACCACTCCAGTCTTGAGAGGACCGACTAGGGGAAACCTTTCCATATTCACATTGATGCATCTAATAAAACAATGGGAGATGTTCTTGGACAAAAGGATGAAGAAGATCAGATGTATGCCATTTATTTTATCAATAAGAATATGACCCTAAAGAGAAAACTACACCACTACGGAAAAATAATTTTTAGTTGTTGTTTACTCTCTAAATAAATTCAGACATTATATTATTGGATACAAAATCTTTGTTTATACTAACCATTCAGCCATAAGGTATTTGATGAATAAACCAGTAGTGGGGGGAAGAATTATCAGATGGTTACTCTTGTTGCAAGAATTTAACTTAACAATTATTGATAAGCCAGAAAGACTAACATTGTTTTGATTTCCTTTCAAGATTGAATGTTTCAGAGAAGAAGAAGTAGTCCAAGATCATTTTCTAGATGAACACTTGTTTGCAATATCGACTCAACCTCCATGGTTTGTTGATCTTGTGAATTACCTAACTACAGGGAAGTTTCTAGCTTACTTTACCAATAAGGAATGAAAATAGATTAGTTAAAAACAACTCAACATATAAATGGTGTAACAAAATTTTATTTAAATGTTGTCTTGATATGGTTCTTCATAGGTGTGTTCATGAGGATGAAGTATATGACATACTAAGAGCTTGTCATGATGAGCTTGGAGGAGGACATTACTCAGTGAAGAGGACAATTCACAAGGTCCTTGGAGCTAGGGTATTACTGGCCTTCTCTTCACAAGTCTATTCAAGAAGTACGTGTGGCAAGTGTGATGCATGTCAAAGAATGGGAAAGCCTACATTATCCATGGAAATGCCTCTCAATCCTCAGTTGGTCTTAGGACCATTTGAGAAGTGGGGTATTGATTTTGTTAGACCTTTTGATCCCCATCCTTTGGGAAAGAGTACATGTTGGTGTGCACTGATTATGTCACAAAGTGGGCTAAGGTTCAAGCATTGACATCTACCAATGAAGATGTTGTAGCTGAATTTTTGTACAACAGGTTATGTTGAGATTTGGCACCCCTAGAGCTATTGTATCTGATCAGGGACCTCAATTTGTGTCTAACATGATTGAGGCTTTCTTGAGATCTACCAATCAAGCATCATCGAAAGTCATCACCATATCACCCCAATCCAATGGGTAGGTAGAAGTTACAAACAGAGAGATGGAGAATATTTTAACCAAATTTGTCAATGCAGACAGATAAAAAATGGGTACCAAAACTCCTAGAAGTGGTTTGGGCCTACAATATAACCTGGAAGACCACTACTAGTTTCTCCCCATATGAAATGGTGTATGGGAAGAAGCCATTGTTACCCATTGAGTTTGAATTATAGACTTGGAGGACAACAATGGAAGTTGGCATCGATTTGGATGAAGCACAATGTGAGAGAGTAATATAACTGAACTGAACAAGATGGATGAAATGAGGATGGAGGCACAAAAAAAACTGAGATTCTTCAACATCAAAGAAAATCTTGGCACGATGCTCATATCAAATATAGGAAGTTCAATGAGGGATATTGGGTCTTACTTTTTGACTCAAAGTATCAACAGTTCAAAGGAAAGTTGAGGACAAGATGGTTGGGACCATACCAGATCAAACAAGTGTTTGATAACGACTCTGTGAGATTATTGTCAATTGATGGAGACAGAAGAAATCTTTTGGTGAATGGACATAGATTAAGGATGTATCAATATCCTCTAGATAAATAAACCTTTAGCAAAGATATGTTGTTATGTGAGGAAATGGATTCAGTGGAGGAGCCTGGCTCTTCCCATCATGAGTAGTCATTTTTTAAATTTGAATAAAGAAAGATGATCATGCTTTCGATATTCTTTCCCTTAGATTTTAGTTTTTTTGTTTGTTTCATGCTTTCAATAAAGGTGGGCATGTCTATTGTTAGAATGTACACTACTCACATTTTCTCTATGAGCACGCAAGATGTGGAAATCTACGGATATCGGAAGTTGAGCTGGCAAGGGTAAGTGCATTTTACTTCTACGGATATTAACTTTTGAAGCACTCCCCCATCACATTTACTTAGCATGATTAAATCAATACACAATTTTCAATGCATTTATTGGGAATATCATTCAAAATATTGTGACATGGAGTGGGGTGTAATGAATCATAATTATAATTAACAATGATACCACATGTGTCGAATTTCTAAGAAAAGGACGAGATGTTTTATAAGAAGGACAGGTGGCATTATTATTCAATATGATGGGGTGTGTGTTGTACCATGCATTAAAACTTCCCATGCATACTTGGTCCTGTCAAATTTTCACGCCGCCAATTTTGCACCGACCTAAGGCAATTAAAAGATTGTGGTATATTTCAAATTGTCACTCACCAAACACTTCATGCCATTTCTCTGTGAGTTTGAACACAACATCATTCTTCTACACAACTATCTAAATTCATCTATACTATGGGGCATAAAGAAGAAATATGAACCAAACTCTCTAGACCCACTACTCCAGAATGCTTGTAATTTCCCAGGTATTTTATGATGTTGGCTGGCTAGAATTTATTAGGAAATTTGAGGGCTTTGATGAAAATTTAGTTGATGAGTTTCTGATAAATTTTGAAGCCACCTACTCATGAATTGGGGGAAAAGAGTAGAAATAAGTAGTCAAGTTATTTCTGACCTATCTGGTTTACCAGACTTTGGTCTCAAGGTTATGAAAAATGCTCCTCTTAAAGACCTAATTCCCTTGTTTCATGAGGACGATGAAGCTCTTCCAGAAGTAATCCTCACTTCATATGGTACTTAGAAGGGGATTAAGTAGGAAATTTTTCTTGGTATTTGGAAGGAAGTTGCTAAATGGGTCAACATGTACTTTATCTATGATGACGAAACCATCTATGTGCTTGGAGGATTCACTAAAGATTTTAATTCATTTGAAGAAAGGCCACATAAACCCTACACTCAGGGTAAATTTACTTGAATATTTAGCTGATGCAGTCATTAAAGTGGGACAAAATATAAAAATGGAGGTGGTAGGGCTGCATTGAAACACCCAGGGCTTATTCAATTGATTCTGTTCACATCAGTTTTCTACAGACCCAAGAGAAGGATCAAACAAATAAGTGCAGGGGAGAGTTCCAAACAAAATAAAATCAAGAAGGGACCATCTCCCATTATTCGACCTAAGCTCGATTCGTCCTCAGAGACTATGGAAGAACCTGGTAGTCAAGATAGTCCATCTTCTATGCCACAAAATTCTAAGGGTAAAAGAACTTTACCAATTCCTTCTTCTATTTCGTTGAGGCCAAGAAGGTCTTGTACTTTGCAGAGACCTAAAGTTTCCTGGTCTGAAAGTTTTTCATGAAGATTCTACTCCCATTATGGAGGAGAAGGAAGAGGTTGGTACCTCGACTATCCTTAATGAAAAATATAAGGATGATATATTCACAACAACTATCCTTGCAACATAGAGTCCAGATATTTTTGCAGTGTCAGAAACTGAGTTAGAAGCTCTGAAAATGCCTTTAACACTAGATATATAGACCCTAGTGCCAAAATCTTCTACAATGGAGATTGGTGCCAAGAATCACATGGAGATGATGTATTGAGGTGTTATCTAGATGAAATTTCCTCCTTGAAGGAAAATTTAAAAGGTATGCAAGAAACCAACTTATCTTTGCAAATTACATTTACACAAAGAACTATAGAAAAAGTGAGGGAAATTACTACTTTGAAGGTAGAGGTTAGCAGTCTCAAGAGACAAAGAGATATAGGCCTTAAAGTATGGGATGATTTAAATCTATTATCTCTTCATAATAAAGCATTAAAAAAGGAAAATAAAAAGTTAAAAGAGGAGATTGAGGCTAGTGCAAATGAGAAGAAGAAGTTAGAATCTATTTTATACTTTATTTGTCTCATTGGCTTGTAAGCTTCTGGCCTGTAGGAAACCTTCTTCTGTCTATAACATGTTTGTCCAAGAGCAATTCTATGCTTGGAAATTAATGAGAATGTGTAGTCAAGAACCTCATGAAGCTCCTGATGGAAAAACCTTTTTGTCAATTTATCAAAATAGTACCCCTGAGATACAAAATCAACTATGTGAATTTTACCTCCACAACATGTTGGTCACCAATGTGCTTGATTTATTTATTAATCTATTTGTGGGAGATTTTTCAGTTGAAGGCCTTTCAATCCTTTGCTTAGGAACCAAATTACATGGGGTGAAAAAAATAGACATTTTCACTCAAATAAATCACACCATAGGTTTCTACATTAGGCCTACCCATCACAATGATGTGGCCATGAAGAAAAATTTCCGATCTCTTTATTATCAGGCTAGTGTTGGGAAAATACTTCAAAGATTCTACTGAAATGTGTGTAGGATTTTGAGGCCTATAGTCAACAAAATTTTGGTGAAGCAATAAGCTTGTGATAGAAGATGGGATACCTTAAAATTTCCATTAAAAGGAGGGAAGTTATCTCCCCTCAAAATCTCAGTTGGTGTATGCGGAGGGGTGATGCATTGGTTACAATAATTTCAGCAGTTGTCTAAGAAAAATGACAAGGAATACAATGATGAGTGGGTAGGAACACAGGTGAGGCCACCTCTTCTCCTAAATCCAATTACTACCTGGAAGAATAATGCTTCCTAGTCACATGATAGTTTCACACTTGGGTGGAAGTTATTTCAAATAATCAGGGATGCAAAGGAACCATAGGAAACAATATGCATAGATCAGTTTGAGGAATATGATATGGCACAATAACTTGGCCTTAGGGCGGGAAAAGATGAGTTGCATAGGGACATGCAACAGGTAAAGTGTAGGGGAGATGATGAGTGCATTATTTGACTTATTTATATCATCTATGTGATTATTGATTTGTCATTAAACATGATTAATTAGTGCATGGGGATGCTTTATATAGTTATATCCTAGTAAGTTCAATGCATTTCTCTTGTTTTGTTTCATGCAACTTGTTAACCGTAGAACCTTCCCACTAATCACCTCTGTGAGTGAAATGTGGTGACATGTGTAGGATAATAGTGGACATTTACTACCAATGTTGGGAATTGTAATCAAGGAGTTTAAGTCTGAGCCATCATGTAGTCATGGAAGACTTTTTCCATTGACAACCTATAAACATGGATCTTGTTTTTAGCAGTTCCATAGGATTTAATGAACTTTAATAGGGTTGTTAGTGGAAGAACTTAGTGCCTACAATTTTGGCATGATGTGTAACCAAATATGTCTATATAGACATCTCCTTGAAGAACAATTTAGTAGTTAGTTGATGTTGGTAATCTGCAATACAATTTATAACAGTTAGTATCTATTTTCCAGTTATGTACTGAGTATGTTATGGAACTTTTCTAAATCAATATATTAGATGTTTTTTTGAATATCTTGTGGTGTTGAGATTACCTCCATCCTGAGGAAGAGAAAGGGCCCACTTGACCAAGGTGACTGGAGGATTTTACATTTATGCATGCTCGTGGTTTCTGATAAGTTACAGTTTGAATGCAATTACTTATTTCCTTTACTACAATTTCTATTCAATGTGTGTTATTTCCTTTCATGTAATTTCAATTCTAAGTGTGTCATTTCAATTCTACAATTTCAATTCAGAGTGTGTGTTATTTGAATTCTGTTATATTGATTTGGTGTGTGCATTTCAATTCCAACAAAGTATTTCCATTAAATGCATTTCATTATAGTAATGTTGTTTTAGTAGTTTAGCATTACATTTCCATAGATTAGTAGAGACAGAGAGAAACATAACAACCAAAATCCCCAAAAGGAACCACCAAATAATTGAGTTGCATAAATATTCATTGCATACAACACAACCTTGGTTTTATAATGACACTAGTAAAAAAACCACCAAATAATTGAGTTGCATAAAGCTTCATTACATACAACCTTGGACTCTAATCGGTTTCAAGCTAAATTAACATTTCTATCTATGAATCCATCTCCTAAGCCTACCTAAAGCAAAGGAAATTGTTAATGTCGTCTCTCCACCTGAAAAGCTTCAATGGAAACCTCTAAAGCATAATTTCACCAGATTACCATATGCACCTCAATTTTTAATGCCTTAACTACTTGAAACTAATATAATCACTCTTCTACCACCACTGAATCTTGATCCATCTCACCCCGTGGCCGTAATTATGATGAAAATGCTAAATGTGACTATCATCAATAGATTGGGAATTCTATTGATCATCGATTCAAGCTCGGCATCTTATACAAGATCTTATTGACAATAAGTTGCTTGAGATCCCTACACCATATGCTTCTAATCCGGTCAATGACAACAAAAATATCAAAATCTTCAATGACCCTTTGCCCAAGCATGACACACAAGCTCTTTATTCTTCTTCTAATCATACATATTGAGTTCTACCCCATCCATTGGGACCCCTTAACTTTCTTGTCACTTCGCTTAATGCATCACTACTAACCATTACATTTTCAAATCATGATTACCATGAAACATTCTCTTTTGATTCATTACACATCAATTCTTCTATTGGTTCATATATTGTCAATAACACCATGATCTATCCAGCGAATCCTATTAGTGTGTGCTTAATTACACTTCTTATGGCTATAAAATTTCCAATATCTGCTATCACCTATCTAGTTCCTAATTCTTTTGGCTACATTAGGCTGCCCATTATAGTTGGGCCTCTTACCATGTTTGTGTCATTTGTTGTGGCATCTTCAATCAAAGGTTGTGACATGCTCTTAGGTCTTCCTTGGCTCCACGTCACTTAATATATTCCTTATATGAATCATTTGTGTCTTAAGTTCATTCACAATAAACAAGTTGTCACTATTAAAGGTGTTCCACCATGCACACCATTTCCTAAACCTAGTCTTGATGATATCCTTCCACCAATTATAACATATAGGCCTCCAGGTCCTCTCAAATCTAAGGCATATTCAACACCTAGTTCTCCTATTCACACATGTCCTACTTCACGACATTTTTATCCTCATCGGTCCACTAGACCATCTCATCGGCATAAGTCCCCTACTCGAAACCCCTTCACATAGGTATTCACCACTACCTTTACCACATATGTCTCCTTTACATACACATCATTATTCCCACACTCCATCAATTTTAGAGCATCATCACATGCTTTTATCTCCTCATACATTGGGTGGAGGGCCCTTACACTTTACTATCATTGGATAACCTCCTATCCTTTTTACACTTGGGGGCATCATGAGTTCCTCCCCCTCTTAGATCGTCAATTTTCTATCATATATACTATCATACTTCGTGCTTCATACTTAATATTTCTCAATACTCTTACATATCTTAATACACACCTTGTATCGTCATTACCCTATGATGTAATCTCATGCTATGGTTCACACGTGACTATTGTGGGAATACTACATCAATGAACCTCTCCTTTTCATAACTCATGTGTTGTGCTTCATGTCAATTTTTTTCTAGCATCTCATTACACTTGACAACCCCATTACCATATGATGTAATCTAGTTCCATGTATCATACTCGATTTTGAGGGTCTAAATATGAAATGAGCCTCACCTTATTCACTCTTCATGCTCAAAGTGATTCACGATCTATCTCTCTAACAAAAATTTTCAAACCATTTCCTGATGACACACTCTTGTTCTATGGTTCATTCTTGATTGTTGAGGGTATTTTATAAACAAACCTCATCTCATACACATCTGTTGGGGGCATGTTGTTCCTTTCCATCTCAACATATTGCATACAATTCCATCGCACTCATACACTGCATATTGCATATCTTGGTTTCACTTAATCTTGCTTGCTTATATTATTTCATGACACACTTTGCTTACTATGCTAGTCAGATACTCAGTATGCCATTATCTTTATCATAAACACATGCGTGTTCACTTGGTATCTAGTTGTGAATATTGATCTCTAACTGAGTTCTTACACGCTGCAATGATGCTTGGAACTATACCTTTTACCAAATCCCATTGAGGATCCCTGGGAGCATCTATCATTACTACTCCCACCCATTACACTCGATGTTATTGTTTCATTATTTACTACTACTTTCTAGCACATAACTTTTCATTGGTACATACATGATCTTGACATAATATTTATCTCTCTAACATGCTAATGGGTGCTTTATGCATAGCATTTTATTTTTAGGGTTATAGCAACCATGGTTGTATAGTAAATTTTATTTCCATTGTTTGCTAATGTCTGTCATTATTTGTGGGCTATGCCCTATGCCTTGTATGCTTTTGGCCGCTTCGACCCTGATTGTCTTCGACATTATGAGTAATATCCCATGTTTGAAACATTATTTTTGTGGTCCACTTTGTTTGCACACTTGCTTGATACACCGTCTTGTATTACATGATCGCTACTTTTTCTACTAGCACATGTTATTAACCACCTTGTTTGCATGTGCCTTGGTTTTTACCATGCACATCCCCTACCCGTTATAGGTATATAGTTCAACACAACATTAGGTACTCTCCTTTGGGCCACATTATCTTATTGATGTTGCATGCACCCCAAATGAGGGGGAATACAATGGGTGAACAAATCACCCCTATAGTAGTTCGAGCTACGCTTTAGAATCTGCACAATATAGAAAAGGCACAAGAACACAAGAAGAGAATGGTACAAAAAATTTACTTGGGTCTTGAACACAACACTAACACCAACTCCCATCATCATGTAGTAGTGCATGGGTAGTAATTTCTTGGGGGCATACACATCATCTTATCGATCAACATAGTTCAAAAAAATCCTTGAAAGTAATTTTATAGTTATAGGCACAATCCTTGATGCAAAAATGAATTTTATCTTCTTCAATGGGTACAATTCGTAGAATAATTTGGGACAAAAGGAAAAAATAATGGACATACCATCTGTAGTGGTGTTTATTGGGTAGAGTCATGGATGGAAAGTAACACTAGACCTCTCTCCCCAACACTTTCTCTTTTGTGTGAGATCGCCCAAAAAAATCACCATTGGCGTGAGATCGCCAAAAAAATTACACTTGGTGTGAGATCACCCAAAAAACTCACTAGTGGCATGAGATCAGCCTAAAAACTTGCTCTACACAACACTTTCATGATACTTTTTCTATCATTTACACTGTTCTCAATCAAGTGCACACTTTCCTTTTTACACACTTTTACATAATTTTACATACCTTTACATACTTATGCAATTTTTTCATATACATGACTTTGACTACTCTTTCACTCTTCTTTTATAGGCCCATCCTTAATACACAACAACAAGTAGCCTAAAAAAATACAACAACATATATAAGGAACTCATATGATTGACCCCTAAGGTCACTTTTCTTTCCTAGTCTCCACGCTTTACTTTACATCATTCCATGCTTCACTTGTCCACTTGGCACACATTTCGCCACATAATCTACATGTTTATTAGGAACACATATTTTATCTACTTTATGTTATCGAATATTCACTCAACAACATAAAGTCGGGGCAAATGTAGACATAAAATAATGTACTTGGGTACATTTATAAGTCCTAAAAACATACTAACATTTACATGATTCCTAAGCAAGAAAACTAGTAATTGACAACTATATTTGGCCTATTTTATTTGTCTCTTACTTTTTTGTGGTCTTACACAACCTACAACACAATCGAGATTTTACCGATTTATATTTTATGACTTCAAACACTATCACCCACCCAAGAAAATAATGCCAAGGAAATCCTATCCCCTCCGGGCGCCCTTGACCATTTTCTACCTTACTCACTCTTTTTGGGTCTCTTTTATCTTGTGGGATTATTTTTCACTTATGGGTCGACCTTATAGTTTTTAATTAAGAAATTAAAATAAGGGAATCATATCAATACATAGTTATGTTCTCAAAATCAAGAACCCAAGCACTAAGCATTATTATCATCACCTAAGATTGCATTCAAAAGGCACTCTAAAGCATCCATATAACATCCACGGAAGGGACAAGGGTTACATCAACTATGAATACACACTATAGGAAGGGGAAGTTCATCCTATTCCACCCACACATTCTACTACATTTCTACATTTAGCTACAGCCCGCTATCAAGTGCAACTTACACAAGGGCATCCTAGGTCACAATTTATACACACACTCACAAGAACTACATGGATTCTGAGATGTAGTATAATGCTCGGTCATAAGTTCACTCTCGGGTAACCATCGGGGTTAGTCCAACTCCCCATATTGCATATTTATTTTAGGTTTGATGCGGCTTATGGGCTAGTGCGGGTTAACATCTCTTTTGCAGTTTATAAGTACCCTCGAGAGATATTTGTACGACTATCAGTGATCAAAAGGGAACAATAACAAAGACCCTACAACACACCGTAAAAAGAAGTTCTTGAGCTCTGTATAGTCAATGACACCCAAAATCAGTCTCTAACATCCAGGTCACCCTTGACCTATCCTGAAGCCCGTGTCCGGCCTCATTCCTGCATTTTAGAATTTATACTAAGTATTTACGACACTCACCTATCTTGTTCAACACTTTTCCTAGTTTAGATCAAGTACCAAAAAATGCGAAAATCATGTAACTCCTCTCTCCTTCTTCTTTTCTTAGGGTTTCATATTTTAAATCTTAGTTTTCTTGTGTCATTCCTATATTTCGGTATTTATACTTTGGTGACTCTGCAATATTTAGATTTAATTCAAATTAAATTAAATCAAGTATAAGACACATATGAATTATCATGATTGCTATGAACATTTTGATATATTATATGAAAAAATTTCCATGTTATATTTTAATCCCATTGGGGATTTAAATCTAATATTGACGCAAATGATGATGAACAAATTGATATGCCTAGTGAGCTTTTGTTAAAATTAAATATTCATGTCTTTTATAGCGATGATTATTTACTTATCCATGATGGATCTAAGGATTTCTGACTTGATCAATCTTAAATACCATCTCATATCAGCTAGTATTTTCCCAAAATCAATAGATACATAGCTCGAGTCTAGACTTTCCCATAACTAGTTCTACACATGCAATTCTATGCCATGTGCTTCTACATAACGACTTCATCTTATTACTCTGTCTATGGTTTCTAAATATTAACCAATGTATAACGCCTTCTCAAATACCTGGGGCCATATGCAAATCTTTCTTTCTTCTTTTCTAAGAATAGGTTTCCTTGCACTATACATACCAGAGGCACTTTGGTATGGGAGAGGCTTCCAATATATTTGCTAATACTACTAATACTATCCCTAATCATCACAATGGTTATAAAAAACAAATAAAAATAAATATTGAAATCAAATTTAATCTCTTAATATATAATAATCTAATAAAAATTCAATTCAAAGTCTTCTTCCTATACTATTTCTAATGGATTTATCCCTCTTCGCTTTCTATAATAATATGATGACTTGAGAGTATTTGCATATTATCCTTATTCTACCATGATATATTTAAGGCCTATGCCTCTACCACTTGGGGTTCATCTTTCCATGTGATTAGACTCTCATTGGATAGCTCTCATGTCACCCCCTTTCTTGTACATGTCTATTTTTAACACACTACAAAAACATTCAAATAATCACATAACACAAAATCACTCAAACATGAGAAAAATACAAAACCAGGACTGTTCTAGTTTTCTTGGAGAGCTTGTTACTTTATATATTATATCGGTTACATGTATTTGATACATAAAATATATATTCTTTACACACATGTGTTCATGAGTTATATTGAGATTAAAAAGGACACTCATAAATTGTTACACAATGATATGAGCTAGCTTGTTTCCTTTCATTAATCTTTTAGGGTATTTATCCACTATTTATAAGTGCTTATATGTTTTTTTATATTTAAACACTTTTAACCAAAACTATGAACCGGGGGAGGATGCCAAAATTACAAGCTGGAAGGAAGAAAAAGGGGAAGAAGAAATAAAAGGGGGAAGGGACAAGAGAAGAATAAGGAAGAGAAAAGAGGAAGGAGCAAATTTGAAGCCAACGTCGACCTAAACGGGAACAAAACGCAGTGACAAAAAAAAAGGAAAGGCACGGGGTTCACTAAATCATCCAAATCCTGTGCCAACACGCCAGTTGGACTCTTGGAGAAGAAACCTGTATGAATCACAAGCCCGATCCCTAAGAGCATTCCACTTGTCTATGGCAGAGTAAACTGGAAATCCAGTGGCGTTAATGTCAATTTTGGGAAGCGAAGGTGATCAAGTCACCATGATGTGAAGAGTGTGTTGACACTTTGAGCGTGATGGAGAAGCTCCCTGTATTGGCCGCAAATCCATTTGATGTCACGCCCCAAACCAATAGCGAGGTCATCGACCTCCTCGACCCAGAGAAGGGGGTCCGACAAGGAGAAATTGGTCAGTTCTTCGCGGAGGCCGACACGGAAGGCAGGACGGAAAAGAGGTGGTGAGGAATTCCACGATGATTAAATCCTCCTCCAGAAGCACACAAAAGGAGATGAAGGTGGTGGCGATATCTGTGTTGGTGCGTGCCTGACGAGGAATGAAAAGGTAGGGGTCACCCAATATAGTCTCTATAGCTTCAGCTTCCTGGTTCGAGAAGAACTGAAAGACACCCGATAGATGAGCGTGATCGATTTCTAGTGTAGAGGTGACATTTGGCATCAAACTATGAAGAGTAACGAAAGGAAAGCCAAGAAAATCCATAGAGGACTCAGAGGAACAGGCAGTGTGAGAACAGAGTTTGAAACACAAAGCAACAGGGGATTTAATGCCACACTTAAAAGGAACTCTGCACATGCGAGAGGCCACATCCCAATGTGAGGATGAGATGGCCCACTCGTGGGAAATTAAGTTTGATAGCCCAATCCAATCTTGAGTTGTACCTGAAGTGATGATGGTGGCAGGGTGATCGATAGCAAAATTTGCAAGAAAATCAGCCGCTTGATTAGTTTCTCTAAAGTTATGAGTAATGTTCCATGAGCCGATTTTATCTAACCAATAAAGAATTTGAGGGATAAAGATGTTGATTTTCCATGAAGGGGATGAGCCTCTAGAAACTACACATATGATAATTTGGGAATCCCCTTCGATGAATAAATGAGGACAACCTAACTGGGCAGCCATCTTGACTCCTTCCAGGAGTGCTTGGGCTTCGGCAGCATTGCATGAGCCATCTCTGAGTGGGTAGGAGCCAGCTCTGATAAGATTACCAAATTCATCCCTGAGAATACAACCTGCACCTGATTTACCTAGATTCCCTCTAGAGGCGCCATCAAAATTAAGTTTCCATGTGCCCTTCGGAGGGGGTCGCCACCTTGCCCTTTTTCTACGAATAAATTTTTCAACTTGTGAAAGGCCTTTTTTAACTATTGAGCCAGGTCTGAGTTGCTTTATGAGTGGCCAAGAGTGCATAATAATGAAATCCCTGGAGGAGAAAGTAGAATGTGATAAACAATTAGCACTAACTCTCTCAGAGATGGCCACTTCCAGCTTGTTAAGAAAAGTTGGCAGCTCAGCAGATTGTTCCCTGAAGAGACGAAGATTGCATTCCCACCATATGTGCCAGAGAAGGAAGTAGGGGCAATGCACCAAATAGAGCTGAGGGTGCTTGTTAATGTTAAAGTTTGGCCAAGAGAGAAGAGTCACTCCAATATTATTACAAGGTGCCCAAGCTAGATTTAATTTGTTTAGGAGCCAATCCCAGCAGCTAGAAGCAAAAGGGAAAAATAAAAAGAGGTGATCAAGATCTTCCTCCGTGGCACCACACAACAAACACATGGAAGGTCCGTGTAACCCCAAGATCTCCGCCTTACTTGAGTAAGAACCTTCTTTTTCAAAACCAACCAACTGAAAATTGCCACCTTAGGAGAGATACTGGGATGCCAACAGCCGTAGGAACATGGAAGCCCTTGGCCAGAATGAGAGATGAGAATATTATAACCTGCTTTCACAGAGTAAGAACCTGTTGCATCCCCAAGCCAAATCAAATTATCATCCTCATTAAGAAAGTGCATTTTTTTGTCCTGTATGGCATCCTTAAGGAGATTGGACTCCTGTGCATTAGCCCGATAATGGAGACATCCTTCCAAAGCCAAGATGGTGAGCCATCGAGATTCGATGGCCATAGTCTACGAAAAATATCCCCAAGACAACTTGGTCGAATTCATGACTTTGTTTAGATCAGACGTGAGATTAAGGGGAGGGGAACCATTCCAAATTTCTTCCCAGAAGGTGGCGAGTTATCCGTTGTTGATGTTCCAAGAGACCGACTCAGCAATCAAGGATTTGGACTTACAAAAGAAATTCCAAATGTGCGAGCCTTTGGGAGCTCTGAGCTGGATAACAATAACTCGGGGTGACACCCCCAAGATACTTATGTGAAAGAACTTGGAAAGCAAGCCGTTTGGCGTCGGAAATGAAGTTCCAAACAAGTTTTGCTCCGAGGGTAGAATTCTGAAGAGCAAGGTCCAGAATTCCCATCCCTCCGAGGTGTTTTGGAAGTTTGACCAATTCCCAATTTGCAAGGTGAAATTTGCGCTCTTCATTATTTCCTTGCCATAAGAAAGTTCTAACAATCTTTTCAATCTTAAGTGTAACATCCTCATTTTTATACAATAGAACAAGTAAATTTTTTTTTTTGATAATAGTTCTTGGTTCTAAATACATAATTTAGAACTCACAAATCAAAACAACCATTCTCATAACAGATAACCATATGCAGCTGTAATGACTCGAGTACCTCCGATCTATTCATTCCATGACTCGGTAATCTACCGATCTATTCATGTGTATTAAGAGTTGGCGTTTTTATTTAACACATCACTCTTGTGGTTCTCTTCCCTAATCTGGGATTCAGAATGCTCTGTCTAAGGAACCTATCTGAATAATTGTTACCATTATTCATCGGCATCTCATCCCTTAGACTAGGTGACTTAGGACAACGCAATCAGCAGCTTGCGATACTTTGGCCAAAGATTTGAAACATAATGCTTATGTCTCGTATTCCTTGACGGCATACTCATCAATCTGGAATACGTCCTTCACCCCATTCCTATGTTATGTAGAATGTCTTATACTGACTTCTGTCAGTCTCTCCTATCCCAAGTTATTCACTCAGGAACGGATTAGTAAGATGACAACGTTATAGGGATGCTCCCGAGGACTAGGGATACGCTGACATACTGGGTCAACCCTAGTTAATCCAGTGTGTCAAGATACCCCGAGTCTCCTAGGGCAGCCTTATAACGTGACCACATTCCTAATCAGTCCCAGAGTAACTTGTTCGAGTTTAAGGTGTAAATCTTAATGATCAATGCAAAGGGTGTCGTCATAAGTCACCTGCATTGTTGTATCTTCGAGAAGATCCTAATCTTCTCGAAGGTACAACCCTGCAGTTGACTTGTGCCGTCAACCTTTAAATCCGCCTCGAAAAGATCTACTTATTAATAAGTGGTACATACGTTGAGTTAAAATTATACCATAAGACGCTCCCTTAAGGGTAGTCTTTCCCAATCCCTGGGTTCCTCACCTTAGAATTACCTTTCTTAGTAAAACCCATTACACAAGAGAAGTTATTAAGACTAGAGGTCCCTTCAAGGAGTTCATAGAATATACATAATTCTAAATCAACGAAATTGGACAATAACCCTCAATCTTCACATGAGATTGCTAACCAAACCCTTTTTAGGTTTATATCTTTTCTCATAGCTGAAATCTTATCTTACTTATTAGTATCGAGATAAAGTGATTAAGATTCCAATTAAACGTTGTCTTGACTTAGAACAAGACTAGGAAGTAATAATTTATTCAGCTCGTTTAGCTTCCTGTTCAGGTTTATTTTAACCCTAGCTTCCAGAAAGATAGTGATCTAAATTCCAATTTAGCTTTAGATAGAACATACTAGAACTACTAAACAATCATAAGTATTCAGTCACATATTCTTGCAAGCTTACATTGATAATCACAAAAGTCTCCAAATTATACAATAATAACAATGCTCTCAAGATCATTTGAACCGAAGAAGGTCAAACTTATCAAGATACGAATACTAACATATAAGTAACAAATATCTCTTTTCATTCCTCTCAAGCTAATCAAATACATTTTATGCATTCAGCACATTTGATACAATACTCAACAGAAAAAGAACATCTTTCTACAAGTAGTACATTCAGAGAATCAAGCTGTAATTCATCATAAAACCAAATCAAACAATCTGATCATCCTATCAGATCTGCGAGCTTTTACCACTTACGGCAACCATCTGCAAAAATTGTCAACATGGGTCAGTTCGATGAACTGAGCATGATAAGCACTAACTCTTAAAACAATTGCAATCCATCAATTGTTTTCATTAAACAACCTATTTAAATGAAATCAATTCACCAAACATGTAAACATATTTCAGATTATGCTCTTGTAATACAATAAAACTATACACGCGTAACTCATATTATAGTTACTAAATAGTCCTAGATACCTTCCAGATATTTCATCATAAACGTTAGTGACCAAGAAGAACAAATGCATCTAAAACAACTATCCATCTGAATCCCAAGGACAACAAACATCAGACAGACCATTACATTCAACATAGTAAAATGAATATCATAAAATTCATGATTCCATCAGTATGTTAAAACAATTCCAAAAGTTAGATAAAAATATATCAACAAATACTTTACAATGTAAGAGAAGGAAAACGAGTCATTCATATTTCCCTTCCAATCAAGCTCATGACTGTACCGTCTCCTCAAGAGTAAAGCATTCACCTTATACGCATACGAATAAGTCAGACGAGACCACAAGAAGAACCACAGTTTTGTTAAAATTTAAATATAACAACTTCCTGTAGCTTACTAGCAATACAGTAGCTCTCGCGCCGAGGCAGTGATGAATAATCTATCAAATAGACTCCACATAACCTTCCATACTAATCAACAAATGAGAAAATATCCAATGCCATCGCTTGTCGAGGTACAGTTAACAGCTCTTTAGTTCAGTCAAGCTCATGACTAGATATTCATACTAATAGAAGACGTAATCATGCACAAACATGACAACAATCCCACTCAGCAACATACAGCTCAATCTAGTCCCTACTAAAACTTTGCGAGGACTTAGATCAAAAGCTGAAATCAAAGAATAACCTCTTTATCACAGTCAAACAAGAGACTCAATAACATTAATACAATGATGTTTCCTTATGCATATATAGTGACATTCATACCGAATCTAACACAACATGCACAACCTCATTTAACTGGAACAAATTCTTTTGATAATATAGCCATGACTTATATTAGAAGTCGTTTTCCAGAAAATAATCTCAACAAGGTCTTCACAGAAGCCGAAATTCCATAACAGTATTTTCCTCAAAGTTTCATCCTATGCCAAGCTACTTCGGATTACAACAAAGTCTCAAACCAAGTAAAGTTTGAAAAGAAATCCCTTCCTTTACTCTCCACAGAAGCGGACAGAAAGGGACACAAGAATATAAAATAGGAGTCTGAACGTTATGCACGCACAACGAGGGTTTAAACCGATAATCAAGCCAACTCGCAACATTTCAAATCTCCAATAGTATCCATACCACTAATGCTCAAAACAAGGTTTAGATTGAAGTTACTTTCATGCGACCACAACTCAAGAGTCATAACAATATTCACAACTGAGATTATTCAGAAAGGAAAACATAATATACGCATCAATAGTTCAAAAAGAGTCGAACCCAAGTAATATTCTCAATCAAAAACTCCTTCAGAAGTCAAAATACTATCAACTCAAGGATTCCAACGGGATTCAATAACATAATGTATTCACGACTGTACTTCTTCAGAAACCAAGACATAATTTCATTTCAAGAAGTTCAACAACATCAATAATATATATTACTCACGACATAACTTATACAGAAGTTGAAATATCATGTACATTCAAGAATTCCAACAGTATCCTTTTCAACAAGTGAAAACAACAAGGTATCGACAGAAGTCTGAACCAAACAAGAGAACAATTCATGGACTCCCACAGAACCGAATTCGTGTATTTTCCTTGCAAGCATTTCTTCAAAATCTAACCGAAATGCAATACACAGCAAGATAGTGCAATAGTTTGAAACACAATACACACCCATCAAGGGTTTACTTGAAAAATCGAGCCAGTAAGAAGATACAGCAACTAAATCACACAAGCTACCATAAAAACCAACTGAACCCAAAAATCATCTGAACAGAGTTGTTCTAATGAAATCATTTGAAAGAAAGCAAGATTTTTTAAAGGTTAGGGCCTAACATGCCTGGTAATGTTGCTTAAAAATCCGAGGAAGACCACTGAAAGAGCTCGAGCCTTCTCCTCTTTTTCCACGTTAGATTCAACAACAATAATTTGTTATTTCCATGCCTTATAAACTTTCCTTGCCAGAGAAAAGAGCTAGTTACTCTCATATTTGCCATGCAACACCAAGTAGACCGGCACGAAGAACCAAAGATCAAACAGAGAAAACTAGAGCGCATGAAAACCAAACAAACTACCAGTTTTCCATTTTGCATGTCTTCCCGAGAAATCCGAGCTCGAAGACCAAGTTCATTAATTGCATTAACTCCAAAATTCCCGCTCAATCACCATTGCCACCGACCGCCATAGTTGGCGATGGAAAAAAACAAATGAAAGACCATTTCTAGCTTTGGCGACTCTGCCACGTCGGCTTTTGCTAGCCATTTGAAACTTCCACCATATCCCTGTCCTTCATGCTTATCCATCCCATTTAATGCCATAGAAACTACCGCCCATGGCTCACACCCCTTCATAGGTCCCCTTCCTTCACTAACATTTGTTAGGTTAGAAACATAGGTTAGGATTTAAGATGATACTTAGTCTAACCTCCTTAGCGCTAGGTTACTAACTTTAGGAACTTTTAGCTTAAAGCTTAGGGCTAGGTTAGATTAACACTAATCCCATCACTTAGGTTATTAACCTTAATAAGTCCAGTTTAGGTCTAACATTTAAAAATGCTCAGAATAAGAACCTACAGATTTACATTCACAAAAAGGATTCACTCCAGCACGGCCAATAATCTAGTTGAATAAATGTATCTGAATTTATTACCTGGCCCACGATCAAGACCTTCCTGATATTACGATATCGGGAACCAATTCATTTAACATGATCAGCCTGAGTTAGACTCCGGAATAGTTTACTCAACGCATTCAAACCTTGCAACCTGCATAAGGTCTATAATTTTGTTCATCCCGAATAAACTTAAAGCATCTCTTGGATCAATGCCACTGATCCAAGGCTGGGTCTTATAGATGGATAAATCCACAATTCATTCCGAGATCAGATTAAACTCAGGTGCAAAAATGAAAGAAATAAAAGAGTCCAATCATATTCCGACTCAGTCAAAGATCTTCAATTGCAAAGAAGATACAGTACATATCAAGCATGACTTCACAATCAAAGGAACACATCCTTTTACAGAAGAAATCATATATCAACACTTGAATGCTCGTGGAGGAAGAACAACAGCTTAGAGTGTTACATGCTTCCTCCTAAAAGATTCATCGTCCCGATGATTACATATTCGATTAACCTTCAGGTCAACCAATTTATTAGTTCAAAAAACAATGCGACTATTTCCAACTTGAATAGTTCCAGAAATCAATGTCACAACACATTTTATTCAAATTTCAATAATGTTTGCCTCCATCTGGCTTTCATATAAACTTGAAAAAGATAAGTTCATAAAAGAATGTTTTGTCAACAAATTTCATTCTGATTGAAAAAGAAAAGGAAAAGCAATTTTCATCTCTTCCAGATTTTCCCAAGTTGCACTTTCTTCGTTAAACTGGTCCCACTGGACCTTACATTGCTATATTTCACGATTTCTCAAATGCAATTGGCGAGTTTCCAGCACTCGTGTGGGTTTAACCATGATTATTCCCGGTCTTGACCTACAAGGAATTCCAATTTAAAACATGAGATAGATCTAAAACGTATTTCTTAAGCAAAGAAATATGGAAAACATCATGCATGGGAGATAAAGTAGATGGTAATGCTAATCGATAAGCTACAGGATTGATTATTTTGACAATTTCGAAAGGTCCCACGAATCGAGGTGACAACTTGGCAGCCTTGCCAAAAGTTATAGAACTCTTTCTGGGTTTAACACGAAGAAAAACCTTCTCACCAAGCTCAAACCTTCGATCAACCCGCTTAAGGTCAACATAGCTCTTCTACCTATCCGCTGCTTCCTTTAATCGTTCACGAATCAGCTTAACTTGCTGTTCCATTTCAGTGAGAATCTCTGGTCCAATTACCACTCTATCCTCTACACTATCCCAACTAACAGGAGTTCTGCACTTTCTTCCATAAAGTGCTTCAAATGGTGCCATTTTAAGAGATGAGTGATAAGTGTTGTTGTATGCGAATTCAACTAATGGAAGATACTCTTCCCATTTATACTATTGATCCATGCAATACATTCGCAACATGTCTTCCAACACTTGATTTACCCTCTCAGTTTGTCCATCCGTTTCCGGATGATATGCAGAACTGAAGTTTAGTTTCGTTCCAAGAGCTGTATTAAGCGTTTGCCAAAACCTTGACGTCATTCTTGGATCCCTGTCAGAGATAATCAATTCTGGTACACCATGCAATCTGAAAATTTCATGTACGAATCTTTTGGCCAGCACTGGTGAATCATCCTTTAGATTTCTAGTGATGAAATGAGCTACCTTAGTTAGTTTATCAACAACTACCAGGATAACATCATGTTTATTCCTAGACATAGGTAACCCTTGTACAAAGTCCATGCTTATTACTTGCCATTTGTACTACGGTATGCTATGAGGATATAATAGTCCAGCAGGGTGCATATGTTCTACCTTAACCCACTGACATTCCAGACAATGAGTCACAAAATCAATGACATCATTTTTCATACCTTTCCAAAAGTATTGTTGTTTCAGATCAGCAAGCATTTTTGTGATACCCGGGTGTCCAGAGAAAGGTGAATTATGAAATTCAACTAACAACTTCTTTCTCAAATCATTCAACACAGGTACGTATACCCTGTTTTCATAACGCAAGATTCCTTCATTATCAAAATGAAAACATTTATACCTTTCATCATTAGGTTCTACAGCAAGCGCTGCTTTTACTTGCTGAAAGTATGTATCTGATTCTGAGGCACTTTTTACCTCATCCTTAAACTGAGTTCTTAATGTTATAAGAGCAGAAATGTGCCTCCTACGACTTAGAGCATCTGCTACTCTATTCTCCTTCCCTTTGATGTAGCTAATATCAAAATCATATTGTGATAAAAATTCTAACCACCTTCTCTGTCTGGCATTTAGATTAGGCTGAGTAAAAATATATTTCAGTCCTAAGTGATCAGTTTTCAACTCAAAAGGTTTCCCAAGTAAATAGTGTCTCTAGACTTGAAGCGCATGAACAATGGCAGCAAGCTCCAAATCATGAGGAGCATAATTCAGCTCATGTAACTTAAGTTTTCTACTTTCATATGCTATGACTTGATCATTTTGTAACAAAACACCTCCAAGGCCTTCCCCAGAAGCATCCGTTACAACAGTAAAGCTCCCATTAGGGTCTGGTACAACTAATATAGGTGCGGAAGTCAACTGGATTTTCAGAATTTTGAAAGCCACTTCACACTTATCATTCCAAATAAATTTCTTATCCTTCTTCTACAATGAAGTTATTGGTGCAAAAATGCCACTTTAGAAAAATCCTTAACAAATTTTCTATAAGAACCAAAGAAGACCCATGAAGCTTCTTACTTTGTACACATTCTTTTCGGTGCAGCCACTCAGCTTATTGCCACTATTTTTGAAGGATCTACAGCAATTCCTTCTTTACTTATGACATGACCCAAATAGTGAACTTCAATCAAAGAAAGAACATTTGGATAACTTACCATACAACTTTATTTTTCTCAAAATTCCCAAAACTATCTTCAAATGCTCATTGTGCTCCTCCATGCTTTTAGAATAAATGAGAATATCGCCCAAGAATACAAGTACAAACTTGTCCAAATATTCTTGAAAGATATTGTTCATTAAGTTCATAAAAGCTGCGGGTGCATTAGTTAATCCAAAGGGTAGAACCGTGAATTCATAATGTCTGTACCTTGTTCGGAAAGTTGTTTTATGAATATCTTCTTCTTTAATCCTTAACTGATGATAACCAGATCAAAGATCTATCTTAGAATAAACTGCTACCCCACGCATCTGGTCAAATAAATCGTCGATCCTTGGAAGTGGATATATGTTCTTGATTGTTGCTTTGTTCAACATCCGATAATCAATACACAGCCTAAGTGTTCCATCCTTCTTTTTCACAAATATTACAGGCGCTCCCCAAGGTGAAACACTTGGTCTAATCAAACCTTTAGACAAAAGTTCTTGCAATTGTGCCTTAAGCTCGACTAACTCTGTAGTAGTCATCCGATAAGGTGCTTTGGAAATAGGTTCCGTTCCTGGTTTGATTTCGATGGTGAAGTCAAATTCCCTCTTGGGTGGTAACCCTGGTAATTCTTCCGAAAAACATCCCTGAAACTTTGTAGCAGAGGAAATCATTTCATGGAATCACCATCTTCTTCTGAAAATTCAGATATCTTTACTGCATAAAGGGTACATCCTTTGTTTTTAGCCTTTTTAAGCCGCATAAATGATGCTTTTCTAATTGAAATTTCCCGTTTCACACCTTGAATCTCTCGTTGTTTCAAATTGATCATCTAAACATTTTATGTTCTTTTCATAGTAGTCTACTTTTGCTTTATGGTCAGCTAACCAATTGACACCGATGACAATGTCATACGATCCCAAAGGTGTAACATAGAGGTCAACTTCCATGGAAAAGTTAGGTAAGTCAAGGACTGCCCCAAAAAGACACATACTCACTGTATGAACAGAGTTATTACCATACTGTACAGTCCAAGATTTATCCATTTTCCTATCTTTTCTTTTTTAAGTTTAGAAGCAAGTTTATTGAAATAAAACATTCAAGAGTTCTGTATCAAAAAGAATAGTGACAGTATGCCAAATAACTTACCCTAACTTCTATAGGTGTCACTTGCTTTTCACCTTGCTTGTCTCTGCATCGCAAAGATGTATCTTATGTCACTGACATTACGATCATCCTTCTTCAAAGGGCACTGATTTGCGTAGTGGTCTTTGCCACAATTGTAGCAGCCTCCTACAGGTCCCTTTTTAGGCTCAAAATTGCCTCCAGCCTTGTAATTATCACGTTGTCCTCCATAGGGCTTCTGCCCATTGTTATAATTTTTGGTAAAATTATCCCTTACATTTCCAAAGCAGTTTATTTCTACATCGGTTTCTTACTATTATCCCCCTGAAACTTACTTTTGTTTCCAAACTTTTTCCATGGTCCCTTTTTGGGTGCAAGAGAGGTCAAGAAGGGTTTGCAATCTTCTTCCGCACTTCCTCTTTATGAGCAGTAAATAGCCTTTAATTTCTGTTCTTGTCTTATGGCCTTTTTAACAACTCCTTCCATAGTGGTTGACCGAACATCGACCTCTCCCCCTATCACGGATTCAATCCCATGATGAATTTTCGTATTCTCAACTTCTCATCGCTTTGATATTGCGGTACATACTTAAGGAGTTTTGTAAACCGCTCCCAAAGATTCGGGCCACTGTTAGCTTCCTTGAGCTAAGTTCTGAATTCTGTCATTTTCTCGATCATAGAAAAGTTATGGCAGCCAACGCGTTGCCTAAAATAGCCTTTAAATTGATCCCAAGTAATATTGGTCTCATCAATATTTAGCTCAGCTTTACGGCTATCCCACCACGAAGATGCTTCGTGGGAAAGATGATAGGCTCCCCAAATAGCTTTGGTTTCCTATGAGAAGTTTCTTATTACAAAGTACTTCTCCATTTCACTGAGCCAGTTCTCAGCTCCATCTCCTAATGTGGTGCCATCATACTTAGGTGGGCTTATCCTTTTTATATCATTAGTGAGTTCTCACGCTAACCTCGGCCTTTTTGTTTTCTCGGTTGACAGTGCATTTCCAAAGATTAATATCAACACCCAAATCGGGGTTGTCCTCGTGAGGTTGCCGATTGTTATTACCACTTCTTTATCCTCCTCATTTCCCATCACCTATTGCTTTGGCAAGTATAACTAAACGATCTCTTGTGTCCAACAGGCAGCAAGGATCTCATCAAGTTTTGGGTTGTTGCCACCCTCCTTCAGTGGAAGCATTATTCGCAACGTTTCCCCTTGTTCTAACCATTTTCTCATTACAAGAAAATTCAAGTTTTCATCGATTATGGACACAATAGGTCCAAGAGCCGCAACCTTCAGCTCGATACCAAGATGTAAACATCCTCATTTTTATACAATAGAACAAGTAAATTTTTTTTTGATAATGCTTCCTAGTTCTAAATACATAATTTAGAACTCACAAATCAAAACAACCATTCTCATAATAGATAACCATATGCAACAGTAATGATGAATGTTCCATGCTCTGAGTACCTCCGATCTATTCATTCCATGACTCGGTAATCTACCGATCTATTCATGTGTATTAATAGTTGGCGTTTTTATTTAAAACATCACTTCATGTTCTCTTCCCTAATCTGGGATTCGTAATGCTCTGCTAAGGAACCTATCTCAATAATTGTTACCATTATTCATCGGCATCTCATCCCTTAGACTAGGTGACTTAGGACAACGCAATCAAGACTTGCGATACTTTGGCCAAAGATTTGAAACATAATGCTTATGTCTCGTATTCCTTGATGGCATACTGTCAACTGAATACGTCCTTCACCCCATTCCTATGTTATGTAGAATGTCTTATTCTGACTTCTGTCAGTCTCTCCTATCCCAAGTTATTCACTCAGGAACGGATTAGTAAGATGACAACGTTATAGGGATGCTCCCGAGGACTAGGGATACGCTGACATACTGGGTCAACCCTAGTTAATCCAGTGTGTCAAGATACCCCGAGTCTCCTAGGGCAGCCTTATAACGTGACCACATTCCTAATCAGTCCCAGAGTAACTTGTTCGAGTTTAAGGTGTAAATCTTAACGATCAATGCAAAGGGTGTTGTCATAAGTCACCTGTATTGTTGTATCTTCGAGAAGATCCTAATCTTCTCAAGGTACAACCCTGCAGCTGACTTGTGCCAAACCTTTAAATCCGCCTCGAAAAGATCTACTTATTAATAAGTGTTACATACGTTGAGTTAAAATTATACCATAAGACGCTCCCTTAAGGGTAGTCTTTCCCAATCCCTGGGTTCCTCACCTTAGAATTACCTTTCTTAGTAAAACCCATTACACAAGAGAAGTTATTAAGACTAGAGGTCCCTTCAAGGAGTTCATAGAATATACATAATTCTAAATCAACGAAATTGGACAATAACCCTCAATCTTCACATGAGATTGCTAACCAAACCCTTTTTAGGTTTATATCTTTTCTCATAGCTGAAATCTTATCTTACTTATTAGTATCGAGATAAAGTGATTAAGATTCCAATTAAATGTTGTCTTGACTTAGAACAAGACTAGGAAGTAATAATTTATTCAGCTCGTTTAGCTTCCTGTTCAGGTTTATTTTAACCCTAGCTTCCAGAAAGACAGTGATCTAAATTCCAATTTAGCTTTAGATAGAACATACTAGAACTACTAAACAATCATAAGTATTCAGTCACATATTCTTGCAAGCTTACATTGATAATCACAAAAGTCTCCAAATTATACAATAATAACAATGCTCTCAAGATCATTTGAACCGAAGAAGGTCAAACTTATCAAGATACGAATACTAACATATAAGTAACAAATATCTCTTTTCATTCCTCTCAAGCTAATCAAATACATTTTATGCATTCAACACATTTGATACAATACTCAACAGAAAAAGAACATCTTTCTACAAGTAGTACATTCAGAGAATCAAGCTGTAATTCATCATAAAACCAAATCAAACAATCTGATCATCCTATCAGATCTGCAAGCTTTTACCACTTACGGCAACCATCTGCAAAAATTGTCAACATGGGTCAGTTCGATGAACTGAGCATGATAAGCACTAACTCTTAAAACAATTGCAATCCATCAATTGTTTTCATTAAACAACCTGTTTAAATGAAATCAATTCACCAAACATGTAAACATATTTCAGATTATGCTCTTGTAATACAATAAAACTATACACGCGTAACTCATATTATAGTTACTAAATAGTCCTAGATACCTTCCAGATATTTCATCATAAACGTTAGTGACCAAGAAGAACAAATGTATCTAAAACAACTATCCATCTGAATCCCAAGGACAACAAACATCAGATAGACCATTACATTCAACATAGTAAAATGAATATCATAAAAATTCATGATTCCATCAGTATGTTAAAACAATTCCAAAAGTTAGATAAAAATATATCAACAAATACTTTACAACAGAAGAGAAAGAAAACGAGTCATTCATATTTCCCTTCCAATCAAGCTCATGACTGTACCATCTCCTCAAGAGTAAAGCATTCACCTTATACGCATACGAATAAGTCAGACGAGACCACAAGAAGAACCACAGTTTTGTTAAAATTTAAATATAACAACTTCCTATAGCTTACTAGCAATACAGTAGCTCTCGCGCCGAGGCAGTGATGAATAATCTATCAAATAGACTCCACATAACCTTCCATACTAATCAACAAATGAGAAAATATCCAATGCCATCACTTGTCGAGGTACAGTTAACAGCTCTTTAGTTCAGTCAAGCTCACGACTAGATATTCATACTAACAGAAGACGTAATCATGCACAAACATGACAACAATCCCACTCAGCAACATACAGCTCAATCTAGTCCCTACTAAAACTTTGCAAGGACTTAGATCAAAAGCCGAAATCAAAGAATAACCTCTTTATCACAGTCAAACAAGAGACTCAATAACATTAATACAATGATGTTTCCTTATGCATATATAGTGACATTCATACCGAATCTAACACAACATGCATAGCCTCATTTAACTGGAACAAATTCTTTTGATAATATAGCCATGACTTATATTAGAAGTCATTTTCCATAAAATAATCTCAACAAGGTCTTCACAGAAGCCTAAATTCCATAACAGTATTTTCCTCAAAGTTTCATCCTATGCCAAGCTACTTCGGATTACAACAAAGTCTCAAACCAAGTAAAGTTTGAAAAGAAAGCCCTTCCTTTACTCTCCACAGAAGCGGACAGAAAGGGACACAAGAATATAAAATAGGAGTCTGAACGTTATGCATGCACAGTGAGGGTTTAAACCGATAATCAAGCCAACTCGCAACATTTCAAATCTCCAACAAAAGATCCATACCACTAATGCTCAAAACAAGGCTTAGATTGAAGTTACTTTCATGCGACCACAACTCAAGAGTCATAACAAAAGTATTCACAAATCGAGATTATTCAAAGGAAAACATAATATACGCATCAATAGTTCAAAAAGAGTCGAACCTAAGTAATATTCTCAATCAAAACTCCTTCAAGTCAAAATACTATCAACTCAAGGATTCCAACGGATTCAATAACATAATGTATTCACGACCGTACTTTCTTCGTAAACCAAGACATAATTTCATTTCAAGAAGTTCAACAACATCAATAATATATATTACTCATGACATAACTTATACGTGAAGTTGAAATATCATGTACATTCAAGAATTCCAATGATCCTCCTTTTCAACAAGTGAAAACAACAAGGTATCGACAAAGTCCGAACCAAACAAGAGAACAATTCATGGACTCCCACATAACCGATTTCAGGTATTTTCCTTGCAAGCATTTCTTCAAAATCTAACCGAAATGTAATACACAAAGAAGATAGTGCAACAAATAAACACAATACACACCCATCAAGGGTTTACTTGAAAATCGAGCCAGTAAGAAGATACAACAACTAAATCACACAAGCTACCATAAAAACCAACTGAACCCAAAAATCATCTGAACAGAGTTGTTCTAATGAAATCATTTGAAAGAAAGCAAGATTTTTTAAAGGTTAGGGCCTAACATGCCTGGTAATGTTGCTTAAAAATCCGAGGAAGACCACTGAAAGAGCTCGAGCCTTCTCCTCTTTTTCCACGTTAGATTCAACAACAATAATTTGTTATTTCCATGCCTTATAAACTTTCCTTGCCAGAGAAAAGAGCTAGTTACTCTCATATTTGCCATGCAACACCAAGTAGACTGGTGCAAAGAACCAGTGATCAAACAGAGAGAAAACTGAGCGCATGAAAAACCAAACAAACTACCAGTTTTCCATTTTGCATGTCTTCCCAAGAAATCCGAGCTCGAAGACCGAGTTCATTAATTGCATTAACTCCAAAATTCCCACTCAATCGCCATTGCCACCGACCGCCATAGTTGGCGATGGACAAAAACAAATGAAAGACCATTTCTAGCTTTGGCGACTCTGCCACGTCGCTTTTGCTAGCCATTTGAAACTTCCACCATATCCCTGTCCTTCATGCTTATCCATCCCATTTAATGCCATAGAAACTACCGCCCATGGCTCGCACCCCTTCATAGGTCCCCTTCCTTCACTAACATTTGTTAGGTTAGAAACATAGGTTAGGATTTAAGATGATACTTAGTCTAACCTCCTTAGCACTAGGTTACTAACTTTAGGAACTTTTAGCTTAAAGCTTAGGGCTAGGTTAGATTAACACTAATCCCATCACTTAGGTTATTAACCTTAATAAGTCCAGTTTAGGTCTAACATTTAAAAATGCTCAGAATAAGAACCTACAGATTTACATTCACAAAAAGGATTCACTCCAGCACGGCCAATAATCTAGTTGAATAAATGTATCTGAATTTATTACCTAGCCCACGATCAAGACCTTCCTGATATTACGATATCGGGAACCAATTCATTTAACACGATCAGCCTGAGTTAGACTCCGGAATAGTTTACTCAACGCATTCAGACCTTGCAACCTGCGTAAGGTCTATAATTTTGTTCATCCCGAATAAACTTAAAGCATCTCTTGGATCAATGCCACTGATCCAAGGCTGGGTCTTATAGATGGATAAATCCACAATTCATTCCGAGATCAGATTAAACTCAGGTGCAAAAATGAAAGAAATAAAAGAGTCCAATCATATTCCGACTTAGTCAAAGATCTTCAATCAAAAAAGATACAAGATATATCAAACATGACTTCACAATCAAAGGAACACATCCTTTTACGTAAGAAATCATATATCAACACTTGAATGCTCGTGGAGGAAGTAACAACATTTCGAGTGTTACATTAAGCGAGAACATATTTGGGGATTTGCAGGATAGACAACATATAAATCGGAATGGCTAGGAGAACTGAATTAATTAAAAGGGCTCGACCAACCAGGGATAGCCATTTTCCTTTCCATGAGAGAAGTCTAGTAGAGATGGAGTTTATAAGCTCGTCCCAGAGATGCACTCTGCCATTCCCATGAAAAAGTGGGATACCTAGATATTTGTGTGGGAGAACTCACTATGAAGCCGAGAATTGCTTTGATCCTACATTGTAATCTAGGGGCAACATTGAAGAAGAAAATGATAGATTTATGAAAGTTAATAACTTGTCCCACCGCAGAAGAATAAGAATCAAGAATAGAAGAGAGGCACTTAGCTTCAGGGATAGATCCTTGACCAAAAAGGAAAGTATCATCCGCAAATTGTTGGTGTGAAAGGGCTGGAAGATTGGAGGTGATTAGAATGCCTTTGAGGGATCCATCCAGAATGGCTGACTTGATGCTTCGGCTAAGAGCCTTAGCGACCAAAATAAAAAGAAAAGAGGAGAGGGGATCACCTTGTCTCAAACCCCTGCTACTTTGGAAGAAGCCTTCAGCCGAACCGTTAACCAGAATAGAGAATCGAGGAGTGGCTATGCAGTTGAAAATCCAATTACAGAATTTCCAACTAAAACCCATGGCTTGAAGAGATTTGATGAGGAACCTCCAATTGACACGATCGTAGGCTTTGCTAAAATCCAGTTTCAGCATCATGCCATCCCGGGAGGAGGAATGAAGTGTGTGAATCAGTTCGTGAGAGATAATGATCCCATCGGTAATTGACCTACCAGGGATGAAGCCGCTTTGTTCATGAGCAACCAATTTTGACAAAAGTGGACTCAATCTATTTGCAATAGCTTTGGAGATGATTTTGTATGTCGTGTTGCAAAGGGAAATAGGTCTGAAATCATCCAGAGACTCGAATAGGAGATTTTGGGAAACATGCAGATGAGAGTGTGGTTGAGAGCACCTAAAATCTTGCCCGTTTGCCATGATTCCTCAACAACATTCCAAACAGAATTCCCAATGACATCCCAAAAGTCCTGGAAGAATGAGGCGGGGAAACCATCAGGACCGGGTGCTTTTTCTCTCTTCATTGAGAAAACAATTTTTCGAACCTCCTCCTTGGAGAATGGAGAGAGAAGCAATTCGTTATCGCATCTGTGACCGAGGCAGGGATCTGATGGAAGAAGGAAGATTGCTCACCAAGGGGGTTGCCGAGTCACCATTCAAGAGCTTATTGAAGTAAGACACTGCTTCGGATTTGATCTGAGATTGAGTGGACGCAACAGATAAATCATCCAACTGGAGGGATGAAATGTAGTTGAAATTTCTTTTGGATTTTACAGAAGCATGGAAGAACTTAGTATTTTTGTCACCATCTGCCAGCCATACTTCCCTGGATTTTTGATGCCAGTAAGTTTCCTCTTTTAGAAGAAGATCTCCCAATTCCTTGAGAAGTGATTTTTCTTTGAAGAAATCAGCCTGAAGCATCCCATGAGAGAGTATAGAATCGTTCAAAATACGGAGCTCCTTCTCAACTCTCTATTTTTCCTGAAAAATATTTTTAAAGCATGAAATATTCCAGCTTCGTAGATTATCTTTCAACAGGGATAGCTTTTTGGAGAGTTGGAACATCCAGTCCCATTAACTTTGAAGGATTCCCACCAGAATTTAATCAAAGGCCTAAGTGAAGGATCCTGTAACCACATGTTTTCAAATTTGAAGGGTGAACGATGAGGGGGCAGGTCGAAGGAAATATTAAGAGAGATCAGGAAATGATCGGAGCCTGAGAGTGGAAGAACAGAGCATTTGAGAAGGAAATTGTTCTGCAACCAAAATTCAGAAACAAGAAATCTGTCAAGACGCACTGCCATGGAACTAAACCCAGCCTCCTATTATTCCACGTGAACCAACCCTGACTAGGTTCCACATCAACCAAATTGGTGGAAGAAACAAAAGAGGTAAAGTCCACTTGTGAACGTGGCTGCCATTGAATACCTCCGCGCTTATCAAGATCTGAAAGAGTAGCATTGAAATCACCAAATGACAACAATCTTGGAGTTGACAGCCGAATCAAGGACCAGATGAAGTTTAGACCATAGATCTCTTTTTCTGATCGGATTAGAGGGACCATAAACATTGCATAAGAAAAAGGACTCATCAGAATGTTTAATAAAAACCTTGCACCAAATGAAATTCGAATCAATGAGAATAGGCTCAAGAGTGTAGCAACTGGATTTCCATAGAATTCCAAGACCTCCTGAGGCACCTGAAGAATCAGAAAAGCAACCTTCCCAACCTTTCCATCTTTGAAACCATCCATTCTTGCAACCTTCCTCTGACATCTTAGTTTCCTGTAGAAGGAAAATATCAACTGTAGCATCGGTAACATAACATCTTAATAGACATTATTTGTTAGGGGCATTGAGGCCCCTAACGTTCCAAGAAAAGAGGATCATTTGATCTTCAGAGAGGACTCACCTCTCCTACTCATAGAGGGAAAGAAGGAACGGAGTTGAAGTTGCTTCCCAGCTGCAACCTCATTTTGGGAGATTTTACTCTTAGAAGGGCGACCTAGAATGCTTTTAGACCAAGATCCATGTTGAGAAGTGCTGGTGTTGGGAGAATCGGACATAGCTGCAAATTATCAGAAGAGTGAGCCTCATGGACAGCCTCCTATGAACCAATGGAGTCACCATCATTAGACTAGATTAGTTCATCCTTTTCATTCACCCATTTTTCCAGAGAGATGGCATTCCCTCCCATGCCAAGAGAGATACCATCATGAAAAAGGGATAAAATCCTTGTAGAGTCCTTAACCACTGCTGTCATTTCTTTTACCAAAGAGATGGTACCAGGGTCCAGAGTTATGGGCTCAAGAGTAGGGGAGGGGTCAGTAGAAACCACTCCAATGGGTTGAGATGTGATTACATGAGAGGGAGCGGAGGGAGAGGAGGGGGAGAGGATTTTTTTCTCCATTCCAGTTTGCCAGAAGAAGGGGGATTTTTGCAGTATTTTCGGAAGTGGCCAGGTTTTTTGCATTTAAAGCAGGTGTTGGAGACACCTTCATATTCCACCTTTTTCTCCCAGAGCCCGGATTGGGTGGAGATGAATATAAGGTCTTGAAGCTTCTGATTATAATCGATGGAAATGCAAATCCTAGCAAAGGATGAGAGGGTACCTTCCAGGTGACAGGGTCAATGTGGACAACGTGTCCCAGACTTGAGCAAATTTTGTTGAGAATGGGAGTGGACCAAAACTCACTTGGCAGTGAATAGAGTCTAACCCATACTTGTAATCCTTCCATTTCTGCTCTAGCTGTATCGAAGTGAGGCTCCCAATCACGAATCTCCAAGCCTGAATCAACTAGAAGAAATTCTTTCCTCACCATGGTGTCATCCTTTTGAGCGGCGCTACAAAATATAACCAGAAGAAACCCTTTCAAGGAAGTGAATACTCAGGCCGCTACCCCACTGCACTTCACACCAATTTTGAATGCCTTCCACAGCCAACCTACGACCAACGAATTTTGCAAAGATTTCTCTAGTTGAGAGAAGCTTTGTTTGGGCCGCTAAAACAACATCATCCTCCAAGGACACAGAGATGGAGATGGATGGGTCCGCGGGGGGACGTATCGTAGACAAGGTAGTTTTATTCTATACCTTCTAGCACACTGCCCGACACAGGGTCGGGGACCCAGACGCTTCTGCAAGGCTTCGACAAGCCCTGGCCCGCAGGGGGCACCATCGCCACATCATGGGGAGGTGAGACCGTGTGACCGTTGCAAGGGCTGAGATTCAAAAAAAGTGACCATTCTAGTCCACGAAGCATTTGCTTCCCTTTCTCCATCTCGATCAATTCCTACGAGTATTTGAAGTTCTCACATGTGCTTATATGTTACTTTACACATTCCTCATCATGTTTGTTTACATAAATAATGTATTGCTATCTATTAGATCCATGTAACTAACACATGTCTTATACAATGTCAACTTATCATTGCTATCTATATTGTCCCTATTACGTATTGGTACATGTTGTCCAAAATTATACCTTGTAATTTTGAAAAAATCACCACAAGGACATAACCATTTTTATGATCTAGAAAAATTATGGGAACCTAAATCAATCTACCGTGGAGTGTAGGAACTTAGTATTCTCGCAACATTACCCAACCCACAAAACAAAGGAATGAGCAACATAGGGACTCTAACGGAATTAAAAATATAGTGTTGCATAACACCTTCTTCATATTTTTCAACACTAAGGGTATACGTCCCTAGGGAATAAAATTCGAGACAAGTTGTCATAGGATTTTTATTTGTTTAAGTGAAATAAATCAGCTAAGTTCAAAATTCCGCTAAACACTAGTTCAATGTTATGCAAGTTCATTAGAATTATAGTATCCTACGGGTTTTATCAAACCCACAAAACGAAGGGAAATAGTCATGGATACAAAATTTACAACTGAAGGGTGGCATGGAGGAATTCCACTCATTAAGAATTAGGAAAGTATGAGCATTTGAAAAACATAAAAATGTAAAAGTCTACGGTAGAAGGCTGCGTGACATTGCAAAACCATGGGAAATCTCAAAATACTTCAAACTAGAACTAGAGAGCCAACCACTCCCAACTACCAGAATTTAATGAAGGATGACACTGATTTGATAATTTTGATGATGTATGATAAACTCAAGGAGTCATGCTATGTTTATTGGTTAAGTTTGAGGCGCCCATGCATGTACTACAAATAACCTCTGTGAGAATTCATGACACCCACACTCATTAGATGCATATTTCAATTGCGTCCATTTTAGTTTGGTGATCTTTTCACTCTCTTTCCTCTATTTCTTCATGCTATGAATTATATAAATCCAAGTGCTTATGTAATTTGAAACAATTCTTATTCCTTTTTCCTTCTTTATCATATTTTCAAGCTCTTCTCTGTGAAACTCAAAACTTCATGTTGTTGACCTCTATAACTTGCATGACGATGGTGTTCTCTTTCCTCATCTCTATATGTAATATCTTGAAGAATGATTAATGCAAGTGTGTTTTACTTATTTCCTTCTAACACATTGTGTCCGATATGAATATTTCACCCTTTTGCATATTACATATCCTTATATTCCTTTGCATCTAAATCGAGCATCTTTTATGACCCCATCCTCGTGTTTCTCATATCCGTGTCATTTGGATTTGGGAAAATTTACACCTTATTTTGATGTTATCACCACCCCTTTTCTTAGGATTTCCTTTTGTTGTACCTCTCTCTCCTGGTCCCATGGAATTGTTAGTATAGGATTAGTTTTAGCGTTAGAAGTACGTTGTGTTATGCAGTTTTCCCAAACCCACGTAATGAATAAATCATCCTTGTCCAAAGGTTGATATCAATTATACAAGACCAAAACTATAGAGAGCATCCCATGTTGTCTCAAAATCTTAGATCTATATGATTCAGGGTAGGGTACAATTTTGAGCTCCAACAGCTTTAAAAACTCAAAGTGGGAGAGAGTTCTAGTGTGTGACTTAGTGATTTCATCTTGTTAAAGTAGTTATTCAACACATATGGTGACTCTCGAGTTAAAATATATTGATTAAGAAGAGCAAAGTGTTGATTTTCATAAGAAGAGTACAGAATATACAAAGTATAGTAAGAAGTGAGTCTTTTCAATATTTGCAGTTATCACCTAGAAGAAGAAGAGGTAGAGTTATTCAAAGATCAATGTATCCTCCAAATAGAACTCTTTCTACCCCTCCTCCTAGCAGGAATTTCTTGTTATCCTCTAGGGTTCTAAGACCTATTCCATTCATGACACAAAATAAAATTGCCTTTGTCAGTTTCAATGGTGGTAGTCCTCTAATACTTAATGCCCAACATGATATAAGAGTGTCTACCCTTAAAATTTTTCCCTCCTTCATTGCTGATAATTCTACCACTCCATCTAATCATTTTCAAGATGTTGCAAATGTTTTTTCAATTCATCTAGTTTATTTAATTAAATATAAATTAAATCTAATATTTCAGAGTAATGAATATGATAAAATACAAATGGTAAGTACTCATGTAATGTAAGACATATAAGAAAGTGGAAGATATAAGTGACTTAGTTGATTTATGTGTGATTTGTAGGTAATTATGGACTATGTATATGTTGGATCTGGAAGGAAATGATGTCTTAAGAGATTTTCAAGGGTAATGGATCCCTACGGGGATCTGGACAGGTCACCCAAAATAGGACAAAGCTTCCTTGCACCTATGACTGTGTGAATCTTTGGGATCTTCTTTGTTTCTATATCTAAATACTATCACTATAATATTTGTTTTATCGCATCAAATTTTCTATTAGGGTTTTGATAATACCTATACGTGGAAGAAAAAACCTAGATACCTGCACAAGCTCACAAACACATCAAATTTGAATGAAATATGCAAAATGTGAAGTCGGACTGACCTTGATAGTCACCTAAAGAGTTAAATTATTACCGAGCGATGTACTACATTCCAGGACTCCAACGAGTTATGTGTGAAATAATTTCCTTAGGTTTCCCTTGTATCAATGAGGCTAAGATATTGGGATGTATCCATATTATATGCAAATGTGTGGTATGAAATTCAACACTTCCGCTTCCTATGCAGTGTATGTAGTCAAAAAATGTAGTCCCTTTGATGGTAGTGATAGCATGTAGATGTGATTTCCCATAGAATTTCCAGCCATAATAATAATGTGTATGTTGTGTATATATGAATCTATTGTTTGAATTTCAACACTAGTGACACAAAAGGCTGACTATGGACACATGATAAGGATTAGAAAATTAAAAAGGCCAACGATAAATGCCAATTTTTTTGAAAATAACAAAGAGGATAGAAGCACCTAAAATGGACACAAACGTTTGGGTGCTAGTGTCCAGAGTGGGCACGATGTCATGGGATAAATGATGATAAATGTGAAAAGATAGAAAAACAAGAATCCATTTGACTTTGACCGAGATTGGGTACAAAAATGGCGATGTGAGATAAAAACATAATAGAAATAATCAAAGCAAGTAGATGGACAAAGGATTGTGTCAATATTGAATATTTATCTTACTTAATATTGATGCATATAACAACATATAGATGACATAGTAAACTAGTAATATGTGTGTGATTTTGTGTCTACATTCCCCCCTTATGCTGTTTGAATGAAATTCAAGTACTGTAAAGGAAGTAAGGAACATAACCGCATAAATTCCGGAAAAATCATGTTACAGAGTGCATGTAGAATGTTGAAACCTATAGCGTGGTGAACCATGGATCAACATTTTGACCGATGTGGTGCAATTGGAGATAGAAAATCATCGTAAGGAGCACTTAGAGAAATAGTTGTGATGTCGTTGGAGATGTTTGGTTGTTTGTAAGAGATGATAGAGAGGGGTAGGGAGTGATCAATTCCCAACCTAATTTGTTTGAAAATGGGAGGATTTAGGTATCCTGCCACCAGAGTAAGAGTGTTGGGGAGAGAGGTCTAGTTTTACTCTCCATCCATGACTACATCCCCAAAAGGTCCAACTAATGTAGATGGATAGAGACCAAATTTAGTTTTGATTAGTTTCAATTGAAAAATTATTTGTTCCGATTTAAGAACCAATATAAGAGTAGTATAGGAAAGGAAATGCCATCTCATTTCCCCCACTCCTCTGATAGCGTGTGTTACGATTTGAATAGTGTTGGATGGATTCCAAGTTAGTTCATCCGGAACCAACATTAATGTAATGCAGCTTCCAAGCTAGGTCACATGGGAGATATAGTAAGTGTTCTTATTGTATTGATCAATTGATTTGATTTGAGTGATAGAAGATTGTTTGAAATAATATGTATTAATGAGACTACTCACGGAGAGGTTTTTACTTTACCCCCAGATTAGATAATTTGGGGGAATAGATTTGAAATAGTAAGAAGTATTGATTGTCATATAAAATGATTATACCTTTGTTTGAATGAGATCAAAGAATAGTGTGATAGTAATGTATTGGGAATGTCGATTGATTAAATTTTATCCCGAGAGGATTATAAAATGATCTTGATTATATTCCCTCTTTCAAAAAAAAAAGGTTAAGGGAAGAAAAATGAGCACTGAGCTGAAAACAAAACATATAAGATGGTGTAATAGTAAATGAGAAATAGTATGGGATGGTGCTGCCAAAGTATGAGCAGATATTGATGAGTACATGTTCTAAAGTTGATTATGAGATGTTTAAATTTATATGATATGGTGCTAGAGGAGATTATGATCTGTATGGTGCAAACAATGAGACAAACAAAGTTACGAGGCTCAAGATATGAGTGAAACCATGTGACGTGTATTAGTTATAGTAATAATGGTAAAAAGTAACTATAGTATATGGTAAATTGGAATTATTATATATAGTAATAGTGAAAAGTTGAATTGTAATTTCATTTGTACCGAGAGTAGTTGAAATTTTCAATTTGATCTACAAAATGTCACGTGTTAGAGCAATGAGTTTGAGGATATCCGAGAGAGTGGTGATGGTCATGGCTTTGCAGACGACCTATGAGCTGGAAAGTGTGATTTTTTTGGAAAAAAATTGTCAAATATGTTTGTTTTTAGTAATTTTCGTAAAAATTTAACTTTTATAGTTTTGGTCATTTCTCGAACAAGACATAAGCAAACAAGGTGTTTTTTCCCTTGGGAAATTAACACAAAATTATTGGTAATAGCGACCTTCTTCTCGGATGTTAGTGACTCGCTCATGGGCGCTAGCATCCCGAGGTAGGGTTTTGCATTTTGTGAAATGATTTTATTCTCGATTAATTTGATGCTATGATGAGTGATTTTACAGTATGTATGGTGTACTAATGTAAGAATTTCATTGTTTTTGTGTTGTGCAGAGGGACATACACTCCATAGAGTTTTATGTGGGTCATCACTTGGATACATTGCATACTTTGGGGTTGACACATGTTGAGTGGGATATATTGGACCATGTTGGCCTACGAAACATTTCAAGACCTGGGAGATACCCCATAATATGCCTATGTTAACTAATTTGTGCAAGTGATGGTGCACAAATACTTCTACATTCTGGTTTCTGATAGGTGAGATGATGGTGACACTAGAGGATATATATAAGATACTTTAGTTTCCTATAATAAAAGAGAGAGTACACATCATGGCCATGTTGGATGCCTGTAGTCATATGAGGGTGGCACAATGATATTTTAGAGGGATAGGGGTAAAAACTGAGACAAAAATAGTTTGGATCCCATTTTGAGATTTGGGGTTCCGCAATTGTGAAAATTTATTATAGTTGTCATAGATTTGTTGGCGGTAGTGAAGGGTGGTGGAGTTGGAATTTTATACAGGATGTATGGTATTTGTCACATCATCAAGGAGCATGGTACTAGATATATCTAAGCACGGTGTGTATTGACTGATTGTACATAGACCTATATATATTTACATAGGAGGATCATGGTGGTGGATTAGAGCCACCACTTTATTACATGTGTGGGCATGTGAGCATATGGCTATATTGAGGCCACTTATTGGTGTTACACCTTGTTGCATTGGTGGTTGTTGTAATTGATGTCAAAGGAATTGATGGAAAAGGGAGAGTGCAAGAGCATGCTTCTCGATGTTTTTAGAGGTTCAATATGACTTCATATGGTTTCAAGAAGACAGGTCTTGGAAATTGTTGGTTAGTGCCATTTCAGGGTGGATATAAGTGCATAATAAAGGGAAACATAATGGTACAAGTCAGAATGAGCATGTGAGAGGCTTTGAGAGAGTATCCAAATCATGTGTGAGAAAATGTTAGGCTCAGATCAGCTCCAAGAGTCAATTTTGTATGTTGGTCAAAATGGTGTTGAGAACAAACAATGTTCTTGCATGCAAATGAGATGGGATAGAAAAATTTAGACCTATTACTTTCATATAAATCATGGGATATGATTGAGGAATCTGTCCTTATACTTCATGCAAAATTTCAGGTCAAATTTAGGTCATTTGTTTAAGTTATGTGAGTTTTTGTAAATCAAGCCTTTTGAAAAGCTCATTTGAGCTGCACGGCTTCTTAGCCTTAAAAACAGTATCCTTAGAATAAATCATATAAGGAATTTTTGGATTAAATTTGCATAAAATAATGTGCAAAAATAATTTTCTCAAAAGGATGTGTGGTTGAAAAGTTATGAGCATTTTGGTGGAGCAATGTTTCTCTTTCTGGTGTTCACCAAATCGATAGGAACAAAAGGTATTGTTGGATTCCAAAAATTTCTTAACACTTCCAGGTGTATCTAATGTATTTTCATGATGTTTCTCATGCTTATAAGGTATTTTAAGGTTTTGGTTCTTGAAGGTACATGTTGGTACCTGTGTATTTGCTCTTGGTGTGGATGTTCTTGGTGTGTAAAAGTTCCAACTGCTATTTTTTATTTTTTTACTCAATGAATGCTCGACCTCTTCTACAAACACATGGAAATGTGATTGAGAATTTTCAAGTCTTATTTGCATAGTAAAATACTCAAACCATGTTGGCTCATGTTGTCCTGAAAGGTAGTGTCTCAATGCATGTTAATCCACTGCCCCAAAGAGTCTAAGCTTCAAATTCATTGCATTGATCAGTGTTAGAACATGATATAGGAGAAAATGTATTGAAATGGACAAGTTTATGAATGTGAGTTAAATTTTTGGAAAGGATAAGTATGAGGATTCAGTCTTTCTAGACTTAGGAATGCAAAATGAAGGCTCTCACTACCCTGTGTGAAGGTCATGCCAAATCAGGACCTTATTCAACCACTGTTAGACTTGTACCATCTAATTTTTGAAGAGTTCCAAGATATACATCATCTTCATGGAGTGCAGTCACTTATTTGGATAGGTAACTATTATTCTTATCAAATCCTCTTACTTCATGATTACAGGGACAATCAAGGTTTTTCAGCCTCTCCATGCAAACAATGATTTCTTCAAGAAAATTCCATCAAGTAAATGACTCCACTTGTGTTAGAAAGAAGGTAACAGTTTTCAAGAACCCTCAAAATCTTTCTTTCTCGAAAACCATGTAAATATTGTTGAAGAAATTGGTTTTTAGTTGTCTCTGGTATAAAATTGGTAATACCCTCATCTAGGGTTTCATTGAAGATATTTTTGGACATTGCTAATGTTCCATGCATCAAAATCAGTGAAACTTGCATAGTATCACTATAAAATCATTATCAAGCTTCCAAAAAAGATTGGGGATAAAAAAATAGAGTGTAGGATGAGAAATTTATCTCATATTTCTCAAAACCCGTGTTGGACTATATATTTGACACAATTTTAAATTTTCTTGCTTTTGATCAAATTGAGTTAATTCATTGATGGTTCAAGGTTGTGGGAGGATGATCAATGGTTGGAGATCACCTTGGGAAGTTGAATGTGTCTTGAAGTTTCCAAATCAATTGACAATGGTCATATTGTTTGTGCATAGTCCCTGTTTAGACTGAGAAACAATTGTTCATCCTCTTCAATTGATTTATTCATGTGTTGGACCTTGTGTCCCAGGTTTTTCATGTATCTCAAAGTCTTAAGAAGATTCATTGATGATAATCTTAGTTTGAAAGTGGAGTCCTCTTCAAAGAATCAAATTTCTTATGCACAATGGCCTGGAGACTTGCATAGTATCAAACACTCTTTTTCTAGTTGCAACTCAAATCTTAGTGAGCTCATTCTTCAGTCTTCACAAGTGTACTTTACCTCCAAAGAAACATGAGAACCTCATCAAAGTGAAGTGCATTTCTTGATCTCTATAACAGTGCCATCCATTCTGAGAATTAAGGTAAGTGGTCACTGAAATGATGTACACAGTCTTATGTTCAAAGTTGAAGAATGGTTGTAGAATACAATGAGACAGTATTGGATTCAATTTCATTAAATATTCTTCCTAGCTTGATGAGGGAACTCAAGAGACAAGATTGATTTATCTTCACAATTGGTGTCTTTTTGTATTCCTTGAGACATTGAAGATTCATTTTTGTCCTCTTTGTGCAAATGAGGAAGTGCAAGAGTTGTGGAAGCTTGAATTGAAGTTGGTGAGCTGAGAAAAACAATTGGAAAGCAAGAGGTCAGGGTGTGGATTTGATAATTTTAGAATTGAGTGCAAGAAATATGTGAGTGAAAAACATGTGTGTTTTGAAGAAACGATGAGATAGTGACTCAAGGTATGAGTTTGTGACTATCAAAATTATGACTTAAATACTTTTGAAAGTGTATGTTAGAATGCATATGTGATGGAATTTGGAGATACAAATCGAGAAATTCAATGAAAAAAATGAGATGAACAATTTTAAGAGTTGTTGAAAAACAATAAGAATATTGACAATCAATTGAAAAGAATAGGTTAAAGAAATGTCAAACAACGAGTGATTGATCAGACAAGTAAGATTTCATGTAAAGAAGGTGCTACTGATCTAGACAAGATAATTTAGTAAAGAAGCATGTACACATGAATGATCATGTCTGAATGAAATAATCATGGAACAGTGAGTTGGTTTGAGAAATGTTTTTGTTGTGACAAGTAGGAGAAATCAAAGTGAACTCGGTGATTTATAAGCCTAATATGTGAATAGAACAGTGAAATATGTCTCCTTATAGCAAGATATCATTCAGGGTGTGAGAAGAAAGTTTAAGAAGAGTGGGGAAACAAGAAGATTTCTGCAAATAAATCATAGTAAAAAATGACAACAGAGAAAGAGTTTAGATATATGCTTATAATCAGATGTTCAAAGCATCAAAATGAAGAGTGATCAAAGCTAGTGTATTTCAAATTGAGTTGCAGATCAGTCATCTCAGGAGTTGTTATTTCCTTGCAAGTAGTAGTTTGCAGAAGGTCGGTGGCGATTGACTAAATTAGTTAGGGAGTTGAAGCTTCCCTGTGAGTTGAAGCTCACTAAATATCAATAGAAGTTGGTTGAATTACGAGGGGTTAAAGCCTCCAGATCATGTGGCAGTTTGGCCAAATTGTGGAGTAGAAGCTCCAGGTTGAGTTGAATATCAACCTTGAAACTAATGTAACAGAAGCAGGACAAATTGGTCCTAAGCATAGTTCATAGTTTCAGTGGGTTTTCTTCCTATTTGGGTTTCCCACATTAAACCTTGTGTCATTGTGTACTCTCTTACAAATTTCTTATGTGTGGGTTTATGGATACAAATCATATTCAAGAAGATAAATTTATGGATACACCGATTCACCCCCTCTCAAAGGTGTCATAGTTTCTAACAAGTGGGCCATGGGCTGATTGGGTGTGACCAAATATATTAACAACAAGATGAGTGGGAACTCATAGTAGGGGGATGAGTATGACTACATATAGGTTGATGATAGATTAGATGGGCCCAGGGATTTTATATGGAGACAAGGATGGATAGATAATGGTGTGGAGTTGCATAAGCATATGATGCACCATGTGGTAACAAGATAATTTCTCAGGGGTGACTGATTTGTTTCAAGCAAGTATCTAGGTAGTTTTGTGTGGCTTAGGATGTTCCCCTAGAGCCATATATATGGTGTTAATCTACTAGGGAAGTGAGGTGACCAATAGCGAGGTCGGCCCGACATGAGCACAACTAGTGCATCCAGGTCCAATTGAGGCAAATGTGACCATATAGCCTATTCAAGTGGATGAAACAGGGTACATAGGCATATAGCCGATGGTGGGTGATAAACCAAATGGTAGTGGTGGATGTGGCTGGTGGGCCGATAGTTAGAGGACTAATAATTTACTAAGCCATGACAAAAATAAATTACATTTCTAAATCAATAGGCTTGAATAATAATTGAAGCATGCAAAAATTTAAGTGAAAAATGTAATCTAAATGTTTTTCAATCTTTACTTGATGCAAATAAGGTAAGCATTCATATGTAACTTTAGGACCATTGTTAGAAATAAAACACCTAAGAAAAGTATCCTCCATATCATAATAAGTACTAATAGATCCATAACGCAAATGAAAAAATGATTAACAAGGCTATGAAAAAATGCTCGAGTAGCAAGAAATCATTGGAATAAGTAGCCATGGCTAAATGATAATGCTTGAGATGTAAATAAGGATTATTAGTACCATCGAAATAGGAGAAACTAGGCATGATGAAGTTCTTAGGGAAAGCGAGAATTGAATATTTTTAGGAATGGGGTTTTCATGAAGGGAATTATGAATATGTTACTTGATGTTCGATGTAGTCATTTTTACACCCACCAAAGAACAAGGGAATCCCATGTGCACTAGCCTATCACCCAAATGGGGCACTAGGCACTCACTCGAGGTAGACGCGTATCTTTGAGTCTCTCTTTTATGTGAGTTGAGTGGGAAAACATCATCTATGATCCAAAATTTAAAGGAAGTGAGTGGGAATGAAACATGTGAACATCATAGAGCTCAGAATAGCTCTAGATCATTGTAGTCATTACAGGTAGACATACTTTAACAGACTTAAAGAATTGAATCAAAACATAAAATAAAATCTATAGGAATTCATATTCATCTCATAAATATACATGAAAAGGAACTATGAAGAATCATGTATGAATTCGAACCAAGAAGGATCATATTCAATTAACTTGGTAACCTCATTACATTCATTAGAATTACTAAAAACACCACATTATGGCAGACCGAAGTCATGCATCATAAATGGATCCATATCATTTAGCTCTCAAAAAGAAATTTTATAACCCCAAGCCCTTGATACATCCTTCTCCTATATTTCATCTACCCAACCCAATATGACTCCTCGTAGAATTTTTGTAGATCTCCGCTCTTTATTGATCTCTCTTCACATCTCTTTCCTTCTACGGGCGCTTGTATTTATAGGCACCCCTAAGTGCCAACTCATCCTTCTACGGCCTCAGATCCGGTGCTAAGTGTCCAAATGTGGTACTCCGTGGGAGCATGCTCCTCTAGGCTTGATATCTCCACATTTTTCCATAATGGTCTTCTAGAAGCTTCCATCATAGGGCATATTGCTTCCTAGGCTAACCTGTCACCAGGCTAACACCTTATTCACTCTGCATGTGTAGTCGAGTCACAATTTTCTTGTGTCCTTCCCGATACACCAAATATGGATAAGTCCCGAGACCTTGTCTTCTAGCACGCAAAACAACCCTTCTAAAACCCTCTTAGAACCCTACCTTGTGTGCCTTCTTCTTAAACACCCATGTGCCTTTGTGTAATTAGTCGGTATTTTAGGGGCCCAACATTCACATTATGATCAACTTTGAGGTACCTATAAGTTGTAAAATAGAATTACTACCTACACATGTTCACAAACCACATGTAATTTGATAAAAAAATTCATAATGTGGAGTCATACATAGCCCAAAGGTCACCTAAAGAGTGAAATTATTGCCAAGATCTACACTACATATTAGACCCCATGAAATTCTTGTGTGTGTGTAAAAATGGTGCCCTAGGATGCCCTTGTGCAAGTTACACAAATGATAGTGGGATGGATATAGAATGTAGAAGATGTATAATATGTTTGGATGAACTTAAATAGAATTCTCCTCCTATGGAGTGTATGCGAAGTGATACAACCATTGTCCCTTTGAATGGATGCGAGATGGAAGCATTTGAAGTGCTTTAGTTCCTTTAAATGCAAGCTTAGGTGATAATAATAATGCTTAGTGCTCAATCCTTTTTTTTGAGAAGTAACTAAGTATATATATGATTCCCTTGTTTGAATTTCATAATTGACAACTAGAAGTCCAACCCATAAGTGGAAAAGATGCCCAAAAGATAATAGAGACCCAAAAAGAGAAAGTAAAGGTAGGAAAGGGTCAGAAGCACCCAATATGGATAGGAGCACTGGGTGCTGATGTACTAATTGGGCACTAGTTTTTGCGGCCATAATAGATAAATCAACTAAGTTCCATCAGGGCTATAGGGTATGCAAAACAAAAGAGAACATAAGAAACAAAGAAAAGATGCCAAAGATAGTTGTCAACCACTAGTTTTCTTGCTTAGGAATCATATATACATTAATATGCTTTTGGACCTATAAATGTACCCAAGTGCATGATTTTGTGTCTATATTTACCCCCACTTTCTGTTATTAAGTGATTACTCAATAACATAAAATAGATAGAAGATGCGTACCTTATGATCTTGTAGAGAATGTGGTGAATAACATTCCAAGTGGACAAGTGAAGCATGGAATGATTACAAAGTTAAGTTTGGAGACTATGAAATCAAAGTGAACCATAGGGGTGAATTGTACGCATTATAGCATGCTTCTTTAACTTGTGTGTTGCTTCTTGTAAGGACAGACCTGCAAAAGAAGATAAAGAAAGTAGTAAAATTTTAGTGTATGATAGATAAGAGAAACATGTTTATAAGTATGTAAAAAGTGTAAAACTCTGTAAAAAGGAAAGTGTGAACTTGATGTATAAGAGATTAAAAGATAGAAAGTTATCTTGTTGCATTAAGTTGTTGATTTGAATGCTGAAGGTGATGTTTTTGGGTGATCTCATGCCAAGTGTGAGTTTTTGGGAGATCCCATGCCAAGTGTGAGTTTTGGGTGATCTCATGCTAAGTGTGAGTTTTTGGGTGATCTCACACCAAGTATGATTTTTTGGATGATCTCACACCAAGTGTGAATTTTTGGGTGATCTCATGCCAAAGAGTAAGTGTTGGGGAGAGAGGTCTAGTTTTACTCTCCTTCCATGACTTTGCCTAATAAACACCATTGCGATGGTGCATCCCATTGTTCCTTTTGTCCTAATTAGTTCTTGATTATACTTGATGTGATTGATTGTAAGAGATAACATACATTACGTAATTGAAGCTTTGTGCACTGTAACTATATAACTTCTTTGTAAAATGTTATAGACTGTGTTGTACTAAGAAGTTGTATGTATCTTCCCCATGATGTTAGCACCCAAGGGGAAGGCACAATCACCTAGGCACTACTCTTGTCTAATTTTTGGCGTTGGTGTCTCGATCTTTGATTATGACCCAAGTTTGATTTTAGGTTGTTATGTGACTATGTTCTGTATTGATCTGTGTTGTGCTAATTCTAAATTATAGCTCGAGCTATTGTAGGGATGATTTGTTCACCCAATGTATGCCCCCCTTCATTTGGGGTGCATGCAAAGTTTGTAGGAGAATGCATCCAAAAGGAGAGGGCCTGATACTGATATGAAGTGGATACCTAAGGGGGTAGGGGATGTGTTTGGTAGAATTCAAGGCACATGTAAACAAAGTGGGCTAGAAACATGTGTTAGTGCAAGGAAAACATGTAATAGAAAAATAATGTAACAAGCAAGTGTGAAAGTATGATAGATTACAAAAAAATGAGTTTTAAATACGGACAACACTCAAAATGTTAGAAGAAAATCGGGGCCAAAGCGACCAAAAACATACAATGAGAAAACAATAGATAAGGCATAGCCCACAAACAATAGCAAACAAGATCAAACAAAATGTATTAGATAACCATAGTGACATATAGTCTTGCAAAGAGAATGCTACACATGAAGCACTCGTTAGCAGGTTAGAAATATAAATAACTTTTCAAATGTCAAGAACATGTAAATAAAAACAAAAAGTAAAGTGCTAGTAAGAATTACTAGTAAATGATGAAATAATAGAACATATAGTGTGTAAAAGTAGTCAAGGTAGATGCCCCAGAGCCTTGATGGGACTGGTAAAAGGTATAATGGAAAAAATCATTGCAGCATTTACAAATCTTTAAGAGACCTACATTCACCTCAAAAGACCAAGTGAATACGCATGTGTATATATAGAAAGATAGTGACATACTGAGTATTTGGCTAACATAGTAAATAAAGTGCAACATGTAAGTAGAAAAAACTAGCAAGAGTAGATGCAACCAAGATATACATATGTAATGTATGAGTGTGGTGGTATGGTATGTAAAATGCGAAGATGATAGGATCAGCGTGCAACAACAACAGTATGTGTATGAAATGAGGTTCATTTATAGGTAACCTCAAAAATAAAAAAGGAATCATAGAACACGATTATGTCATCGGGTAATGTGTGTGTTATATGAATAGATGCTAGAAAGATGTACCATGAAGCACAGAGCATAAAATAGAGATGATGCGAGGCTCATTTTAGAATTAAACCCTCGGTCATCGAGTATGAACCATGGAACTAGATTTTTCATAGGGTAATGATGATAAAATGTGTGTATCAAAGAGTGTAGAAGTCTTTGAGAAAGATTAATTATGAACCATGAAGTGTGATAATAGGTGCTTTGAGAAAACTAATAGTGCTAGAAGGGGGAAGTGCATTTCCCCCAAGTGTGCCAAAGATGATGGAGAGCTATATGGTGATAAAAGAGAGAAATTGTGATGGGGATGGAGTTTTAAATTCATCATGAGAAAGCATATTGTCTTTAAAATGAGAGGTAAAAGCAAGAATAGGGCCATGGTTGGGTTTTGGGTTAACAAGAGGACAAATTTTTAAAGGAGGTTGCTTAGTTGGAATGGGTAATGCCATAGAAGAATTGATAGGAGGAGAGGATGGAGGAAGGATTTTGAGAGGTGGTTGCTTAGTTGGAATTGGTAATGTTGTAGAATACTTGCTAGGAGGAGGGGATGGAGGACATTTTTAGAGGAGGTTTTGTAGTTGTAATGGGTTGGATACATGGTTTGTGACTTACTAAAGAAGGAGCATTAGTGATTATGGATTTATGCTCATTAGACATGGAAGGACCAAATTTAGGAGCCCATTGGGATTTAACAATTGAAGATGTAGCAAGATGTTGTGAAGCAAATGAAATAAAACCATGATGCTCAAGGTGCTTAATTCTTTGTTTTAAAACATAGCAATCATTTTCATAATGTCCATTAATTCTGTGATAATTGCAAAATGGGAGACTTATGTACTTAGAAAGCTGATAAGGAGGATAAAAATGAGTAGTTTACAAGTTGATCTTTTTATGATTGAGGAGCTCAGGAAGAATATCATGTTGCTTAACATTTAGATCAACCTTGAGGGTTTACAGTAATGGTAAGGCTTGAGGTTCACAGATATGAGCACATGTAGAAGACATATGATTGGGATGAGGTGTAGAATAAGAACTAGCATGGGCTTAAGAAACATCCTTAAGATGTAGGATTTTAGTAGTGAGAGATGTAATCGTGGTTCCATAGCTTGAATTTTATCTTGAAATAAACAATGTAAATATTGAATTGATTTATAAATGGATTGATTGTTGTGGTATCATGATCAATAAGGTCATTAGAGAGACAATCAAAGATGGTACTGATTTATGTAGTTGACGTATTGCAAGGGAGGTACATAGTGTTTAGGGATTTTTAGAGAACATATTTGTAAGGTGGGTGCATTTGAAGTAAGTCATGTAAGGAGATTTGAGAAAATTTTAGGAGCCATAAAATAAGATCTAAAAAAGTTGGCAAAATAAAGATCTAGTTGTTTGATCACAAGTGGGGTTCACTAAATGATTTAATAAAAATAGAATTAAATCTATATTGTAGAGTAATTATTGTAGTAAATAATGTATAATGCTAAAATACAATAATGACACAAGTAAATAAACATGTAAATAATGGAACCCTAAAAAAAAATGAGAGATAAGAGGACTTAGCTTATTTTTGAGTGAACATGAAGTGATCGGGGTAAGTGTAAGTCTTTGAAAAAAGCTGTAGACATGGTCATCACTACTCACCGTAAAATATGGAACTCGGGAACATGGCCGGACATGGGTACCAACATGAGGGTAGAGGCACCTAGCATTGACAACTAGAACTAGGCGCTGGTGGTTGTGAAAATTCCTAGAATTTGATTTCTTCTATATCGCTACGGTTTCATTATTCACTCCTATTTATCGCATTATGATTGTTGAGGGTACATGTAAACTATAAAACATAATGACTACCTACACATGTCCACCAACCACATCAAATATAATTTAAAAAGATGCGAATGTGGAGTCGACTGTTCTGACAGTCACACAAAGAGTGAACTTTTCTTGAGCACTACACTAAATTTCAGAATTTATGTAGTTATGTGTGCTTATGTAAGAAATATTATCCTTAGGTTTCCCTCACACCAATTACGCTAATATAGTGGGATATAGCTAGATTAGATGAAAATATGTGGTATGGAATTCAACACTTCCCCTTCCTATGCAATGCATGCAACCCAAAAATATGGCTCCTTTGATGATAGTGATAATATGTAGATGTGATTTCCCCTTAGAATTTCCATCCATAATAATAGTGTGTATGTTGTGTGTATATATGAATCTCTTGTTTTAATTTTGACACTAATGACATAAAATGATGACTATGGACATGGGATAAGGATTAGAAAACTAAAAAGGCCAACTAAAAATGCCAAAATGTGTAAAAAGAACAAAGAGGACAGAAGTTCCTAAAATGGACATAAGTGCACGGGAGTTAGTGTCTAGAGTGGGTGTTGGTGTCCTGGGATAAATGAAGACAGATGTGAAAGACAGGATAGATAGGGATCCTGTGACTTGACTAGAACTCGGTATAAAAATGACAAACTCGAGAGAAAAACAAAATAGAAACAATCAAAACAAGTAGATGGAAAAAGGATTGTGTCACTGCAGATCCATGCATATAACCTACGATGACATAGTAAAATAGTAATATGTGTATGATTTTGTGTCTAAACTAGTCATAGAAGATGATGTTGCAGTTATTCTTCTTGTTTCTTTATTAAAAGGTAAATCACTTCAATGGTATAGAAGTTTGAGACCTATGCCCATTCACAATTGGGATGAGCTTGGCACAAATATTTTTCAATAGTTTGGGGAGAAATCAATCAACATATTCTTTTTAGATTAGTTGACAACTATCAAGAGATCTCCAATGAGCCTATGGTTGATTTCAATTTCATATTCCTTAAGACAAGACATAATTCATGTTCTCTTAAGACCAGCTCCACAAGGTGATTTTCTTTACTTCTTAAGAGCTCTAAATTATGATATTTTGTTATGATACAATCTATGGGTGTTATCTAATTACCTAATGCATATCCAATAGCCATTAGGGATGAAAATTGTTTGATACAAGCCAAAAAAAAAAGCCTTAGATTACATTTACCTTTGTTTCTTGAGTTTCCTCAAGCTACTCAACCTTTCATTACTTCCATTCCCAAACAAAATTCACAACCCACTAATTCCACATCCCATTCTCCCCAAAAACAACAGGATTATGATGAGTTGAATAACTTTATTATAAATTTATCAAATAAACTTATATCCTGGAGAAACAACAAGCCATATCGTATAGAATTTTTTTAATTCTTATTCAAGGACAATCTTTAGACTAAGGATTCAATCAAGGTTACTAGCCCTATAGAAACCAATATCCAAATCAAAGATATGGGTTAAATAAGAAGAATGATAGATTGTAAGGTCAAAATCCATACCTTCCTCTTCAAACATTATACCTACCAAACCACTTCCTAATGCCAATTCAAGTAAAACACTTGTCCCAGTGAAAAATAATATGATACAAGAAACAAAGTGGTGTTTTTTGTGAAGTAAACCACATAATCAATATATTTTTGTGAATGCATTACAAGATTAGGAATTTATGATTCAAAATTATTTCAATCAACATGCATCATTGATTGAGATACCCAATTCTAGTTTGGAAGGAGCTTAGGAAGCTAACCACAGAGACCCGATCTCATGTTCTTTAAGGCTAATTTTATGTACTACTAATCAAGCCATAGGTAGCTCAAATAGGTCACAACTTCATGTGGAGGATCATACAAGATCTAAGAAGCGACAGATGGACATGAGATCTCCTCCACCTGTTTCCTCAATTACGAATCAAAATTCCAATTAGTTTGTGGACTTGAGCGAAACTCAACTTCACCCAATTTTCCATAGGCCACTCAACAATCAAAAACACACTAAACCCACGTAACATTGAAAAACCATAGAATATTCAAAATCTACCAATGAAAGATCCTCTAACGAGTAGAGTAGAGAAATAAAGAGTATGCCACACCTACGTTGCAAAAATATGCAAGTATTCCTCTTAATATTATGGAGAAAATGAAGAAGACAAATATCAATGTCATAATGTTGGATGATTTGTTTATCCCATATCAAAGGGATTTGTTGTAAGAACTGTTGAATCAACTTCTACCTCTAGAACCCACCATGCATAAAGAAGACTCAACTATCGTTATTTTCATCCAAAGGAGGAACTTGTAAGTTCAATCGTCCAACCTCATCATTTCTACATATCTCTTATAATTGGAAAGCACATTATTCATACTTGCATGATAGATACGGGTGCTAGTGCTTCAATCATTCCAAAAAAATAGTGGATATTTTGGGGATTAAATATAATCCAACTTCTAAGGGTGCTCTACTACTTGATGGATCAACATTGCAAGTCTTAGGTATAGTAAAAAACCTAGAATCAACCCTACATGTTTGTCTAGGTCTAATCATAATGTAGGACATTTATGTGATTGACTTACCACCTCTATTCTTCATTTGTCTCTCATGAGATTTCAATGCTAAAATGGGTGGATATATGTCTTCATATTGGTCTCATATACTTTTCTTAACAATGTATGGATCTAGATTTACTATTAAGGTTGAACCCATTTCAGCTTATCATGTAGAAGTTCATGACCCTAGTCCTATTAATGCTAATTGTATGATCCAAGAAGAAGCAAACAACGATCTGAACCAATTGAAATAATGCATTCATCAACTATAATTCCAGATATTATGCTAGATGAATGGGCAAAAGAGCACTATGAATTTGATCCTTATGATATAGATATGCAACTTGGTCTGGGTACTTATTTTATCTATGACGAAAATTCCACTACCATCATACCACAAAAAGAAGAAGAAAATGATGATTCTATTTTATGGAATTTATACTTTAATGGTTCAAGAAAAAAAAATGGAGTTGGGGCAGTGTAGCTCTTATTTCTCTGTTGGGTAAGAAACTCTTATTTTCACATATACTACAATTTGCATGCTACAACAACATGGCAGAGTATGATGCATTGGTCCATAGTTTTCTAATTGTGGAAAAGAGACAAATCAAGGCTCTCCAAGTCTTTGGGGACATTGAGTTGGTCATTCACTAATTCAAAGGCATACGTGTAACTAAAAATAAGCTCTTAAGAGTTTATCGGCACCAATTTTGGGATCTCATTGAAATTTTTGAAGCTTTCAATCTTCAGAAGTGCCGCGGTAGATAAACAAGTAGGTGGATCGGATGAAAACCATCGGTTCTTAGTTCTCTCCTATAGAAGGTCTTATCCAAGGAAAACAACATGTAAAAATGGTTGTAAGACCATCCATTTTGGATAATGATGTCAACTAGAAATTTTTTGACAATGATGAGTAAATAGATTAGTTCATTCAAAATGAAGCAAAATTCTCTTCCAACTTACAACCCAGTTTACAAGGTGGTTATAGTGATCAGATCATTTAGTTGAGAACAAACAAACTACCCAAGGGATTAACCACCCTTAAAGGTATATTCAATTATGATGATGAGATCAAAGGGAAAAATAGAGGCATGTGTGTGGGTTAGGGAGATTGTAAATCGGTCATCGTTGTGAAAGGAAAATATATTTTATTGGGAAAGGTATGTAGTACTAAAGAGGAACAAGATTTTATTTCCTTATGTCAAAAAATTCATGATGTATTCTCATGGAGTTATGAGGATCTAAAAGGTTTTTATCCCAACATTGCTCAACATGTTATTGATTTGGATCCTGATGCCAAGCTAGTAAGACAAAAGAAAAGGCATGTGAACCCCATGATTGAGCCCCTAATGAGGAATGAGTTATCTAAACTCATTGAGTCAAAAATAATATTTCCTATCAAATACTCATCTTGGGTGGAAAATTTGGTTCCTATCAGAAATAAGAATGGAGAGATAAGGATCTATGTGGATTTTAAGGACTTGAACAAGGCTTCATTAAAATATCATCACCCTTTACCTTCCATGGAACAAATCCTTCAAACAATGGTTGGATCCGAGAGATTTTCTATACTTGATGGCTATTTAGGCTTCAACCAAATCAAGATCAAAGAGGAGGATCAATAAAAAACTATTTTTATAACCAAATGGGGAATAAATTCATATCATAAAATACCTCTTGATTTGTTAAACACGGGTTCCATATTTAAAAAATTAATGGACATTACTTTCTACGGAATCATTAATAAATTTTTCCTAGTGTACCTAGATGACATCAATCTTTTCTCTAAATAGGGAAAATAACATATGTGGAATTTGGTGAAATTTTTTGAAAGGTGTAAATAGTTTGGAGTATTATTGAACCCCAAGAAGTGCAATTTTATAGTTCACAGGGTAAGTTATTGGGTCACGTTTTCTCAAAAGATGGAATTGCAATTGACCTAGAGATTCTTTGTCATCCCTTCCCTCTCCCTACTGAATCAAAAAATGCTCTCCAATATTTCCTTAGTAAGATCAATTTTTGTAGGAAGTTCATTCCTAACTTTGTAGGACTAGTCAGGCCTCACCCTGATGTTCGGAAAGACACTGATTTCAAATGGTCCACAAAAGGAAAAGAAAGTCTTAATAAGATCAAATCTACAATAGTTCAAGCACCAACACTCATCAATCTAGATTTCACAAAGGATTTTATCTTTTATGCTTATGAAACAGATCTTAGTATAGCCACGGTTCTTACTTAAAATAACAATGAAGATATGGAACAACTTTGTGGCTTTCTTTAGCCAAACATTAAAATACTTTGAACTCAAGTATAGTCATTTTGAAAAGTAATTGTTCTCCATCCCGTGGGATCTCAAGAAATTCAAAAATTTCTTAGTCACCAACCACATCAAAATTCTAGTCTTACATCCTAGTGTGAGATATTTCATTATGGTGATGGAAATCAATGAAAAAGAGTCAAACGGGTAACTAAAATAATGGAGTTTGATGTCACCATCAAATCCACAAAATTGGTGAGAGGAAGGGAATTGTGTGAGAAACTTGTTATAGATGATTAGGAAAATAAAGAAGAGGATTATTTCTTCATGAATGAAGAACAAGAACAAGCCATAGAAAACCCACACAACATTAGTAACCTACATGTTAGAGGAATTCAATCTAGCTGCGGTAGTTATATGAATAACATGGTCAATTTCTTAACAACTTGCGACTATCCTCTTGGTTTGAAAAAAACAAAGAGAAGAAGAAACCTCAGGTTATAATAAATTCCTTATGTTTTAATTGATGGTATTATTTTTGAAAGGAATTCAGATGGTGTCTTATTAAGGTTTATTAAGGAAGAACATATAGATAAAGTCTTGGCGAATTTCATGATGGCTCATCTGGTGGGCATTTATCATCCAAGGCTATAACAATGTAAATTATTAGAGAATGATATTTTTGGCTCACATTATTTACAAATGCACATCAATGGGTACAAAAATGTAAAGAATGTTCCTTTTCACAAGTAAGAAAAGGTGATAGCCCTTCCCTTCATCCTATTCAAGTAGATGAACACTTCTCCAAACGGGGATTGGATTTTATAGGCATGATTAACCCTTATTCCTATTCCAGTGTGGGTCATAGATGGGTCTTAACAACAATAGATTACTTCACCAAGTGGACCGAGGCCATACCACTCAAGGAGGTAATCAGAATCTCTCACCATTGATTTCTTGAAGGATATTGCAACAAGGTTTGGGATTCCTCAAACCATCATTTCTGATAATGCTAAGGCATTTATGGGATCTAAATTTTTTGATTAGGCTCTTAGAAATGGATTATACTTGAATAATTCCTCTAACTATTACCCACAAGGAAATGGTTTGGTAGAATCAACTAATAAGAACCTAATCGAATCATGAAGAGGGCTATGCAGGTTAATTAATGACAATGACACACTAAAGTAAGGAATTCTCTTTGGGCTGATAGAATCAATCTAAAGAAAGCAATTAGTAATTCACCATTTGTCTTGGTATATGGAAGATAAGTTAGAATCCCTTTATCACTTGAAGTACCTTGGTTGGAGATATTTGTAGTCATAGATTCACACACTTAATATTACATTTTTACTGCCAAGTATGTTATTTTAGATATGGATCTTGCATAATAAAAGTATTCACTAATGGCTCATCCCTTCATCTTGTCATTAGTTAGTTGGTTGTCATTTTCGTTTGTCTCACACAATAGTCAAATGTCTATATAGTTCTGGTCATCTCTTAGAGGGTCTTCGTTGTTGTTATTTGGTCATTTGTCATCTTTAGTCTCTTACTAGGTCACATGAATAGGTGTTGGGGAACCCGTTGGTGCCCTAATCCTCTTTTTTTTCGCACCTCGGTCTTGGTTTCAATTTATTCACATTTAAAATTTTGAGGTCGGTCTTTACGGTTTTATGGTCTCATTCCCTTAGGTGCTAGTTAGCATGTTGGGCCATTAGTGTCAAAATTTGAACAAAATATCCCTATATAAACATAACATACTCACTACCTTATGGGAAAACATTCTACTATCAAGATCTAGTTATCTACTAAGGAAAAGGACTACATTTGGGCATCTTCTACATCTACATCACACAAGTATAGGGGAAAGGGTTGTATTCATTCTATTCCATCCACCATTTACATCTTACATCTACCTATTTCCCCTACTTATGCGTCACTGACACTAGGGCACCCTAGGCACACAATTCCACACACAAGCACAAAAAGCTACATTGGAGTGCAAATGTAGTGCAACGCTCGATCATAAGTCCACCATTGTAGCAACTAAGGTCAATCTGACCCCTTCATTTGTATCTTTCTTTTTAGGAATTTGATGCTTTGTATGGGGTTTTGTAGGTAGATCTTCATTACACAACTACAATGACATAAGCAAGGATATTGCAACAACCAAGTGACCAAGATGAAGGTATTGTGAAGACCTTGAAAAACTATTGAAATCAGATTCTAAGATTTTCTACGGACCAAAGTGACCAGATTATAGACCAATGCACCCACAGCACCTTAGTCCTCTCCCGAGTCACCCCAGTCTAGAAAAATCTTAATTTTTGCAATTTCTGGGTAGCACCATCAATTCTGTCTGTCCGCACATCATCCTATCCAGTCTTGCACACAGTGAGGTAAGTTAATTTCAGGTTAGTACCCTATCCCTTCTCATTTCCATTATTTCATTTCATTTAAAATATCAAATAAAATTATTTAGTATTTAAATTGCATTTATATTAGTCATTTCATTGTTGTTACTAGTATAGATTAACTTATAAAATTCCTTATTTTAGTTAATCACTACTCAATTGATTAGAATTTGAAGGTACATATCAAAGGGAAATCATAATGGAAAATCTCATTGAACTTGAAGAATTAATTTTATCTATTGTGGAAAGGTTAGAAAAGCACTAGAGATATATTAAGAAGTGGTTTGATAAGAAAGCTAAGTCGTAGATTTTCAAAGTAGGAGATTTGGTCCTCAAGTGGGATGAAAATAGAGCTAAACAAGGGCGACACTCTAAGTTTGATGTAATTTGGAGTGGGCCATATATTATCACTGCTTGCAAAGAGGCTCACTCTTTTGAGTTGTCTAATCTTGATGGAGAGGTATTGTAAATTCCGTCAATGGGATTTATCTCAAACACTCCCATTAAGTTATCCTATTGCATCTTGTAAATATTTATGTTTTGTGTTGTCAGAAATATTCTCCTCTTCTTGTGTTGATCATTGGTTGAGTTTATCTTTCCTCATATTTGTGATCCCCTTTGTTTGTAATAAGTGCTTGGAACTCTCTACATGTTTCATTTGAGGTATTTATGATCTTCTATTTGTACATAAGTTTTATACCACTTGCGGTCATGCACAAATCATCTTAGGACTAGATTTCATGGAAAAATATTAGACAGTTGGAGTGCACTTCAATGTATATATTTTGAAACTCCACATATCAACTCTAGTTCGAAAGTTAAGTGCATATGGATTTAGGAGACATGTTTTCAAATGAGATCATTTTCTTTAAGGATTAATCTTTAACCCATTCCCAATGGATACTTCAGGAAACTAGTTTTAATCATCCAAGAGATAGATGTCCCTAAAATTCACCAAACAATTGTCCAAAATTATACCCCTTGTAACTTTAAACAACTCACCAAAAAGACTTAACCATTTTTATGTTATAGAAAAATTATGGGAAACTAAATCAATATACCATGGAGTGTAGGAAATTAGTGTTCCGTGGATATTCCTAACCTTTGGAATAAAGGAATGAGCAACATAGGTACTCAGATGGAATTGGTAAATCTAGTGTTATGCGGAACCTTCTTCATATTTTGCAACAATAAGGATATAAGTACCTAGGGAATCAAAGTCAAACAGGATGCCACATGATTATATATCTCGTGGTAAGTGGAAGAAATCTGCTAATTTAAAAGGTCGCATAACACTAGTTTAGTGTTACGTGGGTTCATTAGAAATTATAATGTCATGTGGGTTTTCTTAAACTTTGTATAACGAAGGAAATAATCGTAGATTGAAAAGTTACACCCTCACGGGTAGTATGGAGGAATTTCTCTCATCAAAGGAGTGGGGAAATTATGAGTGTCGGTAGAACATAGAAAATATAAAAGGTCATGGTAGAAGTAGGGTGACACTATGAAAATTGTGGGAAAACTCAAAACCATGCCTAAATAGAACCAAAGAGCTAACCACTCTAACTACCAAAATCTAATGAAGTATGGCACCATTTTGGGAATTCTCGATGATGTGTGATATAATCAAAGAGTCATGTTATGGTTATTGGATAATTTTTTTGGTGCCCATGCATGTACTACAAGAAACCTCTATGAGAATTCATGGCACCCACACTCATTTAATACATATTTCAAACACAATCCATTCCATCTTGCCAGCTTTTCCCCCTCTCTTTCCCCTCTTTCTTCATGCTACAAATTGTATAAATGCAAGTTCTTATGCACTTTGAAATGAATCTTCTCCCTTTTTCCTTAACGTATTTTCAATCTCTTCTATGTGAAACTTGAAACTTCATGTTATCAACCTCTGTAACTCATGACTGGTGTTCTCTTTCCTTGTCTCTGTATGTAAGATCTTGAAGAATGATTAATGTAAGTGTGGTTTGCTTCTTTGCTTCAAACACATTGTGTCTAGTGTGAATACTTTTCCCTTTTTCATATTTCATATCCCTCTATTCCTTTACATCTTAACTAAGTGCATTTTATGACCCCAACCTCATGTTTCTTACATTTGTGTCATCTAGATTTGGGAAAATTTCCACCTTCTTTTGGTGCCATCATTTACCCTTTGCTTAGGATTTCCTTCTCTTGCACCTCTCTCGATGGTGCCTTTGAATTGTTAGTATAGGATTCGTTGTAGAAGTAGTTTTAGCATTAGAAGTAGGTTGTGTTATGCAGGTTTTCCTAAACCCACCTAGTGAGGAAGCCCAAATTCTCTAGAGGATAATATCACTTTTATAAGACTTGCATTATAAAGATCATCCCATGTTGTCTCAAAATCATGAATCCATATGATTCGGGGCAAGGTGCTTTTTGAGCTCCAACAATACACATGCTTTTGACACCACTGTCACTATTTATCTATACATATTCATTCTTTGATTACTTACTACGTGGAATTATCTTACTATGATGTTATGACATTTTTAATACAACATAAAGGCCTTGATTGTCTTGTGACACCGTGGGTGTCCCATATTTATGGATTCATGCCTACATTGTGTGTATGTAATTACTTATCTAATTATGACACATTGTGAATTTTACTATGATTATCTTATGACACCTTAGGTGTCCCATGTTTGCATCTCCATGCCTATCACTGATTATGTTTTCATATGTTTTTATTACTTGACTTGAAACTTATTTTTAGATTACACTAATGATTACTTATGTTTTCTATAGCTTGTGACATGATTAATATGCTAATTACACACTTATTTTAATAAGGAGTAGGACATAATTGATATTATTCTATATTGTTACTATTTTATTTACACATGTATTCTTGTTTATGGTTTGTTGCTTATTATTTGTGTCATGGTTTCCACCATGTGCAACCCCTTTTCATGTACACATTCTTAATGGTGGCCACTTGCACTTTAGTCTTCCACATCATCTTATAGATTATTAGACATATAGTACATGGGTACACATCTATTATTTTAAGCCACATGCTCAAATGTTTTATCACACATGCACGAAAAGAGGGGAATTCAGCATGGTATTTCTACAAATACAAATAAATTATAAGATACATCGGTAAATTTATATAGGGCTCAAATCCTCATAAAAGGTTAAATATATTAAAATATGATAGAGCTCAAACATTTTATAGAATATTTAGGACCATGATACGATCTTGACTTCTCCATACATTCTCAAATGTAGGGTAGTTTTATTCAAAATTAAGGTTTTTACAATTTCTACTAGATATTTATATGATCTTTATACATGTACAAATATAGATTACATAGTTTAGAAAAGGTTACAAGAGGCATGCGTACTTATTTCCTTCTTCAAAATGGTAATTTATATACAATTATAAAATAGTTTTGGGGTCATGTGCCTATATCTCCCCAAAAAAATCTCAAAGTTATAATAATTAATTCAAACATAGTAGTGATGAACCCCTATTTTTTCATGTGTAAACCCATGTGAAACCCTATATTATTTTGATATCATGATGCACAATGTATAATATTGGTGGTTTATAATTAATACTTTACTATGTTTTGGAAGGAAATGTTGTGCATATTCTTGTTATTTTTATCTTGTTATTGTTTCTTCAAATATGGATAAATGAACTCTTTTATGAATGTTAACAATCTATTTGGAAAATCATGTGTTGAGTCATCCTAGGAGTTAATTACGAGACTAGCACAAGACTCATTGGTGCACTAGCATAGGACTCACCTTATAGCATAGGACTCACCTTTGCATTGGCACAAGACTCATCTAGATCATTAATTCATATTTCCTTGAAAGAAGGAACTTGCACAAAGGAGATGAGTAGCTCGGATGGCTGAACTATAAGTTGATACAGTTGGCAGCACAACGACATGAGCATGAAACATGTGTCACTGTCTCAACCTACCTTCATGTAGATTATGAGGTCCAGCACCCCTAGTTTAACTCTAGTTTCTTGGAAATGTGATGAAGACAAACACTTATGGATTTATGATTGCCATGATTCTATGGAATCAATTCGTGATCTACTATATCTTATGGCACTAATTGAATCCCTCAAAGGAGTCAATTTCAGGATTCCTCTTTAATGAAATTACTTGTATAATTTAGATTATGAGCATAAATAAAACACCAAAGAACACAATATTACAGATAAATGATCTTAATATGAAATTAAAATATTTTTACCACTTTGAGGAGGAAACCTCCAAACCATAAAATAAGACTCAAATGCTCGAATGATGATGAAATACTACCTACAATCCCCTATATATATTATTCATATGTTATGGCCATCACCAAGGCCGACCTACTAAGCATGAGATAGTATAAATGATATAGTAAAATGATATGGTAAGCCAAAAGTCAGCTACTCATATCCTAATACAAACAATAGGTTAAGGGCATAACATGCTCTTCCCCTTCAAAAAAAAATTGTCCTCAACATTTAATAATCCTAGATGTTGCTACAGAAAACCGTCATCCTCCCAGGTCACATCTTCTATGTTCGATTCTTCCACTTGATCAAATATTCCTTAATGTCTCTGGTTCTCAGCCTCTTAGTACATGTTTGTAGAATCTTCTCTGACTCCAAAATGATTCTTCCTTCCTCATCAAGTTTTGGTATCTATTTCTAGGCTGCAAATTTTTCATCCAATAACATTATTTGGGAAAGAAACATGGAATACTAGGTGTATGCATGAAGATTGAGGAAACTCTAGTTTATAAGCAACACTTCCAATTTTCTATAGAACCTGATAAGGACCATAATATTTAGGAGCAAGTTTATTGTCCTTTTTTTGTTGCTTCAAGGACATCTACTTGTAAGGTTGTAGACATACAAAAACCCAGTCACCAATTTCAAAATGTCTTTCACTACGGTGTTGATCTGCTTGTTGTTTCATCATGTTTTGTGCCAATGCCAAATTCTCCTTCAAACCAGCCAAAACTTGTTGTTGATTCGAATGTTTTTCTCAACATCTCTAAACTTAGTTTGCACCCTCAATGAAGAAGTCATAGATGGTGGATGGTAACCATATAATGCTAAAAATGGGGTCATTTGAGAAGAGGTATGAAAATATTTGTTATACCACCATTATGCAAGTGGTATCCATTTAACTCATCCTTCCTTTTTATTTGATACAAAAAACATAGATACCCTCTAAGAATTTGTTGACCACTTCCATTTGCCCATTAGTTTGAGGATGGTAAGATGAACTGTGAGCTAGCTGAGTACCCAAACATGCAAATAATTATGTCCAAAAATTACTTGTGAAAATAATATCATGATCACTTACAATTATCTTTGGGGTTCAATGTAGCCTTTAAACTATCTCAAAAAAATAGATGCAATCAGTATCTTGGCTGCAAATGGATGTGATAGGGCACAAAAATGGGCATATTTTGTGATCCTATCCACAATCACATAAATAAAATTATTACCCTCTCGAATAAGGAAATCCTGTGATGAAATCCATGGAGACATTTTCCCATCTCTAGCTAGGAATCGATAATGGTTGCAATAGACACAGGTGTCTTAATGGTCTCACCCTTGTTACTGTTGGCACACCAAACACTACGATACAAAATTTTGTACATCCCCCTCAAGTCCTTCCCAAAATAATTATCTTTTTATTGTATGACATGTATTCAAAAACCTAGAGTGTCCTCCAACATGTGATGCATGTAGCTCTGCAAGAATCTTACGCTTGAACTCAAAATATTTACACAAGAATAACATGTCCTTGTACCATAGGGCATTACCTTTCACTAAAATTTGTTAGATGTTATAGATCCTTGCTTTATATTATGTATTAGATATTGTGTATCCTTTTCTTTCTCCCATTCCAATCTTGCATCATCCACCCAATTGGCCTTCAATATAGATATTGCACATAGTAAGGCATCTCATGGATGTATTCCTTCTAGATAGCGCATCTACTACTACATTTTCTTTACCCTTTTTATATATGATTTCAAAATAATAACCCAACATTTTTTACCCACTTTCTTTGTTCCTCAGATGATAACCTTTTCTCCAAAAAGTATTTGAGACTATCATCATCAATTTTTACCTTGATGTGTCTACCCATTAGATAGGGCCTTCATTGCTTGGCTTGCGAAGAATAACCATCATTTCTTTCTCATAGACATGTTTGAGAAGATATTTTCCTTTGAATTGGTGACTCTCAAATGTAATTGGTCTTCCATCCTACATTATAACTACTGCTAATCTTGATCTTGAAGTGTCACATACAAAAATGAAGGTTTTTGAGAAGTTGGGAGAAGCCAAAATTGGGGTGGTGCACATGGCTTTCTTTAACTACTCAATGGATTTAGTGGTTTTGTATGTCCAATGGAAGGCATCCTTCTTTATCAATTTAGTGAGTGGAGCTATGATTCTACCATATCCCCTCACAAATCTTCTGTAGTACCATGTTAGTCCTAGGAACCCTCAAATATTTTTGAGAGTTTTGGGCCTTGGCCATTCCACCATAGCTTTGATCTTCTGAGGATCAACTTTGACACCTTCATGGGATATAATGTGACCCAAGTACTCTACCTCTTGTACACCAAAATAACATTTGGATGGATTTTCATAGAGCTTATGTTTCTCCAAAACTTCCAACACTTTATTTACATGTTACAAGTGTTCTTCCCATGTCTTCTTGTAAATCAATATGTCATCAAAGAAAACTAATACAAATTTCCTTTAAAATGGCCTAAAAACAATGTTCATCAAGATTTGAAATGTTGAGGGAGAATTTTTAAGACAAAAAGGCATTACCAAAAGACTCATAATGGCCCTCATGAGTCTTGAAATCCATTTTATGAACATCTTTCTCTCTTATTCTAATTTGATGGTACCCCGAATGAAGATCTAATTTTGTGAAATAAATAGCACTATGCAATTCATCAAGTAAATCATCAATTATTGGAACAGAAAACTTATCTTTGATGGTGTAATTGTTGATTTCTCGGTAATTTGGACACATCCTCCATGTTTTATCCTTCTTACATACCATGACCACTTTGTGAAGAATATGCGCTCTAGCTATGCATGATGATACATGCCTTTAACATTTCTGCACCATTTTCTCAATCTCACTTTTATGGGAATAGGGGTATCTGTATGGTCTAATGTTAGGTGGTTGGCTCCCTAGAATCAATTGAATGGGATGATCATGATCCCTAATGGTGGTATTCCCTTTGAAATTGCATCAAAATAGACGAGTGAGTATTAACAATCTTTTGAAGATCGGGTGGCATTGAAGACTCTGTATTTGTACCTCTATGGAAAATAAATTTGCTACAAATCCATCTACTCCTTTTCTGAGAACCTTCTACATCTGATGAGAGATAATAATCTGTGGAGACTTAGCTACCATCCCTTTCAATTGTATTGTCCTTCCTTCTAAATGAAATTGCATGAAAAATTCTTGGAAATTCATTTCTATATTACCCAAGGTTGTGAGCCATTGGACACCCAAAACAATATTTTCCCAACCCATAGAAATATAAAACATAGGTGAGTCTAACATGTAGTCTCCCATGGAAAGCTTGATACTATGGCACTTTCTTGTGCACTTGATTGTCCCACCATCCATAATCATAACTTGCATTTCTGAAGCTGAGTAAATAAAACAATTGAGGCGGGTAGCTAACTTACTATTTATGAAGTTATGAGTACTCCCTGAGTCAATCAACACTTTCTCTTCTATGTTTTGAGATAGCCAATAACCTTGAGTGCTTGAGGAGTACTAATACCTGACAACACATGGTAAGAAATTGTAGGTTAATGATCCTCTACTTCATCTTCTACTGGTTCCTCAGCTTCTCCTATAATTTCAGCTTCCTCTTCATCCTCATTTCCTCCTTCAATATAGAACAACTTATTCTCAGCACATTTGTGTCCCGGTCCATATTTGTTGTCGCAATTAAAACATAATCATTTTTCTCTTTTTTCTTCCATTTGTTGAGGAGTCAGTCTAATTAGCTGAGTGAATGATGGGGAAGGGGTACTATGGTCTCTGGTGTTAGTGAAAGGCTGCCTCCTACTATAAAGAATTTTTCCTCTGCTCTACGTGCCATGATAATATAATCGAAATATTGAGTGGATTAAACATACGTACCTCATGCTCAATGTGGTCCTTAAGACCCCCAAGAAACATGTCATTCAGGTTATCTTCTATAATATTCTCCACCCTTAAGGATAGGTTCTGGAATTGATGCACATAATCTTTGATTGATCTTGTTTTTCTTAACTTTTACAATTGACTAAAGTAGTTATCTAAAACACTAGCACTATAGTTCAATTGCAAATCCTTGGTAAAAGCTATCCAAGTGACACTGAGACCACTCTTTTGCCTCACGAGTAAATAACCATCGATACTTTTAGAAGAATTGGTCCGGTTCAAGATACATGGATGCTAAGGTCACCTTTTTTCTTGATGGGGTTTGATGTAACTCAAATAATTTATCCATTTGATTTTTCCAATTCAATGGATCCTTCCCATCAAATTTTGGCATCTATGCTTTCGACATCATGTTCTATGGTTGTGAATAAGCTTGGATTCTTATTGGGTTGGAAAAGCTGATCCAACATGGCTATTTTTCCCATTATTTTGAAATAAAGATCCTCCTTGGTTGAGTTGGGACTAATTTGGGATATACTATTTACCCTTTATATGTTGCATGATATCATCCAACCACTGATTGATTTGGTCTATGTCTCCTTCACATGCCATCTCAGATTGTACATTTCGCAGTTCATACTTGAGTTGGATCACCTTATGATCAACTAAGGTAAACCCTAGTGCCGAGGAATTTGTATTTACCCCTTCTAAATCCAACTCTTCTATCACTACCCCATATTTATCTGGGGTTTTATATGGAGTGACTAGATTCTTTTTAGCTCTTGTGGAAGGCCCCGCCATGATGTCAAACCCTAGGGTTTAGGGTTTTGATAAAAATTTAGCCAAATATGAAAAACACAAAGAAGATAATACCAATATTTTTTTGAGGGATTTCTGAAAATGTAAAGAACTTGGAAAAATTTCACAAATTTCATCCTAGGGAGTGATTTTATGAAAAACCCTAAATTTGCAATAAATTTTGCAAAATAAATTTTAAAAAGTCTAAAATTTTCAGGGAATCTTACTTGGAAGTATTCACAACTCGGTATAAAATTATTTGACAAATTCTCTCTGGTTCGCAAGATATATTGGAAACAAAAAATTAGGGTTTTTCCCTAATTTTGGCCCGGATCGTAGCTTTGATACCACTTGTAATGAAATTACTTGTATAATTCAGATTATGAGCATAAATAGAACACCAAAGAACACAATATTGTAGATAAATGATCTCAATATGCAATTAAAATAGTTTTTCCACTTCAAGGGGGCAACCTCCAAACCATACAATAAGACTCAAATGCTTGAATGATGATGAAATACTACCTATAATCCCCTATATATACTATTCATATGTTATGGCCATCACCAAGGCTGACCTACTAAGCATGAGAAAGTATAAATGATATGGTAAGCCAAAAGTTGGCTACTCATATCCTAATACAAGCAATAGGTTAAGGGTGTAACATCCTCCGTAGTTATAAGCGTTATATAGAGGACTCATTCTACTACTTGTAATTCTTAAAATAGTTATTCATTGTTTTAGTCAACATCCAGTTAAGTAGATGATATTAATTGCAAATAAACTAGTTCTCTCCTAGAGGAACTAAGACTGCTCTGGTATAAAAGAGCTAATGTATTGAGATTCAAAGTTTGGTTCAATTAGTTTATCATTGTAAAAGGTAATTCTTTTAATTCAATAAAATTACAGATTCAGGGGAAACTTTGTTGTGTAACTTTGGACACTAAACTTGATCAAAGGGAAGGAGCAAGGGCCACTCCTCCCTAACAAAAAGGTATATTTTATTGTAGTTTCCTTTATGTTATTACGCATTTATTTAAGATTCTAACATTGAATTGTTTTTCGTACCTTTAAATTCCATCTTTAATAATATTTTGTTTACAATACATTTCATTTCATAATTGTAGTTAGTATATTATTTAGTTAAATTCTATTATAAAGTACATGTTGAGAATAATTCCTATTGTTCCCTTTATTACAAACAGCTATAGACCCCACCTTGACTGAAAAATATAATATAATTAAAGTATGAGTATCAATGATGTTCGTCAATTTTTTGCGCCATTGTCGAGGACTTCAAGGTATTATCAAAGGTTAAGGTACTAGCTAGAAGTTCCTCTAGTTGTCTGGTAAGTTTCCATTTAGAAATTTTATTTCCATAACTCTTTCTTTAGAAGTAAGAAGACCTTGTAGTGACAACAAGAATCCTCTATGCTTGGAGTATGTGGAACACAAAAAATCAAGTTAAGTGTTGATGGTTAGGGAACTATCCTCAGTATGATAGAATTTATGTTTATACCTAGAGACCGTAGAGGTAGATTCATTAGGATAAAATTTCAAAACCCCCCTCAAAACTAGCCTGTGGAATAACTTGTTGACTAAGGAAGGATGACTGATGAAGTAGATAACCCCAATCGTGAAAAATATAGAAACCCTACAATTGGAACAATGTTTACCTATCCCATACAATTGGATCCTAATGATCAGGATCCTATGAAAAATATATCCCCCTCAATTTTACCAACCTTTCGAGGATTAGTCTCAGAAGATCTTGACCAGTTCCTTTTTGAATTCAAGGTCATGTGCCAAACTTATGATTACACTTCTAATTCCTAGAAGCTCAAGTTATTTCCCTCCACTTTAAAAGATACAACTATGATATGGTTTATGGGCTTAACTCCTAACTCCATCCATAGTTGGGAGGAGATGGAAATCATTTTCTTGGACAAGTATCAAGACTATTGTAGAGTCTAGGATAGGAAGGAGGAACTTTTTAGAATTCAACAAAAGGAAGATGAGAGTGTGGAAGATTATCTTGATCAGTTCCTCTTCCTTCATAGGAGGTGTGGGACTGGCATGGATATTAATTTTCTTAAAACCTTATTCCTCAAAGGGTTGGATGAAGACACACATGAAGCCTTCAATCTTATGGGAAAGGAGACATGAACAAACTAGAATTTATGGAAATCATTGACCTTTGTAGGAACTACTCCCAAACTCACCCTAACTTTCGTAGACAGAAAGGAAAAATGGCCAGTGGTGATATATCCAAACTAAGGGAAGAAATTAAAAATTTGAGAACAAACCTTTTGGTTCAACTCAATACCACTATGGATAGGGAGAAAGCCAGAAATACAAATCCTTTGTTCATCTACTTCCCAAGATGTAGAGACAAACATGGACTTAAGGACTGCCCCTTAGAAAAGATAGACATTTGTCTTCTTTGTGAACTCAAGTATGCCACAGACCAATGTGGGTTGATTCCCTTGTTGAAGAACCATTTAAAATAAAACACACAAGATGAATATGAGTTAAACTATATGGCTTAGAGGTAAGGAGGAAATTTTCAGTCCAACCAAAATCAGTCCTACATGCCAAAATCACAATGGGTCCCAAATCAATGGAATGCACCATGGCCATATCCCCAACCTTGGGATCAATAAGTCCCACAGAGTGGAGCCCACAATGGAATGCACCACCAATTTATTTTTAAAAACCATGGGCTCCACATCCAAACATTCCATTGTTTCAACAATTTAATCCTTAGTACCAATAGTAATGGAATGTACCTCAAGGATCTAGGCAACAATATTATAATAAAATAAGATCCCAAGGTCAACAAGCATTTTTGATTTGGAAATACAATTTTTTTCCCATATGATTAACCTACCTAACCACAAATACCAGCATAAGCAAACTGTAACAAACCCAAAATGTGTGAGGTAGGGTAACCCAATGTACACTATGGAATCAAATAAAAATTCCACTGTAAATTATGTGGATTGTAAGAATATCTTGTTGCGCTTAGGGAAGGTTACCTCAAAACTTCATCTCCTATGATAGAAGAAATCCCTTAAGATTCAGAAAATCTCTAAAGAAACATGACCTAGTCATGTTGTTGAGGAAACTCCTCAACCAACCATTGGCATTACTTTTCCATCCAGACTCTTGGAAAAACACAATACTATAGTCCCTAAATAATTAGAGTCAAAGTTAATTCAGGTACTGAGGAAATTGAGTATTGGCATTCCCCTATTGCAAGATCTTAAGGAAATTCTTGAATTAAACAAAATGATTAAAGAGCTATGTCTTAAGAATTCAGGAAGAAGAAATAACCAACCTAAAACCATCCATGTTGATGGGAAACTTTCTATTATTTTGGAAGGGAATATGACCCCCTAAAAATGGAGACCCTGGAAGTCCTATTTTTACAGTTTTCATAGGATATGTCCAAATTCCTAACGTCCTAGTTGACCCAGGAGTTGATATTAATGTTTTGTCCATAAATAATCTGTCCACACTATCACTTCATGAACCATAGTGAATCTCCATAGTTTTACAAATGGAAAATTAATCTGTAAACAATCCAAAGGGAATTATAGAGGATGTTACCATTACTATTGAATCCTAGGCCTATTCGGTAGACTTCATGATCATAAAAATGAATAATAGAAATATTGGATACCCTATAATCCTAGGACATCCTTGGTTAGCCATAAATACCACCCTCATCAATTGCAGAGACATGGAATATGATGATTACAGATGGACAAGATTAAAAAAGTTATCTATATAGCTTTGTTGTAAAGCCTTTTTCTATAGATAATAAAAAATGGTGTAAGGACAATTTAGATGACATAATCTCTTCTCTGGCCATGTTTATCATTCAATATTACTTAGATAAAATTTAGTATGATGACCATGAGCCCCGTACTTTCAACTAATGAAAACAAGAGATGATTTTATGGATGAAAACAACCAGCCCATCATCTATCCTTTTGCACGAAATATAGATCTGACTGAGCCCATATTTCAAAATATCACTTCTATTCACATATTAATTCCCCATAGGTTTCCATTGAATGAATTATTGAGAGAGTATCCTGTTGTAGATTCCTTGCATCCAGTACCAAATAACTACCTATTTTCCCAAGGAAGACACTGACAATTAATAGTTGGCTGACTAGTCAGGAGGAGAATACCCTATTCAAACTTTTATGATCTCATCCTCAAGATTTTTCTTGGGAATATAGTGACATGAAGGGTATTCATCCTAGTATTTTTACACACCATATCTACACTACTGATTCTCGAACCAGTCAGAAACCTCAAAGAAGGATAAACCCTTCTTTAAGAGACATTGAAAAATGAGATTGAAAAACTTCTAAAGGTAGGATTCATTTATCCAATATCAGATAGCAAAGTGGGTTTCTCCATTAGTCATAGTTCCTAAAAAGAATGGGAAATGGAGAGTTTGTGTGGATTATAGGGAGCTAAATAAGGCAACTCATCGGGATTATTTTCCATTACCTTTTATTGATCAAGTCTTAGAAAATTTATCTAGAAAAAGGTACTTTTCATTCCTTGATGGGTTCAATGGTTATAATCAAATAAAAATGGCACCTGAGGATAAAGACAAAATAAATTTCACCTGCCCATGGGGAACATTTGCTTATAGGGTGTTACCTTTTGGTTTATGTAATGCTCCTACTACTTTTCAAAGGGCCATGTTGGCAATATTTTCTGATCTCACCCATGACTGTGTAGAGATTTACATGGATGATTTCACAATTTATGGAGTAACATTCCAAGAGGCAGTTGAAAATCTAGACAAATTCCTTGCTCGGTGTGAAAAACATCAATTATCCTTGAACAATGAATTTTTTTTAGTTATGATGGAACAAGGAATAGTTTTAGGCCATCACGTCTTAGCTGAAGGAATCAAGGTGGACCTTGACAAGGTCAATATCATTGTAAAGCTCCCATATCCCACAAACCAAATAGAGGTAAGAAATTTTCTTGGCCATGCCGGTTACTATAGAAGGTTTATTTCAAACTTTAGCAAGATAGCTTCTCCATTATTTTCTCTTCTAACTAAAGATTCAAAATTTGAATGGACAAAGCATGCCAACAAGCCTTTGATTCTATCAAAGAAAAATTGATAAACACACCAGTGTTGAGAGGCCCAAATTGGAAGCTTCCTTTCCACATACAAACAAATGCTTCCAACAAAGCAGTAGGTGATGTTATTGGATAACAAGAGGAAGGAGAGCCTATGCATGCTATTTACTACATCAGTAAAAACCTCTCCCCTCTTTGAAAGGAATTACACCACAATGGAGAAGGAATTTATTGTAGTTATATATGCAATTAACAAGTTCGCCATTATATCACAGGCTATGAACTGATTATTCACACTGACCACTCTACTATCAAATATCTAATGAATAAACCTTTAGTGCATGGTAGGATTTTAAGTTGGTTGTTGTTGTTGCAGGAATTTAATATTAAAATCATTGACAAGATAGTGAAATCTAATGTGGTAGTTTATTTTCTTTCAAGACTTACCACTTCAAAAGAAGAGAAGTAGGTTAATGATGACTTCCCAGATGAACATCTGTTTACAATTTCCACTACATCTCCTTGGTATGCATTTATGGATAATTACTTCGATACAAGGAAGTTCTGAAACTTTTTCACACTAAAGAAAAGGAAACAATTGATTAAACAAAATTTGATGTATACATGGTTAAAGGGAATTATTTTTAAAAGTGGATCTGATCATGTTTTATGCAGGTGTGTAGCTGAGGATGAAGTATTTGACATACTTAGAGCATGTCATGATGAACCATCATGAGGGCATTATTAAGTTCTAAGGACCATTCAAAAAGTTCTAGGAGATGGTTACTATTGGCTTTCATTATTTAAGGATGTCAAAAAGTATGTTTGGAGATGTGACCAATGCCAAAAGGATGGGGAAACCATCATTTACATATGAAATGCCACTCCAACCTGAAGTTGTCTCGGAACTATTTGAGAAGTGGGATTCGATTTCAATGGACCAATTGACCCAATATCTCAAGGGAAGGATTACATCATATTTTGTAATGATTATTTCACCAAATGGGCTGAAGTGCAAGCACTACAATATGCAAAAGATGAGAAAGTTGCAGATTGCTTGTATGAGCATATATTTCAAATATTTGGAGCACTACGATCCATTTTTTAGATCAAGGACCACAATTCATGTCAGTGTGTAATTAGTTCCTTTGTGGAAACATACCAGTTTAAGCACAAGAAGTCATCACCATACCATCCATAGTCCAATGGTTAAGTAGAGGTTACTAATAAAGAGTTGGAAAATATCCTAACAAAAATAGTGGATATCTCAAGGAAAATTTGGGTTCAAAACTGCCTGAAGCAATATGGGCCTACAACACTACTTGGAAAAAAACCACATGGTTTACTCCTTGTGATTTGGTGTATGGGAAGAATCCCATTCTTTCCATAGAATTTTAAATTCAAACCTTGAGAACAACTTCAAAGGTGGGAATTGAATTATCTAAGGCAAAACAAGTAAATATTGTTCAACTAAATGAGATGGATGAAATGATACTTCAAGCATTGCATAAAACTGAAATCATCCAACACCAGAGGTAGGTATGGCATGAAAAAACATAAAGCCAAGGAAATTCCAATAAGGGTAGTGGGCTCTATTATTTGATTTGAAGTACAAGGATTTCAAAGGGAAGCTACAAACAAGATGGATGGGCCCATATCAGATTGAGCGAGTATTCGACAATGGGACTATATATCTGATTCCAATTGATGGAGAGAAGAAATTAATGTTGGTTAATGGGCACAAACTGAGGTTGTACCATAAACCAACATCCAGAGAAGAGTTTCATAATGAACTTCAAGAAGATTCAACTCTGAAGTGTTTGGACAAAGTCTCTTTGTCCAACACAACTTAGAACGAGTTATTTTTCATCAAGGAATAAAGAGGAGATGATTGAAAACCAGAAATGGTGGTCATCATCCTCTGGAGCATTGGCTGAAAATTAGCAATTATGGTCATTCCTTTGATAAAAAAAAACAACAAGGAAAATTTGAGAAAATTGTAAATTCAAGTGACCGAAAACTAGGAATGGTGGTCACCACCCCTGAATCTAGGATGAAATAAATAAAGGACCATGTGTGGATGGAGGATCAAATCAACATGGAAATGGTGGCCAACGATGTGACAAGATAATTTAATGAGGTATGTGTAACTCATTCCCTTCTTAAATGTTGAAAAGTTTTAATTTATGAACCGTTAATTATTATACTCGTGCAAATTGATTACCTTCTCCATTTCCCATAACTTCCCATGCTTCACAAATCCCCAAAATCCATAATCCACCTCCATAATAATCACCACACATGCCCAATAACTATCATTATCACATTGGGATTTGATTAAACCTTTCCTAATTCAATTGTTTTATTTGTAACCATTTCTCCTCCCCGTCACTTTCCAAATTCTGGTCTAACGATCTTGAGCTGCTACCCATTCCGTTCTTGTTCCTATTTATGCCTCTCGTAAAATTTTCTTCCTAGGATTACGCCCCTCTATTTCTCACTTATCATTCATGGGACCTAGACTAAGGCATGAACCAACCAATTCAATAAAACTGTTAGCCGATGCAAATTTGGTAGAAATATTTGAAAAAGTGGGATGGCTGGACTTATTGCTTTCTTATGAGGAATTCAACACTAAAATGACAGAAGAGTTTGCTAAGAACATGGAGGAAGGGTGCTCCATTGTGCAAGGTAAGAAAATTCCATTCAGCCCCACTTGTAATTAGTCGGGTTTACGGTATACACGAAGAAGGTAAAGCAATTAGTGATAGGACATTATATGTTGAAATTATTAAAAGTTTTTCAGTTGGTGAAAAGGAAAAATTGGAATTAGTGGTAGACAATAAGGAAAAGAAAAATTTATAAAAATAAATACTCTCTTTGAGCCTTGGCGGGAGTTTCAAAATAGGTAATAAAATATTTCACCTATGAAGGACAATATGAGATCATTTTGGGCCCCGTGTTGAGAATCCTAATACACCTTTGCCATGGTGAAACTAAACCCAAGAAAAAAATAATTTTGCCTCAGTTTTTGTATAATTATATTGATTTGGCCACTGAAAAATTCCATTGGGGGGATCTTACCTAGAATTCCAAGGCCTAATTAATTTGATTTATAAACATCAGTTTGTTGGGAAGAGGCATGGCCCTAGGAAATGGTTGAAATTCTAGAAGAAGTGTGCCCTAGAGTCTAGTTTGGTCCTAGGACCTCTAGACATGCTCAATCCCTCAATAAAACACTAACTAAAACCATTCCTTCTTAGGAAGAATAGGAAGCAATGACCATTATGTAGACCCTACTCAAAACACCACTTGTGTCTCCTCATAAATCTATGTCACCCTCTACCCCTGATATCGAGAAAGAAGTTGAGCACACTCCAACCACTGTTGCAAATAAAGGTAAGGCACCTATGGTGATAGGAGAACCTAGTTCTCCTTGACTTTGACACAATTTTTCCATAAGTATTTTCCCTATCTAAAATTTAGTTTGAGCTACAAATAGCTCAAGAAAGAATTACACATCTCCAACTTCTTCTTGAATCCAAGGAGACCAATTTCTCCCAGTTGGAGGCTAATAAAAATCAGAAGATCCAATAGTTCTGATAGATTTTAGAGTAGTAAGAAGAGGAAACTCTTCAACTCCAACATGCCCTAGAAGAAAAAGAATAACAAATCAACTCCTTTCAGGCCAAAATAGATGATATGAATGCATCCCTTGTATTTTTACAAGAAAATAGGCAGAAACACAACCTATGGTCACTAAAGAGCAAACCACTCAGACAAACTTTGTTTCCCCCAAAATTATTATCTTGAAGGGAATGGTTAAATGGATGGAAGAATGTTATAGGCTCAAAGCAGTTGTTGATGAGAATAAGGCTTTGAAGGAAGAAAAAAATCTCAAAGATAATGTTGTTATTATTTTTGGTTATATAATTAGGTTATTTCATGCAGGTCCCCTGCCATTTTTTATGCATTATTTTTGAAAGAACAATTTATAAAATGGAATATCTCTAGAGCACGTGCTATGCAAGATATTGAGTTTGAAGATGATAGGAAATTTGTTGGTGCTTATGCATCAAGAAGTGATGTTGAAAAGAACATCCTCTATGAATTTTATGTTCACAAATTTCTTCTTCTTGAGAATATTGAGATCCCCATAAATTTCTATGTGGGTGAAGTACAACTAAGAGCATTTATCTCTACTCTAAAACACTAGTTTGAATGGAGGGAATAGAGGGAAACATTTTTTCAAGCAAAATCTAATATAGGCCTCTTAATGAGGCATGATCTTCTTTCCCCATTCAATTCTTCAACAAATTTTGGTCTCAAGTATATTGTTTATGATTGGTGGACTGATACAGAGATATCTTGAGAACTTGTGTGAGAAATTTTAGGAACAAGTACTCCCAATGTTCAATGTAAATTTCCTTTCCTATCAAGTAAGGTATCAACTTCTTGCAGAACATTATAAGAAAAAGGAGGTGATTTCACCCACTAACCTCTGTTGGTCACTAAAAAGGGCCAAGGACTTCGCAAAATAATTCTAAAGATGTAGAAGAAGTGGATTGGGATGTGGTATAGGCCTCCATTGGTCATTACACCAGTACCATGGTGGAATTCCATAGATGATCAACCAAAGGGAAGCTATAACACTTGGAGGAAGTTGGTTACTGATTTCTTTGGGTTTTGTAATATTGAATTGGATGAAACCTGACAAACATTTGCCAATGAGTATAATTGTTCAAGGATAGTGGAACAATCTGAATAGGTAGTAAGAGGGCCTACTAAATCCTAAGTCTGGGGAGTGATGAACCCCTATTTTGTCATGTGTAAACCCATATGAAACCCTATATTATTTTGATATCATGTTGCACGATGTATAATATTGGTGGTTTATAATTAATACTTTAATATGTTTTGGAAGGAAATGTTGTACATATTCTTGTTATTTTTATCTTGTTATTATTTCTTCAAATATGGATAAATGAAATCTTTTATGAATGTTAACAACCTATTTGGAAAATTATGTGTTCAGTCATCCCAGGAGTTAATTTTAAACTAGTGCAGGACTCATTGGTGCACTTTGGCGCAAGACTCGGTTTATAGCGCAGGACTCGTTGTGGAGCACAAGACTCATCCAAATCATTAATTCAGATTTCCTTGAAAGAAGGAACTTGCACAGAGGATATGAATAGCTTAGATGGTTGAACTATAAGTTGATACAGCTAGAAACACAACAAAATGAGCATGAAACATGTGCCACTATCTCAACCTACCTTCATATAGATTATGAGGTCCAATCACCCCTAGTTTAACTCTAGTTTCTTGGAAACGTGATGAAGATAGAAACTTATGGATCACCATGATTCTCTAAAATCAATTTGAGATCTACAATATCTTCTAGTATCGATTGAATCCCTCAAAGGAGTCAATTTCGGGCCTCCTCCACGATTCTGAAGTGTTGCATAGAAGACTCCTTCCACTACTGTAATTCTTAAAATAGTTAGTCATTATTTTAGTCAGCGTCTAGTTAAGTAGATGATATTAATTGCAAATAAACTAGTTCTCTCCTAGAGGAACTAGGAATTCTCTGGTATAAAAGAGATAATGTATTGAGATTCGAGTTCGGTTCAATTAGTTTATCATTGTAAAAAGGAAGTTCTTTCAATTCAATAAAATTACAAATTTAGGGGGAAACTTTGTTGTGTAACTTTGGATGCTAAACCTGATTGAAGGGAAGGAGCAAGGGCCACTCCTCCCCAATGAGAAGGGATATTTTACTGTTGTTTCCTTTATGTTATTATGCATTTATTTAAGATTCCAACATTGAATTTGTACCTTTAAATTATCTTTAATATTCTTTTTCTTCCAATACATTTCATTTCATAATTGCAGTTAGTATATTATTTAGTTAATTTTGTTATTAAGTACATGTTAAGAACAATTCCTACTGTTCCCTTTGTTGCAAATAGCCATAGAAACTACCTTGGGATGAAAAATATAATATAATTAAATTACGAGTGTCAACGATGCTCGTCAAGTAAAGCACCTTATGGGGGCATAACATGGGTCATTACATCTAAGGTCTATTGGAATAAATTGGGCCTATATACAAATAAATTGGTGTGGTTTGTGGGTTTAGTGGAAAGCATTAAAGTAAAACTATGAGATTCATAGAATGATCTTTCCCCTTCTCTTACCAAATTATTGGAAAAGAAAGCATCAAAGAAAAATATGAGCTTCATAGACTAATATTTCCTCCTCTCTCTTCACACTCTTGAATGGGGAAGGCATACAAATATATGGGTCCTTTGTATTTTAATCCTTCCTCCTTTATTATATCATATGGCACAACATTTCAGACTAATAACCCTCAATCCTCTAACATCTCCAAAACACATTCTAAATATTCAAGGCACAAAAACAATAAGATATCCTCCCTCTTCAAAATAAACAAGTATATTCTTTACATGTTTTACATCTCCTTTGAGTATTTTTTCAATGTTCAAATTTACAATGCATTATCTATATTTTGAGTTAAAGTTCATTTTCTATCATTTAATTTCACTTTATGTTATAGGTTTCATCATGGAGCATGCCAAAACCAACACATCACGAAGTCCCTTTGAGTGAAGGAAAATTTTGTGTGCACACTCATGTCTTTGAAGGGGCTATCTGGGGAGGGACTCGATTGTCATCAATCGAGGGCCCCAATTCTCTATTTAGATAGGGCACTCGCAGCTAGATCTCTAGATCTATATAGGTGGTCCCACCTCTCTATGGCGAGGGATCGAGACCCAAGAAGGGGGCGGGTGCGGCTATAGCTATCTATATCTAGTCGGCCCTATATAGAGAACTCACCCCCTCCCACCGATAGGCCCCCTCTTTCTATGGGGGTGACACAATAGGTTGAGTTATGAGCTTGTATATCTCCCCTTTATATGGAACATATTAATCTACGGGTGCCCCTATATGGATGAGATATATGAGGGATCGACTACCAGCTATATATAAAAATGGATTATATCATATAGGAGTCCCTCAATGGCCCATTAGGCATGTAATTTTTAACTACACACTTAAAGGGTGGAAAAATGTAAGCACTAAAATATGGTATCTTTTCCTTGTGCAATGTCAAGTTTTCCCTTGTATCCTTGCTAAGAGAAATGCTCACATTCAAAATCCAATCTCATAATCTCTCTACCCATTCTACAACTTTCTTATTTTTACACCATCCTATATTGACAAATCTATAAATATTATTCAATCAAAGAGGCATTAAACATTTTATATTCATTGCACAACTTTAAGTTTAGGAGTTTCTCCCTCATGTCCAAAACCATACAAAAGGGTTAGGATGTGGGGTTTAATCTTGGCTGACCTACATGGTCCTATTCCTTCTCAATCACCAACTCTACTTTTGATGTTAAATCATTCTTTGGGTCATTTTATATTCCTAGGATCAACCTTATCATAATATCTTCCTACAAAAAATACTATATAAGTAAGTCATTATCACATTTTAACTCACCTGGAATTATTATAAGATCCTATTGTAAACATCTTTCCAAAATCACTCAAAGGGTTTATAAATCTTCTCAAATTAGTTGCACATCATCTAGGTAGTCCCTACTATAATTATAAAGAAATGTTAACCAAGTTAAAGAGTATAGCTTCACCCATCTACAAACATGCAACCATTTAGAGCCATGTCTAAGAAATAGCAAAATCATCCCAAACATTGCACAAGGGTTTCAATCAACATAATGATAGGTCACATAATTGAGTCACACCACATCTCATTACTATCGTGTTGGGTATATTATATACTACATAATTAACCTACTATCTTAATTTCAAGAGACATGAGGTCACCCCACGGGGAGTGAGTTAGGTTTACACACTTGTGCAGTACCTAAGAGAACTACATAAGGATTGATTTTGCATCAAGGATATGTAACGTAACACTGGGATTGGTTTAACAATTGGGATTTTGGCCATCAAGGGTGGTCCAAACTCAAACACACACACACACACACACACACACACACACACACACACACACACACATTTTTCTCCTTTGGTTTTCTAATGATATGATGAAGGGTTTCTCGGGATATTAAGGTTTATACTTCATTGCGAGACCATTACCGGCCATCCCAAGGTTGTGTGAAGAAGAGAAAAACACAACGAGTACCATTTCTAGACAAGAAAGACACCTAAAATGTTTCAAATCTCAATTATGTTCTATTTTAAGACCATATAATCCTTGTCCTAGATTGTACAACTCCTACTTAGACCATATAGATATTGTATGATCTTTAGCTTGCAAGTTTTCCAGGTTCCAAAATATTTTGTGCAGGATTTAGATTTCTAGATTCTCCTATTCCACTACCTAACACACCTTGATCATTCTAAAATATTCCTAAATAATCCAAGTATCTCTCTACTCTTTGTATTTTGAAAACGTTACTTATAAATTTTCAATTATTAGCTCATATCAAGTTGGAATGCATTATTAAGTCATCATAATTTCAATGTTAGAAGTTAATTAGGTTAGAATAGCTTACCTATTATATATCCTTACATTCTTTTCATTAGGAAATATATTAAGGTGTAAACACAATCCTATAGTGTGTGTTTTATATCTTTGATTGCTTTCTTACTTTTGATTAAATACCATCCTACTTAACTTATTAGCATATATTTTTATTAGATAGGGTTAAAAAAAAGTTTTAGAGGATCTTATAACCAAAACAATAACCAAAATATATTCAACAAAGAACAAAATAGCCAACCAAGAGACAAAAACCCTAAGGGCTAAGTTGTAGACATTAAAATATGCACTTATTACTATTACATCACACTTTTAATATGTTGTTATACACATGATTTCCGAGAAAAAATAATTAGACATTGGTGACACAGGTCCTTATTTTCTATTTCTTTTGATTCTTCTGATTGTGACTCCTTTTCATGGTTTTCTAGATTTCTTTATCTTCTTTTGGCCATTTTATAGGGATCCTTGTCAATGATTGTTTTATAATTTGAGCTTCTTGGACCAAAGCATACAAAATTGTCGATTACGCCTATATGATATGGACCATATCCTACGTTTTGGGCTTCGTTTAATTTCTTCCAAAACTTTTTCATTCTTTTCTTACTTTTATTTTCCACTTGGAGTCATCTTTTCATGTCACTTGTGTCAAAATTTGAGCAAAGAAAATCATATATGCTTAGCCTACTAAGAGAATTAAGGGGAGATTAATTACCATCTACTATCATCTTTGGAGCACAAAAAACAAACTAAGGACTGCATTTGAACAACATTATCATAACATAGGAAGGGCATATTTTCTGAATTCCATACCACATACATTGGGGGTATATGCATGTTTAAATTAAGACTAAGCTATTGAAAATAACCTAACACCAATTAGATTCATAACTTAGTTAATCTAAGAAAAAACATCATGATAAAACATGAAAGGAAATCTTAACTAAATTGCATAAAACATTGAATCTAGCATAAAATGCAAACCTCCTTTGATTGTTGGATGTGATTTTAGATTGTAGGTACTTCCTTTATGAACCAAACACAACTACGCATGATGAAAGGATTTCTCTAAGGAAGAGGAAGAGATCTCACCAATATGGCTTGATTGTCATTTTTGGTTCTTCTCTTACTACTCTTAGCCAAGTAGAAAGGGGTAAATTTTCTTGATTCAATAAGCCTTACAATATGAAATGCTCTTCTCAAGTGTAAATGTCTTGTAAGGACATGGTGTAAGGTTGGACAAGGTGTACTAGGATTCTTATATAGATTTCCATTTTGGGAGAAGCTTGCAACCTAGTGAATGTGGGATAAAGGGAATGTAGAATTAGAAAGGGATAAATATGATTAAAAGAGATTAATTAGAGATTAATAAATCATGGGATTTGGGGGTGATTTAATTAATCAACTATGATTAATTAATAGGTTAAATTAAGCTTATAGAATCCATTTTGAGGGAAATAGTAGATTTTGAAGAGTTTGAAAGGGGATTTAATCAATAAGAGGTTTATTAATTAAATACGATAATTAAAGGCTTAACGATTAATAATGGTTAATTAATTAATTAATTAAAAGAGAATTATAACTAACAAAGAAATGTTAATTGGCATTCAAGATGGGGACAAATCCAATTAATTAACAAAGTGTCGTTAATTAAGCGAGACGAAGGGAATGCTAGCTAATTAGAGGAAAACCACTAATTATAAAAAAATGATGGTAAAGAGGATAATTAGTGAAATTTTAGTATTAAAATTGTGTAGTCATATTTAAATGTCTACGTTTTCCTTCTTCGATGTGGTGTAGCGCAAATGATGTCATTTCAAAGATAATAGACAATTATATTTTGAAATCATAGAAGAAAGATTTGTAGGATGGATGATATGCCCTCAAGTATCAATGAGGTGATAAACGAGGTCAATTGAGACTTGAAAAGAAGAAGAAAAATGACCACGTCGAAATAAAATCTCATCGGGTGGCAAGAAATTCTCTGGGTAAATCAAATATTGATCTATTCATAATGCTAGTTGTAGCTAATGTCACATGGTCGTTGTTGATGTGGGATATGATTTTATTAAAATATATTATGTTAATAAATATATATGTATTTATATTAAAAGAATTGTGTGATAGAGGGATGGATGTGAACGTGACTGGTTGACCGGTTTTGATGTGATAGATTTGATATGTCTAACTAGTTAGGAACACTACCCAAGTATAGACGTTAGGGATTCGAACTTGGATCAGTGACCATTGTTCAATTTGATTGATTGAGTTGGGTCCCATGTGTCAAGAAGAGGAAGAAACGGAGGGAATTCACAATGATAACCATGTCTCGGAGGAATACATAGAAGAAATAAAAAATTATAGGTTAAAAGTTAGTAAGAATGGAAGATAATATAGATCATAGAAGGGAAGATTGTAGCGTAGCATATACACCATCTTGGTTTGGAAGTATATTATTGTTTGATGTAAGCATATGAAAAAGGGTAAAATGACATAAGAATCCATAATATTGATTTTTGTGCAATGCTAAAGGACCGAATCAAATCAAAATACATAAGAAATTCCATACGAGAAAGCAAATAAACAAGCATACCAAAAAACAAACAAAAATAAACACACTCAAACAAGCAATGTTCAAGAAAATTGTACCATTTTTTTGTTATCCAACTTCAGTACCCACATGTTTGAGTTATATGAAAAGGGTTGAAATGATTCCCCAAGCAAGGATATGTGCAAGGTATTGTATGGAGGACATAAAAGCCCCACGCAAAGCAATTGTGCACTATGAAATTGCCTCAAGAAATGATATATGCCAGGAAGACAAATATAAAAAGTAACCAACTTTGTTGATGAGATGGGATCACAAGATGATCTACATGTCATGCACTAAAATTAACAAGCACTAAAGGAATATGTTTAGTGGTATAATTCCTAATTTTTAGTGTTTTTGAGTTTTTCATTATTTTTGGATTTTGTAATTTTGAATGTTTAGGATTTTCAAGGGTTTTGTGAATGTTTTTTTATTTTCGAATGTTTTGAATTTTGGAATATTTTACTAATGTTTTTGGATTTTTGAAGGTTTTACCAATGTTTTTAAATTTTTGAAGGTTTTACCAATGTTTTTTTATTTTTGAAGTTTTTCTAAATTTTTAGGGTTTTTGGGAGTTTTTCGAAGCTATGTATAGGAAAATGAAGATGCAAAGATTTCCCTAACAACGAGTGTGAATATACATGGGAAAATCACACACACATATATAGGAATAGGATCATCTAGATCAAGGCCACGAAGAATAATCTCAAAAGGATTACAAACACAGGCCAAGGACTAGTGAGGAAGAAGTGATCATGCCCCTAAGTGTGGGACACTTTTGAAACAGTTTTCATCAAAGGAATTTTCCAAAGTCCCACAATTATGTGGCTTTGACATTTGAGTGAATTTATTTCTCTTCACTTTTTGATTTTTTGATTTTTTTTTTACTTTTAAATGTCTCCAAACTTAGGTATAGATACACTTATGATGCATGATGTTCATAGGATCCCGAAGCTCATCACCATCGAGAATATGTAAGTGTATAGGCCCCGATCCAAATTTATCCACCACAATGTATGGCCCTAACTAGTTTGAATCAAATTTACATTATTTTCATGTTCTTTTATAGTGTTGAACTAGTTTTCCTTAAGCACAAGATCACCAACCTCAAATTCACGAGGGATGATGCATTTGTTGTAGCCTCATGAAAGACTCAATTCTGATACACTTTGAGGTGGTCCAAGGCCTTAAGCGATTTTTAATCAAGAAGTTCAATATTTTATAGCCTAAATACTCTGTATTCCTCTTCATTATCTAGATAGTATCATAAGGATATTCTCAAAGAGGGGAGCTCAATCTCTAAGGGTATAATGGATTCAATGTCAAATACCAAGGAATAGGGGTTACACATGTAGGTGTATGGATGGATTTGGAGATGCCAATTATGACTTGTTTTACCAACCATTTTCTCCATAATCTGAGCAAGTGTTAAATTGGTGGCCTCAGCTTGCCCATTACCTTGTGGGTAATAATGGGTAGACCACTTATGGTGGATTTTAAAGCGTTGGCACAAAGCTTTCAGTTACTTGTTCTTGAATGATTTTCCATTGTCAGATATAATGGCAGAAGGGATTTCATAACGGAAAATGATGTGTTTCATGATGAAATTGGAAATATGAGCACTTGTAACATATGTGAGAGGAATAACCTCCACCCATTCGGTAAAGTACTCAGTTGTAGTTATGACGTGTTTATGGCCATCAGATGAGGTGGGAGTAAGTTTTCCTATGAGATCAAGCCCCTATTTGGAAAATGTCCACTATATTGTGATAGGCTATAAGGACTGGGACAACACATGGATCAAATTTTCCATGTTTTTGGCATATGGAACATTTATTCACATACTGGTAATAATATGTTTCTATAGTATGCCGGTAGTCTCCTACATGTAGAAGTTTCTTTGTCAGGACCATGCCACTTGTATGAGCACCACATATGCCTTCGTGTACCTCTTTAGTTACTCTGATATCTTATTCAAAATTAAGGAAATGTAAAGCATTCCCATCATAACCTCAATGATAGAGAGTGCCCCCAATTAGGGTGTAATGGGCTATGCAGTGGATAAGGGTTTTTTTTTTGGAGTGGGAAAGTTTGGATGGGAAGGTACCATCCTGTAAATAGTTATAAATATTGACATACCGGGGGAAAAGGGACCAACAACTTCACATACCAGACATTATTCTGGAATATCATAGGTAGTCACTGTTAGATGATCAATGAGGAACTAAAAATATTTGTTATTTGATGATAAACATAACAACGATTGAATGGTATCCATAACATCCATTGATTGATTCTATGTGCATGGTACTTGATGAAGGAAATATGAACAAAATTCTCTTTCAAGTTATCCACCATGCATTTATATGGGATAAAATTCTCATCTTTGACTTTGTATTTGTCATTTACCTATTTGATGATAAGTTGTGAATCTCCTATAACCTCAATTTTTTTAATGTTCCATCTTATAAAAACTTTAAGACCTCCAATGAGAGCTTCATATTTGGGAATTTTGTTGGTACATGGGAAAATAAGCCTGAAATATTGTGGGATGATATCACTTTTTCGTGTAATAAGGATAAATCTTACCCCTAAGCCATTGAATGTGAATGACCCATTAAAATATACTTTCCAAGTTGATTCTTCAATATATAAAACAAAAGCATCTTACATATCCAGACTTAAGGGTTTTGTTCTTGGTATGGTGCTTCAACTATTTTGTGAACAAGTACTTGTTGTTTGACCACTTTTTATAGATATATTCAATGTCAAACTCACTCAGTAAAATAATCCAATTGGCCATTTTTCTTATAAGTGCAGGTTTTGACAATAGGTACTTGAGAGGTCAACTTTAGATATGAGCTTGGTATGGTTGTTCAAAAGGTAATGTCATGGTTTCTGAAAAGTGAAGACAACAACCAAACATTATTTTTTAATTTTTGGATAGTTGAGATTGTATGAGATCAAAGTGTGGCTAAGGGAATAAATGGCTCTTTCTTTGTGTTGGACATCATACTATGTCATGAGCACGCCTATAACAAATCGGGTATTAAAGATATATAACAATAAAGGTATCGAGAGAATAGGCGATTTTCCAAATATTTTTTTCATTGGGAAAAAATTGTTGGCAATATGGACCCGAGTGGAAATCAATATATTTCTTAAGTAGATGGGTGAATTAATGACACTTGTCGTAAATGAAATGGGAGATGAATCTTAGAATAACCTAAATTTTACTTTGTAGGATATGCACGACTATTTGAGGTTCTTAGGAGGAGGCATTATAGGGATAGTATTGAATTTAGCAGGATATAATTCAATTCCATGGAAAGACATGGTGAAGCCCATTATTTTTCCTAAAATTACTCTAAAGACACTTTTTTAGATTCAAACAGACCTTGTAATCCCAAAGTTGTTTAAAGATACGATGAAGGATCACTGGGTGTTTTGCTCTAGTTTTATATTGTCCAAGGATATCATCCACATAATCCTCTAAAATATCATGTAACATGTCATGAAATATGATAGTCACAGCTCTTTTACATGTTACACCTACATTCTTGCAGCCAAAAGGCTGACTTTGATAGAAAAAGGTGCCTAAGGAGTAATAAAAGTAGTTTTATGTTGATCCTCTTCTAAAATTTTGATTTTATTATAGCAAGAGAATCCATCCATTATGGATAGAATTTAATTACCTCTTGTTGAATCAACAATCATGTCAATGTTAGGAAGAGGAAATCAGCTTTAGGACATGCTTTGTTGATGTCTTTGAAATATGTGTAAATTCGTATACCAACATGTTTGTTTTGAACATGGAAAATGTTATAGATCCATTCAGAATAATCAATAGGCTTGATGAATTTGACAACTAATAATTTTACTGTCTCTTCTTTGACCAAAATATCCACATGAAAATGCATTTTATGTAATTTTTATTTAATTAGCTTTGTTGATTCATGCATAATGAGGTTTTACACTACTAAAGAAGGATACGAGTCTAATATGTCTACATAGGACCAAGAAAATACATCTAAAAACTCTCTAAGGAGTAGAGTAAAATATTTTTTTCATGTGTCAAAAGAGGAGCCCAAGTTTGATCATTTTAGACTCATCCTCTGTCTTGATGTTGATGTTGATCCATCCTCCATACATGTAGGATGTGAGGGAGATTGAGTTCTTGATCTATTGGTGTCTTAAAAATATTTTCACCAATAGTTTTATCACTTTTATATTTATTTTTAATTTTACTATTTGCTTCTCCTGAGCGCCTCAAAGAGGTTTTCACTCTAGGACTTGGATATTTTATTGTTGCGTGGATTTTTACAAATTTTTCCCTCATTCTCTTTTTGCTTTTTCTGACCAAAAAACTCAACCTCCTCACTAAAATACATGTATACACCAAGGTCAACAAAGAAGCCTTTATTATGGTCATCGATAGAAATGATGTCACGTAACCCATAAAATCTCTAATTGATTCATCATTCTGAAAGAAATCAATTAGTATGTGCCATTTTGATCCCACTAGATTAGGGAAGGGTGTATGAGGTCTAATTTATAAATGGTAAGGGAAAAGGTTAAACTAGGCTGTGCTAGAGAATAGGTTTGTGGAAGTAAGTTTTTGTAGAGACTATAAAGGGACTCTGGTTTTCTATCATAATCCAAAGATATATCTTCACGTTTAGAGGAGGTGACTTCAACTTCTTTAGGTGGGGCTCCATATGGCTGAATACCAATGCCATATTTTTCCATTTTTCTTATGTTGGAAGAGGTTCTTGCACACCTTATTAATTTATATCACATCTATATCATTTATATCCCATAGAATACATCATCTTGTTGGGGATGAAATATTATGAGGATTTATATCAAGAAGCCATGTTTTCATCGGGGGACTCGGATGTGTTATTATTATCCAACCTTTTATTTTCTAAAAGACCACTAGGGGTAAATTTGTCGAGATTTCTAGGCTCCTGAGATATTTTTTTCTATAAGTTGGGCCTTCCACATATTTTGAGTGATAGGGTGATTTGATACTAGGAGGGAATTTTGGAGGTGAAATTCTCTGCAATCTGCTATGAAGGATTTTCGGTTTAGATTTCTATTTAAAAATGGGGATATGGAGGTGGAGGCACCACTTTCATGTGGGTGTAGTGTATCGGGATTGACATAAGAGGTGAGAGCCTATGATTGAAGCTTGATAGTAATTTATGTAGAAGGACATTCATATGTTTTGGGGTAATGCATAGATAATGCTCTATAATGTGCAAAGGGTTGTTGGTTCTAGAGAATGACAAGTTCTTGTCCTTGATGATAGAGCTTGATACACTGGTGAAAGGTTGATGAGATGGCCTATTTGGCATGGATCCATGGGTGACCAAGGAGAATATTATAAGGAAGTTCCAAGTTAATGACATGGAACTAGGTTTCATGTGTGATAGGCCCAACTTCCATTGGTAAGGTAATTGTGCCTGCATTGATTGTCACTCTGTATTATCATAGGCCTTAATGTTGATTGCATTATTATCTATTTCAACATCAATGTTTCACAAGCTTCAGAGTGCATATATTAAGGCCAGATCCATTGTCCACAAACACCCTTTTGATCTTTTTCTGAGCAATGGTCACTTTAATGTACAAGGAAGGTTGTGTGTTTGATTGTCTGTTGGAATCTCATTTTGGATAAAAATGATTTTCTAATATGGAGTGAGTTATGCAACTAAGGCTTGGAATCATGAAGCATAAATGTATGTGGGAACTCTTAACTCCTAAAGGGTCTTATAAAGGATATCCTTGTGAACAATAGATATCTTAAGAAGATATAATATAGAGATCTTGGAAGTTGTCTTCTCAATTTGTTTTAGGATATCGTAATGACCATCCGAAGGAGTAGACAGAGGAGGCCCTGGGACGATAAGATGAGTACATTGAGTTATAACAACACACTCTTGTGATTTGATTTTAATGATGTTTATCTGTTCTATTGTTGGATGTCCATAGATAATAAAGGAATCAAAGGGATTGTTTATTTTTGCAACAACGTGATTGTCACTTTTTCCTTGGGAGGGTTGACCTCAATCCGGCTTATTTTTCACTTGTTTGTGCTTGGGGAATGGTTCCTTATAAATTACCAACTGATTTTTAGATGTTTTGTTGGGATCTTATGCCTCAAGGTCAATGTATCCTCGATCTATGAGATCTTGAATGAAGTTTTTCAACTTCATACATCGATTCATTATATGGCTTTTATGCGATGATATTTAAAATGTTTGTGATATTTTTACCACGATGGTTTAGGTTCATCTTTGGAAAAGGGTGTAGAGGTTGAAATTTTACCCTGATGGATGAATCCAATAGTTTTAGGATTGATGATCGAGACTCCATGAGTTGAGTGTAATATCTACATTTAACTTTAGATTTGAGTGGTCCTCATGAGATTTTTAAATGAGAAGTGTTTTGAATCACTTTGTAGATGTTTGGAATCAGTGATTCCATCACCTACAAAAAAATTATTGAAGAACTTGGATTTTTCAGTAGGTTTTTATTCATGGTTATCTCTTAGAAATGGTTTTAAAACCCCTTTTGTAAGCAAGGCCTTTTCAATTTGGCTACCCTTTTCAGAACTTATTCGAATGTGCTAACACAATGCATTTTCAAGTGGAAGGCTATCTTAAGGTGAAATTTTGGTACAAATATATTGACAAGTTGTTTCTCTAGAATGGAGCAAGGGAAGCAGCTAGCTAACCCTCACCATCATTGTAAGAAAGCAACAAAGTTTTCATTATTCCGTTGTTTTGCATTACAAAGGTCTATCATAGTGAGATCACTCTCCATGTTGATTGAATAGTGGCAAAAAACTTCTCATCTAAGTCCACGAATGTGAAAACAAACCCTTTAGGGAGATGGAGAAACCATTCAAGTGTTTGGCCTCCAAGAATTCATGGAAATAAGTGAATGAGGTTGTTATCATTATAGGAGAAGTCTTGTCGGGATATGAAGAATTATTTTGTGTGATCATGAGGATTAGCGTTGCACCTATATGTTTTGAATTTAGGAAATAAAATCTTGGTGGAAAGGGAGTACGTAACATCTCCCGATCAAAAGGATAAGGACATAGTTCTTCAAAATGATATCTCTTAAGTTATTTTCTTAAAGAATAAAAACACATCTTTCATTGACTATTAGTCTTGGTAAAAAAATATTCCACACAAGGGTGTGGTGGGTATGTATATGTGGTTATATTTGGATGTTTTTCACCACTATGGTTTTTAGTGTAGTTTTCCACATAATTCACCCTATGTTTTTCAGTGTGAGTAACTCTACCTTTGTCTTTATGGACATGCGAAGCTAGATTTTCCAATTGGTGGCCAATATTTTATAGCTATTATTGCAAAATGATCTCCTCATTATGGGGTTTCGGTTGAGGTTTTTCATTATATATATTTGCGGGGGAAAATTCACTAGAAAATAGGACAACCATACCATAGTGTCAATTTTTAAAAGTCATACCTTCGCAAGACACCCCTAGGTCAGTCCTATCTTATTGGGCAAATGATCCATAAGTGGTTTTCATTATTCCCCCTAGGTGATTTAGGATATTATGAAACATTCAAGCATTCGAACAGTTTTGGGTAGGGCTATCATCAACCTTCCTAAGACTAGTGCACCATCCCCAAAGTGGATCAAGAGGACAAAATTAATCACAGAGGAGTATTCAAGTGCTAGAAACACAAAGGAGATGATTTTGGAAGATTCAAGGAAGGTTTGGAGGTTTTGGAGATGATTCACCATAAGCGGGTTTCCAGGCCTAAAGGAACATGAATCGTAAAGAGGATCCTAAAAATTCTAGATTATCGAGAATTTATACTCTATAGCATTGTGAATTATTATAGCTTGATTGAAGCTTTATATTCATCACTACACATGGAATAAAGGATACATTTCTTATTTTTCCCTTTCCTTGTATTTCCTCTATTTCTCTCTTATCATACAACTTTGTGAATGTCAATAAATGAGAAAAGAGTTTGTGGCTTTTCTTGATAAGGAGATTTCTGAAACTTTGTGTTCACAATCTCATCTTGTCTTGATGTCTGTAACAAGGTTTTTATTCTTCTATATTGAATGTTGAACTACTTTAGTTACTGGGTGTGAAATCTATAATTTTCCTACTCACAACAAGTAATCCCCCTTTCCTAATTTCCCTCCTTCTCCCTAACTCATTGTAATTTCCTCCCTTGTACCCCCATACAAGAATTTTTCCACAAGTTCAATGGAGTATCCCTATGTGGTCCCTATCCTTCCCGGGATAGCCAAAAACATTTATTTTAGGTTTATATTAGTCACATTCAATAATGTGAGATGTACCATTCAATGTAGAGGGGCGTAGCCTTGCGAACGTTGGTGGAGACACATAATTTGTCCACCTGAAAATTTTTCTCACCAACAATTTTTGGTGACTCACAAAACAAAATAATCAGTTTAGGATCTCCCCTCCCACCTTGCATGGAGTCCAAATTCAAGAAACCTGATCATGTGAAAAGCGGGAGGTCACCTATTATTCCAAGTAAGTCTTCTAATTCTTCATGTTCTAAATCTAAAGCTACTCCTATAAAATATGATACTTCAAAAGCTTCCACTTTACCTTTTAAAATAACCTCTGTTCCCCAAACATCAACCCCTACTTCTAAACCTATCCCAGATCTAAAATTATTCCCTTCATCCCCCTCATCTGCATATTCCCCTTTTGACTTCATATAATATGTGAACAAAGCCAAAGTGCAAATTAATGAAATCGAATACTTGCGAACTCACCCAAAAACATTTGAGAGACTCGTCTAATATATTAGGAATGGTAGTTCAACACTACCATTTATAAAGGAATACTACCAAACCCACTTATGTCTCCCTCACAGAACATGATTTCCATGAGTGCATCAAAGATAGACAAGGTCGATCCTTTCTATGTCTCCCTTCTCATTGGAGAATACATATTGAATAATTACATTATAGATTCGGGTGCCTCTGACAATGTAATTCTGTGAAGGTTTCCAAAGCTCTAAAAATTTCCATGACTCTGCTTGGTGGCTCTTGTTACTCCATGGAGTCAAATGAAGTCCCACTTGTAGGGAAGATCAAAGATGCACAAGTGGCTCTTGTTGAGTTTCTAGATAAAAATATATTAATGACTATTTTGGTAGCAGAAATCCCAACAAATTTTGGAATGTTGTTAGGACAAAGCTTCTTCCGAGACTTGGGAGGGAAAATTTAGATGAATTGGTCTTCTTCCACCATACAAATGAAAGGAGATATGGATAATTTGCTTCCCATTAAAAAGATGAGGTACATAGTGTAAAATCTAGGAAGCCCAGGAACCAACATCTTGTATCAAGATATAAAATAGATGAATCACTTTATGACAATCAAGGAGGAAGATGAGATTCCCATATTTATAGGACCAAACATTCCTTCCGGAGGGGCATGGACCTTGAAGAATCTTTGAGAAAATTTGAACTGTAAAAATGTAACTTTGAATTGCTAGATGATGCAGGCCACAAAGAAGAGGAGATAGTTCTAGATGAATTTTGAACAGAGGAATCAATAGACAAGACTTTCCATGATGAGGAAATTTTCTCATTCCCCTTTGAAGATGAATATTCTCTCGAGTATGTCATTCATGAGGAAGAAGTTAAGCCAACTTGTGATGATATCTCTAAATATTTGAAAGAAGAATCAATGCAAGATTTTCTTAAAGATGCAAAATAAACAGAAGACCTCGATCTTAGTCTTGAAATCCTAATGTGAGTTATGGATTTGTAAGACAAGAAAGAATCTAATTTGGAATCACAAATCAATTTGGAGGTCAGCCATGATGAAGTAAAGAAAGGTGAAGTATCTAAGGCCCTCATGAACCAATGAATGATGGATGTGTTGGTAAAGTTGAAGTGTTATTGTTTCCATTTGAAGGAGAGGATTCCATATGGGATGAACAAGTTGAGAAAAAAATTCATACCTTCACCCTTTGTTCTAGATTTTTGGTTGATTTGGATAAACAACATATGATAACTAGTTGTAGTTTTAGAGGATTCTCGCTTCCTCATTATTACCATTAGGTTGTACCAAGGTGGAGGTATGTCCATGGTTTGGTATGTCCTTAAATGTTTGATAAGGAGGAGGTTCTATTCGTGCTTCCCCTGGATCATGTTTATAAGGAAGGTGGGATCAAAGTTAGATAATTTACGATAGCCATGCACCACTTGTGTCCATGTTCCCAAAGGCACTCCTTTCTTTCAAAAGGCTTCACGAGATGTCAATCCTCGTAAGGTTCTTCACTTTGCATCAAATTAAACCACATGATCCATCACTTTTGTGGGTCCCCAGTCAATTACTTTGATTTTAATTCTTGTGAATTTACTTCCTAGATGGGATACTTAGTTTGTTAGCTTCAGACTATACGTTTTAATACACACAACACTCAAAGTATCCATCGTTTATGGCTAGGAATACTTTGGGGTATTTAATCCCATTTTCTCCCCTATATTTCTTATCTAAATGTTAGTTACAGCCCAATAGAGTGCTTTCACCTGTTGGTGTTCTTCCCGATCTCAATACATTTCACTACTCCACCGAAATTCCCTCCGCCCCTAGGTAATTTGGCCCCTAACTCTACTAACTACAATAAGACTTGATCTTTGTTTTGGAAGATGAAGTTATCCATGTGTACAAGGTTACATTCAAAGGTATTGTGGGGAAGTTTTTCCTCACCCCCACTTTGATCCACAAGTATTTTCTCCTCATCATAAAATGGGTCTAATGGGTTGTGAAAGAAAGTATTAAACACATGCCTCTTATGTGTCAATCTTGTAATGTGTGTTTTGCAAATACTTGGGGTATGTTCCCAAGTGTCATAATGAAAACAAAGGAATAATTTCCTAGGTATGAATATCACAAAATTTATTTAAGGCAACTAGGAAAATTTGGACAGCGTAATAACACAATTTCAATACTTAAATCAAGTTTTAAGAAAACAAGTTTTAATTGTCAAAAATGGTTAATACATTTTTGGTAGCACTTTGGATGCTTTCATAAAATGGGAGCTAAATTTTTTGAAGGGGGGTGTGATTTGTGATAAAAACTATGTGGCACAACTTCAAAAAGTTTTACCTTGTTCTAAAACAAGATAGAAACTAAGACAAAGTTTTGATTTGTAAGGGTTTGATACACACAAATGATATAAGGATAAAGTTGGCCCCGATGTCAAATAGCTTCCTAATTATTTTAGGCTCAATAATCACCAATATTTGTCTGAACCAATACGTGTATTATAATAAATCCTGAATACAGACTATGCCACATAATCTATACAAATGGGGTGGTCACCATGGCCAATATGTAGTATTCCTCGCAGATTTTACTATTCATGTAGGTGATTGGGATATTCCTATTATGTTGGTGAGTTCCTTCAATGTTCAAACAACTTTGGGGTTCCTATGGTACTCCTCAATAAAGAGTGTCTAGGCTTAGAACCATGTACTTCCCACAGCTTAAAGAAGACATGTTTTATCCTTATCGACCTCCAAATACAATGTGATTTGTTCATTTTTATCTGATTTATCAAAGTGGAATTAGTTTGAACACCTTTCTTTGGCCAAGGAAACATACACACAAAGTATTAGTAATTTGTTTTGTTTTGTATTTGACAAGTGTAAATGGTCCTACACTCAAACGATTAGTAGTTTTCCATATAATCACAATGTTAGAAAAATACCAAGGATCACAACCATTTTTGATTCTCAAGATCCAAAAGTGAAAGATAAGAGAATATGTGGCATTGATCAAATCAAACCAAAATGGAATTTTAAACTAATACATCAAGTATTAGCACCAAATGATAAGCGTAATGTTAGAAAAACATCCATAATCATAGCCATTTTTTGTTTCTCAAGGTCATTCAAAAGTGCAGGAGAAGAGCATACGTAGTTTTGATCAAATTATATCAGATGGAGACTTTAAATAAATATATGAAATTCTAGTACTAAGGTAAATAAATAATTGTAATATTAGGATCGAAGCATGCATAAAACAACATGAATTTGAAAATCATAATTGAAACTTCAAGAAATTTGAGGAAAGTATGCTAGCGCATACAAAGAAAATGCCAACACAGATAAAGAGATGTTAGTGTGTGTATATGAAGGCCAACACATGCAAATAGAAAAATAATGTAACTCTATCACATGCATAGGAATGAAAGTGTAGACATAAAGACACTAGTATGGCTAGAGAGTTGCTAGTGCAGGAAAAAATGCTAGCACATGTAATCAAGAAAATAATGCAGCGATAGCGCTTGTACAAGAACAAAAATGTAGATAGAGAGACATTAGTGTAGTTAGAGAGATGATAGCATGTGGAATTAGGAATATAATGTGGCGCTAGCACATGCACAAGAAAAATAGTGAAGAAAGAGAGATGCTAGCACGTCCAAATGATATGTTAGCGTAGGAAGAAATATGTTAGTGTGTGTAAGAAGGAAAATAATGTTATGCTAGCATGTGCATAGGAACAACAACGTGGAAAAATAGACACTAGCATGGTGAGATAGACATTGGAAGCAAGAAAATAATATAATGCTAGTGCATGCATAAGAATGGTAGCACATACGAGAGAGAGACTAGTGCGGATAGAGAGACACTAACGTGTGGAGCCTATATCTGCACAAAAAAACATTAAAAACATCCTTAAAATAGCAAAAATCTCAATTTTTTCTTAGTAAGATCCAAATTTGACAAAGTGACCCACCTCTTTTATACCTACAAAGAAGACTCAACACTTCTAAATACTAATATACATGTTTAGAAACTCAAGAATTTCAATAAATTAAATGCACATGCATGTAAAAAGATGAGAAGAAGCCTTTAAACTAAAAATAAATGAATTCACATGAGACAAAGGAGTGTCCCACCGGGCGTGCAATAAGTATGAATGTTTAAATTAAGACTAAGCTATTGAAAAGAACCTAACACTAAGTAGATTCATAACTTAGTTAATGTAAGCAAAAACATCATGATAAATCATGAAAGGAAAGCTTAACTAAATTACATAAAACATTAAATCTAACATAAAATACAAACCTCCTTTGATTGTTGGATATGATTTTAGATTATAGGTACTTCATTTATGAATGAATGCAACTACACAAGATGAAAGGATTTATCCAAGGAAGAGGAAAATCTCTCACCAATATGGCTGCATTTCCATTTTTGGTTCTTCTCTTACTAATCTTAGCCAAGTAGAAAGGGGGGAATTTTCTTGATTCATGTTGGTGAAATAATGTTTTGCGAGGATAAATTAGTTTATTTTCACCAACACTCTGGGACTAGGTCCCTCTGCTTGAATGGACAGCTCCATTATTGTATGTAAATAAAAAAATAATTGTATGGTTTACCAATAGGAAGGGGATCCAATAGGAACGCGCTCCACTACACTTGAGCAAAATTCTTGCAATGTCGTGCGAGGAGAAATTTGTGAGGAAGGTGAGATATATGGAGTGGGAAATTAGAGAATGGATTAATATTGCAAGGAAGAAAAAATTATATTCTTGCAAGGATTAACCAAAGATATATCAACACACAATTAGAAAGAACAACAAATTTGTTAATTATATTAAGACAAAATAAACTATGAGCACAAAATCTCATTCATTCATTCATCCAGAAAATCTGAAACTCCTTTCTTGATTGACATGTTTACAAAGTTGTGCAATGAGAGGAGGAAACATATAGAAAGAGAAATAAAAGAAAATGTTATCTTTTTCTTATTATTGGTAGTTATCTACTCATGAACTTACAAAATTGACAACCCTTGAAGTGAGGAAGTCACTACAATATATAGTTTTGAAAAGAGACTCTTCACTAACCCCCACATGTCTTTTAAATTGTATTTTACAACTTGTGACTCTTTGCATTCCTAGGAAAGAAATTAAGTCCACTTTTTATTAATTGAGGGAAAATTATTAGAATTTTGAATTATAGTCATATTGATGAATAAGACGAAAGTGAATAAGAAAAAAATGAAAAGTGCAACCCCTAATGAAGAAATAGAATGTGAAATAAGAGAGGAAGGGGTGGGGAAGAGAGAAAGGAAATAAGATAACTACTTGGATGAAGAAAATTCCACATTCGTTGATGGAGATTCCTCTAATAATGGGATCTTGGAAAGTTCCTTTAGAGAGATCTCGATCCCTTTGAATTCTTTGTTGTATCATGCTGCTATAGGTGCAACTTTCTCAGCTTGAGGGATGTGCACAAAGCTCAAGGACTTGACCCAATTTTCAAAGAGAGAGTTGATGTTCTTGCATTCCATGAACACAAACTGATGATCCATCGTAGTGTTTGATATGATGGCCCTAGTTTCATCCAAGGACTCCAATGTGTTTTCATTGAATGAAAACAAATCTCGACCTCCCTTTTTGATAAGGTCTTTGAATGGCTTCAACATATCATCCACCAAAGTGTTCTCACCCACTGCTGGCACTCCAAGTTTTGTATCTCAACATTGAAATCCTCTTACATATTTGAAATGTGTTCCTCATACAAATCCAATTCACCAAGAGTGTGGTTTATCATTTCGTAACGAGCAACCAAAGTCCTAGCCCAGACTTGAGACAAGTCTTTAGATGCTGAATTGAATACTCCCTTTCTCACCAGTAGGGAAGAGTTTAATTTTCCCATCTCAATGACCAGTGGAAACACCTAGTCCCAATGCTCCTTTTATTTTTCAATCTCTTCTCTAGTCATGCTTACTTTCATAATTGTTTCACTCATATATTTGAACAATGTCGGGATCATAAAAACAACGTTTTACCCTTTTCTAGAATCTTGTTCACCCATTTATCATTTTCTCTACCCTGCATGGTGAAACCTTGTGCCTTTTTATAGACTCTAGGTCAAAGCTGATGAAGGAAGTAATTTCATGGTCCAAGAGATATGAAGAAACATTTGGATCCGTGAATATTTTATTATATGAGTTAAGGGTACTTATATGGTCTTCCAATTGATAAATTCTTTCTTTGTAATCTTGGTTTCTTACAAGAAGGTGAGTGGAAGGATCCTTCAACATATGAGCATCTACCTCATGTAATACCAGTCCAAGAGGAATGGTGTTGATCTTGTAATTATATGGGGCTATCTCACTGATAGGATTGATAAATTTAGGTCGAGCTATCTCCACATATTAGTTTCTCGAAGTGCCGCTAAAAAAGAGAGAGGTAATTTGGGATTTATTTTGTTTCTTTAACCTCACCATTATAGATATAACATGGAAATCTAGGATCACCGCCTATTATACCATACAAATGTCTCCCCCAATCCTATCATGCGCCCATTAGAATGTTTCATTTTTTTAAGGTTGAATGTTGGGCATGATGACAATTTATTTCTATGGTTGAGGAGGAACATCTTGAGCTAGTTGAATAGGTGCATATGTGGAAGAAATAATTTTATTTATTTGAAGATTCGGTAGATGAGGTAAATCAATTTCACCCTATTCCTCACCTTCTGACCTCTTGGGGTACTTTATAATTCTAATGTTTCCTCTTGTAGTGAGTTGGCTCAGATTCCATTGATTTTATCTTTTGGATCCTTTCATAATGGGCAGAACTTGAAGTTTTTTTAGCTTCCTTCAAAGTGGAGAGAGGTTATCACTATTTATTGAGAGCATGAAGGCCTCATGACTTAATGAATGTTGCTATTTTATTTTTAACCACTCCTTAGATCTCTAAATCAATACCTCAGTCCTTTCATATATATCCCCAATTCCTAGATGTTCCAAGAAACTTATGGGAGAGGTGAAGCTTTCACATCCTGATACTCTAGGTCTTACATCTCCATTCAATCATCATCAGTTCCTTCCTTGAACCAATCAAATCCAAATCTCCTCATTTTCCCTACTATCATCCTCATATGATCTCTTTCCCTAACTTCAAGATCATCAAAATAATTCACCCAATAGTCCTCAATGTGCAAAGCATGGTGCAAGTCAGGGATGTGAAACATATCGAGAGTGATCAAAATATCAAAGTTGTCTCTCGAAGTGTAGGAATAAAGATTTAGTTGTGAGAAAAAGGCTTCCAAATTTGATGCATCAACAAGATACTTACAAGAGAAAATTCGTAAAGAGATAGGAAAGACACACCCTTCTTCTTCTTGCTTTTGAATATTCAGTTAACATGGAAAAGTTGTCTACAAAGCTCGAACATGATAATCTTATCACTAAGGTACCTTGGAATTTTTTAAAGTAAGGTAAAATCCATATACCTTGATGTATGAGAAATTTGAGAACTGTGTGAAGAAGGACCCATATCTTTAGATCGGTGGCAACTTGCGAGGATAGTCTCGGTTCAGATTTCCTTCAAGAAATCTCACAACATACATGGTGATTACTCTCCTTCGTGGTCAGCTGTGGGTATATATCATAGGAAAGGGCCTTTTGGGATATGTTTGGTGTGATATTTAAACACCAAAAGGATCTCTTATTGGTGATAGCATACATTAGGTATGATGTCATTACAAATTTCCTTGTGATTGGAAGTTGGAGCAACTAGAAGTGGAGGTTATCATTGATTATTTGACCCCAATCAATAATTTTATTTCCCTTAATGATGGTAAGAATGAAAAATTCCATCCAATCCTAAAACTCCTTGGTGGTTTCCTCTCCCATCACCCTACTCAATAGAATGATAACATCCGAGAATCCTTCATGAAACTCATGCCTAGACCAAGAATTTGGCACATGAGAGGGATTTATCACTTGCTTCAACCATGACCCCAATGCAAGGCCTTAGAGGTATGAATCCATATTTGACCATTCTCCTTATGCAAACTCCTTTGGGATGATTACCATGTTTCTCTAGGTTGGGATATGCATACTTTGTGATATTCCTTTAGGAGTGAGCACTACCAAAATTGAATTTTCATCTACCCTTATGATTCTCGTGTTTGGTTCATAATTTTGAGCACAATTCATCACCAATTTTGTGCTCTGGATGGATAATAGGTGACCACATGTGGCATATAAACCACTTGTGTATATTATTTCTTCTACAGTTCCTTGGGACCACCAAGCATTCGATTGTTCAAATCCTCTAAGTCGATGTGATTGAAATCGTTGTATCCCACATCTAGATACTCTGATGTAAGGGTAGAAATGAGCTCTAAACTAGAAAATTTGAACTTCATTATTGAAAAAATATGATAGGTGAGAGAAAATGAGGAAGACAACTTTCTACACCTAAAATAAACACTTTCTATTTTTAGTAAGTAGGAGCTAGGGGTGTGTTTTTACTTTTATTGATTTTTTCAATCTCATGAAGCTCCTAACATAATACATAAAGTTTTTTTGATTTATTTTTGGTGATTTTTGATGGTTACTATTTTTAGAAAGAGTTTTTAGTTTTTTGCCTTTTTGTTTTTTTTTGACCAAATTTGCCTAGTTTGTCTTCTCTATTGATCTTTGAGTGCACTAATTTGAGAGGGTTTTATTTTTTCAGAAATTTTCTATTTATAGTAAGTGGAAAGACCAGATACTTACTATATTTAGAAATGGAAATTTTCCCTGTCTGTTTGTGATGAAAATAACTTCACTGGAATAGGCTCGCTCCGAGATCCTGTGATCAAAATTTCTTCTCAATCCACCCATCTAAGGCTTGCAAATTCAAAAGTGTGATCTATGGCACAAAACTAGGGTTTACTTGCTATAAATAATTTAGAACATCACCTAGTTTACAATAATTGTCTTCTTGAAGGCACCTAGATTATAGAGAAATTGTAAAAATTCGTTCGAATCAATTTGCTAGTTTGAGAGATATGAATTTTTCTTTGTTTTGTGTTCATGGCTGCCCCGGATGAATTTTTAGGTATGTTTGATGAATTTTTGGGTGTTCTTGAGATTTGAGATGTCAAAAATGGATTTATGGGTCGAATTTTTGAAGGAATGAGGTAAAAAAGGCTTATAGAGCTCTTTAAAAGTTTAAAACTCTGTTATTTTTAAGTCGTGAAAGCATGCTTTAAAACTTATGTTTTGAGTGCAAGAGGGGATGTGGCACATTTTTTTGTCGCAATTATCCCCACTTTCCTTGGGACATTTGGGGAAAGAAAATTTACCCCCTTCCCTTGGTTTGAAAAATGGCGTAAAGTGATTGGATAACCAAGGAGATGAGAGAAAAGGACTTGAGCACTCGATAGGCAAAAAATCTGGTCGCATGATGAACTTGGGAAAGAGCTGGGGGTGGGGCAATTTTTTTTGTCCCAACTATCCCCATGACATTTGTAACAGTAAAATTCACCCAAGGGTTAGAGGAAAAAACTTATCCAATTTACACACACAACCACTTAGCCCTCACCAGGAAGAAAGAGGGTCACATGAGAATCCAAGAACTTTAACTAAGGGTGGGGTAAATTTTCTTGCCCCAACTCTCCCCACTATCCTCACCGTCCCTAGGAAATTTGGGATAATCGGGACACAAAAATGTGCCACCCACTCAATTATGAAAATGAATAACTCGTGTAGACACAAAATCATGCATATATTACTATTTTACTATACTACTAAGTATGTTGTTATATGCATGGATCTTGAGTAAGAAAAGTATTCACTAGTGACACACTTCCTAGTCCATCTGCTTGTTTTGATTATTTATATTATCTTTATCTCTCACATATGTCACTTATGCACTCAGGTTCGATCAGGTCATAGGGATCCTTGTTTTTCATTCTTCTCACATTTGTCGTCAACTATCTCAAGATACCAACGCTTAGTCCGACACTAGTACCCGTGTGCTCCTGTCCACCACAGGTGCTCCTATCGTCTTTGTTCTTATTCACATTTTTGACATTTCTAGTCCTCCTTTTTGGTTTTCTTAATCCTAAATCAAGGTCATAGTCAACATTTTGTGTCACTAGTGTTGAAATTCAAACAAGAGATCCCTATATATGCACAACATACAACCATTATAGGGGCAAAAATTATAAAGGAAATAATATCTACATACTATCAAAGAGACAACATTTTTGGGTTGATTACTCTACATACACTGCATAGGAAGGGAAAGTTCTGAATTCCATCCACACATTTCTATTTTATCTAGCTTTATTTTGCTATCTTGGTGGCATTGGTGTGAGGGCAACCTAAGGAAACTATTTCACACCCAAAACATAGAACTACATTGATTCTAAAATGTAGTTCAATGCTCAGATCATAAGTAGATCCTTGATATGACCACCGAGGTCATTCTGATTTCACATATTGCATTTTTATTCTAATTTGATGTGTTTGTGAGCTTGTAAAGGAAGCTAGGGTTTGTGTTACAGGTACCTCGGAAATCCAAGTGTGACATATGAGTGATCAACAACAAACAAATGTGAAACCCTAACAACACAGGAAAAAGAAAATTTTGATCATTCACATAGTCACTAGTGCCTAAAGGTGATCTCTAGCACCTGGCACCCTCGCCTCTCCTAGGTTCTCGTGTCCAGCTTTGTCGGTAGATTCCATAATTTATATCGAGCATTTCTAACATCCTACCCAACCTATTCATCAGTTGTTCCAATTCATATTTGTTCCAGGATAAGTGAAAAAAATATAAATGCATTATCCCTATCATTTGATTACACAGTTACATCTTTAGAGTGCTTAACATTTGTGTTTTGTTGTATATTATAATAGTGACTTTGAAATTAGATTTAATAAATCTATTTTTATAAAATCATTTGGTGAACCCCTATCTCAAAAATCAATGTTGTAGGATCTATAAAACCCTCATGGCTAAAAATAGATCCTCCTCTCCTATGAAATATATGCATCATGTTAGTGTGAATATTATCCTTGATGATTTTGTTGAGGCTGAACTTAATTCCCTTAATCACAAATCTTGATTTTATGACGAAGTTCAATGGATACTTATTGCTCATGAACACAATATTCCTACTAGTTTTTGCAACTCTAGCGTGAGCATCATTTCATCTAAACAAAACCACACTAAATTATCTCCTTTTTCTTCTATATTTACCAAGGTTTCTTCACCTTCTTCTATTCTTGTTACATCACATGATGATGATCTTATCAACTATATGCTTTGTCTTGATTGTGCCAATGTAGATGTAAAAATGTTATTTCCAATGTTGAAAATGTACATGTGCATGATGATGTTTCTCATACTAGTCAAGATGAATGTAAAGTTGTATCTCATGTTTCTTCTACTTCTGAAAATATTTCCAATGATTACAAAGATATATCTTATGATAGTTCTCCTCCTACTTCTCTATATGTTGATGACTCTCTTGATGAAATACATGTGAAACTTTGTCTGATAGTGATGTTGATTATATTTCTGATCATGAACATGTTAGTGAGGATGTTACTTCTCTTAAGACTGTTGAATGTGAATTTTCCACTCGATTTCTTCTACTTCTGAGGTTGTTTCCAATGTCATTCATGATGATTCTACTACTCCTACTAGTTCACCTCTTATTGTTTCTTATGATTCTACTGCTATCATTTTTGTTGATATTCCATGTTCTTATCCTCCTCTTTCCTTTTCTTCTATAGATGATATTCATGTTGATTCTTTTATTCCTACTAGTACACCTCCTCTTATTTCTATTATATCTACATCTAGCATTCCCATAAAACCTTCACCTTCTGCTTTTTCTTCTCACATTCCCATGATCACCCATAATGGAAAAATTCAACCTCTTCATGTGCCTCTCACTTCTTCTACAATTCCTTCACATGATATTTTATCACTCATGCATGTTGTTGGCCATTTACAATCTCAAGTTCAATCTCTTACTCTCGAAATAAAATCCTACTATGCTTCCATTGACAATAAATCTCTTCATGGAAATCCTATTCCAAAGAAAATTCACAATTCATCTTTTCCTAAGGATTTTATCATGCCTACCTTTTCATGTTTTAATGGCACTTAATCCTTATTTGCATCTTAAGCATTATTATTTAGCTATGGCTTCTTATTATAATGATCGATTGTTACTAAAAAATTTCAACATAGTCTTGTTGATGATGCTCTTCAATGGTATACCCATTTGCCTTATGGATCTATTAGTACATATTGTGAAATGGAAGATGTTTTTCTTATATGCTTTATGCTTAACAATGGTCTTAGAGTTACACATGGTCATTTACCTATCTTACATCAAGGAAATAAAGAACCCATTCTTGATTACATTTTATGCTTAAATTCTTGCATGCATCAGTTAGTATTTCAACCCATTAATCTAGAAAAGAAATTTATCTTTTTTCATGGCTTGATTCCTACATTGAAAGAAAAATTACAATATGATACATGTGAATTATTTACACTTTTATGCTATAAAGTCATTGATTTAGAACAAGATTTAATTGTTACACATGTTATAGAACCCCTTCTATTCCTTCTATTGATTCATCATCTTCTACTTATTCTCCTCTACCATCTATTAAGCATCCTCCAAGGTCTCCATCTCCTCCACCTCGCAAGAAAGTTCCATCCCCTCCACCACATAAGCGTCCTCCATCTCCTCTACCATGCCAGGTCTCCACCTAAGACTTCTCCATCTCCTACTCGAGAGCCATTGCATTTCTCACATGTTGTTAAGCCTCGTGATGTCTTGCATTCTTTGCTTGATAAGCACTTAATTCACTTACCCTATAATCAACATCCTCCTCCTCATCACTTGCATTGCTAGTGTGATCACCCTTATTAAAATTTCCACCACATCAATGCCACTGCGATAAGGATTGTTATGACCTTCATGAAAATTTACAACAATTAGAAGATAAGGGTGATATTTACTTTAGCTCTCACTCTTGTGAGTGGTTTCTTTCTCCCATTCCACATAAGTGTGCTTCCACCACTATTCACTTGTCGTCTCCACCCGCTTTTAAGGTTATCATTCTACCATCTCCTAAAATCATTATCCATCTGCGTCCTCTACCTAGTGCATATGTCACCACATCATCTCATCCACCTCACAAAGGTGTTACTAAATATCATTATCTACCTAAGTTGTCAAGATCTGCTTCTTCTTACCACTACATCTCCCATTATTGGTACCATTTCATCTGACATTTAGTTTGGATCTTACACTCACGTTGTTACCACCTCACATGCTTCCACCATTCCTTGCAGGCCTCTCCATCTTTGGTAGGTTATTTCCATATGATCACCTCATTACCCGATGATGCACTCGTGTTATTAAGGTTCTTACATGACTGTTAAGGGATTTGTTACAAAAATGAACCTCATTCTCACACTGGGGCATTGATCTTTTCCCCCTCTTTTTCATCATTCATCATACACTATTATCAACATGGTCTTACATCTTATCATCCTACACATATAAACATCTCACTATTATACTCTTATACACATCACATTCCTATTTTATCACATTACATTATATACATACTTTCTTTTAGTCATATCATTATACTACTCATTCACATATACATTATTTTCAATTCACTACTTACCTATTATATCCACATCACGATATATTTCAAACATTCAACAATCACAACAATCATTTCATATGCATACAACATCTAGCAAATCAAAGTGCAAATGAAAACCATCACATCATATACCAATGCAAGTGCTCAACACATATGCAATTTAATACATATATATATATAATATATATATATATATATATATATATATATATATATCATCAAAAATCATAGTTACAAAAATACAATCGATTGGGAAATCCCCCATGCATCACTACATCCATATATGTCATACATCATCCTCACTATCACTATACACAATCGTGAGAGCTCTAGAACTAGATGCTTCACCACTCAATCTATGCCATTGGTCACGGCCTCTATATCTCTCTGTCTTTGTAGTATGGCCACCTTGGTCGATTGCTCGTGAACCAGCCCTTAAGTTTCACATATCTCACAAATATATCTTGATCTAGGGCCCTGCCTCCTATGGCCTATCTAGCTCACTTTTTCTTTACACAAGCCTCATCACACTCGTTAAATATCACAATGCATGTGATTATTTCTATCACCTCTAGCTCGAAGAAATGGGAATGATCACCCACGATTGCATCCAATCTCTCTAGCATGCCTCCTCCCACGAGTACATATCTGAGGTGCATTCCACATCAACGTGTGTATTGATGAATCAAAAATCAATGACCAATAGACATCACTTGCAACCATACAATACCGTATTAGTTATCACACACATTTACCATTATACCAAAACCATGTAATAATCAACAAATACCAATAAACAATACTTACGCTCATTAATGTTGCTGTTAGGCCATCTCCATCAGGGCAGTGCCTACCCTCTACTCCTCCACCCGATGGTCCATCCTCCGCATCTACGACAACTATAAATAATAGAACCCATAGATGTGTTTCCCAATACTCACTATAGGCCTATGTACATCCCGCATTGTCCACTGTATTGACTATATGACCACATCCACCTCATATAGACCAAGATGCACTAGTTGTGCTCCTATTGGGCTTGGCCTCGTTCTAAGCCTCCTTGGTGCTTTAGTTGCTCTTACCCATACATATTGCTATGGGGGAATACCTTGGGCTATATCAAACTTCCTCGACATGCGCTCTTCTGCGAAACAACTCAGTCACTCCAGGAAATTAGTCCGCTAACCACATAATGTGTTACATGCACCATAGCTCAACTTCATCCTCTACTCAACCATCATAGTCTCTATATGGCCTCCATATGATGGCCCTTGGTCCCATATGATCAATCATAGATCTATAAGTAGTGGTATCTAACCTCCTACTCTAGGTTCCTACCCACCTCACTATAAATACCTTAGGATTTTCCCAATCCGCATGTGACCCACCGAGTGGCCTCAATATCATAATATTCTCATATGACCATTCATATAATAATGTGGTGGCTCCAAGTCCACCCCCATGGTCCTCTTGCATGAATCTATATAGATATATGTATAAATGGGCCAACATACACCTTGCCCATGAAAATCTAGTCCCATGCTCCTCTATGCGCGATGAATCTCATACATCTTATACAAGATGCCCACTCCTCTGCCCTCTCTACTACCATAGATGAAGCAATCACAACCGTAATACTTCCATAATCAAAACACCCAATCTCAATATGGAATCGAGACTAATATGGGTATGTTTATGTACCAAAGTGTCCGTAAAGTATCACCTAACTCCTCTAATCTTCCTCTAAGCATCCACCGTGCAGACATCACCTAGACTGTATCACCCACAACTGGTAATCACAATATACAATATACATCATCTAGGGTCACTATTATATCCCCAGTAGGAGACCAAAAATACACATATAAGCACACCACTACTCACACAATGTAGTCATCATAGGCATATTATTGGGTATCTCCCCCAATCTCACTATTTTTCATAGGCTGACACGATCTAATATGTCCCACTCAACATCAGATAATCCCAAAGTCAATAATGTGCTCAAATGTCGACCTCTGTGGAACTCCCTCGAGTGTATATCTCTCTGCACAACATAAACACCAACAAAATCTCAACATTAGTACCTCATATACATACAAAAATAGCCACTCATACTACAAAAATTCATCAAAATCCACATATTTCACATTATGTTATCCAAACTTTCTCTGGTCGTCATTCCCCAAGAGTAGGAAGTGAGTGCCTAGAATAGGTCACCAATTCCTAGAAATATGTGATGGTGTCCTAAAATATGTCAATGCCTTGGCCACTCCCGCCTAGGTTAGAAACACACAAAAATTCAAAAATTCAAATTTTGTAAAAAATCGGCAAAATTGAACAAATTTCACCAAAATTTTCAAAAATAATCATACTTACTAACTAATCTATCATCTACTCTGCCACGGCCGCCACTACCCTCTCAAACTTAGTCAACATCATTGCCTTAATCTGCTATATCCTCACAAGCTCAAGCTCAAATTATAACTCAATTACAATTCAAATGAAGTTCTTATTCACTTTTTACTATCACTATATATAACAACTTTCAATTTTGTATTTCTAATAGTTATTATTCGCACTCATTCTTCTAATTAATACATAGCCCATAGTTTTTCTCATATCTTGAGCTTTGTTACGCCATTTTCTTCTTGGTTCATGTCATTCGGTTCAAAATTTCTTCTCCCACTATATTGTACACATTCCATAATGATATATTCTAATCTAGCTCATATAATATTCAACCTATCTACCATCTTGCACAACATCTATACTACCTCTTGGTCATCATTACATCTTTTCACCTCTACTTTCGGCTTAGTACTCGTTATCTCCACTCCATCACCCTTTCATAGAAAGGGGGAATACAATTGGGATCACCCTACGATCCCTCTCAAGATACTATGCAATCATTCAATACTCCTAGTGCATCATTATTGAAAATATTTGTGCGTAATATATCACATAGACCCAATGTCAAAGAAATCTTTTACTGTTTGAATCAAATCAATCAATCGATACGACATAGGACACTTTACTATCTAACCTAGATGACCTAACTTGGGAGCTACATCACTTTACTATTATTCTGGATGACCTAACATGGGAATCAATTTATATTTTTGTATTACTTACATATGACCTAACATTGAATCCATATAGCACTATATGAATTGGAACACCCATGGGAGTGGGGGAAATGAGACTTCATTAAATTTCCTATGCCACTCATATTTAGGTTATTCAACACGAACTACATTTGGTCTTAAGTTATCTGCAGCATTGGACCTTTTGAGGCTGTAGTCATAGATGGAGAACAAAACTAGACCTCTCTCCCCAACACTCTTCCTCTAGTAACAAGATGCCCAAATAATCCCTTGATCAAAATTTTACGAATTTGGGTTGGGAATCAATCACTCCTAACCCCTTCAAATCTCCATTGACAACAATTCAAAATATCCAAATTCTCCAAATCAAATCATCAATTTCTCCAAGTGTTCCTTACAACATTTCATTGTCTCTATTTACACCACATGGATCGTGGTGTCCCCAGTTTCATCTTGAAATCGAGACTACCCTATCCGAAAAAATTTCATACTTTTAAAATAATGGGTCGTTTTGTGTTTTTATTGCTAGAAAGTTCTGTAATGTGTCAAGATATTCCTAAGGAGCCGATAAGCCATTTTCACCAAATACCCGGATGCCCAAAATCATTATATTCTGTCATTGGGATTTTCCCGTAGGAAATTTGTATTTAATTATTTTGAGCCCCATTCGAGGTAATTAGTGCTTTGGTTTAACTCCATTGTATTTGTACATATCATTATTCCCATATACCAAGTAGGGTTTTTAACCAGGAATTCATTCGGACTTTATTTGTAACTTCCGACAACGTTTTGTGTTTTCTCGTTTTGTTTTCTGTGAAATTTCTATGGATCAATTCTTTTACCGGTTTGGCCGATTCTTGGCTGTAGTATCTAGAGATCACATACGCCCGTTGTTCCGTAAGGAATTCACCATCGAGGTTTGGTTCTCTTGGGAAAAGACGAAGTCGTGCACCAAAAAGCCTCTTCTGGGCTGGCCACATTTTTGGAAAAAGAGGGTTTGAAGTGGATCATGGGATTCTTGGAAGCAGCAGGCAGGTGGGAATTTTATACCTGCCTAGCAGGGTACTTTTTCCCATGGGAGCAATGCCACTTAAGTCACAATGGGAAAATTAGAGGTAACAGGCAGGTGCGAGAATTTCTTACCTGCCTTGCAGGGTAAAAATTCTCATTGTGGAATAAAAGAAAAGATCACTTAAGTGAATCATGGGATTTTATTGCCTACCTTACAGGGTAAATAATCCCATTATAAAAGTCAAACGACTTAAGTGAATATAGGATTTTTAGGGCTGCCTTGCAGTGTAAATAATGCCATTGACATCTGACTTTTAAAAATATAAATTCTTTATTCCAAAAAGTGCGACCCACCTTGGGTGAATAATAAATGCATTAAATAAATATTTGTTAATATTTATTCACCCAATTTTGGCGCCTGGCTTGTGAAAAAGTCAATAGAGGTAAATGGACAAAAGGTGGTTGAAAATAGACTGTACTAAAATTAAATAAATAATATTTATTTAATGCAACCCCTTTATGTCAAAAAGTGTGCCCCTTTTGGGAGAGAAATAATACTTTTTTAAGTATTAAATGATTAAATTAATTCCTATTTTTAGTGGCTAAGGTCAAAGCATACTGTGAGGCTTGAGTTAACTGGAAGCAGAAGTCTAAAATTAAATAAATTTAATTTATTTAATGGCAGCCATAAGCTTTCACAAAATAGGTGCCCCATTTGAAGAGTGAAGCTTATTAATTAATTAATTAATTAATTGCCAGTAATAGGAAGGCATTAATTAATTATAGAATCATAAGGATTATATAAGTAGGAGCTGCCATAAGGATGAATTAATTAATTCACAAGCAGAGAAGTGCAACCCAGAGGAAAATTGCACCCCATTTGAAGAGGATTTTTTCTCAAAAGAAGGTGAAATTAATGTTAAAAGCTTCCCGAATTGACGTACGAGGTTGAAGGAGGTTGATTTGTGTTTGGATAATAGTTTGCATAAGTGATACAAAGCTCGGGTGAAGTTGGTAAAATTCATGCTTGCTTTGCATGCAAATAGAACATCAAATTTGGGCGTGAGGCTTGAATTATGCTGATTTTTATGATTAAAATCCACTGTTCATGTTTTGGTTGCCATCTTTGTCTAAATTAATTGCAGAAATTCATTATAGGTTCTTTATAAAAGAAAGGGAGCTTAAATCAATGTCCAATACATTGAATATATCCTCTGAATCTAAAGAATTATCCAGATCTGCACCAGTTTTGAAGAATTCGGCAAGATAAGGAGAAAAAGAATTGTTCAGACAAAGATAGACACAACCATGGAAAATAGGGATGAAAAAGAGAGCACAACTGGAGTCATGCATCACTTCCAAATTCACAGACATAGGAGACATAGATCTAGGTCCGAAACCTCTTTCCGAATTAATTGACAAATCTAGAGCAGAAAGACTTCCCTCATGCGTGCAGTTAAAAGTAGTGGAATTATTCGAGCTGTAGCCTTTCCATACACAACCCAGTTGCCAAAGTTCATTATGGAGTGTGCTAGGTCTTACCATCCATCATCTAGATCAGTGTGAGATGCTACAGGGAAAACAATAATTCGGTTGGATGCATAGTTCATCAATTATTGTTTGAAGATTTTGGCACGAAAGGTGGTGACTTCTATTTACATTCAGGATGCCGGCAGTAGGTGGGAGAAGCATAGAGTTGATTGCGTGAACATAATGAAGAGAAAATTAATGAAGAAGCTCATATATCCTTCCAAGTTCCTAAGAACTCTTAGTGGTCCAATCTGGTATAGGAGGTAGATGATATTGCCAAATTGTTATGTAGAATAAATGGCGAAGTGAACATTCACACTTTCCGTATATGGATGTATGCTTTCATCAGGACCATTGAAATCAACAAGGTTGATTCAATAATCAATTGGTCAGAAATTATTAGCGATAACATTGGTGAGCAACTCCGGAACATGAAGCATACTTTCAGCTTCAAAATGACTTCTTATTTGGTATATGCAGCAGCTTCACAAGGCATCTTCTCCAAGTTGGATAGATGTGGCATTCTTTCTAAGGACCCCATTTTCAAGTGCTACCCATAGCTTACTGTACCTACATGCATGAAATATTTCAAAGTGGTCAACGATGGATTCTTCTATGAATTCATTTGCAAGCTAGACAGGACCTAAAGGCCAACAGGGTGAGCAAGGAAGCGTGGGAAGCTGTATCCAGAATTGGCAGTCTATTCATTCAGTTTGCAGATTTCACATACCTCAGGGTTACCATATTTTCTAGAGAACTAGTTAAGATTCCCATATATCCGAATAATATATTGATCACCATGGAGCTGAGCAAGAAACTTGTGGAGATGCATGACCTTCAGTCGAAATGGCACAAGTCTATGGGCTTCTTCCCAATCACTGTGGGTCATTATAGCTGTTAGAGCATTCATAGAGCTCGAGGAATGGAGGTGGAGATGTTCTCTGAGTATGAGCAAGAGTTCTTCCTAGCACAACTAAACTTTGATCCATTTAGAGTATCCAGGAAGACGATCTCCCAGGAGTACGCACATGTGCCTTCATTAGAGGATTTCTGGATGAATTACAAAAGTGAGTACGAGGTTAGAAAGAAATATTTCAGCAGGCTATCAACACGGAAAGTGTTTGAATTTGGACTAGCATGGATACCTATGGATCTTAAAGATGATGGGAATGTGTTACTTGACACTTACCATCAAATGGGAGGAGATAGAGCCGTACTTCAAGATAATGTAGGGGGCTGCCATACGATTGAAGAAAGGTCTGCCGCTATTCTAGTGAATACTTCAAATTGGTTGCTGAAAAAGGGATACTGCCTTGAGGAAGCATTAATGAATCAAGTCACGAGAAAATTTGGTGTAGGGGATTCCCTCAAGAGGAAGCACGGAGGAGAAAGCAATAGAAGGCCCAAGAAGATGAAAGTGCACAGAAGGTCTCAATCAAAAGAGAAGATCACTTCCACGACTATGACATTAGTTCCGGCTTCTCTAGCATCTAGTACTTCACCGACTATTGCACCTTAGCAGGACACTTCCATGCCTCCACTGAATCCGAAACATTCATCTTCTCTCCTTAGCCACTCCGTTCAATACATGTTCCTGAAGAAACGTTGAAGCTGCAGATGGCAGAGTTCGAAAGATATTTGTCCTTGGATGATTGAGAAGATGACAACCATAACACTATAGTAGTTTCTGATGGAGAGGAAAAAAGTAGGAGATAGTAGTACACTCAAAAACTTCTCATTCTCTAAGAAGTAATTTCTCAAAATGGTTGACTTCGCAGTTGGTTCTAGAGGTTAGAGTGGAAATGAACTTGGAGGAACACAACTTGCAGCTACTCCAGAGTCTAGGCGGAAAAGACATAAAAGCTAAAGTTGCTAAGGTAATTTCAAGGTTGATTATCGAGGAGTCGGGGCAGAAGTTTGCTAAGATGTCAGTTCCGGCGGAAGGAAAGAGAGAGGATGAGCTCATAGCGAGAAGACATAATAGTAACCAGAGTACCTATTGGTCAAGCCACCACAGAAGGATTGAACCAGGATACAAAGACATTGATAGATGCTCTATTCCTTAGGCTTTACAGAGAAAATGTAGATAAAGAAGAACTTAAAAGTAGGTATCTCAGTTGTGGAAGATCATAGCCAAGGTTGCTAAATCTTCCACTCATCCCATTTCAGGTCAAGAGCAGGTGAGTGATCATCTGATGCAGGAGATGGAAGATGCAAGCAATCAGGTGAAAGCTATCAATGAATGGAAGAATATGATCATTCTTCAAGCTTTTGTACAACTCGGAGAGGTGCCAGCCCACCTAAAGGTTATGAATTATGCAGCAGATCAGTTGAAGCAACTGGTGACAAGCATAGTAGATATGAACACAGTTGCTGAGAGTAACCTGAGTACTTTGGCTGAAATCAATAAGCTGCCAAGAGAAGTGTTGGTTGCGGAGCAGATCGTATCGAGAGGATCGAGTTGAGAAGGGGAAGTAGGTTAAGTTTGCAGGTATCTTTTGTTTGTAGATCTGCGAGAGTTTCTTCAAGAGGATGTTGGCACTTGAGAGTAAGACATCATCTTTACCAAATAGTATCATTGCTTTCACTGACGAGGAAGTGGTCGGAAATGTTACTTCATATGTACAGATCATTCCTAACATAGTGCCTAATTCCTGGAAGGGTCTCTTCCGATAAATACAGGAAGAATTAATGGAGCTACTAAGCCTTTCACGATGAATTCCATTAGCAGAATGGTGGCACTGCAGTCGGATATTGTGAGGTTTGGGCCAAGCTTGGAGGATGTGGAAGCATGTATCAAGGTGTTGAATGAAGAATTGTTGTAGTTCATGATAGAAAAGGAAGCTATGGCTAAGACAGATGGGAAGATGTTGAATTACATGTTTGACAAGTATATTCAGTATCAGAACAAAAAGAAGATATAAATGTTACAGCTGGCTTGACTTCTTCTTCTATTCTTTCTTCTTCTATTTTTCACGTTCCCGGATGAAATTGTAAAACTTTAAAGTTATTGGTTTTGAAACCATTACTTTAAGTTATGTGGAATAATTCTATTAGTTAAGTGATACATGTGTCACTTAAGGAGGAGTTAGTGGAGGATGATTGCCAAATGTCATCTTTACTTCTTGTTTATGTTTCAGTTCAGTTGAGTTTCCCATTTGTACTTTCCCTTCTACATTCTATAAGTAGAAGAAGAACCTCTAGGTTAATGATTAGAATTTGTAAGCAGCATTCTTGTGTTCCAAACTTTGTGCTGAAACCCTTGAGAGCCACTTGAAGCAAAGGAATATACAGGAGCAGATTTCTGGAGAACTTTGTGTCACGGTGTATTTTGTTTCTAGCTTTCTATCTTAGATCTTTGAATAAACTTTGTGTTATTTTAGATCTAGATCTAGAGCTGCCTTTGCTTATAATTATGTGTTGATATCTATTGCTTTCTTTTATGTGCATGTAATCAACTCTATTATCTATTGATTGAGATGCACATCTTCCCCATTTCCTCTCTGTGTTTATAATTCCATTCTTCTATAAATATTTCCTTTCTTAAATAATTGCTTACTTGCTGCAGAATAGTACATCTATGGTTCATGAGCTGAACAGTTAAAGTAAAACCCCATATAGATACTAGCATATTTTAATTGACAAATTTGACACGGGAGCCTCAATGGTAAATGAGGGAGATTTATCTCAGGACTGCATAGGTTTTATGCTATGTAGAAAATCTAGCCAACAGATCGACATGTTGATCCATGGTTCGCCATGCTATATGTTCTTATTTTGTGCATACTTCTGCAACATGGCTTCTCTAGACTTCTCACATGTATGTTACTTCCTTTACCCTACTTGAGTTTCATTCAAATTACCTAAAGCGGAGGAAATGTAGACAGAAAATCATGAACATATTACTATTTTACTATACCACCAAGTATGTTGTTATATGCATGGATATTGAGTAAGAAAAATATTCACTTGGTGACACACTTCCTAGTCCATCTACTTGATTTTATTTTTTCTATTGTCTTTATCTCTCACATCTCTCAATTTTACACTTAGTTATGGTTAGGTCAAATAGATCCTTATCTATTAGTATTCTCACATTTGTTGTTAGCTATCCTAGGACACCGGTGTTTTGGCTCTCCTGTCCACCCTGGGAGCTCCTATCCTATTTGTTCTTGTTCACATTTTTGACATTTTTGGTCAACCTTTTTGGTTTTCTTACTCCTATCCCGAGGTCCTAGTTGGCATGTCATGTCACTAGTGTTGAAATTCAAACAAGAGATCCCTATATATACACAACATACATACCATTATAAGGGTGGACAATTATAAAGGGAAAACATATCTACATACTATCAAAGGGACTGCATTTTAGGTTGATTACTCTGCATACACTGCATAGAAAGGGGAATTTATGAATTCCATCCCACACATTTTCATTTTATCTAGCTTTATCCCACTATCTTGGCATCATTGGCGCGAGGGAAACCTAAGGACACTATTTCACACACAAACACACATAACTACATGGAGTTTGAAATGTAGTGTAACGCTCGGTCATAAGTTCATCCTTCAGATGACCGCCAAGGTCAGTCTAACTTCACATATTGCATTTTTATTCCAATTTGATGTGTTTGTGAGCTTTTGCAGTAGCTAGGGTTTTTGATACTCGAGTTACAGTACCTTAGTAATCCAAGTGCAACATACGGGTGATCAATATCAAACAAGTGGGAAACCCCATCAACACGGAAAAAATGGATTTTGAGCATTTGCATAGTCAACAGTTCCTACAGTGGTCTTTGGCACCCAGGTGCCCTTGCCCTATCCTAGGCACCCGTGTCCAACTCTCGTCCACAACTTCCATAATTTATATCGAGCATTTCCAACATTATGTCAGCATGTTCATCAATTGTTCTAGTTCGAGAAGCTGTTCAGGATAAGTGAAAATCAAATAAGTTTCATATCCCTCTCATTTTCTTACATGGTTTTATCTTTAGAGTTCTTAGAATTTGTATTATGTTGTATATTATCATAGTGAGTTTGAATAAGATTTAATAAATCTATTTTTTATAAAATCAACTCCCAAAAACTTGAAATCACTTTTCCCACAACTCCAGGAACTCTTTATAGGAATTTTTTTGTATAAATTTGACTCCTAAGACAATTTCAAGATCAATGGGATGGGTTTCAAGACCTGATTCTACATCCTTATCCTAAAAAATGCTAATTTTTTATTCAATACCACCAGGTGAGTTTGTTGAAATTGACCTACCCTTAGAAGTGCTTGGGTCTTGTAAAGAATGTTAAAAATACATCATGTGGAGGATTCTTTATGATTTTTGATTATATATGTTTTTCCTTGTGACTCATCTTAGAGCGCTTGGAATCCTCCATTGAAGTTCAGGTACCTTTTTCCATTGCAAGCTCCTTAAGCCTCCAAAACCTGCTTTCATTGTTCTTGTTCCAAAACCTCTGAAACTTTCCTAAATCTTCCTAAACATATTCCATTGCATTTAAAAATCTTCAATGACATCTCCAAAGGACTTTAGGATTCTTGATCAACCCTGAATGGTGCACACCTATCCCGAAAGGCTAAGGAATAGTATTTCTAGGCTTATTATAGATTTCATCTTTTGACAAAATTTAATTGAATGGACTGAATTACCTCATAACCACATTTTAAACACTTGGAAATGTTGTTCATAAAAATTTTAAGGTTTTTAAGGATGGGATGGTTATGGAAAAAAGGTAGAATGGTCTAGAGGATTCTACAGGAGGGGCTTCAAATAATTTTTTTGACACTTGGATAAATTTTTCACATTTTTAACTTGAAGTTTTACCTTGCAAAAACACATGAAAACAATTGAATAAGCCTTCTAATATGAAATACTCTTCTCAAGTGGAAATTTATTAGAAGGACATGGTGTCGAGTTGAACAAGATATATTAGGATTCTTATATAGCTTTCCACTTTGGGAGAAGCTTGCAACCTAGTGTATGTGGGATAAAGGAAATGTAGAATTAGAAAGGGATAAGTATGGTTAGAAGAGATTAATTAGATATTAAAAACTCATGGGAGTTGGGGTTGATTTAATTAATCAACTAAGATTAATTAATAGGCCAAATTAAGCTTATAGAAGCCATTTGGAGGGAAAATAGTAGAATTTGAAGGGTTTGAAAGGGGATTTAACTAATAAGAGGGTTTATTAATTTAATACGAGATTAAAACACTTAATTAATTAATAATAGTTAATTAAATAATTAAAATAGGATTATAACTAATGAAGCGACATTAATCGACATCCAAGATGGGGGATGAAGATATTTAATTAATGAAGTGTCGTTAATTGACCAACACAAAGGGGGATGTTAGCTAATTAGTGGAAAACCACTAATTATAAAAATGATGAGAAAGAGGATAATTAGTACAATTTTAATATTAAAACTATGTAGTCAAATTTAGGTGTCTACAAGGGGAAAATTATTATAGCCCACTATTTTGTGAAACACACATAATAGAAAACCTAGCTTCAATGAAGACATAATTACAATTACACACACACCAAAATGACATAGAGCCTAAAATATAGTACAACACTCAACATAATCATAGTCGGGTGACCACGAAGGTCGATTCGTCTCAATCATACCCATTATTTTTTAGGATAATGTATGTTTGAGTACTATATAGGGTATTTAGGGTTTTTTATAGGAAAAGTGAAAGATAAAGGTTTTTAGTAGAACTAAAGTGAAAAAGGCACAAATCAAGGAAAAAGGAATTAGAAGCTGCGTAATCTAAAGGGATGCGAGTGTACAAAAGGTCTATAACACCCATACACCTTGGTCCATGCCATACACTTTGGTTTGAAAAGCTCCTCAAGACACAATTTCATGGACGAAGATTTATGAGATTATTTCCAGCCCCTTTCAATCATCAACTGATCGAGATCAACACATGATCCAGGATATTAGTTGATTCACTCTCTATTCCATATCACCATTATTTTGTTTCACTATTTATTATTACTTATATTTGTTCATGCATTGTCCTAATATTGTTGTAATTAGCTTTGGAAAATAATTAATTAGGATAATATACCATCGGTTACCAATCCCTATAAAATGAACTATTTAGGTTAAATCATTTGGTGAACCCGTTATTGGCCAAACCCTAGTTGCCTTAGGATCCCTAAGTGTTTATAATACATATTTATTTTTATTTGTGACTTTCTTATGTACATTTCTTCTATAAATTTCTCTAATCTTGTGTGAAGCATACATGTAAATAAAAGTGGATATTCTACCAGAAGAAATATACAAAACAAGAGACATAAATCAACACCAAATTTAATGTGGTTCACCCAGTGTGGGCTACGTCCACCAAGAAACAAGCCAATCTATTATCCAAAGCTTTGACAAGATATACAATGAAGATTTACAATCTTCCACACCTCTCAGATGTATAATACTTTCTTTCTTCAAGCTTTTGCTTCATCACCAAGAATTCTCTCTCACCAAATTTTTCAAGTTCTTTCTAATTCTTGTTAATCATTATTACTTCTAAACCCTAGCTTTTATGCTTATATAGTCATTTATAGACTTAGGGCACTTAGCCATGTAATTACAATCAATAGAAATACTTTAATGCTAAAAATAGATCTAATTCCCGAGAGTTAATTAAAACATCCTCACACAGGTAACCGATGCGGTTATCCTAACCATTGTTGGTTCCTCCCTTGCCTGATGCGATCATACCAATGCATGTCTTGGGTGACCGATGCGGTTCCCCCTAACCAATGATGGTTACTTGTATTTTCCAAAAGTTTCCATTACATGCTAAAATGAAGTAATTGAGCTCCACAACTCAACAATCTCCCACTTGGAGATTAATTACTACACCATACCTATACAACATCATTCTTGGATCCTTCCTTAGCTTTGTTTCTTCCTCTTCAAGTCTCAAACTCGAAGACCAATAGAAGTGGAGTGTAGCTCCAACTTCTCCTTTGCTAATGGCTTTGTTAGCATATCCACAGGGTTCTTGCTCATATGAATCTTTTCCAGATTCAACTTTCCATCCTCCAATACCTTCTATATGAAGTGATACCTCAACTGAATGTGTTTCATTCTCGAATGAAACATTGAGTTCTTTTCCAAATGAATTGCACTCTGACTATCACTAAATAGTTTACAATCACTTTGCTCCTTTCCCAACTCTTCCATGAACCTACTCATCCATATCATCTCCTTGCTAGCCTCTGTAGCTACAACATACTCTACCTCTATAGTAGAAAAAGCCACAACCTTCTACAATCTTGAAATCCAGCTAACTTTCGTTCCACCTACTGTGAAAATATATCCAGTAGTGCTCCTCCTACCATCCAGATCTCCAACCATATCCAAATCAACATAGCCACGTAATGAAATATCCAAACCTCCATAGCATAACTACATGCTAGATGTCCCTTTCAAATACCTGAGTATCCATTGGACTACTTTTCCAATGCTCTTTACCTAGATTAGCCATATATCTACTCACAACTCCCACTGCATGTGTAATGTTTGGTCTGGTACAAACCATAGCATACATGAGACTTCCAACTGTTGAAGCATATGGCACTCGTGTCATGTATTTGACCTCCTCATGTGATGAAGGACACTGATCTTTGCTCAATTTGAAGTGTCCAGCCATAGGTGTACTAACAAGTTTTGCATTCTACATGTTGAACCTTTCTAACACCTTGTAGATATAATCCTCTTGAGACAAATACAATTTCTTGTTTTCCTATCTCTATGTATTTGCATGCCAAGGATTCTTTTTGTAGCTCCTAAATCCTTCATAGAAAATGTGTGAGCTAGCTTTCCTTAAGCTCACCAATGTCCTACATACTAGATCTGTATAAGCATATCATCCACATACAATAACAAAATAATATAGCTCCCATTTTCAAGCTTCTTGAAATAAACACAATGGTCAGATTCACATCTCAAGTAACCATGCTCATGCATAAAACTATCAAACCTCATGTACCATTTCCTTGGAGCTTTTTGAGCCCATATAGGCTCTTTTTCAACCTGCACACTAATTTCTCCTTACCCTTGACTTCATACCCAAGTAGTTGTTGCATATAAATCTCTTCATCCAAATCACCATGAAGGAAAATTCATCTTCACATCTAGTTGCTCTAAATGTAAATCTTCTACTATGACTAAACTCAATACAGTATGAATAGAAGTCATCTTAACAACATGAGAAAATATTTCACCAAAGTCAATACCTACTTTTTGTGTAAATCCCTTTACTACAAGCCTTGCCTTGTACCTTTTATATCCACCCTCTTCTTCCTTAATCCTATAAACCCACTTGTTCTACAATGTTCTCTTACCTGCTGGAAACTTAACCAAATCCCAAGTCTGGTTTTGTTCCAAGGAGTCCATCTCCTCATCCATGCCATGCTCCCACTGAACATGAGTCTTATCCTACATTACTTCTTCAAATCTCTCTGGTTCACCATTATCAGTCAATAATAAATAAAATAGAGAAGGTGTAAATATTTCTAGAAGTTTACTTACCCTTTGTGACCTTCTCACAGGAGTTTGGGGTACCAGGCTCAATCTGGACCTCTTGACATTCCTATCCAAATCGATAGTGGCCACACGCCGGGTCACCTCTAATCGACATCGGTTCTACTAATCGATGCGGTTTGGATCCTCTGTGTAACGATACCGGTTCATTTGACCGATGTGCCGTGGTCGGGGTCAACCAACACCGATTACTGTGTAACCCTATCGGTAATTCTTTTAAATCCAAGAGTTCATTTTCATTCACAAAATTCTCAATCGGTTCATCCTTGGTACCAAAATTTGATCCCTGTACATTCTCTTTTCATTCCATTCAACATCACAACTCCTAATAATTTTAGAATTCTCTAAATCCCAAAAATGGAAACCAAAATCACCAGATCCATAACCAATGAAAGTGCATCTCTTGGATTTTGCATCCAACTTTTTCTATTTTCCTTATCAACATGCACAAAAACTTCTAAACCAAAAATTTAAGAAAAAAAGATCTACCTCTTTTCGGTCCAAGCTTCCTCTGGTATTCCTCCATCTAGTGAACTTGAAGGCCCACGGTTAATCAAATAAACCATTATATCAACTTTACTTCTTCCAAAATTGCAAGGGCAATCTAGAATGTATCCTCATACTTCTAGCATGTTCCATGATTGTCCTGTTCATTCTTTCTACAACACCATTCTCTGTGGTGTTCTTGGAACCATTCTTTCTCTACGTATCCCATTCACTGAACAATAATCATTGAAAGCCTTGCTACAATATTCACCACCATTGTCAGATCTAAGGCACTTTAACTTAGAATTTGATTCATTCTCAACAAGGGCTTTCCATCTTTTAAAAGTCTCAAAAACATCATATTTACATTTAATACAATAAACCCATACCTTTCTTGTAGCATCATCAATGAAAGTAACATAATACTTGGGATCCTCCATGAGAAGCTACTGAGTTGGTCCCCACACATCTAAGTGTGTAGCTCTAATTTTTCTCTCCTTCTTAGTTGCCCCAACTTTGAGAAATCTCACTCTCTTTTTCTTTCCAAAGATACAATGCTCACATAAAATCAAGATCTAAATCTTTCAAATCGATAACTTACCCTTAGCCTTTAAGATTTGCATTCCTTTTTGACTCATATGACCCAACCGGTTATGCCACATGCATGCATCTGAATCTGAAGTAGATAATGCAGAAAAGGAATCAATAATACATGTAGATAAATATAACATTCCTACCTTCTTACCTCTTGCCACAACAAAATCACCCTTGGTGACTTTCCAAGAGTCTCCTATAAAAGTAACCATGCAACCAGATTCACCTAGTTGCCTACAGAAATAAGATTCCTCCTGAGGCTTGGCACATGCCTCACATCTTTCAATACCCATGTATTTCCATTCTACAATTTTAGATGAACTTCCCTTTACCAGTAATACTGCAAGGTTCATCATCACCCAAATAAACATGCCCAAAATTTCCTTGGACATAATTTCTGAAATAACCCTTATTAGGGGTTACATGGAAAGAAGCTCCTGAATCTAAAACCCATGATTCAATTCTATTATCTAAAGAAAGAATAAGAGCATCTTGCATTACCTCTATGTAACAAGATTTGCTTCTTTACCTTTTTCTAGTTGTTGGTTCTCTTTATCCTTTGACCAACAATCTTTCTTTGCATGTCCTTTCTTTCCACATTTCCAACAAGTAATTCCCTTACTTTATGGATTTAGATCTGCTATCCCTTGACTTTGATTTCCCATTACTCTTACTCTTGGATCTCTCCTTCTACTTTGCCCTTGCTTTCTACATTCAAAGCATTTCCAGATGATGATTCCTCTGTACTCTTCCTATGAATTTCTTCATTCAAGATTATACTAACCACATCATCAAACTTCAAAATATTATTAGCATATGTTGTATTACTAACATCCATTACCAAGTTATCCCAACTATCAGGAAAAAGAACATAAGAATAAAAGTGCTTTTACTTCATCATCAAATGGTATAACAACCATTTTAACTATTTACAATAGATCAAAATCATTCAAATGACTAGATGCAGATCCACCTTCATGCATCTTAGAACTAAATAGTTTCTTCATCAAATAAACTTTATTTGAAGCACTAGGTTTTTCATATAAATTAGCAAGAGATTTCATTAACTCTATTGTAGAAGTCACTTCTATAATATTGGAAGCCACGGATGCTGCTTAGGATCAATCTTATAGATCCCAAATCCTTTCTGTCAAGAATCTTCCATTCTTCATCAGTCATCTTCGTAGGTCTAGACTTCTCATCCAACGGTAAATACAAATCTCTTTGATACAGATAATCCTCAATCTGCATCTTCCATAATTGATAATTTCAGTCATCAAATTTCTCTACCTTGTATTTGTTTTCTTCTACCATTGTTGTAGCTCCCACTCAATCAAAAAACCCTTTGTGAGTAAATATGTCAACACACAAAACCCTCAAACAAAGCTCTGATACCAGTTGTTGGGGTTAGCACACTGGTTGTACAAACAATATATCAAATCTAAGCATACATGCAAATAAAAGTGGATATTCTACCAAAAGAAATATACAAAACAAGAGACATAAATCAACACTAGATTTAATGTGGTTCACCCAGTGTGGGCTACGTCCACCAAGAAACAAGCCAATCTATTATCCAAAGCTTTGACAAGATATATAATGAAGATTTACAATCTTCCACACCTCTCAGATGTACAGTACTTTCTTTCTCAAGCTTTTGCTTCATCACCAAGAATTCTCTCTCTCACCAACTTTTTCAAGTTCTTTCTAATTCTTGTTAATCATTATTACTTCTAAACCCTATCTTTTATGCTTATATAGTCATTTATAGACTTAGGGCACTTATCCATGTAATTATAACAATAGAAATACTTATGATTGGTTCCTCCTTCTTGACCGATATGTGGTCCAGTTCTTGTATTTTCCATCAAGTTTCCATTAGATGTTAAATCAAGTAATTGATCTCCACAAATCAACACTACAATTGTGATAGATGACTTTCCACTTCTTTACTCGATTTCTCTATTTCTAGAAATAGTGATGCTAAATATCTTTCTAGTAGTGATATAATTCATGATACATATTTAGAGGATTATTTTCATTTATTAGATAATGAATATGTTATTAATGATGTTATCCATGTTCCACATAAAAATGCTTGTGTTTCTTCCTTGTATACTTGTACATATGATATTGTTACAAATGATGTGTGTTTCCCTTCTTCCTCTCAAAAGAATATTTCAAGTATTTGTTAGAAAATTTGGTTACAAATGATACATGTGTTTTTTCCTTCCTCCTCCAAATGATATTGTATCTAATCGTGCACAAAATTTTATTCCAGAACAATGTTAGTGTTCCTTCTTTCTCTTCACAACAAGATGTCTTAGATGCTTTTGAACAAAATGTTGTTACAAATGATGTATGTATTTCTACTCTTGATTTTCAAAAGAATATTTTACATAATGATGCTTGTATTTATTCTTCTTCTTCTCATGCTAAGGAATTTGTTGATAAGGGTGTCCAAGATTCCATTCCTTCTAGTTCTTCTCATAGTCCTCCTAGTGCCAATGCAACTTCTCCACTAGCTGACCCAAAGATTCAATTCCAACCCAATAGTGTCCCCATGGCTACATATAATGGAAAGGTGTAACTAATCAATGAGACTCTTAATATATATGTTATTCCTCCATAAAAATTCCTTTTATATCATGCATGTTGTAGGTGATTTACAAAATCAAGTTCATAAGCTTACCCTTGAAAGTAAGGCCTATTATGCTAGTCTCGATCGTGATTTCATTTATGGAAATCCTATTCCTAAGAAGATATACAATTATCCCTTTCATAAAGGTTTTACCATGCCTACTTTTACACTCTTCGATGAAATGTGTAATCCTTACATGTATCTCAAGGTTTATCAAGTAGAAAAAAATTCACATCCCGATGATAGGTTGTTCCTCAAAACATTCCCTAATAATCTCACATGCATTGTATTATATTGGTTGAATCATTTTATTTGTGGATTTTTTCATATTTTTATTGACATGGAAGAACCATTTCTTAGGTGGTTTATCTTTAATAATGAACTTAAGGTTACATATGAGCATTTTCCATCATTACATCAAGGAAAAATTGAATCTGTTAGTGATTATATCTTACATTTCAAATCTTGCATGTATCATTTACTATATCAACCTATTGATTTAGAAATGCAATATATATTTTTCATGGCTTGATCTTTCCTCTTAAGAAAAATTTATTGTATGACACATGTGAATCTTTTACAACACTTTGTCTTTGAGTTATTGAATTAGAATAGGGAATACTTAATTTGCACTCTATTACACCCACATGTGACACATCTACCACTCCACATCCGCTCACTTTGTGCAATTAGGGTCCATCCACTAACATTGTTGTAATAGTTTCACATTCTTCATCCTCCCATACACATGAGGTCAAGGTCCTTCATCATGGTGATACATCTCATCTCAATCCACCTCCATGTAGACATCAACTATGGTTCACTCCTCCTCCTAAGAGGGAACCCTTATACTTTTCTCATTTTGTTAGGCCATATGATATCTTGTAGACATTAATTTACGAGTGTTTGATTTGGTTACCTTCTAATGAGCATCAATCTCTACATTTGTTACAACATAATTGTAATAAAACCTTATGAAAATTCCATAGAATCAATGGGCATCGAGACAATGATTATTATGCACTCAATAATAAATTCAAGTTACTTGAAGACAATGGTATCATCACCTTTCATGGATGACATCTTGATCATTTATATTATCATGTGTCATGATGTTGTTTAATCGAGAATTTGTAATATTTCATAGACATTTTCCTACTATTAAGATGCTTTTATGGATTCCTCCATTAGAGTTTACCCCAAAAGAAGATATGAATGCACAACCTACTACTAAGGATAAGCTTAAAAGGGTCACAAAAGAACAACAATTTATATTACATGAACAAAATATTAACAATATTTTTATTACTACTCTGCCACCACCATCATGTGTTTATTATTCACACTTATATTCTTTAACATCACTTGATCATGTGTAATCAATTGTCACCTCACCTCTAAATAGATTTTATTCTTCATTCATGACCCTCTCGCATGTCATTCACTTTTCATGATTCATCATCGACATGCATAGATTTCCCTCCATACCTTCTACGTATATAAATATGGGAACTCTAGTTACCCAATTACTCATGTATTCTTCCCCATATGAATGGTTAAGACACATCACCTATCTACTATAGGAGAAAATATTTAATCATCTCATAAGCATTCCCATTTCTTAGTTACATTAACCAACTAATGTAAAATCATCACATATACTACATTATTCATTCATCATCTATTATAACATCACACATCTAATGAAAAACATAAACATCATCATTACTATGATTCAAAACTACTTGATAACATGTCATTATAATCATACCAAACAAGCCAATCACCAAGATTCAACAACGTAAGTCATTCATACACATGATAAAATAAATACAAATCTGAATGATCATATGTATGTATATATATACAAAAAAATATTTTAATAAAATCTAGGCCGGTGCCCACATCCTCCTCATTACTAGTATCACGTGTAATCATGGGAGATCTCAAACTCAAGACTTCATCCACTAGATCTCTATCTTTGTGATCGAGATTGATAATCCTATAACACTCTTGGCTCGATTGTGAGCCCAATATGATGTGTATGTAGCTCCACATACAATGTAAAGATATCTTATACTAGACCTCCTCTTCCTATGACCTCTCTCACATGTTCCATATCGACCCTCACCCATCTTTATCAGATTGTTGTACCACACAAGTTGTTATCAAGACCTTGCCACTAGATCAAATAAATGGGTATGCTCACCCACAAGATCATCTACACGCTCTACTATCTCTTCACTCACAATGACATCCGATGACACATTGTTATTCAAAGTATGAACCATATCATCTACAATCATGGTTCAACATGCATCACTTGCACGATGTCATACGACACCCATATTAGCACATTATTATCATCAAAACCATATATTTCTGTTATCCAAAATGAGCCCCCTGCTTATTTTGGCTAACTTGCCTTTCTTCTTTCCTTCCTTGTGCTTTAATATCAAATTTTACACATTTCAGGCACTCAAAGGTTTCTAGAACTAGCTTCATTAGATAGAGAATTTTCTCACCTTTCAAAAAGGTAAAATTTTCCTCCTAACTCCTTGTAATTTTCGAGATATGGCTCGACGGAGTTTTTGGGAAAATTTTCCCTAAAATCTGGACCCCAACCAATGAGAAGCCAACACATGTCTCGGTGGTGGGCGTCGGGAATTTTGGAACTAGTCCATTTTGGATAAAAGGCACAAAGGAAAAAGTCAGCCAAGGTAGGCCTACGGAGGAGAAGATAAATAAATTGTTCGAGGCTCGCGCTGGTGGATGCGCCACGTGTCCTATCGGTAGTGGGAGTCGGGCGGCGGAAGGATTTTGTAAAACTTGCCAAAGTTGTAAAAAGTAAAAAAGGAAAAAGTTGAAGTGCATTCCCCAAGCAATTAGAAGGTGCCACGTGTCACCGAGAGAGCGGGGCGCGGGGAAATTTTGGGAAATTTTCCCAATGTGAAATCAAAGGAGGAAAGGTGAAGTTTGAGCCCGTGATTCTATCAGTGAGTAGGCGATGCCACGTGTCTCAAAGCGGTGGAGGTGCAGAGTTTTTTGGGAAAATTTTCCAAAAGGGAAAATTTTTAAGTTTGACCCCGCCGACCCAATTTTGACTTTGTTTTTCGCCATTTTTGCCCTAAATCTTCAGAGGGCATAACTTTCGATCCGGGCTCGAATTTTCACGTTCTTTATATCATTGGAAAGCTTGTGAAATTATCTACATGATGAAATAATAAATTTTGATTTTTGATGGAGATTCGTGGAATACAAATTGGAAAACGTCTTTGGCATGCAAAAAATGTAGAAATGGTTCCCAACCACCAAAATTAATGAAGTATGGGCCTCTTTCTTGCTCTGCAGAGCAATGTACTTTGGTGTATGGGTTTATTCATGAAGCATATCACTTTGTAGGTGAGATTTAAGGGATTTGTCAGTGGTTGGAGTTTTAAATCAAATTTACCCACATTTTTTCACCTTTCTTAATTTTGCTTCATGGTTAAAATCCAGTTTTGGCTCATTTGAAAAGGTTGTTCATCATTCTTCTCTGTCTCTCCCTTATTTTCTTCCCCATGGTTGAAAATGGAGTTTGAACTTCCTCCCCTGCTCTGTAATGGCATTTTTTTCCTCTTACCAGTAAAATGATGTTTTGTACAAACTTCGGAGCAATAAAAAACACGTTTTGTGATGCATTTGTCCATCCTTGCTCGTTTTTACTTGTTTTATTCTTACCTCTCTCTTCCTTGTAGGTATTTGTGCGTGTTTGAATGTTCATTATAGATTTTAGAGCTATGTTCATGGAGTTTTGGAACATTTTTTTGTTTGAAATCCATCCTTGGGTCTGTGATGCACTTGTCCATCCTTCCCATTGCTCACCTCTTCTCGTTTCATGGTAGTTTTGATAGATGTTCAACATTTTCCTTCTCTCGGTGTATCACCGTTTTAGTGTAGGATCTATTTTTCCTTGTTCTCTTTCTCTCCTGTCTCCTTGGAAGTTAGATTAGGATTAAATTAGCTTTCCTGCACTTTGGAATAGCTTATGGCAGTAGTTTAGGAAGAGGAACCAGCCTTCTCTGGATAGCTTCCCCATTTGTAAAGGTCTCACACTTTGGGAAAGCTCAATGTTGTGCATTCACAAAAAATGACATTACTTAGAAAAGCAGATCCATAGGTCATTTTGGGGGTGCTGTGAATTTTCACTAATAGTTTTAGCATGCCCAGTGGGACCTTAGAGGTCTTCCACTTTATTTTGACAGGTTGGTGTGTTCCTGTTAAAGATTTAGCCTTTGGAGGCATATTCAAAAGTACATCTGGTGACTCCATCTGGTAAATAACTCATTCTCTAAGTTGTAGACCTATTTTCCATTCATTTCCATTCATTCTTCTTTCCATCTCTTCCATCTTCTTTCATTCCATGAAGTTGTGTAATCATGACTTCATTTCCATCATGGAATTTGCATTCACAATAGCAACAATATATTCCACCTCCAACATGTTTCTCAAATCCTCCAGATCAGCATTTTGATCAAATTCAAAATCAGTATGCATATCCATATGAGCAAGGCCAAAATTAGTTTGGCTATGAAGCACATCAAGCACAAGGATATGCATATGATGAGGGAAGTCAAGGAGAAGATACTGATTTGTTGGAGAAAATCCAAAAAATGGAGGTTGGCATGGTGCAATCAAGGGCTCAAGCACAAATGAAGGCATTTGATTGGTTTCAGAGCACCCTGTCCATGGGGAGGCCCTTTTCCAAGACATTACAGCCCTCAGGAGAAGCTGGACTTCATGATTGAGATGTTGCCCCAACTTACACAATGGACACTGGAGATAGAGGCCTATAAACTTGGTGTTGAGCAACCTTGTCAATGGGTAAGTTCTACACCATCATCTAGTTTTTCTCCTTCCATTCCTCAAGCAGCACCATCTCATTTTGAATGCCAAATTCCAAATCCAGCCCATGCTTTGCCCCAAGTGTTGATTTCATTTCTCCATCCCCTAGTATTCCACCTCATCTCAATTCTTTTGTCCTTTTCCCTTCCAAACAACCATTCCCTCCAAAGAAACAAGAAGTTCTACCTCCTCCACCACCACAAACAAATGCAAAATTGGTTGAACTCTAATTTTTTTCTCCTCTTGCCTTCCCAATTCCATGTGGGGAAGAAGAAATTGCAAAAATCAATCATGAAAGATAGCAAGAGGAAGAACCAAGCAAAGAAGGAATGATTACAAGCTTATTAAGCTTGGCTCTTAGATGTGGGATTGAGAAAACTCCTTTGTTGGTGAAGCCGAAGAGGAGGTTGGAGTTGAAGAAATAGTGGTGGTTGAGACTGAGTTTGCAGCATAAAAGAAGAACAAGAACAAGAGGAAAAGAATTAGCAGTCTTTTGGTGATGAGTTGGGTGTCCATGTTGGCACTTTACCTAAACAAAATTCTGATCCAATTTGCACTACCAAATCAGTCATCATGGAGGAAGAAAAACCATCTCAAAATCCCATTTTTGAGGAGAAAATGGATGAGATCAAGTCATTTTTGCAATAGCAGAAGAAGGAAGCATTATTGATACATTTTTGCTTTCATTTGAAGGGGCTGATTTGATTGATGAAGCCATTATAGAGGTGAACAAAACATTTCATGTTTCTCTCCCACTTCATCTCTCCAAAAATATGTTTTTTTGGATGAGTTTGAATTGAAAAGTTTCATGTTTGAGAATGAAGCTACACATGGTGAATAAAATGCAGATTTGGAGGTCACCATGTAAGAAGGAAAAGCTTTGTTGCAGCGGGAAAATGAAGAGTTTGATTGTTTATCAGACTTAGAGGAATGTCTTGAGGAGGAGCCAACTGAAATTACAACATTCTCTTCTCCACCATTCATTCTCCAACATCAAGAGCCTGCTGCCACAAAGGAGAACATTGAAAAACAATATCCTGTGTTTTGTGACAACTCATTGGAACCAAGTTTGGAAGATTTATATCTTCCATGTACTTCATGGGAAAAGGAAGGGGAAGAGAAAGATATTTTCACCACTTCTTCCACACCATCCATCCAAGAAGGTCCACAAGAAGACTCCATTTTGGAGTTGAAAATCAGAGCTATGGGCATATCAAATAGATCAAACCTTGCCCAATAAGGTATTTGGATTCATTGGAGCTAAAGTAGAAGTCAAAACCAGACATACTTGCTTCTAAGCATGGGAATGAGCTCAAAGTACCAAGGATCAGCTGCGATACCTATTCAATCCAAATGCAGCAACTAAAAGAGGTATTCAATTTTCTTTCAGTGACACCTTACTAATTTGGGTAGAAGATCAACTTCTTGTTGATTTTACACTCATCCAAGTAGCCATACTTAGCTCCAAATCATTTTCATGGTTGTCGATTTTGAAGAAAAGAAACTATTTTGTCTGAACTAGTTACTGAGGTTTGTTTAGCCCACCTTTGCTTCCAGTTAGAGTAGAGTAGGTAGGTTTGCTTTCAGCAAAAGAAGTGCTTGTGCACACTTTGCATGTTCCATTTGGAGCATGTATGATTTCCAATTTTGTACATAGTTTTTGGTGTTGTTTTGGTTGCTCTTGCATAGTCCATTTCAGTGGCATTTTGGTGAGGATCAACTCCAAGTTTCGTGGGTTTCCAAGTGGCTCAGAGGTTAGATTTTCATAGTTTAGATCAGAATCAGTTTATCAGGCTTGACTCCATGCCCAATGGATGCTTCAAAGGCCACTGATCATTCATCTAGCAGCATATGACCCCTAAGAGTCACCAAATTGTTATCCAAAATGAGCCCCCTGCTTATTTTGGCTAACTTGCCTTCTTTCTTTCCTTGTGCTTCAATATCAAATTTTACACATTTTAGGCACTCAAAGGTTTCGGAACTAGCTTCATCAGATAGATAATTTTCTTACCTTTCCAGAAAGGTAAAATTTTCCTCCTAACTCCTTGTAATTTTCGAGTTATGGCTCGTGGAGTTTTTTGGGGAAATTTTCCCTAGACAGGCCCGCAGCCAATGAGAAGCCAACACGTGTCTTAGTGGCGGGTGTCGGGGGATTTTTGGCACTTAGCCCTTTTGGCTAAAAGGCACAAAGGAAAATTCATCCGGTGGGCCCGTGCCTGTCGGGATGCGCCACGTGTCTCGTCGGCCATGCGAGGAGTCGGGGTGGCGGAAGGATTTGGCAAATTTTCCAAAGTTGAAAAAAGTGCAAAAGGAAAAGTTGAAGTGCATTCCCCAAGAGATTAGAATGTGCCATGTGTCATCGGGAGAGTGGGGTGTGGGGAAATTTTGTGAAATTTTCCTAGTGTGAAATCCAGTGGCAAAGGCACGAGTTTTTTGGGAAAATTTTCCAAAAGGGAAAATTTTAAAGTTTGACCCCGCCAACCCAATTTTGACTCTATTTTTCACCATTTTTTCCCTAAATCTTCAAAGGGGCATAACTTTTGATCCCGAGCTTGGATTTTCACGTCTTTATATCATTGGAAATCTTGTGAAATTCTCTACACGATGGAATTTTCAATTTTGATTTTTGATGGAGAAAATGGGAAAACATCTTTGGCATGCAAAAAATGCAAAAAAGGTTCCCAACCACAAAAATTAATGAAGTATGGGCCTCTTTATTGCTCTGCAGAGCAATGTACTTTGGCGTATGGGTTTATTCATGAAGACCATCACTTTGCAGTGATATTGAAGGGATTTGTCATTTGGTTGGAGTTTCAAATCAAATTTACCCGCATTTTTTCACCGTTCTTCATCATGCTTCATGGTTAAAAGCCAATTTTGGCTCATTTGAAAAGGTTGTTCATCATTCTTCTCTACATCTCCCTTTTTTCTTCCCGGGGTCAAAATGGAGTTTTAACTTCCTCCCCGCTTCTGTAATGGTGTTTTTGCCTCTTACCAAGTAAATGATGTTTTGTGCAAACTTCTAGAGTAATAAAAATGTGCTTTGTGATACATTTGTCCATCCTTTCTCGTGTTTACTTGTTTTCTTCTCACCTCTCTTCATTTCGTATTTGTGCATGTTTGAATGTTCATTACAGTTTGGAGCTATGTTCATGGATTTTTGGAACATTTTTTGTGTGAAATCCATCCTTGGGTCTGTGATACACTTGTCCATCCTTCCCATTTCTCACATCTTCTTGTTCTATGGTAGTTTTGATAGATGTTCAACATTTTCCTTCTCTGGTGTATCACCATTTTAGTGTAGGCTCTATTTTTCCTTGTTCTATTTCTCTCCCCGACTCATTGGAAGTTAGATTAGGATTAAATTAGCTTGCTGCTACACCGGAATAGCTTGTGTCGGTAGTTTAGGAAGAGGAACCAACCTTCTTTGGAAAGCTTCCCCATTTGCAAAAGGTCCCACACTTTGGGAAAGCTCAATGTTGTGCATTCACACCAAATGACATTGCCTTAGAAAAGTAGATCCATAGGTCATTTTGGGGGTGTTGTGAATTTGCACTAACAATTCCCATTTACTCACAACATAAATAAATAAAATATATATATCATTAAATACTCACATTGTGCTACTAAAGCTATCATGGAATCATCGACAGGGGTATGACCATCTCCTCCTACTCCCCTAGCTATTGTTGGCCCACCTACACAATCAACTACATATAGAAATGGAATCACCCATCGATTCTCCACCCACCACTGCATGTATGTTTTTTTATAACCCACATCATCCCCCTAAATCGGGATTGTATCTAGATCAAACCCATCTACTGTTGGTGGTAGAAAATACATGCATTGTTGTGGGTCTTATCCTAGCTCCTTCCCTTTTGGATACATGTAGTGATTGTCATCAAATATATAGCTCAAGGGAACCTCCCGTGTGACAATTAACTAATGTGTCACCCTATCATACTAAAAAAATCCACTTGTATAGGAAACATGTCCTTTAACCACATAGATTTCCATATATAACAAATTTTTATCTCATCCTAGGCCCATCCCCCATAATCTCTATATGGTATCCACATAAATTGCCCTGATCCCATATTTTCTATCAACACTTTTTAGTTCATAATATCATAGTTGTGACCCCCGTGCCCAATCCAACTCACCGTAAAGATATTTAATCGTGCACACTTGGTATGAGGCCCACCAGGGGTCTCAACACTATTATATGCTCACATTCCCATACATGTAAGAATGTAATTTCTCTTATCCCTCCACCATGACCCCCTAGGTGAATCTATATAAGGCCATGTATAAGATGGGTAACATACACTAACATCAAACATATCTAGTGCCACACTCCTCTATATTGTGACATCCAATGTTACAAATTAATTCAATATTACTTGATGTGAACTTCCACATACGCAAAAAAATGACTATCATAATCTCATAAAGGAACACGATAGGATATTCCCTACCTTAGATCCCCACCCAAAATCTCCTAACATCCCTCATCTTTTACATCATGTTTACTTGTAGCCCTTGGATCCTCTCCCCAATAATAGGAAATCGTAGAATGTCATATGCATCTTCTAAATTCACCATGATCTCCCCGGTCAGGGAGCCAAAATGTGTGAGTATCAAAGACACCATCTCTCACACAATGTTTTAATCATATGCATATTAGGGAAACTCCCCTAATCTCATCACATGTTGTAGGTCTGCCTCTATCTAGAAGATCCCAATCTACATCATCCAAACCTAGTGACAATAGAGTAGCCATGTGACGGCCCCTTTGTTACTCCTAAGTATGCACATCTCTTTGCATAACAAACACAACAAGCCAAAAACCCATGTATTTTTCCCTCATATAGCCAAAAATCATGTAAATTTTCAAAACAACAAAATTTCAAGATCATGGACCAAAATTTACATCTCACAAGACCATAGCGTATGATTTAAGACCATACTATACATTACTATATGGTTTCATTGCTATGGCCAAACCAGATCGTGTGGACCAGTCTTGGCTTAAAATGTACATAAATTATTAAAACAAAATTGGTAAAATTTAATATTACTCCTATTTTACTACCTTTATCCATGTCAAAACACGCTACTTACCATCTAATCGAGTTGTTTGAGCCTAAATGGCCTCTAGAAATCTCTTGAACCTCAGTCGGGATTACATCTCTCACATGTGACACTATCACAACTCAAATATCTATACCACAATCTCTCGTAATAACAAATGAAAATTCCTATTCACCTTTTTACTATTTACTAGATATATTAAATCCAAGGTCATTCCAAAACCATAATATCTATTGTCACCTACTCATCAAATAATATACTCTCGCCCTACGACCCATATCTTAGGCCTTGTTCATCACTTTTTGGCACCATCAACGATGTTAAGATCATATTATCCTCATCTATTACACCAAGTAATCAACTCTACACCTATCCCCAATATTTCAATCATTTCATTAGAAACATCAAATACTTATCTAGTATTATCTATACTACTCAAACTCTTACTACAACTTTCACACTACACACTTATCTTTTCTTTTCTTTCAACTCAATCATTCGATTCGTTACATCTAATCCTCTTAGTGAAGGAGGTGGGAATATCTAGGTATAAATGACTACCCCTCTAATTCAATAGAGCAAGTGGTAAAATTTTCAATTAATACCAATAATTCAACTAAATATTGATACTCAACACAATTTAATAATGGAAAAAATTGCAAAGTGTAATCAATGTTACAATTTTTTTCCCGAAATGACCTAAAGTGAGGGAATATTGATACACAATCTATTTTCCAACCTACAATTTATACACATACAATACATAATGGTGGCAATGATACGTTGTTTCCTTTTTTACTTATAGGGGTTTTCATAAGCATTTGGCCCAACTTTGTCTACAATATTCGGGCGTAATTTAGGAAGCATTATGTTTGGGGAAAATAGATCACCCTCTCAAGACTCTTCCTTTAGTGCCAAGATGCTCAAATACCTTAATGAACATACACTAGCTTGGGATTTTATCACTCATGATCTACTTACAAACTCCAATGCTCTAAATCTCCTAAGTCTCCATAGAACATATCTCCTCCAGATTACATATCTACGAAAACATACTTTTTTCCTCTATTTTTGTGTGGACCAAAATGATAATCCATATTACACCATGTCATAGTTTCTCTTTTAGCACACTCACAATTATATCTTCTTCGGATCTCCACATGTATGTTCTTCTTATATCCTTTATATTGGAAAATTTCATTCACTAGCATAAAGGGAGGGAAAATGTAGACACTAAAATATGAAATTATTACTATTACATCACACTTTTTTATTAGATAAGGTAAAAACATGGATTGGCTCCCAGGTGCCTTACAAAGGAGGAACAACAAAAGGAGAATAAAACAATGAGAAAAAAGAAATAGAAAGGTCCACAAGGAGTTAAACAAGCTTAACTCTTACAATGAAGGCCAGGACCATACACCAAAAAAACATGAAAGAAAAATAAAATAAAATATCCATAACACCAAGTGAAGAAGTTCACAAAAAGCCTGCCTACAGTCTAGAAGAAGAAAATCAAACTAACGTTTAGGTGAGGCTTCCCTGTTATCTACAGAGATATCTTTGTTGAAACCCTCTTCTTTTCTCCTCGTAGTCATATATTATTCTAGTTCTTCCTCAGAACTGCTGATGTGCAAGTTGAACTTCCTATTTTTCAAGCCCTCCTCCACCGCATCCATCCTATCACTCAACTCATTGACTCGTGACTCCATATCCAAAATATTTTGTTTAGACTTCACACGAGAAGAACAATTTGTTTGGAAGCTCAAATGACTTCCATCATGGTTTCCCGATGGCCGACATTGGTCTCCTCCATCGCCTGAATAACCCTTTCTAGATACTAAACCTTTTTGATCCACTCCTCTAGGTCCTTATCATCACCAACACAACCCCTCTTCCTAGATGTGCTCGCTTCACCTTGACCTTCCTCACTTTTCTCCGATCAACATCCTCCCCTACATTCCTATACCCAGAAATTTTACCAGCCCTCATCTTGGTGAGGCAAACCGCCAAAGTCAGGTCCTCCTCCTCCACCTTATCTTTTAGGGGAGTATCCAGGGTGGGTTTCCCATTCTCATACATTAGGAGGATGAGCCCCTCATGTAAAGGCGTCTCTGCCTTGTCCTACTGGAACGCCTTCAGAGAACTAGTTAGTGACATGAAAAGGAAGAATGGAATGCTCACCATTACTTTGTGTCTAAACATGTTAAGGAAGGACAGGTGATGAGTGTAAATTTTATAGTATTTTCCTTCTAGAGTGATGTAATTCATAATTTGGAGGCACACATCTCTCCATATACCCGGAATACAAGACCTAACAATGTCATCAGTGAAGTAGGAGCACCTTTCCTTACCCAAAAAAATAACTCAATTTCGTGCTCCCTGTGGGTTCTATCTTTGAAATTTTTCAGCCCATCCATTTGCATCTCCGTAACAAGGGAAATGGTGCTCTCTAACACTTCAATTTCCATGCCTCTCACCTTAAAATTTCCCTCTTTCCAAGCCCTACCAAAGTCCTGCGACAGGGAAGGATCGTGACCATGTAATTTAGAGATGTAATTGCAAAACCCCACTCCGAGCTTTTTCCACAAGGGCTTGTTGAAGACCTCCATGTTTTGACTCGCCGGCTTGATCCTAATTCTATCACCTCCCATATTCACAATTCCTACCTTCTCCCATTCTCTAACTCTTCTCAAGTTCAGAAAACCTTTCAAAACATTGAGACAAAATAAAATTTTCCCCTTAAGTAATTTATCTCGATCAAGTGATACCAATGCACACTCATGCCAGAATCATCAAAATTAGTGCAATCTATCTCTACCAATTGTTTCATTAATTTTTGGGGGAAAATCATCACCTTTACTCCAGATCTTTTGATAATGAATTTGTATGCCATAGTTTTCCAAATTATCCGTGCACGTATTACCTCAATGCCATGTATGATTAATTGAAACCTTTTCAAATCCTTTTAAAAGTTCCTTGACATGATTTAGGACATTCCTTAAGGTCCAATTAATCATATTTTTATTGTTTAGATAATTAATAATGATGAGGATTCCCCTCAATCTAGATATTATTAATCCATTTATCCTTTTCCAAATTAACCCCCCACAGAAGAGCTCTAGCCTCCGCCATATTGTTAGTTTGTCTCCCTAACAAACCAGCATAAGAAAAAATCCATTCACCATCATTATTTCTAATTAATCCTCCCCAACAGGACCGGATTCCCTTTAGACACCCCATAAAAATTTAACTTAACAACATTATTCTCTGGCCTAGTCCATCTAGCTACACATTCTTTATCTTTTGATCTCCACTGGGCTAAGGGAGAAACTCTCAAGAACTTCCTCCTCCCATTTCAGACAAGGTTTCTTGGCCTTACCTTTAAACAATTTGGTATTCTCTTTGATGGCAGCTAAGACTTTACTTCTTACTCTCATGAGAATAGCTTTCTGGTCACGAAAAATATTGTCATTCCTAGCTTTCCATAAGCCCCAAAAGAGATGTGGGAGGGAAATTTTCCAGGCCCACACCAAGATGGGGAAACTGAAAGGGCTCTCCCATTGAATACAACAATCCTCAATAGTCTTAGGCATGATCCATTGAATTTTGAACAATTCCTGGATAGAACCAAATACTTTTTGAGAAAAGGACAATAAAGGAGAAGATGATTGACATTTTCCTCCTCTTTCCTACACAACGAACACCTGTTTGGGAGCTTCATTCCACATTTCCTGAGATTGTCCACAGTAAGAATTCTATTTTGGACTGCTAACCAGTAAAATATATTAACCTTGGGAGTAAGGTCCTTCACCCAGAGCCTTCCCTAATACTCTTTTTGAATAGAATCCTTGAAATTTAATCTATAGGCAGATTTAACTAAAAAAATCCCATAATCTTCCTCTTTCCATTTAATGGAATCTTCCTTGTTTTGGAAAATGGGGATATGGAAATTTCTTAATTTATTGTTGAGATCCCGAAAAGGTTGAAGGTCCCCATTAAAATCTAGAGGGGAGACAATGAATTCCTAATTGATGGTTTCCTCCTGAGTCCAAAAGTCCTTTATCCAAAATTTTCCCCTTTCTTCATAGTGTTGAGCTACCCTTTTCTAATTTCCCATGCTAACTAGAGGATAGTCCTCAATCCAACTATCATTCCAAAAACTGATTCTATTACCTTTACCTATCTCCCAGATCGTTCCCTTGGTCAAAATTTCCTTAGAAACCACAAGGGAATTCTAGAAAAAGGACCCTCTTGGCAAATCATTTTGATTGAAAAGGACTCCATTCTACCTATATTTCACAAATATTTCTTCTTGATGATGTCCACCCAAAGACCCTCTTCTCTAACAATCCTCCATCTAGCTTTAGCTATTAGAGCCTCATTCATAAGAGAGATATTTTTAAACCTAGGCCTCCACATAACTTAGGTTTAGTGACTTTTTCCCAAGCCACAAGTGGGAATTTGAACTTTTCCTTAGCTCCCACCCAAAGGAATATTTTCTAATTTTTTTCTAGGAACCCAATAATTTTGGAAGGGAATATTTTCATGAGTTTTCGGGCTGCACTACTAAAACCAATTGATTCTTCCCCTTGGATTCGCTAGATATGCAAATTATAGCTTTTTTCAATCAAGAAAATTGTAGCAAATGCACATCAACTTTTCTCGCAATAAAAATGAGACCTCTAAGGTCCCACCGGGCATGCCAAAATGTTGTTGCAAATCAACAAAGCACCTCGATGCAAATCAAGGTTCTAAATTGATGTTTTAGGCATCCAGTGTGATTGCACAACATGGAAACCTCTCTCCAAGTGTGGGACTTGTGAAACTGAGAGAGGAATCTCCAGATTAGAGGTTGGTTCCTCAAACTCCTCTGATTAGATCTAGTATTTGCACAACTACAGAGGTTCAGATCCTAATCCTACTCTAAACTGCAAGGAGACAGGGATAGAAATGTAAAAATTGAAACTAACTAATGATGGTGATGCACCAAAAGGAGTGGTGTAACATTTTTTGCCATGTAAATAGACACAAATTCATGAAATGCAACAAGGGAAAGCATACACAAGTTGATAGATGCAATTAGAGGTCTTAAAATGAAGTAAAACAATACAAAAGAGGACTAAAGGCATTCACAAAGTTTGCACTATCATTTCCATGTAAAATATCTTGCATTCCACCATCAAAGGGGTATAAACCTGCTACAATACTTGAAAAAGGCCTGATTCTTGCAACAATCACTTGCTGGAGGTGAAAGAAGAAGTTTTCTATGCCAAAAAGTGTTCAACCATGAAGAAATGAGCCAAATCTGGCTTTTACAGTGCATGGGTCGAGCCCAGGAGAGAGAAAACATAAAAATGTGGGAGCCCATTCCTCATTGACTACAAATGCATTAAAACAGCATGGGGGTCCTTGCAAACCCATACCCTGACATTTTTGACCATGCTGGAGAAGAATGTGACCCATTTTGTATTAAATTTGGTTGTTGAAATGTCATTTCTGGCCATGGACACGTACCAGAAGTGTTTTTGAATTTTCTCTCTCCAAAATAAACCAAAATTCAAAATTGACCATGGAATCATGTAGATAATTTCAACATCTTTCCAATGATATAAAGAACGTGAAAATCTGAGCTTTGGATCAAAAGATATGATCGTTTGAAGATTTAGGGCAAAAACGGGCCAAAAACGGATCGGCGGGAAAAAATTTCAAATTTTACCTCTTTTTTGTCTTTGGAAAATTTTCAAAAATTCCCATGCTCCGCTGGTCTGAGTGCCACGTGTCAGGCTCTGATTGGCTCTAGAATTCTCTCTCCTTCCTCCTCCATGGGTTTTCCTTTGAAATTCGACCTTTTTATATTTTGGGAAAATTTCCCATTTCTTCTCCGCGCTCCGCCCGGCCGGGACACGTGTCGGCTTTTGAGTGGCTGACAGGGGCACGGGCCCTTCCTTCGCTTTTTTAGTTTTTGGCTGAAAGCTTTGCCAAATTTCCAAAGTCCTCCCCTAGTTCCGAACCCCCCTGCCCCATAGGACACGTGTCCTATTCCTATTGGCTCGGGCCAACCCTGCGAAATTTGCCCATTGGAAACTCGGAAAAAACACTAAGTGAAAATTTCACCCTCTCCTCCGCACTCTGATCCACGAAGACATGTGGAGGGATGCCATTGGACGTGGCCGCGTGGGCCAAAATTTCCTTTTGAACCTTTTGGCAAGACTTAGCCAAAATTTCAATTTTAACCCCAACACCCGCGCCCCTACTTTGGACACGTGTCGTGCTCCTATTGGCCGTGGGCCAAAATTCAAAAATTTTCCTTCTCAAACACTTAGCCAATTTTTTATTGCGCCTCCCCTGGTGACACGTGTCACAACCTGATTGGTCCGCGGGCCCCGCGGGCAAAATTTTTCATTTTGAACCTTCGACCAAAACACTTGGAAAATTTTCAAACTTGCCTCCGACCTCCGAACTCCTCTGCCACGTGTCAGCTTCCTATTGGCTGTGGGCCTCCAATGGGAAAATTTCCCACAAAAACTCCACCGAGCCATAACTTGAAAAATATGAGGAGTTAGGAGGCAAACTTTACCTTTCTGGAAAGCTGAGAGAGAGCTCTATCTGATGGTGCCATTTCCAAAAGCCTTGAGTGCTTGAAAATAAAAAAATGTAGACTGAGGCACAAGAGAGGCAAGAACACAAGGAGTTAGCCACAAAAATGAGTAGGGGCACATTTTGGATAACAATTTTGGCGACTCAGAGGGGTCATCTACCTACTAGATGAAAATACCAGTTTCCTGAAGTAGTCCATTGGGCATGGAGTCATAAAATTTTCTATTTGGAACCCCAACTGACTTAGAATGTTACAAGGAGGAAGATGGAATATCACCTGTTGGAAGCAAGGATCTGCAGACATCTCCATTGACAATGAAGCTATGCCAAAGCACTTAGGAAAACAAAACTAACCTCCAAAGAAAACAATGTGCAAAGCACTTGGAGGAATGAAAATCTAATCTAATATTTACAAGGTGGAGAATTTCCCTCTAGAAGCAATGCTTGAGATAGATTCCATTGACTGGAATCTGCAGTTCTTCACCATCCAATGAGGCCAATTGGAAAGCATTGTTGTTCTTGCACTTCGTGACCATGTATGGGCCACTCCAAATGGCATCAAATTTTGAATGCCTTCCCGGTTTTTCTCTATCCACATCCCATTTCAACACTAGATCTCCAACTTGAAAAGATCTATCCTTGGCCTTCCTATCAAAGGTCTTCTTGATCAAAGCTTGATCCTTCTCCATTGCTTGGGATGCCTGATTTCTGATCTCTTGTAGCTCCATCAACTCTGCATATCTCACCTCCATGGGCCCAAACTCTAGCAACTCTAACTGCTTCATGAGTTCCAATGTTGGCAACTCAAGTGACATGGGCAAGATTGCCTCTCTTCCATAAACAAGCTTGAATGGAGAGTTACTTGTGGATCTCTTGGGGTTATCCTATCAGCCCATAAGGCTGATTTCAGTTTGGTATGCCAAGACCTCTGATTCTCATCAAGAGTCCTCCTAATGATCCTCAACAAGTTCTTGTTTGTAGACTCGCTCAGCCATTACCTTGAGGGTAATGGTTTGATGAAGTGCTTAGGTAGATCCTGCTTCTTGACAGCCCACTCACTACCTTGGATCCAATGAATGCCAATGCATTATCTCGAGATTATTGCAGCAGGTATACCAAATCTGGTTGTTATCTCCTCATAAAATTCTAAGATCTTTGGACTCATTTGCTTCTTTGAGTGCTCTGCCTTGATCCACTTGGTGAAGTAGTTCGTGGTCATCAAAATCCATTTGTGCCCTTGACTTGAATTGGGATTAATGACTCTAATGAAGTCCAAACCACATTGCATGAATGGCTGGTCAAGTGAGATTGGATGCAATGGAAGGGCGAAAGTCTTTCTTTTCCCGTGTGAAGAATGCACAATTCTTACACCTCTTGATCCATGCATAGCAATCATTGAAAATTTTAGGCCAATAATAACTAGCCTTCATGATTTTTAGAGCTGTCACTCTTGGTGCAAAATGACCACCAGCTGATCCACCATGGAACTCTTCCAACACCCTATGAATCTGATTTGTGCTAATGCATCTCAGCAGCACTCCATTCACATCTTTCTTGAACAAAACTCCATCAACAATGGCATATGGGATAGCCTGCAATCTGAAGTGTCTTCTTTGGGTCTTGTTCATCTCCGGAGGGCATAGGCCTATGCTTAGGAAGTGCATTATACCTTGGGTCCAGCAAGGAGTGGGGGCAGCATTGTTTTCTTCTTGAGTGCCACATGGCTCATGGCTGTCTTGAACTGTCAAAACAGCCTCTCCTTCATTGCATGCTTCTTTTTGCTTCCCCAAAACCAGTTGCTCACACAATCCTTTTCCTCTTACCAGCTTGGTGATTTTGATCTCAATGTCATACTCCATGACACGGGTGATCCAACCTGCCCTTTTCTCGTTCAAATATTTGTTGAGGAGGAAGTCCTTAACTTGACATGTGAGACCAGCAACGGAGACCTTGTTGTTTGAGACTAAATGCTTGAATTTCTTCAAGCTTCGATTCTTTTTGCCGCCACATTCTTCTCAATAAAAGAATACCTCACCGCATAGTCATATAGGCTCTGGTTGATGAAAGCAATTGGCTGCTCATCGTTGTCCTTTTTCTCATTGTACCAAAATGGCGAAATAGTATCATTACCTCCAAATGCATAGAGGATGAAATCCTTGGAGAAATCAGGGTGATGAGAGTTTGTGCTTGAGAGATAGCTTCTTTGATTGCTTCAAAACTCTCCTTGCCTTCTGCTATCCACTTGAAATCCATGCTCTTCTTTAAAATTTTGGTGATGGGCTTGAAAAGGGCTGCAAAATCGGGAAAACCTCCGGACAAAGTTTATTCTCCCAAGAAACTCTAAAGGGCCTTCTTGTGGCTTGGTAATGGTAGTGCTCTTATGGCTTCAACCCTCTCTGGATCAATTGCTAATCCTTCTTTGGAGACAATATGGCCAAGGAGCTTTCCTTCATGTGCAAGAAAGATACACTTCTTAGGATTCAAAGACACTCCAAATATCCTACACCTTGTGAAGACTTTTCTCAAATGAGAGAGGTGGTCTCGCTGCATTCTTCGAAAAAACAAAGTTGATATCATCAAGGTAAATCAGCACCACATTGTTAATCAAACCTTTCAACGCCATGTCCATTGCTCTTTGAAAGTAAGCACTAACGTTGGACAGCCCAAATGGCATTTTCCTGTATGCATAAGTTCCCCATTTGGTTGTGAAGGCTGTCTTGAACTGGTCTTCTTCCTTCACCATAATCTGATTGTAGCTTGAGTAGCCATCAAGTAGTGAAAACCTCTTGGAGCCAGCCTACAACTTGCAAGATTTGCTCCATGGAAGGGAGTGGGTAATGGTCCTTGAGAGATGCTCTATTCAAGTCTCTGAAAGTCAACACACAATCTGATCTCTCCACTCTTCTTTTCTCGATTGAACCAAGTTGGCAACCCAACTAGAATGCTTGATTGGGAATATGATCCTTGACTCAATCAACTTGTCCAATTCTTTCCTCATGAGAGGCTCCATGTGTAGATTGACTGGTCTTTGTTTACGCTAATGTGCTTAGTATTTGGATCCAATTCAATGGTATGCTTTGAGCTAAGTTGGGATTGAAACCTTTCAAGTCTTCATAGCTCCAAGCAAACACATCAGGGAACTCTTGACACAACTATATGAACTCATACCTTTCTTGTTCAGTTGTCATCTTTCCAATTTGCAATGGTTTGTTCTCTTCCACCAAGATGGATACTGAATCTTCTCTCTTGACCGAATGTTTGCCTTCTCTTTCCTAAACTGATCGTTGGGATTAAAAATGGACTCCAAAGTGATAAGTCCCTTGGGCACCTTGTTAGTTCTCGGTTGTACGCAGGTTGATCACCATACTCATTGCTGTTCCAATTTTTCTTGATTCTTAGCTGAGAACTCACTTCTTCTTATAAGAAATGGATGATTTGCTAGTCATTCTCAAATACTTGCCAACCGACATTGTTATCCGCATCAAGGCCTCACAATCACATGGATGTTTGGCTATACCTTGTCTTTTTGAATGCTTTCCACAATGTCAAAGGCTGCCCCTATTGCTGCGCAGCCTGTCAAAGAGCTTGATTCTCCTTCCTAGGAATAGATTTGATGCCAAAACCCTCAAAGTCTTCCATGAGATCCCACACCCTGTTCTTGTAGCACTTAAGTAGATCATTCTTGGCAGCATGTTGTCCCTTGACCTGATTTACAATCAATTCACTGTCACCAAAGACTTGCAAGTTCTTTATTTTCTTTTTGATTGCCCAATGCATCCTCGCACCAAGGCTTCATATTCAGCAGTGTTATTGGAGCATGCAAACTAAAATCTAAAAGCTGAATAGTACTTTACTCCTTGAGGTGAAACAAGCATAGCTCCACCTCCCCGTGCACCTTGTCTACTCCTTGATCCATCAAAAATAGCTGCCATACCTAATTCTCATCCTTGTGGTTTGGTTTGGTGATCTTGCTAGAATTGGCTGATTTTCTTCATGTATGTAATAGACCCCTAGCTCAAATTCTCCTACTTCTTGATAAGGATCAAAAGCATGTACTTTGTTTGCCCATTCATCAAGAGTTAGATCCGGGATGCTTCCAACCTTAGTGTTAGCTTCATCAGTGCTTGGGTGATCTTCTTGATCAAATGCTGAACAATTGGCATTGATCTGACTTGGAGTGTAAGGCTCAATGTGAAAGTTTGCAATAGGTTCAGACCTGATTGTAGCTTTGGTTCCATACCTTGTTCTGAACAGCATGTGTGACCAATCAGTAGACAAATACCCTCCAATCTTGGCTGTGAAGTCCCTTGACAAGCATAGGGCAAAGAGTGGTGGAAGGTCTATAACTGATACATCTTGTAAAATGACAACATTTGGACATGCATGCAAGATAAGACTCAAGTTTCTAATCACTCCAACTATTGTTACTACTGTCCCATCTAGCTGCACTACCCCTTTGGATATGGTTTCATACTGGAGCCCTAGCTGATCAGCTATTTGTTTAGGCATCACTGAGCTACTTGCCCCGGAATCTATCATGCAATTATGCACTAGCTGATTTCCAATGATTAACGAAACATAGAAAGGAGGGGGCTTCAATGTTTTACCTTGCTGTCCTCCATGATTCCCTTCAGGCTGGGCAGCATTTGTGAGCACTTTCTCTTGCATCTGAACTTGCTGATTCGAAGTTGGCCAGTCCTTCATGGTAGCTTGTAGCAAATCTCTTTGGCTTGGGATAGATAGGGATTCCCACATTGATATATTCACATTTGTCTTCTTCATCTGATCAATGATACTGAATGGTGATGAAGGATCTCTTTGCTGTCCCTTGGTTGGCACATTCACTCCTTGCATGTGGGCAGCAACAACTGGTATTTGAGTTGGCCTAGGAGCTGTTCTTGGCTGCCCTTGTGCATTTGAAATTGGATTCTGCTTGCCAACCATTTGTGGAGCCATGGAAGGTTGTGGATTGGTGGGAGCCAATGGCTGTTCCTCTCCTAAATTCCTTCTTTTTGACCTTGTGTTGGCTGCCACACCTTGAGAGACCGTTTGATTCATGCCACAAAAATCCTCTGCTTGCCAATTTACCAACGTGGTGTCGTTTGGAGTTGATTGTTGTTGGTTGTTTCCTTGTTGCCCTCCCTCCACGCCAGTAGTTGTCACCATTAATGCTTGATTCAAAGCACCATTGAAGCACATGGATTGGTTATGAGGTTCATTGCATGGAAAACACCAATCATACTCCTGAGCAATGTTGTTTTGTGTTGGCACCAATGCCTTAGAGGCAGATATGGCATTTGGATTATAGGGCTGAAATGGTCTATTGGCAGGAGGCCTTGTTTGATTTATATTTGCAGCTGGATTAGGAGGTCTTTGTGGTTGGTATGGCTACCTGTTGGGCTGAGCTTGGGGCTGGTAAGAAGGTCTAAAACCTTGGGCTTGCTGCCTCTTGAGAGTGACTAGCTCATTGCCTAGGTTTTGCAATTGCTTCATGACTTCTTGAAGCTCATTTGGGGCACTTGGAGATGAAGTAGAAGCTTCATTTGAACTCTGATTTCTAGGAATGGGAGAAGGAGCCAAATTAGGTGCTTCATTAGTGTTTGGGCTCTCTAAACTTGGAAACAATGGCATGGGAGGTCTAGGGGCTAGTTTGCCACTTGGATCAAACAATTTTCAGCCCTAATGGCAATGTTATAAGCCATAGGGATAGTTATGCCTCCCATGGACTGAATCAAAATAGAAATATCAGAATTTAGAGCTTTGAGATAGTAGAGAAAAGCACCTTCTCTTTTGCTTTGATTGCCACCGAATTCTCTCCCAAGTCTTTTGAAATCTGAAATTGAAATCAGTCAGCTGCTCATTGGGAGCTCTCTTGATGGTTGTCAGCTGCTCCAAAAGAGACAAGTTGTCTCCCTTCTCTCCAAATTGCTCATGAAGTGCTATACACAGCTGGTTCCAATTTGTGATAGAACCAGCTCCAAGGCTCCTAAACCATTGCAATGCTTTCCCCTTGAAGGAAGATGCCAGCAATTTGACAGCCACTTGCATCTCATTGATTTCATGAATTGCACAAAGGTTGGCAATATCTTTAACATGATCACCTGGAGTAGTCTGATTCTCTCCAGTGAAGTATGGAATGTTCTTCAAGGCTGCAATTGGAATTGGATGTTGTGCATTGAGGGCAAGTGGGCTCTGCCTATGAAATTGACATAGGGGTTGTTTTGTGCCATTCTAATTGGTCTTAAAACCCTTGTTGACTGAATGAAAGGCCTACTAGGTGGAGGAGTTGAGAGAGTTCTATTTGGTGGAGATGGAGACCTTTGAATCCTTCTTCCTCTTTTCCTTCTTCTTGGAGATAACTGCAGGTATTCAAACAACACTTCTTCTTCTCCAACTCTTGACCTTGTGGTGATTCTTCTCATGAGTTTCGGGCTGCACTTTCTTTGAAACCAATTGATTCTTCCCTTGATTCGCTGGATATGAAAATTATATCTCTTTTCAAGCAAGAAAATTGCAGCAGATGCACATCAACTTTTCTGCAATAAAAATGAGACCTCTAAGGTCCCACTGGCATGCCAAAACTATTGTTGCAAATCAGCAGCACCCCTAGATGCAAATCAAGGTTCTAAATTGATGTTTTAGACATCCAGTGTGATTGCACAACATGGAAACCTTTCTCTAAGTGTGGGACTTGTGAAACTGAGAGAGGAATCTCCATATTAGAGGCTGGTTCCTCAAACTCCTCTGATTAGATCTAGTATTTGCACAACTACAGAGGTTCAAGATCCTAATCCTACTCTAAACTGTAAGGAGACAGGGATAGAAATGCAAAAATTGAAACTAACTAATGATGGTGATGCACCAAAAGGAGTGGTGTAACATTTTTGCCATGTAAATAGACACAAATTCATGAAATGCAACAAGGGAAAGCATACACAAGCTGATAGATGCAATTAGAGGTCTTAAAATGAAGTAAAACAATACAAACAGAGGACTGAAAGGCATTCACAGAGTTTGCACTGTCATTTCCATGTAAAATCTCTTGCATTCCACCATCAAAGAGGTATAAACCTGCTACAATACTTGAAAAAGGCATGATTCTTGCAACAATCACTTGCTGGAGGTGAAAGAAGAAGTTTTCTATGCCAAAAAGTGTCCAACCATGAAGAAATGAGCCAAATCTGGCTTTTTCAATGCATGGGTCGAGCCCAGGAGAGAGAAAACATAAAAGACATGGGAGCCCATTCCTCATTGACTACAAATGCATTAAAATAGCATGGGGGTCCTTGTAAACCCATACCTCGCATTTTTATCACACTTTGAGAAGAATGCGACCCATTTTGTATTAAATTTGGTTGTTGAAATGTCATTTCTGGCCGTGGACACGTACCAGAAGTGTTTTTGAATTTTCTCTCTCCAAAATGAACCAATATTCAAAATTGACCATGGAATCATGTATATAATTTCAACATCTTTCCAATGATATAAAGAACACAAAAATCTGATCTCTGGATCAAAAGATATGATCGTTTGAAGATTTAGGGCAAAAGCGACCCAAAAAAAAGCGGATCGGGGAAAAAAATTCAAATTTTACTTCTTTTGTCTTTGGAAAAATTGTCAAAAAAATTCCCGCTCTTGCTAGTCTAAGTGCCACGTGTTGGGCTTTGATTGGCTTTGGAATTCTCTCTCCTTCCTCCTCCGTGGGTTTTCCTTTGAAATTCGACCTTTTTATATTTTGGGAAAATTTCCCATTTCTTCTTCGCGCTCTTGAGCCGGGACACGTGTTGGCTTTTGAGTGGCTGACAGGGGGCACGGGCCCTTCCTTCACTTTTTAGTTTTTTGGCTGAAAGCTTTGCCAAATTTCCAAAGTCCTCCCCTAGTTCCGAACCCCCTGCCCCATAGGACACGTGTCCTATTCCTATTGGCTCGGGCCAACCCTGCGAAATTTGCCCATTGGAAACTCGGCAAAAACACTAAGTGAAAATTTCACCCTCTCCTCCACCGCTCTGATCCATGAAGACACGTGGAGGGATGCCATTGGATGTGGGCCGCATGGGCCAAAATTTCCTTTTGAACCTTTTGGCAAGACTTAGCCAAAATTTCAATTTTAACCCCGACGCCCGCGCCCCTACTTTGGACACGTGTCGTGCTCCTATTGGCCATGGGCCAAAATTCAAAAATTTTCCTTCTCAAACACTTAGCCAATTTTTTATTGCACCTCCCCTGTTACGCGTGTCACAACCTGATTGGTCCGCGGGCCCCGTAGGTAAATTTTTTCTTTTTGAACCTTCGACCAAAACACTTGGAAAATTTTCAAACTTGCCTCCGACCTCTGAACTCCTCTGCCACGTGTCAGCTTCCTATTGGCTGCGGGCCTCCAATGGGAAAATTTCCCACAAAAAATCTCTGACCGAGCCATAACTTGAAAAATATGAGGAGTTAGGAGGCAAACTTTACCTTTCTGGAAAGTCGAGAGAGCTTGATCTGATGGTGCCATTTCCAAAAGCCTTGATTGCTCGAAAATCAAAAATGTAGACTAAGGCACAAGAGAGGCAAGAACACAAGGAGTTAGCCACAAAAATGAGCAGGGGGCACATTTTGGATAACAAGATAACAACACCTCCGAGGCTCTGAAGAGCTACAACCCTCCCAACAAATTTCTTTCCAAATACTCCTACTTTACCCCTTTAAATTTGTCCATACTCATTTTGGTTTCTTGAAGCATAAAATATCGTGGTTTATTTCTAAATCTTAGATCCTTATCTATTTTTTTCTTACTGTGGTTATTCAAACCCTTAATATTCCATGAGAGAATTATCATTTAAAGATTCTTATTGCAGGAAAAGGATTTCCCCAAAGTGATTTATTTTCCAGTCTCGACCTCCTTCCTAACACTATTATCCCTTAATTCCTTATTACTTTTCCTTCCTTTGTAGCTAAATCTTTGCCTACATCTCGATCTAGAATTACTTCAAGTAACTAGTTTATATTTACTTATTGGTGTCTTGGGAGATACAACCATGTCATATGTGTTAGCAACATAATCCAATAAAATCCCAAAGACATTAGAGGTAGTAAAGGCCTCATCTTGTCTTTGACCAAATGAACTTTGTCCTATTGATGATACCTCATCTAGCGAAGGTCCACAAGAAACTTGCAAAGCATAGTTACCTTCCAATTCTTGGATGCAAACATCCTCTATTTTAAGAACCACCTCTTCCAAATCTAGATCCTCATTTTATTTTTATTTTTCACTCATGTATTGATTTTTTGAGCCAACCAGTTCTTTTCCCGAGGTTTTAGGTAGTTCCAAGGGAAGCACTTATTTTCAGCCTCCCGGAATTCTGATTGTTTATTAGACACCACCACCCCACCATTTTTCCCAACCAATCTCCATTCCATATTCTCCTTGGTGTTTTTTGGCTTTTGGATTTTGGCTAATGGCTCATTCTTTTTCTTTTGTTGAGGACAACTTCTATGGTCATGACCCACCACTTGCATCTAATACATGTAAAATAAGATGGTTCATAGTCAAATATTTACACCTAGTCTCCCTCGGGGTCATCGGTTTGATATTACTTTCTAGACAAGCATCTTGGCACATGTTGACATAGAACCCGACATGGATGATTCTAGTCTTATATTTTCTCGAATGGATCCGCAGCTATAAGCATACCCAAACTTTTCGAAATGCAAATAAGAATCTCCAGCTCCCAAAAACTCAAGGGAAATCTAGGAGATTAACCCAAATAGGGTACTTAGAGATAGATTTCTCAAAGGGGTTAAATGTTAGTTCCAATTTCTGAACAACCAAACGAGATTTTCCAAGGAACCATGGTCCTTCTACTAAAATCTTGGCCATATTTTTTTTACTAAAAACTAAGGATAAACCATTCACATAGGTTGATACTTCAATGACACCATTTGATTCCCAATGCCTCTTGGCCCAAGCCTCTAAAATAGTCAATATTGGGTCTAGATCCCGTGGCATTTTGCAAACAAGGCTCCTTCCATTGAATATTTAGCTCTAGCCAAGAGGATCTCTAGGATTTTAAGGGATAAATTACCTTTCTCTTTGGAAGGATCCAGACCATCTAGAATCTTTTTGTCCAAAAATTTTCTCGACCAAACGTTCAACCCACGTGATCTATGCCAATCCCCATCCTTGTTGTCCTTACTCTCGATGATCACATGATCTTGCTCCATATTTTTCTCCTTCTCCTCTTACTCCATCTCGCACCGCTGAAATTTCCTGCTCGATTCCCTCGTTCAAAAACTTCCTGTTATCCCACTCGCTCCGCATAACAAAATTTTCCTTAATGAAATGTAAGTATGGCTAAGAAGTAGTGATTTAGTATGCTTTTATATACATGATTTATAAGCCATTGGTGGCATAAGTTTTTGTTTTCTATTACTTTTGATTTATCAAATTATGAATCCTTCTCATGGTTTTCTATATTTATTTATCTAATTTTGGTAGTGTCACATGTATCCCTATCAGCATGCTTTGATTATCTTGTTTATCTTCATGGACCAAAGCGTAAATAATGGGCCATACCGCCTATACGCTATGGACCATATCCTACACTTTGGGCCTTGTTTATTTCTTTTAAATATTTTTCATTGGGCATCTTTGTCACTATTTTCTTATTTGTGTTTTCCAATTGAGTCATCTTTTCACATCACTAGTGTCAAAATTTAAGCAAAGGAACCCATATATGTGCTTAGCCTACTAAGAGAGTTAAGGGGAGATCAATTACTATCTACTATCATATTTAGAGCACAAAAATTAAACTAAGGACTACATTTGGACTACATTATCATAGCATAGGAAGGAAATATTTTCTAAATTCCATACCACATATACATTGGGGGAAATTAGTGTAGCACACTATTTGGTGTGACATGTACATGGGAAAACCTAGCTTCAATGGGATATAATTATAATTTCACACACACACACAAAAAAAAAACTACACATAGTTTGAAATGTAGTCCAATGCTTGGTGAAATCATAGTGGGGTGATTTTTTAGGTCAGTTTGACTCAAGCATACACATTATTTTTAGGATAATGTGTGCTTAAGCGCTATGCATGGTAGCTAGGGTTATTTTACGAAACTTGTGCAAAGCTAAGGGTTTTAAGTAAATTTGGAGTGACAAAGGTACAAAATTGATAACAAAAGGAAGCTAAACTTTAGTAAAATTCCCTTGAAAACCCATCAAACAATATTCCACATAAATCACCAATCCCAACATAAAAATGACCACCAATATTACTTCTAGTGATTTTGTCATCCTGTTAAGACATGCTCTTGATTATATATTTTCTATTTTGAACTTTATGCCAACTATCCTCCTCTTCCTTATAACTATTCCAATCCAAATTATTTTCTTCCACTATTCCATTCATTTTAAGGACGTCTCTACACCTTTTTACCTCCTAGAAGGACAACACTTTAATTTTTCTAGGATCAATAACCTTGGTATCCTTTATTGTCGTATTCTTGATTTTATTAACCAAAGTGATGTCTACCTCTTTGTCTGCGCTTCCCGATATTCCTCTTCTAGCCCATTAGGATCCAAGAACCCTAAAGTCTAATGGGAATCCTACACTACATCCAAACTCTCATCATCTTCTTCCTATGAGAATACAATCTGATCGTTTTCTTCCTCAAATACCATTTAGTCCCAGCCTATCTTTTGAATGTATGTACTACCGATCATGAGGGAGTCAATATTTCACTTTGATTTTTCCAAAAAGTGAGATCATCCAAATGTATTGAATCCAATCTCTCCTCTCTTTAAAAAATATCTCTAAAATGATTGTCACTCAATGGATGCTATAACAATGGGGACCACAAAATAGGACCTTCTTCCATGTCACCAATCACACCCCTAGGCTGATCATTTTCTTCAACCAACAATCTTTTTTTTAAGGTTCTTGGACTCTCTATCAAGCCTTATACCCAACATATATTATTGATTTATACTCCATGTAATCACAATTTTATCACTAAGGAGTTTCTCAGTTGGTATCTCACTATCACCTCTTACCTTAGATTTTATAGCCTTTTCCAAAAATTAGGAAGAAGAATTATTTTCCACATTTTCTCCTTCAATGAAAATTTCTTTCATATGTGTCCAACAACTCTGCATCTTCCTTAAAAATAGGATATAATTCATACTCAAGTTTATGAATCCATTCACCATACCTAGAGACTAGTTGAATGGAGGAAGGGAGAGAGGGACGCTTTGAGTAACATTAATACACATCTTCGTATATATCATCCTACTTCTAGCTTTGGTAGTGGGATCTATGACAAAAAATTGATCCAAAGCCTTGTATATACTTATTAAGAACTCTGGTTCCCAAAAAATCAAGAGGCATAGCTGAAAGTTTGACCTGTGACTAGGAGGTTATAGGGTATTTTCTCTTGGAATGATCCATGCTTCCATTTAGAGAGAAAAATAATAGTTCTTCCAAAAACCAAACCCCCAAAAAACATTAAGGAGGACCTATTTAAGCAAAAAATTGAATAAAAAATAATCATTCATTAGATTTACATATATTTTGATTATATTTAAGAATAATTCTTTAACACATCTTTTGATTTACATGTTTTTCTACCCTTTTCATTACATGTTCATTTTTATCATTTATTATCCATCTTCTTATCTCGACGTCATTTTAGTATCCTTCCATGAGCTCCCCCTTAGCTTATTATTTATTACTTATTCATCTAATTTATATTAAAGTGTTTCTTTTTAGTTGTACATTACTTGGGTTCACATAGCATCTCTTTCTATATTATGGTGATTCACTATGCAAACACACTCATTGAAAAGTAAATGTGTAGGTATGTATACTTTATTTGAGTTCATATTTTATCAAATATGTACTTGCCCATTCACTTCAGTCATTTATATTTTAGTGTTGCATTTTCTTCCTAAAGAATATCTCATGTACACTTTGGGTGACACACTATGATCTTCATCTAGGGCATATGTATACACCTAATTTTTCACTTTTAATGACTTTAGCTTTTTGTAGGCATTATTGGCACATTGCCTTCACTAAAATGATATAATGAGATATATTTCTAAAAGTGGGGGTGACCAAAACAGATTACATTAGGTTGGTTGGTATTATTACATATAAGAGGGCCTTGATATGTAGTCTACGAGATGATAATTTATATATCTTTATAGTCATCTTTTATAGTCTCCTTATGACATCACCTTACCACAGACTTATGACCACCTCCTCCTTATCTACTTATAACACACCATACTTTCATCATATAACCTTTCAAAAAATATAGAGTATATCTCCATCCTCTAATACTTCCTTTAGTACCTCTTTGATAAAGCATTTCCTATAGCTAATGGTATTGATCATGGTCGATGTTTTCTATATTTTATTTCTAACAACCTATTGGTACCCAAATTGATTCTCCCTTTGCAACTAAGCAACACCGTAGTTTGAACAAGATGCTTGGAGATAGATAAATCAGAGTGTGAGTCATTTTGTAGCTGGGGAAGGATTTAGCTGACTCTTCATTCACTTAGGCATGGAAGAAATGGATAACACCATGTACAGGGTTTGACCTACCCTGACTACTTTAGGTTGTGCCTTCAACTAGGGTGAGAGGACCCATTTTGTAACCCATATTGGTGGATAACGTCTACAGATTTATAGTATTTTTCTTTCCCTTCACAAAATTGATAGGATATCTTTAGAAGGTATGGTCAATACAACGTAGTCTAACTCTCACAAGTTGTCACTTTAGAGGACACAAAAACCTTCTAAATAAGATCCAGGTTACTAAAGGCAGTGGTAAAAACTGATTGCTCCTGCATATTGAGGTAAGGGATGGGTAAATCAACAAATTCCCTTAGCATTTATGAACAAACAGTGCAAGCAGGGGTAGTTCATGTATGGTTCATCTCTGGATATGTATTTTATGGTTGGGAAGTTAAGTAGGATAAATTTGATTATACCAAATACCTGAGAAATTTAAACAAATGTTAACATATCCATAAGGCAAAAAGATGAATAGCTTCAAATAGTCAAGACAAACCTTCAACTAGAAATTTGTGCATCTATGAAGGCTCAAAGACACACGGCTTCACACATTCTTCAAGGTTTTAACACAAGAACTCATGTTAAAGACTCAATTAAACTTTAGAAAACCCCTATTATATCATGCTCATGATACACTCATAAACTGAAAAATAATTTGTATCACTGAAATGAAAGTAAAGTGAATTTAAATCACTTATTGCATCATGAAATGAAAGCTCTCTTCATAATGTAATTGTAAATTCCACAATACTTGTCATGAGGATGATATTTTGTGTGATTTCAAAAGGATTCATAATGTAAGATTGCAACATGCACATAGATAACTATTTGAAAATATATCAAGATGAAAATAGACATAACATAGTTCATTGATCTACATGAATTACTCAAGGTTTCTCAAATTTGATCAACAAGGGAAAGTTTGTTTACAATCTCAAAGTTTTTCAATGGCTATACATCTGCAACCATCTTAACATGATCAATTTTGAAAGGCACATAAGAAATAATTGGCTTCTCAAAAGTTTTCCTAGAAAAATGGCTTCTCTCGGCTCTTCTCTCCTTTTTTCTCTCTGACTAAATTTCAAAAAAATTAACCCCCTTTTTGCATGGCCTTTTCATACTTTTATATCATTCACTTTACTTCAAAGCTTTTCCCCAAAAAAATAATATTCCAAGGAATACTTTGTTCATTACAAAATGTTCTAGAAAGTGATATTTACGAACATCATCCCGTACAGCCAGGTATATGAAACGTGAGTCTTTTTTATGTATTCCACACCGTAATGTGATTCCGGTCTTCAATTTTGGAAGATTATTTGAAACATTTCCTTCGATTTTATTAACAATCATTTCAGATTGAGTATCAAAAATATCAATTTCAAAATATCAGTTCAATGGAGTATGAAAAGAAAATACAAAATGAGGAAGAAAGTGCTTAAACATGTTCATCATCTTTTGTGCCAACATCCTCCTCCTCTTCACCCTTTTCCTCTACATCTTTCTCTTCTAGTAATCTGCCACATAGGCATCATACCTATGGAATAATTCATTTACTTCATCCTCGTCAGGTCCAAGGTGATGCTAGAAAATCAATGTTTGTCTTGATATTAAGTCTAGACATTGAGCCATTTTCTGCTTATATTCTAGTGGCCTTGCTTTCAATTCCTCAATCCTATTCTCAATATTCATCATAATTTTAACAGTTTCATGGGAGAAGTCATCTGTCTAGATATTACTTTCAAAGGAATTGAGTAAGAAATCAAGTCTTAAATCCCCATAGCTCTTTTTGGACTTATCCGCTACCATGTCCTCTAATCTTCTATCAATGGCATCAAGTAGATCATCAACCCAGTTCCTTTTGACTTCAAGCTTCTTCTTGATTCCATTTAAGGTATCTAACCTGATTTTTGTCAATTCTTCAAGGGCATATTGACTCCCTTTGCATCTTATTGGCATGATGCCTTCTTGCTCAACCAGCTCCTCACTAATGGGTTATGCAGTCAAGCTTGGGGAGAGTTCCCTCCAAGTAGAAAATCTCATTATCACAGTCTTCAATTACTCCATCAATTTCATTTAATCAACCTCTAAGGTCCTCATATTTTTCCTTGCTTCTGTGATAACTTCCTTTCCCTTCTCAGTTAGTTGTTCAACCCAAGCATCCACCACTTGGACCTTCTTGACAACACTATTTACTTTATCCATTCCTTCAGGGGTATTCACATAAGTACCTACTTGTTCATGACTAGTTTTCTTCAATTATTGTAAACATGAACTTAAGGCCTTAATTTGTTCTTTAAGTTGCTTCTTTTCATCCCATCTTCATCCACCTTTTGTAAAAGACCATTCACTGCTTCAGATACTCCCTGCTTTAGTTGTTCCCTTGAAGGTTTTCCCAAGGGAATAATTTGAATGCTTTGTAATCATCATTGGTTATGTCTTTTCTTGTCTTACCCTTGAAATGGATTTTCTATCTCTAGGGTTCTTTCCCCCAATGAATCAGTAAGAGTCCTTGTGATGGTTCTAGCCCTTTTTGGGGCTCTCACTATTTTTGGAAAGGATAAGGTAGTAAGGTCAACTGCTTGTATAGGAAGGGCCACTTCTTCATTTGAAATTAATTCACTAATCCATCCCTTCTTCAAACATGTTCCAACCTTTGTTTCTTGTGATCCTTGCGGAGTTTCTCAGGAACAACTACTATTTGCTTGGACATCTCTTGTTCCTGTTGCACCAATAATTTTGTTTTTTCTTGACCACTTATCCCAATTGTCCCTAAGTCAATTTCACTTTGTACCATTAATTCCTCTGGATGCTTCCTTTCTTGATCTGGCACTTCAGGTTGATCATCCTTAACTTGATCTACATCAAAAACTCAAAGGGAACTCCTTTACTATTTCTCCAGTTGAAACCATGGTGGCATGAGTTTCTTCCCCTTCGCCCTTTTGTATCAAAGTTTGGGAAATGGATTCCTCTACTCCCAAAACCAGTTGAGTTGCCAAACTGCTACTTTCATGCCCTAATGATACCTCAGAAATGTTATGGTAGGTTGTTCTATTAGAAGTGAATCCACATTTCCCATTGAAAGTTGTGATTCTCCACCAATAACAATTTCCTCATCAGTAATTATATCTTGTGCCATTTTTAGTTTTTCTTCAAAAGACAATTTTTCTTCCTGAAGAAGGTCATCACTCTTAGTAACCTCAATAGGAATGGGCACAACATTTTCTACCACCAACCTAGTATTAACACCTTTTTCCACCAATAGCTCTGGTTTATCCATTTCCAAAATCATTCATTCTGGGAAGACAAATTCACTTCTTGATCTCTTACTTCAGTTTCTTGTACATGAGGATCTTTTTCTGATTCCTTACTTGCTTCAATATTAACCACTGGTGTTAATAAGGGTTCATCAATAGATAAAATGAGTGCATCTAACATGGATAATCCCTCATCAACATCTATATCAATCACCTTAGTTTGTACATTTACAACCTTATGCATTGTTTCAACTGGTGGTGGATTGATATCTTTAACAAGTAGAGCTTCAGGAATTTTCATACCTAGGGTAAGAAACTGACTGTCCATCGATCAACTATAGTATTCCCCTAGGGAACTAAGCTTTGAATGCATTCCACCTCTTTTTCACAAAGAATGAATGAGGGATCATGGGACTTGATTGCCCCATACTTGGAAATGATGTATCTTGTTGTTTCTAGATGTTATCAGTTCTTTCCACTTATGGGGGATCAATTACCCCATCCCTATGTTTGAAATTTTTTGGTGTATGGGAACCTACCCTTACCAGGATTGGCTGGTGGACAATTTTGGGTTTCTTGTGTGTCCGCTCAAACTACTTCAATTCTGGTGGTGCTCTCTTTTCATCTTTGTGTGGCCTAGGTTGAATGTGACCACTTGAAATGGTTGCACTCATTAACTTTTCAGTATTATGTGGCTTAGGGACAACATTTGGGCTAACCACATGTGATGTTATACCCTTTCCTTTTTCCTGAGTGGCACTATAGGAGTAATAGGGGCATTTTCCATGGACTTTAAAAGCATTTTTTTAATTTTCTACCTGAGGGATGACATGGAAGTACCTGTCTCACTAGTAGTTATTGTCCATTCATCAATAAGCCCATCAATAGGCCTTTTGGAGGGTAATAGAGGGGATTTTCCTCCTAATGGGTCAATTTTATTAGCACCCTCCTTCAGAGGTGGGATATCATCATTTAAGTTTCCTAGATTTCTAAAATGATTTAGGACTCTTGTATTTTGTACTGATAAGTCAATATTCATCTGAACCAACCAATTTACCATTCTCCTCATGACATTAGTTATCCTCATGTAGGGATCATCAAGACTCCTCCTCATTCCAATCTGGGGAGCTATAGGTTGACTTTCTATCTTCTGATCAATGTAGAATTTACTCACTATGTGTAAGTCATCTACAACCCCTCTCGGAATGACTGTAATTTTTAAGTCTACCACTTGTGATAAAGTCATTCTTGAAAAATCCCTCAACCGGACTTCTTCTTCATCCCTACAATTCATCCAGTAGTCCTCAAAGTGAGGCTCGTGCTCAAAAGTGTTAGCAACATTGTTAAATACCCACCGAATGTCATAATTGGCTCTAGCCTCAAATGTCTCCATGGCCAAATTCTTCATTTCTTCTCCAATTAGTCTGGCCTTTATAATGGAATGGCATGAATACCTTCAATTCTGATAGGGAATTTGACATTTGTTTTGTGTCTCCTAACAATTAACTTGTGCACAAGCACTAGTTTCCTTACCAATTCACATAAACACACTTGTCATTAACATACCTAGGAAATTTAAAAGGTTTTCCCTCAAAACCACTAACCCTTATATAAGTGAACTTCCTATATTGAATGAAGTAGCACCCATACTCCATAATTACTTGCCTTGCATGCTCGGACATTTTGTATTGTCCCCATTCTAGTTTGAACAAGCAAATAATCGGTGTAAAGAAAGCATCATTTACCAATCTGACATTTCCATTCTAGTTGGTTAACTATAATTGAGGGAAAATTTCATGCATTGGGCACTTTTTAAAATCAGCATGTGGTGACAATGTTGGAAAATATCTGTGCACTACAACATTATAAATCAGATATGTCATCATATAGAACTCCAACTCTACAGTCTCCCCTATCTCAATCCTTGCTACTAGAGTAATCATATGATCATGGATTGCATCTGAAATAAAGGTGGCCCAACAAATATTTCCTTTTCTCTCAAGAATAATCCATATAAATGTGGACATCCACTCTTTAAACTCATTTGTAGTTTCCAAACCTACCATTCAACTCAAAAGCACAATGATATCCTCAACCTCCTCAATGAATTGTGCCCTAACCAACCTTTTGGGGATTTTAGCCGATGCCTTCCTCTCTATAAGGAGCCATTGTGTGTTTATCATTTTGGCATAATCCTTCTTCTTTGTTTCATAGTCCTGTAAGGCTAGTTTGATGCCAATAGTAATTGGTTCAGTAATTATAGGTAATTTCAATAATACTCTAATGGCTTTCGGTGTCAATGTTAGCACCGCATCCCCGCTCCCGTCTAGTACTTCCCTCTTCTCAGAGTCATAATTCATGGCACAAAACCATACTAGTTATGGGCATTGAACTAAGGGTGGGATGGCACCCGTTGAGGCGATGCGGCTATCGTGAATTGCCTTTAAATATTCACTCATATGAGAACCATTTAATCTTTGATGAAAATCATTTAAGTCGGCACTCATCAAATCTGTATTTGTTACCTTGTCTAGGTCACTCGTGACCCCACATAACAGAAGAAGAAAATGGCATAGTATTCATTTCAAAAACCCTAATTTTACTTCAATTTCTTTTCCAATGGAATGACATGATATAAAAAGAGTTTGAAAGATATTACTAATTTTTGCAAGTGCTCGAGAAATTTTGACTCAAAACAACAACTTTCTTCCTTCTTAGGTTCAAAAATTATCTCCACAATAATTCCAATTGCACTTCATTGATAAAAATGACAAGAGACCATCAAAATAACAATAAAGGATGAATGCAGTTGTATCCCTTAAGGCCCTTGGTTCACGTAGGAGCATTAATGGCGGAAGAATCAAATGCATTGTATCATAGTTGTTAACTCTACTTTTTTGCAACTTCAATTTGAGCCATCCACGTGGAACAGATTTTAATGAAGTGGGCCTGGGGTATATATTTTTATATATATTGGTCCACCCATACACTTTTGATGTTGGCTCAACACGTGGCTTTACCTGGAAGTTGGCAGGGTAGCGGCTTACTTTTTTAGACATTTTTGTCCACCCATCTAATTTTTATGTTGGCTCAACATATAGCTTTACCTGGGCATTGGCGGGGTAGCGGTTTACTTTTTTAGAAATTTTTGTCTGTCCATCCACTTTTGATGTTGGCTTAACACATGGCTTTACCTAGGCATTGGCAGGGTAGTGGCTTACTTTTTTAGACATTTTGGTCCGCCCATCCACTTTTGATGTTGGCTCAACACATGGCTTTACTTGGGCGTTGGCGGGGTAGCGGCTTACTTTTACAACTTTACTCCCTTTTCAAAACAAAGCCAAAATTTCCAAAATGCCCCAGGTGACCCGCTTTCCCCACTTTTATAATAAACAATGGCCACGTGTCCTTTTATGGGTCTTAGGCATTTACTTTATACTTTCACACCTTTTGCCATAATGTATCAAAACATAAAAAGGCTTGCCTTCCCACAACCACTTGATTTACGACAAGTGTACACCTCCTAGGGCTAAAGTAAAAAATTTCTCACATTGCTTCATAGTTGCGAATATCCAATTAGAATTCATTGGGCCCCAGGACTAATTTAGGAATTTTGCAAATATAACAAAAAGGGACAAGTTCATCAAAAATACCCACCACGCCGCATCCAATTAGAGACGAACACGTATCCGCGGATGTTGGGATAGGAAATACAAAGGAGACATGATTGTGGAACACTCCCAACTACAAAAGTTTCACCGCGGATAGAAAATTGTAAATAATACCAAGAATCGGGCGTGATTTGTTGGGCCCCTATAATGTTGGCTAAGTACAAAAGGAACGTATGCGTGCACATCCTAGTTGAAAAGAGGTACGCAAGGAAAAAGTGTGAATGGTAGGGTTTAAGAAAAGGGTTTAAGGAAGCTCGTGGCTTGTGCAACACGCATGGAAAGAACTAAGGGTTCGGGACTAAGCCAAATTGGGTGTTCAGACAACACATAAAAGCATGACCCAACTGTGCATGCTTTGTGTGGATAAGGTGCCAGCCTGGCGACAGGTTGGCCCAGGAAGGAGCATGCCTGCGATAGAAGCTTCTAGAAGCACATCATGGTGAAAAGTGGAAAGCTCGGGCTTGAGAGAGCATGCTCGCATGGAGGACCACATTCAAACACTTGGCATCAGATCTAAGGGCGCTAGAGGATGAGTTGGCAGCCCAGAGAGGCTATAAATACTAGCACCTACAGAGTAAACAAGGAGAGAACAAAAAGAGGGTGGAGCTCTACAAAAATACTGCAAGAACTCTGTTAGTGGGTAATGGTATTTGGGAGAGAATGTATAATGGGTATGGGGATTAAAAGTTTTTCTTTGATAGCCTAGCTACATTAGTCCAGTTGAAAAGCATGATTGCGGTCTGTTTCTCTGTGACATTCTGTAATGGCTCCATGGATGTAATGAGGTTACCAGTTATATGAATATGAATATCAATGATTCTAATGCATACGTCTTTCTCATAGGATCTCTTTCATTTATGTTTATGCTAAGTATGGATGCTTTTATACTTCTTTCTGTTATGGTGCAAGTTATATAATCTATTAAGTGCTTTTTGTCTGTAATGACTGCAAGGATCTAGAGGCCGTTCTGAGCTCTATGGTTCTTGAATGTCTTAACTCCATTTAAATATCTTAAGCACAAATCATAGATGATGATATTTCCCACTAAACTCACATAAAGAGAGACTCACACCCGTGCGTGCCTCGGGTGAGCACCCAACATCCGTTGGGTGATAGGCCGACGTGCATGGGGTACCTTTCTTTTGTGATAAGGGTAAAAATGACTACATCTTGGTTCCATTTTCGGGACCTCTTTTCGAAGTTGTAGTGGGAAATAACATACAACATGACCTATGTAGTGAGTAATGACAGAAAAAATTAAACTTGGAAAGTGTTGAATCATGGTTCAAGAGCACAAAGGATGAATTTGCTTAGAGATTCAACACTAGACCTGAGTTTGATGCACGTAAATGGGTAGAAGAGAACCTCTACCATGATTTATATGAAAAAAAAATCTATTGTTTCCCAGTAGAGTTGTATGAATGGCTCTCATCGTATGCATCTAGATCAATTTGGTGTTATGGATCATGCATGTGGACCCAAGAAGATTACCGAGGCTACAGGATGTAGATCTGACGTGGACCCATGTTGTGGATCATTGGTGGAAAGGAGTATTGGCTAGCTACACTCTAGAGTACGCCATTTCCACATATTCTTGTCTGGAGGTTGCTGAGTTTGAGTTTCTGTAGGAGCCTAGAGGATCATTTCTACATGTTATCCCTCTAGCAATGAAGATCATGGTTGTTACTTTGGGTTTAGAGGCATTTCCAATGGCCAGCTAGACCATTCCGAATGCTTGGCAAGGGAGCTAGGGTGGAGGAAGATGGCAGATATTACGATGGAGAAGGAAAGGGAGGAGAGATGGCTCAAGTATAGTGAAGCACGTGAAAGGGAGATTGTTAGATGATGTGAGGCTACAAGTGTGATGGATCTATGGAGGCAAACGTTGCGGGAAGGAGTCGAGGTTCACGTGGAGGACATGGAACCTGAGCAGTCTGTGCTACCCCATCTTGGCAAGTGCGTAAGAGAGACCCCTTCAACTTCTGGTGAGAGTTTGTCATGTGGAGAAAGAAGAGTCATTGGCACGTATCTGAACCCACCCAGTGACCAAACCCTGGTGCTTGGTTTTCCAGAACCAGGAAGGAGTATCATTGACCTAGTTGATATCAGTGGAAGTGACAGATTTGTGCCTAGGAGGTATAATTTTTCAGTTCCCACTTCTATGGCTACACATATTCTAGTATTCAGAGGAGTCTTTGGACAAGGAGCTAGTATACAAGCCTTTGGTCTCACATCTAGGAGTGGTGTGGGGTACAATAGTGGTAGTGGGGCACTATCACAGACTATCAACACATAGTTTAGTGGAACCGTGGGGACACTTGGCATGACTACTACAAGACCTGTGGGTCAGAGGGCATAGGACCTGGTGGACCAAGTGGTTCTAGTGGATCTGGCTGGCTCAAGAGGCATAGGACTAGGTGGACCTAATGGATCCAGTGGTAGAGAAAACACCGGAGGAACCAAGGCTCTAGCTCAAGAGGACAAGGGCCCCAACCACCCCCTCAAGTCTTCTTTGAGATGTCGTTACACTTGCTAGATTACAGAGGTATTGAGGATGTTGCGGAACATGTTCACAAGTGTGAACTGCTATGGCACACAAAGGGTATCACAACCCTAGAATGGAAGGCTAGTCAATTTACAACCACGTTGTAAGGGCACACGCATAGTTGGTATAGGAAATATGACCCTCATCAAACAGTGGTGGATTATACTACTTTAAAGAATGCATTCTTGGCAGAATTCCACATCCCTGAGTTTGAATAGAAGAGCATCAGTGCTTTGAAGGAGATTCAACAAGGAATGATAGAGAGTGTGTGAGAGTATGATGCGTGCTTTAAAAATATCTTGTCTAAATTATCATATGATATTCACCCTTCACAGCATGCTTAGTGGTTTTTTGGAGGATTGATCACACCTTTTAGAAGGGCTTTATCTCATAAAACTTTTACAGACCCATGTGAAGTGTTGGAAGCTGCACTATGCACCGAGGTTGTTAATAGTATCATACTGGTATTAGCCCATTCCTGGAGGCTCGACATTCTTTGTTATGGTTAAGCAGCTGGAAAATTTGTCCGTAAACTCATCCCATGAGACTTGCAGTGGTTTATGCTGCACAAATTATGAAGTAGAGGGGCATGTCAAGGATAATTTCCCCGGAGGACGGTACACGATGTGACAGTAGATTGTGAAATTTTTCGTGGGGACCATGATGCAAGTAGATGCCCCTTATTACAACATGTAATCCAGAAGAATGTGTCTTGCTACTATAAGATCTACACCTCTACAACCCATGATACTAAGGACTATAGGCTCATTGATCATATCTATGAGGCCATTGATCATGGGGTGTGTCAGACCAACATTGCTAATAGTTCCAAGGGTGATGATCACCGTTATGAGGAGTGCACAAATGGAGGCACACGTGGAAGGGGTTTTCGAGGAGGATTTTGTGGTCATGGTAACCACGGGGAATAAGGACTAAGTTCCCACGTGGAACCTGTTTCAATTGTGGGTCTATAGAGAATTAAAAATGAGAGTGCCCTGGACTCACAGCGGTTCTCATGGTGTGGAAAGAAGCACAAGTACAAGGAGTGCCCAGAGTTGTTTGAGCACATGAAACAGTAGCACCAGAAATACAAGGAATTGTAATGGTCAGCACTAAAAAGGTAGACATGCAGTGGATGCCATGGGTAACATGGGATGTTGGTTTGGAACTAGTTTTGGTAACAAGAGAAGAAGTCGTGCACACACAAAAGATACCATGGCAGAAGAACCTGGTTTTAAAAGAGGGAGTAGTTTATGGAAAGTACCCAGACCCTGCGCATCAAAAGGAGGTATATCAAGACACCATGGATGTCATTCGAGTTTACAATGGGAGATCTAGTGTCTAAAGGAGCAGTCCAGGAGGGAGGAACAAGGAAGGAGAGTCGAGGTGCCAAGGGATGACTTGGATGAGGTCAAGGAAGTATGTAAAATGCTAAGGCAAGAGAATATTATTCCCTTGTTAGGATCATGGTTGAGAGAGAAGGTACCACGCACCGGAGGAGAGCATGAGAGGTAGGTCTTGCACGTAAACCTTCCCCCTCACAACCTTGACTATGACAAGGATCCTCACCATGAAAATATAGACGCTAGCCTTGGAGTCTGTAGAAGAAGTTGTCACGTGCCTAGAGAAAGAGGATAAGTTAAATATCATAGAACTCGTCATAGAATACAACAAGGTTCTTACTGATGTAAGGGCTGCTTCCCAGACTGTTGAGGCCACGTATGACAATTGTACGGACAGGGACAAAGTGGCGGGCACCTTGGTCACCACTCATGAAGTAGAACTCAAGGAATTCTAGGAGAAGAACAAGGGAAATAGGGCAGAAAGGGATAAAATCCTTTTCGAGGTCAAGAGGAAATTTGAAGCCATTGAAACCTTAAGGGGTTCAATCAAAAACCGTTGAAGGAACTATATCCACATATTACACAAAGAATGGACATGCTTTGGAGGATATAGGCAAGGAGTTGGAGAAAATCACTAATACCATGAGCGCGTAAGGAGATGGACTAAATTTTGGGAGGTGAGCACCCTAGTCGGTGACCTCTGTCAAAGAGCATAGGAAGAAGTCGATGCCTGGAACAAGTTGGAGGCTGACTTGCAAAAGGATTTTCCTAGCTTGTTGTAGTGATTCCTTCACTCTCCCATTATTTCTTCTTCCCCCATTCTTTCATCCCCTTATTCTTGTTCCAAGGCATAAGCCTGTTGTATTCTTTCTTTCACTAGAGAAGTGTTCCCAGCAGACAGAGAATAGGCGTAGTGTGGGGTGATGTTGGGCCCTAGAATGTTGGCTAAGTACAAAAGGCACGTATGCGCATAGGTCCTAGTTAAAGAGAGGTGCACAAGGACAAAGCGCACAGGGAAGGGTTTAAGAAAAGGGTTTAAGGAAGCTTGTGGCATGTGTAGCGCATGCGGAGACAAAACTAAGAGTTCGGGACTTAGCCAAATTTGGCATTTGGGAAAGAACACGTGAAAAGCATGACTTGATGATGCATGTTGTGTGGATAAGATGCCACTTAGTGACAAGTTCACCCAGAAGGACCATGCATGTGGTAGAAGCTTATAGAAGCACATCATAGTGAAAAGTGGAAAGCTTGGGCCTAGGAGAGCATGCTCACATGAAGGACCACATTTAGACACTTGGCATCAGATCTGAGGGTGCTAGAGGATGAGTTGGCAGCCCATAGAGGCTATAAATACTAGCACCTACAGAGTAAATAAGGAGAGAACAAAAGAGGGCGGAGCTCTATAGAAATACTGCAAGAACTCTGTTAGTGGGTAATGGTATTTGGGAGAGAATGTATAATGGGTATGGGGATTGCAAATTTTTCTTTGATAGCCTAGCTACATTAGTCTAGTTGAAAAGCATGACTATGGTCTGTTTCTCTGTGACATTCTGTAATGGCTCCATGGATGTAATGAGGTTACCAATTATATGAATATGAATATCAATGATTCTAATGCATACGTCTTTCTCATAGGATCTCTTTCATTTATGTTTATGCTAAGTATGGATGTTTGTATACTTCTTTCTATTATGGTGCAAGTTATATAATCATGTTAAGTGCTTTCTATTTATAATGACTGCAAGGATCTAAAGGTTGTTCTAAGCTCTATGGTTCTTGAATGTCTAAAATCCATTTAAATCTCTTAAGAATAAATCATAGATGATGATATTTCCCATTAAACTCACATAAAAGAGAGACTTAGCACCTGCGCATGCCTTGGGTGAGCACCCAACATCCGTTGGGTGATAGGCCGACGTGCATGGGGTACCTTTCTTTTGTGATAAGGGTAAAAATGACTACATGATCCACGAACCAAGGAAAGGATTGACAACGACACCTTAGTGAAGGCAAAAATTTATGCATCCATACAGGAAGATAGAAAGTACATCAAACTAGGCAAGGCTGAAAATTTTAAACAAAAAGGGTGAGATTATAATCGAGCACCAACACAACTGTGGGATTGAACATTATTGATACCATTAGATAATAGAAGCTATAATGCCTAATTATGATGACTATATATGTGTGTGTAATTTGAGCTCTCTTTCCATCACGTCATCATAATTAATTCACTCTGTTGGCACTTTCCAATATGCCCTTAAAGTATTAAAGGTATTGAATTTAGTCTTACTTATCTTTTGGGGTATACACTTCAAGAATTATGTACATAGTATTCATAAGAATAAGAAATACACTTATTTACACAACCTTTGGAGTCATTAAAGTCTTTAACAATTATATTATCTAGGTATTATCTTATTTATTTGTGATCTCCCACATCAACTCTCTCATAAGGTTTTATTGAAATTTAGGGGAAGTTAATGTACCAATGGTGTTTGCATTCAGGTAAATATCTCTAACCTCTCATTTCCTTTATGTTATTTCATATATGAGTGATTATTTTAGTGACCATGCAAGGTTTAGAGTAGAGTATCATATTTTTAATCTATTAAATAGTTTATCTATTTGTCTTTACCTTGAAATCCACCCTTTAGGCTTTACATTGCTTTACAACCTATCTTTTCTTATAATCCATGTTTATAACCCTACCATAAACGTTTATATCATGTTTGCAGCAACCTTATTATTATCAAGATCTAGTTAGACATCACCCCTTTATCATAAACCTCAGTTTTGAACCCTTTATCTTTTATAAAGTGTGGACTATCACCTGTATATATCCATGCATTTTGCAACTGTAACCCTATTATGTGCATCTCAGTAGTATGAAACCCATCATTATTATAGTATAGATTAACTAAAGACAAATATGGAATTCCATTAGGTAATTATGTATGTTTATATAGGGTTGTGAAAAATTAGATCTATAACTAAAATTTGAGTACATGGACTAGAAATACGAATATCCTAAGGTAAATATCTTATGTAAGGAAATCGACATGTAAATTACATGATGATGATGAAAGAATACCTAGACCAAATATTTCCTTGGGAGATTTAATGATGTATGGACATTAGAATTTATCTTCTAACAAGTCACATGTGAGGGTGGTCCTAATATCCCCATAAAAGGAAATGTTTTCATTCTCTTACAAACTCTAACTCCCAAACACTAATAATACTACTAAATATGAAGCACTACTTTTGGGGATGAAAGTGAAAAAGAGATGGGTATCAATAACATGATACCTCGGGTGATGTAGAAATGTAATAAAATAAGTGGGAAACCAATTTAGGTGAAAATTATCATCTAGGACTTTACTAAAATAGCTTGGGATTAGAAAGAAATATTTGTGTCTTTCCCCATTCATGCAATCTTATGGGAAAAGAATGAAAATTTAATACTATAGCTATGTCTTATTCCTTATTCATTCCTTATATAGGATTAAAAAAGACAACTATACTATTGAAATGGTGTTCCTTCTAAGTGTCTCGGAAAAAATTCAAAAATTGGAAAGTTTTTAATGATATTCAACAAATCATTCTTTCTTAGAGAAATTTGGTGACTTTAGCAATCATGCTCTCAAGGAAGTGACTCCCCATATCGTGAATCTATGACACATGAGTATACCAAGAGTTAATAATGTGATGAAAATACAATTCAAATGAAATAAAATAAGATCCCTATGGGGATAATTTCCTTAGAAGAATCAATTTACACGCATGACAAGTTTATCAAAAGTAAAATTCAAGAATAACCACATGGATTCAATGATTTTGAAATTTTGAACATTAGAATTGAATAACAACCTTGTATAATGAATATCAGAAAATGTTACTCACTTGAAGAAATAAGAATGTCCATAGGATTTCTTAAGAAATATGTGGATTTATTACTTAGGACCATGCTAATTTGAAGTATTTTAGGCCTTGTACTATGTAACATAAGGTTCCACTCAATTCAAGGGTTTCGTAGAAGTATAAGTAAAGGCATTACAATCAAAATAACTTTGGAAATATTTTTGTAGAAGTGAAGAAGATGTTAGATGCAATAATCATATTCAAAATCCAAAACTCCACTTCGATAGCTAACATAATATCTGTCGAAATAAGAATGTGGATATAAGGATCCACATAGATTTTTATAGTTTAAATAAAAAAATTTAAAGATCCTCTACCCATCACGATCAAGAAATCAATGGTTTTGAAATGTTATCTATACTTGATGTATTTTCCAGATACAATCAAATAGAAGTATTCATGGAAGATCAATAAAAGACAACTTTCATAACTTTGTGAGGTGTTTTTGTCTAGAATAAATTGTCTTTTGGGCTTATCAATATAAAAGTAACTTTCTAGAGAGCTATATACCTATATTTCTATGATATGAAGAATAAAATAAGTGTGGTATAATTAGATGAATTAACTATGTTCTCAAGCAAATGTGAAGACCACTATGAAAATTTGGAGATGTAGATACCTAAAAATGGAACAAGCCCTTTTACAATGTATTTTAGATGATTTTATGCATATAATTGGTTAACTCAATTAATTGGGATTAATTTACGTGTTAACAATTTTTTTAGTAAAATTATTTTGTAATGTTTCCCAAACACCTCTTTGGTCATCATTTTACTATTTTCATATGTTTTCTAATAATTCCCACCACACGTGATTTGATTCAAGTTCATTTTTCTATGTTTTGGACATAGTCGACATTATTGGATAAATTCAATTAAATGGCTTGATTTTCCATGGTTAAATTTTTCGTCATTTTTTTGATTAAACTTTTACAAAAATATCTTTAATTAGGTATTTTGGGTCTCTTGATTTTAATTTTAAATCGGTTTCTGAAAAGGTTTTAAACTCAAGGTATGATCATTATATAAAGTCATCCCTAAAAATATTGTAAATGGGGGACATTATAGGATTAATATACTAGCTAAACATCCAAAAATATATTACACACTCAAGTACAAAAGTGATATTATTTGAAATTATGTAGCACATATATTGCATGCATTGCCTCTTGTGTCATTGGGTTATAGGGATTGACATGTAAAATTACATTGATAATCACATATTATCACACACCTACTAGGAAGGAGAACTACATCAATTTGAGGTCTCTTCTAAGTACTTATATATAAGAAAATATCAAGTCAATGTGGGGTTTAGGAAGCTAAACCATTATAGAATAAACATTTTTAAGTTCTCAAGAAAAAAATGAAGCTAATTTTTTTGTGAAGAAGATCCCCTAAATCAATTATTTCCAAATTGAGCCTCCTACTCATTTTAAGAAACCAAACCATAGTTTCCCTATGTTATCACATAATTTTAATGTTTCTTGGTCTCTTTTAAATTTTTTTATAGTTTTTGGAGGTTCATAACAAGATAAACATGATTTGAGAGGAGTTGAAAACATTGGCACACTATCTTCCAACATTTCTTCTCTTTACAATCCACTTGAGATTTCCTCTAAGATTTTTCCATGGTGTCGGTGATCATATTCATGCCTTGTAAGTGTTTAATAGTTTGTAGAGGGATTTAGAATAAAAATAGTCAGCCTTAGTGAATTTGAGCTTTCAAAGTCAATTTCAAGTGTTCTGACCTACATGGTCTTACATTTTACCCTAGGAATGTTTTAGAATCTTGTCACGATAATGACAACTAAAACCAAAGATTTGAAAATGATCACACTCAATCTTGAGTTAGTTTTGAAATATTTGCATAGAATTAAAATAATTTGGAGGAATTTTTATCTTTATATGGTGTTCATAGTTGAATTTAAGATAAATTATGTGCCTCTACATTAACCTTGTAGTCAAGTTAATACCTTGGGAAAAGATTTGTCTTCTTTCTATACTTACATTCATGATGGAACTATTCAATGGTTTCCTCCTTTATATATTGCTTTGAAGATTAATCCCACATTTTTAAGGAGAGGACCTTAGTCGTGGTTTAAATATAAAAGTCATTTATATATTAAGTAAAGTAAATCCCCACTTACTCAATCCTTTTAGTAAAGTGGAAAATTGGTTAAGGCATATTTGGTTAGTGGAGAATACCCAAATGGGTGACATGTTTCATGAACCCGAGATCTTACTCGACACAAAAATTTGGTTAAGGTAAAAAGAGGTTGAAGACTTTGAAAACCATGATTATGTCATGTGGCACGATCTTATGTAGTTGATAAGATAAAATGTTATGAAAAGAATATAATTTGACTAAGGCATCCAATAACCTAAAGACATAAGTGAGTGACACATGTTTGTATAGAAATAAGAAAAAAATAGTTTGACATATTACCCAATCAAAGGTGATCGAATGTAAATAAAATGTCGAAATCGATTAAGGTAAAGGTATAACTAGGAACCCATATAAAATGAGGGGTTTCCACATAGTACCAATACAATAATACCATAACCAACTAGAACTTACCACTAGGACCAATCCCAATATATAAATTATAAGAAATTTTGAATAAAAGACACAATGAAGAAGGAAGATAGAGCTTGATATCGACACATGACCCAATCATGGAATTTCATGTCACATAAAATATAGCCCTCAATCCTATTGAGTTGACATATTTTAGATGGACATTAGTCTAAATAATATCCAATGAATAGGAGACAAGTGGAAATGATAACTTTAATGTTAAAATTGATATACATGTGGCCATCACCTATGTATAATAGCTAGGGCTATATATATTTGGTCGTATACTTTGATTGTGACCACCAAATTAGGAAAGACCAAACTCATTAGAAAGCTCTTGGGTACTTAAACCTCGAATTTTTTTCAAGGCATTATCATCTATGAATTGAGAGTAATGGGAAATCATAAAACCCAACTTCCACTCGCTTAATGTGTCTTAAATCATGGTGGTTAATGGGAGCCCTTTTAATCATGCTTGTTCTCTTCCAACTAGGTGAATCCCATAGAATATGTTATGAAGCCATTTTAACAAATATTTTCAATTAGGCATCATTTTTAAGACCTAGATATGAGAAAGGAAAAATATTCACGAATACACTAGGAAGTCCACTGACATATATTGTTTAATATTCTTCTTGTGGTATTGTTTTACATTCACAGGTAATTCCTCCTAGTAAAAAGGAAGTTCTTGCAATCAGCACTAGATCGGGAAATCAGAACATGCACACTCTACCTTCCACCTTCATTTCACAAGTATTCCTCCTCACCTTTACCTTATCTATTTTTCTCATACGTACACAACTTATTGATGACCTACATTGTGTTTCCGGACCATATCCTATGCCTTGGATACTTGAATGATTTCACCCTTGTTTGGATAAACCTATCAAACTTTGGTGATGTAGATTTTGTAATCTCTTCAACCTTGGTACCGTCTTACGTCTATACATGTGTGTGTGTTTGATTTCAATTACCCATTACCCAATTTGACCCTAGCCCATTACCTATTACCTAATTTGACCATTACCCATTCCCAATTTGACCCTGGCCTATTACTTATTACCCAAGTCAACCATCACCCTTTCCCATAGTACTCATACCCTTCCCCACCTACCTTCACTTCCACCAACTACACATTTATCAAACCACTCACCAATTCCATATAACACCTCATCAGTTCTTGGTTTGAGGGGGATCACCTTCACCCACACTTGGGGAAACCCCACTCTCACCCATACATGGAGCAATCACTTCCTATTTTTTTCAGCGTCGCTTACCAATATAAGATACATGACAAAAGGGGGCAAAATGTAGACACCAAAATTAGGTCGTACCACCCTTATAGCCCCGTTAATTAAATAAACCATACCTTACATATTCATATCCCATAGTGCACATGATTAATTGAATTAATTACTTTAATTAATTTAATTAATGTCCTCACTTGACCACCTCACCTAGCCACATCACCTAGACACCTCATCATGGACCTATTCTTAGCATGTTCATTCTAACTAGGACTCAATCTCTACTTACCATAACTAACTGAGACTTAGTCTAACCCTAACATTAGATGCCTATCCTTTCTCTAACATGCCCACTTACTTAAGCGGAAAATACCATTTTGGACCACGACCAATGGGTAGAACTGGCCAAAAGATGGCCAAGATCTGCTATTTTAGCAAACCTAGGATTTCCCACCTTAACTAATGTTGGTTAACCCTAAACCGACACCGGTTAACCTAAACCGTCATCGGTTACCATATATTCAATTTGGTAACCTAATTCGGGGTTGGAAGAATTATTTGAATTTGGAGAGAGATATATTTGTATGCAAGCACAAACCAGAGCCCTCTCACACATTCATACACATTCTATTCAGCACCAAGACTAATCTAAAGAAATTGGCATTCACGGTAGCATTCCGGGAAGCACTGCCACAACACTGATCACCAGCTTCACAGTCAACCATAACCTTCATCACACCACCAAGTCTACAAATACAAGTAAGTGCATTTTTATCTGCATCATTCCATACTTATTTAGATCATCATTTCTTTAACTTTCTCCTTTAAATCCTATTCTCTTTTACATCCTATCATTTTTTCCTTCCTGTCAATCCACCCATCTAGCCACCCATAACCTTTTAGCTCCCCATATTCAACCCCAAATATCTCTGAGCATTCTCAACACCTTTACCAACCTATCCATCCTTCTTCATTCTCTGTGCAATCACAGAGAATCTCCAAAAACCAAATTTTATTGATTTTCTACCATTTGCTTCTACCGACACCAATTAACCTAAACCATCATCAGTTTCCCTCTTAACTGACATCGTTCATACCGGACCAATGTCAGTCTCTATAATTGGTAATCTTTCATGTAACAACAATCAAATAACCTTCACCCAAATAACCCAAAACCACCCAAAATCTGATCCTGACCTGTTCTAATCACCTTGGCCACCTGTCCAACCTCCAGATCTAATCATAACCCAACCTGTTAGATTAAATTTGATTATTGTATTTGAATGAGATACCTAAATCATATCAAATACAGTAGGATGTTATTTGTTTACGTTATTTCTTGCATTAAATTATATTAAACAATGGATTGACAACCATCTAGGGAGTATCACACTTCCTATATCTAGCATATGTTAGGCATTCCATTGACATATACTATTTAATATTCTTCTTGTGGTCTTATTTTGCATTCACAGGTAGTTCCTCCTAGCAAAAAGGAATTTCTCACAATCAACACTGGATTGGGAAATCAGAACGCACACACTCTACCTTCCACCTTCATTTCACAGGTATTCCTCCTCACCTTTACCTTATCTATTTTTCTCATACGTACGCAACTTATTGGTGAAACATTATCATAATCATTTCATCTACTTTCCCTTTCTATATTCTCACTAATTTTATAAGTAATAGGTTGATCTCAATGTAAAGTCTTCTTTATGTCTATATTTGGATCACTTGAAATATGTGTTAGTTGATATAAAAATCTCCAAATCAACGCTACTTAAAAAATGGGCTTATGTTACCGTCATTTAAAATGAGAAGGATGATCATGGGTTCTTTCAATGAATAAAGTGGGTAAAGTTCCTAGTTTGAATCTAAAATGTGCATGCAAACACATGAAAAAAAAATCATTATTTTTGGTGGTTATGGACCTACCTTGGTTAGATCGCTAACCCATTTAAGGTTTAAATAATATGTAAGACATGTAAAAGAAAAATAAAATGTTGAAATCAAATCATATACCTATTTTGGGCCCCAAGGGGACCAAGCCATGGTGCAATGTTTATTGGTGCATGATTTTTTATTATTAAGGGTATCTTGGTTGATTTAGAACTTGTCATAGTCATAGATCAATCAAGGGCATGATCATTTAAAATCATAGAGCGGTCACATGTGTGAATATCAATAGTGTTAAAAATTTGAAATTTTATTGTGCAGTGAGCTTTGGGTGTCCAAGATACTTCTCTTTATCCTTTGAAAATACCTAGAAAGAAAGCATATGTGTGTCATACCCAAAATTGTGAAAGCAAACAAGGGTGAATTAAGGGGCTAAGCGTGTGTACATAGAGGATTGGGATGGATATGGGTGCAATGTGCATAGAGAGGTGAGATGATAAGGGTCCAATGTGCATTGGAGATGTAAATGGGTAGGTGGAGTGGATAAATTAAATGTGAGTGGGTGAGGATGAGTAAATGAGAGTAGATGAGGATAAGTGAGGATGACATGTCTTAAATAAACCTTATTTTTTTACTTTTAGGTGTTTTGTGGGAATATTTATTTTTAGGATTTATTGTGGTTATATTATTTTTGATATTTTTAGCATAAGACACCTTGTGCGCAAGGTACATTTTCTAGTGTTTACATCCCCCTTTTGGGTTATATGTTGTAACATAAAAAATTGAAGATGAGATCGGGTTCATCCAACCCTATGATGATTGTTGTCACACATGTGGGGTTAGGTGATTAACTAGATAGAAAAGATCCTAGAAAAGTGATTTATGGGCCACTCCAAATAGATTCTTTAAAGGGATCGAGAAAGTTGAGTTCATAAGGGAGGGACTATATGGTCAATCAACTAAGATGATTAATTATTAGGTATTATAAGATTGGATGAGAAGTATTTTATATGATATCCCCCTCAAGTGAAATATTTTTCGAGCCACAAGTTTCACTAACATAATGTAAGACAAAAATTTCCAATTGATAAATAATAAAAAAATGAACCTTGGTAAAGGCATGATAATTAGAAGAGAGGATAATATTATCCTACCAAGTGTAAGTAAAAAACTGATGTATATATGCACAATAATATATGTAACTTAGAGAATGTGAGAGTAGTATTTCTACAATGCAATAGTGATGATCAATGACTGCAGTGAGCATGGATAAGAAGTGGGTGGTGTAAGAAGATGTGCGAAAAGGAAAAAATACCCACGGGTGTTCATTACAAATGAGGTAAAATGTAAGTGTACAAATGGCATGGTTTTAATGATGGAGTGAAAGATATATGTAGGTGTATGAACATGGTTCTATATGTGTATAGAAAAGGTTTAAAACAAGATTAATGGTGAAAAAGTGATGAACTAAAAGGCACAAGTCATGAGACAGTGAGTGAGATAAAACAAGATCTTTAAAAAGGTCTAAACATCATTTGGGGACATACTATCCAAATTTCTTGTTGAGACACTATGTGTTTATATGAAATTTAATTGTTATTTATAGTGAAAACCCATAAGGTGGTGAGTGAAAACACAAGCCCATGTATAGGTGTGAGATAAACATGTGAGTGTTGATTGATTGAATGGAAGGCAATTTTAATTCATGCATTAATCTACTGAAAGCCAATTTTTATATCCTTAAAGGATATGTATTTAATTCTAGTCACAAAATTTCTCTACTATCAACAAGGTGTCCATAGCCTTGATAGAGATACTAGAAATAATCTTAAGAGAGAGTGTTTGATATTGCTTGTTTTTCATAACTTTGAATTTGTTTTTGATTTTTTAATTTATTTTTGACATGATATTCATATCTCTTGATTTTCCAAGGGATTTAGAACCACTAGTGGCTTGATAGAGAGAACATAAGATATTGTGGAGATTTCATTTGAAAATTTCAATAGATAATTCCCTATGGCCTTCACACAAAAAAAAATGAGTGTGTAAGATTGCATGGATCTCTAGGATGATAGTCATTTCTAATTCAAAAGTAATGAGAGACCATGTTCAAGAAACTATAGTAGAGATAATTTACTCACAAAAAATGAAGAAAATATAATCAAGATACCATCAAAATATATGAAACAAACCAATATGTGGAATATGAATGAATTTTAAGTGAAGCATGTGGTAGTAAATAGAGAATTGGAATTCAAGATGAATGAATGCGGTAGTAGTGGAAGAACATATATGACAAAGTGTTGTTTATTGTAGTTTTAGGTATGTATAGTTTTTTTAGATTTTTAAATATGTTTAGCTATGTGTGGGTGTGTTTTTTTGGAATCACAATGGACTGGGAGGGGGGTGAATCAGTCCTTCAAATTTCTTATTTCATTAACCATTAATTACAGCAACCATTATCATTCATTCATTCACAAACATTCTATCATTGCTTATTTAGTGTGCACAATACATTCAAGCAATCATAACACATGAGAAGAAGCACATAGACACAATATATAAGTGGGAAACCATCAAGGGGAATAAAACCCACTGAAACTCTACTTATATTATACAAAGAAAATATATTTAGTTAAGCACTTTGTCTTCACAGGAGCACCAAACCCTAGTTTAGTTGAACACCAACCCTAAAAGGAGAACAAAACCCTAATTTAGTGAAGCACCAACTTCACAAGGAGGATACAACCCCATAGGATGACTAAGAACTAACTTAGAATCTTGAAAATGTTTGATCTTTGATTGTTATTGTTGAGTTGTGGAGCTTAATTACTTGAATTGGAATGCTTTTACAGAACTTGCTGGAAAACATAGTAACCGACGTCGGTTAATGAACCGTCGTAAATCAGTCACTAAGGACTGATATCGGTCAAACAAAGAGGAACTGGTATTAGTTAAGGCTAATCAACTTCAGTTTCTGTTCTTCTGAATGCTATAATCAAGTTGTGGGAATCATATCTATCTTTAGTTGTAAAGTGAATCTAATGGTTGTAATTGTATAGCTAAAGTTCCCTAAGATTGTAGATACATATATAAGCATAAAGATAGGGTTAGAAGAGAGATAATTCATTGAGAATTAAGAGAAGTTTCCTTTAGAGAGAAAAAGAGAAATTTGTAAAGAAAAAAGTACAGGACATCCAAGAAGGTGTGGAAGATTGCAAATCTTCATTATATTTCCTCTGTGATGATAAATTGGTTGTTTCTTAGTGGATGTATCCCACACTAGGTGAACCACGTTAAATATTGTGTATTGTTTCTTCTTGTTAATTTCTATATTGATTAGTTATATGCTTATATCTAATCAATATATATGTACAACCAGTGTGCTAACCCCAACAACTGATTGTTTGAGGGTTGTATGTGTTGACATATTTACTCACAGAGGTATTTCTAATTGAGTGGGAGCAAAGAAATGGGAGAAGAAAGCAAATTTAGAGTAGATAAATTTGACATTCGTGATTATCAAGTATGGAAGATGTAGATGGAGGATTATCTATATCAAAAATATCTATAATTATCATTGGATAAGAAGGAAAGACCTATAAAGATGACTGATGAAGAATGGAAAATTTTTGATAGAAAGGATTTGGGATCAATAATATTGAGTCGACATCATTTATGAGTTTGAATATTACCGAATCGGGATCTATAGTAGATTTGATGAAATATTTAGCAAATATATATGAAAAAACTAGTACTTCAAATAAAGTGTATTTAATGAAAAAATATTTAATTTAAAGATGCGAGAAGGTGGATCCGCATCAAGTCATTTGAATGATTTTCAATCTATTGTAAATCAATTAGTATTTTGTTTGAGGATGAAGTGAAGGAAATTTTATTATTATGTTATTTTCTAGATAGTTGGTATAACTTGGCAATGGTTGTTAGTAATAAAACGTCTCTGCTACTAATGTTTTAAAGTTTGATGATGTGGTTAGTATAGTCTTGAATGAAGAAATACGCAAGAAATGTACGGAAAATCATCATCTAGGAATGATTTGAATGTAGAAATCAGCGGAAGGCATAAGGAGAGATCTAAGAGAAAGAATAATGGGAAATTGAATTCTAAGAATGGTAGATATAAATCCATAGGTAGAGGAATAACTTGTTGGAATTGTGGAAAGAAAAAAATGTGAAAAAGGATTGTTGGTTCAAGGAAAACAAAGAGAATGTACCAGAGAAAGGTAAAGAGGAAAATGTTGTTGTAAAAGAGGTAATGAAAGATGCCCTAATTATATCCTTGGATAATAAAATTGAGTCATGGGTTTTATATTTAGGAGTTTCTTTCCATACAACCCCTAATAAGGGTTATTTCAAAAATTATGTCCAGGGTAACTTTGGGCATGTTTATCTAGGAGATGATGAACCATGCAACATTATTGGTAAAGTTAAAGTTCACCTTAATTTGTAGAATGGAAACACATAGATATTGAAATATGTGAGGTGTGTTCCAAGCCGCATAAGAAATCTAATTTCTGCAAGATAATTGTGTGAAACTGGTTGCATGGTTACACTCACAGCCGAATCTTGGAAAGTTACCAAGGGATCTCTTGTTGTAGCAAGAGGCAAGAAGGTAGGATCATTGTATTTATCTACCTGTATTACTAATTCCTTTTATGTTCTATCTACTTTAGATTTAGATACAAGCATGTGGCACAATCGGTTAGGCCATATGAGTGAAAAGGGAATGTAGATCTTAAAGGCAAAGGGTAAGTTATCAAATCTAAAACGTGTAGATCTTGATTTATGTGAGCATTGTATTTTTGGAAAGTAGAAGAGAGTGAGATTTCTCAAAGTTGGGGAAACAAAGAAGAATCATAAATTGGAGCTTGTACACTCAGATGTGTGGGGACCAGCCCAGTAGCTTCTTATGGAGGATCCCAATACTATGTTACTTTCATTGATGATGCCACAAGAAAGGTATGGGTTTATTATATTAAATGTAAATATAATTTTTTAAAAACTTTTAAAAGATGGAAATCCCTTATGGAAAATGAATCAAATTCAAAGTTAAAATGCCTTAGATCTAATAATGGTGGTGAGTACTACAACAAGGATTTCAATGATTATTTTTCAGTAAATGGAATACGCAGAGAAAGGACGGTTCCTAGAATACCATAGGAGAATGGTGTTATAGAGAGAATGAATAGGAAAATCATGAATCATTCTAGAAGCATGAGGATACATGTTGGATTTCCCTTACGATATTTGGTGGAAGCAGAGACATGGTAGTTTATTTAATTAATATTGGACCTTCAAGTGCACTTTGGATCTTTGGAATACCGAAAGAAGCATGAACTAGAAATAGATCTTTACTTTCTTAGAGTATTTGGATCAGAATATTTTGTGCATATTGATAAGGAAAATAGAAAGAAATTGGATGCAAAATCCAAAAGATGTGCTTTCATTGGTTTGGCTCTAGTGATTTCAGATTCGGTTTTAGGATTTAGAAGGTTCTAAGATAATTAGGAGTCATGACATTGATTGGAAGGAAAAGATAATCTTCAGGATAAATTTTTTGTACCCAAAGGTGAACCGGTGGAGAATGTTTTGGATGAAAATGAACTCTCGGATTTCAAATTAATACCTATAGGATTACACAATAACCAAAAGGTATTGATTTACCCACGACCAACATCGGTCCCTATACCGACGTTGGTTACAAAAGAGACAAAATGGCATCGATTAGTTAAATCGGTGTTGGCGAGAAAGTTATCGGCGTTGACCACTTTGTCAAAAGTAGATACAAATCTATAGGATGAGCAGATTGAGCCTACAACACCCCAAATCTCAGTGAGAAGGTCACACATGGTAAGTAGACCTCCAGAAATATTTTCACCTTCCTTGTCTTATTATTTATTGACCGATAGTGGTGAACCAAAAATATTTGAAGAAGCAATGGAGGATGAATCCCATAAGTAGTGGAAACATGGCATGAATGAGGAGATGGAATCCTTATAGAAGAACCGGACATGGAATTTGGTTAGGTTTCCAATAGGTAAAAGAGAATTGCGAACAATTGGGTTTATAAGATCAAGGAAAAAAAGGGTGGATAAAAGAGATACAAGGAAAGGCTTGTAGTAAATGGATTTACACAGAAAGCAGTATTGAATTTGGTGAAATATTTTCTCCTATTGTTAAGATGACTTCTATTAGTATTTTATTGAGTTTAGTTGCGGTAGAAAATTTGCATTTAGAGCAACTTAATGTCAAGACAACATTTCTTCATGGTGATTTAGAGGAAGAGATTTACATGAATCACCGCTTGGTATGAAGTCAAGGGTAAGGATAAATTTGTGTGCAGATTGAAAAAGAGCCTATATGGGCTCAAGCAAGCTCCAAGGAAATGATATATGAAATTTGAGAGTTTTATGTATAAGCATGGTTATTTGAGATGTGAACTGGCCATTGTATTTATTTCAAGATGATTAGAAATGGGAGCTATATTATTTTTTTACTATATCTGGATGATATGCTTATTATAGGATCTAGTATGCAGGACATTTGTGAGCTTAAAGAAAATATATCTCACACATTTACAATGAAGGATTTGGGATTTGCAAAGAGAATCCTTGGCATGTAAATTCATAGAGATAGGAAAAACAAGAAGTTATATTTATCTCAGGAGCATTATATCAATAAGGTGTTAGAAAGGTTTAATTTGTAAAATTCAAAACTTGTAAGTACACCTATGGCTAGACACTTCAAATTGAGCAAAGATCAGTTTCCTACATCACATGAGGAGGTTGAGTACATGGCACAAGTTTTGTGTGCTTCAACAATTGGGATTCGATGCATGTTATGGTTTGTACCAGACTAGACATTACATAGATAGTGGTAGTTGTGATTAGATTTATGGATAATCCAAGTAAAGAGCTTTGGAAAGTAGTCTAATATATTCTTAGGTATTTGAGAGGGACATACGACATGCAAAAATGTTATGGAGGGTCAGATACTTCTTTACATGGCTATGTGGATTCAGACATGGCTGGTGATTTGGATGGTAGGAGGGGCACCATTGGATATGTGTTCATAGTAGGTGGAATGACAGTTAGTGGATTTCTAGATTGTAGAAGGTTGTGGCCTGTCTACTACATAGGATGAGTATCTTGTAGCTACATAAGCTAACAACAACATGATATGAATGAGCGGTTTCATAGAAGATTTTGTAAAGGAAAAATAGGATTATAGATGGTACAGTGATAGTCAAAGTGTAATTCTTATGGAAATGAACTTGGTGTTTTATTCTAGAACGAAACACATTCAGTTTAGGTATCACTTCATATGGAAGGTATTGAAGGATGGGAGGCTAAAGTTGGAGAAAATTCATATAAAGGAGAAACTTTGTGGATATGCTAATGAAGTCATTAGAAAAGGAGAAGTTGGAACTACACTCCACTTGTTTTGGTCTTTGAGTTTGAGACTTGAGGAGGGAGAAACATGACAAAGAAAGTATCATAGGATGGATTTGTATGGTACAGTGTAGAAATTTATCTCCAAGTGGGTGATTTTTGATTTGTCAAGCTTAATTGCTTCACTTGGCATGCTTTTATAAAACTTTCTAGAAACAATAGTAATTGGTGTCGGTCACCCGGGACGGGTATCGATAAGACAAGGAAGCAATCGATATCGGTTAAGGCTAGCTGACATCGGATTGCATATGTGTGACTACTATAATTAATTTGTGGGAATTATATCTATATTTATTCGTAAAGTGAATATAATGCTTGTAATTTCATAGCTAAAGTGTCGTAAGACTGTAGATGCATATATAAGCATAAAGCTAGGGTTAGAAGAGAGAATTCATTGAGAATTAAGAGAAGTTTCCTTTATAGAGAAAAAGGCAAATTTGCAAAGAAAAAGGTAGAGGACATCCAAACATGTGTGGAAGATTGCAAATATTCATTCTTTTTCCTCTGTGATGATAAATTGGTTGTTTCTTAGTGGATGTATCCCACCTTTGGGTGAACCACGTTAAATAGTGTATATTGTTTCTTCTTGTTTATTTCCATATTGATTACTTATATTCTTAGATCTACTTAACATATATGTACAATGGTGTGCTAACCCCATTAGTTCTACTGCTGTCCACAACTAATAGAGATCACTTATTCATCTCACAAACCCTAGCTCAAACCCTAGGTCTTCAACCTTTCTCTATATTATTACTTCTCAACTTGTCTTGCATCTAAAATCTTGCACACATATAGTAAAACCTTCCTCAACCTAAAACACATATGATCAACCTTTAAATTATGCCATCATACCTCCCTCGTGTTGTTGACATATTTCCTCCCTCGTGTTGTTGACATTAATGCAGCCTAGAATTTACCAGATAACACCCTAGTCACCTTTGGCACATCACTCAGCCTAGACTAAGCACTCACCCAAAGCACACAAAGGTACTAGGTCCCTCTTTAGGGTTGTTGTAATAGGATGTTAACATGATGAAGGAAGAAACATATAGATTCATAACTAATCCATCATTCTACAATGCATGCTACCCATAGATCTATGAAAGAACAAGCTTAAACAATAATCATGATTGAATTAATAACATGCACTACTCAACTACACACAGAATGACACTTAGATTCAGCCAATATCTTCCATCTATTAATAAATATAGAAGCTCCTTACAGTATTTTCAATCTATATCAATGTGTGTATGGAACTGATATAATGACTTAGTCATATGCATATATTCTCTATTACACATACATACATCCAACTCTCTATTCTCTCTCTTCTACTATGCACCTAACATCATATATATAGGGTGGGGACTTTCCCTTCACCGCTTATCTATTCCAAAAATAGGTCACATGCTATTAATAGCCATACACCATTTACAATCATAGCCACACATGCAAGTGTGTTATCTATAGTTCTCTTGTAGTTAACTGAAGTGTCAATTCTATTCTTAGCTTATCTCCATGCATAAACGCTTTGAACCACTTCTCCAAATATAGACAATGCATGGCGTGCACATCTCTACATCATTGATGTGGTCCACATGCCATCTTCCAAAAATAGGTCTTCATGCCCAAAATTGGCTAAGTCTTGAAATATGAACTTTCCTTCCGCATGCGGGTACTTCCCCGCCCTTTCGCGCCCTTGGCCGGGCCTTCTATTCCGCATGAGACTCCTTGTGTGATCTTAGACAAGTATTCTTTGATCAACATTACCCCACACTAATCTCATTATCATCCCGACAATGGGTATCTCCAAAAATTTGAAGGAAATAATAAGAATGAAAGAATGTGGATAAATAAATAATTTTTATGAGGTATCGAGGCAACCTCCTCTCAGTATCAATTTGCGATATCAACTTTGGATACTCCTCCTTTATTTTGGCCTCTAATACCCGATCGGTGAGTGCTTGCTTTATTTTTTCGGGATGTCCACGATAATGGATTCTAACTCATCCCTTGTAATTTCTCCTTTCTCATTTTACTGAACTAATACAACCGTGGACATGGATGTCTTTCTTCCTTCTAAAAGGTCCATCTTCTGCGCAATCAACTTTCCAAGTTCTTCCAGATCCACGTCTTATGTGGCTCTTGTCTTCATTATCGGGGCTTTGTGCTTCTATTTAACCATTGACAACCTTTCCGTGTGGCCCAATGTCTCATCTTTCATTTCCTTTTAGACCTTGTTATTCTCTTCGAGGGTCTTGATGTTGATAAGTGCCTCTGGAGATGTGCATACATTTAAAGCCGTCTACTTTCTGTAATACTTCCCGTAATGCTTCATAGCCCTTCATAAGATGTAATGTTTCTCATCGCAGATGTTTTCTCTTGATTGACATCTTATTCAAAGCATTCTCATGCTTGCACATGTAGATTTTCATCTTCAAGTACCAACTCCACCAACTTTCCCACATAATGTATCACTACAGGAAATGTTTGTGGTACCTTAGACTCTAAGTGTGGCCTTGCTTTGATTACACTATCCCCAATATCCTTTGCGATGCTTATGAACACCTCATTCTTATTCTACATGAAGTCCCTTTCCTATGTTATGTGTGCTATCTCTGTGTCCTTTGTCTTCAACTCTTCATGCAGCGCTTTGATTGTGGCAGATTTTTCCATGTTTCTTCTAGCCACCTTAGTAGAAACTTTCACCAATGCATTGTTGACCTGCTCATCTAACATGACAGTAGGCTTTACTATCATGTGTCTAGCTTGAGACACATTCTTCAATCGTCTCAAATGCATGACTCTTCACACACATAAAATTTAGGCTCATCCATGTGGGTGTGCATCAACCATGATAGTTGCTTCCTAGTGCGCACAATTGTCATATCCTCATCCATCAACTCCCAGCCGAATAAATCCTTCTGCGCTATCGTGCTCTAGAAGCGGGATGCAAACAATTTTTCCTGTATCCTCTACATACCCCATGGCTGGTGGAATGTGCTCTCCACTTTTCCTTCTAGACCTTTGCTGCTTAGGAACTTTAGCCTCCAAATTTGGGACTTACATCTCCATGTCCTGAACACCTTCTGCAGTTGTCTCCTCTAGCCTTTTCTCTTCCTCTTCTTTTTCCTTCGATGCCTCACCCTGTTATTCTATGTCCTTTGGAGGTGTAGGAGAATTAGGCATGCTTTCCTCTGAATCTTCCACCTCCTCATTCAACTTCAGCTTCCTCCTTCTCTCGTGTGGTAGCCTCCTTTTGTGGAGAGAGTCTGGGTGATTTGTGCATAGTGGTTGGAGTAGCACCTTGGGTCCTTGTTCTCCTAAATACCATTTTAAACATGTACTCCCCTTGGACTACATTCAATTCCTCTTCATCCCCCTCTTTTGGCTGAGGTGGGGTAACAACGCGCTCAACTTCACTCTGACTTGTAGGATGTCTTCTACCCCTATGCTCCAAACCACCACTATCTTTGCGCTCCTCCTCCTCATCCTGCACTTCAATTTTCTTTGTGGGCTTAGGTGTTGGGATGTTCTCCACTGTATGCTTTCCCTTTGGTGGTGCTTTGGAAGTGTGAACTCACCTTCCACATATTTTTATTCTCCATTTTTGGCTTTAACTGGAGATACACCAATGTTGCCCCCATATGCTACAACCAAACTTATTGGTTTGATATTCAAAACCTCTGAAATGATTCTCTTTGTATAAGCACTTCTACCAGGATATACATACTTCTTCCTCAATGTATGGTAATCGTAGTCTACCTTATCTACATTGAATATCAGTCGATGCGTGTCTATAAATCTATGAACAAACTCTTGAAAATACCTTGCAGTGAATGTGTAAGGTAACTTGCACCAAGGGCTCTAGAATCCATCTTTCATTGGGAAGTGCACAATGCAGAAATGCTAATATACAACAAACTGAACTTGTTTCCCTACCACTGTTGGTAGGTCCTTTGGGATGTGCCACTCTTCCCTAAATGTCACGTGGAGCCTTTCATACCACTTTTTTCCCTCTACTTTACATCATCTGTCATGGCCCCCTTGCATAGGTATTTGTTGAATCTTTTAGCTGGGGACTTGTTCTCCATGGGGTATTCCCATACTTTCTCCTTTGGTTCATTTGGTACCCCAATATCCATGAATACCAGTGATATCAGAACAACCCCAAAGCTGATATTCCCTTCTATGCATGCTTCTTTGACTATTTTCTCTATAATATAGCCTGTAATTTTATAGATTGTCCATTCTGACATCTTACGCGCCACATGTAACCACATAGTATTCACCTTTGACCACCGATCTGATCATTTAACTTGGTAATAAGGTGTGCTACAACTTGTACAACTGGACAGTTCTTTAATTTATCTATGTCCATTCCGTGTGGACCCTTCAGGTACCCCAACTCCTTTTTGGTCTTTACAATCATGGCTTTATCTACAAGGTCACATTTTATGTCTTCTCTTGTGGCCTTCAGACCTGTAACTAATGAGACTAGCACATATGAAATTCTAACTCTGCATCCTACAAAGTAGAAGAATTCTTCATGTACCCTGCTCATGAGCCACTGATACAAGGGCTCATACTTCCCAAAATATGGAAGCTCATATAACTGGTAGACCCCAATTCTCTTCAAGCTTCTCGCCTACATCATCATACACTTTGGCATATCATCCTCTCGTGTGTTTATTCCTTCTCGTAGTGAGCAAGAAATTGAGCTCCTTCTTGTTCTCTAGAGTAATATGATTATACTCTTTCTAATGGGTGAATCCCACTCTTGGCCGATGATGACTCCTTCTAGATATTGCATCTCTAAAAATGGCTTTGGGTGCCATCTCTTCTTCCTCAATGACCACCTTCTTCTTTCCTTTTACCGCTATTGTAGATGCCTTCTTTGGTGCCATTTCTACCTTGTAAATGTCTCCTCTTCAACTTTGTAACTCTGCGAATCAAACCCTAGCTCAATTTAATTATGCCCTAGGTGGAAACTTTGTAACCTAACTCTTTTCTATCTCCCTGCTTCACTCAAACCCTTCACCACCAAGGACACAAGCTTCTTATCACACAGATCTAGTTGTCACTCTTGGTTTCACACCCTTCACACCTTAACTTGATCACTCGGCTCTTCACACTTGGATCTTTCTTCAAATTCTCTTAGTCGCAATGGTAAAAATGAATCCGCATCCCATCCTTATATAATTTTTTCAAATTTTGATGCATTTATTGCTCCTTCACCTACCAAATATCCCCTCATTCATTGACCAAATCCATTCATTCCATGCGATACATCTTCGCACCTAGCTATAACCTTCTAGTGCGCCTTCCTACCCTCTGGTCACAGACTTCTCTTCAACGCACGCTCCTACGCCCGAGTACCTCATCACTGTACCTTCTCCTGGTAGCTAACATGGCCTCTGCTTACCTCATGTTATATTGTTCTTTCATTCATCTCCATCCTTGGTCACTTTTGAGAAGTAATCTTCTTTTGAATTAAAGCACACCCATAATAGCTTATTCCTTTCACCTTTCAAATCCCACAGTCTTTTTCTTGGATAACTACAACCACCCCACACTAAAAGTATGTGCAGTCCTCTGTGCATAAACATTCTTCATACAGTAATTAGCTTCAGGCGCGCAAGCGCACTTATTACACAAGAACAACAACTAAATTGACAAAGCATAGCGATAATGAAGGAAATACATAATTGAAAACCTAAACTAAATGGCAATACTACCTTATTACAAACACCAAGAAGACTTATTTATAGTAGGGCTTCAGCCTACTCCCATTAAAGTAACTAGGTAGCCGTGTTCTATCAAGTGCTTCTAACTGACAAGCACCTGATTCAAGTATAAAAGTGATAACATATGGCCCCAACCAATGTACTTCGAGCTTGCCTAGATGGCGTAAGAACTTGGAGTCCTAAAGAAGAACCATTTTTCCAATATCATACTTCTTATCACTTATGTTTTGTCATGTCATGCCTTCTGCCTAGCCTTTTCCTATTTCTGACTCCATCGTTATATGGCTTGGTGCTCATCTAGTTGAATCATCTTTTCAATACGTTCTTCTAAATCATGTTCATCAGCTAGACCTCCAGTGTGTGCAATGTGCAAAGAAGGTAACATAAATTCTATAGGGAGAATAGTTTTCAAGCCAAACACCAATTGAAACGGTGTGGCTTTGTTTAATCTCTTATAATTTGTTCTATATGCCCAAATCACAGCTTGATACTTTGTCATCCCAATCCTTTCTTCCAACATCACAATTTTTTGTCAAAGTTTGGTTGAGAATCTTGTTGAAGGCCTTAGCAATTCTGTTTTCCTAAGGATGATAAGGTGTAGTTTTATGGTGTGCAACCATAAACTCATCTAATAGGATCATGATTGTCTCATTCAAAAATTGTGTACCTATATCACTTGTCAAGATTAAAGGACATCCATATCTTGTAAGAACATTCTCCCACATAAACCTAATATTTGTAGTTGTCATACAGTCCTTGGTAGGTGCTTCTTCTGCCCACCACATGAGATAATCTATGCAAGTAATGATATAGTGTGATCCAGTCCTATGCGCAGTTGGAGAAATAGGTCCTACAAAATCAATGGCCCATTTATCAAATAGTTTGGCACTAGTAATTGGTCTCAAAGGCATCTCATCTCTTTTCCCTGGTTTTCCTAGGCACTGACAATGATCACATGCCTTATAATATTCTTTACAATCCTTATACAATGTCTCCCACCATAATCCAGCAAGTAGGATCTTTCAGAGGCGATCGCATCACCTACATAATGGCCTCCTACAATACCACCATGAGCTTCTTCCATAATATCCTTATGCTCATGCTCTAATACACAATGACATAATACTTCATCTCTTCCTAGCTTGTAGAGGTCACCACTGATTAACATAAATTGTGCCGCGCATATAGCAAGTTGCTTCTTTTCTAATGTTTTCATTCCTTCTGGTGCCATACCTATTTGTAGAAAGATAGAAATGTCTTCTAATTCCATGGGCGCAGTGTCAGTTGTAACTTATATAACTATGCATCCAAGCATTGTTTCTTCAATTGTCTATGCATCCTCTCCTAAATTGATTCTAGATAAATGATCTGGTCCAGAATTTATTTTCCCTGGCTTCACCACAACTATGAAGTCAAACTCTTGAAATAGGAGCACCCATCTGCATATGCACCCCTATAAGATGAGCTTGTTTACTAAGTACTTCAATGCCATGTGATCTGTATAAAACACAAATGGTGTTGCTAATAAGTACTATCAAAAATTGTACAATGCATAGATCATTGAAAAAACTTCACGCTATATAGTTGTATAATTCCGTTCAACAGGAGTCAGCTTCCTACTAGCAAAATAGATTGGATGATCTATAATACCTCACCAGTTGGGCTAACACGCACCAATGGCCATACCAGAAGCGTCCACATGTACATGAAATGATTTCTGCCATGAGGGAAAGTCCAGAATGGGCACGGTAGTAAGTTTCTCTTTTAATATCTCAAACGCGCGTTGTTACGGTTCTCCCCAATAAAATGTACCTTTCCCCTTCAACAATTCTTCCAAGGGTGCAGCAATTTTGGCATACCCTTTTATGAATTTTCTATAATATCTTATATGACCTAAAAATCCACACACCTCACTTTGACTGGTAGGCACTTCCAGGCCTAAAATGACTGCAACCTTGGCTAGATCAACTAGCAAACCTTCCTTACAGATTATATGTCCTAACAGTATCCCAAATGGCGTAGCAAATATGCACTTCTTGATATTCAAAGAGATACTCAATTTTCTGCATCATTCAAACATTAAGCATAGATTGTCACAATGATATTTCACAAGCCCATATACTATCCAATCATCTAGGTAGACCTGTAAGAAGTTGTGAATAAAATCCTTGAATGCTTAAACAACTATGCGCGAGAATACAGTAGGCATGTTTTTCAATCCAAAGGGCATCACAATGTAATAAAAACAGCCCCATTCAGTAGTAAATGTTTTCTTTTCTTGATCCTCTTGAGCAATTCCAACCTAACGATACATGAAAAATATGTATGTGAAAGATTATATTTCGTACCCTACAACTCCTTCTAGTATTTCCTCAGTGAATGGCGTAGGGAATGGATCTGTGATGCATGCAACATTCAGCTCCTTGTATTCCACACATATCCTAATCCATCTATCCTTCTTGATACTGATCACCATTGGGCTAACCCATTCTGACTCATCAAGGGGCTTGATAATTCCATATTTCAACATTTTATCAATTTCTTCTTTTACCTTTTCACGTAAATTAGGATTCATTCTATAAGGTCTCTTTCTAACTGGTCATGCACCATCCTTAAGTTTGATCTTCATTTCCCCAAGTGATTCATGCATGCCTTTAAGTTCATGATATCCTTGAGGGAATAAGTCTTGATAATCCTGAGTAACTCGATGATCTTTGCTACCTCTGAGTCTGACCAATAATCTCCAATTATGGCCTCCTAGGCTCAGCCTTCGAACCTATATTCACCTTCTTTGTCTTCATGGGTTTGTGGTAGGCACACGTATCCTTTTTGCACTATCCAAGACCTCACGCACCCCATGTGAATGTTCAATATAAAGTTCTCAACTTCCTCATCATCCATGATGTAAACCATATTCCTTTCTCTTTCTCAAGGCAAGTGCATTCAAGTAGTATGGAGTCCATTTCTTCTTCCTTTTCAAAACATGCTCTGAACTCTACCTCACCGAACAATTCTTGAATATGCTCTTCTACTTTTTCACTATCTCCCATAGTTAAGCACTTGACAAATTTTAATGCCTCTGCTATAGGAGGTTTAGTCAAGAAGTAGTCAAAATTCTGGATCATTCCTGCAGTCAAATCTTGCCAGTTCCCAGTTTCTCAATGTAATTTTACATATACATACCAAGCACATGCGAATCTTTGTAGCATAGAATACAATCAATGCACCCCAGTGAAGGTGGTAATGCTTCCTATCCTACTTATCCGAGTCTCCCACACTTTCTGAATATGATGCTAAACAGGGTAATCACCATGATAAGTGCATATTTGCATAGGTGCATTGTTCCTTATAAACCGAGTAGAAAAAGATATTCCAATCTCTTCCCAATTTATAATATTATCTCTGTGGACTACCCAACAACGTGCTATTGTCTGCGTAGTGTATATACCAACATATCTCTCCATTTAAGTTGATCTTCCCACTTTGTGTTTTCATGGCCTTCGAAAGGCAAGAAGATCTTATGTCCCTATATACCAAGGTACTGTGCTACCTATCTATCGAATTGAATTAAATCCATTCTTGCGTGCAACCACACTTTTCACCTCACACCCTACTAATTCATATGTACCATGAGCCCGATTTTCAAAATAAATACTCATAGTATCACTAATAGAATGAGAATCATCCTTTGTAGGATGCCTTCTTTAGATGGCTCATTGACGTTTGAGTCCTGAATAGCACGTACATAGACTCTGTTTAAGTCCTCCTCACTTAGAGGCTCAACATAGGGTGTAGACTTCCCATCTGTCAAAGGTATCATAACCCTTTCCTCCTTGTTTTCAAAGCTAATATACCCCTTATTGAATCTCAAGTCAGCATTATTCGCATAACACCAAGGGCGTCCAAGCAGGGCTAGAAAATTTTTGCTTCTACAAGTGCTAATACCTCAAAATCCCCAGTGAACTTGGCCCCTTGTATAGTTATAGATGCATCTTTCAATACTCCTATGGGAGTGGCCTTAGTTCGGTTTGCCATGAATAACACATTAGATGATGGCTGTAATGGAGGCCTCCCCATTTGTACCCATGCATCTAATGTCACACATTTACTTCCGCACCTGTATCGATCAATGTATTTCTTAACACCACCCATCCACAACACATTCAAATTAATTTCTTTATCATAGTCAATACTATCAGGGGGAAGATTTGCATGCAGAATCTACCATTCGGTTTCAAGACTTACGCGTGGAGTGTTCCCTTTTAACCAACTTCCTAATAGTGGAATAATGTTCTCCTGGTGCAACATCTTACACACCTCCTGCAGATCATCGATATTAGTTTGGACTATCTTTGATGCTTTATTTTTCTCCTTTATGTACTTGTATCTAGCCTTGAAGATTCATTTGTACTTCCTTGGTATCCTTGTAAACTTCCTTCTGATGAGCAGGATCTGGGTACCTTGCATGCAAAACCTCCTCCTTAGTGATCATAGGCTTCTAGTTTAATGCCTTTCTCACGCGTACTCCTTTAGTATGTGTAGTAATATTCATTGTCAATGCCTCAAGTCCTTATGCTATCTTGGGAATTCGGTGATCTTCTACCACACACTTTGGATTCTAACCATCCCGACACCTTTGTTTTCTTTCTTATGTTGCTTACTTAGATGCTCATATAAGTCTGGGCACTCTTCATAGCTATGGTTCTTCCCATAGAAAGAACATGTAATATTCTGAGGACATTCATGCCTATAGTGGTCAAGAGATCCACACGTATAACATGTCCCATGAGGGAACTCTCCTCTTCCTCCACCATGGCCTCATCCTCTATATCCACCATGATATCCATGTCCCCTTCCACGACCTCCTTCAAAATGCCCCTCATTCATCATAGCGTGTTTGATTATGATCCTAATCTTGGTGCTCATTCTTACCCTTAGAACTATCTATTATACTTGTCTGTCGTATTCTAATGTCTATAGCATCCTAGATCTAACCAATTAACCAACAATTCTCAGTATCATGGGTTGTGGACCTATAAATCTTGCAAAATCAAGATACATTCTTCCTTATTGCACATTGTAACAAAGGACAATGACTAGCATCGTGATTCAAATGAAAAATTTCACAGTCCAATAGTAATGAGCGTACAGATATGTGAGGGTAATTATCCTTAGTGTGACCTTCCACTTCACAATCTTTACACCAAATTCCTTAAGCGTGTTTCATGGGCTGAATTTTCTTTTCGATAGCTTCTCTAGCGCTTTGCCATAGTTGTAATCAGTGCCTCTAGAAATGGACTAACTCCAACGTCGATGCTCCTAACGCCTCGGCCAAAGACGAAAATTTGCTTCCAGTGCTTCACACGAAGCGGTGTATGTCTTATGTGATAGTGCCCTTCTAAAAGGTGTAATCAATCCTCCAATGAACCATTGTACATGTTGGCTAGCATGAATATCATAAGATAGCTTAGATAGAAGTGTCTTAAAATGAGCATCATACTCATGTACACTCTCGATGGCGACTTGCTTGATATCTTTGAGCACACTTATACTCTTCTTGCTCAAACTTGGGGATATGTAACTCTATCAAGAAATTATTATTATTATTTTATTCAATGCTACATAATCCATGCAAGTTTGATCAAGGTCAAACTTCCTATACCAGTTGTGTGTGTGCCCCTGTAATGTAGTGGCAAATTGACTTGCCTTTCGCTCAATAGTTGTGATCCCTTTAGCACGCCACAAGATTTCACACATATGCACATGTTCGACAACATCCTCTATACCTCTATATTCCGGAAGACGAAGAGACATCTCCATATAGATATTTTATGGTTACTACGGACCTTGACCACCTGATTTGGAACCTCATGTGTTCCCTCTACCTCTAGAACCACCAGACCCACGAACTAGAACCACCTATACCTCCTAATCCACCACCTATAGTTGGAATAGGGCCTATAGATGTACTCCCCTGTGCTTCAATAGTAGTACTATGCTCTTGAAATAGAGGTCACAAGTTCAAATCTGCATGGGGTAGGGTATGTATGCCTCATTTGTAGCAAAGTTAGTTGCCTCCCGCATGTGAGTACGAGGTAGTCCCATATGCTATAAGCCACTTGTAGACCCAAAAATAGGCCGCCCCATGGCATCATGGACTGTAAAAACCTATTATTATTATTATTATTATTATTACTATTATTATTATTATTATATTCAATTCTACATAATCCATGCAAGTTTGGTCAGGTCAAACTTCCTATACAGTTGTGCGTGTGCCCCTGTAATGTAATGGAAAATTGACCTGCCTTTCACTCAATAGTTATAATCCATTTAGCACGCCACAATATTTCACACATATGCACATGTTCGGAAGCATCCTCTATACCTCTATATTCTGGAAGACGAAGAGACATCTCCATATAGATATTTTGTGGTTACTGCAAACCTTGACCACCTTATCTAGAACCTCTTGTGTTCCCTCTGCCTCCAGAACCACCAGACCCACGAGAACTAGAACCACCTATACCTCCTAATCCACCATCTATATTTGGAATAGGGCCTATAGATGTACTCCCCTGTGCTTCGACAGTATTACTATATAGAACCCTTACATTCTATGAGGTAGTTCCACTTCTAGAGGTGAATCCAACATTTTGTGCGCTCACATTTATACGGATGATGCGCCTAAGAATGCTCCTCCAAATGACATTGAAGTTGTTTTCCTACCATTGATGTACGTAATCCCTGATTTACTCTTGTTCCCTTACTTCCCAAGTTAGCTTGTTGTTTACTTATCATACTAGATGTTGAAAAACCATGCACAAAGGCTAGGTCACCAGGTGGATTAAGATGCACACCTGCGGCCCAAGTAGTCTTTGTTCATGTACTTCTATGTGAGGCGAGAATGGATCTCTATCATGCTTTCTAAGATGGGGGAGTTCTTGATTCTCTGGCTCCATGTCTTCTACATGAGCTGTAATTCTTTGAAGAGCCATCTCTCTCCTGCATGCCATACTCTCTGCAATGGAACGTTGCTTCTCTATCTCACTCTCGTGCACCTCATTATACTTAAGCTTCTTTTCCTCTCTCTATTTCTCTGCTTGCTTATGTCTATCATCTTAAACCAAACTTGTTCCTTCCCTTGCGCATGCAAAAGTTTAGTTAGCCATTGGTTTTCCCTCCAGGTTCAAAGTTACCATTAAGATCTTGATTGCCAGTGGAATACCATGTAAATATGTTCCTCTTGGATACTGTAAAAACTAGAATTCAACTACCTTTGGGAAAGAGTACATCGAAATTGAATATTCTAGAATATAACTGTTTAGAACACCACGAAACCATGTATCCACCGCACGAGTCCATATCATATCAGCATCATAGAGGGCCTGAAATTCTTCATGTGTCCAGACAAGTGCGTGATACCTCCAATTTTGTTGAGATGCATAAGCAGTAAGCCACTCGTATAGTTCTACTAGAAAGATAGTGAAAAATCTCTCATATAAGTTTTCATACGGGTACATTTCTACCCAAGTGCATGCGTTAAACTTAGATCCACTGTTGAATCATCATGCATATTCTTCCTCCATATCAAGTATCCATTCCTCAATACTTGTTAGAGTTAACCGGTACATCTTCATCGCCAACCATCTTAAAAACAAATAAAAAAGAGGTATTGGCAATGAACCAATGATGTATAATAGAATTTACCGATAACACACTAGTCGTGTTGGCACATCACTCATCCTAGGTAGTGCTCACCCAAAGCGCGCAAAGGTACCAGGTCCCTCTATAGGGTTGTTGTAACATGATGTTAACATGATGAAGGAAGAAATATCTAGATTCATAACTAATCCATCATTCTACAATGCATGTTACCCATAGATCTACGAAATAACAAGCTTAAACAATAATCATGATTAAATTAATAACATGCACTACTCAACTACACACAGAATGACACTTAGATTCAACCAATATCTTCCATGTATTAATAAATATAGAAGCTCCTTACAGTATTATCAATCTATATCAATGCACGTATGGAACTAATACATGACTCGAGTCATATGTATATATTCTTTTTACACATACATACATCCATATCTCTATTCTCTCTCTTCTATTGTGCACCTAACATCATATATATAGGGTGGGGACTTTCCCTTCACCGCTTATCTATTCCAAAAATAGGTCACATGTTATTAATAGCCATACACCGTTTACAATCATAGCCACACATGCAAGTGCGTTATCTATAGTTCTCTTGTAGTTAACTGAAGTGTCAATTCTATTCTCATCTTATCTCCATGCATAAACACTTTGAACCACTTCTCCAAATATAGACAATGCATGGCATGCACATCTTTGCATCATTGATGTGGTCCACATGCCATCTTCCAAAAATAGGTCTTCATTCCCAAAATCAGCTAAGTCCTGAAATCTAAACTTTCCTTCCACGTGTGGGTCCTTCCTATCCTTTTGTGCCCTTGGTTCCGGGCCTTCTATCTTGCGTGGACTCCTTGTGTGATCTTAGACAAGTATTCTTCTATCAACAAGCAACATGATTTTGCCTTTGAGCCTCAATACCCCTCAAGATGAACTTAACTATGGAAGGTGACCATTAAATGTAAATTTTGTAACATTTATAAAAAATTTATGTAAGTTAGACACCATGAAACATCTATGTATTCAAACCACAACAACTTTTCCTTCACCAAAAATAAATTTTACAAACTCAACTATTTTGCACCACTTTTTATACTTTAAACACCTCTAAATGGATTAAATGGATTCTAAATCACCAATATTAAATTTTTAGGTGATAGAAAGAATAAAATCAACCATTTGATGCTTGACCAACTCAATATTTTAGCAAGAACAAAATAGTCCTAAAAATGTAGCTACACAATTATTCAAAAATGACCTGAATGACCAACCAAAACACCTCATCATGAGACAAGACATATCTCATTGTAAATACATATGAATTAAATTTCCATAACATATAATAACTCCTTACAACTCTAAGTGGAAGGCCTTGAACCAAGTCGATCTTTGCAAACTTATTTTTATACCTACTTGGGCTCAAGAGTTGACAAATAGCCCAACATGCTCCATCACATCAAAAATCACTTCCAAGCTTAAAAAATCATGGAACACACTTATACATTATTATAATCCATATAAAACCTTCACAAAGCTTGATTGAATTGGAATCAACATCTTACCTCGTGTAGTTACTTGCACCCTATTAGAATGGGTATCCTACAAACTTGACCCTTAAATAACAGGTCATAACTTTTGCATACTTTAACCAAATCACAAGTTTGATACAAAAATGGAAATATATATGAACCAAATTCACAACATACCTTTAATTGAGTCCTAATTTCCCCTTTATCTCCTGGAATATCAATTTTACTGAATGTTGGTCCAAATTGCCCCAAAAATAAGTCTTCATAAATAGGGAACACTTTGTACTTTTTTAGCATCAAAATCACCTAAAACCTTCATGTACATCTAGAAAAATATAGGGATAACATAAATTTCAATTTAGTCATTACCTTCTTTGGAGAACTTTTCCACAAACTGGAACTCTTCATAAACAAGCATATTCAGGTGGGACCCACATACTATCACAAGATCTATATTACCTTTATGGAAATATGGAAGATTTCTATACAACATCCAATCATTATTTTTTCGTTGGAAATCAAAACAGGCTATTTATACTCACTTTTCTGCAAGCTTCTCCTAGCTAGGGTTTTGTTAGGGTTTCAAACCACTTTACCTTGTTAACAATCGTTCATAAAAATGTGACAATAAAGATACCTTATTATTTTTTTGAAAGCTTAATATTTTAAATTAGAATATATTCCAAATATATTATGTCCCTATGCAAAGCATACAATTCATAACAAGCATCAAAAGGTCCAACTTTGCTTTAAAAACACATTGTAACTTACTCGGTTTCACCGAAAATTGCATAACTTGCATTTCCTTCTTCATAAAGTCCTGAAACTTGTCATGAATCATCATGGAAACATTCTCTAACTTCTCAAACTCACCTTATATCCCAAATAGTTTTAAAAATTTCTATCTAATCTCATTTACACGTGTTTACTGCATGTTTCTTATTGTTTACTTCCCAAGGACCTCTTAGAAGTACCAAACCACTAGATGCAGACACTGAAACTTACCATAAATTCCTTTTATACCATCATCATTCTTCTAACATTCTTGGAAAATACTTATTTGGTCCAAATACAATACCTCTACCTCATTTTGCTTGCTTTAGGGCTAGAAACAAGCCTAGAATGACCCAACTCAATGTTGAAAACCCATGAAATGACCATGTTGACCTCATGAATACCCATTGATACCCATGACACATCATACCAATCATGAATTACATCATTAAAACCTTCAACCAACTTTATAGATCTCAAACAATGACTATACTAGCTCAATCATGCATCAAGACCTCCTAAAAAAACCTCCAAACATGACACTACCAATCAACCTTCATGCTTGACACCTGAATAACATCACAGGAGACTCATACAACACCATGATTCTATTTTCTATCATTGTATTTGACATCAATTGCATCACTAACACATAATGGATAACATGTTTTTGTTTTTGTCAATTATGATAGGATGTGCAAAGAATAAGGTCAATTTTTGAATCTATAACAAAAGGAGTGGAATGTATGGAGTACATACAATGTGGAAGTGAAGATAAATTAAAGTTTTCTAGTCTTCGTAGGAAATAGATGAATAAGATACATGATGTAGAGAAGTAATCGGTATATGAGGTAGAGAATTGGATTGGATAATATGATTTAGATTATAAGTGGAGAACCGATACCAAATCCACTTGGGTGGTGGTGAGTGGAGGATGTGAGTGTGGAGATGGATAAATTAAGATAAATAGCAAATTTGATGAATTTTTTTAATGTCAAGTAGGCGAGGACATGAAAATGGATCAATGTAGGAGATACTGATGATATGAATCATTCTGCTAGTGATGGTGTTAGGTTGACAAGGAGTAGAGAAAAAATTGATGTTTAAAGGAAGTGTGAGAGCCAAGGATGTGGTCATGTGATGAATGGATGTGAGAGGAGGATGATTGTTTGGAATAAGAGTGGGTATTGAAGAATAGATGTCAAGAAGATGATAATGTGGAAGAAAATCAAAATGATGTAAAATTGTAAGCTAGTGTGGAGGAGACTTGAGATGAAAATGTGGAAGATCAAATGGCCGTGTGTTCATGATAAATGTTGTGAATGTAGGAGGAGATAATAACAATAAGGTTTCATAAATGAGTAATGATGGAGGAAATAAATTTTGTGTGGAAGAATTCTCTAAGAGAGGTGAAACAATGAGAAACACATGTAGGTTATTTTCGAGGAAGAGATGGAAAAATGAGTGGATATAAATTATGGGGAATAGATGAAAGAGGAGTGTGAATGAGTGTGATATATGGTATATGATGTAATGGGGGTGAAAACAGTAAGAAGGGTTCTGAAAAGAGTGAGGATGGAGGTAGGAAGTTGTATGTAGAAAAGGGATCCAAGATTGGTGAGACAATGATTGTAACGAGATGTGATGAAGAGAATAATATAGTTTTGATAGTTGGGTGTATGATAAGTGGTTGGTATATGACCAATGTGAGTGATGAAGTAGATGATGTGGTATCCCGGATAGGATCATGGGATAAAATAGAGAGTAACGATGATGAAATAGGTGGTGATAAATCAAAGGAGGACTACGAGGAGGATGAAGAACAACATGAAAATGATGATTCCATGTATAAAGTGGAAGTTCATGATGATGATGATGAGTGTTGAGAGGATGATGTAAATGATGAGACATTAGGTAAATAGGATGAGTGGGTGGTCATAGGGGAAATGATTCAATGCATGGAGAAGAAATAGTAGTAGTAGTGTGTGAAATGATAGGATTGATGTGAGAGGGTGGAGTAGGAGGAGATGAAAGGTTAAAAATGATTTCACCCTTGTTGATAAGTTCTTGAATTATGTTGTGGGGTTGGGGACATGAGTTAGTAGAATAGTTGTTGGTATGATGGTAGGCACAAATTTCATGGGAGGAATCCCATAATGTTGGGGGAATAATGGGTGGGAGGATGAGTGGATTGGCATCAAAAAACTTGTGGAGAATAAAATAAAGTGACTCAATCAATATAGTGAATTTTTGTAAGGGGTAGATCAAGTGATAAGGCCTAGTAGAACGTGAAGATTATAAATATGTGGGTGTAGAAGGTAATGATATGTGAGGAGATCTAACTAGATGACATGGTGAACATGCAATTTTGATGGTGGAATAGGTGGAAGAGAAACCAAAACATGTGGTAAGGTGGTAGGATTCCCTAGATGGATATCCTCGAGGATTTTTTCCATGTGTACGACCTTGCTGAAATTGTTTAAAGGATGGATTTGCAAATGGTGTGAGATTTGGGTGATGAAAATTTTAGAAAAGAGGCTAATGAGCTTAGATTGTGGGAGAAGAAATAGGAGGTGGTGTATAAGTGCACACCAACACATGAAAAATTTAAGAATGGAATCGTTATGAGCTTGTTGAAGCACGTGAAGATCAACCAAAGTGTTGTTTTGGGCACCGTATGGATGGAGAAGCAAGATAAGGTGAAAAGAAGTTATTTTAATGTGTAAATGCTATATTGTGGGAGGTTTAAATTCCAGTCAAGTTATTAGACAATGATAAAAAAGAGGAAAGGTATGTATGAGGATGATATTGTTATGTTGAATGAGGTGGAATGCATAGTGGATGATGCAGCCTAGAATTTACCAGTAACACCCTAGACGCGGTGGCACATCACTTAGCTCGGGTGAGTGCTCACCCAAAGTGTGCAAAGGTACCAAGTCTCTATTTAGTTTTTTTTTATCAAGATGTTAGCATGAAGAGGACTTAAAGCTTATAGATCCATAGCTAATGCATCATTCTACAGTGCACTACAATTCTGGATCTAAGGAAGAATAAACTTTAAACAATAATCATGATGGAATCAAGTACATGCAATATCCAATTACACACAAGAATAACACTCAGGTTTAGCCAATATCCTCCATATATTAAAGATAAAAATTACATGGAAGCTTCTTACAGTAATGGAAATCTATGCCTACGCGCACACATATCTGATTTAGTAATATAGTCTTGTACACGTGCATACATACATGTCACACTCTCTTTATGTCTCGTATATTCACGATCATACATTCACTACATATATATAAGGGTGGGGGCTTGCCCTTCACTACTTATCCATTCCAAAAATAGGTCACATGCTATTAATAGCCATGTGTCATTTACAAGCATAGCCCCACATGCAAGTGTGCTAACTATAGACTTTTGTCAGTTAACTACAGTGATAATCCTATTCCTAGCATGTATCCATGCAAAGCACTTTGTATCCGATCCTCAAAAATAGCCAATGTGTGGTGCACATGTCTCTCTCGTTTGTGTGCTCTGCACACTATCTCTAAAATAGACCTTCATGAGTGAAAATGGATAAGTCCCGAAAGCTGAACTTCAGCTCCACGCGCATGTTTTTCCTATCCGTTCATGCCTTTGAATATGAACTACCTTCCCATGCAGACCTCTTGTGTGATTTTTGTCAAGTGTTCTATGATCAACATTACCCCACACTAATTTCATTTCACCCCAACAATGGTTATCTCCAAAATTGAAGTAAAGAATTTGAATAGAAGAATAGAAAAAAATTGGATGAATGAAAGAATGTTTTTATCCTATAGTTTCTTCTTCTGACAACTGAAAAATTAATTCAGGATATTCCTCCTTTATTTCTACCTCCAAGGCCTGCCACTCAGCAAGCGCTTTCTTTACTTTCTCTAGAATATCCACAGCAATGGATTCCAGTTCATCCTGTGTAATTTCTCCTTTCTCATTCTACAAGACCAACACAATGCTAGACATTACAATCATCCTTCCCTCTAACAAATCCATCTTCTACGCAATGAGTTTTCCAAGCTCCTCTAGCCGATTTTTGTGTGGTTCTTGGGCTGCTACCAAGGCCTCGTGCTTCTGTTTAACCATTGTTAATCTTTCTGCATGGCCCAATGTGTCATCCTTCATCACTTTCTAGACCTCATTGTTCTCCTCCAGGGTTTTTATGTTGATGAGCACCTCTGGAGCTATACAGATGTTCAAAGCATGGTCTGCCTTTCGTTAGTTCCTCCAACGGTGCTTGTAGTAGTCCTTCATATGATGTAATCTTTCACATCACTGAAGCCTTTTCTCACTCTGCATCTTACGCTTTGGATCCTTTGGCGGCATGCACAGAGGTTCATCTTCAAGCACTAAGTCCACCAATGTACCTACATAGTGTATTCTTTGAAGGAAACATCTTTGGTACCTTTGGCTCTAAGTGTGGCCTAGCTCTTATGAAATTATCACTAATTTCCTCTACGATGTTGATAAATACAGAGTTCTTATTCTACACTAAGTCTCTTTCTTATGTTAAGTACACTATTTCCCCATCCTTAGTTTTGATCTCTTACCTTAGCGCCTAATTTTGGTAGCCTTGTCCATATTCCACCTTGCCACCTCTTTTGAGTCTTTGACTAATGCATTCCTCACTGTTCATCGACATAATAGTAGGCTTTACTTGTTATATGTCTATCCCAAGTGTCTTTTTCAACCTCCTCGACATGCATGAATCTTCACACACATAAAAATTTGGTTCATCCATGTGTGTGTGCATCGACCATGATAGTTGCTTCCTTGTGTGCACTATAGCCATATCTTCATCCATTAATTCCCAGCCATATAACTCCTTTTGTGTCAGTGTTCTCTGGAAACTAGCGCAAATAATTTTACTTATGTCCTCAGCATAACCCATGACTAGTGGAATTTTCTCCCCACTTGTTCTTCTTGGCCTACGCAGCTTAGGAACTTGAGCTTCTAGATTTGGGACTTGTGTTTCCATATCCTAAGTAATATCTGTAGCTGTCTCATTTGTTCTCTTTTCTTCCTCTTCTCTTTCCTTCATTTCTTCATCTTGTTATCCTTCTCTCTCGGAGGTGTAGGAGAATTGGTTGTGCTTTCATCGACTCTTCCACCTCCTCATTCAATTTTATTTTCCTTCTCCTTTTCTCGGTTGTCTCCTTATGTGGAGAGATTTTGGGTGATTTGTGCACTATTTACGGAGTAGCACCTTGGGTCCTTGTTCTCCTAAACACTCTCTTAAATCGGTGCTCTCCTTGGACTACATCCAAGTCCTCATCATCCCCCTCTTGTGGTGAGGTGGTGTAGTTATGCACTCAACTTCATCCTTATTCGTAGGATGTCTTCGCCTCTATGTTCTAAACCACCATTATCTTCACGCTCATCCTCCTCATCCTCTACTTCAATTGTCTCTATGGGCTTAGGCATTGGAATGTTCTCCATGGTATGCTTACCCTTCGGTGGCCCTGGGAGTGCGAACTCATCCTCCACATACTTGTTATTCTCCAACTTGGGCTTCAGTTGAAGGTACACCAGTGTTGCTCCAACATCTCCCACAACCAAAATTACTAGGTTTAATGCTCAAAACATTGAAATGATCCTTTCAATATATGCACCTCGTCCTGGATACACATATTTCTTCCTTAGTGTGTGGTAGTCACAATCTACCTTGTCCGCATTAAACATTAGGCATCGTGCATCTAAGAACCTGTGTAATGACACCTGGAAGTACCTTTCTATGAATTCATAGGGTACCTTACACCAAGGGATCCATGCTCCATCCCTCATGGTGAACGCATTTCTTTATGCAAAAGTCTTTGGTATACAACGAACTGAACTACGTTTCCAACCACCAAAGGTAATTCCTTGGGGATGTGTCATTCTTCTTCAAAGGCCACGCGGATCCTATCGTACCACTTCTCATCCCTTTATTTGACTAGTTTTGTCATGGATCCTTCACATAGGTATTTTCTAAACTGCTCTGCTCGGTGACTTATGCTCCATGGGATACTCCCATATCTTCTCTTTTGGTCCATCAGGTACTTTGATCTCCATGAACACCAACAACAATAGAACAGCTCCAAAGCTGATCTTTCCTCCTATGCATGCTTCCTCGACTATCATCTCTACAATGTAGCCTGAAATATTATAGACTACCCCTTCGGACATCCTCCTCGCAACATGTAGCCACATGGTGTTCACTTGTGACCACCTTTCCTAGTCATTTAGCTTCGTAACAAGATGTGTGGCTGCTTGCACAACTAGATACTTCTTCAGTTTATCTATGTCCATGCCACACAGACCCTTTATGTACCCCAGCTCCTTTCTAGTCTCCAAGATTGTGGCCTTATCTATTAAATCATTCTTCAAATATTCTCCTGTTCCCTTTAATCTTGTTACCATGGAGATTAGCGTGGCTGAAATTCGGATCTACGTCCCGCAAAGTAGAAAAATATTCATGTACTATGTTCATGATCCACTTTGGTATAAGGGCTCATATTTCCTGAAGTAAGGGAGCTCATATAGCTAGTAAAATCCAATCTTCTTCAAGAGCTTCTCACCAGCATTGTTGTACACCAGATGTCTTCCATTATGTGTTTATTCATCTTTGTGTTCAGCAAGGCATCAAGCTCCTTCTTATTTTCTATGGTATGGTGGTTGTACTACTTCACCTTGCTTCTCCTTATGTGAGAATACCACTCCTGGCCTATGATGACCCCCTCTGGATATTACATTTCAGAAAAAATTCTTTCGAGAGTAATCTTCTCTTCTTCTATGACCACCTTCTTCTTTCCCTTCACTCTTGTTGCAACTACTTTCTTGGGTGCCATTTCTTCCTTGCAATCCTTTGTAAATACTCACCTCTTGAATTTTGCAATGTGTGAATCAAACCCTAGCTCGATTTAGTGTGCCCTAGGTGAAATCACGTGCCCTCACTCCTCTCTATCACCTTGCTTCACTCAAACCCTTCACCATTAGGGACGTAAGCTCTTTCTATGCACAGATCTCTTCGTCATGACTAGCTACACACCTTTCACACCTCAATTCAATCACTCGGATCTTCACACTTAGCTCTTTTTCAAATAATCTTAATCACAATGGTAAAAATGAACTTGCATCCCATCCTTATATAAATTTTCAAATTTTTGATGCATTCATTGCTCCTTCACCTACCAAATATCCTCTCATTAATTGACCAATTCCATTCTTTCCGTGTGGTACATCTTCGTACCCAGTTGTAACCTTCTAGAATGTCTTCCTACCCTTTGGTGACAAACTTCTCTTGATGCACTTCCTTGTGCCTGATTACCTCATCACCGCACCTTCTTCCTCGTAGTTGTTATGCCCTCTCGCTTACCTCGCGTTATGTTGTTCCTTCATTTATCTCCATCTTTAGTCACTTTTTAAAAGCAATCCTTTGACTTGAAAATCACCCATATCAGCTTATTCCTTTCACCTTTCAATTCCCACAATCTTGTACACGGATATTGACAACCACCCCCACTAAAAGTATGTGCAATCTTATGCTCATAAACATGATTCATATAGTAATTAGCTTCATGCACATAACCGTACTTATTACATAAGAAAAATAACTAAGTTAACAAAGCATAGCAACAAGGAAGGAATTACATTAAGGAAATACATAATTGAAAACCTAATCTAAATGGTAATACTCCTTATTACCAACACCAAGAAGACTTTTTATATTAGGGCTTCATCTTACTCTCATTGAAGTAACCGGGTAGTCATGTTCCATCAAGTGCTTCTAGCTGGCAAGTGCTTGTTTCAAGGATGTAAGTGATAACATATGGCCCTAACCAATGTACCTTAAGTTTTCCTAGATGGTGCAAAAACTTAGAATCATAAAGAAGCACCATTTTTCCACTCTCAAACTTCTTGTCCCTTATGTTTCTATCATGCCATGCTTTCTTCCTGGCATTTTCTTACTTCTAACTCCAACATGTTATAGCTCATCATTCATCCAACTTAATTATCTTTCCAATTCATTCTTATAAAGCTTGCTCATTAGCTATACCTCTAGTGCGTGCAATACGTAAAGAAGGTAGCATAAATTTTATAGGAAGAATGGCTTTTGTGTCAAACACTAACTGAAATGGTGTGGCCTTGTTCAATATCTTATAATTTGTTTAATATGCCCAAATAATAGCAGACACTTTTTCATCCCAATCCTTTCTTCCAACATCACAAATTTTTTTCAATGTCTAGCTCAAAATCCTTTTGAAAGCCTCGGCAGCCCGTTTTCCTCGGGATGGTAGGGTGTAGTCTTATGGTGTGAAATCATGAATTCATCCAATAAAATTATGATTGTCTCATTAAGAAAATGTGTGCCCTTATCACTTTGGTCAAATTCAAAAGACAGCCATACCTTGTAATAATATGTTCCCATAGAAATCGGGCTATTGTAGCCGTTGTATAATCCTTTGTAGGTGTTGCTTCTTCCCACCTTGTCAGATAGTCTGTGCAAGTTATAATGTAGGGTGATCTAATTCTGTGCATAGTTGGTGAAATAGGACCCACAAAATCTATAGCCCATTTCTCAAATGGTTTTGTGCTAGTAATAGGTCTCAAAGGAATTTCATCTCGTTTACTTGGTTTTCCAAGACATTGACAATGATCACATGCCTTACAAAATTCCTTACAATCTTTATGGAAGGTCTCCCACCATAATCCAGGTGAATAGAATCTTACGCGTTGTGGCATCACCGACATAGTTTCCACCTGCAATATCACCATGAGCTTCTTCCATAATATTCATGTACTCGTGTTCCAATACACAACGGCGCAATACCTCATCTCGACCCAATTTGTACAAGTCACCATTGATTAACATATAAGGTGCAGCACATATAGCAAGCTATTTCTTCTCTAAGGATTTCATTCCTTCTGGTGCCATCATTTTTCTTAGAAAGATAGCAATGTCCTCTAGTTCTGATGGCATGCATTATAACCTGTATAACTGTGCATCTAGCATGGTATCCTCAATTTCCTGTGTTTCTTCTCGTGACTATATTCTTAATAGATGGTCTGGTCCAGAATTACTTTTACTGATTTTACCACAAATGTGAAATCAAATTCTTGAAATAAGATCACCCATTGACAAATACACCCTTGTAAAATAGGTTTATTTACCAAATACTTCAATTCTATGTGATCTGTATAAAAGACAAATGGTGTAGCTAGTAGGTACTGGTGGAGTTTATGTAGCACATAGATCATTGACAAAGCTTCAGGCTCTATAGTTGTGTAATTTGTTTCTACAAAATTCATCTTTCTACTAGCAAAATAGATAGGATGATCTACAATGACTTCTCTAAGTTGAGCCAACACCGCACCAATGGCCATGCCAAAGGTGTCAACATATACATGAAATGGTTTTTCCCATGAAGGAAAATGTAGAATAGGCACAATAGTAAGTTTCTCCTTCAATGTCTCGAATGTGCGTTGTTGTTGTTCTCCCCAATAGAATGTACCTTTCCCTTTCAATAACTCTTCTAATGGTGCGGCAACTTTGGCATATCATTTGATAAACTTTCTATAATATCCTGTATGACCCAAAAATCCATGCACCTCACTTTAACTAGTAGGCTCCCTTAGGCCTATAATGATTGCAACCTTTGTTGGATCAACTAATAAACCCTCCTTACAGATTATGTGTCCTAAGAGTATCCCAAATGGTGTAGCAAATATGCACTTCTTGATGTTCAAAGAGATACTTAACTGTCCACCATTCAAACATTAAGTGCAAATTTTCACAGTGATCCTTAACTAATCCATACACTGTCCAATCATCTAAATATACCTATAAGAAGTTGTGAATTAATTCCTTGAACGCTTGGACAACTATGCATGAAAATACAACAGGCACATTTTTCAGACCGAAAGGCATTACGGTATAGGTGAAGCTACTCCATTCAATAGTAAACGTAATCTTTTCTTGATCCTCTTGGGAAATATGAACTGATGATACCGGAGAGAAACCATCTATAAATGAATATATTTCATGCCTATTGTCACCCTCAAAATTCATCTCTTTTTCAAGACAAGTTTCAAAATTTTGAGTTGGTTCCTGTTATCCCAATTTTTCCCCCCAAAAAAATTGATCAAACACAACCCTGCACAGAAGAAAATCAGAGGAAGGGTTCAAAGTTTTCAAAATTCACCACATATGAGTCGACTCAGGGCCAAACAGAAGACTCACTCCAGCTTGCCATGTATCAACTCAAAGCATAATTTCAATAGGCACATCAAAATGAAGGTCCCAAATGAGTGCGGTCTTGCCACATGGTCCGAGTTAAAAGGGGACAAATTCAGCCATTGAAACAGCTAAAGAAATAAGAGACGGTGGAATCCTCCACATGTCTCAATGGTGTAACTCCAAGGGCAGGACCCAAGGGGCAGTCCCCAATTGAGTGCGAGCTTTCCATGTGTCCCGAGTCCGAAAAGAAGACAGTTAATGCCCAAATTGGCTAAGTATGGAAGGGCCAACAAACGGTACCACATGTCTCATTGGTGCACTGCAAGGGTCAAAGCCAAAGGTGCTTCCCCAAACTTACACCAGCCCTCCACATGTCCAAGGCCCAAAAAGGGACAAAATCAGTCATTTAATCGACTAAGTATAAGAGGGTCAGTGGAAGGTGCCACGTGCATCATCGGTGTAAATTCAAAAGTGAGACCCAATGTACGAGACCCCAAACAAGCACCGATATCCATGTGTCTAGGGTCCCACGAGTAAAGGGGGGCGAGAATCGGGTGTTGAATCAGCTAAGGAAAGGATAACCAACAAAAATCCCCATGTGTCCCTTTAACACACTTTCAGGGGCAAAATCCAAAAGCAAGTCCCAAATGAGCATCAGCTCTCCATGTGTCCAATCGGTGCACCTCCAAAGGTCAAGTCCAAATAGAGTCTCCAAATGAGCGGGAAGCCTCCACGTGTCCTGGGTCAGACATAAAGCCTTCACCAAATAGAGGGACTTAATCAAAACACAAAAATATAGAATAGGCCCGCAAAGGGACACGTGGCCATGTTTCAAGTGGAAAGGTGGGCCCTTTTTGTTTTGATGCTTTGAAAAGTCAAAGCGAAAGGTGGGCACTTTTTGTGTTTTGATGCTTTGAAAATTCAAAGCGGGAAGGTGGGCCATCAATCTGATTTAGGAATTTTGGTTTTATTTCCAAAAGGGCATAAAGTTATAAAGTGACCCATGGCCCCACTCATGCCAAGGGATAAAGTCAAATGTTGAGCCCGCATCGAAAGTCAAAGTGGGGAGGCGGGTCGGCGGAGAACTTTGAGTTTTTGAGATTTTCTTTGAAAAGAGTTAAAATTGTAAAAGTGAGCCATGACTCCATCACCACTCAAGTAAAGCCACGTGTTAGGCCTATATCAAAAGCGAGATGGGTGGGCTAAAATGTTCCGAAGTGCCATTTCTCTAAAAGGCACAAAATATAAAAAAATTTGCTAAGCCCGCTTCAGTTGAAATCTCTCCCACATGTACGGATAAAATTCAAAGTTTGCAAAGGTAGGATGAATGGTTGTGATTCAATGCATCTAGTTTTGTTGCCAGGCATGGAAATGGCCGAGGCATTAGAGAAGTTCAGATGTCAATTTCTTGAATCAGTTTCATCATTTTTTTAACCGAATGTAACTATTTTTGGAAGCTATTTAGCGGGTTCTCTATGCCATTGTTAGGGTTGGATCTTGGTACTCTGTAGATGTAATAGATTCAAGTAATCAATACATAATTTTTCCCTTTCTTCCTCTACTATTCCTTCTTTCCTTTTTCAAATTTGTGAATCATCCATCTTTTATGATAAGAAACTTTGTGTTCTTGTTTATATGATTTCTGGAACTTTGTGTCTGTGGAATTATATCTGTTATGAAAGTGAATGTGTAATATCCCCTTCCCATTCGAAGACCTTTGGCCTATTTTGTCAACCCGACGGCCAAAGGAAAAATATAAGGGTGGCTTAAGTTATATTTAATTATTATAAAGTGCCATTAATAAAAGAAAAAAATATATATAGAGCACTTATAATAATTTATATGACTTAATAATTATTAAATCAAGGATGGAAAAGGCCCAAATATAAATTGTTATCCATCCTAGGTGAAAAGGCGACTTGCCTTAAAAAGGGGAATGGGAATATAGAAAGGATAAATGCCCATTTTACTATGTATTTCCCCTAGAAAAATGTGACTTGCATTAGGAGGGAAAAAGTTGTTGGGAAAAGCATTTAATATGGGAAAATATTAAATGCTTGCATAGGGAAAATCCTTGGGAACTAATTGGATATTGTAGAGGTTGTTTTGGGTCTCTTCTTCCTTTATAAGGAGAAGTCGACTTGAAGGAAACATATTCCATACCATTTGATATTTTCTAATTTGTGTCTTAAGCTTGTAGCTTATGCATATTCTTTCATGTGCAACTGTTGTTTGCAAATATCCAGCTTGTGGAGTAAGATCCCACAGGAACCCTAGCTTCGGTGGTGAGAGATCCATCCCTAGCTAGCAGGGCATTCTTCGGTAGTGAGAGATCTACCCTAGCTTGTCAATTTTGAGCTGAATTGATGCCCCAAATGTGTTGTGTGACCTACTTTTTAGGGAAAATTTAGGGTTTCATGTTTGCTGCATGAAAACTATTTTTGGAATATTATTCTTCATATTTTTGTGGCCCAAGATCCAAAGTTTCAGCTCATTTGGACTTCTCTAGCAAAAGATATTAATTTTAGAAGTTTTCAGTTGTTTAGGGCACGCTGTAAATTTCTGGCAGCATTCTGTTATTCGAAAAATTCCAAAAATAGTTCTATAATATCTGTTATTGTATTAGCAAGCTCCATTTAAAATTTCAAGAGATTTGAGCAAGTATTTTTGGAGTTATCCATTATTTTCTGTTCGCTGCCCTAGATTTAATTTTCTGCAAAAATCAGATTTCTGTTTGGCTGCAATTTGTCTGTATTTTGCATATTTAAAGTTGGGATTGCCTAAAATCCGTTTAGGGGTAAAATAATGTCCATTGGGGACATTACAAATGGTATCAGAGCTGTTGTTCCTCCAGCCTGTGTGGGTTAAATATGGCAAATTGGAAAGATTTCAATATGGGTTTTATGAAGGAAATGTTCACCAACATGGTGAAACAACAGGAAACCACTAACCTTTATTTGAGCCAGCTCACTCAGAATTTAAATCAAAGCAGGTCTTGGGACAATCAGGAAAAAGGTGAGAACAATAATAAAGGGCATCCAATAGAGGTGATTGATGAGGATTCTTGTTGGAGGAAATACCAATCTTTGAGTAAGGGTTTCAGAGATAATATGTCATTTCCAGATTATTGCATGATGAAGATTGGTAGCAAGCCCAAGCGAGGTCATCATATGCCGGTACCTGAATTACAAAAGAACTCATTTGAAGAAGAAGAAGCTTATAGAGAAAAAGGTATGATTTCCATTGAGAAAAATAATTGCATTAATGAAACTTTGCTTGTTAGAGAAATTATTCCAGCTCAAGAGAAGAAATTTGTATATGCAAGTAAGGAGGATGTAATGGAAACTCTAAAAAGGTGTGAAGAGTGGAATAGCAGAGCTAGAACTGCTAAATTGATAGCTGCTCAAGCAAGACAACACCTACAAGAGTTCAAGGAAAAGATGTGGGCGAATGATGCAAGGAAGTCTTCACCTACGAAAGAAGACTCTACGGAGCAGCTGGCACATGAAGAGGAACCTCACATGGACACTTGTGTAGAATTGCACGCTGCTGCAATTTCCAAACTAGCAGCTCATGATAAGCTGATTTATGAAGAATTTCAGCCCATTGTAGACCAGAATACTCAGGATTTGTGGCTAAAAAGTCAAGTCATTTTGGAGACCAAGCTTGATGAGGATACTCCAAGGTATGAAGTGGACATGTCTTATTTATTGCTGCCTATTCCAATTTATTTCCATCATGAGATTCATGATATGGTAGATGATGAAGTCTTCATTATGGAGGTTGTTGAACCATTGCTCCAACTAGGTGTATATGAGCATCTTGTGGATGATATATGGTGTCATGTTTTAGCTCACTTAACAGGTACAGGGGCCCGAATGGTAGAACACTTCAACATGTTTTGTCTCTTGTGCATGGCTCTTGGACAAAACAAAGATGCAATTGCTTGAGGGCAAGCAATTTTGGGAAGGGAGGATTGTAATATCCCCTTCCCATTCGAAGACCTTTGGCCTATTTTGTCAACCCGACGGCCAAAGGAAAAATATAAGGGTGGCTTAAGTTATATTTAATTATTATAAAGTGTCATTAATAAAAGAAAAAAATATATATAGAGCACTTATAATAATTTATATGACTTAATAATTATTAAATCAAGGATGGAAAAGGCCCAAATATAAATTGTTATCCATCCTAGGTGAAAAGGTGACTTGCCTTAAAAAGGGGAATGGGAACATAGAAAGGATAAATGCCCATTTTACTATGTATTTCCCCTAGAAAAATGTGACTTGCATTAGGAGGGAAAAAGTTGTTGGGAAAAGCATTTAATATGGGAAAATATTAAATGCTTGCATAGGGAAAATCCTTGGGAACTAATTGGATATTGTAGAGGTTGTTTTGGGTCTCTTCTTCCTTTATAAGGAGAAGTCGACTTGAAGGGAAACATATTCCATACCATTTGATATTTTCTAATTTGTGTCTTAAGCTTGTAGCTTATGCATATTCTTTCATGTGCAACTGTTGTTTGCAAATATCCAGCTTGTGGAGTAAGATCCCACAGGAACCCTAGCTTCGGTGGTGAGAGATCCATCCCTAGCTAGCAGGGCATTCTTCGGTAGTGAGAGATCTACCCTAGCTTGTCAATTTTGGAGCTGAATTGATGCCCTAAATGTGTTGGGTGACCTACTTTTTAGGGAAAAATTAGGGTTTCGTGTTTGCTGTGTGAAAACTATTTTTGGAATATTATTCTTCATATTTTTGTGGCCCAAGATCCAAAGTTTCAGCTCATTTGGACTTCTCTAGCAAAAGATATTAATTTTAGAAGTTTTCAGTTGTTTAGGGCACACTGTAAATTTCTGGCAGCATTCTGTTATTTGAAAAATTCCAAAAACAATTCTATAATATTAGTTATTGTATTAGCAATCTCCATTTAAAATTTCAAGAGATTTGAGCAAGTATTTTTGGAGTTATCCATTATTTTCTGTTCATCACCCTAGATTTAATTTTCTGCAAAAATCATATTTCGTCATTTGGCTGCACTGATTTGTTTGTATTTTACATATTTAAAGTTGGGATTGCCTAAAATCTGTTTAGGGGTAAAATAATGTCCATTGGGGACATTACTGAGAATGATTCTACTCTGCATCTCCATGGCTTAATACATATAAGGTTATACTTTATGATCTATATTTCCTGAAGGTATTGTTATGTTCTTCCTCTCTCATCTCCTTAGTTCTTCCATTCTTTCGTATTGATGATCTTTGGGCATAAAACATTTCAAAGTATTAGGAATCCACACTTTGAAAGTTGTACATTTGTATATAAGTTTTTCTACTTGCTTTCAATAAGGGAACCTCTCCCATTAAAGAGGAGGGACTTGTTGTCCCCTGACTGTGGTTTGTTAAAGTACCATTTAAAAACCCAACAGTTTTTGGTGACTCTACTAGGGATTTTGTTTCAAATTTATCCCTTTCTAAAAGAACAACTTCAAGATCATTTTTGGTTTGGCGAATCTATGGTATATACGTGGGAAGAAATATCTTGGGGTAGAGGATTCCCATTTTCAACTTCGGAACCAAAAACTTCTCTCTTCTTCTAGCAGAAGGAACAGAATTACTCGTTCTACAAGCACACCTCCTGTTAAAGACATAAATTCCAAGGATAACATTCCTCAAGAATAACTCATTCCTAATCTTCATGCTTTGATACTTGTTGGTGTTTTATTTCCCCTTCAGTCAATTTTTCCAAAGATGGCAGCACCTTTTCCTTGGGGACAATGGGTTGGGCCTCTTACTCTTCCTCATCCATTGCATGAGTTACCTAGGGGTAATAAGAAAATTTTTCCCAATTTTTGGGGTGATGGGAAGGTTCATCCAGATGAACACATTGCAGCCTTCGTTGTTGCATGTGGGACTCTTGGGGTTGAACATGAAGATGTCTCTGTAGGCTCTTTGTGGAAATGTTGCGACAATGCTACTTATTAGTTATATCATCTTCCTGTTGGGTCAATCACTACTTGGGATAGCATGACAACTCAATTTGAGAAATGTTTCAAACCTACTGAAGATGTACATTCTCTGTTAGCTCAAATATCTCATATCGAGAAGGAACCATTTGAGCCCATGAGAGAATTTGTGGCCAAATTCAACAAGCTCATTCATAAAATTCCACATAACACTCATCCAGTGCATCAAATCCAAAAATGCTTCTTCCTCAATGCTCAATTACCTGAAGTAAGCTATGCACTAAGGAGAGCTAACCTTGCAACTCTAGATGTTGATCAGCGTTTAGCTATCAGTGTTGAGGATGATTTAATCATGTCTAGTAAACTAAAAAGAGAATCCTCCAAGTCTAAAGCATCTTCTTCTTCCTCTTCCCTGGAGCCAATTCTGATCAATTAGTATAGAATTTTGCAAATGATCTCATTACTGTCAAGAAACAATTGGCTCAGCATACTCCTTATAAAGATATTCCAAGGAAGAATTTTTAGCCCAAGAACCATTTGCCTTCTTCTCAGACCAAATTGGCTATTGAAGGCCCACCCATCAAGGTTCCAGACAATGCAACTTGTGAAGTTCAAGAACCTGATGATGAGGAGTTTAATTAACTCTATGATGAACCATAAAAAGAGGTTGATGAAGAACTAGAGGAGCTTGATGGATCTCAAGTTCATTTACTTACCACTGAAGGTATGGATGACGAAGATGAATATGATGAAAGAGTGGCAGAGATGAATAGTGACCCATATGTTGTTATGGCTCGAGAGAAAATGAACAAAAAATAAAAAATGGTGCAGCCTACTAAGAAATCCAAAGAGTATCCTATAACTATTCCAAAGGTGGGTCACGTAAGAAGAGGAGCTCATATTCCCATCGCCTCCACACAAAAGGTGAGTAATTATAATCCTCCTTCTACTTCTATTTCCAAAACTTCTTCTCCTTCAAATCCTAAAACTAATAAATCAAAAGTCTTTCAAATTCCTAGCAATGATGCCCCATCCACCTCTGGACCTTTTGATATCATTGATCACCTAAAAAGACCAAAATCCAAATTTCGGAGGCGGTGTTTTACCAAACCCATCCAAAAGCCTTTGTTAAAATGATAAACTTTGTCAATTCCAAATCCAAAGCTTCATCCAATACTTATAAAGGTATATTTCCCACTCCATCTTCCTCACCTCAACAAAGCCTTGTGGTTGTAGTCACTTCCCCTAACGAGAAAATTGAACCATTCTATGTGACTCTTCTCATAACTGGCCATAAACTTAGTAATTGTGTTATAAACTCAAGAGCATCAAACAATGTAATGCCTACAAAAGTAGCTCATGATTTGAACCTGACTCTAACACATGCCTTTAGTTCCTGTTATTCCATGGAGAGTAGAAAAGTGTCTTTGGTTGGAAGAATTAAAGATGCACAAGTAGTTTTTACTGCTTTTCCAGAGAAAAGGGTCTTAGCCACTATTTTGGTTGCTTTGATATTTCTCCCACATTTGCGATTTTGTTGAGTAGAAATTTTTGTAATGAGGTATGAGGTGAAATTTAGATGGATTGGTCACACACTTTGATTCCAATCAATGGAAAAATGAAGAAGTTGCTACCTGAGAAATAGACTGAATACATTGTGCAAAATACTGATGATCCAAAAGCATAGATAATTTATGAAGATATAGTGCATGGTAACTATATGATCATGTCACGAGATGAGGTAAAACTTCCTAAGGGAGTGATTCATGATCCTAATGGAATTTGGGCTTTGGAATTTGATGGAAGCTACTCTTGCTTCGGGGCTGGTGTGGTGCTAAAATATTGAGAAGGGAACATTCATCCTTTTTCTTTCAAGATTTGTTTTTAAAATACAAACAATACAACTGAATATGAGGCACTCATACTTGGATTGAACATGGAAAAAGAAATGGGAGTGAATAATCTTTGTGCTCGTGGTGATGTGGAGTTGATTGTGAAACAAGTCAGAGATCTTTTCTAGTGAATAACAAGATATTGAAACATTATAGAAACCTTGTCTAGGATTCCATTGAGTTTCTTGATGCTTTCTCCATTGAAGTTGTGCAAAGAAAAAAAGAACACTAAAGTTGATTCTCTAGTTGTCTCGGGATCTTTGTTAATTCCGCACCCAAATTTCTCTCGGAGAAATTTACTATTGAAATGATTCATATGCCCAGTGTACCAGATAATGTAGGCAATTGGTAGGTTTTCAATTATGATCAACATTTTCTCTCTTTCTTGGAGCTTAAGGATAATTTTGACCAATTATATTTTGAAGGAAGTGAGACTTTTCCGAGTGAGTGTGTATCCTCTAATGAAGAAGATATCAAGGAAGAGATGGATCAACATGGCTACATCAAATTGAAAGGCAACAAGCTCTCAAAGGGCTGGTGAGTTTGGAAGATCTGTTTAATAAGCATGATAGGTACATTAATTCTAAAGCTTCCCAAGGAGCTCGGTAGTCTGTTGAATGTGAAAAGATTAATATTGGGAGTCTTGATGAACCCAAGATGGTGAACATTGGAAAATGTTGCACTCAACAAGAGACGAAGAAAGTTATAAACCTACTAAAAAGGTATGTTGATGTTCTTTCCTATTCATATGATGATCTCAAGGCTTTCCAGCCAAAGGAAATGCAACACTTTATCCCTCTGAAACCTAGGATCAAACCTTTCAAGTAGAAATAAAGGAAATATAATCCCAAGGTTGTTGCACTATTTTTCAAGAGATCCGGAAGTTACTAAAGGCAAAGATCGTTTTCCTAATACACCATTCAACATGGATTGTCAACATTGTGCTTGTTCAAAAAAGAATGGTGAGATTCACATATATGTGGATTTCAGAAATTTGAATCGGGATTCTTTGAAAGAAAACTATCCTCTCCCCATGATGGATCAATTTTTGCAAGTTGTCACAAGCTATGAGGTGTTTTCTATGCTTGATGGATTCTCTGGATACAATCAAATGAAAGTCAGTACCTAGATCAACACAAAACTACTTTTACTACTCCTTAGGGAACCTTTTCCTATAAGAGGATGCCTTTTGGTCTTATCAATGTTGGTGCCAACTTTCAAAGGGAAATGGACTTGGATTTTGGTAGTCTAAAGGGAAAGTGTATTGTTGTGAACCTTGCTGATTTTAATGTTTTCTCCAAAAAAGGCGAGATCATGTAGTGGCTGAAAAAAAAATGAAATAAAATAAAAATTTAAAACAATAACAAAATATTTATAGAGGGACGATTTGCGTGGCCTAGTGGGTGAGATGAAGGGATGGGAAGATGAGGTAGTGTGTGTCAGGTGGTGGCATGTGTAAGAAATCTGATAGGGCATGCGCCGCCCAAAAGACTTTTCAACCTGTCTATTTTTTCCTTGCATAATAATACACAACAAAACTTTATTTGAGATCCGGATGCAGTTACCCATGCTGGAACCCAAATAATTTTGCAAAATTAGTAGTCTTTGGTTAGTTGCAGCCAGGAAGGGCAGTCGAAGTCTATTCATGAATGAAGTGTTTACTTTGGGGAGGATCCATGACTTGCAACTAGTGCGGCTGTGCATGGAAGACATGGGTTTTCCTCATAAGACAGTCACACAGTCTTACGTATGCAACATTCAAATCCCCAACCTGACCAGTTACTCTTGCCCATTTTTTCCCAAAGATGTGCTCCCGGGGTTAAGTGTTTGTCGATATTGTAGCTGAAACACTTGTACAATCATGTATGTAAAATGTGGAGGCATATGCTTGGCGCGTGAAACTGTTTGACTGATTGCTTGAACTAAATGTGGTATCGTGGACTACACCAACTGCAGAGGATTTTAGAAAATGCATTTTTTCCTTTTCAAAAGGCCTTAGTAACTTTCAAGAAAAAGCATTTGTAGGTGTAAGAGCCTCCTGCCCTTTTCCAACTCCCTCCTAGCCTATGCCAAATAGAAGAATTTTATCAAATGTTGTATTGCAAGTTCCCTAGCTAACATGGGTGAGTAAACTAGGAGCTGGTGTCCACCATTTCTAATAGACCAAAATGCCTGAAAGAAACGTGGCTTCATTGACTGCAACGGTGGGATTTACATGATTGGGTTTGTTGAAAAGGTTTAGAAACCTTCAGGTAACCTCCCTACCTGTGTAAAATGTGGGCTTAGTACAGGTAGACATCCATCAAAACATAATGGAAATTTGACTTTCCTTTGCCTAGCCTTTCTTGGCCTGTGCCAAATGTGAGTTCTAGGACAGGGATGAACTTCCAGAAAAGCATAAAAGATTGAGGAAAATTTTGTTAGATGTTGTATTTGCAAATGCCTCGGAGGTGTGGTCATATGGAATATACCCAAACATATTATATGCGGGTATGTATGGATGTCTTAGTCATGCTGACTATCTTGAGGGAGCTCCAAACCTTATTGTCCAATTCCATTTAAACATGTGGTCTTATTGTTGGTTTGGTGCTAAATGGGTTCGTTGGGAAAGCTTGAGGATTTTGAGCAAAGGCAAAATGGTAATATTGTGGATGCTCATGATCTGTTCAACAAAATGCTTAAGGGAGATGTTGAATCAATCCCGTGGTTTCAAATGGCTTCGTTCCCAGGCATGGTTCATCTTCCCTTATCTTTCATAAATCTTGTGCTTTAGTTTTCATTTGCAACTTAATGGAATTTTAAAATATTAGGGTTATAATACATTTAATTATTTTATATTAACTCATTGCAAAACAATGAAATGTCGTGTCGTAACTCACGAAATCAAAATAACTCTTTTGCATTAAACCATGAACTTCCACCCTCATTCTGAGGTGATTTAGAAAACTTCCTACCCAACTAGATTGCTACAATATTGTTTTATCGACAAGACAAAATTGACTTCCCAATAAAAATGTTGACCATCTCCCTGTTTAAATAGATAATTTTGCATTTTTCAAAGACTCGTTAAGTACCCTTCGTAACTCCGAAAATGGGATGTTAAGCTTCATTCGTGTACCTGGTTATGTGAGGAGTCACCTTAACCTTTGGTTTGACCCCGAAGGAACATTTGTGATATTTTTGATGTCGTATTAGGAGCAATATTGCACCGTTTTGTAGTTGTAAGAAGCTACTAAAACTATAAAGTTGGCTTTCGTTTTGAACCGCCATTTGAAACCTGGATAGAGAAATTATTATCCATTTTCACAAAGCTCTAGTGTTCTTACTATAAAATTGCATAGAACATTTATTTTAGGGAAAAACACTTTTTTGGATAGTTTAGAAAATCCATTTTGTAGGCCTTCATTCGCAGTTTGTGACGAGGTCGGACCAATTCGACTTGTCACTCCATAAAACTTGTCGCCATTTAAAAATGGTTTTCTAGTTCTCAGTCACATCAACTCTAATGGATTCTCCTTATATAGGGAACTTGTAGGAAGTGTCTCATTACGTGTTCATCCATCGAACATCAATTTTGGACGTGGTTTTCTGAGCCCTCGAGCTAACTTTTGTCCATTTACAACTAGGACATTTATGACTGTGGCCCTAGAAAACTAGCCGCCAAACGTAAACCATTCACTAGTTCCAAATTTCGTCAGTTTATGAACTCTTGGTATATAAGTGGACATGTAGAAATTTAATCGTGGTGTGTTTTCTCATCGAAGACAACATTTGAAAGTGGTTTCTTAGCCTCCGAGCCCGATTTGAACATTTTTGTAGCTAGCAAGAAAATGTAAAAATAGAAAGTTGTGGGACCCTTTTCGGGTTGCCAAACCACTGTGGAAACTTTTGACACATGTAAATAACTATTTAGAAACTCTATAGTGTAACTTGTTGTGTGAAATAGAACTTTTGACAAAATGGTGTTTTCTCTCTCTTCCCTTCTCTTTCTCTCTCCTGGGTTACAAAATGAAGTGAAATGAAATGTAATGAATACGTGTCTCTAAACCTTTTTCTTTTGATTGCAAATTGTAATTATTATTATATGTAAATGGGAACCTGAAAAATGTTAATTATGTTAGATTAGGGTGGATGCCATGCCAGCGATTTATCGCTGATTTCATGCTCACGTGGTTTTGCAGGAAGCAAGAATGATGGCGAAAAGGTGATGTGTAAATCATCAATTATCATTGTAATTTATATAGTTCATTGTAAAATGAATATATGTATAATGTAGTCTCATGTTACAGAAGGTTATATTTGATAATTCGCTAATGTGTATGAGATGTTAGTTTTTAGGGATATTTAGGAAATGCATATTTAATCATAGGTTCAATTTGATTCATAGTACACATGGTAAAAATGTTTGATATATATATAAGGTAAATGAATTTGAAGTAATATCTTGTAGTGCATAATTAGTGTTCAATAAATGATTAATGAATTATCTTGTGCATTCTTACTTTGTAAATGTAATAAAGAGATTTAATTGAAACACTCTACCCTTGTATAATATCGGAGCATAACTTGTCTTCATGTGAGATACTTTTACCGTAGAAGACATTGAAAACCGTAGAATGAACTTAAACTCTGCACTTGATGGAACCTCCTAGTTTGGGTAATCAAGAGCCCAAGAATGGGTTTATCATCTTAGTCGGTATGTCTAGTGACATTGCCATAAACCTGACAGATAGGAGCGACACAGTCAAACTTTATTTGGAGTAAGTAGAGCTAACTCTTCCTTCGTATCCTAGTGGACTACCTTGTCTTCTCGAAGATAGATTTAAAATTAAATTTCTTCATCGAATGAAATCCCTGTTGGATTCAGATGACATAAATGGAGATCATGTTATAGTTGTTCTTTGTATTGCATTCTTGTTAGTGAACTCTTTAGTCCCTCGTAGCTAAATGTCTTATCTTTGGCTTGTGACAATTTAGTGCCTTGATCTCTCACGAAGGGTTTATAGAGTAAACACGATTTAACCTTAATCTAATCTATAATAGGGATTAAATCCCTGAGTGAAAATTGGGATTTAAACTAAACCTTAGTTGATTAGGAGATTAACATGTAGGTAGAAAATTATAAGTAACTCTTTGCAAACAAAATTGATTTGAAAGATGTTGACTTAAGAGAACCCAAGAAACTGGAATTTTGTCTCGTAATACCTTGTTATGTCCTTTTATGGCATTAAGAAATAAATAATATTTCACATGTGGAATCATGAAATGTAGAAACATGGGACCTTACCTTGAACACAAATCACTTGTGGTTCGTGTGTAGTTATAATGCTTCTAACCATGTACTTCCTTGAGATGTCAGACAAGTACTTTCGTAACTCTTTTGTTATAATGCGATGGTAATAATGAGACCTTAATGCGATGAAAAAGTAAAGCATAGAAGAGTGAAAATGAGATTTGAGGTTAGGAATAATGCCACTCTTGGAGTCCTTATCACTTAATTAAACATTTTCATGAGTTACAAAGAATATGAATTGCCTTGGTGTGATCAACTTTGAGAAAAAAAAACAAATAATATATATACATATATATCAAAGTGGAATTCCACAAGTCATTGAATTAGAATAAATATGGTAGGGAAATAACTATACCGTGATCGAAGAATGCTTTTGGGAAAAATCCATCTTGTATCTAAATCTCCCTTAAATCCTAATATTGCGTTCTGGACATCAAGTCACATTCACTTGAGTTGTAAGGGTAAAAATGTAGACATCGAATAAATGTTGGAGAAGAATATTCTTAACATAATAATAAGATAATTAAGTACTTTGTATGCAATTTGAATTATGCCAAATAAGTATGAAAGTTATGGAAATTTCTGTAAAGGATAAAAATCCAACTTAAACTGGTCGAACTATAAATTAAATGGGGAATGAACTTAAGAATCTGTAGTGGGAAAAAGAGAGGAAATTTTCCTTGCTCAATAATGTTCTTGGAATGTTAATCGTAACTAAGATGCAATTAATGAAATGATGTGTTGTGGGTTTTCCAATCCTTGAGTCATTTTTCTTGTGGTTGGGTCATTACTAGTATCCATTCATTGGGAAAAGTGTGGCATCGACATGCCTATGTTGTTTTTCATGTGTATATGTGAGTCGATGACTTATGTAATTGTTGTATGCATGTTGAGTTTTTGTATTTAGAGCCCTTGTTGTGTTGTGTAGTGAGCAATGTAAGTCAAAAAAAAATGGATATTTTATTGTTATATTTCTGTGTGTAAAATGTGGGTGTTACGAGATCACTTTCAAAGCATCTTAAAGCAGTCCTCCAGAAATGTAGAGAACATGGAGTTTCTCTTAATCCTAAGAAGTCTGTCTTTTTTATTCTTGAAGGAAAGTTGTTGGGCCATATTGTCTCCAAAGAAGGGATCAAGATATATCCATAAAGAGTTCAATCAATCCAACGGATTCCTCTCCCCATAAACAAAAAGGGTGTTCACTCTTTCTTTGGTAAGATAAACTTCTGAGGAGATTCATTCTGATTTTGCGGAGAACCCATTATGAGCATTTCTCACATGATGAAAGGAAAGAAAAAAATTTGTTGGACTTCAAAGGTAAAGAATCATTTGAATGTATCAAGAAATCCATTGCTAAGAATCCCATCTTAGAATTTCCTAATTTCAGTCAGGATTTTATCATCTATTGTGATGCTATAAAGAGTACTTTGGCTATTGTGCTAACTCGGAAAAATTCTAAGGATAATGAACTTTCAATTTCCTTTATGAGCTATGTTCTGAAATCTCATGAATTGAAATATACTATGATGGAGAAACATGCTTTTGCAGTGGTCAAAGCTATCAAGCAATTTTGTTTTAATATTCTTAATTCTCACTCTGTTGTGCTTGTACACATACAACCATCAAGTTTATTCTTACACAACAGGAGTTTGGAATTAAGAGAGGCAATTGTGTAGCAAAATTCCAATAATATGATCTTGATATCAGGCCAACTAAGCTAGTCTAGGGTAAAGGCTTATGTGATCTTATTGTTGAAGGAGCTAGTGTAGAATTTTCCAAAGAAGCGGTTGATGTTCATGTTGTCCTTTTCCTTAGTCCAACGGATGAATGGTATGCTTTGGTATTGCACATTTTCTTACTTATGGATAATTTCTATCCTACTTGAGTGCTAAATAAAAGAGATCTATTGAGTTAAGGTTTGAACAATATGTATTATGGGAAAATTCTTTGTTCAAGTGAGGCATAGATGGAAGATTCCTTAAATGTGTGGACAAGGAGCAATAAAAGAAGTTGTTCTCAGCTTTTCATGATCATGCTTATGGAGGGAATTTCTCTTCTACTATCACTGCCCATAAAATCCTTTGTGTTGGGTACTATTGGCCTACATTTTTCAGAGATGCATCAAAATGGGTAGGTAAGTGTGAAGCTTGTCAGAATTTTGTTGGGAGACCTAAGTTGGCTGCTTTACCACTAAAACTAGTAGTGATTGATGAGCCTTTTAAATAGTGGGGATTAGATTTCATTAGAAATCTTAATCCACCTTCCAGTGTTGAGCATACTCATGTGTTAACTACTATAAATCACTTCACAAAGTGGGTAGAGATTATTCCAGTCAAAAGCACTACTTCTGAGGTAGTGTGTAATTTCATCAAAGAGAACATCTTGATAAGGTTTGGGGTACCAAACAAGATTATGACTGATAATGCTTCAATTTTTATTCTTCTAAGATGATGGATTTCTTCTATGGTTATGGAATTTCCCTTGCTCATTCTTCAGACTACTACCCCCAAGGGAATGGACAAGCAGAATCAACAAATAAGAATTTGGTAACCATCGTTTGGAATCTTTTCAATGACTCTCAGAGGAATTGGCACAAGAAGCTCTATGATGTTCTCTTGGAAGATAAAATTACACCCAAAAGAGCAATTGGGATGTCTCCATTTCAAGTGGTGTATGGTGTTGAAGCTTAGCTGCTAGTAATAGTGGAATTACTAGCCTTGCACTTAATGAAGGCTATTGAAGATTCAAGTTTTACCAATTCCTTAGATAAGAGGATCATGTATCTCTAGAAGCTAGATGAAGACATGTTGTAAGTTTTTATATAGGATCTCATCTCATTAATCTGAAGGTGAAAGCTTTGTTTGACAAGAAAGATAGACCCAATATTTTCAAGTGGGAGACATTGTTCTGCTATGGGACAAAAGACATGAACCTCGAGGAAGCCATGGTAAGTTTGATTCTCTTTGGCTTGGTCCTTTCAAAATCAGGCACTTTATTGGAGAAAATTCTTTCTATTTGGATTATATGGATGGATCTCCTCTCTCACTTCCTTATAGTGGGTATTTTTGAAGTTGTTCAAGTCTTAGGTGATTAGGCATTCCTTCGTATTTTGTGTATAGTTTTTTGGTTTTTGGCCGTCCCTTTTTGTTTTTTTTTGGTCTTGGTCTTTTTTTGGTTTGTTTCTTTTCCTGTTGCATGTGTGTTGTATTCTTTATTAGTTTTTCCTTTAACTCTATTTACCCAATGAATAAGGCACCGGTCTTCTTTTCCTAAGTTTTTCTATGGTTCTTGATCTTGCCTCATTCCTTTGTCCTAGCCAATTCATCCCCAAAAAGAGCCAGTTGTTGTCACCCTCAAAATTCCCCTCTTTTCTCAAGACAAGTTTCAAAAATTTTGAGTTGGTGCCTGTTATCCCAATTTTGCCACCCAACAAAATTGATCAAACATGACTCCACACAGAAGAAAATTGGAGGAAGGGCTTGAAGTTTTCTTGACTTTCTTTTTTTTTTTGCATACGAGTCAACTCAAGGTGAGCAATAAAGACTACTCGCACTCACCATGTGTCACCAAAGACAATTCCAAAAGGATATCAAAATGGAGGTCCCAAATGAGCACAGGCTCACCACGTGGTACGAGTCAAAAAGGGGATAGAGCCAACCGTTTAATTTGCTAAAGAAAGAAGATACGGTGGAAGCCTCCATGTGTCTCATTAGTGTAACTCCAAGGGAAAGACCCAAGGGATAGTCCCTAAATGAGCGCAGGCTTTCCACATGTCCTAGGTCCAAAAAGAAGATAGAACAGGCCCGAATCAGCTAAGTATGGAAGAGCTAGTGGACAACGTCATGTGTCTCATCGGTGCACCTTCAAGGGTCAAAGCCAAAGGTGGTTCCCAAACTTATGCTAGTCCTCCACGTGTCCAAGGTCCAAAAAGGGACAGAGCTGGTCATTTAATCGACTAAGTATAAGAGGTTCGATGGAAGGTGCCACGTGCCTCATCGACATAAATTAAAAAGTGAGACCCAACGCACAGACCCCAAACAAGTGCCAGCTCTCCACGTGTCTAGGATCCCACAAAATTAAAAAGGGGGTAGAACCGGCCGCTGAATCAGCCAAGGAAAGGAGAACTAGTGGAAAGCCCCACATGTCCCTTCAGCACTCTTTCAAGGGGCAAATTCAACCAAAAATAGGTCTCAAACAAGCGTCACCTCTCCACATGTCCAATTGGCACACCTCTAAAGGTTAGGTCCAAACAGTAGTCTCTAAATGACCTGGGAAGCCTCCAAGTGTCCCGGTCAAACATAAATCCTTCACCAAATAGAGGGACTTAGTCAAAACACAAAAATACAGAACATGCCCGCAAAGGGACATATGGCCATGTTTCAAGCGGAAAGGTGGGCCCTTTTTGTGTTTTGATGCTTTGAAAAGTCAAAGAGGAAAGGCGGGCCATTTTTTGTTTTGATGCTTTGAAAATTCAAAGCGAAAAGGTGGGCCATCGAAGTGATTTAGGATTTTTGGTTTTATTTCCAAAAGGGTGTAAAGTTATAAAGTGACTGCGACCTCGCTCATGCCAAGGGATAAATTCAAATGTTGAGCCTACATCAAAATTCAAAGTGGGGAGGCGGATCGGCGAGAGAACTTTAAGTCTTTGAGATTTTCTTTTAAAAGAGTTAAAATTGCAAAAATTAGCCACAACTCCATTGCCACTCAAGTAAAGCCACGTGTTAGGCCTATATCAGAAGTGGATGGGCAGGCCGAAATGTTCTGAAGTTTCATTTCTCTAAAAGGCACAAAATATTAAAGTTTTTGCTAGGCCCGCTTTAGTTTAAATCTCTCCCACGTGGATGGCTCAAATTCAAAGTTTATGAAGGTAGGATGAATGGTTGTGATTTAATGCATCTGGTTTTCTTTGTTAGGCATGGAAACAACCGAGGCATTAGAGAAGTTCAGACGTTGGTTTCTTGAATTAGTTTCATCATTTTTGTAACCGAATGTAACCATTTTTGGAAGCTATTTAGCGGGTTCTCTACACCATTGTTAGGGTTGGATCCTGGTACTCTATAGATGTAATAGATTGAAGTAATCAATACAAAAGTTTTCCCTTTCTTCCTCTACTATTCCTTCTTTCCTTGTTCAAATTTGTGAATCATCCATCTTTTATGATAAGAAACTTTGTGTTCTTGTTTATATGATTTCTAGAACTTTGTGTCTATGGAATTATATCTATTATGAAAGTGAATGATTCTACTCTACATCTCCCTGGCTCAATACGTATAAGGTTATACTTTGCTATCTATATTTCCTAAAGGTATTGTTATGTTCTTCCTCTCTCATCTCCTTAGTTCTTCCATTCTTTTGTATTGATGATCTTTGGGCATGATCCTTAATTATACGGTGATCCTTAACTAATCCATACATCGTCCAATCATCTAAATATACATGTAAGAAATTTTGAATAAATTCCTTAAACGTTTGGAAAACTATGCGCGAAAATACATCGGGCACATTTTTCAGACTGAAAGGTATTACATTATAGGCGAAGCTACTCCATTCAATAGTAAATGTAGTCTTTTCTTGATCCTCCGGGAAATCTAAACCTTGATGATACCTAGAGAACCCATCTCAGTAAATGAATAGATTTCATGCCTATTGTCACCCTCAAAATATCCCTCTTTTTCAAGACAAGTTTTGAAAATTTTGAGTTGGTTCTGTTATCCCAATTTTTCCCCCCGAAAAAATTGATCAAAACAACCCCGCACGAAGAAAATCAAAGGAAGGGCTCGATATTTTTAGATGTCACCACATACGAGTCGACTGGGCCAAACAATAGACTCACACAGGCTCGCCATGTATCAACTCGAAAAAATTCCAATAGGCACATCAAAATGGAGGTCCCAAATAAGCACGGAGCTCACCATGTGGTCTCGAGTTAAAAGGGAGACAGATTTGACCATTGAATCGGCTAAAGAAAGAAGAGACATTGGAAGCCTCCATGTGTCTCAACGATGCAACTCCAAGGGAAAGACCCAAGGGACAGTCCCTAAATAAGTGCAAGCTTTCCACGTGTCCCATGTCCAAAAAGAATACATAATAGGCCCGAATCGGCTAAGTATGGAAGGGCCAGGATGGCGCCACGTGTCTCATCGGTGCACCTTCAAGGGTCAAAGCCAAAGGTGGTTCCCCAAACTTGCACTAACCCTCCACATGTCCAAGGTCCAAAAAGGGACAAAGCTGGTCATTTAATTGACTAAGTATAAGAGGGTCAGTGGAAGGTGTCATGTGCCTCATCGGCACAAATTCAAAAGTGAGACCTAAGGGACATACCCTAAACAAGCACTAGATATCCACATGTCTAGGGTCCCACAGAAGTAAAAAGGGGGTAGAACCGACCATTGAATCAACTAAGGAAAGGAGAACCAACATAAATCCCCACGTGCCCCTTAACTACTCTTTTAAGGGGTGAATCCAAAAGTAAGTCCCAAATGAGCGCCAACTCTCCATGTGTCCAATCGGCACACCTCTCGAAGGTTAGGTCCAAACAGAGTCTCCAAATGAGCAGAAGCCTTCATGTGTCCCAGTCAGACATAAAGCCTTCGCCAAATAGAGGGACTTAGTCAAAATATAAAAATATAGAACAAGCCTACAAAGGGACACGTGGCCATGTTTCAAGTGGAAAGGCGGACCCTTTTTGTGTTTTGATGCTTTGAAAAGTCAAAGCGGAAAGGTGGGCCCTTTTTGTGCTTTGATTCTTTGAAAATTCAAAGCGAGAAGGCAGGACATCGGTCCAATTTGGGAATTTTGGTTTTATTTCCAAAAGGGCGTAAAGTTATAAAGTGAACCACAACCCCACTCATGTTAAGGAATAAAGTCAAATGTTGATCCCGCATCGAAAGTCAAATCGGGAGGCGAATCACGGAGAACTTTGAGTCTTTGAGATTTTCTTTGAAAAGAGTTAAAAATGCAAAATCCGAGCCGCAAATCCATCACCACTCAAGTAAAGCCATGTGTCGGGCCTATATCAAGTGGATGGGCAGAAAAAAATGTTTCGAAGTTCCATTTCTCTAAAAGGCGCAAAATATTAAAGTTTTTGCTAGGCCCACTTCGCTTTAAATCTCTCCCCGTAGATGGCTCAAATTCAAAGTTTGCGAAGGTAGGATTAATGGTTGTGATTCAATGTAATTGGTTTTGTTTCTAGGCATGGAAATGGCCAAGGCATTAAAGAAGTTCATACATCGGTTTCTTGAATCGCCATCATTTTTGTAACCGAACGTAATCAAGTTTTTGGAAGTTATTTAGTGGGTTCTTTACGCCATTATTAGGGTTGGATCCTGGTACTATGTAGATGTAATAGATTTAAAGTAATCAATACATAATTTTTTTCCCTTTCTTCCTCTCGATATTCCTTCTTTCCTTATTTGAATTTGTGAATCATCCATCTTCTATGATAAGAAACTTTTGTTCTTGTTTATATGGTTTCGGAACTTTGTGTCTATGGAATTATATCTGATTATGAAAGTGAATGATTCTACTCTGCATCTCCGTGGCTTAATACATATAAGTTTATACTTTATTATCTATATTTCCTGAAGGTATTGTTATGTTCTTCCTCTCTCATCTCCTTAGTTCTTCCATTCTTTCGTATTGATGATATTTGGGCATAAAACGTTTCAAAGTATTAGGAATCCACACTTTGAAAGTTGTACATTTGTATATAAGTTTTGTTGCTTGCTTTCAATAAGGGAACCTCTCCCATTAAAGAGGAGGGAATTGTTTTCCCCTAACTGTGGTTTGTTATAGTACCATTTAACAACCCAACAACACCATGCAACTCCTTATAGTATTTCCTCGGTGAATGGCGTAGGAAATGGATTAGTTACACATGCAGCATTCAGCTCCATGTAGTCCACGCATATCCTAATCCATATGTCCTTCTTAATACTAATCACCATTGGACTAACCCATTCTAACTCATCAAGGGGCTTTATAATTGATCTGTAAACTTCTACTTTGGAACCCTACGAATCACACAACTATGTTGTTCTACTTTCAACTTTGGAAAATGACAGATTTTCTTGAAAAATTAGAGCTTCATGACTGATTATATAGTGCTATAGGAAGGAAATTGCGGAGCAGGAAATAATTAAAAACTTCAACACCAAAAATTTTATCCTAGAACCCTCCAATGGAGGAAAACCAATCAGAAGGGAAACTACTCTTTCTTCCCACTTTTATTGGTCTAATATAGACAATTACATATTACAATAAGTATGAAAAGAAGCAAAAATGTAAACCTTCTCTCCAATTACCTATTTTCTCTATTTCTACACCTTTCTCCTACAATTCCATTCCATCACCGAAGATCTTACTCACTTTGCTCTCATTAGAATCTACTTCTCAATCTCTCTCGAATCTTTGAATGCATATTATCTTGGTCCTTTCATGCATTTATATGCCTTCCCATGTCCTCCTCAGTGCACTTTGGAGAATGTGAAAGGGCATGGAAGGGAAGAGACATGGTTAGGCACTTCATATTCACATCCATTCACATTACATTATTCATTTCTATTCGAAAGTGTCGGGATCGCGCCCGAGCAAACCGGTGATCCTGGACCACCACCCACTGGTGGGTGCCGGTTTCAGACTGCCACCTCAGTAGGGCAGTGGTTCTGAAACTACCGCTCTACACAAAGTGGCGCTTCCTTCCGTAACCTTTTTTACCTCATTTTTTCTCATTTTTCTTCTTTATCCTTCTTGGTTTTGATGGAACCGATGAAATGGTGTGTTTTTCTCGGATCCCTATGGATCAATAATCCCATACTTCAACATGTTATCAATCTCTTCCTTGAAATTTTCACGTAAGTTGGGGTTCATCCCGTAGGGTCTCTTTCTTCTTGGGTGTGCACCTTCTTTAAGCTTTATCTTCGTCTCCCTAACAATTCATGCACACATTTAAGTTCGTGGTACCCCTAGGAAATAAGTCTTGGTAATCCCTTAGTAACTCTATGATTTTTGCCACTTCAGAGTCTAACCAATAGTCTCCAATTATGGCTTCCTTAGGCTTAATATCTATTCCAATATTCACCTGCTTTGTCTTCATAGGTTCATGATAGGTGAGTGTGGCCTTATCTGCACTGTCTAATACCTCACGCCTCCTTGTTGAATGGTTTACATCTAGAGTATCTACTTCTTCGTCATCCACTAAGTAGACAATTTTTCCTTTCTCTTTCTCAATATAAGCACGTTGAATTAATGTTACATTGGCCTCTAGTTCTTCATCAAGACGTGCTCCTGAGTCTTCTTTACCTAATAACTCCTGAAGGAGTTATTCCACCCTGGCGCTATCTCCCATAGTTAATCACTTTATGACTTTCAATTCTTCTTCCACCAGAGGCTTCATAGAGAATAATTCAAACTTCTAGGCCATTCGTGAAATTAAATCCCGCCAATTTCTAGTTTCTCTATGGATTTTTGCATACACATACCAAGCACATGCGCAGCCTTGTAAAGTGGAATAAAACTTGTGCACCCATAGAAAAGGTGGTAAATCTTCATGCCCTTCTGTCTAGAGTCTCTCACACTTTTGAATGTGGTGTTGAATAGGTTGATTACCATGATAAGTGCATATTTAAGTAGGTGCATTTCTCCTGAAGAACCTAGTAGTAAGAGCAATCCTAATTTCATTCCATCCAACAAGATTATCCCTATGGACCACCCACTAGCATGTTGTTGTCCCACGTAGTGTATATGCTAGCATATTTCTTCTTTCCAGTGGGTCTATCCACTTTTCTTCCATGGCACGTAGGAATACCATGGGATCCCCTTCTCTTGTGTAACAAGGTACCAAGTTATTACCTATCCTCTTGACATAACGTGGTTTTGTGCCTTGAGGGAATATGCTCTTTACTTTGCGCCCTACTAACTCATAAGTTTTGTGAACCCAATTATCACAAGCAACACTTATAGTATCGCTAATAGATTATGCATCCTCCCACTGAATTAGTCCTTCTTTGGTTTGTTCAATCATCTCTAGATCTCGGATGGCGTGTACATAAATCCTATTCATATCTTCTTCACTTAAGGGCTCAACATAGGGCATAGATTTTCCATCTGTTAAAGGGATAATAAATCTTTCCTCTTTGTTTTTGAAACTGATATAGCCCTTGTTGAACCAAAGATCAGCATTATTTTCATAGCACCAAGGATGCCCCAATAGATATGGGAAGCTATCTGACTCTACCAAAGACTAAAACTTCAAAGTCCCAGTGAATTTGTCTCCTTGTATGGTAATGGACACATCCTTCAAAACTCGACGAGAGTGGCCATTTGTACCCATGCATCCAAGGTAAGAACATTGACTTCCGTGCATGTATCAATTAGTAAATTAATCAATAGCCATCCATCCACAATAGCATTCGAGTGATTTCATTGTCATAATCCAAGCTATGAAGGGGAAGATTCACATGTAGGATCTATCATCTAGCCTCGGTGCTTGCACGCGGATTGTTTCCTTTTAACCAACTCCCTAACAATGGAATGATGTTTTCCTGGCGCAACATTTTACACACTTCCCTCAAGTCATCTATATCAGTTTGGACCATCTCTAATGCTTTCTTTTGCTCCTTTAAGTATTATATCTCACCCTAAAGATTCCTTATAACTTTCATGGTTTCCTGATAAACCTCCTTCTAATAGGCAGGATTTGGGTACCGTGCATGAAGAACTTATTCTTTAGTGATGGTAGGTTTCTTCTGTAATGCTTCTCTGGCACATGCCACCTCAGCACGGGTCGTGATCTTCACTTGTAGTGCCCCTGATTCCTCCTCTAACTTAGGCATCCATTGATTTTTAACAAATATGATGTATCCTAACCATCCCTGCACCTTTGTTTTCTTGTTTATGTTGCTTACTCAGATGCTCATATAAGTCTGGACACTCCCCATAGCTATGGTTCTTTCCAAAAAAACAAGATATAATATTCTCGCGGCATTCACGCCTATAGTGATTACGAGATCTGCATGTATAACATGTTCCGCGAGGAAACTTGCATCTTCCTCCACCATGGCCTCGTCCTCCATACCCACCTCGATATACATGTCCTCTTCCACAACCTCTGTCAAAACGCCCCTCATTCCTGTCATAGCATGGTTGATTGTGATCTCGATCCTGGTGCTCATTCTTGTTTTTATAACTATCTCATTACACTTGTCTGTCATACCCCAATGTCTATAGCATCATGGATCTGACCAATCAATCTACAATCTTCAGTATCATGGGTCGTGGACCGAGAAATTTTACAATAGCATGATACATCATTCCTTATCGCATTCTATAACAAAGGATAGTGGCTAGCATCATGATTCAAATGACAGATCTCATAGTCTAACAAAAATGAACATATGGACCTACGAGGACAACTATCCTTGGTGTGTCCCTCCACCTCACAATCTGTACACCAAATCCCTGAGCACGTTTCATGGGCTGAATTCATCGATAATTTCTCTAACTACTTTTCCATAGCTGCAATATATGCCTCTAAGAATGGGCTAACACCAGTGTTAATATTCCCAACTACCTCATCACGTAGGGCTTCCTTTAATGCCTCACATGGATTAGTATATGTCTTATGTGGCAGTGCCCTTCTAAATGGTGTAATCAATCCTCCAACAAACCATTGTGCATGCTAGCTTGTGTGAATATCATAGGAAAGCTTAGACATAAGCATTTTAAAATGGGCATCATACTCGTGCACACTCTCAGTAGTGCCTTTCTTGATATCTTTGAGCATGCTTATACTTTTTTACTCAAATTATGGAATATAGCACTCTTTCAAGAATGTATCCTTCAATGCTACATAATCCATGCAATTTATATCAAGGTCAAACTTCCTATACCATTGTGTGCACATCCTTGTAATGTGGTAGCAAATTGGCTTGCCTTGCACTCTGAAGCCATGATCCCTTTTACACGCCATAGTATTTCACACATGTGCACATGTTCAACAACATCTTCTATTCCTCTATACTCCGAGAGACGAAGATATATCTCCATGTAAATATTTTGAGGTTGCGGTGGGCCTTGCCCACCCGATCCAGAACCTCTTGTGTTTCCTCTACCTCCAGAACCACTAGATCCACCAAAACTAGAACCACTCACACCTCTGAATCCTCCACTTGTAGTTAGAATATGACATGTAGACGTACTCCCCTGTGCTCTGATAGTAGTACTAAACTGAACCCCTACGGTCTATGAAGTAGTTTCACTTCCAGAGGTGAATCCAACATTTTACACACTCACATTCTGTGTGGACAATGTGCCTAAAAATGTACCTCCAAATAACAATGAAGTCATCTTCCCTGCCATTGATGTACTTTCTCTCTTACTTCCCAAACTTACTTGTTGATTACTTGTCGTACTAGATACTGGAAAACCAAGTGCAAGGGCTAGGTTATCAGGTAGGTTAGATGCACACCCGCGCCCAGTCATATTTTTAGCACACTTCCTTGTGAGGCCGAGGAGGGTTCCCTATCATGCTTTCCCAGATGGGGAGTTTCTGATGCTTTAGCTCCACGTCTTCTACGTGAGCTCCAAATCCTTCACGATCCATCTCTCTCCTCAACTCCATCCACTCTGCAATGTCATCCTAATTATCTATCTCCCTCTCACGTGCCTCATTATACTTGAGCCACATTTCTTCCCTTTTCCTTACCGCCGCTAAGTCCGCCATCCTTAACCAGTCTTGTTCTTTCCCCTGTGCATGGTGGGGTTTAGCTAGCCATAGGTTTGTCTTCCAAATTCAAGGTTACCATTAAGATCTTGATTTCCAACGGGGATGCCTTGTAAGTATGGTCCTCTGGGATACCACAAAAATTGGAATTCAGCTACCTCTAGGAAAGAGTACGTTGAAATTGAATACTCCATAATATAACTGTTTAAAACACCACGGAACTACGTATCTACAACTAGCAAGTCCAAATTAGATCAGCATCATAAAGGGCTTGAAATTCTTCATGTGTCCAAACAAGTGTGTGATATCTCCAATTCCATTTAGACGCATATGCAATCAGCCATTCATATAGCTCTACTAGGAAAATAGCAAAGAAGCTCTCATATAAACTATCATATAGATTCTGTTCCACCCAAGTGCGTGCATTAAACTCAGATCCAGTGTTGAACCTGCGTGCGTATTCTTCCTCCAAATCATGTATCCACTCCTCAACACTCACTAGAGTTAACCGGTACATCTTCATCATGAACCATCTTGGAAACAACCAAAAAAGAGGTTCCGAAACGAAACCAATGATGCAGCATAGAATTTACCAGTAACACCCTAGACATGTTGGCACATCACTCAACCTAGACTGAGCACTCACCTGAAGCACACAAAGGTACCAGGTCCCTCTTTAGGGTTGTTGTAGTAGGATGTTAGCATGATGAGGACTTAAAGCTTACAGATCCATAACTAATACATCATTCTACAGTGCACACAGTTTTGGATCTAAGGAAGAATAGACTTTAAACAATAATCATGATGGAATCAAGTACATGTAATATCTAATTACACACAAGAATAACACTCGGTTCAGCCAATATCCTCCATATATTAAAGATAAAAATTACATGGAAGCTTCTTACAATAATGGCAATCTATGCCTACGCGTGCACAGATTTGATTTAGTAATCCAGTCTTGCACACGTGCATACATACATATCCCACTCTCTCTATGTCTATATATTCACCATCATACATGTATATCTACTACATAGTTCACTACATATATATAAGGGTGGGGGATTTCCCTTCACCGCTTATCCATTCCAAAAATAGGTCACATGTTATTAATAGCCACATGTTGTTTACAAGCATATCCCCACATGCAAGTGTGCTAACTATAGACTTCATTAGTTAACTACAATGATAATCCTATTCCTAGCCTATATCCAATAAAGCACTTTGTATCTAATCCTCCAAAAATATCCAATGCGTGGCGCGCACATCTCTGCCTCATTTGTGTGCTTTACACGCCATCTCTAAAAATAGACCTTCATGAGCGAAAATGGCTAAGTCCCAAAATCTGAACTTGTTCTCCACGCGCATGTTCTCCTATCCATTCATGCCTTTGAATATGACTTGCCTTCCACACGCGTACTTCTTGTGTGCTTTTTGTCAAGTGTTCTCCGATCAACAATGGAATAGATGTAAGTGTTGATGGGGTTTTTTATTCCATTAAATTTTTATTAATGTAGGTAGTTTGAAATGTAGAGGATATGGGTGACATGTCATGATGGGGTGAATAATATCATTGTAATTTCGGTGATAAGATGGTGTGGGTGGAAGTCCCAACAAAGTGTTAGAAATCAAGCTTAGAAATGTGTTCAATAAGGTTTTAGTGGAGAAAGTGGGGGTGTGACCAAGTATGGTGATGGAGAGAATCCATGTGGAATGACTAGGTAGAAGGGGTTAGTGGATATTAGTAGGGAAAAACCAAAGTGTGTAAGGGGCTGGAGTGCACATGAAGTTAACTGGGCACACACAAAAGGTATCTAGAGAGATAAACTAGGTAGTAGAGTATGCAAGATGAGGAGGCATCGAAAATAAACCAGTTAAAGGTTGGTGTGATTACCCCGTGGGTATCAGATCGAGTTCTATGCAACACCTCAAAAAAATCAGAATTATTTATGTAAAAAGATCGTTTGGTCACAAACCACGACTAACACAAAGGCATAGGCACTAGATGGATTGTAGGCATGACCGCATGCGGATGAAAATCGACACGCGACCTTCAACCGCACTCAACCTCCCAAGGTCATACCGGGACATCCGATGTGGAATGTGTGGATGGCTAGTGATAATGAAATATAGTGAGTATGTGGTATATGGATGAAAATACGTGAGAATGGTATGGACAGGCTATCAAGGCAAATAATGTCCTCTACTTGCAATATCGAGATCTGCTCATCAAGTGTAAGGAAGGCCCTTCTAACCTGAATTGGTATAATGGATGGATCTGAAATCATAGCCATATGGAGAATCCAATTGATATCAAGCTCTGTGGAAATCCTTTCTACGGGTTGTGGGATGCATGCAAAACCAATGGGTGTCACGTAGGATTTTCTATACAAGGTCATGGAATGAATGAGATAGAGGTATGGTTCCACTGGATCTATGGTCAGTTAGTTGGAGTGGTCCAAAATTCAAGGGATCAATGAGCTTCCTCATTCAAAACATTTTTTTAATGATGTCCGGTAGAAGTGGGGATGACTTGAAGCTAACGAGTGTAATCTTATGTCTAGGTCTAGCCGGTATTCAGGTCCTTATGGTTGGGGAACCCGCAGATCACAACTATAAACTCTTGGCGATTGTGGTCCTTGTATGATCATGTACGTTTAAACTCTATTTCCAGGGTAGTCTAGTATTCGTAGGCTTTGTCATCCGCGATGTTCAAAACATTTAATTTTTCAATTTTCTCAGCGTATCATCTTTGTGTTCCAAAGGACAAGTAGACGAGTCCCGTATCTATGTTTGTAATTAGCTTGGGACCATTCGGTTGTGGTACCCATGGATCACTTCCATATATGCATTCTTGTTGAGGATTGTTGATGGTCATGTATTGCAATGATCTAATTTAATTAAGAAAATAACAACTAATTTAATGAATTAAATTTATTCTATGTTTTTGGTATTTTCAAGATATAAATGAAATAAAACAATACTAAGAAACTACTCTAATAAAATAAATGTTTGTGTGCTTTTCTAGAATAACAATACGTACAGAGGAAATAAATTGCTTCTAATTTAATTAATCAATCCTAAAACAAATAAAACAACTGGATGTAGTTGTTTATACATGTGCAAAAGAAATCTAGTCTATTTTAAACAACTAAAGCTTCTATAATCTATTCTCGCTTAAATGAAAAAATTTACAATAATTAATTTTGGATTTGTTAAATCCTCTCCTATCTCAGATACATGGGAAGATTGAAATCTTCAAAAGATTTTCTTCCCTTATAACCTCCCGAGATAGAATTTTTGAGAATCTAAGGGAAACCACAATATATGACAAATATATTATCTCTATGCTGGAAAAGAAATATTCCTCCAGATATACTTCCCTCCAAACCCACGGGGATAGGGAAGGAAGAATCTATTAGCAAAAACTCCTATGGAATATGTAAAGATTATTTGAAATTGAATTAACTATTTGCAATGAAGAAACTAAATTTTTCTACTTTATTATTATTATTATTATTATTATTATTATTATTATTATTATATATATATTATATATATATATATATATATATGCGTATTTATCTTAAACAATAATATGAAGAAATGAAGAAAACTAACATCAACCCCAACCTAGAAATATAAAGCAATGGCAAATCCAGTTGTGTTATGTTTTGTCCCCTCAATTTGTCTTTTCAATCTCCTATGTTCACGTGATTCCAAGGGATTGGGAATGTAGTAGAAGCAACAGTGAGAAGGTGTTGGAGCAATGGTAGCTTGATAGCAATCTGGTAGCAATGTAGGTGGAAGAGAGATAGCACAAGTGAATAGAGTTTGGTTATGCAATTTCTAGCAAGAATGTGGCAGCTCAACAATACAAGAATACACAAAATGATCTCCGGCCATTTTCTTGAGAACAAGAGATGGTTTTAAAGGTTGATGGTCTAACCATTTTAAACAAAATCACAACATGAAGGGGATTTAAACAATTAATAAAAATTAGAAATTGAAGAGGATGCAAACATGAATGAATCAAGCCCAAAATTAGCTAAACTGACTCACAAATGTGCTCTAAAATTGAACTAGAGTGAAGCAACACACATCCAATTAATGGGTAAAGAATTCTAGAAAAAGTACACATGACCACCACCCTATGAAGTGTGGCGGTTATAGGACCGCCACCAGGAAGGGCAATTACTCAGAACTAAAGGCCAAAACAGTGGGAAAATGATGTGGGAAGATAAAGAAAATCATGTAATTGCTAAGTAGGGTAAAATAGGCTACAAATATAAGTTGTAAAGAGGTTAAGGAGCTTGAACACCTTTGGAAAATACATGAATCATCATTAGGGACCTTGTAAACTATTTTCTAACAATGTAGCATGTGTAAATTTGGGTACGTACATATTTCCCCCTCGAGAGAAGAATTTTAGCCATGAAGAGGTGTAAAACGTAGAGTCTGATTATGACATTCTCAAAATGCGAGTTTGAATCTATACTTGACACGCCCATGTGCCGAAATATCACCATTTAAGCTCCCACTACCTTAAAGATGAAAGATAAACTCAAGAGTAGATATATATGATATCGAACAATAAATACTAAAATAAAACAACAAGAGGACTTACCATCTACGTGGGGATATAAGTATACATGTGCCAGCACTCCAGCCCTATAAAGTACATGCACTCAAAACTAAGTAAAAACAAAGCATATATATAACTAAAACCATTCATTTGCACATATCCTCTTAGTGATGTTAGAGCTCTAGACCACCTATCACCATTTTGAGCAAGAGTATAGTCAAAATAAAGAGGGTGACGACATGATCGTGGCCCCGTGAGCGAGAAATTGAATGGCAAAGACAAAGGTTAGTATTTTGCATTTGTTTATTTGAAACCTAAAAACATAAAATTTTGAAAATCTATACCTAGGGGTCATTTTTGAAATTTCTTATGTGATAATCTTCCCTAAGGGGTAGTCTAGGTGGGTTTGGGTTTTGTTTTATTCAAAATGGTCAATTTTTGTGTCTTTTTGAGTTTTTGGTCAAAAGGGGTAGGTCATCCGTTCTGATAGGACCACTACCTGCTATGCAGGGTGGAGGTTATAGACCGATGCCTTATACAAAGTGTAATAGCAGATTACAAGACTGTCACTCTACATAGGGTTGTAATTGCCAAGACATCAAGCTAATTTGACCAAGTTAAATATTTTTTTGGTTTTTAAGTTGTTTTATATTGTTTTTTATGAGCTTGCCTATTGGAATATGTTGCTAACTTGCTCTTTTTGTTTTTAGGTGAATTAAGAAGGAGTTATACATCCTCTGGAGACAAGAGAGAGTGTTTGATTAGATTCTAGGAATCCTTGATCAGTTGACTCGGGATGATATAGATTTATTACACTCGGGATGGATTATGGAGGATTACATGGGTGTTGCACATAACACTAACTAACCAGATTATATGTGATCCATTGTCTTATTCGGATGTGGAATGGAACAATTTTCATTTTTCTAGGTGTGACGAGAGAGTGGAATATCACTCTAGAGGATGTCTACAGGATTATTGGCATACATGTGATAGGTAGATAGTTGACCTTGAGAGTGCGGGGAACACATCCAAAACTAGACATTGACTTCCTATATGGGAGACGATGGGGAGCTAGCATGCCCCAAGAAGGGTATATGGTTTCTCTTATCCCTACCTATGCAATGCCATCACTAGTATTTTGGATTCACATTTTTTGGGAGACAAGGACGAGGACAAGCTCTTGTATTGTTGGGCTCCCATCATCATGCAGATTGAGCAGCATGGGAGATCTTTTCCTAGGGTATGGACATTCTTAGGACCACATACCATCATTTGTACTATGTTGTGAGAATATAGGGTAAATCCCTTAATAGCCCTACCTTGGTGATGAGCTAGGTGTATGAGCGGATTATCCCCTATCAGAGGGGAGTTGGTGTACAGATCTAGGGACCTTCAAGGCCATGGGAGATGGATGGTTTTTTAGTTCTCAGAGGACCACATCAGCTGGTCTCTACATTGACTACAAAGGATTTTTTTGTGAGGCCCTACCAAGATATGGTGTGGTTATAAGGCTAGGATATGACCATCTTGATTGCATGTGCCACCACTTCATAGTTAGTGGACATATCTACGAGGGTGGAGGCCCACCCTACCACCAGAGTACCCCAACAGTTTGGATTGCACTAGGATGATGCTCTTCCTATCATGCCTACTGTCTTTAGGAGTGTTAGGGAGACACGCGATGGCCCTAAGGGCTTACAAGGGTAGATAGTGATGATACCAAGAGTACCTATCTCTATGGAGAAGGTGCTAGTTCCTAAGGCATGCAGGGCACTTGGGGCTCTTCTCTAGATTGAGGCTACACCCTCTCACATCGGGGAGGAGGATGAGGATGCCGACACATCCACAGGAATAGAGGATGAGAGCGAGGCTGGACAGATACGGGTGAGGAGGTTAGAGTAGAGGGGGTGATGAGGAGGAGGGTAGTGACATAGAGTGGTGGGTTTCAATAGAGATCTCTATGGTGGAGAGAGAGGAGGCAAAGGTGGAGAAGGATACTTTGGTTTTAGAGGAGCCACTTCCTCATGAGGGAGGTAGTAATGAGTAGTCCATGATGGGACAAAGAGTTTCCTCAGGAGAGGGGGTTGCACAAACAATTGCCCGTAGTGGCCTCATCACCACCCGCACCGCACCATTTGATCCTTCCTAGATGCTCAGAGATCCGAGTATGTAGATAATCTTCTCTCCACATTGTTAGCTAGAAATGTTAATAATGTATTATTTTTATTTTTTTATGGTTTTATAACTCGCCATTATTCTCTTTTATTTTACACCACTTCTAATTATTGGCAAGATCTTATTTATAGGTTTTGTGTTGATACCTTGTTGATCCCTTAGGGTAAGACCCGTGCAGAGCTGACAGAGGATGTGGGACAGCCATTGCAGCCTAGATGGCATACAGATGTGTTTGCACCTCTTGGAAGGCCATGGAGATCTTGACTTCTCAAGACAAGAATATTTCCACATACAAGATGGAAGAGAGGGTGGCGAGGTGGAGGCACTCATGGAGTGAGGCAATGACTAGTGGTCAATCTCATGGTCACTCTCATCACTCGGTGCATTCACAACATCGAGCCATAAGCGAGAGTCCCACCATAACCGCGCACCATTTCGGGGTTCCCGGAGAGAGGGAGAGGTTGTTGAGCCCTTATATCTATAATGCCATTTTTTTAGGCATATATATAATGTTTTTATATTTCTATTCTCATTGTGATAATTTTTACCACACCTAGTGTGTGATGGAATTGTACACAAACTTGACTTACTATGATATATACAGATATCTCTTTTTATTTGGTTATCCTTTGCATAGAGTTGACTTCATTTATGGTTCTCTTCGCATGTGTACTCTTAGATGTTTATAATCTCCAATTTTATATGCTTTTCAGAATGCATGCAGTGGATGATGAATGCTAACAAAATGATTTCTTTTTGTTATTTTGTAATGCTGATATGTGATGATTATGCAAGCACAATGTAATGTTGAACTTTAGTTTTTCAAGTAATGTTTGATACTTCTTTTTGTTTTGGAAATATGTGATGAATAATGATATGATAATAAAATGAACTCGCTCCACTCCTAACCCCATGCAACCAGTAAGATGCGAGGGATCAACACCGAGAGCTAGAAGGGACACAAATTATATGATTTTTGATAGATGGAAATGGTGAGAGAAAGACAAGATTTTGACATAAACCCAATTAGGGACCTACAACCTAACTCTGCACATAATTTACTACATAGCCTAGAATGTGATTTTCTTGCAATTTTATCTATACTTATATCCATAGATGGCCTCTTGATTGACAAAATCATGTTTAAAGGTTTTAACTCTCTTGGAACATACACATCTAGTTCATTTTTCTTGAGATTTTAAGATTTTCAAGCACCTTTTGTTTGAATGGAATTGATTTTAAATTATTAATTTATTTTCATAGACCCCCTACACCTTTCCCCGTGCTACCATTAGGAAGTATGGGCTCATCACCAAGGACAAGGCATAGGTGATTAAGGGCACCTCCCTCCTTTCCAAATCTCACGCCACTAGTAAGAGGTGCAAGCTCAACACCAAAGGTTGGTGGGGAAAGGAAGTGTGTAAATGAAAAAATTTATTGATTTTGACTTGAGATATATACTTTTTATTATTTTTAAGTTTCTAAGTTGTTCTTTTGGGAAGGATATCTTACCCCTAGCCTCAACCCCACGCATAAGTAAGATGTGAGGGCTCAACACCAAAGGCTGAGATAGGCGAACAAGTGACCCGGGTAAAAATGTTTAGAATGCTTTTACTACCAAAGAGGTTTTTCTAGGGAAATATATGACATCATGAAGCTTCTAGAACTGACTATGGGAAAATAAACCTATGCTAGAAGGAAGCTATAGGTAGAACCAAGTATGCAGGCCTTGGTAGGATTAGTGTCAAAATTTTGTCTTGTCTTGTTGAACTGATGAAGTGATCAGGAATGTTGATGAAAATATTATGAATGTTTGAGGATAAGTGATTTAAATGATTTCCAATGTTTTCATAAGATTTTTAAAGCTACTTGAAAATAAGTTCCTTGATTAAAATTTCACATAATGAACTAGTAGATGATAATACAATTTGGATGCAATAGTGTACATGTGGAAATGTAGATGAATTATGTGTAGTAGTGTTCAGGTGAAGTGAATTGACATATTCACCGAATTCCTCACCCTCTAGAGTACACAGGTGATATGCCCCATTTTTTTATTCCTCCATGACTTGATATGGGCCCAACCACTTGGGCTTGAACTTCCTTCCTTCATCGGTTTTCTTGTCTATCTGGTGTCAAGTCTTAATACCAAATCTCCAATAAATGTGTCACGTTCATATACTTTATTATTTTACTTTCAACACATCTGGTCAGCGTAAGCTCTATGGTGTACTTCAGCTCTAATTCAAGCTTCATCCAAGGTTTCCAGCTCCACGAGTCATACCTCACGATATCCTTCTTTTGCTAAAATTCATTGTAATGATATCCGAAGACTAGGTATCTCAACTTCAAGTGGTAAGACCGCTTCCAAACCGAACACTAAAGAATATTGTGTTGCTCCCATCGGCATTCTTATTGACTTTCTATAGGCCCGACACACGAAATATCTTTAGGTTTCAATCACGCTGTTTCTCCTTAACATTTTTCGTGGAGGATGGATTTTAGTGTTTTATTAGTTGCCTCAATTTTTCTATTTGCCTAACGGTAGTATAGAGAGGCGATGTGATGATTTATCTTGAACTTTTCACACAATTCATGCACCTCTTCACTTTTAAACAATGTGCCATTATCAGATATAATGACCTGTGGGACCCCGTATCTACAAATGATCTAGTTCAAGATGAACTTTTTAATTACAAATCTGGTACAGTGGTAAGAGGCATGGCCTTAACCCACCTCATGAACTACTATGTGGTCGTATTTATAAAATTGTGTCCATCTGTGGATGAGGGAGATAATTTCCTTATCAAATATAAGCCCCATGTGGAAAAGGTCAAGGGTGTTGCAATCAGTTGTAGGGCTTGGGAAAGAATGTGAATCTCATGAGATAATTCCTAGCATTTATGGCATTTACGCACATACTCTCACCGCATCAATGTTCTAGGGTGGGTCGAAAATAGCCCATCAAATGTATCTTTCTATCAGTTGCATTTCCTCCAAAATGACTTCCACAGACCCCATTGTGGGCTCCATAGAGAATCTTTTTAGACTCTTCCTCATCAACACACCTTAGCAGAAGATTATGTTAAATGCTCTACGATAGAGCATGTGTTCTATAATTACGTACTTGGTGGCTATGATGCATAGTCATTTTCTCAGTTGTGATGTCACTCCCTCAAGGTATGTGTGTTCCATAATAAAATTGACAATATCTAAATACCATGGACACGCAAAAATGGGAGGTCTGACTTCTATGTATTATATACACTCATCAGGAAACTTAGGTCTACTAACTCTCCACCATCTAACAGGTTATCTGCTAACCAATCGGAAATGATTTTTCCCTTGACGTACTTTTGGTTGACATAGGTTAACTCAAATTCTCCCATTAAGGTTATGAAGCGTCTAACTTTCTTGACAAGAGAACCTTGTGTTAGGAATGTTTGAAGATAGTATGTTTTAACAATAATTTGTGTTTCTTGTTTAAGCATATAATGCCTTAATCATTTTATGGAAAATACTATAACGAGACATTATTTTTCTACCTACGTATAGCACATATCATATTCTAGTAGCATGTGAATGATGAAGTAAATTACACGTTCATGTTATTCATCATCTTCTTGTGTCATCATACAGGATAATGAGACATCAGTATCCTGAGAATATAGAATGAGAGGGAGATTTAATTTGGGAGGTGATAGAAGGAATCATTTGAACGATTCAGATGCCTCATGACACTTATCCATCCAGATGTTGCAGCAATCCTTCTTTAATAAATTTTTATTGGATGAATGGTAAAGGTTAAATAAGGAATTAACCTTTAAATTGCACAGATCTTTTTAAGAAATTATCTAATGCTCACTCGTTTGATGGTGGGATCATTTCAAGAAATACTAAGACTTTTTCTAGATCTACATATATCCCTCATGAAGAGATTATGTACCCTAGTTATTTACCTCTCACACACCAAACATGCACTTTTATGGATTCAATGTAACACTTTGTATTCAATTAGATGAGAAAGGATGATGTGAAGCACCTCAGGGTGATCGCAGCATTTTTGGTCTTAGCCAAAGGTCATCAACTTATGATTCCAAAATCTTTTCAATAAGATCACGAAATATGTAATTCATTTCCTATTGGTAAATGGCAGAAATGTTCTTAAGACCAATGACATGACCGAGTAACAATAAGTTCTCTAAAGATTAATAAATTTCATCTTTGTTTGATCTTTCTCGAGATCCCGATTTGATAAAATCATCCATAAGCTACAACGGCTCATAACCAACTATTGCATCAATGATAACATTGATGGATGGTAATGGGAAATCATCCTTGGGACATGCTTTGTTTATGTCCCGAAATTCAATGCATATTCAAATTTTTATGTTCTTTTTAAGAACAAGGAAAATGTTAGATACCCGCATTGAGTAATTGAAAGGTTTGATGAACCCCACCTATAGGCATTTCATGACTTCCTCCTTAACCATTAGTGCCACCTTTGTTTTCATATGTCTGGATTTCTGTTTGATGGGCTTGGCATCAGATTTGATCACAATGTTATGAACTGCAACATTAGGAGCAATTCATGTCATTTATTTTTAACCAAACATGAAGGCTTTCAAATTTTCTTTAAGAATCTTCATGTGTATCTCTACTTCTTCAAGAGTCAACAAAGAACCTAACTTCATAATTTTTGGGTCCTCCTCCATCCCGATGTTAATGTTGATTGTCCCTTTGATCAAAGAGGCATTACCCTCTTCAAACTCAAGTGGGGCTAAAGGTAGTTCTAATTCCCCTTCCTCTTCTATCTCACAAATCTCAAGGCCTTCCGAGGAAGAAGGGTCCATTGTGTGATCTCCAAAATAGGAGGAAGAGTGAGGAATGAGAGAAAAGCCTCTCTTATGATGTTTGGGATGTAAATCCATATAAGCGTTAAGGTACCCTAAGATAGCCTCATTATTTTCTACATAATCTAGGGTAGCATGCTCGTTCTCAACCTCAACATATGCTAAGATTGGATTCGTTGGCATTTTGCAAACTAAGGGTTTAATGCAAACTAAAACTATGAATTCAGTATCTTCTAATTATTTTCTCAGATAGAAATGGGAAGCATAAGTAGCTATCGAATCAACGATAAGGTTTTGTTCACATGGAATGGATTCGATTGAAATGAAGTCAAAACCTTTTCTTAAATTGAGTACAATAGCTTTATAGAGTTGTAAGTGTTCTACCCTAGTCTCATATACCTCTGAAACTTGATTAGTGACTAGTTGTGAATCACCTAACACTCTAATGTTACAAGCACCCATCCTTTTGGCTACTATGAGACCAAGAAGGAGAGCCTCGTATTCTACACCATTGTTTGTACATTCAAAATCTAGCTTGAAGGCAAAAGGCATGACCTTCCCTTTAGGAGAAGTGAGGATCATGCCTGCCCCAACACCAAAGTAGCATTTTTCTTTGTCAAAATTAAGATTCCAATAGTTGCTTGGGAAGATTGATCTTTGTATCTTCTTCCCTTTCTTTTGAGACTTCAATCATGTGAATCCCATTAGCATGGAGAGATCTAAATCCCAAATCATGTCATATGCCCATGGAATCAAATGGAAGGAGAATGGGAAAATCATTCTCTAATAGCTCGACAATATTTTTCATGGTTTCTATTCATACCATCTCTATATTAGTAGTTTCATCTTTAACAAAGATGAATGACTTCAATCAAGCCGGTAGTTTATAGTTTCGTTGTGGGAATTAGTTTTATCTCTGGTGTTGAATTCATTAGCTTGTTCAATTAGTTTGCAAGGATCTCAAACTCAATATGCACCCCAAGTTTCCTCTTTAGGTTAGCTAGGTGAATGTCAAAGGGCTTTGGGTCACCCTGCAATGAAGAATTTCCCCAAATGTAGGAATATAACTTCCTAAACAATGTGGAAGGGATCACCTTCATGCGATGTATCCAAGGATGACCAAGAATCATATTATAGTTAGTTTCCTAATCTATAATATAAAACTATGTAAGAATCATCTTGGGCCCCAGGGTAACTAGTAGCACTATGGTTCCAATTGATGTTTCCTTGAGGCTATCATACTCTCAGCGTGTTTCTTGTCGAAGATCAATTAGTTTCTCTGTAGCCTAACTTCTGGAGAAAAGAAAAGGGGACAATGTTGATTTCTTCCCCGTCATCGATCATTACATGCTTTATGTAGTTATTGTAAATCCAAACCTATAGATACATACATGGATCACCTCTATGTTTTAGTTCAATATATGTGGGAATCTTACTGATGTCAAATACTGAATCCAACATCTCTTTCTGGCTTCCTAGGAGGATAGACATCAAATTCTATGGGATTTATTTGCATTTCTGAAGGAGGAGTGACATTGATAAAATTTCCAATACCCAATGCTTCTAATAAATAAGCTCTATGATGAGGAAGTTCTTCAACAAATCTAAGAAGGAGATGTGATAAAAGGTCTTTTTTAAATCAGTGATCAAGTCATAAGCCCCACCTATTTCAAGAGTGTTGGAACATCATCTAACATATATGGGTAAATAGGAATAGGCTACAAAGAATAGTCTTGAGTTCTCGTAATCATGTTTATTTGGGGTTTTGTTTCTAGCTCTACCAAACCCACAATCTTATTTTGTTGGCAATCATCCAATGATGTGTTACCAATGGGTTTGAAAAAGTTGAAGCTTCATGATCATTGCTTCCCACCAAGATAACCTTGTTTAAGTCATTTGGGTCTAGTTTACCATTGTTAGGACGCGTTGGAAGGGTATTGTTAAAGATCTTGGGTAGTTTTTTTTAGGGATACATTCCCATGTAAATATTCTGAGTTAGAGCCATAGGATTTTCTAAAAACATCTTGACAAATATTTTCCTTTGGTCCTCTGGTAAGCATTGTAGGAACTTGTTACAGTCTCGACATGTTCTGACGGCACCATGCCCTCGAGACCTTAAGGAAGTCAAAATATAGGTCAGGATCATAATCCCAAGGTATTTGTTTTTATTTTTTGTGGTCCAAAGTTATGATTGTTATTCAACTGTTGGTTATTGTAATTGAAGTTTGGAGGCCATTGCCCTTGATTTTGATATTGTTTTGGTACCCATTTGGGTATTGGTTAGGGCCTTGAGCCTAAACTTATTGTTGTTGGGGGGAGGATGATTGAAGTCCATTGCATTGATCATAGGAGAAAAGTTGTTACTCCTCTGATTATTACCGTTCGTGTTGTTGTTAATGTTATTTGTACTTAAGGTGTTAACAACATTTAGTTTTTTTACTTGGTCTGCAATCCCTTCAAATTGTAACACCATGGTTTTTTTTAGGACCTTTGGTCCATGATTTTTGTTTGTGTTGTTGGGGTAACTTGAATTACCCTGATTGGGAGTGATCAATCTCTCGTTTGAACCATAGGTCTTACGATCATTTACTATTGTTGCTTGATCTATACAGAGAGCACCCTCTAGCACCTCTTCATAGCTCCTAAGTGGGAACTTTTGGACTTCCTCCTTCATTTCCTAGTTAAGAGAGTGAAGGAATAGATCACAGATCTCTGTCTGATCCATATTGGGAGTGCTTGTCAGAAGAGTAGAGGACTTTTTGTCATCTCTAGATAAAATGTGTGGCAGACTCATTGTGATCTTGCTTTAGATGTAGGAACTCCCTGATTCTTGTCCTTAGTAAATTTTTCATGTTGAGATATTTGATAAATTTAGACACAAGTTGTTTAAAATAATGTATTAAAGCCTCAAGTATCCTATAATACCATTTGAGAGTGATTCCTTCAAGATTCTTAGGGAAGATCTTTGTTATGATAACATCCCATGGGAGCATCTCTCGAATGGCGGTGGCATATGCTTTGATGCGCGTTTGATCTCCAACCCTTTAAATTTTGAAATATCTGGTAGAGGTTGTGGGAGCATAACACTTTGTATGGTGAAGTTGAGGGGCTCTTTAAGATATTCAAAGTAGGTCCCCACTGTGTAAGACTCGGCCTTTGATGACCCCTACTTAGGAGGTGGAGGAGGAATAAGTTATTGATATGGTGCAACGTAAATGTTTTTGGAGACATAAGGCATCCCTTTTGGCTGACCATATGGACAAGGAAAAGAGTACATATCCCCTTATAATGATTTTGAATAAATTTGTACGTATGGGGGACATTACTTGGTATGGAGTTGAGGCACAAAGGCGGGGAACATTACATTTCATGTTAGGTTGGCATTAAAGAGTGCACTTCCGGATGCTTCCTATTGAGGATATTTGTACATGGCATAAAAGGTCATACCCAAGATTTATGATCAAGTGATAAGATCCTGGGCTAGGAACATTTGTGTAAATTGGAGTATTTGGTGTAGCAGGCATTTGGCCAAAGTTCTATGGATGATGGATAATCTTTCCTTGCCCAATGAAATATGAACCTAAGTAGCTTGGGTAAGTTCCAATTCTCTAACCTTATCCACCAATGTTGAGATGACCTCACCTGATGATGGCATGGTGTTTTGCTTTAGTGCACGTTGTTGAAATTTGTTAGGTTGCAAAAGGAGTGTGATATCCTGCTATAAATTGTTCGTTGTTGTTTGGCCACCCCTCATTAGAAATGTTTTCTATTATAGGAGGGGTAGAGGTGTTATTCTGAAGTAAGACATCAACATGTCCTTGCATCCTATCCAGAGATTGGTTCATGTTTTGGAAGCATTTCTCACTTTGGGAATAACGTGTTAAATACTCCTCGTCTAGTAATGGGAGTTGATCAGACTGCATATTGAGTTTCAGCTAAAAAAACTTGAGGAGATGAGCCTGACTCTCCAGTGAATGTCATATTATTAGAACTTAAAATTTCAGGTTGTTTTCCATGTGTAATTTGATCAATCTCCTCAATCCTGACTGAGGAGCCATGGTTGGTCCCTTAAGGAGGAGTTTGAGATGTAGGGAGATTATTTGAGTAGTTTTCTACCAATCCAGATAGTGATGGCGATTGTTGTTGCATACCCATTTAGTAGTAATATGCCTCGAGACCCAAAATGGGTCGGCCATGTTCTTATCCCGACATATTCGGGGGTATATGAATACCCACAGAATAATGGGAGAAGGATAAGATGGATGAAATAAATGGAAACGAAAAGAGACTATCTCTTCACGTTGGGTTCACCAATTTGTACAAATTAAAATTGACACGTGACCTTCAACCGCACTCAACCTCCCAAGGTCATGCCGAGATAGCCAATGTGGAATGTGTGGATGGCTAGTGATAGTGAAATGTAGTGAATATGTGGTATATGGACAAAAATACGTTAGAATGGTATGGAAAGGTTATTAAGGAAAACAATTTCCTCGACTTGTAAATATCGGGATCTAATTGTGAAGTGTAAGGAAGGCCCTTCTAACCTAAATTGTTCTAATGGATGAATCGAAATAATAGCCACATGAATCCTTCAATCGATATCAAGCTTCGTGGAAATATTTTCTACGGGTTATGGGATGCATGGAAAACTAATGGGTTCCTCGTAGTGATTTCCAGACAAGGTCATGGAATGAATGAGAGGGAGGTATAGTTCCACTTTGGATCTATGGTCATTTAAGAGTGGTCCAAAATCCAAGGTCTCATGAGCTTCCTCATTCAAAACATTCATTTCTAATTGTCCGGTGGAAGTGGGGATGACCTAAAGACCAATTAGCGTAATCTTGTGTCTATGTCTAGTTGTTCTTTGGGTCCTTGTGGTTAGGTAACCCGCGGATCACAACCGTAAACTCTTGGCACATGTAGTCCTTGCATGGTCATGTACGTTTAAACTATATTTCCAAGGGTAGTCTAGTATTCATAGGATTTTTCAATCGCGATGTTCAAAATGTTTAATTGTTCAATTTTCTTTGTGTTATCATGATAAAGTTCTAAGGACAAACAAATGGAGTCTCGTATCTATGTTTGTAATTAGCTCGAGACCGTCTGGGTTGTGTACTCATGGATCACTTCTGTATATGTGTTCTTTTTGAGGATGGTTGATGGTCATGTATTGCAATGATCTAATTTAACTAAGCAAATAACAACTAATTTAATTGAATCAAATCTATTCTATGTTTTTGGTATTTTCAAGATATAAATGAAATAAAAAAATTCTAAGCAACTATTTGTTGGTTGGATATTTTGTCAACCAAAATATGAGGTTCAACCACGATCATGAGATTTAATCCTCCTCAAAGACAGTGAAAAGGTCGCTGTTATTGCTAATCTAAAACACAATAAATAATATATACAATATTCACACTAATCTAACCATTGGGGTTGGGATGAAATCCCAAATCCACATTCACACGATTCAAGGATATTGCTTTCGCACGTGAAATAGGTTAGAAACTATTACATGAAGAAAGAAGCACTTAGAAAAGAAATGAGAGAAACGTATTTTCTTTCGAGAGTAAACACAGAGCACACGAAATAATCATACGAGTTTTAGATCACAAATATAGTGTCCGAGATAATTAGAAACGCTAAGATTCTATGCAAAGAATAGCTTTAAGATCATGAACATAAGAACATCATCTTAAATAAGATATATTTCACAACACAAAGTCCTAAAACAATATCAGCTTCTATTCTTCAAAATGATTGAAAGAAAACACAAAGTTTTTCTCCTTTCCAATAGCCTCTTAATGCTTCAAAAATTCTCGCCCTTTTGAATGCACAAGCATCCCTTATTTATAACAAGAGAATCGAGCCAAAATAGCCTGATCTCCTAAAAGTAGCATGCTAACTAGAGTTTCGACTTTGCATGATTCTCACGCAGAGATCAAGTCAAGTCTAAATTAAAAATAATGACAAAATGGAAATAAAAGATGTGTCATTCTAAAAATAGAAATGACATGAGACGCTGGAGCTCAATCCGAGTCATCATCTTTTGATTCTTCTCCTTTCTCTTCCTCCAGCTGAGACTGTTTGTTCCGGAACTCCTGGAACTTCCGAATAATGCCTTGCATTTCGTTTTCCTCAGGAGCAGTGGAAAGATCATTCCACATTTCGCAGTCTCATGGATATCACTGCAAAAGCTTTTTTAACCTCTTGCTGAGCTTTATTAAGGCCTCCAACGTATGCTCAATCCTCACAAACTGACCAATGACTTCAAGGTCGAATCCATCTACAGGTTCATGCTGAATAATCTCTTGAACTTGTTTGAAGAGATCATCTGCTGATAGGGCACTTGATTTCCCAACCGACATCTTTGGACAAATCTTTAGCAATTCTTCCTCCGCATCACTTTTCCCATCGATCAATTTATCCCGATTCTCTCAACTTGCTAGCTTCGTTGAGGATCTTTACTCGAACTTGATGCCCTTGATCAAAAGTGTTTATCTCGTATGTGGAAGAACGCCTTCTTCTACCAAGAGATGTGCTTTATTTGCTTTAGCACTTGGAGAGCTTCACAAGTCAAATCAAGTCATTCCAAGTTCTTCAGTGAATTCCTCATCCATCTTCTCTCTTCCTTCGAATCTCTGCCAAGGATCATGAACTTTCACCACGTCTTGAATTACTTCCTTCCCTTGTTGGAGCAACTTTTGGATCCATTCATTAACCACTCTTCCTTTTCTGGTAATCTTCTCAATCGTAGGCACCGATGAGAAATCGAATCCGGCAGAAGCAGGAGCAGATGGTATGGATTCCAGGGGTGTTGAGAGTTTAATCAAAACTTCTGTCAACTGCTCCACTTTTTTCTTAAACTCATCTCTGCTGATCTTTGTTTCTTTCAACTTTTGGCACAGCACGTCTATGGAAGCCCGTGCATCTTGTTGCGCTCCTTCTGTTGTTACTTTCCCTAGAGCCACCTTGGTGATCTGATAATCAGCAGCTGTTACATCATCCCTAGTTTTGTCAGCTGAGGGAGTGGCGATCTCTGCGAACTTATCTCCTGAAGCATCTACCAAAACTCTTGAAACTGTTTTGGGTTTCTTGGCTGATTTCGCAGTAGAAGTCTTGAGTGAGCTAAAATCAAGGGGTGGTAGGGGTACAATCACCTTCCTCTTCCTGGGAGTTTGCTCAAGTAACCATTGTGGAGTATCAGAAGGAACTGCTGATGTTGTAGTAACTAGTAATCTACTCTCAAGAGGAGAAGATTCTACTATTGGAGGGGGAACAGTAATCAACGTGGTAGTAGGTGCAACAAAGAGAGGCACAGGTTGTGGCGAGCTGGTAATTATTTGGGTTCCAGTAGAGAGGGGAGAGAGACCAGAGAAAATGCCTGCCATACTTGAAGAAGTGAATGGGGATTGAGGAGATTGGAGTGGTTGTTGAGGGGCAGGCACAGATTCAGACTCCAAACCCTGGGTTGCAAGAGACAAAGTTTCTTTGGTCTGACTATCAACAGATGATGGAATCAAGATTTGACTTCCTTCCTCTTCCACATTAATTTCTTCTTTTTCTGGTGACGTTGGTGATTCTGGCACAACCACCGTTTCAGCTGGAGAAACAATTGAAGAGATTTGTCTTTCTTTCCTCCTCCTAGGAATCCTGATTTTTATAGGCCCCCGTAGATTCTTTTGCCCTTTTCTGGGAGGCCCCACCTCTAAAGCGCCAATTTGGGAAACTTGTCATCATTGAAATTCATCCCCCAAGAAGAAAGCCATTTCTTCGCATTTGAGCCAATATTAGGGCTGACCAGGCTTCCTGATGATAGAGCTTTCTCAAAGAATCGACCAATCAATAGGTGGAAAAATGTATCGATCTTCGTTAAGCCCATCATAGGACATATCCAACACACTTTCATTATCTGCAGGTGCCATCCGGCAAATCGAAAGTCCCAAAGATTGTTCCGAATTTCATCAATAGTAAGCCTACTATTATCCTTTCTCGCGTATCGCAACTTCGTCCCCAGATCAATCCGTATGTCCTCACATCGTGCCTGTGCGGATGTTGAGCTCCATAAGCCCGAGCACTCCTCGGATGTCAAAACCATCCCGAGATTTCATATGCTTCTTTAATTTCTCCCAAGAAGTTCACATTCGACATTTTTGGCCTTAGCACGTCGAACAAGTATATCTCCCAATAGAAATTGGGAAGGATACTACTTGCGCTTGTGCTTTTCTGTTGGAACTTGTGGAAATCCAACAATTGTCCGACCAATTCCAACAAAATTAATCTATCCCCGGATAGCGAGGCGCATTTAAAGGCTCTCCTGCGTACATCAACTTCGAATGTATGTAAACTTCCTAAACTGTAGGAAGATACATCCCCATTTAGATACCTCGGCCCAAGCCTCATCGGAGACTCTTGTTTTTCTCAATCCCGGGTTCAGTCTGCAGATGTTCTCATAGAAAAAGGCATCATTAACCCTTCTAAACTGATCCTTAGACCCCTTCTTCGTTATTTGCGGAAAATGCTTGTAGATTGGGTTTGTGATCCTGCTGCCTTTTGTATCGAGCCCGGGATAGTTCCTCATCCCGGCTGCCGCATAGGCCACATACGAGAACATGTAAAATTTTCCCGTCGACAAGACCGTCGTCATTTGGGCATCAATCTCATCACTGATCAAGGTTCCCCAGTCAATCCCTTGCTTATTCTTCTTGATGGTGACCATGAACTGGTACATCCATCCGTGAAATAGATTTGACTCTGGTAAACCAAATGCCCGGCTAAGAAGTGTGATGATATCATTTATCTCTTGTATAAAGTCACACCTAGGAATAGTCCTAGGGAATCGGGATACCGCTGGCTTAGCTTTAGCCAGGAACTTCTTGTTAACATCTCTTATACAATTCTCCTGGTTAGTGTCCCAGGTTTTCTGGGCTGACTTCATATTCAAATTCCCATACTCCTCGAAATTGGGTAATTTCAGGAGATCATCAAGATAAATCCCATCTAGCTTGATCACTACTTCTCTATTGGGTTCCTAACAACGAGAAGCGAGTCGTGAGTTATGCCGAATGAACTCTACATTGGGCCGATAGAGGAAAGCTCACGCCAAAGGTAAGCCAACGCTTACTAAAGAGGTCATCCATTCAGTTTGACTGGGACTTTTCACCCTGTTCCAGAAATCGTCCATGTCAACATTACCGAATTCGGTATCCCGAATATCGTAATTACAGTCAACATATGACGGGGATTCTGGTTTCTTAAACTTATATTTCATCCTGCTTGATTTCTCGGTCTTCTCTTGTGATGGACCGGGGTCTGTCATGAAGAAAATCGGATGAAGAGATGCTCGGAAAACCCTGGTGATGCTATGCACGCTGAAATACCCGATTGAAGGTATGTGACGGAAGATAAAAAGAACCCGACAGGCTGAAGGTGTCGGAACTTTGGAGGAACCCGACACGCACTGCCTTTGACAGAACTTCGACGGAACCCGACACTTAGTGTTACTGGCGGAACCTTTTGAGAACCCGGTACCCACTGTTGAGATCGGAATATTGAGGAACCCCGAACTTCGAGCTCTCTCTCGTACTTTGGGCGATTAAGGAAAGCTAAAAAATTTCCCGAAGTCCTAGCATGACGAAAAGAATTTCTCCTTTGAGTTTTTGCATATAAAACCTTTTTCTTTGATAATATTCCAAATATCATGCAAGCAATTGTAATTCAAAAGGAACAGTATCAACTGATATTTGCAAGAAGAAAATAAACCCTAGAAAACCCCAAAACGCTTTCGAGAACGATTCGGGAAATAAGGAAGAAAAATCTTCAACAATCGGCAAGAGAAGTACACTTTTCTTAAATCAAGAACAAAGGAGGAACGATTAATACCTTCCAATCGAGACAGGTGAAAATGAAAACAATCGATCCAGTATGATAACGCGAGCTTGCGGGTTTTGGGAGCAGGAGAACATGCGCAAAAATCCACGGTGTAAAATTAAGAACGGTGAAAATGACGTTAAAACCGCATATTTATAAGAAAACCAATAATAAATACACATCAGCTCCGCACGTGCCAACGCACCGACCGCTTAGCATGTGCCACGTCAGCATGTTGGAGGAGTTCGGAAACCCGATGGGAAAAGATTTGGTGTATTTCGGGTTTTGAGCGTCGGAAAACATGGAACACAAAACATGTCTAGAAACACGAATGTTCCGATGTGTTAAACTTCCGAAAACCCGATTTACAAAGGATTTTCTTAATACTTGGCGGGTTTCGGGAATCGGAGAACATGCCATATAAAACATGTTTTGTAACACGAATGTTCCGATGCCTTAAGCCTCCGAAAACCCGATTTGCAAGGACTTGCTTAATATAAAGCGGGATTCGGGAATCGGAAATCAAGCAACACAAAGCATTTATAACTCATGAATATTCGATGCATGAGATATCCGAAAACCCGATTTACTCATAAAGAATCAAAACTCAAAAGTGTTAAAAAAATTTTGTAGGGTTATCCAACCATTTCTAAGTTAACTCAAAATGGGGATAACACTATTCTAATAAAATAAATGTTTTTGTGCTTTTTGGAATAATAATAAAATTTCCTAACTTAATTAATCAATCCTAAAAAATAAAACAACCGGATGTAGTTGTTTATGTGCGTAAGAAATCTAGTCTATTTTAAACAATTAAAGCTTCTCTAATCTATTCTAATTAAATGAAATCTTTTCCAATAAGTAATTGTGGATTTGTTAAATCCTCTCCTATCTCAGATACATAGGAATATTGAAAGCTTCAGAAGCTTTTCTTCCCATGTAACCTCCCAGATAGAATTTGTGAGAATCTAAGGGAAACCACAATATATGACAAATATATTATCTCTATGTTGGCAAAGAAATCTTCCTCCAGATATACTTCCCTCCAAACCCACAGGGATAGGGAAGGAAGAATCTATCAGCAGAAACTCCTATGGAAGATGTAAAGCTTCTTTGAAATTGACTTAATTATTTGGTGAAGAAACTAAATTTTTCTACTCTATTTGATATATATATATATATATATATATATATATATATATATATATATATATATATATGATTTAGAAACAATAATATGAAGAAATGAAGAAAACTAACATCAACCCCAACCTAGAAATATAGAGCAATGGAAAATCTAGTTGTGTTATGCTTTGTCCCCTCAGTTGTCTTTTTAATCTCCTATGTTCACGTGAGTCCAAGGGATTGGGAATGCAATAGAAGTAGAATGATAAGGCATTGGAGAATTGACACTTGATGATAGCAGTCTAGTAGCAATGCAGTGGAAGAGAGATAGCACAAGTGAACAGAGCTTGGTTATGTAATTTCTAGCAAGAATGTGGCAGCTCAACAATACAAGAATACAAAAATGATCTCTCGGCCATTTGATTGAGAACAAGCAATGGTTTTATAGAAGGTTGACTAGAAAATGGTCCAGCCATTTGGCAACAATGGAGTGTCAAATCACATCATGAAGGGGAATTTAAAAATCAATCAATAATTAGAAATGGAAGAGGATGTAAACATGAATCACCAATCCCAAAATCAGCTAAATTGACTCATAAATGTGCATTAAAAATGAACCGGAGTGAAGTAAAAAGCATCCAATTCATAGGTAGATAATTATGGAGAAAGTGTACATGACCGCCACCTTACACATGGCGGTGGTTACAGGACCGTCACCCCGCACAGGCGGTGGTTACAAAACTATCGCCCTACCTAGGTAGTGGTTACAGGACTGCCACCCAAGTAGGGTGGTGGTTATGTAACTAAAGGCCAAAATAGTGGGAAAATGAGCAAGAACCTAAAGAAAAGCATGCAATTACTAAGTAGGGTAAATTAGGCTACAAATATAAGTTACGAAGATGTTAAGGAACTCAAACACCTTTGGAAAAGACATGAATCATCATTGGGGACCTTGTAAACTATTTTCTGATAATGTAGCATGTGTAAATTTGGGTGCGTACAATGACCAAGCAAGAAATATTTTGTTAAAAAAATTTATTGTGTTGAATGGATAGTTATGGCCTCGGCCAAACAAGATAGTTTTTAATTATTTTTTAGAAAATGGAAATGAGCTAGTGGCACCCATGACTGGCTATGAGAGGAATAGGTACCATATTGGTCATGTTTGCAATTGGGTGATGGGGCATGATAGTGGCACACGAAGTGGGAGGCATCTAAAACCTTTAGGGAGAAGAGTGTGTGTTGGGCCCGGTCATGTGTGTGATCAAGTAGGGATGAGGGTGTGGTGTGGTGGCATAGAGAGAGGTAGAGTGTTGGGCCAAATCGCGGGCATGATCAAATGGGCCAAGGAGGGTGTAGTAGAGTAGTGGGGAGAGATAGGGTGGAGAGATGGTTGGTAGAGGTAGAATAACTATGATGAGGATAACCTCGAGTCTCACACAAATGGGAGGAAAGATGTAGGGTTTGGCACCAAGTGTGGTAAAAATAGCACATGATGGTGAGTAAAATCCGGTGGCAAAGCATGGTGGGATGGAGGTGGCATGCTTTGGAAGGATGGTCGCATGCATGACCGATAGAGGAGGTGAGGGCCATGAGTAGGAGTTGGTGGAAAAGAATGTGATGTGAGAGAGCTAGGGACCCGGTCATAGGCATGACCGAGTGGGAGTGGGGAATAAGTGACGTAAATGGAGGATATGATCGGTGGTGTAGGAGGAGTTAGTGATCCATTCATAGGTGTAACTACATGGGATTTGAATTTCAATGGTGACATGAAGGAGATGACAAAGGTGGGGAGAAAGGGTTAAGATTGGTCGCACTTGTGACCGGGAAGTGAGTGTGCTTGTGTGTGGACAGAGAGGATGACCATGGGGAAAAGGTATGGAGAAGGAGATAAATATCAGGACCAATCCATGGTGTAGAGTTTATTGGTGGATGATTTCTAATTATTGAGGGTATCTTGGTTGATTTGGAAATTTTCTTAGTCACAAATCGAGTTATGGGCATGATCACTAAAAATCACAGAGTAGTCATGCAAGACAGCTTACATGTGTGACTAGAAGTAGTGTTGAACATCTAAAATGTGATTGTACAACAAGATTTTGGTGTCCAAAATGCTTCTCTTTCTCCTTAAAAAATACCTACAAACAAATCATATGTGAGAAATAACTAAAATTATAAAAGTAAAAAAAGAATGGTGAATGGAGGGGCTAAGTGTTATTTTATAGATTTAGGGTGCATAGAAGGGTGAGATGATAAGTTTCTAATGTGTATTAGAGATGTAAATGGGTAGGTGGGGTGGATAAAATAAAACTTGAGTACATGGGGATGAGTAAATGGGGTTAGACAAGGATATGTGAGGAAGACATGTCTTAAATCAAACTTATTTTTAACTTTTGCGTATTTTGTGGGAATATTTGATTTTTAGGATTTATTGTGTTTTTATATTGTGTTTAGTAGTTTTAGCTAAAAATACCTTATGCATAAGGTGCATTATCTATTCTTCACAAGTTCCTCCCTCCTAAATGTAAAGTTACTCTACTTTTTAGAGGACTAAGCTTCCAAGTGTTTATATATTTATTTATGATTATTTTAAATGCATCAATTCTTTTTTCATGGGTGTAATAGACTATATATTTCAATCCTTGATATAAATCTAATTGTGGCTCACATTTGTCCTTTTTGTTTTGTTATCATGTCTTGTCTCTCTTTTATTCTTTGAGATACATTGTGCATGTAGTATTTCAAGGATTTTGTTTTATTGTGCTGATATAGGATGATAGAGAGAGATCGCCAAATATTTTGGTATATCACAATGTGTAATTTCTATATTTTCCTAACCATTTTCCTTAGCAAGTGGTATATTAGAGTAGATTAGTGATAACACTAGTTTAGTTAGGATAAGATTCAAGTTTGTTTAAAGGTTTTCCTCAAGGATCGAGTTCCCATTATTAGCATGTGTGAGTTATCATGTTGTCATTGATGTAAAATCTCAATAATGACAAAGAGGATTGGTTGCAAAGTGTTATAAGATTCTTGGTATGATGATGACATGGTCAATCAAGTTGTAGCATGATGGCATGAGTGGAAGCTGTGAGACTTACTTAGTCAAGGTGGTCTAATCAAGAGACCTAGCTAGCCTTGGTGATATAACATGATGGTTTGAGTTGTATGGTAGCTTGGGAATCTTTGTAGAGGCAAGGAGATCATGATTGGAGAGTTTTGAGACACTCATGTGAACCTTAGAGTATAGGTACATGTTTGTACATGGTTTACAGTGCTCATCTAGACCCGTGTAGACCCAGTCTAGATTCTTGGAGGCCTAATCAAGCATGGCCATCAGTTATAGAGCTATGTAATACCATAAGGTCATGTACAGGTGTGATACATTTTGTCTCAAGTGTGTTAGTTCTTTTGGAGAGCTTGGAAGCAGAGGTATGGTGTTTACCTACTTTGTCTAGGTCTAAACTAGACACAATCCTAATGCCTGAAGGCCTATTAAGGCATGATAATGACTTGTAGAAGTGTGTGAGCCCTTGGATATACTCATAAAGGTATTTCATACTATTTTTAGAATGTAGATGCAGTTTTTATTGGTTCCATGCATGTTTGTAGTGTTAGTTAACTTGGTTATAACCTGAACTAGGTGAAATCATAAGGCCTAGTCATGCAAGTCCTAGTGGTGGTGAAGATGAAGAGATATTTATGAATAAGTGAGAATTGGATATGTTAGCAGAGGGTTTGATGATGATATGGGAAACAATTTAGAGTCCTATGATGAATATTTTTCAAGATATGATGTTTTGAGTCCTATCGAGTTCTAGAGAGTGCATTTTCCAACTCGAGGTGAGAGAAATCTTCTTGGTTGGCATGTGTGATGTTTACATGGGACCTTAAGCCTTTCAAGGATAATTTTCATGGATTTAATAAGATCCTAGAGTTTTAATGAGATTAAATGAGGCTCAAACATTTACGAATGATTGTTAAGAAGGTAAGTCATTTTTGTAAGAGCTTGAAACCCTAGTTTACTAGAAATTGAGGAAAAATTCTTTATTTGAGCCCATATGTATTAGACCATAAAATTTTATGATTTGATGATGGAGAGGACTCTCCCATATTTCATATGGTGGTGGTTTCAGGTCATGACACTTAGTGGAGCCCACTTAGATTTACTTGTTTCCAAAAAAGAAGGTTTTACTCTTAGGTTTTCCATTAAACCATATGACTAATTTAGTGTTCTGATATCTATGGGAGATATGATACATGTTTTGAGTAATTCATATCTTAATTAGGTGTTTTAATGACCTACACAAGTCAAAATAAGTTGACTAGTTTTTGGGCTAAAAGGGTAGTTTAAGTAATCATGGTGAATGAGTGTTCTTAGGAACTTGTGGCCTAAGTTAATGAATATAATTAGAACAGAGGTATTTTAGACATAATATATGACATGTTTCTTATGTTTTTATCTCTAAAAGTGATCTGATGAGGCAAGGTTTATGTCACAAGTTGACCTAGTTTGACTGTTCAGACTAAAGGCGTTTGGTATGAAGATCACTCGATTTTCCCACTATATTGACTTAGCTAATGATGGATATCCATTAGAGAGTGAAGAGAGATGAATTTAGTTCCTATTAAATACATTTATAGGTATTTAATGTGTTATAAAGGATGCAATCAGGCTAAGTTTCCAAAACTATTTCTGGCGAGTTTAGTTTGTTTAAGGGGAGAAGTGGTTCCATTTGATTTTTTAGTTGTTTCATGAAGTATAACTTGCTTATAAGTGTTATAAATGTAATTTTATTTCTAATTAGTGGTTATATGGAATGGTTGAGTTGTTTTTATGTGATCTTGGACTCCATTAATGAAGACTAGTTCTTGGAAGTGCTTGATTTGAGTAGGAAACAATCCTACTAGGTGGTGAAGTGAGAATAGTGGATGATATTGAGTCTTGTGAGTTGATGGATGGTGTTTATGGAATATTATGGACATTTTAGAATCCTTTGGAGGTATGACAAATATATTTTAATCTCTTTAAGTCCTTGAATTTATCGGTGAAGGAGAATTGATTGTTTTGAGCCAGGCTAGGTTGGTCTTGTGTCTTGGTTCATTACCAACCTATATGGGTCTATGTTGTAAATTTATATGAGTATGTTGATATATTTTTGTGTTGGTATGACTCAATTTAATTGTAATGTCCGACCTATGGTATTTGTAATCATTATTCGTGTATTTAAGTGCATGTATTTGGTCATTTGTTACTAGTGTTGTGAGAGGGAAAAAGTACAAGATAGGTGAGAGTGTGAAAGTATTTAAAGGGAATCAAGATAGAGCTGAGAGATTGTGTGAATTTTTAAGAGTGTTGAAGAGCTAGTGTGCAAGGGAAATTGTCCAAATCATCCCGTGTTTGAGTGAAGTAGAAGAAGGTGAATTTGAAGAGGGTTTGAAGGTGTATGAGATGAATATTTGATCATTATCAACAGGTTGTGTGAGAAGAATATCATCGGTGGCCACTCATTTCTAGGTGTTTGAGTTTTTATCACCTTAAGGGGTTGTAGCCTCCTTGTGGGGTTGGTGCCTCACTAAAATAGGGGTTGGCACTCCTTGTAGGGTTGGTGCCCTACTAAACTAGTGGTCGGCGATCCTTATGAAGTTGGTGATTCATAAAATTCTTTTAGTTTGTGTAATATAATAAAAATTTCAGTGGGTTTTCTTCCCCTTGAGGTTTTCCCAATTACATATTATGCTCATGTGTACTCTCTCATGGTTATTATTTTTGAATGGTTGTTATATGTTGTTAAGACTCACATTAATACATGGTTGAATGGTAAATGGTTTATGCAAGTTAATTTGAATTGGCTAAGGCTTTTGAAATACTCGATTCACCCCCTCACCCATTTTGCTTCTAAAAATTGGTATCAGAGAAGGTCCTTTTGGAGAATTTTAATCACTTGAAAGGAGATCCTTTGAAGCACTAAAATGGTGAGTCAACAGAGTGGCACTTATTCTAGCAAGCCACCCTTATTTGATGGGATAAACTATTATTTTTAGAGTCTCAAGATGAGGACTCACATCATGTCCTTATGGTTTGATATTTGATGATTTGTTTTTGATATATATACAGCTCCTCAAACTCCTCCAACAACTATTGTAGACAAGAATCTTAGTAGTGATAACTCCAAGGATATGAATGCAATCATGTGTGGTCTAGCTAAACCAAAACTTATGAAGGTTAGACATTACATATCAGAAAAATCAATGTGGGATAAACTTTAGGTCATTTATGAAGGTGATTCCAAGGTAAGAATAGCTAAACTCCAAAATTTCATAAATTAGTTTGAAGGATTAAATATGAGTGAAGATGATTCCATTGATGTTTATTTGCTTAGATTCAATAAGGTTGTCAATACCATGAAAGGACTAGGAGAAGAGGTGATGGAAGAAGTTTTGGTACAAAATTTATTAAGGTGTATAACTCCCAAGTTTAACTCTAAAGTATCTGCTATTGAGGAAGCCAAGGATTTTAAGATCTTGACAATGAATGAGTTGCATGGAACCTTGATTGCATATGAGATGAGGGTTATTACCTCTACACCAATTAAGAAGGACATTGATTTCAAGATTGATATGAAGGAAAAATATATGAATACAAACGAGGATGATGATGCTCCTGAATTTGATGATGATGAACTAATTGCATTTTTCTCTAGAAGGATGAAACCTAGTTTAAGTAAGTACAAAGGTATATTACCATTTAAATGTTTTAATTGTGGCAAGATTGGACATTTTTCCAATAAGTTCCCTTATAGATATCAAGATGAGCATGATGAAGAAGATAAATCTCATGATAAATACAAGAAATCCAACAAAAGTAAGAAGGAATTCATAGGGATCAAGAGCAAGAAGAAGTTTCCTAAGAACAAGAAAATATTCTATATTAAAGAAGATTGCAGTTCTTCAAATTACAGCACTAGTTTCACTAATAGTCGAGGATGAATTGGTGGACCTTCATAATCTATTCATGGAAAATGAAGTAAGTTGCTCTAAAAAAGAATACTTTGTGTTCTATGATGGTGGTTGGGACTTAGATGAAGAAGAGGAGGTGGTTAAATTCAAGGTGGAGTTTGAAAATGCCCTAGAGGAACTAAAGCTTCAAAAGAAGAAAAATCAGAAAATGAAGTTAGTAAATAAGGATTATGAGGATCAAATCAAGCTTCTAGAGAAGAGAATTGGAAAGGATATTAAATAAATTTGAAGATATCAACAAATATCTTGAAATACAAATTGAACTTAGCTCAAAATCCTAGAAGAAAAAGAAAAGGAACGCTCATATGCTAAGTATAAAATTTGAAACACAGATTGAGATGCTTACAACTAGTCTCAAGGCCAAGGAAGATGAGTGTATTAAGTTCAGTGTTTCTATGAAGTTCTTATAATCTGAGTTAGATCTATCCTTAATCAAATTCGAGATGTACCATAGGTTTAAGAAGAACGCAAACAATTTAGATGATTTTTGAGAATGAAAATGAATTCAAATTTTAAGTCAAGATTAGGGTTCAAATAAGACATAAAAGGAAAATAAGTGATGCAAGATGATAATATTTCAAGTAAGGATACTAAATACCCAAGCATCAAAAAGGATATAAACTTCAAGGACAACATGAAATCAAGGTCAATAAGGAAACCAAATGCATTAAGGTATGAAATAAATTTCAATGGATATTGTTACTCTTATAATGGCTTTGGACATAGAGCTAAGGAGTGTAGAAAATTTTCCAAGGATGATTACCCATGGAGGGACAATAGAAATGATCAGTCAAATAACATCATATGCTACAATTGTCATGAGAAGGGCCACATAGCAAGATATTGTCTCCATGATCCACCAAGACAAAGTTGGAGAAATGAAGGTAAGAGGCATGTTGTATGTTTCAATTACAATCAAGTTGGACACATTGCAAGGCACTCAAGTAATGTGGATAAATCTATACAAATCTAGAAAGATAGAGCATCTAGAGGTATGAGTTCTGTTATTTTCTTTAATCAGTAAGAATACTGGACATATTGCAAGATTTTGTAAATGGAAGATGAATGGTCATGAAAAGAAGACATCAATGAAGCCTAACTATGTTAAAAGGAAGAAAGAGGAACCTAATGTAGCAATTCATTCTAATCATGATGAGTAAATAAGTTTGTTTTTTGTTGTATAGCCTCAAGACAATTTGTTGTCACCCAAGAATAATACCAAGTAGATTATAGAGAAGAAAATATGTAGAAGTTAAGGAAGTTGTTGATAGAACTTGACATCATGTCCCATAAGAAAATGAATTTTTTTCCTTGATTAGATTCAATCAGGTATATGGGATGCCTTTATTAGGATTCATGAAGTCATTTGTCTTTATAGAGAAGCATGGTGTCTTGGATGATAGGTGTCCTAATTTGAGAAGTTAAGTTTTGTAGTTCAATGAATCTAACCTAATTCGCTAAGTCTCCATGAGAAGAGAGTTTCCTTCAAGGGGTATGTATTGATAAGTTCAAGATGAAGGTGACATAGTGCTTACAGTATATATTTGGTTCTTTATTCATGTTTGGGGTGTGTCAAGAGTTCTCATGCATCATAGTAGTTGTATGAAGATGGTTAAACACAAGTAGGACTATGAAGCTAGATAGATAAGTTTTCTCGAGTTGATGATCATGATTACAACCTATATATGGATGTTTGGATTATGTAAGAGTGTCTAAAGAAATATTTTAGAGTGTAAAGAAGGCTTGCTAAGATATTCATGTCTAGAATGAAGAATCAAAATTTGATGAAGGTCTTTGGAAACTTTGTAAATTCTTTCAATGGATAGGTGTGTCGTTTGAGTTTACATTTGAAGAAAAAATTTGAAGATATGCTCACTAACATGGGTCTATATTCTTATGAGGATTGTTAAAATGTATATTTGTAATGTTGAATCCATGTGAAGGGTTGTTTCAACTATGTGAAATATATAAAGATGTCCACATGAGAGTCTCAAAGATCAAAATAACATCTAATATTTTTAATATCATGATAGTACATGTCATTCATGTAAGAAAGAAGTCATAGGTTAACATTGTAATAGTGTTGAAATGAGATACATGACATCAAGAAATGATCATTATGTTTTTTTCAGGTCCTCAACATGATTTATAAGTTGATTTAGGTATTGACAAAGTGAGCTAGAGTCTAAATTTATGACGGACAAGCTAGTCATATAGCATGATGACTTGATCATACAATTTGTAGCATGTGATATGGTGATATTCAAGTGTGGTTATGAGATGATTTAGTCCATATGATTTTTCTCGACTCTTGAGCTATGATTTTAGGGATATTCCATGTGTTTATGCATCATAAAGCTAGTATGGAGATTGTTGAGTTCGGAGAAGCAAGTCCTTCGTGGACTAGTAAGGTTACATGCATGTGTATGATTACCCGAGTTTGTAGTTATGCCTATAATAGGTATGAATGATGTCAAGGAAGTCACATGGATATATTTTATTAAATTAAATATTGGCATCATAATGGAGGATTACAATGATAGTGAAAATTCATCACAAGTATAAAAGTATGCTTTCGAGATCATTCTTTGAAGGAGTAACAAATTATTATGGTGAAAATGTCTTGTAGTTGACTAGGCATGATGTTAATGATGTTTCTATATGAGTGTGTATGTTGAGGGGAGCTAATGTGTTCTCTACCCTGAAAAGTGAAGCTATGAGTGTTACAAGGCTAGTTTGGTTGATTTATTACGTTATGGTTGGATATTATACTATGTCGAAACCGTAGGATGGTTTTTGAATGTAATGATGTTCTATAAGTCTATGAATGATCATTAAAGTAGGGGATAGTGCTCACCTTAAATCAGGTACATAAGGTTTTGAGGAGGTTAGTAAGGTAGAGAGATAGTGTTTACAAGCATAATTACAGGGGGATCAAGTTGTGAGTCAAATAATTCATGATAGTATGAAAAGAGACAAAATGCACTGACATATTGTTCCAAGACTATGTTAATGGTGTTGATCTATTCCCATGACATGTGAGCAAGGTATGAGCCTTTATTCTTGCATTGGCGGTTAGAAGTTGGTAGTATTTTTGGAAGGGGAGTTATAAGATGTTGATTATTGTTGTATGTAAGCTTCTAGAGAAAGGTGAAGTTGAGCTAAAATGGTCAGAAAAGATGCTTTAGGGATCTCAGCCCTAAAATTTGTTTGCAACCAGTGTATGATTGAGTCAAGCATGTTTGTGAGTATCTTCAAGTGTGATGGATCAAAGATAAGGTTAGAATAAGTTTTTATGATGATTCATGGTCAAAATAATTGTTGGCATGAGTGTGTGCTTCTTCCCCATGGGAGCTATAGTGTATTCATGATGAAATGAAGTCAAAAATAGGGTCAAAGAATAAAATGACATGTTTGTGAGTTTAAATGATGAGTTTGGTTTAATTTTCCAACCAATAGGTGCTCCAAATAATTTTAAGGAAGATGATGAATGTGTGATCAGGTATGTACTTTTTCATTAATTTAAAAAGGGGGAGAAGAACTAGGTGGTTTTCCATCAATGTAAAAGGGAGATTGTTAACATGTGTGAGTTAGAGTGTTGTCATTGATGTAAAATATCATTAATGACAAAGAGGATGATCTAATAGTACTAGAATGTGATTTTTATGATGATGAAATGGTCAATCAAGTTGTATCATGATGACATGAGTTGAAACAATGAGACTTGTTTAGTCAAGGTGGTCTAATCAGGAGACCTAGTTAGCCTAGGTGATAGAGCATGATGGTTTGAGTTACATGGTAACTTTAGAATCTTGATAGAGGCATGGATAGCATGATTTGAGAGTGTTGAGAAACTCATGTAAGTCTCAGAGTGTAGGTACAAGTTTGGACATGGTTTACAGGTGCACATATAGACCCAGTCTAGGTGTTTGGAGACTTAATGAGGCATGGTCATCAGTTTTAGAGCTATGTGATCCTATGATGGCATTCGGATATTTGATACATGTTGTATCAATTGTTTTAGGTTCTTTTTGAGAGCTTGGAGCAGCAGGTATGGTGTTTTCCTACTTGGTCTAGGTCTAAACTAGACCTAATCCTAGTGCATGGAGGCCTAATAAGGAATGATAGTCACTTGTAGAAGTGTGTGATAATGAAGGTATGTCATATTATTTTCAACATGTAGAGGTAGTTTGTAGTGGTTTCATGCATGGTTGTAGTGTTAGTTCACTTGGTTATGACGTGAACTAGGAAAACCCTAAGTCCTAATAATGCAATTCCTAGTGGTAGTGAAGTTGAAGAGATATTTATGACTAAGTGAGCATTAGAGGTATTAGAGAAGGGTGTCATGGTGTTATGGGAAAAATTTAGAGTATTGTGATGAGGATTTTGTAAGATATGGTGCATTTTCCAGATCGAGGTCAAAGAAATCTTCTTGGGTGTCAAGTGTGATGTTTTCAAGGAATTATTAGCCTTTTAGGGATGATTTTTCATGGAATTAATAATATCTCTAAGTTGTAATGATATCAAACGAGTCCCAAACATTTAAGAAAAAATATTAAGAAGGTAAGTTGCTTTTTATGAGCTTAAAACCCAAATTTTATTAGTGATAGAGGAAAACTTCTTTGTTTGAGCCCAGGATGGATTTGATCATCAAATTTTATGATTGGATGATTGATGTAGATAAAAATTTAAAATCATTCATATAACTAATTTACAAGAGGTTTAAAACAATAATTCATCCACGGTCTCTGAATAGAGGATCTTTCTACCAAGCCTATAAGGCTAAAACTTGTCAAAAAAAATTGATCTTGTCAAATAGCACCAAGAAATGTCTCACAAAGTCTCTAAATTTCTTATACATTACATGCAACTCTTGACCACACTATCAAAATTCCATTTAATATTGTATCAGTCCTTCACCATTCATCAAAATTGACTCAGTACTCATCTAATATCATGAGCACTTACCTTTCTTGTCCTTCTTTTCCACTCACTAGCTCTTGCAACATTGAGTTATTGTAGCTTCAACCATCTACCAAGGATTTACTATCATTTTACCTTGTTATACCACTCACAATATTGTTATATTCAATGAATAAAATCATTCAAAGCTTTAAAAATCCATATTGCTCTCCCTTTCACAAACTGCCCCTATGGTCCTTAAGGTAAGGTTGCTTGCATCAACCATGCATAAAGAGTTATAAGGACACCAAGGATGTCTTAAAAGCTTAAATAGTTCAAATTTTCCATTACCAACATCCTCCCAAATTTTGAATTTCTAACTCAGCATACAACTCTCTACATTTCACTTTTGCAATTTCACACTTTACTAGCCTTGAACTGTGTTTTGGAACTTGCTCCCGGACTGTCATAAATATCTCAAAAATTAATCATGGAAAATAAAAATTTATACTTTTATATCCAAATATACTACCCTACCATGATTAATTCCAAATTTCAGGTCTTAACTCCTAAGAACCCATGAATATTGTTTTGAACATGACAAACATTTTTCAAAGTAGTAAGCAACCTCAACCCATCGGGTAAAACAAGTCATATCTCAAAAACTACTAATAATCAAAGAAAACCCTTTCACAACCAGATGAAAAATTACCTTATACCCCCATGGTAATAATTTCATCTTGTTTTAAGATTATATGAAAACTTTATCAATGATTTACCGAGACCGTTTGAACAAATCAGTTTTCACAATCGGCTTCTATAAGGAGACACATGCAAGATTCATAAAGAGTTAACTTCTTAGTTATTAATTGAGGTCTTAAATAGTTCAAGGAATTAGTTCCCACACTTATCAATCAGTACAAAAACCTTCACACACCTCTCCATACTCTCATAGTAGGAACACACTATACAAACACAGTTTCAATATTGATTAATGGTTCAAACCAGAGCAAGACCATATATGTCGACCTGCACAAAATTCACTTCCATTCACACACCATGTTTTACCACACATTTCATTTTGTTCTTATTCCCAAAACTATTGTAAGAGGGTGTTATAATACATTATAATTACAAGACAAAGGATATTTTTCCTAACAAAATTCATCCATACTCTAAAAACCAAAATTTCCTTACTTAACACCATTTTACATTGCAAACTTAAGGCATTAACCTTTCCAATAATCTCCTTCTTCCTCTCCCCACCAAGTAATCCCCTTCAAAAAACACTAAATAATTGCTATATTCGATATCACACCTGCACACACCAACTATTCTATTATAACTGCTCTTACACACCACACTATGATTGACTCATAAGTGACCCTTCAACTTACATGCTCTCTAACATGTGTAACTACCTATCTTCATCATTTTAAGCATCTTAATGATGCCCACACACACATATGACTGCCCACATGTTAATACATAACCTATAACTATAACAACACTTAATATTCTTAATATCACTTGATTCACCCTTTACAAGATAATATACCTAATTCAACATTTGAATTTTCAAATATCCCTTTTTGGAGGGAAAACACAAAAGAAGAACCATTTGAATTTCTCAACTCCTATGAATGCTTGCAATGACTCATATGAACCTTAAACACCTCTAGAGATCTTGTACAAAACACTTGACTCCCAAAAATTTTAAACTTTTGCAAATGAAGTTTCTATCAAGGATTTTTATGCATCAATGATGGACGAGGACTTTCCCAACTTTCAAATGGTGGTGGTTTCAGGTCATGATACTTAGTAGAGCCCACTCATATTTGTTTGATTCTAAGAAATAAGGTTTTACTCTCATGTTTTCCATTAGACCATATGAAAAATTAGTTTTCTGAGATATATGGGATCTATGTTACATGTTTTGATTCATTTCGAGCTTGGTGAGGTTTTTGATGACTCCGCACAGTCAAAAGAAGTTAGACTGGTTTTTGGGCTAAAAGGGCGCTTTGAGCTATCATGGTGAATGAGTGTTCTTAGGAACTTGTGGCCTAATTTGATGAATCTAATGATGAAGGAGGTATTTTAGACATCCTATATGACATGTTTCATTTTTTTTTCGAGCTCTAAAAGTGAGTTGAGGAGGCATGGTTGAGGTCACAAGTTGACCTAGTTTGAATGGATTAGGACAGGGGGTTTAGTCTAAAGATTGGTCCGATAGACCAATATAATTTCTTATCTAATGATGTCTACTCCTTTGAGAGTGAATAGGGGTGAATTTTTTTCCTATTAAATGAATTTATAGGTTTTTAATGTGTCAAAGCAAGGGTGTAAGTAGGTTGAGTTTCCAAAATTGGTTCATGGGAAGTCTAGTTTGTTGAAGAGGATAAGTGGATCCATTTGATTTTTTGGTTGTTTCATGAATTATATCTTGCTTTAAAGTTTTCTACATGTCATTGGATTTCCATTGAGTGGATACATGGAATATTTTAGTTGTTTTGGTGTGATCTTAGACTCCATTGATGAAGACTGGTTCTTGGAAGTGCCTGATTTGAGTAGGAAACAATCCTACTTGGTGGTGAAGTGAGAAGAATGGATTATAAATAGTATTGTGAGATTATGGATTGTGTTTATGGGATATCATGGACATAATTTAATCCTTTGGAGGCATGACAAGGATTGGTAAATCTCTTGATTTCCTTGAAGTGCTCGGTGAAGGAGAATTGCTTATTTTGAGCCTAGTTGGGCTTGTCTTGTGTCTTGGTGCATATGTTATAAATTTATATTGGTATTTTGATATATTTTTGTATTGGTATGACTTACCTTAATGTTCATGACCTACCTATGGTGTTAATCATGCGTCATGTATTTAAGTGCATGTATTTGGTCATTTGTGACTAGTGTTGTGAGAGGGAAAAAGTGTGAGCTAGGTGAGAGAGTGAAAGTGGTTCAAGGGAATTAAGATAGAGTTGAGAGAGTATGTGAATTTCTGAATAGTTTTTAGGAGCTAGTGTTAAAAGGAAATTATCCAAATCATCCCATGATTGAGCAATTTTTATTGAAGTAGAAGAAGGAGAATTTGAAGAGGGTTTGAAGGTGTATGAGTTGAATATTTTATCACTGCTTGGTTGTGTGAGCAACATATCATCAGTGGTCACTCATTTCTAGGTGGTTGAGTTGGTGTTTGATCACCTTATTGGGTTGTATCCTCCTTTTGTTTTTGTGCCTCACTAAATTAGGGGTTGGTGTTCCTTGTAGGGTTGGTGCCCTACTAAACTAGGGGTTAGTGCTCCTTGTGAAGTTGGTTCTTCACTAATTTGTTTTGGTTTGTGTAATATAATCAAAATTTCAATGGGTTTTCTTCCCCTTTAATGTTTCTCACTTACATATTGTGTTCTTTGTACTCTCTCATGGTTATGCTCTTGTGAATGGTTGTTATATGTTGTTAAGACTCACATTAATGAATGGTTTAATCTTAAATGGTTTATGTGAAGTTAATTTTATTTGGATAAGGGTTTTGAAGGACTAATTCACTCCCCTTTCGCCCCCACCCCGCCTCTCAATCCATTGTGCTTCCAAACCCACACCATGGAGGAATTCCCATTATTGTTTCTAAGACTCCAATCCTCATTTGGTGTTCTTGGGCAACCACTTTCAACATATGACAATTTTTGGTGTGCTCGGTGTGTCCTTTTTCTTGTATTTTTCTATATATTTTTAGAATTTGTAGGTGTAAGAACACATGATTTGTAATTGATATCTAAGATTTGGTGTATTCCTATTTTTTACAGATTTTAAACCATTTTCAAGCACTTGACAACTCTATTATACTCGTGTTTCTAATTTCTTGTTATATGAAATATTACAAATGAGAAGTAAGCATATGTGAAAAAAGGAAAGCATATTACAAAATGAGAAGTGTATTTCATCTTTTTGGGGTCAATTCCTCAAGGTCGCCCCATTAAGTTTTAATTATTATTAATTTAACTTGAAAGAATTTGTGACTTTTTATCGCCTAATTCCTAACCATTCTTAGCTACCACCATGTAAAAATTTTAACAAGAATAAGTAAAAGGACTCAATTTTAACTAAGTAAATGGGCTTTGGACTTCATTGCTTCCCTTCAAGGAAAGCATGGGAGTATATCCCAACAAAGGTATGAGGTAATTCACCTTCACCATATAACTAGATGATGATGAGACTTAAATAATATCATCTTTTATGGGGTTGAATTCTCTCATTTTTGAGTAAGTTTGGAACATACTTAATCATGTTTGAAATTATTTTCTTTGTTAAAGAGATTAAGTTTTATGCATGTATTATTAATTTAACTTGAAAGAATTTGTGACTTTTTATTTATATGCACTAATAATCCTAACCATTCTTATGAAATAGATTTTTTTCATGTAAAAATAGGTTAACAAGAATAGTAACGAGAAACAAGTTGATCATCCAAGGACTCAATTTTAACTAAGTAAATGGGCTTTGGACTTCATTGCTTCCCTTCACACTAAATAGGATAAAAAGGAAATTGAGTCTCAAAATGAAAAAGTGTAAGACTCATGCGTCCTCATGCTCAATATGACTCAATAATTTCCACATTGGATTTATTTGTATAAAAGCTATGGACTCACTAACATCAAAATCCAGGAACTCAATTTATCAAAACCATGTAGATAATAGAAAGTTGAGAGGAAATAGGATTTTGTAGGGCATAGAAAATGAAAATAATAGTTAGTTAATTTAACATGATGACAATACAAATTTTATGTATCTCAAATATGAAAAAGTAATCTTAAAAATAAAATTCTTGATAAATATTAAAGGAATTGGAAACTCTCCCACCCCCATAAAGGCCTTCGAGAAAATGAGTAATAATGTACATTTTTGCTTTTTATTGAAAAGTTCATAACTAGTGCAAAAGGTTGCTTAATAATTTTTGATAGTTTCTAGTGAAGATGAATGAAAAATTCACCTAGGAATAATGCTCAAATCAAGCAAAAACATTATAATATTATAACACAATATTAATTCAAACTCCACAAGTCGTGAGATACAATTCAGTTTTGAGCATCATGCAAGTTTAGATGTCGCATGTGGAGTTCAAGTTCGTGATTAAATAGGGAGAATGTTTCCTATAAAATAGGAAACTTCTTATAACAAATCTCCCTAAATACATGAGTGGTTTTAACCACTATTAATCACGTATATAACAACTAACAAATTACATACTATATTATATTTCCTCAGCTTGTGATTTGAGTTGTCGGTGTGTAGATTCACAAACGCTCAAACCATGAATGGCAAAGAACGTTTATGATAAATCAATATAATAATATTACAATATTTATATGTGAATCACTAATAATATGAGCTCCTAACACTCCCCCCTTAGTGCAAACATGGGAGAAAAATAATCACACTTCCTCCCATGTGTAGTCAAGGATTTTCTGCTTTTTATAAAAAAATTATAATATTGTTCTTATCTACTCATGATCTTGGATGGCATCCCCTAAACATGTAACTAATGGTTTTGTAATGCACTCAAGTGTTTGATGAAAAAAAGATATTTTAGGAATTTCCTCTATAAGATCACCCATGCAATTAATCAAATATGGACCCCTATCAACAAGGTATGAACCGTGGTTCATCCTCTTGAAAACCATCTGAAAAAGTATCCATGGATTTTTTGTTTCCTTGTGCCATTTCATGTAGGATCTTCTCACTTTATTATAATAGAAACATAAAAATACTCTGTCACTGTAAACTAAATATTCATAACAAACAAACAATGAAAGGTACATTGCAACTAAAAAAAATTTTCACACTTCATTTGAAACAAAATGCCACAACCTCATTTTGTGGCCCCATCGCTGCACAAATCCCCACATGCATCATTTGAAGGCTAGCGAGGGACATTGTTTGTCTCCCTCCTCTCTGTGCCTCCATCAAGTCCTTCTAGTGAATGATGTTGCTAACTCATCCGAATTTGAATATGAATCTCAATAATTTCCACATTGGATTTATTTGTATAAATTCCCCAAGATGTGGGAAACTTCCACAAAATAATATAATGTTGAAAATAGTTTATTTTCCAGGACCTCTAAATTTTGACATGGAAATCATGTCTTGGATTTCACCAAAATCCATCAATAAGGCATTTTTTAATTTATTTCATGGAATTTTTAGACAATGATCGAATGTGTTCCCTTTTTTTTTCTACGATTTCAACTCATTTGAACACACTTTTGACTTGGATAAGAGGACTTGAATAAAAACATTTCCTTCTGAAATTTTAAAATCTTACAAATGTAATGAAATGGGATTACTTTTAAAATGAAAATGACTTTGATGGCATTACGAAACAAACTAAAAAACCATTATGAAAATTTATATTTGACATTTTCCGACACCCCGAGAGAGATCTTTTCCCAACACAATTTATTCAAATAAAGTTTATGATTTTGACATAGATACAAGATAATTTTATGAATCTATCTCAAATATGATTTTACATGGTTGTGAAAAAGACCCTCATCTATTACAACACTCAATGAAAATCTTAGCAATGTTTCTATTAAATCTTAAAAATAAAATTCTTGATAAATACTATATTTTAACATTTTGAATGGACATTACCTCATAAACAAAAAAAACTTCACATTTAGAAGACACTTTTATTTTATGAAATTATGCTAAAGGCATCTCCATTTTCCAAGGAATAAGTTAATGCAACTGAAATTGAAAGTGTCTCACTAAAAATTTTTATGGAGTGGTCAAATTATCTTTCCATGGAATAAGTATAATGTGGTAATATAAAGTGCACAATTTAACATTAGACTAAATGTGTCATGTCATGCTATGGAAGTTGAAATTTGTAGCAGGACTTTGTGCATGGAACACATGTTTGTCAATAATATTCGATTAAGGGAATAGATGGTAATAAGGCCAAATGATGTTTTTTTAACCCAACCGAGCATTGGATTTTTTGATGGATGTCTAAACACAATTTTTCCATGGAATGTTTTCAATGGAATTGAATTTGCCACCTCCTTTTTTTTTTATGACTTGGAAGATCTTTGTAGTCTTTAATGGATGTCCATTAGAACCATATTTCTATGGAGTGACTTCATTGATAGTAAATGCATTTTCATGAATAAAAAAATCACTCAAGCAAAGGGTCACTTCATTCATGGTATTTCCATTATGTGGAAATGTTTTGGAAGTTGAACTCCTTTTGCGATAATTTGCACATGAAGTTAAACTCCTTTTCAAAGAATCGCAAACTCCTTTCACCAATTTTACTTGTTAATGAAAAAACTAGCAATAAGGCTAAAATTTTCATCTTTTCCCCAAAGATATCTTGTATGTTCTTTGATGGATATCTGGACACATGTGTTGCTATGGAATGACTCATGGGAATTGAATGCAATCCGGTGATTGGCATTAGGCAGTAATAACCTTAAAACTCACTGACATGTTATCGGTTGATCTTAAGCAAATAGCCCATTGGTGTTTGGACTTGTAACATAGGGTAGGTATTTGTAGTTATGATTTACTATGGGGACTTATACTTTTTCTTCCCAAATGGGAACATGATTTCTCAGCACCGGACCCAATCCATCTTTTTCAAAATCTTAAATGTTAAACTAAAGATGATATTTGAGATACTTTAGGTAGTTCCTGGTGCAGGCCTTTTCCATGTATTTCTCATTTACAATGTTACAACAACTATCAATAAATAACCAATGAAGCAATAATCTGTGTAAGACACCTACTTTGCTGGTCTTGGTACAGGCCTTGCCTGGTCAAGTTTATTGTATAGTTTTTTTGTTTATTAGTTAATTAAATTATTTGATTAGCCTTGTATTTTAAAGTGAGGCAGGGGCTATTAGACATAAGAAAATGTCAAATATGTCAGGTCAAGATAACCTCTCTCATTCTTGAATAGGGTATACGAGTGTTGAGAATGCATTGCATGTTTACATTTGTGGATTTCTGACTTGCAGATATCTAAAGTGTGCATTTGCTCAGCTTGTAAAAAGATGGAAAGTGGAGAAATAACCATCATCGGGATGGATGATCGTGTCGCTTTCGGACATCTATGCAATTCAATTAGCATCTTCATCTCTCCTATTTAGAACCATATAGTGGGACATTTTTGGGTTCTCACTTTAGGGGTTTGTTGAATGAAGGTTCACAAAGGCATTTTAACTATAGATGAGAGCATCTTCCAAGTGAATAAAAAAATAGCAAATCTTGAGTGGTAGATAAAATATACATGTCGTTCATATGACCAACTATGGGAGGGTTCAATTATTGATGATTTTTGGGCATCATATGTTCTCTTGCAATAAATCAATCTTATAACTAAAAGGGGGGCTACAAAGTTCTATAACGAAACAAGAATTTTGGTTGGGTTTCTTGGATCTTCACTAATAATTAATTTGGCCTCTTTAAACACAAATTACACTCATGTCAATAATGCAAGTGATACTGAGATGATAAAGTGGACTAAAGATAGAAGACATAATTTAGGTAGAAACAACATGGGCCCTGGAATAGGTGTGGACATGCAGGGGTTCCCACCTTTTTATTTCCAAATTTCCATTCATGTTTTCATCATATCTAAGAAATTAAACCTCGTCCAATCAAAAACCTTGACATTGAAAAAAAAATAGCAAACCCTGAGTGGAAAATAAAATCTACTTGTCACTCATATGATCATCTACTAGAGGGGCTCAATTGTCAATGATTATTGTCATTGATGGACATCGTCATCATGGGTGTTGATAGAGGAAATCCTAATTGCTACCCTGATAGCTAGAGAGGCTTTAATTTCAAATGTGCATGTAATTTCCACCCTAGGATTCCAAGTCAACTCCAAATATTCATCTCTAAAGTGTCTCTTGCGACGCACAAGTGAATTTTCCTTATTTTTATGTGTGTTGTAACTACCTAGATAACATAACAACTAACATTGCAAATAAAAACTATTTACAATGTTAGTAGTGCTCATTCTTTAAATGTCTCTACAAACTCCACATTACACCAACTTCCTCCTTCAAATAATTAACAAAAGTGGCACATGGCCGTAAGAAAGAAGAGTTTCACATTGGTTCCCTACAAGGCCCTTCTCCTCCCTCTCGCCCCCTTCTTCATTTCCCCTATTTCTCCTATAATGTTACACTCCCTCAAGTTTAACTTCTTCAACATATCCCCTTCTGTCGTTGAAAGGATTGCAGAGATATCTTAGGTTTAAATTTTTTTCCAGCTTCCAATTTTACCATCAATCTAATTTATAATGAAATGCTGGAATGATTACTCAGTACCGCACCAACTTGCAATACTTTTCTTTTCAAATGGCCTCTGTGTTGAGTTTGAAATGGAGGAACATGTGTTGGGCTCCAATGCATTGTGTTGTAGTTATTGATTCCCCTTACAGTCCTATGAAATCTACAAGTAAAAATGTGCACATACCAACACTTGGAGAAAGAAAAAGGGAGTTAAGACTACTATCACTTAACCAAAACAACCCGTCATAAATACTACCTTCTACTTTGATAGCACCTCCACTACTACTTTACTCAACACTTCTTGTATCCAAACCAATAGTGCCATTCAAGGGGTATCAAATGTATTCATATTTAGTGCAAATAAATTTGGCCACAAAAGGCTACCACTCATGATATAAAATCTACAAATGTACAAAGGTCTTCATGTATTCATGTTTAGTTCAGATATCATGATATAAGATTTGCAAATGTATATGTATGAATTTGTAACAAATTTGAAATGTCCAAATAGAACATTTCAATGTAATGCTTCATCTATATTCCTACACTTACACTATCAATCACACCCCTTATCAACAAGTTAACGACAATGCAACTAGCAATCGCATGTGTACAATGCAATGTGAACGCTGAACGGTATATGTTATTTTATTTAGAGGGATAATTATTACTTTTGTAACTGATGTTGATAAGGGGTGTGATTGATTTTGTAAGTGTAGGAATATAGATGAAGCATTACATTTAAAGGTTCTATCTCTACATTTCAAATTTGTTACAAATTCGTATATATACATTTGCAAATCTTATATCACAAGTGGTAGCATTTTGCAGACTATTTTATTTGAACTAAACATGAATACCCGAAGAATTCCATACATTTGCATATTTTATAAGTGGATTAATGCAAGAAATAAAGTCTATCTAATTAATCTAATGTAGTTTAGCTAAGCAAAATAGAGATCGCTAGAATTCATGATGATAATTAACCACAAACTATTTAAATTAAAGTTAATATTCGTTTCTTATATTCAAAGGTGACAACTAATTTTGAAGTTAAGATGACTTTCATGAATATCTTCATTGTTATTTAGTATAATTATTGGTTACTACTATGATAGAATACCAAACATAAGTTTAATGCCATCTAAGAAGATCTATGAAACAACAAAATTCTATCATATATAACCAATTGAGATATTTTGATAATGGTCGACCTTTAGTGAGGCACACATCTAGTTGTTAAACATACTAAAGATGTAAATACTGATATTTATGATTAGCTTGTTTATTTATTTTTTTCATCATGAAAATCTTGTATATCTAACGTATCGAATAATCATTTTTTGAAACTGCAGCTTAGCAACATGAACAGAGTGTCCTGTTCTAGATTGAAGGTATTTTTTTTAGTCTGAGCACTAAACGATATGCACATAAATCAATTGACATAGAATAGGATTTGAGAGGATAGGAAGAGTAGGACAAAAGTAATTATTGGGAAATAATGTAATTATGTATTGTTTTTTAAAAGTAGTTCTGAGTTGCAAATTATATAGATTCCACTTCCTCTAGGATACCAAGATGTATACCAAAAAGAAGAATGCATAATTGTAATTTGTGATTTCAGAAAATAACTCCTCTCATAGCAAATGAGGATACACTACCTTCTCATCACTTTCTCTTCACCAAAATCAACGACATACCTGCAAACACTGTCGGTTCTTCTGTTGATTTGATTGGGATTCTTTTTGTGATGTCATCATTCTCAACTATTCATAGGCATGACCAGTCTGAAACAAAAAGAAGAACTCTACAATTATAGGACATGTCAGGATTCAATTTCATTGTCACTTTGTGGGGACAACACTTAGATGAGATAAACAAAGAACTTGAAGACATTCTTTGTATACAACATCTTCCGGTCCTTGCTCAACCAGAGTGATGAATTCCTTTGGAGGGCCTAGTCTCTTTAAAATTTTGATCCAGAATATCATTCACACTCAATAGAATACTATTCCAAGTTCTTCATCCTTGGGAACACAATGAACTCTGAAGATTTAGATAACATTTTGTACATCTAATGACAAGGAAACATGGCCTAAACACAAGGAAAGGGCAAGTGGACGGAAAATATGGCACTATTCTTTCCCTAGATTATTGTAAATAAGTAGATGAGCCCAGTAGTGAACTTGAGTTTTAAAATAAAAATTCATCGGGGTCACTATCTAGAAGGTTCTCATAACAATTATTTTTGTCAGCAAGAAACAAACTAATCAAGACAATGCATTTTCAGGATAATTCAACACCCAATCTTTTACAAGGAATAAACGCTTTGCATATACATAGCTACAAGGAGATTTTGTTACTTGAGATCAATTAATCTCAAGAGGAAAGTTATGTAAACATCTTTAAGACTTACTAATACAACAATGCCATGTTAGAAACAATAGTTTAGACAAATGGTAGTCTAGAGATCTTTTGATGAGATAACTGAGTCAATCATGGGTGTTACAGCTAACAACCTCCACCTATTGTCTATAGAAAAAGATGTGAATAGTGAAATTACAAGCAATGTCATCGGAAATGAATACTACTTCATACTTTCCTTGAAAAAAGAGACATACTGCGGAATCAACAGATTGAAATGTGTCATCCTCAGTTCAAAAAAAGTGGATGGCAATGCATCTCCTCTGTAACCTTCTTTACGCAAATATTTTTACCGCATCCATCCCTTCAAACTTTACACCCTCATCCATTCCTTTCTATACTTTGAACTATCAACACTATGTTAGTTATTCCATATCTATGTTTCCCTCTTTTTCCTCGCTTTAAAAGAAAACTGTAAAAATTTTGGGAAAGGAAAAAGATGAAATTTGTAAATTCAAAAGTTCCTCCCTTTTCAGAATTATTTATCCATATCCACACCTATTTATAGGTTGTCGAAGAGGAGGAAGCCATATCTCTCTCTCTCTCTCATGGCTGGATCAGGCAAGAGGCGAAAGGCCAACAATGAGGAGGATGGAAAAGCTAAGAAGATCTCCCCCTATTTCAATTTCTGCACTCTCAACAGAGAGAAAGTGAAGCAATACAAAAAACAAAAAACTCTTTGTTCGACAGGAGAGAAGAGCAAGCGACGCCTAATGAATGCATTGACCCTATATTGTGGTTGTCTCTCATGTAAAATCCTTGGGAAGACTAATATTGCCGCTATCTACACGTAAATGTTATGAAAAATTGAACAAAAAAATAACTTTCCAAATAGAAGACTAAGAAAAAAACACTGAAATCCTTCAAAAATAAATAATGTATTTGTTACAAATTTATTTGTATGAATATGAAATTATTCATTATTTGACATTTTTGTGATATATGTATGTCACACTTTTGATAAATATCAAATGATTCTCTATTTTACATTTTATGGTATATTGCACGTATCACATTTTGATAAACATTTTTTTATTTTTATTTACACAATTGAATTATTTTAAAATGTGTGTATAGTACAAATCAGACAAAAACATTTTATAAAAATGCAAGTGGTAGAGTGGTAGCTATTCTCAAGAGAAGATGGGTAGGTCATTCTCACAGAATGCATTGTTTTTGTCATACCTAGATTGTTCTCTGGTTAAAAATAAATCAACCATGAGACATAAATAGAATGAAACCCTTATAAAGTGAACCTTGTTCAAGGTGCTAATCGCAAGGTTTGACATTTTAAAATATTTATTCCATGTAAAAAATGTGTCGTGCTTCAGGTTCATTTCCATTTCCAAATTGTTTTTGCACTCTTCATTCTTGCCATAGGAAAAAAACTGGAGATGGATGAACAAATTACACATACCATATGATACCACTACTCTTGCATGCACACATTTGTATTTGTGCTTCTGATCAATAAAAATGATCTTCAGAGGAAGAAGTGTAGATGCTTGTAAACTATTTTTTTACAAAATACTTATCAACACCTTTAATTTTATCATATATGATGGATGTAAAGCCTAAGAATAAATGTCTGATGAAAGTGAGGTACGTGCCTAACACAAACAACAATATAAATACCTTTGCTAATCGAAATGGAGAAATGGCAATTCTAACGTGGTATGAATCCTATGTCAGAGTGATGACCATAAAGGAAAGCCAGGTATAGTGTGACCCCCATCAACAATAAAAATATTCCCTGTAACATAAGAAGATGAGTTGCTAGCAAGCAAAAGCAACAGACTTGTCAAGTTAGGATCTGTGCTTCCCCATCTCTGTGCAGGGACAATCTTTTCTGCAACCTTGTGAGACCAATCGTTCTCAAAAATACCTTTTGTTATCTCAGACTTGAATATTCCAACAGCAATTGCATTCACTCGGATACCGTATCTGCCAAGCTCCAGTGCCATGGCCTGCAATGAAAGCATCAACCATGTATCTGATCAACTGAGAGTTCAAAGCAACAAATATAACAATATGACCATATCAACAACAACAAGTTTCACCCAACATGTTGCTTCTACTTTTCAATCTGCATCTACCAATTCTTTTCATACAAACACCAGAAATCATTTTCATCAACGTTGGCTTATAAGCTAGAATTTCAATTCCACTAGGAACCTGTTGCGCTACAAAACTTCATTACAACACATCAAAAGGAAAGATCTAACACAAGTAGGAAATCCTCCTTGCAAACTCCTCTTCAATGCAACTCTCTAATATATCAGAAAAACCAAGATTTCTTTTGGCTTGATAAGCTACCCCTTTTTAGGGCACTCTTGCAGATCAAGTTATTTTTATCCCATGTATTCCAATTCCAGTGGCCTACTCTTTTTGTGGGTTGTAATTGACCAAGGATTTTCCTTGGTTGAGCCCGTGGTCTAGTGATTGAGACTGGGTGTCACTATACAAAAATTTTGTAGTTCCTGCCTTGCAAAGAACCTTTCGTACTATTAGGCTCTTCGGGTTTTCTTCTATATATGACTTCAATAATTTTTCTTTCAGCCAAAGGATAGTTTTGATAAATGATGGAGCTTTATGGTGATCATGGGCTCTAACTAATAGATATGTTGTATGAAAACCCTGATCATGCTTTACCAGTAAAACAAAAACGTCTTCAGCAAAAGAAAGATGATCTTTGTTGTTTTTTGTGTGGATGAGAAAAGGGTGCTTACACATGTCCAAACCCCTCTCCACTAACAAGAATAAAGAGAGCCCCTAAAGAGGATGATGATCATAATGGTGATGTTGCAATTAATTCGGCTTCGATTGCACCCATGTTTCCTCTCGCTCGAGTGCGGTGAATAATGAAGCTGGACAGAGACATTATTAAAGTGAACCACGATGTTCTGCACACTGTCGACATTGCTACGGAGTCTTTCTTGGAGCTCATGGCCAAATTGTCACAGCCATTTCCAGGCAGAGGAGACTGGCTGACTTTCTCGAGGATTCCATCGTGGATATTGGGAAAGAAGACGCCCTCGCAGCGATGAGGATGAGGAAGAAAGCCTATTAAAACCCTCGAAAAATTTGAATAGAACTCCGCCACCTCCTCCTCAGGGCACGCGAAGCATCACGGATTTCTTTGCTTCAAGGCCAGCTCCACACACAAATCGCTCCTCAAAGAAAAATCAACACAGCAAAAAATGAAAAAGGAACTGTTAAAAATTGTCTGGAAAACATGAAAACATCTAGACGACCGACAAACCGTCAAATTTAACATAGTCTCGTAAACGTCCTAAGTGCCTTTCCCATAGGGGAATGCCTTCAAAGATAATAAAGGATTTTCCAACAAAAACTGATGCAATCACCGTCTCTAACACGTTGCAACACTAACACAATTTCACCCAAATAATTAACTACCCTTCTAAATCAAATAACAATACCATTCGGTGTTCACATTGCATTATACATGTGAAAGACGAATGAGAAATCTACAGAATTTATAACACAAAATAACATAACACTCTTGGCTGCAAATAACAGATTTTGATTGGGCAAAAATTGCTTCAAAGCAATACATATATATTTGTCAATAATGAACAGCAGCTACTACAAACACACACAAAACATTCATTCATACATTAACAACATTGAAAATGAAGGAATTCTTTCAACAAAACCAGTCCAGACTTGAGCTGGGACTGCACATTTTCTTCTTCTCCCAAATCTGATTTTTTCTCCTTCTTCTTCTTCTTCTTCTTCTTCTTGAATCTTTTTTCTTCTTTCTTCTTTCTCCCAATAAAACATAATGCATTAATAATAAACACCTACACAAAAACTTGCCTTGCAAGTCAACACAAAATCTCTGACAAGAGATAATTAGGGAGAATAATCAACCAAAAATAAATGTGCAGCAGTCATAATTAAATGCAAATCTGATATGTCAAGGAACTAAATCTGGGAAAGACAGATATTAGATGCACATTAAATTCTGATTTGAATTTCCAACACTCCCCCTTAATTATGAACTGCTGCAGATCATTAGAAATATGAATCAAGTTTGTTCAAAAACTGTTGTAGCATTTCCGTAGCTAACTGACAGTTTTTTGGAGCTGCTAACTTGTGCAAAGTCACAAACTCCTAAGCCACTTCGTAAATACTCAAATGTCTCTTTTGCCAGTGCTTTTGTAAATATGTCAGCCAATTGATCTTCAAACCTGCAAAAATCAAGACAAATTTCTTTGTTGCTTACAAGCTCTCTGATAAAATGATACCTCGTATCAATATGCTTAGTTCTCTTGTGAAACACATGATTTTTAGATAATGCTATGGCTGAACTGTTATCACATAATACTTGTAGTGGCTTCCTTTTGATCATGCATCAAATCTTTCAACATCCTTCGCATCCAAACAACTTGACACACAGCACTAGTGGCTGCCACATACTCAGCTTCAGCTGAAGAAAGAGTCACAATGGGTTGTTTCTTCGATGCCCATGACACAACACCTATACCAAAGTGAAAAGTATACCCAAAAGTACTTTTCCTATCATCTATGTTGCCTCCATAATCACTATCAGTGTACCCAACAAGACTGAAATCATCTGAAGTGGAATACAAAATACCAAAATCCTTTGTACCACTTACATACCTCAATATCCTCTTACTGCCTGCCAATGTGAGTCTTTTGGAGACTCCATAAACCTTGAAATCAGACTTACACCATACATAATATCCGGCCTTGTGGCTGTTAAGTACATAAGGCTTCCAACCAGCCTCTTGAACAATGTAGAATCCACACATGCTCCATCATCTTCCTTGCTTAACTTCATCCCTGTCATAACCGGTGTTGGGGATACCTTGCACCTTGCCATATTAAATCTCTTCAAAACTTCATTTGCATATTTAGATTGAGAAATAAATATACCATCATTGGATTGATGGACTTCAATCCCCAAGAAATACCTCATAAGACCCAAATCAGTCATTTCAAATTCATTCTTCATTACTGATTTGAAAGAATCTATGTTTAGATCACCGGTAAAGATTAGATCATCCACATACAAGCAAACAATCAAAATGTTACCTTGCTTGTTGACCTTGATGTACAATGTCGGTTCACAACCGCTCCTTTGGAAACCATTTTGAATGAGATAGGAGTCAATGCGGCTGTACCAAGCTCTTGGAGCTTGCTTCAATCCATAGAGTGCCTTCTTTAACCTATACACCTTGTCTTCATGACCCGGTATCTCATAGCCTTGTGGCTTGTTCCACATACACTTCCTCCTCTAAATAGCCATTTAAGAATGCAGACTTTACATCCATTTGATATACAGCCACTTGTTGTGGGCAGCAATAGCTAAAACAGTCCTAACTGTATCCAACCGAGCAACCGGAGAAAATGTCTCATTGAAGTCTATACCGGGCTGTTGTGTAAAGCCCCTTGCAACTAGCCTTGCTTTATGCTTTTGCACTTTCCCATCAACATCTTGTTTAGTCTTATAAATCCATTTGACACTAATTACATCTTTGCCTTCTAGCAAATCAACCAACTCCCATGTTTGGTTCTTTTCAATGGATTCAATCTCCTCATCCATGGCTTCTGCCCATATATCACTACTCACAACCTCTTCAAATGTTAATGGATCATCAATATGAGAAAATAAAGCAAAAGCTGAAAATGAATTAGTTGTGTCAACATTATACAACTCACTCAAACTCCTTGTTTTTCGTGGCATCATGCTTGCTAGAGTTGGATCCGAGATGAAGAACTACTTGGAGTGCTAGATGGTGTTGCTCCAAGGATACCGATTGATGTAGATGCCGGTGTAGATGCTTGTGAAGTTTGTTGTCCTGTTGGTGTGGACAGCAGCCTTGAAGATCTCCTTGGTGTGAATGAAGGTGTAGCTTGAGCTGCAACTTGTGGTACCATCCTGGGATTGGAAGGAGCTGCTTGTTTGAGTTATATTTGGTGTGGGAAACACTTCATCCACCATATTATCATTTGGGACAGCAGCTGCAATTCTGATAGTCCTCTCTATGCTTCCATCCCATGCTTCATCCTCCACAAACTGAACATCACGGCTGATTATAACTTTCCTATTGATAGGATCAAACAACTTATATGCTTTTGTTTCCTCTGAGTAACCAAAAATATACATTTTTGTCCTTTATTATCTAACTTCCTTCTCAACTCATCTGGAACATGCGCATATGCTATGCATCCAAATACCTTCATATGAGAAACACTATGTTTCCTTCTTGTCCAAGCCTCTTGAGGGACTTTGTTTCTTACGCTCTTTGTTGGGCACCTATTCATGATGTAAACAGCAGTTGCCACTACCTCAGCCCAATATTCATTTGGTAGATGTTTGGCTGCCATCATGCTACGAGCCATCTCCATAATTGTTCGGTTCTTCCTCTCCGACCACACCATTTTGCTGAGGTGTATAGCGGGCTGTAAATTGCTTGTGTATGCCATGAGATCTGCAAAAATTTATAAATTCATTAGATATAAATTCACCACCTCTATCCGTCCTTAGAACCTTGATGTAGTGGCCGCTTTGCTTCTCCACAAGTGCCTTGAACTACTGGAAATAAGCAAATGCATCAGATTTGTGTTTCAAGAAATAAACCCAAGTTTTTCTTGTGAAATCATCAATAAAAGTAAGAAAATAAGTGCAGCCTCCTATAGACGGTGTTTGCATTTGCCCACAAATATCTGAATGCACAATCTCAAGTGGAGTTGTAGCTCTATTTGCCTTGCCAACCGGAAATGACTCTCTATGTTGTTTGCCCATAATACATCCTTCACAAACTCTTTCCGGTTTCTCAATTAATGGCAAACCTTTTACCATATTCTTCATATGTAGTAATTTCAGCACTCCAAAATATAAATGCCCAAATCTAAAATGCCATAGCCAAGAATCATCCTTTACCACTGATTGAAACGCTTGCTTGAGTTTCTACAGAAACATCATTTTCCTCTTTGGAGCTGTTCTGCCATTTCCATAGCTGTCTTGGACATTTCCGTAGCTGTCTTGGAATTTCCGTAGCTGTCTTGAACATTTCCGTAGCTGTCTTGAACCTTTTTGTGGCTGTTTTGAACATTTCCATAGTTGTGTTGAACTTTTCCGTAGCTGTCTTTGGCTACTGCTGATTTTGTATCTTCTACCTTAAAAGCTGCTCCAGAATTTACAGTATGTGTCTCATGAATAGCTTGAGCTGTTTTTCCTTTCATAGCCGGCCTTATTTTTAATGGAAACATGCGGTTTGTAGTCATTTGTACCTTGGCAATAAGCATATTGCTTGGAAGCTTGTCCAAAATAACACATTCATTATTTTCCATGTACACTCTATATCCCTTTTGTATCAGTTGTCCAATGCTCATCAAGTTGTGTTTTAGACCAGCAACATAATATACATCAGGCATAAATTTCGGCTCCCCCTTTTTGGTTAGAATATTAACCGTACCTTTACCCAAAATAGTGACTTTGTTGTTGTTACCAAGTGTAACATCAGTTTGAACTGATTCTTCCAAGCTAGAAAACAAATCTTTATTACCTGTCATGTGATTACTACAGCCCGAATCTAAATACCATATGTCACATGGGCTTTCTTGAACAACATTGCACTCAACTGGAGAGTTTGTAGGGATTGCTTCAGCAATCTTCGTGCATGCAATGAACATGTTGCCTGAGGGAGTGCTACTTGACTGATTTTGACCTTGCTTCTGCTGGTCATATTGTTTTTTCTTGCATTCATGAGCATAATGCCCAAACTTCTTACAATAGTGACATTGAATGTGTGATTTGTCAAATCTTTGGCCACTTGGGTGACTGAAATTCTGATTTTGACCTCTACCACCAGCATTTGCATAACTGCTACTACGTCCACTTCTAGGAGAACTTCTCCCTCTACCTCTAGGACTGAAACTCCTCCTTCCTCTTCCACGATTTACAGAAATCTGAGATGAAAATGCATTTTCAACTGAACTATTTGATCTATTCAGTCTATATTCATGATTGATAAGAGAGGCATGTAGTTCATCAACACTAAACTGGCTCAAATCTTTGGTTTCCTCTAGAGCCACAACTACAACATCAAATTTAGAAGGGAGACTTCTAAGTACCTTTTCAACAACCTTCCTATCCTCTATGACCTCTCCATGGGACTTCATTTGATTTATCAAACCAACAACATGAGTAAAGAAAGATTCTACTGAATCTGAGTTTCTCATTGATAAATTTTCAAATTCTCTTCTAAGGAGTTGTAATTTAGCAGTTTTAACCTTGTCCATACCTTGATATGCAATCTGGAGTGTGTCCCATGCTTCCTTGGCTTGCTTTGCTGCTGCAACTCTTGGGAGTATGCTCTCATGCATTGCTTGATGGATATAAAATAATGCTTTCCCATCCTTCTTCCTCTGTTCCTTCAAGACATCCTTTTGAGCTTGTGTAAGAGCATTGTATGTTGCCTGTCTAGCTGTTCCTGGTAACCATTTTCAACCATTTCCCAAATGTCTTGAGACCAAAACAAAGCTTTCATGGTCAAAGACCAATACTCATAGTTCTTTCCTGTGAAAATCGGAGTTTGCACACTAACCAACGATGCACTAGACGTAGAAGCCATTAATGGCTGCCAAATGAAAAACTAAAAACCAAAATGAAATAGAAGAAGGGTTTAGCCAAGCTCTGATACCAGATGAAGGGAATACGAGGATCTACGGAAACTATAGAGTCTACGGAATCTACAGAATCTTCAAACAGCAATAGAAAATAAAATGCAGTGGATTTAAAGGATCCAAAACAGGGGAAAAATGAGAAGCTACAGAGAATTTATAACAGCAAAATAACATAACACTCTTGGCTGCAAATAACACAGATTTGGGCAACAAATTGCTTCAGCAATACATATATATTTGTCAATAATGAACAGCAGCTACAGCTGCACACAAAACATTCATTCATACATTAACAACATTGAAAATGAAGGAATTCTTTCAACAAAACCAGTCCAGACTTGAGTTGGGACTGCACATTTTTCTTCTTCTCCCAAATCTGATTTTTCTCCTTCTTCTTCTTCTTTCTTTCTTGCTCTTCTTTTTTCTTCTTCTTCTATTACAATAAAACATAATGCATTAATAATAAACACCTACACAAAAGATTTGCCTTGCAAGTCAACACAAAATCTCTGACAAGAGATAATTAGGGAGAATAATCAACCAAAAATAAATGTGCAGCAGTCATAATTAAATGCAAATCTGATATGTCAGGAACTAAATCTGGGGAAGACAGATATTAGATGCACATTAAATTCTGATTTGAATTTACAATGTTTAAAAACATTCAATTTTTACCCAACCGTTCAAATTGAAAATAGCTCGCTCAAACGCCCACATGAATATGTTAGATCCAAAAACAAACAGATAAGAAAGGCGTGAATATATCTAATACCTCAAATCTGAGAGGGCCAATTTCCTTTTTCTCTTCTAAAAAGATATTATGCTTGGATGTGAAACACGTTATAACAAGTTGTGTGTATAGTTGACAAATGCAAAACAAAGAACTGGTAGAAAACACAACATCTGCAAATCAATTGATTACCTTCACTTTACACGTGATTTGTGGCAGTATTTTGCACTATGGCATGGAGCTCAGATCTGTCTAAATACGCCTATGTACCTTGATCATAGTGGACATGCAAATTTCCTCAAAACATGCGCTTCAACGGCTCTGTACATAAGCTTGAATAACGCCTCCTCTAAATGTTACTATCTGTAATATGTAGAAAATACATAGATATAATAAAATGCTTCATTCTAAAAACAACAAAACTTTTCAAAAAGAAGAAACCATGTACGGAAACCACGAATCACAATTGATTTTCCCTCATAATGCTCAATATCTTATAATGCTCAATATCTTATAGTCACTCTGATACCAGATGCGAGGAATGAGAAAATTACACAACAAATCACAGTGATAATATTTTATATTAATTTAATTCTGAATCACATGTTACAATTAAATAGGGAGAATGTTTCCTATAAAGTAGAAAACTTCTTATAACAAATTTCCCTAAATACGTGAGTGGTTTTAACCACTATTAATCGTGTATATAACAACTAACAAATTATGTACTATATTATATTGAGTTGTTTTATGATAACTCAATATAATAATATTACATTATTTATATGTGAAGCACTAATAATATGAATTCCTAACATGTAGTAGCATCTATTTGTTAATTGACAAAGCTAGATTTGTATCTAGTTCTAATAGGACTTGTATTCAAATAAACTTCCATGAATGTAGAAGGTAGTTCTACATTCAATAGAGATTGAATGCTTCAAACTCAAGTATCTTATAAACACTTCATTGCAAACTTGGATGAAATTGATTTCAGATTTATGTTTTTCTCTCTTGTAAGAAACATCAAGTTAATAGAAGTGGAGTTATTGGATACATGTGTTGAGCATTTTTATTAAATTCGATCCATATATAAGGGGAGAGAAATGACCAATCTTACCCAAGGAGGAGTATTTGTGGTATTTTCTTAGTTTTATTTCCTATACTTTGTGTTTGAATGAATTGTAGAATGTTTAGAGTAGATAGCTCGGTTAGAGTATTATATATTTTTGTTATGCACTCAATTTAATGATATATTGTTGTTTTCCCGCATTTTTGATGCATTTGAATGTTTACTATTTTAACTTATATTAGTATGGATATTGAAACGTATTTCATACTATTACCTATAGTAAATACCCTTGGATGTCACCTTGGATTTAATATATGATTAACTAAAGTGGAGGACATGACAACCATCACCACTTTTTGACACCATTTCCGGGGACTAGGTATCAATAAGTATTTGTTGAGCTAGGATGTTGTGAGCATTCTTCTTGTAAGTTTCCATGTAAGAATGTTGATTCCTTACTTCCTCTAATGATTCAATCACCTTCATGTAACAATAGGTATACCTTACGAGCTTCTTGAAGTAAATGGAACCGAGAAAAAATCTCACAATATCTTAGTTTTGGGGAAGTATTGATCTAATAATGCCTTTAATAGCCTTTAGTAAATATAGGATTTTAAAAACCATCTATGTATTTCATGCATAAGCTTAGAGATTTGAAAGGAAGATTCAATGAACAAAATCTCCCTAAATCAAAATAAGACCATAGGTTAAATAGTTGAGGTTAAACCACAAGAACAAATGGAAGGAGTAGAAAATATAGCCTCTCCACAGAAATATCATTCATTTATCCCATTTTAATAAATGATGAAGATAAATATCCTATGAATAATATATCCCCATCAATATTTCCTACCTTTAGGGAATAACTTCATAAAACTCGGCCACTTTCATATTGAGTTTAACGTCCTTTTTAGACTTATGATTACACCGCATATAATCAAAAGCTAAGATTTTTCCCTTTAACCCTCAAGGAATTATCCATGCGTTGATTTATGGGTTTGCCCCATAAATCTATTCATAATTGGTCTTAAATGGAAACTACATTTTTAGATAAATATCAATATTATTATAGATTTTTTTATTGTAAAGAAGAAATCTTCAAGATGACCCAAAAGGAAGATGAAATCCTTGAGGATTATCTTGATAGATACCTCTTTGTCCATAAATGATGTGGTAATGGACTAGACTAAGAGATGAGAAAAAATATATTTCTAAAAGGGATATATGACGAATCCAAAGATGCTCTAAATTTAATGGGTAGAGGTGATGTAAAAAAATAGGACTTGGAGATATTGTTGATCTCTATAGAAACTATTCAAGGACTAGACTAGGATTTCAAAGGAACAAACAAAAGAAAACAAGTAGTGAAGTGAGCCAAATGATAGAGGGATTTTCTAAACTCAAAATAGATATCCTAATACACTTAAACACCTCTCTAGATAGCATACAAGAAAAATCCAAAGCTTTTAAGCCACTATCAATTTATTGCCACAAATATAGGGATAAACATGCACTCAAGGATTGTCCTCTAGATAAGGTAGATGTATATGACATATGTGATCTAAAAAAATCCACCAATCAATGTAACTTACTCCCAAACATTAAGGATCATGTGAAGAAAACACCCACTAGGAGGAAAATCTTAATCTTGTAGGTCAAAGACAAGGCGAAAAATTTCCTTCAAATCAACATCTTAATACTTTTGTTCCTAGAAACCAGTGGCCCTAAATTAAATGGAATGCACCATGTTCTGTCCCACAACCTTGGTTGGTAAATTCCTTAAGAATGGAATAATTCATCATGGTAAAACCAATATCAACAATGATGGATACTTTAGCAATATCAACAACAATGGGTACCCCAACCAAACTATAGCCAAAAAAACTATAATCAATAATTCCAAGGGTAGAGGCATAACCAAAACATACAAAACCAACAACAAGCATTAATTACTAGACATTTAAATCATAACCAACCACCTCAACTAAAGTAGGTGAACCAACCACAATTTCCTTCTCAACATGTGGTCAATCCTATTAATGTGAAATAGGGAACCTTTGTATATATTTTGGAATCAAAAACTTTGTTAATATAAAGTGCATTAGCTATGTTAATGTTCAAATCCATTTAGGAAAGACTCTTCCTTTCCTCCTTCAACTCATTGAGGAAATATCTGAGGAAAAATAAGATATAGAAGAATCAACTCACAAAACACATCTACATGATGAAAATTTTGCTAATTTTTTTTATTTATCAGCTATATCATTTCCGGATAGATTACTAGAAAAAGAAGAAATCAACACCATCATAAAATTTCTAAATTTGAGCTCATAATAGAACTAAACATATTAGTATTGGAATTCCTCCCATACAAGTAATCATGGATGTTCCTAAGATTAGAAATATCATAAAAATTATGCATCGAAACCCCAGGAAGAAGAAAAATACATCCTAAGACCATCTAAGTAGATGGGTAGTTGGTTTAACTTTTAGTAGGAAATATTTTTCATCCCAAGTATGGAGATCTAATCATTCCTAGAGTTTCTATTTATATTGAAATTATCAACATACCTAAATTTATTGTAGATTTAAGAGATGTTATCAATCTCATTACTACTTGATATGGTCTTAACCTTGTCTTTGACCAATATGCAACCAACTAGCAGAGTCTTACAAATGGTTGATCAAACCATTAAAAATCCAAAAGGGATTATAGAAGACATTGCAACCACATGGAATCCCAGGAATAGACTTTAAAATTCTTAATATTGAAACCCTAGACTCAAAATAAATATTATCCATTAATTTTAGGTATACCTTGGCTTGTCATGGGTACTTCCCTTATAGATTACAGGTATATGGGGATAGGACTATTTAAAATGGATTAAATACAAAAAGATCTCTTTGTACCCATATGTAAAATAGTTATTTATAGATAACACTCTATGGGTAGATGATCTTGATGAAACTAGAATTGGGGAACATTTCTTCCTTGGAAGTCATCATAGTCTAGAGACATGTAAAGAAGTTGAGAAAATTCATGAGGAAGAAGATGATACAAAACTCCTAACTATGACATCCTCTCTCTCTCCCCTACCATGTGTTTGAAGGAGAAAATTATAATGAGGACATCATAATGTTACAAAAATTATAGCCCCATGTCTTCCCATTGAGTTCATTGTTTAGTGACTATCCCTCCTTAATTTTGAACTATCCAAGAACTAAGCAAGTTGAATTTAAACCAAGTAAACTATTAAACATTAATAATTGGTCGACAAATAAAGATGAGTCCAAACTATTTGTAGTCTTGAGCTCCATTTGAAATCCTTTACTTTGGAATATATTGATATGAAAGGGATCCACACTAATGTATCCACTCACCATATTTACACAGAAAATTTCAAACCAATAAGGCAACCCCAAAGAATAATAAATCCAACACTTAGAGACATTATTAAATTGAGATAGAAAAGTTGTTGTAAGTAGGTTTTATATACCCTATCTTAGACAACCAATAGGTTTCTCCTTTTGTTACTATACGTAAGAAAAATGAAAAATGGAGAGTTTGCATATACTATAGAGAATTAAACAAAGCCACATGGAAATATTACTTTCCTCTTCCCTTTATTGACCAAGTTTTGGATAATTTAGTAGGAAATGAATACTTTTCCTTTTTTAGATGGATTTAGTGGATACAATTAGATCCAAGTGGCACTTGAGGATCAAGATAAAACTACCTTTACTTTCCTTGGGGAAAGTTTGCATATAGAATCCTTCCCTTCAGATCTATATAATACACCTATAACCTTTTAAAGAGCAATATCATTTAAATTTATAGATTTAAAAAATGAATGCATTGATATATACATGGATGAAGTTATAGTCTATGAAGGTTATTTTAAAGAGTATCTGGATAATATAAACAAAGTGTTGGCTAGGTGTGAGAAGAACCAATTGTCTCTTAATCATGAAAGTGTTTAATTGTGGTAGATCAAGATATAGTTGTGAAGCATTATATTTCAAGAGAAGTAATCAAGCTAGACCTTAATAAATTAAAGTAATTGGACAAATTCCAGCACCTTCCAATTAGATTGAGGTAAGAAGTTTCTTGGTTCATGTTGGTTATTATAGGAGTTTCATAGAATATTTTAGTAAGATAACATCCCCTATGTTTTCTTTACTTACTAAAGACTGTGAATTTCTCTAGACTTATGATTGTCAACAATATTTTGAGGCCATTAAAGAAAAGCTCGCTTCAGCTCCTTTCTCGAGGAACTAATTGGAATCTTCCTTTCTACATCCAAACATATGCATCTAATGAAGTAATAGGAGTTTTTCTTGGTCAAAAAGAATAAGGAGAAACCATGCATGTTATTTACTACATTAGTAAAAAATTAACACTTGTTGAAAGAAACTACACCCAAACTAAAAATAATTCCTTGTTGTAGTTTATGCTATTGATAAATTTCACCATTACATCACTGGTTACAAGGTGATAGTATATACAAACCATTATTATATAAATTATTTGATGAACAAGCCATTGGTAAGTGACATGATTATTAGATGGTTATTGTTCTTATAATAATTTAATGTAACAATAATTAATAGGCTGGAAAAGCTAATGTAGTTGCATATTTCTTGTCAAATACTAACAACTACAAGTTAAGATTAACCAATGGAGGATGAATTCCTATATGAACACTTATTTTCCATATATTGTACATCGTCATGGTTTGGTGACAAGGTCAATTATATTTTTTAATGAATTTTCCATCGTTTTCACTCCTAAATAGAGAAGGCGCCTCATAAAGGATAGTTTAATGCTCACATGGGTAAAAGGAATGTTATTTAAATGTGGTCCTAACTTTATGTTGTGCATGTGCATAAGAGAGGATGAAATTCATGATGTTTTGAGAGATTTCCATGATGAACCATCAAGAGGTCACTACTCAACACTCTAGACTATTCAAAAGGTTTTGATGTTAGATATTATTGGCCTTCCTTACACAAAGATGCAAAAATATATGTCTAGAAATGTGACTAGTGCTAAAGAATGGGAAGGCTTAATCTCTCTAATGAAATTTCTCTCCAACCTTAAGTGGTTTTAGAACCTTTTGAGAAATGGGGATTGTATTTCATTGGCCCTGTTGATCTAGCCTCTCAAGGAAGGAATACATTATTGTGTGTACTAATTATGTTACTAAGTGAGAAGAGGTTTAAGCTTTGTAATTTGATAAGGATGAGAAGGTGTTTGAATTCTTATATTTGGGGCATTGAGACTTATTTTTAAATCAATGAACAAAAAATTGTCTAATGTGATCACGGAATTTACATATTTATATCGGATCGACACAAAAATTATTCACCTTATCAGCCCCAGTCAAATGGAAAAGCCAAAGTCACCAACAAAGAGATGGAAAATATTTTTACAGAGGTGGTAGACATAAATAGGAAGGACTTGGCATTGAAGTTTCTAGAATAAGTTTGAATATAAGATAACATGGAAATCCACTACCCGAATTCTCCCATATGATTTATTATATGGGAAAAGCTAATTTTATCTATAGAAGTTGAGCTTAGGACTTTGATAATAATAGGAGACATAAGGATAAACTTGACACAAGTAAAAATTATAGGGTCTTGCAACTCAATGAATTGTATGAGCTAAGAATGGAATCTTTGCACCATATAGAACTTATAAAAAAGTGTGTCATGACCATCACATCTTACAAATAAAATTTCAAGGTGGAGATTGGGCATTACTATTTGATTCCAAGTATAAGGACTTCAAGGAAAACTATGGAATCAATGGTTGGGTACCTATTAAATTGAATAAGTCTATATAGAATGGGTCTTTTAATCTGAAACCCATTAATGGTGAACAAAGGACACTACTAGTTAATGGTTGTAGGCTTCATCTATACATGAAACAACTTTCATAATATTTTTTTGAACATCAAGTGAAGACACATTCAAAATTTTGTTGTATGAGGAGGTTTCCTCCTTATCTACAACTCAATCCCGAATGATGGTGAGATTGAATAAAGGAAAAAGTTTGAAAACCAAAAATTACAACATTATCTTTAGATAAAAAAATAGGAGGGGATGAAAACTAGAGATGGCAGTCACTTCCAAAAAATTCAAAAAGAGAAATATGTATGATGGAAAATGAAAAGCTTGTTGATGTATGTTGAAAAAGACTTTCTTTCTATCAAGGACAACACAACACGTGTTGAAAAGGGAATGTTTAGGTATGTGTATCAAAACTTATTATTTTTATAGTATAAAGGTATTTTCAAATATTGTTAAGTAACTTTATATAGCTAAAATAAAAATATGAGGTAATTATGAATTCCTACATGATGAAATTGACATGACATTCCAAATTTAAGAAGATAATTGGTGAAACATGCAAGTCTTATCTACACATTTGGAGAATAAAGTGGAAAGTGGAGAAAATTAATGTGAATTAAACACAATTGTATGTAATGATTATATTTTTCTTCACACACGTGATATCATAATCATGTGGTTACACAACTCATGATGTAATTTATAAAATGCTCCATATCATCTCCACTTTGATAGAAAAAATCTTGCATATTAGATACAATGTCTTGCATAATGTTGTCATGCTAAATTTCTAGCATGCAAAATTTAAAATTTTGGTCATGACAACCAAACCCACAATTGAAATATCCCTTAAAGGTGAATGTAATCCTTTCCTCCTACCAACATTTCAATTGTATCACCCTAATTTTGGCTAATAATAAAATTATAACATGATTTTAAAGTGTGTTTCATGTGCATGGAAGTTTACCAAGCTTGGTTCTTGAAGTTATAAATATCTAAAAAATAATAGTGCTCCCGAAGGCTTTAAAAGGACTATTTTTGGCCTTTTTGTCACTATTGAACATCCTCCAAAAGTATTCAGGGAAAATAAAAAATCATCTAGTAGTTTTATGGGAGAACAATGAAGTTTTATGAGGTAGTTTAGGAATATTTAGGGAATAAAATTGAAGTTAGGAAAAGTTCAAGAAACTCTGGATCTTTGTGGGCAAGGTATTGGGAAATGCAAGTTCTAAAAAAGCTAGTCACCTTTTTCAAAGGTTTTTAGGAGCCTCGTGGAGTGTCAAGAGATAATACACCAGGAATTAGAAATATAATAGAGCCTACTTCATGGTGGAATGATTGAGGAAAGATTATGGGAACATTAAAATATGGAAAATTGTTTGGTAGTGCAGCTCAAGAGTCCTCTTACAAAGTGAAACTTTCTCAAAATCTTCCGGACACTTTGGGAAGAGTTAGAAGCCTTAAAAATCTCAAGAAAGGTTATTTTTAATGATCTTTATAATCCATATGATGGTTTAGTCCGTGGTGATTGCAAACTCTTCTTGCCACTCAGCTCACAAGCGCACAACTTGAGGAAAAATTGAAGGTATAGGTAAAAATTATTGAATACTTAATTTTCAAGGCTTATAAATAGTCTCATTAGATTAATTTTCATGTTTCCATGAATATTAATATATTTTTTGGCAAAATTTCGTTAATTTTTGACTTTGGGGCGAAGGAAACATTTTGGGAGGCAAGTTTCAAGTGTAAATCATGCTTAGATGCAAAATTTGAATGTTTGGGAATGCTTTCGGTGTCCTATTACATCATTAGCATACTTTTGAGTTTAAATTTCACCTCATATGTGTGCCTAGCTCTCATTGGATGTTTTCCCAATGCAAAAACATAACATGAAACTCATAAAGTGCACTTTTTGGCTTATAAGAGTGTTTTGAGTTGTGGTGGGTCCCATTTTCCTTTACAGGCACAATTTTATAATACCTTTAAACTTTGGGTGCATTTGAGGTGAAATTTCACCCCAAAAGTGTGTCATGCCCTCATTGGTGGATATTTTTCATGCATACATACCATGCCAACTCAAAAACATAAGAAAAAGGCTTGAAAAGTGCATTTGTGTGCCATGTTTTCCCCATCCCCATGCCTATGGTGCCATTTTCTCATCACCATGCACCTTAGACACATTTTTGATGTGAAATTACATCCAAAAAGGGAACCTAAGTGCAATTGAGCTTCCATTTCTCATGTGCACTCTCTCTCCTCATCCTCCACCATACAAATTCCATTTTTCATGCTTACCACAACTCATAAACCTTAAACACAACGTAAAAACAAAATTTTTATTCCTTGGAAGCCATTAAATAATATTTTAAAGTTTTTTCATAATATTCAAACATCAAAAATACTCTTCCCATGCCCTATATGTCAAAATCTAGTTTTGCTCATAATTCTTGTTTCCCAACTATGTTTGCCACCAAATTTTAACCATGGATTCTTTATGAAAACTCCTTTAAGAATAATTTATACATGCCCTCATAGATGTACTAATTTTTTATATAACCTTTAATTTTCCAACTAAAAAAACATTTTCTCGAGATCTACAAAAACATCGCAATTTGAATCTCTCAAAAATTGGAGCAAATCCTTCAAGTGAAAAATGGAAACTTCTGCAATTGGTTTCATTATGATCTAACACCGGAAGAAAAATTTCTATTTTTAGTAATTATCTACCATATATCTTACTAAAAATAGTAAGTCTGAGGAAAATTTGGTTTCCGATACCTCAAGTCATTCCTTCAAGTGCAAAACACTCAAAATTGGCAAAATTGACAAGATTGGAAAAATTGCTAAGAATGAACACCCATGTGTGACTTGCTAAAAATAGTAAATGATCAAGATGAACTCAATATGGTCACATATGTTCTTCCTCTTCATTCCTTTTTGATTCAAGCTTTCACAGAGGTCAAATCTTCAATTTGTAAACAAATCCCCGCCTTCCTGGATGCGGTGAGCATAAGGTGTCTCAAAGTGAAAATGTCAATTTTGGAAGCATTTACAAACCTCCACCTATCACTAAGTGGTGACCATCTCTCTAAATATATCCTCATGGGAATGGTAAGGAAAATTCATGCTTGCAAAGGAGTGGAATATGAATTGTGACTCAGGCAAAAGGAAGCCCTCTCGGTTCCCATTTTTGGTCATCAATGTTTTTGGGGTGACATAATCATGGGTCATGGTTGCATTGTGTACACAATTGTTTCAAGTTATCATCATGTGAAATTGGTAAAGATAAGGAATTTTCTCATGGATTTAAAGGATTGGTTCAAGGGAATGAGGTGATTTTTCATTGGTCTCAATATTCCTCACATATTCTCTTGGTGTACTTGATGGGCTACAATGGTTGATCATTAAAGAGGAGGATTCTCATGGTACCAATCTTGAGATTTTAAATTATATTAAGGCTATGCAAGAAATATATGAGTACCTTGAAGGACTCCATAATGACGAGAAAGAAGATATTCATCCTCTGGAAGAATATTCTAATAATTCCCCATATTATGAGGTGTTTGTTCTTGAAAGACTCATATGCATTTCTCATGAATTCACTGTTCTTAAGACTTCCAATTAAATTCAATTCAACACCTTGAAGGATAATGATGAAAGCATGAAAATTGATCTTACATTCATATCTTCATTTTGTCTCGAGGCACCGAATGTTGAAGGAGAAATATGTATAAGAGATGAATATTCTTGTCCCATGACAAATGATGCAATTATTGCTAAGAATTCCACCAATCATGAAGATGTTCAAGAGATGAACCCTCTTTCCCCACCACAAATTCTTTAGGGAGATGACTTTGAGGTAATCATTGATGCTTTTATTTCCAATTTTATCTCTCCTTTTGGTTAACAAATGCCCAATGAAAAAATTAAGAAAATTGAAGAATACTATTTCCTTCTTGAAGATATCATGGATGAATAAATAGAGCATGACCTCTCTGAGGAGTTTATTTCCCCATCATCACCAAAGGAATATGATAGTGATCATAAAAATGAGCATGGAATTTTACATTTTCCTGTGAAGAAGAAGAATTTCTAGTAGATAGTCGAGATGGAGTAAATGATTGTTATCATGTTGATGACCCAACATTGTATTATTCCTCCTGTCATGAGTATGATTTGACAAACCTTAAACTTAAAGGTGTTTCATTCCCATGTAGTGTGGATATCTTCTCTCTATTTGAAAATGATGAAGACCATGTATGCTTGAACTTTCAAGAAGATAACCTTCAGATCATAATAAATTTGGATCAAGAGAAGTAGGATTTTTCAAATGAGTTCTAGCCAAGTGAAGAAAAAAATTTCAAACCATCTCCTTGAGGACCAATGTGAAGATTTTTCAAATGAAGGTGAAAATAAGTATGTGGAATCTTTGAAGGAGGAATCATGCAAGACATTTTGAAGATTGTGTAAGAAATTGAAGACCCTCAACTTAGTCTTGAGATCCTAACCTACGCCATGAATATCTAAGATAAGATTGATTTAATTTTTATCCTTCTTCCGATGAAAAAACATTCAATAATGAGATGGAACAAATAGATGAGCTTAATGTTCTCCTTAAAGCCTTGGGGGATGAATATGAACGTGATGGTAAGTCTTCCCTTTTCCCATTTCATGAAGAATATTGCATCCATGATTAACCAAAGGGAAAGGAAATTCTTGAACCTCTTGTGGGTGTCTTCAATCATGAATATAACACCTCCTTCATGTAAAAGTAATGTCAAGGTCAGTGATGAGTTAATAGGCACAGAGAGAGATCATTTGGAATAAATGAATGAGAATATGCAAGAGTCTTATGAATGGAGTCGATTCAAATTATTCTCGTTACCTCATAATGCCTCATTGAGAAATAGGGTAGAGATAAACATTTAATTTTATTAAAATTGCATCATGTTGGTGAAGTTTTGAAAAACTTGCAATGTGTAGGAATTTTTGTGAATATTGAATGTTTTTGAATTTTTGAGAATTTGTGATTTTTTTTTGGCATTGTGGAAGAATGCAAAGAAAAAGAGGGAAATGGTGTTCTCATTACACCGGATGTTCCTAGAGAAGCAATAATATACCCCGTGAGAAGAATAAGTGATGGAAAAAGGACCATTAAACAAATCGACATTGCAATGAAACTCAAGCAAATTATGTGAGAGAAAAGAGGAAAAAGTGAATGGGAAAGAAAAATTAGTAATATTGACCACACAAGCCAAGAAAAATGATGAATTAGGGTTAAATAGGGTATAAATATAAGGGTGGGAGGGTTGAAAGTCATCGTGACCCATTTGTGCTATTATCCTTCTTTTTCCATTTGTGAGAGATTTGAGCTATGAGTTAGTAGCGAGATGGCATGACAACAACAGAGGAAACATCATGTGGATCACATTTGAGAATATAGCTAGAGGAAAAACAACGCCCCATGGTAAGTACCTCAAAAAAAGTAATTTTGGAGTGCATTTAATGCTAGTTTTAGGTAGGAGAAAATTGTAATTTAACACTAGCGCATGCACTTGAGCATGCTAGCATAGCCCAACAAATGCACTAGCATGCAAGTGCACATGCTAGAATCAAAGAGAGAGCATAATTATTAGTCTAGAAATGCACTAGCATGGTGAATGCACTAGCGTACAAGTAAGAGCATAGATGTTAGAGTAGACACGCTAGTGTACATGCGCTAGTGTTAAAGTAGATGTGCTAATGTGAATGCACTAGTATCAAATTACACGTGCTAGTGTTAATGTGCTAGCGTACCAAAGGGTACACTAGCATAATTTGAAACTCTTTTGAGACACCTAAAATTTGGCTACGTAGTTTTACTACTAAAATTGCACTAATTATCCTCTTTTCCATCATTTCATTATATTTAGTGATTTCCCACTAATTAACTAATGTTTCCCTCCATTTCAGCCAATTAACGACATTATGTTAATTAACTAGCCTTTCCCCATTCCATATGCCAATTAACGACACTTCATTAGTTATAATCCTCCTATAATCAATTAATTAACTATTATTAGTTAATTAAGCCTTTATAACCTTGTATTTAATTAATAAACCTTCTTATTAATTAAATCCCCTCTTAAATCATCTAAATCCTACCTATTTCCCTCTAAATCACCTCCAAATAGATTTCTAAGCTTATCTTAGCCTATTAATTAATCCTAGTTGATTAATTAAATCATCTCTAACTCCCATGAGTTACTAATTCTACTTAATTCTTTCTAATCATGCTTATCTCTTCTAATTCTACTTTATGTTTTGTCTCACATTCACTAGGTTTCTAGCTTATCCCAAATTAGAAAGCTATATAAAGAACCTACCTCCTTCCTTTACACCTTACACCTTTACATCTTTGTCACCACCACAATTTTACATATGATAAGAACATTCTCCATTTTTGGAATAGCTCCTTCATTTTTGCATCCGTTCTTCTCATAATTGAGTAGTAAAGGAAGATCCAAACATGGCCATATAGCCATTTTTTTGAGATTTTTCCCCACTTGGAGACAACATAAAAATTGATTGCTTATGATCTAAATAGGTTCGTGTTAATTAGCAATCATACATTACAAAGCACATCCAATTTCAAGGATATCTTAACATTAGATATTTTACTCATGTTGATGCATTAGATTAGCTATTTCTTGTAAGCTTTATCATTGATGTTCATATTAGATTTTATTTTTATTGGAACTACTTGGTGTTAGTTTCATTTAATTAGCTTAGCTTCTTTATCATGCATACATCTTTAGGAATAAATTAGAGGTTTATGAGTGAAGAAATGAGTTTCTATTGATGTTTTTGAGTGATTTTCATGATATACCTCTAAAGCATTGGATTTACGAGAGTGTCATGGACACATACGGGACTTTCGGATGAATTTTTCATGATGGTAGGAGAGAGGATTACTTACGTTACTTGAGGCGATGGGGTATTCATATAGCAAAGCTGCCACATATCATATTGGACCATAACTTACTGACTGCACTTGCAGAGTGATGGCACAACAAGACCCGACATTATGGCTACCGACTTGGGAGATGACAGTCACATTGAAGGATGTTTATTGATGATTTACGATTACGGATGATGACCTAGAGGCCCTATAGGTTATATCAATGGCGTATAGATGCATTTGAGATGAGCACGATTGAGGTGGACCACTACAATATAGGCAATCGTAGCCACATTATGGAGTTGTAAAAGGTGGATAGGGTATAATGCCATCAAGGAATTATACTAGGTATTCCAAGTGGTGAGCAATGGTATGCATGTGTAAAGCACGTGAGACTTTTGAATTTGAGCCACGTATCGGGGTGGCAGTGGGCTGACAAAGCTTTTTTGGAGTCATCCCACAAGCATGGGATGCTCGAGTGCGGATAGTGGATTTAGGTACGATTGCAGGACTACGGTGCATTTTATGCGATAATGATACCAAGGAGGATCAATATTCCATAGATAACCAACCTTAGATATAGGGATATCAATAGCAAGAATAGTTGGGGGTGGACCATGGCGGTAAAGGGATAGGCCTAGTCTAGGCTAGGAGTAGGCGGAGGTAGACTTATAGGTATAGGGTAAGGGCCCATAGGTAGAGACAGGCGTAGGGGCCACTAAGTACAGGATCCTCGTGCACAAAAACATAGAGGCCACAAATACAAGGTCGGTGTCCATATTTTAGCAGACAGAGGCAAAGTGCAGATGCCGATTACATAGGTTATACAAGAGGTGCATGTTTAGCAGGTAGTATAACATGCAATACTGATGGCCTTACATCAGTGCCACAACATGTGCCATGTTTTCAAAGGCAGGTACCAAGACAAGTCTTGTTAAAGATGTTGTTGTCTCCACTTAGGCCAACTAGTCCAAATGTTTTGGTAGGACATGTGGGATGTAGGTGATGGAGCTGATGGAGTAGAGTTATTACAAGTACCACCACATATAGTGGTGCAAGGACCAGCATGTGGCCCATCGGTGGCCTTATTATAGTCGAGAGAGAGGACAGGCCATGATACGGGGAGATGTAGCACCGATCACAAGTAAAAACCCTACGAGATGCAATCGGATCGAAGAGCCGAGAGTAGGTTTCCTTAGAAAATAGATGTAGGTGAGGACCACAGAGTGTGACCAGTGACTGTAGAGAGAGGATAGGTTGATCATAGAGAGGGACCGGTTGAGGGTCGGGGTACATTAGGTTATAGCAGAGCGTGATGCTCTACAATGTGTGGCGTAAACTAGCGGCCTTGGAGATGTGCTTCCATAGTTGGTATTGGCATCAAGGAGGCTAGATATTACATGTAATTTTATCATTCTATAATTTCGGAGGGACAAAGATCACCCGCTCTCACCATAAATCAAACATCGATCTATGAGGTCACAACAAATTGACTTCAAGATCAGCTAGATTAGTACATATTCCCTTATCGAGTCATAGGTTGGGAAGTCCTGGAGAGGGAGAGAGTCATAGATGATGACTCATATTAAATGATGATATATGTATTTATTTTTGTATATGCGTCATGATGAAGGAATATTTTTATCGATGCCCATGATGGCATGCTGAAATGTATATGATTTTTTTGAGATATAGTGGTATATGGACATTGTTATTTTTATATATATGGACAAATTGTTATACCCCATTTGATGATCGAGATATTTCATTCTCACATGTATTATTTTTGTAGATGATGTGATGTTTATGATGATATATCTTAGCTTGCATGTTGATAGCTTAGCATTTATTGTAATGATATATTATGATGTTATAGATAGATGTGATGATTATAACAAAAAAATTATAAGTAATTAACGTGAGTACAAAGAAAAGTTTAACAAATCTAACATACACACATGTTAAACAAATAAACAAAACAAATCATGGCTTAGATAATAGACTAAGATGACAACACCAAGTGTAAAAATATGCAAGTTAGACAAATCCAATATGAACATGAATTTTCTTACACCAAAGTTATACATGAACTAAGATGTTATTAATTCACCTTTAATTGGTCTATAAACCAAAAACATTCTCGTTGATGGTGAATCACAAAGACACCCGAATGTTTGTAACTTGATGGGTTGAGACTCTCAGTGCGATTGCATAACATGGAGCTTTTCCCAAGTGTGGGACCTTGCGAAAATGAAAAAGCTCTCCGGATGAAGGTCGGTTCCTATTCCTCTGTTCAGATGCACACGTAAAAAATGTAGAGGGTTTACTCAAAACCTAAACTAAATTTCCAAGGAGACAGGGTAAGAAGATGCATAAAATAAAACCTAAACTACAAAGGTGATGCACCGAGGAATGAAGAACACCTGTCTTGCCAATAAACACAAACCATAAAAATGCAATGCAAGATCATGCACAGATAACCAGATTTGCAGTGAAAGATCAAGAGGATGCAAATGAACACAGAGAGGGTTGAGAATCATCCATAGACATGCATTATTTGCTCCAAAGATTGATACAACACACTACAAAATGCCAAGAGGCAAAGTTGCATTACAGTTTTTAATGGGAGGTTTGAACTCCACAAATTCACCTACCAAAGAGAAGAAGGGAGGGGCAAAACAAGAATGTCTAACCTTTAGAAAGAAGCCCCTCCTTACAATTTATAGGAAGAATGAGAGAGGGAAGAGAGAGGAAATCCAAATCTACCCCAACCACCTCCAGGTTGCATTTAATTTATCTCATTATGGTGGTAGGTGAGAACCCTAGCAAACTTAAAAAGTGGCAAACTGTATTTTGCATTCTTAAAAAAATTTCCCACCTAATTAAATATATCAAGTCATAGTTGGATAGAGTATCTTGTAAGCTTTCCAAAAGTCCAACCTTGCGTGAATCCGAGCTCCCTATGAAAATTTATGGCCGTCTGAATATCTGGGTCAGGGTCTGCTTCCTGTCAGCGCTCAGAATGTTGCGCCTCCTGAAGGTGCGCCATAGGCGCATCCATATTCATGTCGACATACCCTTACATGTGCCAAGGCATGAATTCTATCATGTCGACATTTTGTGTCATGCACCCTTTACGTGTGCCAAGGCGCGACTTCTGCCATGTCGACACTCTCCTACCTGCGCCAAGGGCACATCCATTTTCGTGTCGACACCTTCTGTCGTGTGCCTCTTACCTATGCCAAGGGTGCATCCATTTTCATGTCGACACCTTCTATCATGTACCTCTTACCTGTGCCAAGGGTGCATCCATTTTCATGTCGACACCTTCTGTCGTGCGCCTCTTACCTGTGCCAAGGGCGCATCCATTTTCGTGTCGACACCTTCTGTCGTGCGCCTCTTACCTGCGCCAAGGGCGCATCCATTTTCATGTCAACACCTTCTATCGTGCGCCTCTTACCTGCACCAAGGGCACATCCATTTTTGTGTCGACACCTTCTGATCATGTGCCTCTTACCTGCACCAAGGGCGCATCCATTTTCATGTCGACACCTTCTGTCGTGCACCTCTTACCTACGCCAAGCGCATCCATTTTCGTGTCGACACCTTCTGTCGTGCGCCTCTTACCTGCACCAAGGGCGCATCCATTTTCATGTCGACACCTTCTGTCGTGTGCCTCTTACCTGCACCAAGGGCACATCCATTTTCGTGTCGACACCTTCTGTCGTGCGCCTCTTACCTACGCCTTCATTGTTGGTGATGCAATAAAAATCGGGCTCTGAGTTTCTTTGATTTCCATATTCTTCTGTTTGTCTATATCTACCCGGGGGGGAGATATTTACAACACATTCCAGACACACAAAAATTTGACTAAGCTACTAGCTAAACAAGAGAGCATGTAAAATAAGTTTAACACACACATGCAATAAACAAGGTTAGTTATAATCAACCAGAAAACAAGAAGTACTTACAACAAAACTAATGAGCAAAAAACAATATAACACAATTCTCAACAAAGACTCCTAATGTGTTCCACGGTGAAGAATAGACATAGTCGAATACCCCAAGTGATATCTTAGAATGTTAGGAGAGTGGATCGGGCCAAAAAATGGAGTGATACTTAGATACTCCAAAATATACTCTTGTCACATCCTAGTGATATTAGATATGTATTGGGCTAAAGTTGAGTGTGCCCCAAGAAAATTTATATTGCAAAGGGTGGCATGGTTGTTTTGAAAAGCACAAATGATTTGGAGAAATCGATGATGAACTGAATTATACAATTGCGAATATTTTTGTTGAACATTTTCAGAATGTTTTGATTTTTAGGATTTTCACCAATTTTTACTATTTTGGGGTTTTTGACATATTTCAATGTTTTTGTATTTTTGTGACACATATTTGAATGTTTTTTTTTTTGGATTTTGAATTTTTAACCACACACCAAAGGGGAGGGAAAGAGGTATTCCCAATGCGTTGCCAACATGTGACAAATGGAAAAGGCCAATAAAAGCATGACAGAAGGTGGAAAAAGTGGCGACAAATGGGAATAACGGATTGACAAGGAATACACGTGACACAAGGTCTTCAAGTGAAGTGACAAAAGGATTGAACAATGTGACAAGGTGCGGTAAGTGAGTGTGATGATATGCTCCCAACACAAGGGATGCTCTTCGGAAGCTCAAGAATAGAACCTTTTCAAAAAAATTACATTCACAAGCTCCTTTAACTCTTTTTCATCCTCATTAGATAATTTGTATACCCCATATCCAAATTTTGTAGTGATGATATAGGGACCCAACCAACTAGGTTCAAATTTTCCTTATTTCTCACATGGTTTGGTTGTGTTCTTCTGATTTTATTTTAGGACCAAGTCACCAATATCAAATTTTCAAGGTATAATATTTTTTTTGTAGTTATGGTGCAACCGGTTCTAGAACACTTACACGCTGATCCAAGGTGTGAACACATCTTTCATCGAAAATCTAAATCTCTGCAAGGCATATGCGGTGGTAATATTCTTTATGCACAAGGTGTTAGAGGGAAACACGAAGGGAAGGAAGTTCATTTTTTATGAGTAATATGGCTTCAAAGCCATATACCATATAAAAAGGAGTAGCTCCTATTGGGGTATGGAAAGATGTGTGGTAGGCACATAGGGCAGGATATAATTGTGTATGTCAGTTGCGGTCATGCTTATCAACCGTCTTTTTGAGTATGAACTTAATAGTCTTGTTTGAAGCTTTGGAATGGTTATTGCATTGCGGGTAGTATGGAGTATCCCATTTGAGGCGGATATGATATTTTTTGGCTAATGAGTTGACATTATTATTCTTGAACGGGTACTATTGTCAGTGAAAATGGTTGTGGGAATGCCAAAATGACATATGATATGGTTAAAAATGAATTTGGAGATATTACGCCTAGTGACGTATGTAAGAGGCATAGCCTCAACCCACTTGGTGAAATATTCCATAGTGGTTATGATAAAGGTATGGCCATCGAAAGAGGTGGAGTTTATTTATGTGATTAGATCGAGCCCTTGTTTAGAAAAATGCCAAGGTGAAGTGATGGATTACAGAGCTTCGAGAATATGTATGAATTATATCACCGTATTTTTGACACGCTAGAAATTTCTTAACATAGTTACATGCATTGGTCTCCATCGTAGGTCGTAGTAGGCAAGGCGTAATATATTCTTTGCTAGAACCACAAATACCTGAGTGTACTTTAGTTAGTGTTTGATTAGCTTCATCCGGATTGAGACATCTTAAGAGAGTCCCATAATAGCCTCTTTGGTATAAGGTTTCAGCAAGGATAGTATAGCACGAAGCACATTGTGCTAAGGCTGGTTTGTTGGTCGAGTTCATATTCGAAGGACAAGGTTTGTTTTGTATGAATATATAGATATCATGATACCATGGATGATCAGGACATTCAATCTCATATACCATGGTGGACTCCAAAAATCATATGTGTGCACCAAAATATGTTCTATGAGGAACTCATTGTGAGTTTGATTTGTGTCAAACACAAGAAGGGATGTGATAGTTGCCATGACATCCGTTGCTTTATTTTAAAAATTTGGAACTTACTCAAATGTAATGATTCGACATACCCATTGAGACCATCAACCATGTACTTACCCCGATACTCACCATTAACTTGTTTGATAATGGGAAGTGAGTCATCAAAGACATTCAACTCTTATATTCGTTAGGAGATAACAAATCCTAAACCTGTTATCAATGGTTCATATTTGGGTGTGTTATTGGCATAGGGAAATAAGATGTGATAATATTTATGGATAAGATCCCCATCAGTGTGCATAGAATAATACCAATTCCCGATCCATGTTGGTTGTGAGATCCATCAAAGAATAAATTCCATAAAGGGAATGCATCAATGAAAAGTAATTCTTCATCTAAAAATTCAAAGTGTAATGGTTGGGAACCTAGTAGTGGCATTGTGGCCATTTGATCCAGTAGTACTTGACCTTTGATAGCCTTACGATTGAAAAAAATTTAATATCAAATTCACCGACAATTACAATCTGCTAGACACCCTTCCTGTTATCCTTGGTCTTAAAATTAGATATTTGAGAGGGTGATCTCGTAGTTAGCTTGGTTGTATGATTTAACAAATAGTGTCACAAATTTTGGAAAGTATACATGACTTCCAAGCAAACTTTCTTGACTTTTTAATACTTAATTTCATGTTTGAGAAGAGTTTTAATTAAGTAATACACAACTTATTCTTGATCCTTTTATTGTGTTGTGCTAATAATGCCCCAATGGAATGTTCTATTGCAAAAGTGTACAACAACATAGGCTTGTCTTGTACCAAATGGCATGAGTACCAACGGAGTGGAAAAATATTCTTTCAACTTGGTGAAAGAGTATTTACAATCTTGTGTCCACTTGAATTGGACATCCTTCTTAGCGTTTGATTAAAGTGATGGCATATGTCTACAAGTTAAGAGATGAAGCACCGAGTAGATTATATCTCACTTCGTAATCCTCTTAAATGACACAGATTCTCGAGGAGGTGACATATCCATGTTTTCTTTGACTTTAGTAGGGTCCACTCATATTCCCCTTTGTGAGATGATGAATCCTATAAGTTTACGCAAGATGACACCATAGACACACTTTTTAGGATTAAGTCAATCCTTCTATTGCCTTAATCGTTCAAAGATATGCTAGAGAACAGTTGGATGATTTACTCTAGTTTTTGACTTATAAAGTATGTTTTCAACATAGTCCTCCATTATGTTGTGAAGAAGGTCATGAAAAATGATAGTCATGGCGCACTGGTAGGTAGCATCGGTGTTCTTAAGGCTAAAAGGCATGACCTTGTAATAGAAATTCCCCCACGGGGTTGTGAAAATGGTTTTGTGCTGGTCTTCTTCATAAATTTGAATCTGGTAACCCTAAAATTCATCCATAACAAATAACATCTCGAGGCCCGTAGTAGAGTTGACAATCATGTTAATATTGGGCAAAGGGAAGTCATCTTTTGGACATGCCTTGTTGATATCGCTAAAGTCAATACAAATGCAAATTCCCAAAGTTTTATTTCAGCAACTGATACCATGTTGGATATCCACTTTGAATATTTGATGGACTATATAATGCCTACATCTAACAACTTTTAAAGTTCAACCTTAACAAGTAATGCAACTTTAAGATGTATTTTATGCAAATTTTGTTTGACAACCTTTTCGTTTGGGCGCACCACAAGATGATGAACCACAAGGGAAGGATATAAACCTAGCATATCCTTATAAGACCAAGTGAAAACATATTGAAACTTGATGAGAATATTTGTGAAGGCCTTAATTTATGTTTTTGTGAGGCTAGAACCAAGCTACAACAGTTTAGGTTGGTCTTTAGTTCCAATGTTGATAGTAGTAGTCTCCTCTACCAATAACTTTGAAGTGTCATTGTCCTGGAATGATGCCAAAGGTTTTGTAGTTCACCCGATATTTCGAATGATATTCTCCTCTCTATCACCTCAAGGAAGTTTTCACTAGGAGATGCGTCATTTTCTTTCTCTTTCTTTTTCAATTTTTGTTGCTCACATAATGCACCTCAAAAGGTTTTCACTATGTGAGATATGATTTTTCTTTTTTTTGTTTTTTATTTCTTTTATTTGTGGATTGGAGAACTCAAGTTCCTCACCAAAATAAGTAGTAGCATCAAGGTTAATATCAAAACCCTTCTTGTGATCTAGACAAGGGAAAAGGGTCTCGAGCCCTAAGGAACTCTGGATTGCCTCGTCATTTTGAAAGAGGTCCATAGAAACATGACATTTTGGGTCTTGATCAAATAATGAAGTGTATAAAACGTCAAAGGGTCCAGATAGATAAACTTTTGAGAAAGAGGTTAGTTTTGCAAGGTTCTCAAAGAGGCTATGTGTCAAACCGGTATAAAGTTTAGAGAGGCCGAGTCCTTATCACTAGTCAAGACATCGAATATTATTGGTCTCTTTTTGAAGGTCCCATATCATATACCATGTGTGTAGAGATTGTATTTGAATACAACAGGCTAGATATTGTCATGCCCTTTTGGGCCAAGTCCTCTTCCTTTCCAGTTCATATTTTTCATCATTCTATGTGCCTTAGTATAGTCATCATGTTCAAGCATTCAATCATCCTATCTTTGTATAGCCAAGATTTATTAGAGCCTTGAATGTTTTCATCTTCAAAATATCTGTATCACCTCTAAAGAGTAGTCCTTAGATAATAAATGGGATATTCCCATAGGTTAGAGCATTATGACATCTATACTTGCAAGGAGACAAGGGGATCTGGTCAAAATGAATAGAATTTTTAAGTTTTTACTTACCAATACCTTGATGAGAGAAATTAATCTCAAGGGACGTGTTAGACGTAAATAATTACAAGGAAGATATGGAGGCATGTGACTCAAGAGTATTTCAAGATCAATGTGAGTGTTAAGAACATGGATAACATGAGGTTCAACTAGATTGTTAGCATATGGGCAATAATTAGTTGTATTATACCTTGCTTTTAGAAGTTTACAATATTCAAATGGTTTCGCGTCACAAAAGTAAGGTTAATTTTTTCCATTGTGCAGAAATTTTATACATTGAAGATAGGTGGAAGGAGCAACGTGCATTGCGTGTATCCAAGGTCTACCCAAGAGGAGGTTATATAATGTTTCTACGTCCAAAACATAACAGAAGGTGTCAAGGAGTTGAACCCACTTATATGGGAAGTGTGATAGTGGCCACTCATTATCACTCATTATTGTCATAACCATGAATGGTGATAACGTTGGCATCCAAGTTTTCCTCTGAATGACCAAGGCAATGTAACATTTTCATAGAAAAAATGTTTAGGGATGCTCCATTTTCAATGAGAACTCTTTTGACCTTATGGTTGGTTATATACACTTCAATGTACAAAGATTTATTGTTAAGAAGATTGGGGTTCAACATATCTTGAGGACCGAAAGACAATATGGGACTTTCAGACGAAAGGTTGGCAATCATAGCTTGGAACTATTGAACATTAAGGGTTACAGGAACACGTGCTTCGTGAAGAGCATGAGTGAGGATGTCTTGGAAGTTAGGTGACTCTTTTAATAACTCCATTAGAGATATACGCACAGTGTGGTCGTTAACTATTTTATTAGGTCATACTAACCAGAATTAGAGGATTAAGGATTAGAGGTTAACTTATGGTTAAAGGGAGCTATTGGTTCAAACACTTGAGGCTTAGTAGATGGCGTGGATGGTTGGTGGGCTGCAATAACTCAGATTTTCTTTTGGCATGTAGCAATCACATTATTTTGAGGTATACAATTTATGGTAGCGATAGTAAAAGGAACTTCTTCAATAAATGAGATAGTTTATTTAAAATCAACGTTATTGGAAGATTGGCCTTTGTCAAGCATTCTTGTTATTGGCACCATGTTTTGGGAATGGGTTTGAAAATACTTTGAGATTTTCATTTGGTGTTTTATTCGATGAAGGCTCTTCAACAGTAATAACCCCACTATCGATGAGGTATTGTATACAGTGATGGATTCGTATACAATAATATTTTTGGTGACCATCGATGTGATGAAATTCATAGTAAGTGTCATCTTTGTAACAAGTGGGTTTAGGCTCTCACAATAAGGTTTCGTAATGAGATATGTAAGCATGTTGGCATAATCAAGTTTTCGTAAATGCTAGAGAGAGGTTCTCCCAAATGTGTAAATTGGCATCGCTTAGATTCACAAGAAGAGAAAGCCTCTTTACTTAAAACAACGAGAGGTTGTTTGGATTTTTGGGTTTGGACTAATTTTTTTAACATTATGGACCTTATGATTTTCTATGACACCGTCATTAACAACATTAAAATTTTGGTTAACGTTTTAGATTTTTCATGGTAAAGGCTATTGTTATTGTTATTATGGTGCCCACTATATTTTGAATGAGGTTTGATTAAACCTTTGGCGATAATGTCTTTTTCAATTTGGGATTATTTTTGATGGATTCCTCAAAGGTATCAAGGTAGTGCATTTTCATGTGAAAGGATAAATCACTAGCGAGATTTGGAAAAAAATGCTCACTAGTTGTTTTTCCGGGATGGAGCAAGGAAAACTAGTGATTCCCCACCATCGTTGTAGGAATTGTTTAAATATTTCATTTGAATGTTGATTGACGTTACACAAGTCCATCATGGTGATTTTAGAATCTAGGATAAAGGATAAATGTTTAACGAACTTCTCTGAGAGGTCCGTGAAATTTTTATTAAACCCCTAGGAAGGTGTAGGAACCAATCCAAGGATCGTCCTCCTAGACTATGTGGAAGTATACGCAATAAGAAGATGTTGTTATATGCGACTTCCTGGCATTCCATGAAGAAATCCTTTATGTGCTCTCTTGGGTCATTCTTTCCCTTGTACTTGTCGAACTTGGGTGTTTCAAAGGATTTGAGAAAAGGTACATGTAAGATATCCTTATCAAAGGGATAAGGACACAATTCATCAAAGTTGAATTATTTTTGTTGGTGTTGCATACTTGAGATAATGTCTTTCATCATTTTCCATTCACGATAAAATGGAAACTCATTTTGAGGGATAACCGATTAACCATCATTCTTAGAATTTTTGTTCTCATTATTGGGTATAATATGAATTTTAGATGAATCATCACTAGTTTTCTTAGATTCCCGATCATTTAGGTCACTAGTACCTTTGAAGGATAAGAGGGCAAGTGTAGTACCCACATTTTACACACATAATTACAACATAAGAAAATACCGGGGTAATTTTTTTTTTTTACTTACATTGCTCACTACACACAACACAGCATGGGATTCAAGTATAGAAACTTGACTCGCAAACGACAATCACATAATTCATCGACTCACATAGACACATGAAAACAACATAGGCATGTCGATGCCACACTTTTCCCAATGAACGAATACTAGCAATGCCCCAACCATAGAAAGAAGACTCAAGGATAGGCAAACCCACAACACATCTTTTCTTTAATTGTATTTTAGTTACGATTAACATTCCAAGAACATTATTGTGCAAGGATAAATTTCTCGCTTTGTCCACCGAAATGATTCTTAAGTTCATACCATGGTTAAATTATCGTTCACCCCTTATAAGTTGGTTTCTTATTCATTACAAAAGTTTCCATAACTTGCATTCTTATTTTCATAATTCAAAAGCATATAAAGTACTTAATTATCTTGTCCTTATGTTAAGAATCTTCTTCTCGAACATATATTCAATGTCTACCTTTTTACTCTTATAACTCATGTGAATGTGACTTGGTGTCCATATAGCGATATTAGGATTTAACGGAGATTTAAAATACAAGATAGCTTTTTACCACAAAACATTCTTCGATCACGATACAGTTATTTCCCTACCATAGTTAGTCTAATTCAATGACTTGAGGAGTTCCATTTTGTTTTATATATGTATTTTGTTTTCTCGAAGGTTGATCACACCATGGCGATTCATATTCTTTGAAACAAAAGAATATATTTAATTGAGTTATAAGGTCTTCAAGAGTGGCATTATTCTGAACCTCAACTCTCATTTTTACTCTTATATGCTTTATTTTCTACGTCACATTATGGTCTTATTATTAGCATTGTCTTGTAAAAGGAGTTATGAATTGTTTGTCTAACCTCTTGAAGACATATATGATTAAGAGACTTGAAGCTACACACGAACCCTAAGTTAACATCCAAAACAACTGAGGTTTAGATTAATTTCCAACTTCACCTAAGGGTCTACCCCTCAACTATACATGAGTTTTAAGCGAGAGGACAAATTTATGCTAAACCACCTTCCAGAAAGGACCAAGGTGTGATGTTGAGAGAAACCAATGTAACACCTTTAGCTGAGTGGAGCTAAGGGTTTCATTAACAAGAGTTTAAGACCTAGAACAACTAAGTCACAACCTCCATCTATGTCATCTAGATCCAACAGGGATTTCACTCTATGAAGAACCTTAATTTTTAAATCTATCTTCGGATGACAAGGTAGTCTGCTAGGCTACAAAGGAGGAGTTAGCTCTACACACTCCAAGAAAATTTTGACTGTGTCACTCCTATCAAACAGTTTAAGACAATGTCACTAAACATACTGACTAAGACGATAAGCCCATTCTTGAGCTCTGATTTGCCTAAATTAGGACGTTCCATCGAGAGAAAAGATTAAGTTCATCCTACGGTTTTCAATGTCTTCTACAGTAAGGAGTATCGCACATGAAAAACAAGTTATGCTCTACTATTAAACAAAGGTAGAGCGTTTCGATTTAATTCTCTTTATTACATTTACAAATTATGAATGCACAAGATGACTCAATCATTTATTGAACACTAAATATGCACTACAAGATATTACTTCAAATTCATTTACGTTATATAAATATCCAACCTTTTTACCAGTGTACTATAAATCAAACTTGAACTATGATTAAATGCACATTTCCTAGATGTCCTTGAAACCAACATCTCATACATATCAACAAATTATCAAATATAACCTTTTGTAACATGAGACTACATTATACATTTATTCATTTAACAAAGAACTATATAAATTACAATGAAAAATCAATGAATTACACATCGCCTTTTTTTCGTCATTCTTTCATCTTGCAAAACCACGTGAGAATGCTATCAGCAATAATTCGCTGGCATGGCATCCACCCTAATCTAACATAATTATCATTTTTCAGTTTTCCCATTTACATATGATAATAATTACAATTTGCAAATGAAAGAAAAGGGTTTAGAGACATGTATTCAATGCATTTCATTTCACTTCATTTTGTAACCCAGGAGAGAGAGAGAAGGGAAGAGAGAGAAAACACCATTTTGTCAAAAGTTATATTTCACACAACAAGTTACACTATAGAGTTTTAAACAGTTCTTTATATGTGTCAAAATTATCTATGGTAGTTTGGCAACCTTACGAGGGTCCCGCAGCTTCCTATTTTTACTTTTTCCTACTAGTTACAAAAATGTTCAAAACGGGCTAGGAGGCTAAGAAACCACTTCCAAAAGTTATCTTCCGATGAGAATGCACACCATAATTAACTTTCTATGTGTCCCCAGATATACCAAGAGTTCATAGCAATCGCGAATTGGGAAAAAGTGAACGGTTTGTGTTTGGCGGCTAGTTTTCCGGGGCCACTGGTCGTAGTTGACCCAGTTGCAAATGAACAAAAGTTAGTTCGAGGGCTCAAATCCATGTCCAAAAATGACGTTCGATGGATGAACGCGCCACAAGAAACTTCCTACAAGTTCCCATATATATGGAGAATTCAACAGAGTCGACGGAATTCAAAACTAGAAAACAGTCTTCAAACGGCGACAAGTTTTCTGAAGCCACCGGTCCTAATTGGTCCAGTTTGACCTTGTCAAACTACAACCAGAGGCCTACAAAATGTCATCATCAAAATATCTAGAAAGATGTTTTTCCCTAAACTGAAGGTTCCATGCAATTTTCTAGTATAAACACTAGAGGTTTGCAAAGGCGGAAATAATTTCTCTATCCAGGTTTCAAATGACGGTTCAAAACAAAAGCCAACTTTCTAGATTTAACAACTTTCTACTATTGTAAAACAGTGTAACAGGGCTCCTATAAGAGCATCAAAAAGATCTCATATGTTCATTCGGGGTCAATCCAAAGGTCAAGGTGACTCCTCGCATACCAAGGTACACGAATGAAGCTTCACATCTCATTTTCAAAGTTACGAAGGGTACTTAATGAGTCTCCAAAAATACAAAAATTAACTATTTAAACAGGGAGAAGGTCAACATTATTACTTGGGAAGTCAAACTCATCTTGTCGATATACCAATATTGGAGTGATCTAGGTGGGTAGGAAGTTTTCTAAATCACCACAGAATGAGGGTGGAAGTTCATGTTTTAATGCAAAGAGTTATTTTGACTTCGTGAGTTACGACACGACATTTCATTATTTTTGCAACGAGTTGAAATAAACATTTAATTGTAATATAATCCTAATATTTTAAAATTCTATTAAGTCACAAAAGAGAACTAAAGCACGAGAATTATGAGAGGTAAGGGAAGATGAACCATGCTTGGGAGGAACGGAGTTGGTCAAACCCACAGGCTTCGGTTCAAAGATCTCGCTTGGGCACTTTGTCATCCAGTTCACGAGCCTCAATCTAACCTCCACAATGTCACACAAACTCCCCGATCACTTGAAGTTTTCCAATAGAATACGTTGCCCCTTAGGTTCTGACAATTTTCTAGGGCCTGCACAAGGCTCCATTCTTGCACACGGGCTGAGAGACTGTTGGCAACGGACAAGAGGCTTTACACCTGTGAGTGTAGTTGCTTGAAAGTTTCTAAAACCTTTTGTACAAATCCATTATGTGCATATCCTGCAATCATGGCATTCCATGAGACAACATTTCTTTGAGGCATTCTATCAAATAGTTCACACGCCTTTTCAACAAATCCATTTTACGCATATCCTCACTGTACAAACCACATTAAAAACAGGCCTTCTCAACAATACCCATTTCATCCCTACTGCAACACCCACATTTTGAAGTCAATATATATTAACACTACCATATACTCACTGTATATACAACATTTCCAAGTTCACAGACAACACTTTCACTGAATCTTTTCAACAATACCCACTTCATCCCCATCATTATTTTCCTCCCCACTACACCACAACATATGTCACAACACTGAAAACTAGTTGTTTTGGATATATGTCTCAGTTTTCCAACACCCACATCGTCGAATGCTTCCATGTATCTTCCACCACTATTCCCACCAGTTATACATCCATAACAATGACACCACCCTCATTCTCTCTTATACTCAATGTATATACCACCTTCCATACTACATCCCTACAACCCACACCATCTCACGCATGCTGCAAAATATTCTACATGAAAGAAGCTGCATACGCACTTTTCATGTCTCTCTCTCTACTGCAATACCCCTCTATTTTTTTTTCTTTGATAGTTGTCCATGCGAGTATAAAGGCTCTTTTTTTTAAGATACAGGCTGGGAGGATGTTGGCACAAGTCAGGAGTGTGCTGGTAAGGTAAGCTCATCAATTTGGAGACCTGTTTGTTACATGAATGAACAGTGTGGCTGTCTCCTGAGGAAACCCCGTCTTCCGAACACTGCAGTAATAATCTTTCATACGAAGCTATCTCGTTTATTCATTTGGTTGAACATTGTAACAGCGTCAAAGTCTTATGAGATGCCCTTGTCGAAAGTGCCACCGGGGACAAAAACACAGAGAATATCACTGGAAAGGCTTCCTCATCGCCTTTTATGCGTTGCTAGAATCCCACGTTTCCTTTAGGCATTTAGGCACACAGTTCACATGCCAAGCACATGCTTTCATGTTTATCCGAGCATTCAAATGCAAAGTGATCAAGTTAGAGATTTGTTTTATTACATAGTGAAATGCGCATCTATCTTGAGAGTAAATTATGTCCCTTCCATTTGCCATCGCTGCAAGTATCCATTTTCTTCTAACTTTACAACGCATGAGCCAGGGTTTGCATGGTCAGAGCCTCTGTATCTTGAATAAAGTGCTTGGATTATTCTACAAGGCAAATGGCTAGTCTGAACATCTTGGATTCCCAAATACGGAGCTTGCATTAATGAGAAAGGGGAAAAGATAGGTTGCAGGCCACCTACTCCACTGACAAGGCTGACTCCTTCCACTCACCTACTGGCATGTCAAATCTTACCAAATGCGTTACAAACTTTATCTGATTTTATTTTAAATCTATTCCTCTTTTTTTTCTTCTATACGTTGGGCACTACAAAGTTTTTTCAAAATTACGTTGAGTTTATCAACTAAGTATTTATTGGGATCGAGGGTGAATCAATAGATTTTCCTTGTTCCAAGAATTTCATTGATTGAGATCGATCTTTCGTCGTTATTGTTTGAGGTGGATTTTCCTTTATCCTCAGTATTTGTGTTGTTAGGGCTAGATCCATCATCATTTTTATTTGACAAGACTAGGTTACCTTTTTTAGTTTTAGTTTTACTAAGTAATGTTCTTAAAACATCCTCGTCAAAATCGAAGGGTAATTTTTCTCCCATCTCAAGGAGACGAAGCAAAAATTGGTCCTTTTCATCCATAAAACATTTCAATTTGGGCATGTTCTTCAGAGAAATGTCATTTTATTATCCTCGAGGTTTTGGTCATCTTCACTATTTGGATGTCCAAAAGTATTTCAACCTTTTTAGTTCTTCCAAAAGGACTATAATCTCTACCTCTTGCTCTCTGCCATTTTTAAAAGAGGGGGAGAAAAGAGAGATGTGAAAGATAACTCAACCCTTAGCAACATGAATGCTAAGATGGAAGAGAGTTTTGTGATTAAGTTCATAGATAACTTGACCCTTAACAAATTGAATGCTAATATGGAAGAGGTATTTGGAAGATTTGGATTACGCAACCCTTTAAAAAGTAATTGTCAAGGTAGAAGCATGCGAAAATGATGATAAACTCAACCCTTAACAAATTGAATTCCAAGATAGAGGAGGGTTCCGATGTGATTTAATGTAACTTGTCCTCTAGCAAAGTGAATGATATATGGGAGGAGGATTGTAGCAATGAAGGTTCAAATGTACTCAACTTCTAGTAAATTTAATGTTAGAATGGTGGAGAAAGGATTGAAATTTTTTGAATGTACTCTACCTCTAGCAAAGTGAATGCTTTGGATGGGAAGAGGTTGTAGTGATTAATGTTTAAACATGCTCAATCTATAGAAATGTGAATGCTAGAATGGATGAGGGGGTGAAAAGGAGTCATGTCGTACATGATATGCCCAACCCTTAACAAAAAAAAAAATTATAAGGAAGAGTCTTTAGCAATGAAAGAATAATATTTGAGTATCAACAACGTAAATGTTGAGAAATGAGATGATGAGGAGGTCTAAAAATTTAACAAAAGGATTGTTAAATTATAGACACAAAAATCCAAATGTGTATAGTTCAAAAATGATGGTGTTTGAACTAAAGGACGTAAAAGGAAGGTGAAAAGATTAAATCTCGATGAAAGATGAAGTGTAAAGAACTTCATCATGACAAAGTGGGATGATAATTTCAAGATGTACATCGTGAGATAAAAATTCTCGACTAAGGATGTGGATATCCACAACTCAATACTTAATGTCAAAGGGGGAGATAAAGCTTAAATTTTGGGAAATGTGATCAAAAATTTAAGACTAAAATGAAATAGGGATAAACACAATATGAGAATAATCCGAAAGGAAAAACAATTGATGATTTCAAATAAAATGAGAAGTGGATGGAAGAATCAAAAGATCAAAAGAAACTTCCAAGGAAAAGATGAGAGCTCAAATAAGAGAGACGAAATAAAGGTCCAAATAAGGAATTATTTGGAAAGGGATGAAATAAGATGATGAAAAATCCAAATAAGGGGATATAAGGATTTTGGGAAAATATGAAAGATAGAACCCAAATAAATATTATTTGGAGATCGTGAAGAGAAGGTAATGATATATCCAAATAAGGAGTATTTGGAAAACGTGATGAAAATGAGAGAGTGATTCCAAATGAAGGAAAAATTGAAGAGAAGGAAAAGAGATAAATGATCCAAAAGAGGATTTGGAAGAGTGTAAAAGAGAGGCAAAGGATCGACTTCAAATGAAGAAAAATAATGATAGGAAGGTAATTAAATATAGGAAAGAGGTGCATGATGTATTGTCCAAGAGTGAATCATGTGAGAAATTTCAGTAGAGACCCAAGTTTGAGTCCCATTGAACATGCCAAAATGTGAGTAATGAAAATTAACAGACAAATGAAAGATAAATGAAAACAAGACAATATACTTCCTTTGTAACTCTCTTACAAACCTCAAGTAAGCTCGTAGAGGTACTTAGAATTGTTCGATCTTGTTGATTTTGATTTATGGGTGCTCTTGATATTACTCTCTAAAGGTATATTTGTTGATGTTATGAGAAGATTTCACAAGGATGTGGATGTCAAATTGGAAGAATTTGGATGCAATTTTCTCAAATCTTTCAGGGGATGGTTTGTAAAGGAAATGGCCTTCTTTTACAAATTGAGGGTAGATCCATAAAAGGTGGATTGAATTTTGACTAAGCTCCAGGTTAATGGTTGAATCACCCGAGTTAACAAGTAGACTTGGCAATGGTAGTTACAGATTTACAGGGTAGTAGACATTGGAATATTATAAGTTACATATGGAAAATTGGTTACACATACAACTCTATAGCCCCCTCCTTTCTAGGAATCTAGAAGTGGAGTTCAAGTTGAGTTGACTAGGTAAAAGAATTGATTAAATAACTAATTTAATTAGTATTTAATTGTGAGGAAATAATTAACCATTTATTTAATTAAATTTTTAATTATATTAGCTAGGAGGGTGTAGGAATTAATTTAATTAATTCCAAAAGCATAATAAAATAAAAGTATTTGATCAGAAAGGGTGGGAATATGACTTAAGCAATAGAATTAATTTAATTAATTCTAATTAGATGAAATTGGGATAGAAATATTAATGTATTTTTAGGGTGTCTACGGGAGGGACTTAGCCCCGTCACCGTTGGTGAAAACCAAAAATTTTTGCACATGAAAAATTATTTCACCAACAATTTTTAGCAACTATGTTGGGGAGAGATCTACTCTTGTGCACCCTTAAATATCTCTCGAAAAAATAAAATAAAAAAATATATTCCAAAAACAAAAAAATAGATTTCAAAGTAAAAATCAGATTTTGAAGGTGAATCTATCAAGGAAAAAATCCATGTCACAATTTTTTCCCACACCACAACGATGAAGTTTCGAGATTAGTGTCCAACACCAATAAGTGACAACAATGATGACCACTAAGAATTCAAAATTTATGACCAGCCATCATTCGGATTAGCTCTCGCAAAATCAAGGATTTTAGCATGATGAAGAAGTCTCTCACGTCAAATAAAAAAATCCACAATCGGCAAAGGGAAAGAAGCTTAGTAACATTTCTGTAAATTTTTTGGAAAGTGTATCTAGGATAGATAAAATTACTTGTTGCAAAGATCCTACCATCAAATCCTTGTGGCTTCGATTCAAATGAACTACTACTAATGGAGATGAAGAAATGACATCCTTGAAAAGAGAGTTCATGCAAAGAATCTTGAGTGTTTCAGAAGAAAACCTCAATTCCCAAACTAATCTTAATATTCTGAATTATATTAAGGCTATGCAAGAAAGATATGAGTATCTTAAAGCACTCCATAATGACGATAAAGAAGAGATTCATCCTCTAGAATAATATTCTAATGATTCCCCATATTATGAGGTGTTTATTATTGAAAAAATCCTATGCATTTCTCATGAATTCCGTGTTCTTAAGCCTTCCAATTAAATTCAATTCAACACCTTGAAGGATAATGAAGAAAGCATGAAAATTGAACTTCCATTCATATCTTCATTTTGTCTCGAAGCACCGAATGTTGAAGGAGAAATATGTATAAGAGATGAATATTCTTGTCCTATGAAAAATGATGCAGTTCTTGCTAAGAATTCCACTAATCATGAATATGTTCAAGTGATGAACCCTCTTTCCCCACCACATTCTTTAGGAGATGACTTTGAGGTAATCATTGATGGTTTTATTTCCAATTTTAGCTCTCCTTTTGATTCACAAATTCCCAATGAAAAAATTGAGAAAATGGAAGAATATAATTTCCTTATTGAAGAAATCATGGATGAATAAATAGAGCATGACCTCTCTGAGGATTTGATTTCCCCATCATCACCAAAGGAATATGATAGTGATCATAAAACTGAGCTTGGAACTTTCCATTTTCCCTGTGAAGAAGAATACTTTCTAGGAGATAGTCAAGATGGAGTAAATGATTGTTATTGTGTTGATGACCCAACATTGTATTCTTCCTCATGTCATGAGTATGATTTGACAAACCTTAAACTTAAAGGTGTGACATTCCCATGTAGTGTGGATATATTCGCTTTATTTCAAAATGAAGAAGACCATGTATGCCTGAACTTTCAAGAAGGTAACCTTCGGATGATAAGAAATTTGGATCAAGAGAAGTACGATTTTTCATATGAGTTCTAGCCAAGTGAAGAAAAATTTCAAACCATCTCCTTGAGGACCAATGTGAATATTTTTCAAATGAAGGTAAAAATGAGTATGTGGAAGCTTTGAAGGAGGAATCAGGCAAAACATCTTGAAGATTGTGGAAGAAATTGAAGACCCTCAACTTAGACTTTGAGATCCTAACCTATGCCATGAATATCTAAGATAAGATTGATTTCATTTTTATCCCTCTTCAAACACAAACATTCAATCATAAGATGGAACAAATAGATGAGCTTAATATTATCCTTAAATCCTTGGGGATGAATATGAACGTGATGGTAAGTCTTCCCCTTTCCCATTTCGTGAAGAAGATTACATCCATGATGAACCAAAGGGAAAGGAAATTCTTGAACCTCTTGTGGGTGTCTTCAATTAGGAATATAACACCTCCATCATAGAAATTAATGCCAATGTCGTGATGAGTTAATAGGCACGGAGAGAGATCAATTGGAACAAATGAATGAGAATATGTAATAGTCTTGTGAATGGATTCAGATTTAAATTATTCTCATTACCTCATAATGCCTCGTTGATCATAGAAATGTTTCCATGCTACAACATTCACTCACGAATGATGAATGATGGCATGAGAAAATAAAAATTATATTTTTGAAAACATGAGAGAGTGACTTCGTGGTCACGAAACATCAAGTTGGGACTACAAGAGGCAAAAATTCCAAACAAGTAATAAATTGGTTGTTGGATGTGAGAGTTTTTTCTATGTAGTATCGGTATAAATATGGTAACTTAGTCTCTTTCCTTATCAAACCATGCATATTCATCATGATAACATGGCATGATTGGATGATCATATTCAAGCTTTAAAAGTTTAAATTCATCCCATTGTTCCATGATGATGCATACTTCTCTCAACCCATTATCGGGTATGTGTACATTCTTCTCCTCATTGAACTTTCCCCAAGGTGTGGGACCTTGCAAAAGTGGGAAAGCTCTCCAAATTAAAGGATGGTCCCTATTCCTAAACTACCTACCATGAGCTACTTAATTACGGAAAACTAAATCTAACCTAATCTAACCTTTTCAAGGAACCAAGGAGAGAGAAAGAGGGAAAAAATAGAGCCTACACTAAAGTGGTGATACACCAGCAAAGCAAGCGAGATATTCTGTTGAGGGAGAAAGAAACAAAAAAATGGAGATGAGGGAGGTCAGACAGAAGTAACACGGCCCAAATCTTCAAATTCACCATTAAACTCCATGAAACACAACATCCTGCACCTGTAAATGTGAAATACATGCACAGAAAAACAAATCTGGAAGGGAGAGGCACAGAGAAACAACAAAAACGATGCAAAGGGTTGAAGAACACCACAAAAACACATTTTTATTGCTCTAGAAGGTGCATAGACCATTACATTTCTGGAATAGAGGCACAAATACATTTTCTAGGCATAAGAGAAGGTTCATTGCTCAAAAATGGCATCGAGAAACAAATTTGATAGAGTTTCTCTATGCCCAGAATATCTCTCTCTTTTCCAAAATGAGAAGTGTTACAATATATAGAAAGAATAGAGAGAGAGAGAGAAGAGGAAAAATCGAATCTTGCTCCAACCACCATGAGATACGCATCAAATCCCACTTTGAAATTCAACCACTAAATATCAATGCCTTCTACAAATCCACCCACAATATGTCACTTTTGGTTCCCAATGGATCGAATCGAATCGATGATGGGTAGTTGAGAAAATCGAAGATCTGCATTAAAGGCCTAAAGACGTTTTCTCCATTTTTCACCTACCAGGGCCCTGAGAAAAATGATTTTTATCTTTCCATGGTGTAGAAGAAATCAAGACACTTCCAAAAGTGTCAAATTTGTAATATTTCGAGCCATGAGTCGAAAGATATGCCCCTTCGAAGTTTGTATCGAGTTCGTACAAATGGGTGGGAAAATAGTTTGAAAAATGGGTCCCCTTTTGATATGGGACACGTGGCACTCTTTGGTTGGGTTTGGGGTCCATAATTTATCTTTTCCTTTGTGCCCTTTTTGACAAAAGAAAAATTTTCACCTTTTCCTTCGACTCCCGCTTTGGCTTTGACTTGGGCTCAAACGCTGACTTTTTCCCTTGGGTAGAGTTGCGGCCTATTTTGTGACTTTTGGCTAAGTCTTTTGCTTGGCGGGGCATATCTCTTGACCTAGGACACGCAGCTTGTCACTCCTTTGAGCCTAGCACTCATTTGGGAACCTTATCTCTCTTTATTGATTGACATCAACATCATTTAGACACTTGGCACTTCTCTCTCCTCCTTCCTTCTCGACCCCTTTCCCTTCCTTTTTTATTTTAGAGCCTTCCTGAGTCTCAAATAGATTTAAGACACATATTCATGTGACAGAGTCATTTCTTCTCTTTCTTCTCGCATAGGGTCGTTTAAAATTTTGCAGGCCCCCATTCCATTATAGAGTCCCTTTGTAACCAGTTTGCAAGATTTAAATGTGTTTCTCTTATTCTTTCCATGCGGTGGTCATGGCCATCCAATATTTTTCCCGGGGGTGAAATATGGATAACAATTTTGGCGACTCACGGGACATCTTCCTACTAGATGAAGAGACCAGTGGCCTTGAAGCATCCATTGGGCATGGAGTCTACTTGATAAACATGAAATTGATCTGAAATTTTGAAGATCTGATCCTGAGCCACTGTGAGCCTGATTGTATGCCTTTTCTATGTTTTGTCTGACCCTGAGTCTGCACTCTCAATTTTCATAAGGAAATCTTGGAAATGGAATTTCTGAGAGTAGAAAATTGTTTTAACTCTGGGCTTTCATCTATCCCTAAAATGGAATTGTTTTGAAATGAATTTAGTTGCTCTCTGCATTTGTTTTCTTTGAAGATGGAAACTATTACAAGTAACTATGAGTTTCCCTACTATGAATACTGAAGAGCCTGGCTTTATGCACCTTTGGAGAAATGCAAACAAAACTTATATACAGAGACCAAATCATACATGCCTCAAATGAGACATGCAGAGTGTGCATAAGCACTTCTTTTGCTAAAACAAAATCTACTCCTACTCCTAAACTAACTAGAGGAAAGAATGCTAAACAAATCCTGCAACTGGTAGAGAGAAGTAGCTTCCTTTTCTTGAGAGAGGCAGCCATGCAAATGGTTTGACACTAAATATAGCTACCTGTATGAGTGAAAAACTAGCTATAAGCCTGTCCTCCACCCAAATCATCAAGGTATCAACATTAATGGAAAATACCTCCTCAAGCTGACTTACATTGACTCTAAAGGTATTGATGGTGACCCTTGGTACTTTGGTACTCATCCTCATGCCCTGAAGTAGGCATGACTGGTTTTGGCTTCTCCCTTGGCTCCAATGAAGCCAAGTACCTGATTGGGTGAGGTCTGATCCTTTGGATGTGCCCATAACTCTAAATTTCTACTCCAAGAATGGAGTCTTCTTGTAGACCTTCTTGAATGGATGGTGTGGAAGCAATGGTGGAAACTTTTCTGCCCTTTCTCTTCTTTCTTCTGTGAAGAGCATGGAAGGTTTAAATCTCCCAAACTTGATTCCAAAGAGCTGCCATAATATGCAGGTTGTTGCAATTGAAATTTCTCCTCCATGACAAACAGGCTCATGTGCTTGGAAGGTGGATGATGAAGGAGAAAACAATAGAAACTCAACCGGTTCTTCTCCATCAAAACAATCCTCCAAAACAAACAAATACATTGCCTCATTGTTGTCCTGCTGCAAATGTTCAACCTCTTTCATGGTGTCTTCTTGACTGTAATTTTTTCACCATGTTTTCCTCCATTCTCCAACATTGAGTTTGAAAGATCAAACTCTTCTTCAGCATTAGAGTTCGAGAGAGATAAGGTGAGAGGAAGAACTGAAGGTTCTTCTATGGCCTGTTTTGTGCTCAAAGCTTCTAGATCTACATTTTTCTCCTTCACAGCTGGAATGCACTTCTCTTCTTTTGGATTTGGAGCAGCTTTTCTTTCTTCTACTTGAAGACAATCTCGCCCTTGAGTAACCTCTTCCTCTAGCATGGAGTTTGACAAGTCAAACTCTTCAATTTGTTGCTCTAGAGGACTAGTTGGGACTGCAAGATCTCTTTCAGAGTTTTCCTCCATGATGGATTCATCAACCAAATCAGGCCCTTCGAATGAAAGCAAGGAATCTCCAATGATGCTTTCTTCTTCTGCTGCTACAAACTCTGATTTGATTTCTTCCATCTACTCCTCTTCAATGGGACTTAGAGTTGATTGTTCATCTTCTTCCATGGCTGATTGTGCAACTTGAATTGGATCAGTACTTTCTTCAAATAGAGTGCCAACGTGGACACTACATTCTGAGAAAACTGATGATTGATCTTCTTTCTCTTGTTCTTTCTCTTCTCCTGCTACTACAAACTCAACCTCAACCACCACTGGCTCTTCAACCTTGACCTCCTCTATTGGTTTGACCATCAAAGGGATCTTTGTAAGCCCAAATTTGGTAGCCCAACTCTTTAGATTGTCTGTCATTTCTTCTCTATTGGGATCCTCTTCTTGTTGTTCTCTTTGATTGGATTCTTGAGTCTTTTCCCAACATGGACTTGGGAGAGCAAAAGGAGTGGTAGGTTGGGGTTCAACCAATTTTGCAATTGTTTGTGGTGTGGAGGGAGGAGATGAAACTTCTTGTTTCTTTGGAGGGAATGACTACTTGGGAAAGGAAAGGGGAGAAGAAATGAAATGGGGTGGAAGACTAGGGAATGGAGAAATGGAATCAACGCTTGGGGCAAAAATTGGGAAGCTTGGAAATTGGAGCTTGGGTTGAGATGGTGCTTTCTTGAGAAAGAGAAAAAGAAAAGCTATGAGATGTTGGACTTACCCATTGACGAGGTTGTCTTGACTCCAACTCATAAGCCCCGATCTCCTCAGTCCATTGTGCAAGTTGGGGCAGCATTTCAACCATGAAGTCAAGCTTCTCTTGAGGGTTGTAATGTCTTGGAAAAGGGCCTTCCCATGGACAAGGTGCCCTACAACCAATCTTGAATGCCTTCATTTGTGCTATGCCCTTGATTGAACCATGTCAGCCTCCATTTTTGGATCTTCTCCAAAGCAAACCAACATTCTCCACATAGTTTTCACCATTGTATGTGTCCCCTTGTTCTTGATAAGCTCCATGGCCAAACTGATTTTGACTCTGCTCATATAGGTAAGCATAATGATCCTAGATCTGATTATAATGTTGATTTGGAGGAGTTGGGAAATGCATTGGAGGTGGATTGCATTGTTGTAAGTGTGAGTTCCATGAAGGGAATGAAGTCATGATTGCACAACCTCATGGAATGGGAGAAAATGAAAGAGATGGAAGAAGAAAATGGATGAAAATGAGTGGAAATGGATGGAAAAGGTCTGCAACTCAGAGAATGGGTTTTTGACCAGATGGAGTCACCAGATGTGCTTGCATGTGCCTCAAAAGGCTGAATCCCACCAAGAACACATCAACTTGATGAAATAAAGTGAAGACCTCTGGCACCCCACCAGGCGTGCCAAAACTGTTAGTGTGAAATCACAGCACCCCCAAATGAGTTCTAAAAATCTACTTTTCTAAGGCAGAATCATCTGGTGTGATTGCATAACATTGAACTTTCCCCAAGGTGTGGGACCTTGCAAAAGTGGGAAAGCTCTCCAGATTAAAGGTTGGTTCCTATTCCTAAACTACCTGCCACGAGCTACTCCAGTGCAGAAAACTAAATCTAACCTAATCTAACCATTCCAAGGAACCAAGGAGAGAGAAAGAGGGAAAAAATAGAGCCTACACTAAAGCGGTGATACACCAACAAAGGAAGTGAGATATTCTGTTGAGGGAGAAAGAAACAAAAAAATGGAGATGAGGGAGGTCAGACAGAAGTAACACGGCCCAGATCTTCAAATTCACCATTAAACTCCATGAAACACAACATCTGCACCTGCAAATGTGAAATACATGCACATAAAAACAAATCTGAAGGGAGAGGCATGGAGAAACAACAAAATGATGCAAAGGGTTGAAGAACACCACAAAAACACATTTTTATTGCTCTAGAAGGTGCACAGACCATTACATTTTTGGAATAGAGGCACAAATACATTTTCTAGGTGTAGGAGAAGGTTCGCTACTCAAAAATGGCATCGAGAAACAAATTTGACAGAGTTTCTCTATGCCCAAAATGTCTCTCCTTTTCCAAAATGAGAAGTGTTACAATATATAGAAAGAATAAGAGAGAGAGAGAGAGGAAAAAATCAAATCCTGCTCCAACCACCATGAGATACACATCAAATCCCACTTTGAAATTCAACCACTGAATATCAATGCCTTCTACAAATCCACCCACAATATGTCGCTTTTGGTTCCCTAATGGATCAAATCGAATCGGATCTGGTAGTTGAAGAGCAAGAAGATCCTGCATTAAAGGCCCGAAGATGTTTCTCCATTTTTCACCTACCAGGGCCTACGAAAAATTATTTTTATCTTTCCATGGCGTAGAGGACATCGAGACACTTCCAATGGTGTCAAGATTTGCAATATTTTGAGCCCTGAGTCGAAATATATGCCCCTTAAAGTTTGTATCGAGTCCGTACAAATGGGTGGGAAAACAATTTTAAAAATGGGTCCCCTTTTGATATAGGACACGTGGCACTCTTTGGTTGGCTAAGGAGATGCACTTCCATCTTTTCCTTTGTGCCCTTTTTGACAAAAGGAAAATTTTCACCTTTTCCTTTGACTCCCACTTTGGCTTTGACTCGGGCCCAAACGCTGACTTTTTCCCTTGGGTGGAGTTGTGGCCTATTTTGTGACTTTTGGCTAAGTCTTTTGCTTGTCGGGCATATCTCTTGACCTAGGACATGCGGCAGCTTGGTGCTCATTTGGGAACCTTCTCTCTCTTCAATCCTTGAATTAGCGCCATTTAGACACTTGGCAGGCCTCCGTTCTTCTTGGCCTCCTTCCCCGACCCTTCCTTTTTATTTTAGAGCATGCCCGAGTTTGTCAAATAGATTTAAGACATGGATTCATGCGATAGAGCCATTTCTTCACTTTCTTCTCACACAGGGTCATTTAAAATTTCGTAGGCCCCGCCATTCCATTGTAGATTCCTCTGCAACCAGGGCTTGCAATATTTAAACATGTTTCCTCTTATTCTTTCCAAGACTCTATCACCCATCTTGAACAAGGAATTGATTTTCTCACCCATGAGAAAATTAAGGTTTTATATTTCCCATTATGGTCTAATGTCCTTGAGATAGATCCATTTGTTTTCATGTTAAATGTATAGCATGAAAAATTAAAAAAATTGTCATGACAACCAAACCCACACTTGAAATCTCCCTTACTACCAATGTAAACCTTTCCTCTAGCCAAAATTTCATCTATGTCACCATAATTTTGGATGAAAGGAATGTGATAACATTATTTTCAAGTGTGTTTCATGTGTTGGGAATTTTACATAGCTTAGTTCTTGAAGGTACAAAGATCTAATAAATAACAAAGTGCTCCCGAGGGCTTAAAAAGAGATATTTTTGCCTTTTGCCAATGTTGAACATCCTTCAAAGCATTGAGGGAAAATAAAATCATCTCAAAGTTGTATGGGAGAGCAATGAAATTTTCTAAGGAACTTTATGAATATTCAAGGAGGAAAATTGAAGTCGGGAAAATTTGTTTAAAACCGGATCTTTGTGGGCAAGGTATTGAGAATCGCATGTTCTTAAAAAACTAGTCACCTTGTTCAAGGGTTTTAGGAGCCTCATAAAGTTTCAGTATCTAAAAACCTAGGCATTGGAAATATAACAAATCCTACTTCATGGAAAATATTTTGAGAACATTAAAATGTGGAAAATTGTCTAAAGAATGTATATCAAGAGTCCTCTTACAAAGTGAAACTTTCTCAAAAGGTTCAGACACTTCGAGAAGATTTGGAAGGATAAAAATATCAAGTGAGGTAATTTTTAATGCTCTTCATAACTAACATAATTGAAAAAATAATAATTTACATGGGAAATTGAGGGATCCTTTAGATGTGTTATCTCATCATTAAGAGACTTGATATCAATACTCATAGTTTGAATTTTTTCTTGAAAATAAAAATTTAATGCTTGAATATATTGAAAGATAGCCTTGTGAATGTTTTTAGTGCTATAGCCATCTAGTGATGAATAATCCATAGGATATATCTAACAAGGGTATTTTGAGCAATTATCCTTAGAGGAGTCATACACGCATGAGACAAGGATAAACAATAAGACAGGTTCCAAGATACAACATATCATAAAATTATAGAATATAGATCCCAAAATTTTGATTATTGGAGATGAATACAAGTAATCCCAAAATAAACAATGAAGGTAAACCCAAAAGTGATATTTTATAAAAAAGAAACCATCATCAAATTACTAAAACAACAATTTATTAAAATACAAAGTGAATTTTAAATACAAAAAGAGTTATTTTTAATATGATTATATGGAATAAAAACCTCAAAGGAATTTGCAAAAAAATTATATTTTTATGATTATGCCCTTTTTCTAAAAATGGTAATTTTGGATTTCTAAAAATTGTGCTAAAAGGTATGCTACAAAAAAAAGGTTTTCATTTAATATATCACAATAAATAAAAAGATTTGAGTAATTTTAAAATAGATGTTTTTGCTTATATGTGAATAAAGGTGATTGTGTAATTAGGAAGCCCTAGAAAGAGACCCAAAGGGAAGGACCAACCATGAGACCCTAGGGAAAATTGTGAAAACTAGATTTAGGGCATGTGATAGATGAAAATCAGGTTTGGATCTGAATATACAACACAAACATGAAACCTTATGATAACTAGGGTTTTAAATAAGGTACAAGATTACATCACGATTTGAGTTCACCAAATGATTACAATCTAATTAAATTTATGTTATGGGAACGCATAACAATAAAGAGGATGTAAGGGTTTACAACAAGGAACTATTTTATTCAATTAACTTCTATCATTAACCATTTATAATCATAATGATTATTTGATCCTTACAACAATTAATAAATGATAAATAACTATTAAAGTACATAAGAGGAGAAATAAAATTAGTTATACATGGAATAATATGGAGGATTTGGATGTGCAACATGGTGAGATAAGAATTTCAAAGACTGGAAATGTTTCACTTGCTAATTTTGAACTAGAAACTAAGCGGGGAAGGACCAATACAATTATTTTATGGTTCAAATCAGCTTAACTATACGGTCCATACCTAGACCTATACGGTCTTGGTGTATGAAGGAAAATATAGGTTCCAATCGGGTTCTCAAATGTAGGTATTGAATCTAAGTTCGAACACATGATATGAATACAAAGGTTCTTAAGGACCACTTGTGTCATAATTCTAGAGGATAGTGACCCTAACCATAATATAGTTATAGGTTTCCAAAACTTACACCTAAGATAAAGATAAGTATCCTACTAGGATTCATAATAAGAGTAATCAAGAGATGGATAAATCCAAGGGGTGTAAGACAATAATAAAATGCTATAGATCAAAACAAACATACATCTATTTTAGTCTATAACAATGAATGATTGATAAACAACTTCTCCCCAAAGAAACCAACACTAAGAGCATCTCTATGGGTGGAGAAGGGGAAATATCAACAAGAAGAGTTATATTCCTAACTCACAATGGCGACCCAATGAAAAAGGTAAGCTCTAAATCCTCAAGTCTAATAAATAGTACAAACTAGTTTGAAAATGTGTGAGCAATAAGTGCCTTTATGTATGATCAATTGATGATGAATTAGTGAAAATGATAAAAAGGTGGTGGGGTATATATACCTAATGCCATTTCCCATGGGTGATGGCATCATATGGAGGAATATCAAACCCAACACCATCACCCATGGGTGATGGAATTGTACTTGAAACAACCCTAAAGTCAAAGGAGTGAAAAAATGTGAGGTGGAATCCAGGGGATAAATGGAGGAAATGATGAAGGTATAGGATGAATGAAATTAGGGATGTAGTGTGTAATAAGTATAAACAAGTGGATATAATGGGTGCAATGTGTGACCAAAGGGAAGAAACAAGGTAAGGGTGAGGGAACTATGACACAATAACAACATCTCGCAATTGTTTTGGTCTATCCCACATGACTAAGTTTGATCACATCCCAATCTCAATAGGCCCCTTAAGGTACTCTCTCAAGAGAAAAAGCATCACTAGCCCTTGCAGAGAAATGATTACCTAGCATCAAAAATAATGTGTATGGATATACACAACTAAAGATTAACTTGTGTCATAATGGTAAAACACGATATGGTCTTCGTAAAAAATCAATGCAACACATAAAATTGAAAATTAATGCTGAAAGTAAAACAATAATGGAAGTTTTGGAAATAAAGAAATAAACTCCACCAAATGAAATATACCTACCTCATACTTACCTAATGATGTCACATGGATTTCATGTGGTGAGTGCAATATTTGCTTGGAACCTGAAGAGGAAAGCCTCAAAAGAAACACTAGAAGATAATTAGTAAAATAAGACATAACTCACCTAGCTAAGAGGCCACAAGAAAGGTGAATTTAAGTATCAAATTGATGAAAAATGGGGATTTTTGGCTGGATTTGGTAGAGGTATTTTTTAATTTATCAAAATTATTATCTCAATGTTATGATTGTGGCATAATTTACGAAATGATTTTAAGGTTTGAAATTTTAAGGATAGAAGGTTTGAATATTGATAAAGATCTCACTAAAATTAGGTATAATAATTTCTATGAATAGTAAGGCGGGAATTCATTTGTTACTTTGCTAATTTGAGATTAGAGAGAAAATTGGCTTTAATTTTACCCTATTGGAGTTATTTGAGTGATGATGACAAGAGTATGAAGTAGCATACGAGGAGGTTGATATAGGCCACACATTAATGTGAATCCCATGGTACGTTTTGTTATTAAATTGGGAAGGGTAGCTATGTAAAAAATTGAAAAATATTCACCGAGTAATTTAACTAGTGAAATTTACCCCAAAGATAGTCAAAGTTTACTTTGGGTCAAGGTCTATGTGGGTTTGGTAGCATTGTGATTTTTATAGTAATTAAGTGAGGTTTTTGAATTTTTATTAGGAAAAGTCGCAAACCCCGAGGCATATGACATCAAACGTGTTATAATGAGTGATTCAATTATGGTCAAGGGTGTTGGGTTTTCACAACATGGTCAAATATATTCAAGCTTGGGGGTCATTGTCATTTTAAGTAGTGGGTATTTTTATGTTAGTCAATGGAGTTAAACCAGGGTGGGAAATGTAGTAGAAAGTGAAAATATTGCTCAATGGCCAATCCTATAAATTCTTACGGGCATGATGGTGTTTGAAAATGTTGTATTATTGTGATATTTGGTAAGTTGTGTTGTATTTATTATGATTATTATTGATATATATCTAAAGGGTGCTTTTTTTATATTTTACATGTTCCACGAGAGATATGACTATGGAGGTCAGTGGATGTGGCATGGGTACTAGATTTATTACATGGGTTATCTAAATAAGATATTACATTCTTACAAGGCCTCAACTTTAGAGGCATTATGCGAGATGGTATAGATTTCATTGGATCTAGATTTGATACAAATGTATTTGGGCCATTAGGAGTTCAATTCCAACGCATTCAAGTGAAGGGTTAGAGGATAAACCGTAGAGGCCAATGTGACATTACAAGAAGTTCACACGATCCTTGGGTTATCCATTTAGGGTGTGTAGATGTTTTGTGATGTGTCATCAAACACTATAAAGAGGAGGGGCTTAACATGGTGGGCCACAAGAAGTGAGGATTATCATCAAGGGTCGATTGATGGTCGATTAAGAGTCATGTTTGGTGTGCATACGTTGGATATTAGAAAGGTGATCATTGGTATGCTTGTAGAACAAGTCTTTTTACATGAGGTAGATGGAGTAGTACTATTTATGTAAGAGATGTGTAGAGATGCATTGGAGTCCAACGTATAGTTTGGTTGGGGGACGACTACATAGATGTTGTTAGTGCATGATTTTTATGCGATTTGTGTGATGTAGTAGAGGGTAGTGAGGGCCATCATACTTTTGAAATCCTATATTTATGAGAATTACATAATATATATACATACGTGGATACTATTACAATTAGTAGGTGATTTCCGCCATAGGATTCTACGGTGGGAGAGAGGCCCAACAATGAGAACAATAGTGGGATGTAGGTGATCAATACATATCCCACAAGATCAAGTGGTATGGGATCCCTATAAAGGGATAGTGGATTGGTGGCCTAATTGGCCAGCTATAATGGTTGTCAAGGGTACATTAGAGATCACATGGCATTACATGTGGTGGGTGGAGACACACCTAGTTGATTGAGTTTGTTTCAATTTTGGAACCAAACTCAATTGGTAGCCCTACCTCTCTTGGGTATTAGCCACACGACATGTGAGGAAGAGGAGGGAGAGTGGGGCTAGTGGTATCAATTCCACCATTATGACAATATCAAGTTAGGTGTTCCCCATAACCAAGTGTCAGTGACAACAACATAGGGAATAGGGATTAAAGGGGGTACAGAGTGACCTTGAGTTATAGAGGTGGGGAATCCCAAAATACAAGTTTTGCAAAGGAGAGAGTTTAGAGAACCTAAGGATGTTTCCACAAGTGATGATTATGGAGGTTTAAATAAAGATATTTTTCAAATATGGGTTTCCAAATAGTTTTGTATATGATGTAATGGCTAGGGTGGAGAATAGAGGCTCTAAGGAGACCACATATGATATTGGTGCCTCAAAATAGGTGGTATTAATTCATAAGGGCTCAAAATTTGAGAAATAATGATACATGGTTTATTTTGGGAGCCCAGGAGAATAAAGTCATCATGATTGAACAACCCAATGAGCCAGGTGATCATTAGAGTGATTTAAGAAGATATTTTGGGAAAAAAAAATTGATAGCATATGTTAGAATGTGATATATGGTGCCAATGGGTTTTGGGTTTTATAGAAAGCGAACCACGAGACTAGTGGAAATGTCTGATTGAGGGTTCACATTGTGAGATCTTAGACTTGACATTTACATCTGCAATGGTAGATTTGATATTATTGATGACTAGGGATTTAGTGGGTGCATTTAAGATTCTAAGAGAGGAAGCTCGCGAGCTTCAGAGTTATAATTATGCTTAGGTAGTAAAGTGTGTGGGATATATGATGTCCTTGGTTTAATTTCTTCTCTAGGCACAAACAATGTTGGCATAAGAGTAGGCATTTGTATTGTCAAATGCACAAGAGACATTGCACGCCATGTGACCGATGCAACCCGCATTATAGAGTTATAGATTTAGGTGGCTAGAGAAAATGGAGAGTCTGTAGGGGCTTGGTCTAGAGCCACATCACTAAAAAAATCCCTACATGTTATGAGTCAAGTACAATTTACTCAAGTCATCATAAAATATCCATCTAAGTAGGGAGGTGCTTAAGGGTTGGGTGTTATAATTTTGAGATATAGATTGAATTTGATGATGTATAAATGAGCCATTTTGATATATATAATATATATAAATATATGTGTGTCTACATATGTGTGTGTGTACACATATACACATACACACACATGCATGCATACATACACACACACATACGTGTATGCATGCATGCATGCATACATTTACAAGATAACATTCTTTTGGTGATATCATGTATATTTGATGTGTGATTACTTTTATGATTCCATTTTCTTATTTGTGCAAAAATGTGGGAACATTAATGACTAAGAGAAACAAATGATAAAAAATTTAAAAAGGATAATGATAGAGTAAAGCATGTAATATTGAATGGGATGAGGACCAACCCAAGAGATAAGAGGTAAACCCAACGAGATATAATTGGAAATTAATTATCAAAGTATCCAAAATATGAAGCAATTGTTGTAGAAACCTAGGTGGGAGATGATAAATAGATTACCAAAGTATCTAAAGTATGAAGCAATGGTCATATAAACCCAAGTGGAAGAGATAAACCCAAACAAGAAAATATAAATAGTGATATAGCAAGTCAAATAAAGTGAATCAATGATGGGGTGAAAAATAATGACATGACTTATTGATGATGTCATCTACATCTTGAAGGATTTAATTCCAAGTGTGAATCATGAGGTCCTCTAGGTTGTCTTGAATGATTTTGATACCATTATATACTTTTGATTATGTGGAAAAGAGAGAATCGTCAATCTGGTCAAAGATTTGTGTGAGTACATCATGACATATATCATCAAGGGAGAGACGAGTGGGGAATAATTATTTTGGAAAAAATTATATGATAACATGGAAGGATGTGATGTCAAAAATTTGGCTCAACACTTGTGGGAGATAACCCAACAAGTATTTTTTGTATGTGATCAAAATCCATGATGAGAACAAAAGAGTGGTACAAAAAAAGAGGGTTGTGTGGATTGTTTTGGTTGATCTCATCAAGAATTTGCTTTGATTTTCTTCATATGCCATCGATAGGCTCTGCAATCTAAAATAGCATGCCAAATAGGCTCATGTAATATGTAGTGTGATTTAGCCACATGTACATTAAGATTCATAATGATAAGAAGATTTGGAGGTTATGTCATGAGGGTAGAGTTGTAGCAATATATGAAAATGTAGAATGAGAAAAAAGGGGATATGTTAGAACAATTTTCATAGTGGGGCCATCGAGGGAAGGTTTTGGATTAGACAAATGATTACTAACTAGGCAAGTATCAGTCATGAGATCATTCTTAGAGTTAAATTTAGTTAAAGCATCTTTATCTTCCATGAGGTCATCGACCTCATAATCAAAGTCGATATGCGTGTCTCATGGAGAGACAATGATACATTTGATATTATGACTAAAGGTAGATCATAATGATTCCTGATAATGAAAAAAATATGCATTATTATCCTGAGCATATCCTACTAAGAAGGGATCATCTATGAAATTGACATCATTATAATCAAATTATAATAACATCAATAAAGCACGTGGATAAATGATTTTCTCACTCTAAGTGAGATTATCTATGGGAGGATGCATAGTGTGAGTAATAATGATAAGAACTCATTTGATGTCCTTCTTGATGAGCAAAGTCATAAGGTAGGAGGTAATTGTGATGTAAAGGCATTGCGAAGGTCAAAATTATTGATCCTAAGGCCGATTTAATCAATTTCATCATCATCCAAATCAATAAGGTTTGGAAGAGTATGACCCATGACCTCAAGATGACCACTATAGCTGCAAAGGGAATCAACTTTATTTCAAGTATTAATATTCTCAAAATGGGATGATAGGAGTTCTTCAGGATGGGAATTTTGAATTACCAACATTTTTGGAAGATGTTAAAGCTCCAAGGATTAACGCCACCTTGTAATTTATATATATCCCTTAGGTGCGTGCATTTAACACATCGTAGGTGGATAACTTGGATACACAAATGCAATGAGTCCATGGTTGACCTAAGAGGATGTTATAAGATAAGGAGAAGTTAAAGCTTATGGATTTTATGTAAATGATGTGAGGAGGCACAATGATAAGGAGCTAAATGAAATATATAAGGAGAATTTGTCTAGGACCTTAACTTTAACACGTGTTCCTAATGGATTTTAGGTTATTAATAGAGCATCCAAGTGTATTTATAGAGTAAAAAGAAGTGAAACAGTACCAGAACCTTCATCTATGAGTGATATCTTAAGTTTAGTGTGGGCGATTAGGACTAAGATAAATAAGTGATGGGTGTATGCATGAAAGGGAAGCTCACCAAAAATCATGTAATCAAGGGGAAAAAATGTAAGAGGAACAATATGTAAAAAGATATCTCTTTCACACCGACACATGATACTCTCTTTTGAACTATGTAGGGCAAGTTCCTACCCCAAATTAGGCTTGTAAAGGGAATTTTTATAGTGAAAAATGTTGACATAAGATGGTCATGATGTTTATGTGAGGAAAAATAAGTTCTAAGAACAAAATGTGACTTGGAAGATGAGAGATATTTTCAAGGTGGTCCCGATCTATAGGGCTATTTTTGTGCAACAGTATGAACCTAGGGGTGTCATTATGAACAAGTTCAAGAAGAAGAGCTTGTTGATAACTCTTGATTTTGATTTATTTTAGAATTTATATGGGATTTTTGTATTAGAAGTATACTCGCATGGTCCGATGGCATAGGAAATGATAGAACTAAAAATTTATCGGATCCACCATGCATGATGATAACGATTCATGGAATTTAGGAGAGTTGATGTTGTTATAAAAATTATTGACCATGTAGGAATGTTTGGACAAGGGAAAATGGCGTTGACTTAAACTTTGGGATCAAGAATGGAATTTTTTCATGATATGTTTATGTTTCACCAAATAGTTTTGCGTAAAATAAATATGATAGGAGGTTAGGAGGAATACCAATAAGATCGAAGGTCAAAGGTTGAATGCACGCATTATTGAATTTTTTATCTAAGTTGATTGTGGAGAGTTTCCCTTTGGCTAGGGGGAAAGACATGTAAGAAACAAAACAAGACCACAAAATAGCATTAATAATATAAGTTAGTGGATTGCCTAGCAAATGCTAGATCCGGGAAGAGAGGTGCTTCCTAGGAGGCTGGCAATCCATTTTCTAATACAATTTAATGCAGAATATACCATGAAATAAGGAAAATCCTATTGTATTTGTATGATTAGGTATCTTGTGCTAATACAATAAGTAAATTTAATTTAACGAAAAAGCTATGATTAGATCTAGAGGTTTGGTAGGTTGTTCTAGGTTTCTGAAGTCGATAGAGGGTATGGGACCCGATCGGATGAGGTTTGGGTTGATTTTGGTGGACTAGAAGGCTTATTGGTCAGAGGGTATAAAATGACATAGAGACCGATATCAGTCAGGTGATCGATGTCAATATAAGGATGAAACTGACGGCGAGTAGGGTAAACCAACGTCGAGTAGGGGAAATGGGTAATAACTTAATAAAAATGGCTTTTGGGCCTCTCTGTGATTGCACAGAGAGTGAGGAAGGTGTGGTTAGGCTCGTAATATAACTAAGAAGACTCAGGAATACAGAGGGAGAGGTTAAGAAAGGTGGAAAGGCTTGAAATGGTTGGGTTGGTGGATTGGTGGGAAGATGGAGATATCCAGGTAACAATAAAAACTGAAATACTGAAAGAAAATAAAAGATATATAGTAAAGTAAGCACAGATGATTAAAATCACATTACTTACTTGTTGTTATGAAGATATCATGACCAAAGGTGGCTAGTGATTGATCGGTGATGTGATGGCTAGTTCAGTGTCGTGGCAGTGCAACCCATGTGTCCTCGTAGATACTCCAAAAAATTGGAAGAGAACCTATTACTTGTGTTACACTCTGGTGGTATGTAGACGTCATTTGGATGAAGGAATGGCTCTGAGATCCTTGCTTGATTGCAATAGAACTCCCAAAACTGAATGACCAACCCGGGTAAAGGGTTGTAAAATTATATATAAAGGAACCGATGGCGGTTTAGGTGACCGACGTTGGCCGAGGATAAACCGGCATCGGTTAGGGTGAAATAGTCTTATTTACCAAAAATAGGCGTAACCCCCCCATATTTGGCATGTTTTCCTTGTTAGGTCTGCTTAGGGAAGTATATTTCAAGTGAGAGAAGGTAGTAAGATCTTAGAAGAAGTCTGGTTAGGTTTAGGAAGAATTTTTAGTTAGTTAGTTCAAGTTAGTGACTCAACACTGGGAGAGATGACTCGGTGCATAGGGTGATGACTCGGTCTTGAGGTGATGACTCGATCCACTTGTGAGTTAAATGCCCCTAGAATGGGTCCAGGGTGAGGTTTCATGATGAGGTGGAGGCATGAGGATTAAATCAACTTAATTAAAATAATTAATAATGTGAGAATGAATATTAATATAAGGTAAAGGGGTCACTTTGTTATTTAAATGCATTACGTTAATTAATTGAAGGGGACCAAAGGAGTGTGACCCGAATTTGGGTGTCTACAATTTTGTTAGGATAACATGGATATGTGACTCTATAATATTTAATATTAATAGAGGAAGGACTTGAGGGTTCAATACATGTGATAATATGTTTGTTACCTTACATATTAATCGTGTTCTCCACATATGTACTACTAGAGAGATATGATTTGTCAACAACATTAGTTTTGATATCATTGTTTTAAGCAAGACCAGGATTAGTTTGTTCAAATTTGGAGTTATTGGGAAGTGGATCATTGTAAACTTTAAGGAATTCATTGGCTTGATGAACTACTTCATGTTGATAACATTATTGAGCTTTGTCACATACTTTGATGGCCTCATCTAACCTTTCTCAAGTGAGGGCCTCATGATTGAAGTTATTTCCAAAGAGGAAGGTATAGGAAAAAGATCAAAGTGAATGAAATATTTCATAATAATGACCCAAATTAACATACCACGGATAAAATTTAATTTCATCATGTCATTGAGGAAGGGGTCAATAAGGGTATATAGCCATGGTTAATGGTTGGGATAGGTGTCATATCAACTCTTCCTTAAAAGAGGTTAGTGACTATTAGTAAGGGAGAAAGAAAGAAAAATTCCCCGTGATTTAGAGGTAAATTTATCAATGTTATGGATAGTCTTATTGGAAGAAATGCTTTGCGGAAGAGTTTTTGTGACTTGGTTATGAATGGAATTCTTATTTCTAGGATGTATGGGGACTTGAATGTTCTTGGGTGGTTATTTCTTTGGGGTTTTGAATTCCATCATGAGGTAATTTTTTCATTTGGATTTCTCAAAATATTCTTCGAAATAGGTAGGAGAGAAGGACCTCATATTGTATTGAAGGTGAGGTTTAAGGGCCCTAAGGAACAACTAAAATAGACTCCCATTAGGCATGTTTTGTTCTTCCTTAGTGGACAAGGTCTTACAACACTTGATGAAAGTTTAAGAAGATTTGTTTTCTACTTGTTTGTAATTGATGAAAACATTGATGTTATTTATAGGAAGCTCATGATATTTAAATTCATTGACAAAGGCAATCACTAAGCTTTCGAGTTTGACAATAGGCTTAACTAGAAGGGTATGGTATCATTCCAAATCATATTTTGTAAGTGTCTTAGCCACGATTTTTTTGGCAAAGTGTAATAATTGGATTTGAACCAACATTTTTAAAGATTTCTAAAGGCCTTGATACAAGGGTAGGGCTAGTATAACTATCATAAGTAATGGAAGGGGTGGTTCCTCTAATGTCCATAAAAATATGTAAGGAGCAAGAGAATCTCTTTGAGAAATATAACAATGAACATGACCAATAAATAAAATACAAGTGCAATATAAGAGACTAAGAAGGGTTATAAATAATTACCTATAACATGTGTGTGACTTTTGATGCATAATCCTCCCTAGAGACAACATTTCCAAGAGAGAATCACTATGGGTGGAGAAGGGGAAAGTTCAATAATAATACCTCCAATCCTAGCTCACAAAGTGGTGACCCATATGCCAAAAGGTAAGCTCAAAATTATGAAGTGGAACAAGTAGGTACAAAATAATGCAAAAATATATGAGAAATAAGTGTATTTATGCATGATCAATTGATGATGAATAGGTGAAAATGATTTTTAAAAATTGGTGGGGTATAAGCAATCGCGTCAACCTGGAGGAAAATTAAACTTGACACTATTACCTAGAGTGATGGCACCGACATTGAGCGAAACCTAAATTCAAAGGGGTAAAAATATGTGAGGTAGAACCCAAGAGATAATGGAGGAAAGGATGAAAGTTTAAGAAGACTAAAAGCAAGGATGATAGCATATAATAAGCATAAACAAGTGAACATTGTTATGCCCTTAATCTTATATCTTACTTGGATGTGTATGTCGACTAATGGCTATTACAACTTCTTATCATGATGGATCTATTTCATATGTTAAATTATCATTAGTGGGTTGGCCTTGATGATGGCCATAAAATAGGAATAATATATATAGAAGTTAGCAGTAGTAGTTCATCATCATATTGAGCACTTGAGTCTTATTATATGGTTTGGAGGTTGCCCCCTCAAAGTGGCTAAGCTATTATACTTGCATATTGTGATCATTTATCTACAAATTGGTGTTTTTGGTGTTCTATTATTGTTGATATTCATATTTATCCAAGTAATTTCTTTACAAGTGGTATCAGAGCTTGATCTCGGTCGGAAGCGCATCAAAACCTTGATTTTCAAGATTTGGCTATATCTCTAGATTGGTAGAAAAAAATTATGCAATTATTTTGGTTATGTAGTGAAATCGACCAAGTAAGATCCTCTCCAAAATTCAAGAATTTTTTACTTGTTTTGCAAAATTTATATCAATTTTAGGGTTTTCACTAAATTCACTCCATAGGAAGAAAATTGTGGAATTTTTGCAAGTTCTCTAAATTTTTAGAAAGAGGGAAAAAAAATAGTTCAAGTCTGTTCTTTTAGTTTTTTCATATTTCGTCGAATTATTATTAAAATCCCAAACCCTAATTTTTACCTCGATCCCTAAATCCTACTATTTTGGGGCATCATGGCGGGGCCTTCCACAAAAGGAAAACAAAATCTCATCACTCCAAGTAAAACTCTAGATAATGATGAAATAATAGTTAAGGAGTAGGAGTTAGAAGGGGTAACTACAAATTCCTCAGGGCTAGGGTTTACTCTGATGGACTATGGGGTAAGCCAACTTGGGTTGGATTTGCGAAACCTAGAGTCTAAGATAGCTAGCAAAGAAGATGTAGAAAATATTAGACAATTATTAGATGATTTCATGTAGTAATTCAGTAAAAATCTAAAGGGTCATCATATTTTTCCAAATCAGCCAAAATTCAATCATACTCATATCAACCAAGGTGGATCTTCAAGTCAAATTAATGGAAAAACTAGTTAGGGTGGATCTTTGAGCAAGCCCACCAAATTCAAACACTCTGCACCCATAACATGATTCCAAAAGAGGAAATGCGCAAGTTTGATGGAAAGGATCCACTAAATTGGATTAACAAAATGGAGAATTTATTTGATCTACACTAGATCCCATTGGGACAAAAGGTGGCCATGGGATCCTTATATCTCAAACTTAATCAATTCATCCGTATCAATGGTTATGTTCTCAAAGGAAAAAAATGGTCTTAATGTTACATGGAAAGTCTTTACCAAAAAGTTGCAATTATACTATAGTTCTAATGTGTCGAGATTTACTTGACCCAATTAGTTGTCAAGGAATGACAAAGATCTAGAGGGAATCCCTAAGCATCAAAATGTTGCACTCAACCACAAAATGATGTAGCTTCAAGATCGAAGCAAGAAATCACCCATGAGAGAAATGTACATGCATTAAGGGAAAAATGGCTCAAATCCCATACTCCATTCCATTCCATTATATTACTCAAGATGAAAGGGTGCACATATAGTAGTAGGGTGTGTAACTCCCCCACAGATGTAGCCATCAAGAGGTGGGAGTTACATTCCTAAAATAGTTGGTTAAATGTCTATGATGCGTGTAAGGCCATAATGACACCCTAGGACACCTAAGCATGGTGAATCACCTATGTGGAGGAATCCCATGTACTTAAAATATATGCATGGTAAATATCCTACACCAACACCCCCATAAAGCATAGCTTAAGTGGACACATAGATGAAAACAAGGAGAAGTGGGTCCCGAAACAAGCTTGATGAGGTACCCATGTACAAGAAACTCTTGAAAAGTGGAGTAAAAGGAGAAAACCCAGTGGGAAACCCCCAAAAGAGAGACAAGTCCACTCTCTAATCTAAGAAAGATGCCAAGGATGGGTCCCGGCCACAGATGAGCCTATAAAGGTACCCATGTACAAAGAGGAAATCTCTCATAAAGAAGAAGAAGAGAGAAGAAGATGGAGATGAGAGGAATGCAGAATATGTCATGGACGGATCTGAACTCTGCAGCTCTAGGAGGTCTCCCAGAAGAATGTCGATCATGAGATCCTCTACCTCTAGAATGAAGAAGAACCACCCACACCGAACTGTGTGCCTACCCTTAGGAAGGATAAAAATGACGTGTTGGAAGTCTTCCCACTCCATGAAGGAAATTGAAGGCAGCAACATGAAGAACTCTGAGTCTGGTCCACAAAAGTGTGACATAGGTCTAGCAAGTGAGTGCAAAGGAACCGAAGGTAATGTCACAAGTGCAGAATTGTCAGAGTATGAAGGGTGAACACCTATAGAAAGGATTTCTAACTAATGTGAAGGCAACAAAACATCCCCCACAATAGAAAATGGATCCATAAGCAAGGGTGGATCAATGAAGGTCTCTGGAAAAGTGGAAGTGGTAAGAGTCCCAGAAGGGGCACTCCCAACAATGAAGATGATGAACTCCTCTGAAATACCTGTAGATGGATGAGGAACCTGTAGTGCATCATAAGTGGACTTTGTGAAGAGACAACCAAGGTCTGGCAGATACTCATCCCAATGATGGGGCTCAATAAATAGAAGAGTAGTGTTTGATAGGTATGAGTCATCCAATGAAATAGAGGAATGAAAGGGGCCTCACACACCTAAGGTGGAAAAGAGGCGGGTGTGATGACTGTATGAGTTTGTATAGGAGACTGCTCAATATCTAATGAGATGTGGGATGTGTTGACACTCTCTGGAAAAGTGAGAGAAGGAGAAGAAGAGTCCTCTGTAGTACTCTCGACATCGAATTGGGTACATAATCCTTATCATCATAAGTAGAACCAAGCGAGTTTGTGTCAGTGGAACTGTCATCACATGAAGAAATAGAGGAGATAACTGAATCAGCAACAACAACAACGAAAACAATATGTGAAGGGTCTCCATAGAGGGACTGAAGAATGCTCTAGACACGGTGGGGTGGATCTGAGTCTGCCACGTGAAACTAGAGAGATGGGGAGACATGCATCATCAAGTGACCAAAAACATGGTCACAAGTGTTGAGAAATTCATCAAGATGACAATGATCAGTGGGTGCAGGAACTAGCCCAAGAAAGAAGTGTGAAAGACCCTCGTAGGTGAAGTAACATTCCATAGAAGCATGCCAAACTGAATAGTTCCCTCTCCCAGAAGAAGTGGCGGACGTTGTAAGGTGATCCTACAATGCTCAAGTCTAGAAAAGAACACCCTCCATGATGCGGAATCAAAATTTCAAGGTGCACAAATGCAAGACGTTGAACTCGGCCGATAATGCATCTACATGTAATATAAGGCCCAAGAGTACTAATGACCCCCTAGAATGTGGCACTTTATAAAGTAGTGCATTTACAAAAATGACAATGTCATCACGTAATGTGTGAAAAATCATGCAACTTTGACTAAAGAAGTGTTCAAAACCGAAGCAAAGAAGTCAAAATTTATAAAGCAAGAAAATGATTCCCACAACTAATGGAAAATACTAATAAGCCCTACTAACGGATTTAAAAATTTCAAGAAATGGGTGCAAAGGGTGTCGAGTGGGTAATCATTGGAAATGGAATCAAATTTTAAGCAGGGTTTGTTTTTCTTGCAAGGGGAATTAGCATCCCGTCAATCTGGACCTCACCCTCCGTCTTCAACACACAAATGAAGGACATTAAATATAAGCAAAATAGGTCCCAAAAAATATTACAATGCCAAGCATGAATGTTTTTATATTTAAAACATCAAAAACCAGATTGTGTTAACCACCAAAAAAATCTAAAAGGGATTGGGCTGGACCGAGTTAAATGAGTTGCATAGGGCATTGACAGAGCTAACTCGTTGGCGAGTTGAGAGGTGGTTGTTGATCGAGCCAGTGCATCTTTAAGCGATCTGGTTGATTTGGTATGAACTGGTCCGAGTGAAGTTTGAAGGCTCGATGCTAAGCTATTTGAGATCCCCAACGCCAACAAGTATTACACGAGCACGATCAAGTTAAGCGAGTGAGTGGGCCAAGGTGGATGTGCCCGAGTGGGCTCGCCAAGTGATAACAATCCAAGCTAGACCGACATAGTCTCTTGATTCATGTTGAGAGTGGCATATGGGAGTGGTAGCCACATGGGTCGCAAGAGATAATGAAACCATTGAGAAACCGAGCGGTGAACGTAGTAGAATGAAACAGACAAGGTTTGAGCTCGAGGTGCACGAGAGATCCCTCGGCTGGAAAAGATACATGATAAACACAACACAGGGGCTCCATTAAGGAATAAAATGACACAGTTGTTAGTTTTCAATAGGAATTAAATGAAAACAACGATCGGGAAAAAAATTCCCTCCTCTTTAATGGGAGAGGTGCCCTTATTGAAAGCAAGCAAAAAACTATTTACAAATGTACAACTTTCTACTTTAATGAGGAAATTTGATATCATGAAAGTGTTTTAATGCAAAGGTAGATCATCAATACAAAAGAACAGAAGAACTAAGGGAGGGAAAAGGTAGAACATAACAACATTCTCAGGAAATATAGATAGCAAAATAGTTCCTTATAAATGCTTTGAGCAAGGATGATATATAGAACAAAATCATTCATATTAAATCACCAGATATAATTTCATAGACACAAAGTTCCAGAAATGACATCCATAAGAATACAAAGCTTCTTCATGCAATAGATTGATGATTCACAAACTTTCGACAAGAAAGAAAGAATAAATAGATGCAGATAGAAATAGGAAGGGAAATCTTCTGTATTGATAGCTTTTAGTTCTTTTACACTTTCAAAAATTATCAGAGTTCCAGCCCCTTGGAATGGCATGGAGAGCCCAATATATAGTTTACAAAGTGGTTACATTTAGTAACCGTTTCTTTTAACCAAAATATTAATTAAGGAAATACACAATATAAATTCCTTAATTAAATTACAAGGAGATCAGAACTAAAAATAGAAGAAGAAAGTCAAGAGCCAGAAGTAGAGACATCCGGTTATGGCTAAGGAGGGCCCACTATTTTGAGGATCCGGTGCTTGAATCTCTTCAATGCTTCCGCTATCTCCATGCCCCTTGGAATCATTGTGTTGGAAGTAGCATGAGTCCATGTGCCTAGGCATTTCTCCATATCTTTGTCAAACTCAGTATGCTCCAGATATTCCTTATTAGCCTTGGCTATAGATGAATGGAGAGAACAAACATCCTTCATTTTCTCTTTAGTGATTGACTCTTCCTTGAACAAATCATCCTTGACAAAGGATTTAAACTGAGCCTTGATTTCTTGGAGAGAGAAGAATGCACCCGTGGTTTCATCCTGAAAAATGGCAGTGAATATCCTTGAAGGCATATAAAACAAAAGTTTTAAAAGACTCCCCTTTTTGCCATACATTCCTCAATTCCCCCAGTGCTTCTTCTAGAACCTTTATTTTCCACTCGATGTTAAAGATCCATGTCCTTGACAAGTTATTCTTGACATCATCAAACACATTGTTGGCCAATAGGATTCTATCATCGGTTTGACCCATCAGACGAAGATCTGTAATACATCCACTCCAGAATTTCAATTCCTTGTCCATAGCCTTGATTGAGGACATGAATTTATGTTGTAGCTTGATCACCTTCTCATGAGTTTTGAAGCCTTCCTTAATGAATTTTAAACCTGATATAGTCATATCATCCACCATGGCCTTAATAGCTTTCCCATAAGTAGAATGCTTATGGATGTCTTTGATGGTTTGGACCTCATCTTGGCTAAGAACTATGGGAGGTGGGAGAGCAGCCAATGGGGCTGGATCCAAAACTTTATCCTTTGCCAACAATGATTTGATAAAGTTGGAAAGAACTTGGTTGTGTTCTTCCAACTGCTCCATGGTTTTCTTTCCTTTCTCCACCCATTCAATAACCTTAGTCACGGTTTCTCGAAGGTTATGAACTTCACTCTCAGGTGTGGATTCTCCCATTGGAATTCTGGAAAGCTCCAAGTCAGAGATCAAAATATCTTTCTACTCTTTATCCACTTTGGGTTTTATAACCTCCATGAACTGTTAGCCTTGGGCATCAGTTACTAACCTCGAAGTGGTCTTCACTTTCTTTGCTGGAGGAGGAGGGGTAGTACCAAGTAGAGCTTATTCAGACATCAAAGTTAGGCATTGTTAATCGGGAGGAATATTTTCTTTTCTTGTTGTCGACTAGGGGCTGCATCCGGCCAAAAAGGAAGAAGAATAAATGGAAGAATCAAGGGACCTGAGTGCAAGTGAACTCATGGCACTCAGAGTATGAACCATTGTTGTCTCTGTGGGGAAATGAATGCAACCTCAAGAATTTCCTTTACTGAGAGGAATCATTAAACTTGGAGATTCAGTCCTTGGTCCTTCCTTCTCCACTTCAGAATGATTTCAGGGGTTTCTTCTGGGTCTTTCATCTCATCATCATCATTCTCACTTAGAACAATAATGTTCTTCGACCCAATAGGCAATTCTAATTGCTCTAGAAGAGTCTCTTCCTCGATCGTTTATTGCTTGACTTCTTTGAACTTCTCTGATACACTTTAGTGGAAGAGGAAGGAGTAGACAACTCAGGTTCTTTCATCGAAGAAGAAGGAGGAGTTTTCTCAAGTACCTCAGTGCTAGGCGTATGTACTTCCTTCCTAGGTGTGGAAGTCTCTCTTGAAGAGGATCTACCTTTGTTCATCCTAAGGTCACGTATTTTTCTATCAAACCAAATCTTAGTTCTAACGATGACAAGGGTGATCACCTCATTCAAGTCATCTCTTTCCTTCACATACCAATCCATGGTTTCCAGAGGAGTGTGCTTGATTTATCTTTCGTACTCAAAAGGATTACAAATATTCAACATCGTCCTTAAGCCCTTCAGGGACCTAGTAGAGGTTGAAGTCTATGATCTGTTGTAGAGAAAATTTGTTAAAATGCCTCCTCCTGGCTTCAAAATCATCAACACAATGAGCCCAGTAATCCTCAGTGTCAAGATGGTGATGATAAGTTATCCTGAGATTTTGATCAGTGTATCTCTTAAGATCAAAGCAAGTCCTGGGCTTGAAGAAATGAACCGTAAGAGGAGCAATAGTCTTTTCTATATTTTGGGCATCTAGAGATGTCTGCATGTATAATTCCCAGGTGATAGGAAATGAAGACTAATAATCTTCTTATCTCGTCGGGTTTGATGAATTTTATCCACTGCTTGCACACCTCAACCAAATCCATTTTGTCATTGTAGAACATGAGAAGCTTGAGAGGTGTGATTTCAAAACAAGCCAACCTGATGTATGAGAACTTTTGGAACTGAGTGAAGAAATCCCCATACTTGGTTATCAAAGCCTTAGCCTCATTAGAGAACCTTCTGGCAGTGTCACCCTCCAAGAGCCTCACAATGTACATGGTGAAGGCATCATTTACCCTTCTGAAATTATGATTACTAACCTTGAGGGTAAACTAAGGGAAATATGCGTAGATGGGCTCATCCTTCTTTTCTTCAATGAAAGTGAAGCCGAGCCACTCACGAGATGTTGCCAAGGTGTACATGAGATAGGAAGTCATGTAGAAATTTTTGGTTTGTTGAACATTTGACAATTGTTCAGTCAGGTTTCCATAGATAATCTCGGCCCAATTCAGATTTTGCTTACCCTCACAGATGATATTTATGAAAGGGCACATCCAAAAATGGAAGTTTTTAGTATAGGGCATTCCCATAATCTGGAAAGCAAGGTGATGATATCTGGTAGTTCTTCCTTGAAGTTGACCCTGAATAATGCCTTAGAGAGTCGAGACGCTCCCTTCTTAGGGCACTTCAACCATGATTTTGCTACCCGAGCCTTATATTTCTCATTTTCTTGATCAAACAGAGTCTGAGCTTGAGTGAGAGTGAGAACACTAATATTCTGTTTCGAGGATGCGCGAGGCGCGTGGCGATGGTGACGGCGTCAATTTTGTAATGAACTCGTCGAATGCACATTGACAACCTCCTTGGTGTCTAGATTAAAACTAGCCCCACAGGCAAGCACAATGTCGACACATTGCACAGAGAGAGGAAAACTAGTGGTGTACGCGATTCCACTATCATTTATCATTTGAGCCATGGGAGGCATGCTAATCTACCCTAGAAATCATCGAAATCCAAATGTCAAACTTCATTATCTCCAATATCGGGCATAAAAGTCTCCAAAGGGACAGATGCTCGTGCCCTTGAAATTTGATCTTCATTTTGACAGTGAACATAGGAATGACCTTGAAAGAACAAACTCAAGACAATTATTGCAAGGAGATACCTAAAGGTGGATAAATGACTCAATTTTGTAAAAATGTAGGCAAGAGATGATGAGTAGGAAATGTGACAAGTGCATAGGCGGTTGCCCCTTTAAATAGCCATTCAGGAGAGAAGATCATAAATGCATATTAAATATACCTTGCGCCAACTCAAAAGGTGAAATGTGGGAAAAGTGGAATAAGTTTTCCCGGATGGTCTATGGAACATTGGGACGCAAAGGATGCGAAGAGCCAATTTGGCCGATGCGGGTGATGCGGGGAATCGGTGAACAGGAGGCCCGGGTGTACTTGGGACAGATGTGCTAAAAAAGTCTGAAAAGTGATGGACAAGGACTTGCAGGGAAATCAACCAATTGGCGAATAGGAGGCTGCCGTGCCAGGACATGATGGAAAAAAATGTCTGATAAACCCCACAAGTCACTAAAATGACCCCAAGAAACGGAATTTTCACCATCTCTTCGAATTTCTTACTTCACTAAAACACTACTGAAGGGTGCCAACTCAAAATTTTCAAATTTTTGACTTTCAAAAGAGGGGAATTTTGAGGGGAACAACAACAATCCAATCCAAGTTTGAACCAGAGGAACCTGTGCATAAACATCCATGTAGAAGTAGTTAGACGAGCACAAGCAGATGTATCAAGCCAACGTTAGACCACAAAATGACCTTGTGGAAGAAAAACATGAGTTTCAAAGAGCAAATGCACAGAGTTACCTACAATCTGCTGAAACCTCAACATTGCAAAATGCCAATGGGAAACACACCAACATAAACAAACCAAATACATATACCCACCTTTTTTATATAAATAAAATGCAAGTAGAGCACAAAACAAGAATGATAACTTGCACAAGAAACTACGAGGTAGAGAGTAGTAAGCAACACAATTCGATCCCGAGCTCGATACCATGTCGAGGAATGATGAATATCTGGAGGGAATCATGAGCATCAAAACGTTGCACTCAACTGCAAAATGATGTAGCTTCAAGATCGAAGCAAGAAATCACCCATGAGAGAAATGTGCATGCATTAAGGGAAAATGGCTCAAATCCCATACTCCATTCCATTCCATTGTATTGCTCAAGATGAAAGGGTGTACATATAGTAGTGGGGTGTGTAACTCCCCCACAAATGTAGCCATCAAGAGGTGGGAGTTACATTCTCGAATGCTCGGTAAAATGTAACTCCTATGACGCTCTATGACGCGTGTAAGCCATAATGATACCCTATGACACCTAAGCATGGTGAATCACCTATGTGGAGGAATCCCATGTACTTAAAATATATGCATGGTAAATATCATACACCAACATTAGCAAAGTTAATATAAACATGATTGGTCAAGTATTACGTTACGAATTAGCACATATTAAGATATTATGTTAAATTCTAATTTGAAAAATGATTACAATGATATATAATAAGATACAAATGTGAAGCCTTTTAAAGATATAACTATGTAATAAAATGAGAGAAATAGGGAACTTATCATAGTTTCACTTATCTTGAAGTGTACCTAAATTGGAACAACTAATGAAAAGGCTTGGCGGACTACTAGAAATGCTCCATATGAATTTTGAAACTTGTAAATAACCTAGACAAGGGCGCCCGAGTAGGGGTGAGGGCTCAAAGGTTCCCGAGACCATTTGTAGGCGCCTGTGACTACACAGAGGCTCAAAATTGATTTTTATGGTGTTGTTAGGGTTTTATCCTCTGTTGTTGATCACATGTAAGTCGATGGAAGATTGTCGAGTTCATTGGTAACCTTAAAAACAAATAATATCCTACAAAACCCCAAAACTACATCAAATCCTAAAAAATAAAGATGCAAATGGGGAGTCGATTGACCCCAGTGGTCACCCGACAAAGTGAACTTACAACCGAGCATTGCACTATGTCTCAGACTCCATGTAGTTCTATGTGCTTGTGTGTGCAATAGTGTTCCCAAGTTTCCCTTACATCGATGATGCCAAGATAGCGGGTTGTAGCTAGATAGAATGTAAATGTGTGGGATGGAATTCATAAACTTCCCCTTCCTATACAGTGTATACAGAGTAATAAGCCCAAAATGCAGTCCCTTTAATAGTATGTAGATAGATAGCCCTTGATAAAATTGTCCACGTTATAATGGTATGTATGTTGTGTTTATATAGGGATCTCTTGCTTGAATTTTGACACTAGTGACACGACATGCCGACTAGGACCTTGGGATAGGAGTAAGAAAATCAAAAAGGCCAACCACAAATGTCAAAAATGTGAACAAGAACAAAGAGGATAGGAGCACCCAGGTTGGACAGGAGTGTCTAGGCTAGTGTCCAATCCTGGGCGATAGTGTCCTAAGACAACTAAAAATAAATTTGAGAATACTAATAGACATGGATCCATGTGACCTGACCAGAACAGGTGTAGAAGTGACATATGTGAGAGATAAAACAATAGAAATAAACAAAGAAAGCAAACGGACTAGATAGTGTGTCACCAGTGAATATTTTTCTTGCACAAGACCCATATATAAAACAACTTACTTAGCATTATAGTAAAGTGTTCATATGTGCGTGATTTTGTGTCTACATTTTCCCCCTTTATGATATTTGAATGAAATTCAAGTAGTGTAAAGGAAGTAAGGAACATACCTATGAGAATTCTGGAGAAGCCCTATCACATAAGTATGCATAGAATAAGAACATATAGCGTGGTAAACCATGGATCGGTGTGTCAATCCATGTGGTGTAAATAGAGATAGTAAACCATTGTAAAGGAGCACTTGGAGAAATTGATGATTTTATTTTAGAGAATTTGGATATTTCAAATTGTCGCTGATGGAGATTTGAAGGGGTAGGGAGTGATCAATTCCCAACCCAATTTTTTATGTTTGAAAAATAGAGGATTTGGGTGTCCTACCACTAGAGGAAGAGTGTTGGGGAGAGAGGTATATTTTTACTCTCCAACTATGACTACATCCTCAAAAGTTCCAACCACTACAGACGGATAGAGACCAAATTTTGTTCCATTTTGATCCATGTTGAATAACCCATATAGAAGTAGTATAGGAAAGGTAATGACATCTCATTGCCCCCACTCCACAGGTGTTGTGATATGTATATTGCTAGATGGCTTCCATGTTAGGTCATCTGGAAGTGATGTAAAAATGATTCCCATGTCAGGTCATCTGGGAAAGTAGTGATGTAACTCCCAAGTTAGGTCATCCTGGGAGGAATAACGAAGTGATGCTTGTCTGATTAATTGACTTGATTTGAGTATTGAATGCTGGTTTTGACTTTGAATGTGTATGATATATTACTCATGGAGATATTTTTCACTTTTTCCCCATATTAGCTCATTAGGGAAGAGATAGAAAGTAGTAAAAATGTCTAATATTATCTCGAGAATTTTTTGATAACTATGCACAAGGAGTGTGTAGTGATCGTGTATCTAGCCTAAAAGGGATCGTAGGGTGATCCTAATTATATGCCCCCCTTTTGGTGAAAGTGAGAGTGGTAGAAAAAAGGAAAGTTGGTTTGAAAGGAGATGTGAAATGATGTAATAGTATGTAAAATGAAGTATATGAGTTGTTAATGTCATGATTTTTTCAATATTTTGTGTTATGCAGAGGGATATTCATTTAAGGGAGTTCCACGGAGGTCAACATGTGAGAAAGTTGTTGAATTTGGGTTTATCGAGACAACGAGTTGGATATATTAAACTGTGTTGACCTTTGGCACATAGCGAGATTTGGGGAGGTACCCCATAATATGTCGATGATCACTGCATTATGCAAGAGGTGGTGTGCAAACACTTGTACTTTTTGGTTGCCTACTAGGGAGATGACTGTGACCCTAGAGGATGTATATCACATATTGTGACTATCAATTATGGGTGAGAGAGTATAGGTGATGGACGTAGAGGATGCTCAGAGGCATATGAGAGTAGCTAGGCGGTACTTTACAGGGACACGGGTATAGATAGAGACCCACAATATCCTAGATATTATGATGAGATCAGTGTTCTCGATTGTGGAAGTTTATTGCAGTATTTATTGCTTCAAGAGTGGCGGTGGAAGGTGGTGGTGTCGACATCTTGTATAAGATGTATGATATCTGTCAACGTATACATGAGGATGGGACTAGATTTACAATCTACTCAATGTGCACTAGCACATTTATACAAATATCGATACAAGTTCACACGGAGGACCATGGAGGTGGACTTAGATCCACCAAATTATTACATGCATTGGCCTATGAGCATATTGCTATATTGAGGCCCCTTGGTGGGCCACGTGACGGAGTGGGTGAGTCCTGATATATTCATTGTGAGATGGGTAGGTTCCCGTAGTAGAGATTGGACACCACTACTAATATATCGATGCTTGATTGCATGGGGCCAAGGGCCATTATATAATATGGTGGATGTTGAGAGAGATGGAGTAGAGCTACGATGTATCCAACGTATGATGTGGTTGGAGGACCAATTCCTAGGAGTAGCCAAGCTATTACAGGAAGAGTGTGTGTCATGATAGTTTGGTATGGCTCAGGAGGTTCCCTAGATCCATATATATAGGTGCGAGTTACAAGAGTGTTGAGGAGTTCAAGAGTGATATTGATTCCTACAAGAGCACAGCTTAGTGCCCCCAGGTGTAGATAAGATGGATGCGGCCATAAAGCCGATACAGGTGGATGATGCAAGATGTATTGAGGCATATAATACATGGTGGGTAGTGTACCAATGGGTGCTATTGTTTCTGGTTGTTGTGGATGTGGTGAGAGAACCACCACTTGGAGGAGTAGAGGGGCATGGACCTATCCCCGATGGTGATGGTATAGCAACACACCGATAGTGAAGCGTGAGTATTTGATTGTTGATATTTGTGTATTGTCACTTAGTTGTTTTATTGTGGCTATCGTGTGAAGTAACTAATATAATGCTTGGATGGTTACAGGTGATGTGTATTGGTCATTGATCATGACTCCTCAATCTACACATTAACATAGAATGTACCTCTAGATGTACTCATGAGATGTGGGATGTTCAAGTGAGTAGATGTTATTACAGGTGAGTATGCCCATTTGTTTGATCTAGTTGCTATAGAAGCAGCTATATGTACCATACTATTGAGTAAGCATGACGAGTCATAAGCAAAGACTCAACGAGCTAGGGAGGTTATGGGAGGAGGATCCTTAGTGCAGATGTGTTCATGAAGTATGTAGAGTTGCAGGATGATTCATTTGAGTAGTCGATGGAGGTGGTGTTACTTATGGAGGCAAGTGGAGAGATATATGGGCCGCGACCAATGGCGTAGATTGAGAAACGAATCATCTAGTTCTAGATCTCTTGCAATTTTATATAGTGATAGTGATGATGAAATATGATGTATATGCATGTAGCAGCTTTCCCCCGCTTATTATATTTTTGTAACTATGATGTTTTGACGATAATTATAGATGAGTGATTGCCTTTATTATGTCTTTGTGTTGTTTTATTAATATGTGATGTGATGATTTTTGTTCACGTATTGGTGTTTTAATGATTGATTTGAATTTTTATAATGATGATGTGTGATTGGCATATTGTAAATTATTATATTGAATTGATGATGTATATAAAAGTAGATGAGGAATGTTTGAAAATTGGATTGTATGTATAAATGAGGATAGATAGTATGTGATAGTAATATATGTAAGTAGATAAAATGGATGATACATGATGTATGTGATCATGTGTGATTATGAAAAGAGGGGGAATACCAATGCCCCCATCATATGTGTAGAAGAATGGAGTTCATTAATATAAGACACCTTGGTAATCAAGAATAAGCAATAGAACAAGAGTGTGTCATCAAGAAATGGTTTTATAGTGTGCGCTAGATAGATAGATCAATAAATCATATGACGTAAAGATGAAGTAGGGTTCTTATTGAAACATATCACTCAATAGTCATGTAAGAACCATGAGAACACAAGTTCATCATCGGGTGATGAGATGAGAAAAATCACCTACCAAAGATGTAGAGGCATACTTGCGCGACTCATGGAATCATGTGAGGTGGTAACACCATGAATGTATGAGACAAACTAAATGCTAGATGAAATGGTGCCCATGATGGGATATCTAACCCCCACCATGCTTTCTTTTCTTCCCCTTCATCCAACCCCCTCCCATTGCCTTCCTTTCCTCCACCTATTTCTATGCCTCCCTCCTCTCCCTAGGTTCCTAATCCTTCTCCCCCTCTTTCCTCCACTTCTCCTCTCCCCTCACCCCTCTCTACCACCTTACCTTTTTCTTTTCATCTTTATCTCCTAGTCTCTAATCCTTGGCATTTATTTTCTTCTTTATCCTTTTTCACCATTCACATCCCCTCTCCCCCACTCTCTATCTTGTTCCCTATCATTTATATTTACCCCTTTTCCAATCCCTACAAACGTCATGATGAAACTATCCTTGGAAGGTCCTTCCACAACAAGAGGGGTAATTTTTCTTCTTTATATGAAGAGACTACTCTTGGCTTACTCTCCATGGGGGTAAGAGTTTGAGTGGTTCTCCCAAGGTGGACAATATCCTAATTGAAGACCCGGCGGACATTTCTAAGAAGATTAGTGAACTAAAAGAAAAAAATAAAGATAGCATCTCCCTTAGTAAATATGAATAGAATGAGAATAGGTTGGTTGTTGAGCTAAAAATAGAGTCACCATGATAGAGAAGGATATTAAATATATCAAATAAAAATAGGGTGACATCCTCCTCATGCACAAAAGCACTCTTGACATCCTTACAAAGTTTCTAGAGTAGTTTGATGTCAACAATTTTAAAGGAAAATCTAGCAGGGAACCAATATTAAGGACATAATGAATATTATGGATGATGCCAATAAGAGCTTCAACAATCTCATAGAATGATTGGATAGCATCCCTATGCCTTCATTCTCTTTGTAGTTTTTATGACATTGTGTTGACAATGTGTTGACTTTGAGTTGACATTGGGAGGTATTTTTGTTGTCTTTAAAGCTTATTGTTTGTTGTTAGTTTATTTATGTCTAACATTTCTTCTAACATGTCTTGTTTGGTATATTGGACTATATTTTCATAAATGGGCTTATGGCCTTTTTGTAATCGGGTAGGGTCCCATCCAAAAAACCTTTACCATTAATAAAAAACAATAGGAAGCATAGATGTCGATGGCTTAGGAATCCAATGTGAAGTAATAGCACTGTGAGGCGGATGTGATGATGTTGTGATGGATGCGCAAGGTAGAGGACATAGATGAATAATGATATTAGAAGATGATTGATTGTGACAACCTTAGTAGTGGATGGAGGAAATAATTGAATTGAAGTAGCAACATGCTTGTGCAAAATTGGAGAAACAGACCGCTCACAAGAGTGAGAGCCAAAGGCAATGACACCCTTATCTTCTAATTATTGTAATTTTTCATGAAGGGCATAATAGTCATTGTCACAATGGCCATTTATGTAGTGATAATTGTAATAAGGACGATCATGTTGGTGATGCAAGTGATGCAGAGGATGATGTTGATTAGAAGGTAAGAAAATTAAGCGTTTATCAAGAAAAGCACGCAAGACATCATGAGGCTTAGCAATAGGCAAGAAATTTAATGGCTTCCAAGTAGGAGGTGATAAATACTTAGGTGGAAAGTGATGTGGTGGTAGATATAGAGGACACTTATGCAAAGGGAGGGGATGGAACATGCTTACGAGGTAGAGGAGATGGAGACCATGGAGGACACTTAACAGATGGAAAATATGAAGAAGTAGAAGATGACGTAGTAGTAGAAGAAGTAAAAGGATGATCTATAATATGTGTAGCAATTAAATCATGTTCTAGATCAAGAACCTTATAAAGATAAAAGTGTAAATGAGTCACATGTATCATATTACAATAATTCTTTTAAAGAAGGAATCAAGCCATGTGAAAAAAGATAAATTGCTTTTCTAGATCAATAGGTTGAATGATGCATGCAAGAATTAAAGCATAAAATGTAATTAAGAGTAGTCTCTTTCTTTCCTTGATGCAAGCTCGGAAATCGATCATATGTGACTCTAGGACCATTGTTAAGCATGAAGCATCTAAGAAAAACATATTCCATTTCACAATATGTGCTAATAGATCCAAAAGGTAAATGATTGTACCATTGAATCACTTCATCGACTAGACTATGACAAAAGGATTTTAGCAATAATCAATCATTTGAATAAGAAGCCATAGCTAATCGATAATGCTTAAGATGTAGATATGGATTTCCAATGCCATCAAAACATGAAAATGTATGCATGATGAAATCCTTGTTGAATTGTGAATTTTCTTTGGAATAAGATTTCCATGAAGAGAGTTATTATCAATAGAAGCATAATAGGATTTTCTTTCAAGAGTGAGAGATTAAACTTGATATTGAAATTGGAAAAAAACATGCATGAGTGAAAAAATATCATGTGGAGGAATCATAGAATATGTAAGAGGCACATTGAGAGGTTGAAGCTTGCCATTATGAGTGATCATAGGAATGTGAGAAGAAGAAGCAAAAGATGAAGATGTTATGGGCACACTAGATGTAGATGTAGAAGAAATGAGAGGTTGTATACTAGGAAAATGAACATCATCAAGAGAAGAAGAGGAGGAAGGAGGCAGAGAAGAACATGGAATATTAGTGGAAATACTAGCAGTAGAATCAGAATAAACCATAAGAGGTGAGCTAGTAGGAATGGAAGAATCATCATGAATGCTATCAAAAACAAGCTAAAAAGTAAATGAAATCTAAGTGGAAAATTCACATGCAGGAGTCTTAAGATAAGTATAATCTTCACTAACATGGTCATTCTCGAAATATAATCAGTATTAGATAAATTTTCACATGCAAGTAATTCATTAAGCGCGTCATCAACATATAGTGAAGTAGGAGAAGAACTATCATGAGATGTATCTTTATAATCATTAGAGACATTTTCAGAAATAGAATAAGTATGAGATACAACTTTACATTCATCTTGACTAGTATGAGATACAACTTTACATTCATCTTGACTAGTATGAGAAATAGCATCATGCGCATGTATATTTTCATCATGATTTTTTTCTATAGTATCACAATCAAGACCAAGCATATAATCGATAATAGCATCATCAATAGTTTCAGCAGAAATAGAATAAGGTGGAGTAGTCCTAGTGCCTATGGAATAACAAGGATTACATCTAGAAAAGCTTTGAGCGTTAGGAACAATGTTGAGAGTAGAGTGTTCAAAACTAGTAGGAACTTTGTGTTCATTAGCATCAAGCAATCTTTGAACATTATCATCAAATTGAGCATAATGATAAAGATCAAGCAATTCAGCCTCAACAACATCATCAAGGATAGGATTAACACTCACATGATGCATAGCTTGCCTAGGAGAGGAAGATATACTTTTAGCCATTAGGGTTTAGTGGATCCTAGGGAAGGAGTTCTAAGAAATGGGTTCACCAAATGATTTAACAAATATTAAAATATTATGTTAAATTCTAATTTCAGAATGACTACAATGATATACAATAAGATACAAATGCTAAGCATTTTAAATATGTAACTATGTAAGAAAATGAGAGAGATAGGGAACTTATCTGATTTTTGCTTATCTTAAAGTGTATCCAAACTGGAACAATTGATGAAAAGGTTGGGCAGAGTACTAGAAATGCTCGATATGAATTTTGAAACTTACAAAATAACCTGTAAAGGGGTGTCCGGGGTAGAGACAAGGGTGTTTGGGTGCCCGAGACCTTCCTCAGTAGATGCTCTTGACTATGTAGAGGGTCGAACTTGTTTTTTTTGGTATCGCTAGGTTTCATTTTCCTTCGTTGTTAATCACTTGTATGTAGCTTGGAAGATCTCTCGAGTTCATTGGTAACCTACAAAACAGATAATATCCTGTAAAACCCCCAAACTACATCAAATCCTAAAAAATAAAGATGCAACCGAGGATTCAGACCGACCCCAATCGTCACCTTATAGAGTGAACTTACGACAGAGCGTTGCACTACATCCGAGACTATGTGTAGTTTTATGTGCTTATGTGTGTAATAATGTTCTTGGGTTGCCTCTCGCACCAATGACGCCAAATAGCGGGTCAGAGCTAGATAGAATGCAAATGTGTGCAATGGAATTTAGAAACTTCTCATTCCTATGCATTGTATGTAGAGTAATAAGCCCAACATATAGTCCCTTTGATATTATGTAGATAGATAACCCTTGATAAAATTTTCCTCCATTATAATGGTATGTATGTTGTGTTTATATAGGGATATCTTGTTTGAATTTTGACACTAGTGACACGACATGCCAACTAGGACCTCAAGATAGGAGTAAGAAAACCAAAAAAATCTAAACAAAAATGACAAAAATGTGAATAAGAACAAACAAGACATGAACACCTGGTTGGACAAGAGTGCACGGGGATAGTGTCCAATTTTGGGTGCTAGTGTCTTGAGACAACTGACGACAAATGTGAGAAGACTAACATATAGGGATCCCTATGACTTGACCAGAACTGGGTGTAGAAGTGACAAATGTGAGAGATAAAATAATAGAAAAAAAAATAGACGGACTAAACAATGTGTCACTAGTGAATACTTTTCTTACGCAAGACCCATTTATAAAACAACATATTTTGCGGTATAGTAAAGTGGTTGTATGTGCATGATTTTGTGTCTACAAGTTCATCAATTCCAAAACCTATCCTTGTGGGTGGAAAATATTAATGAAGAGAATCTGAATGACTTATTTCTTTGGGTTCTTAAGGAACACATTGAGAATGAGGTGTGTATGTTTAACCCTCCTAAGGTTTCGATGCTATTATCATGAAACATAGGGCAAAGGAAATATTTATTTCCAACAAGAGACAAACTATCACTAGTATCAAAGATCGTAGCATCTTAACACCTTCATTCCCTCACCAATTAGGACCGACACCTCATCAAATTGAAGAAAAGAGAGAAAAGGTTATGTTTTAATTATGACAACAAATATGGACCAGGACATAAATGTGTAAAATAAAATTTGTTCTACATTGAGGGGCCTAATGAAGAAGAAGAGAAGGAAGAAGATGAAGAGGTAGAGGTCATGGTCGAGCCAAAGGAGGAGTTAGGAGATCCCCAACCAATGATATCATGTCATGCAATTTCATGTATTAGCACTCCCAAAACCCGAAAAGTGGTTGGATTCTTTAAAAATAGATTTTAATAGTGTTGATTGATTTGGCAATTACTCACAACTTCATCAATCATAAGTTGGTGGTGCACTTGAATTACTTTGTTTATCCAACTCTAGAATGTCAAGTAATGATCGTTGATGGGGGAACTGTTAGTTGTTTAGGAAAATGTCATAACATTAATCTAACCATGGGATATTACTTGTTAACTATCCCAATGTATGACATTGTAATGGGAGGATCATACATTATTTTAGGAATTCAATGCCTTTCCACCTCAAACATTGAAATGAACTTCCAAGAGTTGTTCATGTGTTTTCAATCAAAAGGGGGGAATTTCAAACTAAAAGGATTAAGATCAAAGTCCCCATAGTTGGTGAGCTCTCACTAGATGCAAAAATTGCTTAGAAAAGGTATAGAGGGGTTTGTGGCACAACTATTTTCATCGGATGCACATCACCAAATACATTTATACCATTAGATATGAAAGAACTTATATATGAGAACTACGTTGTGTTTGGAGATATGCCAAAAGGATTCCCTCCAAAAGGAGACCATGATCATTCCATCCAAATTAGTACCAAGGATTCAACCACCCAACATCGACCTTATAGGTACTCCCTATATGCAAAATAGTGATATTGAGAAGATAGTACAAGAGATGTTAGAAGCGGAATTATTCATCATAATCAAAGTTCTTACTCTTATCCTCGTAGTGATGGTGCGGAAAAAAGATGACAAGTTGTGTATGTTTCTAGATTAAAAGAACTCAATAAGTACACATTCAAAGATAAGTTTCCTATTCATGTGATTAATGATTTTCTAGGTGAGTTGCATGGTGTTGTTTAATTTACAAAAATTGGTCTTCATTTCGTATAGCATCATATTAGAATTGGGGATGATGATGTTCGTAAAATAGCCTTTAGGATACATGAAGGCCATTATGAGTTCCTAGTAATGCCTTTTGGACTAAAAAAATCACCCTCTACATTTCAAAGTTTGATTAATTCTCTCTTTAAGTCATTTCGAGGAATTTTGTTTTAGTGTTCTTTAATGATGTATTAATCTATAGTAAAACATGGTAGGAATACATGTGTCATGTAAATAAGGTGTTGGAAACTCTTAAATAACATCAACCTTATGAAAATCCTCAAAATTTTCTTTTGGAGTAAAGGAGGTTGAATATTTGGGTCACATCATCTCTTATGAAGGAGTTAAAGTGGATCCTAACAAGATAAAATCCATGCTTGAATGGAAGGTTCCAAAAACCCTAAAGAATCTCTAATTATTTTTTTGGCTTATAAGTTATTATCTTATATTTTTAAGGAATTATGGTAGTATAAAGAACACCACTCATGACTTTATTGAAGGAATCTAACCATTGGAATGAGGAATCTACTATGGAATTTGAGAAGTCAAGGAGGCCATGTCTACCACTCCAGTTCTAGCCACTCCAAATTTTCCCAAAACATTCATTGTTGAATGTGATGCTTCAGGGTATGGTTTGGGGGCATTACTCATGCAAGAAGGTTGTCACATTAGCTTTGAGAGTTGCAAATTCAAAGGTAATAATATATCAAAACCATTTTATGAGAAGGAAATGCTAGCCATACTTCATGTAGTGAAGCAATGGAGACCATATCTAATGGGTAGACATTTCAAAGTAAAGACAGATCATGATAGTTTGAAATACTTCTTAGAGCAATGTTTATCATCTAAAGGACAGTTAAAATGGATCTCACAAATGTTGAGATTTGATTTTGAGATAATCTAAAATAAAGGGAAGGAGAATGTAGTCATTGATGCTCTATCTTGAAAGGATGAATCAATTGAGGCATTGTTGTGTACCATATTTTTATTACATAAATATTGGATAGAGGAGGCAAGGTGTGAATGGAAAAATGACCCAGGTACACAAAATATCATTTAGAATCTCCAACATGATCCAAGCATGTCATAAAATTTATATGGAAATGAGATGTTTTATGGTACAAAGATAGATTATACCTATATAAGAACTCAACCCTTTAAAATTGGGTTTTATTTGAGCTCCATGTTTCTCCAGTATGGGGCATTATTTCTTCTTAAAGACCTATCATCGAATCAAGCACGATTTATTTTAGGAAGGGCTAAAATGAAATGTCCAAATATTTGTGTCGAAATGCATGGTTTGTCATCAAAATAAGGGCGAAAAATTAAGTCCCCGTGTCTTTTATAACCTCTATCTATTTTTAGCCAAAGGTGGGAACAGGTTTCCATGGACTTCATCACAAGATTTCCTAAATCAAAAGTTATTTAACAAATATGGAATTTGTAAAACTCTAATTACATAGTTACATATGATAAATAAATGTTAAAGGACAAATCTGACACAAGAAATAAGCTAATGAAAATTGAAACCCTAAGTGCAAGAGAGGGAATAAGAGACTTAACTAATTTCGCAATAAATCCCAAAGTGTTCTAGACTAGAAAATTGATGAATATGAGGAGGATACTTGTCACAACCGCACTCGTAAAATTTTGTAATTGTCGAATGAACCTAGACTAGGGTTCTTGAGATAAGACCGGGTGCCTAAGTAATAGAGACCACTGGTAGGTGCATGTGACTACGCAAGACATCAAAAACTTATTTTTGTTATGTCGCAAGATGGTTGTTAACCTTCATTTTTGGTCACTTGTATGTCGCTTAGATGATCGCCAAGTTCACTGTAATCTACAAAACAAATGATATCCTGTAAAATCCCAAAAACACATGAAATCTTTAAAAAAATGCAAATGGGGAGTCGGAGTGACATCGGCGAAATCACCGACAGAGTAAACTTATGACCAAGTGTTGCACTACACTTATGAATCTGTGTAGTTCTCATGTGTGTGTGTAGAAATTGTGCCCTAAGAAGCTCTTATGCAAGATGCACTTGATAACAAGCGATAACTAGATGTACCAATGTAAATATATGTGTGGATGGAAAAATGAACTTCCCCTCCTATGTGTGTATGTAAAAAATGCATTCCCTTGTCCCTTGAGTGAGTGTTAGATGGATGCCTTTGATGCTCTTAGAATGCCTTTGGATGTAACCTTAGGTGATGATAATAGATGCTTAGAGCTTGTTCCTTTATTATGGTCACATAGATTTGTATTTATATGATTCTCTTGTTTTAATTTCGTAATTGAAAACTAAAAGTATGACCCATAAGAAAACAAGATGCCCAAAAGATAAAAGAAGGCCAAAAGAGGCGAGTAAGATACAAAGAGGTTAGGGGCACCCAGAGGGGATGAGGGCACCTGGGCACCGACGTTATGGCTAGGTGTTGGTGTCCAAATTCAATAAAGATAAAGCACTAAAGATCGACTAGGTTGTAGGGTGTGTAAGACCAAAGAGAAAACAAGAAAGATAGAAAAGATGCCAAAGATAGATGTCAATTACTAGTTTTCTTGCTTATGAATCATATGAATAGTAATATGTGATTTAGGACCTAGAAATGTACCTAAGTACGTGATTTTGTGTCTACATTTTCCCCCACTTTATGTTGTTGAGTGAATACTTGATAACATAAAGTAGATAAGAGATGCATACCTGATAACCATGTAGATTGATGGTGAAAGTGTGCCAAAGAGACAAGAAAAAGCATGGAGTGATAAAAAATGAAGCATGGAAGCTAAGGAAGAGGAAGTGACCCTAGGGGTGAAGTGCATATGTTGTGTCATGTTTGTGCTTATTTGTTATGCTTTTTTATGTGGGGCTTTTTCTTATTTCATATTAAAGATGGACTCTGCAAAAGAAAAGAGAAAGAGTAGTCAAAGTCATGTGTTATGAAAACTTTGTAAAAAGTGTGTAAAATTGTGAAAAATTAGTGCGTGTGCACCCGATCTATGACGAGTGAAAATGATAGAAAGTGTCCTAAAATATTGTAGAAGAGAGATTTTTTGGGCAATCTCACGCCAAAATGATTTTTTTTTCCATCTCACGCCACAACATAAGAGTGTTGGGGAGAAAGGTCTAGTGTTATTCTCCATCCCTGATTACTTCCCAAAATTTATACACCACTGCAGATGCTGTGATCCTAATTTTTTTGTGTTTGATCCAGTTTGATTCAAGTAGAAAAAGAAGATAGAATGCATTCGATTGCTAGAGGAATGTGCATGTGTTGTGAAAAGTGCTCAGTAAAGTCTAAAAATTGTGCCAAGATGAGAAAGTAACTATAATTGCCCCTAGTCATAGGCACCTAGGAAAGTTTAAGAGCACCCAAGTGCTAGTGTTTATATCTGGGAACTGGTGTCTATGTTGAACTAAGGACCCAAGTCGAATCTATGTCATTTCGTAACTATAACTATGTTTCGTTCTTTTACAAAAGCGTGCATGTATTTGAAGCTTTGAGTTGTTGTAAAGGATGTGTTATCCAAAATTCCCTTCTAAGGTGATTTTGATAACTTATATTCTTATCTTGAACTTGGACAAGTTTAAAAACTAATGAAAATGGATAATTTCAATGTTCTAAGGCTTCCTCTTCTTTACATAACTCATCAGTTCCATACTTAGTCAAAAACAAAGAAAAAATCAAAGATTTGGTCTTTTGAAGTGTATTACGGGTTTTTTGAGCTTGAACACAATTCTCAAGTTCCTTAAGTTCCCGATTTTCCAATTGGGTCACATTGAAGGAGTTTGGACGAAGAGGGTAGTACATTGTGGGTTTTTGTGGTGCGGAGGAACTATGTGTGGATGGAACAAGTTTCTGGGGACTAAGGTTCTCTCGCATGGCTTTTTGAATTGCAATGAAGGTAGATGTAATGTGTTGCATGGTAGGGAAATGATTATGAGAACTAAGGGAGTCGACAAAATGGTTTTTTCAAGGCAAAATTTCTCCACACAGTCAAAGTAGGGTTGAAAAATAAGAAAAGGGATTGGTGTTGTGGGAGTTAAGAGATCCATGGGAACTAAGAGCCCCACAATTCCACCTAGGATCCGATTCACCGACCAAAGAAAAAACCCATGACCCCTGCAACTAAATCAAGCCCAAATGGAACAATGGGAACAAATCCTCACCTCCATGAGTTCCCGGTTATCCGATCCACCCGCACGAGTAAAAAAATAATTAAAATGGACTATAGCCGTGTGTTGGGAACACCGTGTTCCTCCTTGCCCCCGATATCAAAGATGGCCATATATTTTCCCAGTGCTCCAAATTTGACAAAATTGGTACTGTTGGAAAGGTCTCTTCAATCTCCACATCATGGAAACTAGAAATCTTGAATTAGGTGAGTGTAGGTTGGTGAAAAAGAGGAAAACATCTTCATCATTAAAGATGTAATTCAATGTAGCTCAACAACCAGGTTTTATGAGGCATGGTGCTCATTCCTTCTCCCACAAGAAAAGTATCATTAGGGAATGTATTTTTAAGGGTGCACATATCTTTTTCTAGGGATTTAATGCATGTTATTGGTGGGTAGAAGCAAGAATTCAAGTTCCTTGTATTTTCCCTCCTCTATCTCTCTCTCCCATCTTCTATATATTGTAAAAGGATGCTCATTTGTAAGGGTTGGACATTCTTGTAATGCTAGTGCATCCTTCTACAAGTGTTGCATGTGGATTTTGAGTTGCATAAGCCTTAGATTTGGACATTTGCAGGGTGATCCTTTCCTTTCTCCTTCATTATAATGAATTGTGCATATACTTGAAGTAATAAAATACTTGTTTTGTGGTTATTATCTACCCTAGCTTATGTTTTATTGCATTTTCTTGCCTTTCATTGCATCTGTAGGTATATTATGCATGTTCTATTTTCCTTGTAGGTTTGAATCTATTGTGCTCCATGGAAATGGTTATTTAAATGTTGTTTTGGCTTGTGGCACTCATGTTTTCCCTCTCCTCCTTTATTTTCTTCCCATTTTCACTCATCTAAGAATGTTTTCCCCCTCTTCTTGGTGTTATCACCTCCCCTTAGTGTAGGATTTCCATTTTCATACAACTTTTTCCCTCCCCGGTCCCTGGATTACTAGAGTAGGATTAAATAGTTGCATTTCCTTCCTTAGGAGTAGTTTAGCATTAGGAATAGGTAGAGGAACCAGCCTTCTCTGGAGGTTTTTCTCTAAGTAGCAAGTCCCACAACTTGAGAGACAATCCCATGTTACCCAAAAACACTAATTGTTCATCCATACATTCATACAAATCGTGAGGATCTTGTTTTTGGTGATAACAGTTCTAGCACGCCTAGTGGGACACCCTAAGATTCTCTTGTTATTTCACTGAGTTTTGATGTGTATCTTGGTGAATTGCAGGCTTTGGAGGCTTTGGAACAACACATCTGGTGACTCCAAGCATTATATCAACTAGTTTATGTAGTCAAAGAGCTCATTTTCATTAGAATAATTTAGACAAGGTCAAGAACAACAAATGAAGGATATAATGATTACTTACAATTATCACCAAACAGAACAAGAAGAGGCAGATTAGTTCAGAGATCACCATCACCACCAAATAGAAATCTCTACTCCACCTCCTGGTAGGATTTTCTTATTGTCTTCTAGAGTTATAAGACCCATTTCATTCATGGAAACACAAAGGAATTTACCCTTTATTAGCTTCAATGGTAGTAGTCCCTTGGCTCTTCCTGCACAACATGACATACCAGTAGTCAGTAATCAAAAGTATTCCATTTTTACTAGTGAGAATCAAGTTACCCCTGTTGAGCACATTCAGGATGTTGCAAATGTATGTTATGTTCATCTAGTTACAAAGGATGATGTAGTAATTAGGTTGATAGCTTCTTCACTCAAAGGTAAAGTACTCCAATGGTACAGAAGCTTGAGACTTGCCTCTATTACCAACTGGGATGGACTTGGCACTACACTTTGCAATCAATTTGGGGAAAAGACGAGATAATATCTCCTTATTAGAACAACTAACAATGATCAAGAGAGCTCCTAATGAGCTCATGGTAGATTTCAATTTCAAATTTCAGAGGACATGGGATAGAATTCTAACTCTCTTGAGACCGACTCCATAAGGTGATTTTCTTTACTTCTTAAGAGCATTGAATTTTGATATTTTTGTTATGATATAATCTATGGGTGTTATTTAATTACTTGATGCCTATCCAATATCCATTAGGGCTGATAATTGTCTAATACAAGCTAGAAAAATAGCCCCTAGGATGCCTATGCCTATATACCTAGAGATTGAAACACCATCTTCTCATCAAGCTCCTAAGTTAGCCCCTATTCCAACCCCAAGAAGCCAAATTTATAGTCAAGCATCCACTTCCTTAAGCCCTTCTACTGAGATACAAGAAGTGATGAAACAATTACAAAATTTAGGGAATGAGTTAGTGTCCATTAAAAGGCAAAAGTAAGTCCAAAATTTTAGACCCTATCAACCTCCATACAAACTAAATAATTCCTTTTATCAACCAAACAAGCCTTCCTCTCAAGTTGCTCCTCAAAATAGGAATCGGTTTCCCTTCGCAAGACCATTTTAACCGTATAACCCAAGTGTGCCTTGTTCATCTCAAGTTTTGGTTCCTATTTAGAATAACCTTGTGCAAGATTATCAATGGTGCATCCTTGTCATCTTCCACACAACTAAACAACATTCCCCAATGGAATTTTGAACCAAGATTTGATGGTACAAAGTGCATTTATTTCTCAAGATGCAGTAGCAGAGGAAAATTAGTAGCAAATTATCACTCAAGAGGCAACACCAAGTGATACTTCACTTGTAAACTGAAAAGTGGAAGACTTTTGTGGGATAAATCAAAATTTTCCTTAAGGTGTGGCTACAAATACAATATCTAATAAGAGAGCTATATAAGAGGGACAATCAACCATTTTTGGTCCTTCTCAACCTTCTTTGACTCTCCAAGGGGGGTGACAACCCAAATCTAGCCCCAAATGTGCAAAGTTAACCTAAGGGCCCTTACATATCAGCTCAAATGCAAGAAAAATTATTGTAGAAGGTACAACAGAAAAATAATCCCACTCCCTTCAACATCCTAGAGAAAATGAAGAAAACTAATGTGAGCATATCTATGTGGGAATCATTAGCAATCCCAAGACAAAGAGATCTATTATAGGTAGTCATGTCCAATCTTTCTATCCCAAATTAGTCACCCCAAAGAGAAAGAAAAGGTTGTTCTTACTAATGCCATGAAATAAAAGGAGGATCAACCAAGTAAGAACATGAAACCTTCACCCTTATATGTATCCTTGATCATTAGAAATAATTTGGTTCACAATTATATGATTGATTTTAGAGCAAGCAGTTCAATGATGCCCAAACAAATTACAGACCAATTAGGCCTCGAGTATGAACCTCTTTCTAAGGGTGTGGTATAACTAGATGGGACATCAGTAGGGACTGTTAGATTTATCGGAGGCCTAAGCCTCATGTTGCATGCATGCCCTAACTTCTCAGTACCTCAAGATGTCTTCCTAATTGATCTACCTCTAATCTTCACCTTATGTCTATCCGGAGACTTCACCGTAATAATTAGAGGATATCTATCAACTAACTGGTCTCACATGCTCTTCAGAACCAGGTATGGCACTAAGGCTACTATCAAGTCTAAACCAATTGCTACATACCATATAGAACCTTATGTGCCTAGCCCCATCAATGCCAATTGTACCATCTTTGATCAAGAGGATTGCCCAAGTACTCAAGAATCAAATACTCAGATTGAAGGCATTCCTGACTTACTACTTGATGAGTGGGAAAATAGGTGTTATAAATTTGATCCATATCAACAGATTGAAGAAGTTGTCCCGGTATTTATTGTTTACATGAGGATAATTCACCCTTGCCTAGTATTGTGAAATCAAATGATGAAGAAGAGAATGGAATTTGGAAAATGTTCTTTGATGGATCAAGAAGTAGACAAGGTGTAGGAGGAGGTGTAGTCCTTGTATCTCCCATAGGTATGAAGTATTACTCCTCTTTCATATTTCAATTCAGCTACTCTAACAACACAACAAAATATGAGTCCCTCATCCATGGTCTTCAATGGGAAAGAAATAAGAACATCAAAAATTTGTAGACTTTTGGGGATAGTGAACTAATAGTAAACCGTGATCGAGGATCAAATACATCCAAGAATGGCTTACTCAAAGCTTATAAACATAGAGTATGGGATCTTTTGGAATATTTTGAAGCTTTCAATGTACTTGCCATTCCAAGAAAAGAGAACAAAGTTGTTGACAAATGAGCAAAGCAATGGAGAAAAAATTGATGTTGGGAACATTAAGGGAGACAAAGTTCGCCGCATATCAAGGTGGTAGTGAAACTTGATGTACTAGATAATGTCACAACATAGCAGGTGTTTGAGAGTGATCAACAGATTGTCAATTTTATTCAAGAAAAGGATAAGTTTTCTTCGAGAATCAAGACAAGTTGGAGATATTGTAACAATATGCCCCGTGATTGTGGAGTAGGAGAGTAGAAAAGGTAGATTCCCCAAGAGCCTCGGTGGGAATGGTAAAGAGTGATGTAGAGCATCGTGCATCTTGTAATAATATGTAAAATTCATGCATTCACCTTAAGATAACATGTGAACGTGCATATGCGTATAAAAAAATATAATGACATACTAAGAATCCGACTAGCATAGGAAACAAAGTACAACATGTAAGCGGTATATGTTAACAAGAGTAAAGAAAACCAAGATGTGCGAGATGATATGTGAAAGTAATGTTGTGATATGCAAGATGTGTAGATAAGAGGGGTTATGTTTCCCTATGTGGATGTGTGTGATGTGAGGTTCATTTAGGAATTGTGCCTCTCGACGCCAAGTATGAACCGTAGAACAAGAGTGCGTCATTGGGTAGAGGTAGAGTATGCAGGTAAGAACATTGTGTTGTATGGATAGGAAGATGCAATGGTATGAGAAGAAAATGAGGAGGGGGAAGTCTAATATCCCCCAAGTGTGTATATTAGGAGTTTTTGGCAAATAAATTTGATCATTGTGAGCAAGAATAACTAGAGTATGTATAGTGACCGAAAGGATGTATACCATATATTGATCTATAAACTCACCAAATTTGTACTACCCTTCTTGTATTTCATCACCATGGATGGAGCTAGCTAAAGGAATCCCATCCATTTGTAGTGCCTTGCTTGCTGCTGAATTTAGACTGTGCTTGCAAATACTAGAGAGGTTTGTCGTCAAGTTTTATTTGTCTTGTAGGAAAGGTCATGGAGGAGAAGAGACTCAAACAACCTTCAAATTTTGGGGTTGTTCGTTTCATATTTTTGTTTTCTATCTGAAAGATCTAAGATCGTCGATCAATGCAAATGTTGGTGATCTTAGGACCACCACCCTGGTTGGGTGGTGGTTTTGTAACCGCCGCTCTGCACAAAGCGACGGTCATGTTACTATAAAGATAGAACCTCCGTGTATTATTTTTCCTTCTTCATGTTGACTGATTTGATGAAGTAGAGTCATTTTGGATCCCTATGGATCACACCTCCACTTAGGAGGCTTTTGGTCCCACAAAATCTTAGTGGGGGAGTAGATGAGGAAATAATTCCCTCACTTGCTCCTTCGAGTACCACCGGGCCTACCTTGGTGTCTTTCCTTTCAGTCCAATTTTCCAAGACTCATATGGACCTCTCCTAGTCTCTCTAACCTTCTATTATAACACTACATCCTCCTCCAATTTGCCTCATGAGTCCAAGATGCAATCATCAATGGAAGGTAGCAACTATAGTCCTTCATCTTCATCTAACATGGATGGCTCATATAGGTGCAAGTTCTCACAGTTTACTATAGATTACATCCTCATAAATGACGGTAAATCAAGTCGAAAGGAATTTTCTCCAACCTTCTCCAATATGGTAAATGGCCCATATCGTAGTGGCTTGAGTTTCCATGTTTGACCTTATAGTCTCTCCTTGCTCAAGTAAAGCCAAACTCTATCTCCAACATGAAGCTTATGTTCCCTCCTATGTTGATCGTGCCTATCTTTGTACTTGGCTTGAGATTTCTCTAGTTGTTCTTTGACTTTGAGATGGATTTGTTGGATCCTCTCAATGAATTTGTTTGCTCTAGTCACCTCTATGTCTCATATCTCCTCCTCATCCTACTACCCAACTGATATGTCCAACTGGATTTGTAGGTAGATATCCCAAGCATGTCTCAAATGGTGACTTCATAGTGGATGTGTGTACTACCTAGTTATAGGAATGTTGAATGTAGGCTAAGGACTCATCCCAAGTCCTTGGGTATTTGTTGTTATACCCTCTAATTAACTGTACCAAAGTCTTGTTCACCACCTCTATTTGTCCATATGTCTGTAGATGGAAATTTGTGCTCCTTTATAACCTGGTATCCATCTTGCCCCAAAAAGTAGTCCAAAACTTCCCCAAGAAACTGGAATCCTGTCAAAAACAATAGATTTTGGCCAAAACGCACCCATACATTAGCAAAGAAAAGATTTGTTGCCTCGTGTACTTTTACTATCTTTTTACATGCCATAAGAATATACATCTTACTGAATCTATCAAAAACAACATAGAGATAGTCATGGCCATGTTTAGATATAGGTAATCCTCCTTCAAAATCCATATAAATTTCCTCCCATGGATGAGTAGGTATTAGCAAAGGCATATACAAACCTTCCTTCCTAGTCTTAGGCTAGTTGGTACAAAAAAATTTACATCCACATATAAATTTTGATACTTCTTCCGCATATTGGGCCAATACACATACCTTTGTAAGTGGTCTAAGGTCTTACCAACACTAAAATCTCCCGCTACTTTCGAGGTATGTGCTTCCCTCATCAATAGAATTCTTTATTTTTTAGGCACGTCAAGCTTCTCCCATCGGTAGAGCATCCCATCCTTGAGATAACAATCTTCAATCCCTATCCTTTCAGTCCTTTGGGACTGCAACTTCTGAAATTTCACCCCAAAGTCTTTGTCCCGGCATACATCTCTCTGTAAGCTTCCTTAGTGAAGGGCTTGATCTAAGCGATAGTGGCCAAACAGAAAACATCTCCTATGTGGGCGGCATAGACAACATGTCTGCCACAAAATTTGTACTAGCCTTCTTATATTTGATCACCACATAGAACTATTGAAGGAACCCCATCCATTTGTAGTGCCTTGCCTCTCGTAATTTAGGTTGTGCTTGCAAATACTTTGAGAAGTTTGTGGTCGGTGTGTACAATAGTTTCTTTACCCAAAAATAATGCTTCCATTTTTTAATTGCTTGAACTAGTGCATACATTTCCTTATCATATACCGAATATCCTTTAACTTCGCTAAAGTGAAAGTTTGAATGTTAGCATACGGGTTTACCTCCTTGAAGAAACAGTCGCCCATAACGTAATCACCGGAATCTGTCTCTACTTCAAAAGGCTGCTGCAAACTAGGAAGAGAAAGTACTGGAGCATGACTAATATTGTATTTCAATAACTCAAAGGATTTTTCTTGTTCCTTACAGTCAAAACCCTTACTCTTTGTGGCCACCATATGTAGAGGTGTTGCAATTGCGTAGAAGCCTAGAATGAACTTCTACATGTATTGTCTTGCTCCTCCAAAACTCCTAGTCTTTTTGGATCCCGTTGGTGTTGGCCAATTAGTGATGGCTTCCACCTTCTTTGGATACACTCGTAGCTCTCCTCCTCCTCCCACGTGCCCAATATGACAAGTGACTGTTTGGAAAATTCACATTTCTTCATATTACAAAGTAGTTGTTTCTCCCCGAGAACTTGCAAGACTTGTTGTAAATGCGTTAGATGTTCTTCCCATGTGGCACTAAAAATCAAGATATCGTCTAGATATACAATGACACGTGAATCTATGAAATCCCATAATACATCATTCATCAATCTCATAAATGTAGCGGGTGCATTGTAAAACCCAAAAGGAAGTACTAACCATTCATACAAACCATGTTTTTTCTTAAAGGCGATCTCTTCCATATATTCTCCTCCTTCATTCTCGACTTGGTGATAACCTAACATGAGATCCAACTTTGTGTATAATTTGGCATGTCAAGCTGGTCCAAGAGATCATCTATACAGGGAAGTGGATATCTGTTCTTTATGGTGATCTTGTTCAAAGCGTGGTAGTCGATGCACATTCTCCAAGAACAATGCTTCTTTGTCACCATCACAATAGGTGAACAATATGGTGAGGTGCTCGGACATATCATCCCTTGGTCTAGTAGTTCTGGATTTGTTTATTTACTTTAGTACTCTCTGTGAGCAAGGATTGTCTATACAACTCGATGTTCGATAGAGGGGACTCTGGCAATAGCTGAATATCATGCTCTACTTCCCGTTTTGGTGGTAACCCACTAGGAGCCTGAAATACTTCCTAAAAATACTGAATAATACTATCCAAATCATGCTTTCCCTGGTTATAAATATGTGAAACTCCTTCCTCATCTTGTTTATCCTTTAACAAAAGTAAACAAAACTAATTATGATTTTCCTAAATAAGTCATTTTGCTTGGTTAACACTCACCATAGTAACCCATGTCTTATGTTGGTGTGCCCGGATGTTGTAGTTGATCACATCCTTCGGATGTTGTAGTTGATCTCATCCTTGACCCATCTATATTGGTTTTCCCTTCTCATAAATATAACATCCCTAATATATAAGTAAGGACTCCCAAATACAACATCAAAAGCATCAAGTGGAATAACGCCAGCTTCCAAAACATCAATATACTAGGAATTTACCCCAAACTTGACCTTATATCTTCTTGTTACTTGAATTTCAACACCCTTCTTAACCCAACCCAAAGGATAAGGGTGTGGATGCTCGTAAGTCTTAACACCAAGCTTCTTTACAACTACTTCAGAAATCAAGTTAGACTATGAACTGGTATCAACCAAAGCATTTACCTTAGTTCTCTTGATCTAGATTTTGATTTGGAATATTCTACTCATCTCCTCTTCCCCGATCGTCCATGTTGGTGGCCGTGCATCCAAGCCTTTCATCTAGATCAGAGTCATCTTTGATTTCCACCTCCCCTTATGTTTTTACAACTGTTGTGGACCTCTTTGAGTCCTTGGTTCGGTTCTTTGGGTGTAACTTTGGATGCAACTTCCAACATGTAGCGTCAATATGACCATTGATATGACAATTCTTGCAAAAATTCTAGGGATCTTTACAAGTATTTAAAGTAGTTAGAGATTTTTACCTTTACCTTTCCACTTACCCTTGTTACTTATTTGCCCATACTCTTTTTTTCTCTTTGGATTTTTTGACTTTGCTTTACCCTTAGCTCTGCTTCTCCTTGCTTCTTTTCATCATCTATGTAGTATTCCTGCACACACGCCTCATTGAAATCTTTGGGCTTTGTGGAGATGAATTTGTCCGAAGGTGAGTGTGAAGTCCTCCCAAGTACTTAGTTAGAATATCCTCATCCTCCAAGTCCATGTTTAGTAACATGGCCTAGCCTCCAAAACTCCGTAGTATAGTCCTACACACTTTGACCACTACCTTGTCTAAAATACTACCATTTAATCATTTGGTCAGTCTTGTGGCCAATAGGATAGAAGTTATCTCTAAGTAATTCTTTAAATTCTTGCCAAGATTTCACAATAGGACGCTTCTTCTTTTCACAAGTGGTTAGATGGGTTTCCCACTAAACTAGAGCATGTCCCTCCATTTTGAGACGTGTAAAGGTGATCCTTTGTGCCTTAGTGACATTATGGATGCTAAAGTAGACTTCTAACTATTTTAACCATTTATCAAGCAACTCTACATCTACTTGTCCTTCAAAGCTTTTAATCTCAACTTTCGTCTCAACTTTAAAAGGAGTATGATCAGATTTTACCTTTTCTCTTGCATTTGAAGTCTCTTCTTCATGATCTTCCTCATAGTTTTCATCATGGTGGCTCCTCCCTATGCCAAACTTTTTAGCCAAGCGTTGAACCACTGATTCCATGGAGTCTTTCTTGACAGAAGTTGTCTTCTACAAATCTAAAAGCTCTTCTTTCCTTCTAAACATCCTATCCATCATGGTCTCCAAAGATCTCGATTCTACGGACCAAGTTCTCTTCCTCCATTTGTCCCTGAATTCTTTGTTTCCACTTCTTTGTAGAAATTTCTAGATCGCAAGGTAAAGGCTCTTCACCTTTAGATCTCATCACTATCATAGAAATCCAAGAACGAATAACACAAATCCTTGATACTTGTTAGCTCGATACCAAAATGATCTCAGTAAACTCTTCAACTTTGAATTATCCACATAATCAAAAATTAAACGTTGTTGTTCTAATTTCGATTAGAAAATGCTAGAGATAGCTAGTGAATGAATTTTGCTTGTGCTTAGAATAGAAAATTGTAGGAAAGGAAAGAATATAAACTCACAAACACCAACAAGTTTTATATGGAAGACTCGAGACAACCTTTCAAATTTTGGGGTTGTTCGTATGAAAGAAAGTAGACTTGGCAATTGCTCTTTCTTCCCACTTTTATTGGCCAATTCAAACAATAAGTACAGAAATTACAATAAGTATGAAAGAGAAGTAGATAAAATCTCACACTTCCTCCCAATTACTCATTTTCTCTGTCTCAACACTCCTTTCTTCTACAAAACACAATTCCAAAGCACTAAGAAGTTCTTGCTCACTTGCTTTCATGCTTCGATGTTCTTGTTCTCTTATACAAACATGTATTTATAGCCTTTCTCATGTCCTCCCGTGCACCTTTGGATAATGGGAAAGCTTGTGGAGGAGAAGAGATTCGAAAACCTTTCAAATTATGGGGATGTTCCTTTCATATTTTTGTTTTCTTTTCTGAAAGAGACAAGACCGCTGCCCTAGTTAGGTGGTGGTTACAGAAATGCCACGCTTCCGCACAGAGCGGCGGTCATGTTACTATAAAGATAGAACCTCCGTGTATTATTTTTCCTTCTTTGTGCTGACTGATCTGATGAAGTAGAGTCATTTTGGATCCCTATGGATCATATATTTAAAGTATTATGTGTATCATGAATAGAAGGATCCATAAGTAAGCATGAGGAGAAATGTGTGTATGGAGTGGCATAGGAGTGGAAAGGGAAGCCATAAATATAGATATATGTATCAAGGGATGCTCATAGTGTAGATAAGAGAAAGTGTTGCTAGAAAGATTGACTTGAAGTGCAAAGCAAAAGTAAGGTATATGTGTGTATGTGAGTAGTATGGATAGGAAACTACTGATTAGAACGTGTGACTATGGGGGGAATTTTGATGCCCCCAAGTGTGAGAGTGATGGAGGTCTCTTTGATGATGGTAGAGAGACCATGTCATGGTGACGGATGTTGAAATGTGTCCCAATCATCGACATAGACATTATCTGGATCGAAATGAGGAATTATAAGTTTAATTTTAGGAGGTTGTTGAGGGATCTCATCTTATGGTGATGGAATTGGTTGTTCATCCTTTAATGTTTTGGAATTAGATGAGATTTATGGTGACTCTTGCATTATTGGAGAAGGACCAAGAGTAACTATTGTGTGATGCTCACTAGACATAGAAGGATCAAATTTGGGAACCCATTGGGGTTTGGTAATTGGAGATGAGTGTGTAGTAGAATGTTGTGTAGCAAATTAATTAAAGACATTGATGCTCAAGTTGCTCGATTCTTCGTTCTAAAGCATAGAAATCATTGTCACGATGTCTATTAATTATATGATAATTACAAAAAGAGTTACATTTGTATTTGGTAAACCGATAAGGAGCCTAGTAATGAGTAGGTGGTAAGGTTATTAACTGATGATTGGGGAACTTAAAGAGAATATCATATTGCCTATCATTTCGATCAAACTTGAGAGGTGCTTGTTGTGAGAAGACCTTAGCCTTGCTTATATGAGCACATGTAGTAGACATGGGATCATGATGAGGTGTAGAAGAAGAACTAACATGGGCATGAGAAGCATCCTTGAGATATTGGATTTAATTCGTCATATATGTAATCATGGTTCCATCGCTTGAAATTTATCTTGAAAAAAGGTGTAAAGCTTGAATTGACTCAAAGATGGATTGATTAGTTGTGTTATTAGGACTAATAGGAGGTCAAAGATACAATTACAAATTACACTTACTTGTGAAGGTGGCATGTTGCGAGGGAGATACATTGTATGTATGGATTTTTTGAGAGTGTCTTTGTAAATTGGGTGCTTTTGAAGTAATTGATACAAGGAAACTTGAGGAAGTTTAGAGGCCATTATATAACATCAGCTAATTTGTGAAATAAGAGCCCTAGAAAGTGGCCTAGAGGATAAGACCAAGGATGAAACCCTAAGAATAACTATGCATATCAGATGTATGATAAATAATAGATGGAAATATGAACCCTGATGCAACTAGAGTTTGGGATTAGGGAAAGACAAATTTGATAGAATTGGTAAAATAAGGATTCGAGTGGACAACCATGAGTTGGGGTTCACCAAATGATTTAATCTAATTTAAATTAAATCTTATTTCAGATTAAATTACTGTAACAAGTGATATTAAAATAATTAAATACAATAATATGCAAGAAATAAGCATTCAAATGTGTAACACCCTAAGAAAATAAAGGGATAAAAATAACTTAGCTGATTTTGTATAACCTAGGAATGATTAAGACTATGTATCTACTTTGGAATAGGATAGAAATGGTGTCAAAATGGCTTGTCAAGGGTTTAGAAACCAAAGAATGTACATGATATAGAAGCACCCGTAGAAGGATAGAAGTACCTCATGCACTAATGACTAATTTGGGTGCCTGTGTCTCTCGAGATGCTCAAAACCTGATATTTTCTAGGTCGGAAGGTCTTCACCGTTACTCACTCTTTGTCACTATGGTTTCGTTGTTAGATCACCCAACACACCTGTAACCTATAAAAAAATGATTACCTACACATGCCCATAAACCACATCAAATCTAATACGAAATATGCGAGAATGTGGATTCGATCGACCACGACGGTCACGTAAAGAGTGAACTTAAAACTAAACACCGCACTACATCTTAAACTTCGTCTAATTATCCATGTGTGTGTGTATTTATGCCATGTGCCCTAGTTTTTCCTTGTGTAAGTTACATGATGATAACGTGATAGATCTAGATCATCTCAAATATGTAAAATGTGTATGATGGAAGAGAATAAACTCCCCTCTTATGCAGTGTATACAAACCAATGCAATCCTTGTCCCTTATATGAATGTGCTAAATGTATGCTTTGTAGCGCTCTTGTGCCTTTTGTGCAGGCTTATGTGGTGATAGATAATGTTTATAGTGCTTAGCCCTTATTTAGAATAAGTAACTAAGTATATATATGATTCCCTTGTTTAAATTTCGTAATTGACAACTGAAAGGTTGACCCAAAGTGTTAAAAGGTGACCAAGAAGCGAAAAGGACCCAAAAGAGTAAGAAGAAGAAAGATAGGGACAAGAGCACCTGGGCGATTCTGTCCTAACTTGGCACTAGTGTCTCGAGGCCATCAAAATATAAATCACTCAAGTGCCGACATAACTGTAAGATATGTAAAGCCAATAAAAGTGTAAGAGATAAAGCAACCAAAAGGCCAAAAGGATTTTTCAACCACTAGTTTTCTTTCTTAGGAATTATGTATACATTAGTATGCTTTAGTGCCTAGAAAAGTATCCAAGTGCATAGATTTTGTGTCTATAATGTGAGCTTGAGATGACTACGGACATCACTCATGATGATTCCTTCTTGATCTCGCAATAAGAGTGAGGATCAATCTCTTGCTCCTTATGATTTTACAAATGACTCCAATGATCATGAGAGACAACTCCATGGTGCTCAAACCTCTTGATGTTTGTCCTTCACTTACTTGAAATAAGACTTCATCATACAGTGAAAGGGATGACCCCTGAATGGAATTCTGAGAAGTGGCCACCAGGTTGGAATGATGTGAGGAGATGGAAATGACCACACCAAAAGGTTTGAGGTGAGTGTTTAGGAACACTACCAAGTGGATGGAAGCTAATGGAAAAAATATGATTGCGTGACGATCATATGTTTTCCTTTCTTGACTCTAGAGCACTCCTTGAATGAGATCAACTCATACACCTCATGTGCACATGTTTTTCAATAAAGTAGGTGACATTTTCTTGATATCAAGAATGATCTTGAATGAAACTTGAAGGAATAAATTAGAATGAGTTCCATGTTCTTGTTCCACACATTGCACTGAAACACTTGAAAACTTTGCTTCTATTGACTTCCAAGATGTGAGATCCTTATCAAGCATGGATTAAGTGTTTAAAAGAATTATTCAAGCTATGCATTTCTTGAGATGACCTCTTTCCTTACTCATGGATAATCCTTCTCATCATGTTTATGATGACCATAATCTTGATGAATTGAATTTGAATGAATCTCTTGAGCTTCTTCAACCTCTTTTCTAGCCTTACAATGTTCTGACATTCACCTGTTGTGCCTCGATATGCTCTGGTATGCTCTTTGACACGGTTGTGGTCAAGATGATGCTTCATGATCCTCTTGGAGAGTGTATTTTTCTTGTTTGAACTAAAAATCACCTTACAACCCTATGAGGATGATAAAAACTAGTGAGATGAGTGAAAATGGAGTCGACAATGCAACTTTCTACATTGAAAATTGAAACTTTTTATTTTTGGCAAGTGGGACCAAGAGCTTCTATTTTGGGAAATTTTTCCTTTTGCTCAAATTTGGTCTTCTGAAGATCCTATCACACTTAATCCACCTCCATTGATGATTTTTACCATTTTTAGCAAGTTTCTATTTTAGTAAGTTACTTTTTCGAAACCTATTATTTTAGGAAAATTATCTGTTTTGCCTTGTTTGTTGTTCCTCATTGTTTATGGATGTTCTGAGTGATTGGATCTTGAAATTATAATAGGTTTAATAATTTTAGCATGTGAGTGAGTATAACATATGCTATTTTTTGTAACTTGTCATACTAGTGTCATTTTGTAACAAAACCACCATTATTATATTTGCACTACACCAAGATCTCGTGCTCAAATTTTCATTGTGATCCGCACACTAAAACTCTTGAAAACCACAAAGGAAAATTTGGGATGGATAATTTCATGCCTGATAATATGTGATTACATCTATTAATGGAGGATTTAAGCTTCAATGATCACAAGGATGTCTAGGATAAGAGCAATCGAGTTAAATAATTTGTGCGATCAATTTTCTAGATGAGGAGTTATGGGAAAAGCTCCATTTTTACAGTCATGGCTGGTATGGAATATGTTGGGAAGCATGGATGTTGTGTTAAAATGTAATTTGAAGATTTTTTAGGTTCAAAAATGGAGGATGGTTGAAAAATTCCAAACAGTTAGATTGAAAATGAGTTTACATGTTTTCATGACTTCCTGCTAACTACAACGTGATCGCGGGTGAAAGAAAGCTAGACATGGTTGGAACTTGGGTTAGTCATCTTTATCTTAGATGAATTTTTGTGTCCCCTCTATACCCTTGGGAAAGGGAAAATAGGGACACAAAAATGTGCTTTTGGAAAGATTGTGAGACTTGTTACCATCAAAGCGCGAGGAAAGGGAGACAGAGAAAACTTGTTTGGGCACCTAGGAGCTAAGTTTGAGTTGCATGGGGAACCATGGAAGGGGCTAAGATTGAGAAAAAAATTGTCCCCTTTTTACCCTTTGGAAATGGACAAGAAAATGTGCTCTGAATAGTATTGTTACTCTTGGCATCTTCTAGTGCGGTTTTGGGAAGAAGGGCTTAATTAGTTAAGTTCTTTCTTGGATTGAGGAGGGTCGCATAATGGACCGAGATGAAGGATGAGATAAGGAAAATTTTTGTGTCCCATTGGGAAAAGGACAAGAGGGAAACAAAAGTGTGCCATGAATCCAGAAGGTGACATGTGTCACTCTAAAAATGACTAATTACGTGAAGCGTACCTTACACAAGAGAAAACTTGAAGACATGATTCGGGAGCTCCAGATGGTCTTTTCGCATGAAATTTTATATTATTTTGAATCCTAAGACCACTTCAAGAAAAACGAGATAGGTTTTAGAATTAAAATATGTATGAAACTCCAAAAATGGCTCTTTTTTCTTCGGGACAACAGGGTGAGCCTGTAAAGATTGAGATGCCTTGAGCAGTGCTAGGTCTTGGAAAAAATGTGATGATTCCACCATGTAGATAATTCCTTCATATGTAAAATGTCTAATTTATTTCCTTGTAAATTCTTGCAAAATAATCTGTAATCATCCAAAGAAGTTCATGTTTCAATTTTGACCCTTCACTCCTTACACCTGAAAAACCTACTTTTGCACAGTTTGTCCCTAAACCTCCAAATATTTCCTAAATCTTCCTAAATAACTTTCATGCATCTTATAGATCCTCTAAAAAATCCTAGGTGGATTGTGCCTCAATAGTCATCTTTTAAGGGGTGTCTATCAGTGGGAAAAATTCTGAAAATAGGACTTTTTGGGGCCCGAGAGCAATTTCTTCCGAATGAATCCATGAATCACCTCCCTACACATGAAAAACACTTGAAAATCCTATTATAACATTCCTCATAGCCATTATGAGGGTAAAATTGTAATTGAGTTGGCCGAAGGACATGTTTACATTCTCCAAGAGAGGGAGTTTCAAGTGAGGTCTAGATTGTCATGACATTTTTTTGAATTTTTCATGCTAAAAATTTTACATGACAATAAGAGAATATTCAACACCAACAAGAGGTTATTTATATTCTTAGGAGAACTTAGCCATGTCACAAAACTGCATGAAGCAACAGGTAGATCAACATCACGGTGAAAGACATTTTGAACTTGGTGATTGAGTTTTGTGCGTTTATAGTCATATAAGCAAATGTCCTTGAAACAAAAAAGAAGGATTCCAAGCTACCTAAGTATTATCAAACTTATCAAGTAGTACAAATGATAGGTAATGCATCATACAAACTATAACTTCCTCTGACACTCGAATACATATATTCTTCCATGTTTTTTTCCTAAAGAAGGTAATTGGACGTAAGGTATAAGCCCAAACAGTGTTACCGAAGCTTGATGAGGAGGGAAGAATTATCTTGGAACCAAAATGTGTCCTTCAGACATCACTAAATGATTGAGGATGTAGACACGCAATCACGTACTTTGGGTAATTATCTATTAATGATCACATACCACTATTCATATGATTTATAAATAAGAAAAGTACTAATCAACCCATGTCTTTGGCCACCTTTCTTTGCTTTTTGTTGCTACTTTCAGTCTTGCACTTTTACTTGCTCATTCTACCTTTTTACTCTTCGATATTTATCATCTTGAACACTAGGGCCCAACTAGAACACCAATGCTAGGTGCCCTCATCCCCTCTGGGAGCTCTTGTCCCCTTTGTACTTTACTCTCACTTTTTGGGTCCTTTCTAGTTGTTTGAGCATCTTATCTTTTTGGTAGTCGGCCTTTTCGAGTTAGTTACTGAAATTCAAGCGAAGGAATCATATAAATATAAAGTTATGTGATCATAATAAGGGACCAAGCACTAAGCACTATTTATCACCACCTAAGGTTGCATCCATCAAGGCATCTAAGAGATCCATTACATCCATCTAGCTCCATCACAAGGGACACAAGGGTTGGTTTTTGTATCACACTTCATAGGAGGGAAGTTCATTCTATTCCATGCACACATTTACTACATTCTACATCTATCTACTGCTCGATATCTAAGTGCAACTGACATAAGAGAAACCTAGGGCACAATTCCACACACACACAAAACTACATTGGGTATAAGATGTAGTGCAATGATCAATTGTAAGTCCATCATTGTGGCGGTGAGACATCGACCCCTCATTTTGGATATTTCTTTTTTTTTAACGATTTGATGTCTGTTTGAGGGTTTTGTAGGTCTATTCTTTATTGCAAGTTTTCGATGGCTCCAGTAATCATTGTGTGAATCTATAGCGATAAAAGGAGAGCATCAATGAACATCTTGTGACCCTAAGAATTTAGGTTTTGAGCATTTCCACATACATAGGTGCCTAGAAATAGGCCTAGGGCACCCACGAGCACCCCTATCCCTCTCTATGTGTCCCAGTCTAGCCTCCTTCTCTAGATCTGTAAATTTTTGAGCTCCAATGCAATAGTAAGTGCTTTGCATTTCTCTATTTTCCAGCTCTGTGCACTTTCCAGAACTCAACGAATCAACTAAGTCATCTTACCCTTCTTCGCATTTAGGGTTTCATTATTTATTGCTTAGTTTGCTTGAGTATAATAGCTATACTTAATTTATCATTTATTTACTAAAATCTTGCATTCGATTAGGCCTATAATTTACATTTTACCTTAATCGGAGGGAAAGGATCATCATCGAGTATTTGATCAAGTGGAAGAAGTTAGACAATGAAGATGCAACTTGGGAGGATGCAACATTCTCGATAGGTATATCCAAATCTTCTTAACATTGGGGATAATGTTACTTCAAGGGAGGGGTGTGCTACACTCTTAATCCTATATCTTACATTAGATGTGTATGGCTGACTTGTGGCTATCATATCTTCTTATTATGATGTGTCTCTTTCATATGTGTTATATTATTATTAGTGGGTCGACCTTGGTGATGGCCATAACATAACAATTATATATGTGTGTGTGTGTGTGTGTGTGTGTGTGTGTGTGTGTGTGTGTGTGTGTATAAAATTCACTAGGTCATAGTTCATCATCATATTGAACACTTGAGTCTTATTGCATGGTTTGGAGGTTGCACCCTCAAGTGGATAATCTATTATACTTGCATATTATGATCATTTATCTACAAATTAGCATTCTTTGGTGTTCTATTGTTGTTGATATTCCAATGTATCCAAGTAATTTCCTTACAAACATAATGAGACAAGTGGAGATAATGGGTGTAATGTGTGAAAAAATGGAATAAACAAGGAAAGGCAAGGTAAAAATGGCATAATAACATCTCTCAAATGTTGTGGTCTATAACACATGACCAAATACGATCACACCCTAATCCCGACATACCCTTGAGGCACCCTCTTAGGAGGAAAAATGCATCAACCCTTTCATAAGAGAAATGAATAACAAGTGTAAAAATGAGGTGTATACACTTGGACCCTTTAACAAAGTATGGATCGAAACTTCCTATGCGCTTTGTTTCCTATAAATGACCTTCGTTGAATGTTATTCTTACTCACACAAATTTAGAATGACATGTAATTGGCTAACAAAGTGGAAACCTTATAAACATGTAAAACCCTTCACTAGAGCATTAACAAACAAAACAAAGAAAATATGTGTTTGTGATGAGGTTAGACTACCCTTAGGATTTAGAATCCCAACTCCCGAATCAATCCAAGTGTTGCACTACATACCCTCATTACAGGATCAAGCCTCATGTAGTTCTCCTAGGTTCTTGTGCAAGTGTGAACAACTAACAATGCCTTAGGGGTTCCTTCATGTCTCTTAACTCCAAGATAATGAACTAGCTATATAATATAGAATGTACATGTTACCCAAAATACCCCCTCATATGGCGATTTTGATAACGTACATCTTCATTCGAACTTGCACATGTATAAAGTGATTAAAAGTGGAAAATACTAGTGTTGGAACATCCTTTCTTCCTTGTCAAGCCCCTCATTTCCTTACTTAGCCAAAATATCATAAAAAAAAAGCAAAAAACAAGCAAATCGGATAAATCGAGATTGAAAGGAACAATTCCTTTGTTCCTCATGTTCCTCACATTGTCGATCCGGCCACAAAGAGGGGTTTTGGGCACTTGATACCGACAAATCAAGTTTTTGAGAACTAGAGGAACAGATCGGCCAGTCACCTGTTCTCTGCATCGTTGATCCGGTCCACAAGGAAGACAAGGGAAATTTTGTGGGTGTATCGATTTTTAAGAACATATGGAACAATTCTTTCGGGGCTTGTATTTGACATAAGAGATTTGATTGACTAATGGGAGCGGGAATGAATGATGCAGACGAAGCGAGTAATGCGGGTAATAAGGAAAAAAATAACAATTCTCATGTTCCACTTGTTCCTCGCATGACCGACATAACCGATCAACATGGGAGTGCATAAGACCTACGGTAAAAATGGATAAAGTGGGCATCAATGGAATAGATGGAAGTGTTCCCTTGTTCCTTGATTCGGTGAGGGTAGGTGGGTGAAAAGGAGGAAATATAGTCCGACATTAAAAGATATAGTTCCAGCTAGCTCAACCACCCAATTTGATGAAGTATGTTGTCCATTCCTTCCCTCACAAGCAAAATATCATGGGGAATGGTCTTGTAAGGGTGCTCTCATGCCTATTTTCATACATTCAATGCATGTTGTTAGTGGTTAAAAGTGGAAATCTGAGTTTCCCTCTTTTCCCTCCTCTCTCTTTCCCATTTTCTATATATTGTAAAATGATGCTCATTTTTAAAGATTAGACCCTCTTAGAATGCTAGTATATCCTCTTACGAGTGTTGCATGTGTATTTTGAGTTGTGAGCCCTAGATCTGGACTTTTGCAGGGTGATTATTACCTTCTCCCTTCATTGTAATGGACTATGCATCTCTAAAGCAATAAAATTCATGTTTTGTGGCTATTCTCTTCCCTAGGTTGTGTTTATTGCATTATCTTACCTCTCTATTGAATTTGTGAGTGTGTTGTGCATATTTGTTTCTCCTTTTCCGGTTTATTTTTGTTGTGGGGTGAGTGTACCAAGTGGGGGCCAAAAGTGGACAAAAACTTGAAAATGAACGAAACGCGATTGCGTTATGTTTTCTTAGGCTCGAGAATTCACAAACCTAAAACATGTATGCCCTATAACACGATCACACTATATGACGTGTACGTGTTTCTAGTGCTATGAAACACGTACGCATTTTGGGCTATATGAAGTTTAGGAGGGCCTAAAGGAGCCATATTTACTAAAATAAATGTTAAGTATAAGATTTATTTTATTATTTATTTATACTTTTAATTTATTTTAGTAAATATAAGAAGTTAGGGTCACTTTACACCTGATGGAAGTGGTCCCATAGCTCTAATAGTTATAATCTAGAAGATAGTTTTTCAAAATCTAATCTGTCGATCTTACTCATTTTCGAATTTCAAAGAATGACCTAAAAATTTCGGACCATATATATTGTAGTCAGTCTTTGTTTTGTAAAAACATATAGTCGTTTGTAGGTTTTTTGACCTTCTAGATTGGATTTTGGCCCCACCGCTACTTGATTTGGTACTAATTTTGAAATTTGGTCCATAATTCACTTTAGTGACCATGAATCAAAGCTATGTGATGCTTTTCTACTTCTTACTAAAATGAGATCCTCACTTTGTAGATAAAGGATTGCTCCTGAATGGGATTCTGTCTCATGAAAAAAATGAGGTGATTGTAATGTGCCTCCTCTTTAGGGCTCAGGGTTTAAGGTTTAGGATTTAGTGTTTAGGGATAAAGATTTAGGGTTTAGGATTTAGTGTTTAGGTTTTTTAGGGTTTAGGTTTTTGGGCTCAAAGTTTGGGGTTTAGGGTTTAGGGTTTAGGGCTCGGGGTTGAGGTTTTAGGGTTCGGGGTTTAAGGTTTAGGGCTTGAGGTTTAGGTTTAGTGTTTAGTGGTTAGGGTTGAGGGTTGAGGGTTTAGGGTTTGGGCTTGGGGCATGAGGCTTAGGGGTTAGGGTTCTTGGCTTAGGGTTTAGGGCTCAGGTTTATGGCTCAAGGTTAAGGGTTGAGGTTTAGGGTTTAGGTTTAGGGTTTAAGATTTAGGGCTTAGGGTTTAGGGTTTAGGGCCCATGGTTTAAGGCTCGGGATTTATGGTTTAGGGCTCAGGTTTTAAGCTTTAGGGTTGAGGGTTTAGGGCTCAAGGTTTAAGGCTTACGGTTGAATATTGAGGGTTTTGGGTTTAAGGTTTAAGGGTCAGGTTTAGGGTTTAGGGCACATGGTTTAGGGTTTAGGGTTTAAGGCTCAGGGTTTAGGGTTTAGGGGTTAGGGTTTAGGGCTCGGGGTTTAGGGCTCAAGGTTTAGGCTCACCCATTCACTCATTGTAATGTTTTGTGTCTTACCCATTATTATTAGTATTGAATGAGAGTATTCAACTAAAAAGGGTTCATTTGCTTCGTAGGTAGAACATTCAAAGGGAGTCATCACAATTTGATGTCTTTCATCTATTGATATTTTGAAGGAGGGAAATTACAGATATCCAAGAACAATTCGGTACAAATAAATGTTACCCAATACATCTATCTTCTTTTTCCCATCGCATGGGAACTATTTCACTCACTGTAATGTTTTGTGTCTTACCCATTCTTATTAGTATTAACATAGAGTATTCAACTGAAAAGGGTTCATCTCGCTTCCTAGGAAGAACATTTAAAGAGAGTCATCATAATTTGATGTCTTTCATTTGTTGATATTTTGAAGGAGGGAAATGCCAGATATCCAAGAACAATTTGGTATAAAGAAATGTTTTTGACACTCTTTTGAATAATTCTTTCAGTTGCAAGTTGTCGAGAACGAAGGTTTCATTCAAAGAACAAAGCTTGATATGTCTAGTGCTTGTGTAAGCTAGCAATTTGAGAGGATTTCTAAGGTTCAAGTTTATTTTCCAAGATGCATTACTCCAATGTTTGAAAATGTTTCTCCATATGCAACAAAATTTTGATTCAGACACTCAATGATTCCTGAATGTCCAATCCTGCCATAAACCCCAGTAGTCCTCGATCCTTGATATAGGGAGACATCGTTACTTGGCTTCCATTTATAACGATAGATATATTTGTAAATTTGTGTTATGACCTCTAAATATGTATGAATTTCAAGTTATTTGGAAATCATATCACACCTTTCACTATGCTTGATGACTACCCCTATCTTTTTAAGGCGTTTTTTTGAAAGCATTTGTGGGTTTATCATAGAAGGAATAATCAATGAATGGAAGGTCACTAATTTGCGGCTAGTTGAATCCCATTCGAACTAAACAAGAAAGATTTACTAGGTGATTTGATAACCCTTTGTGTTCTTAGTCATTCCTTAGTTGTTATGCTTATTTTGAACACTTCAGAAGTTCTATCAATTTTGTTATCGATTCCAAAGAACAAAAGAGCTTTCTCTTTCTCTAGAGGAGAGGATACTACAGGCAATTTGGTTCTGATCCTACACCTCCACGTTGGTATATTCTTTGTGTTTCTTCCATTTCCTTTGAGATTAATTTTTTTGTTGTGATGGTTATTTTTTCCAACTTCCAATGGGTCATCCTGGCTTGCATAATACCATACATGGAAATATGAGAAATGTGAAATTTGTTTTAGAGTGTGAAGAAATTGACATTCAAGAGCATAAGTATATGTGGGGAGAAACATGTTTGGTAGAGATGTGTAATATGTATTGCAAGGCACAAGGTAGATTTCATATCCATTTAGTTTCTTGTCCCACCTCTCATAAACAAGGTAGTTGTATAAGAAGACTCAATGATGGTTCTAGGCACAAGACTAGGAAATATGGTCCTAATATTGATATTCAAAAAGATGAACTCACTCATGAGACCTACTAGAAATATATGAGGTTTAGGGTTAGAGCTTAGGGCTCTGGATTTAGTGTTTAGGGTTTAGGGCTCATGGCTTAGGGTTTAAGGTTTAGGGTTTAGGGTTTAGGGTTTAAGGTTTAGGGTTTATGGTTAAGAGCTCAGGGTTTAGGGTTTAGGGTTTAAGATTTAGTGTAAATGGTTTAGGGTTTATTATTTTGGTTTTAGGGTTTAGGGTTTAGGTCTCAGGGTTAAGGGTTGAGGGTTAAGGGTTTAGGTCATAAAGTTCAGGGTTTAGGGTTTAGTGTTTAGGGCTCATGGTTTAGGGTTTAAGGTTTAGGATTCAATTCTTAGGGTTTATGGTTTATGGTTTAGGGTTAGGGTTTAGGATTTAGTTTTTTTAGGGTTTAGGGTTTAGCATTTAGGGCTCATGGTTTAGGGTTTAGGGTTTATGATTTAGGATTTAGCATTTAGGGCTTAAGGTTTAGGGTTTATGGTTTAGGGCTCAGGGTTTAGGGTTTAGGGTTTAGGGCTTAGGGTACATGGTTTAGGGTTTAGGGCTCAGGGATTAGGGTGTAGGGTTCAAGGCTTAGGGTTTAGGGTGCATGGTTCAGGGTTTATGGCTTAGGGTTCGGGGTTTGAAGTTATGGGTTTAAGGTTTAGGGGTTAGAGCTCAGGGCTCTGGATTTAGGGTTTAGGGTTTAGGGCTCAATGCTCGGGTTTAAGGTTTAGGGTTTAGGGCCAGGATCCAGTGTAGGGTTCAAGGCTTAAGGTTTAGGGTTTAGGGATTAGGGTTCATGGTTCAGATTTTATGGCTCAAGGTTTAGGGTTCAGACTTACGGGTTTAAGGTTTATGGGTTAGAGCTCAGGGATCTAGATTTAATGTTTAGGGTTTAGGGTTCGGGATTTAGTGTTCGGGGTTAAGGGTTGATTATTTTGGTGTTAGGGTTTAGGGTTTATAGTTTTAGAGTTTAGGTCCTGTGGGTTAAGGGTTTAGGTCACAGAGTTCAAGGTTTAGGGTTTAGTGTTTAGGATTTATGGCTTAGGGTTTATGGTTTAGGGCTTAGGCTTTAGGGTTTAGGACTCAATGTTTAAGGTTTAGGGGTTAGGGGTTAGGGGTTAGGGTTTAGGTTTATAGCCTTGGGTTTAGGGTTTAGGGTTTAGGTTTAGGGTTTCGATTGTAGAATTTAAATGCTAAAAGCTTTAGGTTGAATGTGAAATCCTAAAATTACCTATGTACTTGACCATATTATACTATAAAAACTATCTCTTAAACCGTGACTAATGGAGTTGTGAGACTAGTTCCATAAGGTGCAGAGTGACCCTAATTTCTTATATTTACTAAAATAAATTTAAAGTATAAGAAATAATAAAATATAAATAATAATAAATGAAAAACTTAAACATTTATTTTTGTAAATAAAAGCATGTCAAAAGCACATATAATGTTCATACTATGAAGAACATGTACGCATTATAAGTGCATACACGTTATAACGCATATTACACATTTTGTGTTTTTAATTTTTCCAAGCCGTGCCTCGAGGCTTGGATCCGGATCCCCAAGCATGAGGCATGGACCTGCACAAACACAACAAACATCGTGTTTTTGTAGGAAAATGTAAAAATCCACTTCCACCATGATAAATCAACATAAAACGATCGATTCGTTTTAAAAAAATTATACCACGACGTAGAGAAGAGTTTTTCTTTCTAAAAATATAAATTTTCAATTTTTTTGACTAATATAAGGTTTCCATATTATTTATTTTCTAACTATGCCTTTTTATAGCTATTTTTGAAGTTTAAACATGTCTATCTTTTGTCGTGTATCTTTTTTTTGGCTCATCAAAATTGAAAAAAATATACTAGCCCAAACTAGGCCTAATTCTATACATATTAAAAAAATCTAAGTTTTGACATTTTTGAGGTTGTCGGGGGCGACAATGTCGGAGCTCCATTATTTTTCAAAATTTAAAAATTTTGTACTAGAAAAATCATAAAAAAATATACTCGCTAAAAAAATCTTTAAAAAAATGGAGCCCAAACTAGATGCTCCTAGCTATCTTTCTACCAAAGGGTTTTCAAAAATACTAAATGGTGCTCAAAAATGGTGGGCGCATGAAAGTCACTATGTTATGTTTTTTTAACAAAAACAGGACCCCTATTGGTATTTTAGTTATTTGACCCACTTAAACTTATATGTTTTCAATACAATTTAAGCTTAGAAACTAGACTCAAAACGCTATGATTCATGTTTATACACCATCTTCCAATTTTGAGTGTAACTAATTCAAAAACTCATACAAGTTGAAGTTTTTATTTTTCGAAAAATGTGTCCACTTAAGACCCCCTTTTGGCCCCAGTTGGCGCACTTACCCAGTGCTAAAATGGAAATGAGAATTTAGATGTTGTTTGGGACTATGGTACTCATGTCTACCCTTTCCTCCTTCATTTTCCTCCCATTTCCACTCATCTAAGAGTGTCTTTCCCCCTTTTCTTGGTGTTATCACCTCTGTTAGCTTAGGATTTCCATTTTTATGCATTTCCCTCTCTCCTTGGTCCTTGGATTGTTAGAATAGGATTATATAGTTGCATTTCCTTCCTTAGGAGTAGTTTAACATTAGGATTAGGTAGAGGAACTAACCTTCTCTGGAGGTTTGTCTCAAAGTAGCAAGTCCCACAACTTGAGAGATAGTCCCATGTTACCCAAAAACATTGATTGCTCATCCATTCATTCATGAAAAATCATAGGGTGTTGTTTTTGGTGATAACAATACCCAATGCGGTAGTAGTGTGATGTGATGTGCCTTGAGTACATGACCTAACCATTTGTTCCTCAAAACCTTGAACAACGCTTCTAGAGTGACTTTTCTCTTACTAAGACATGGCTCTATGATATTTGTAAGCTTGGAAATGGAGGAAGCTAGACTCTTTGAGTTGATTGAGTGCTTTAAAATTGTTGTAGGGATTTCTATAATTAATGTGTATCTAATTTGGGAAAATAAAGGAACCCTTGAGTGTTTTTAGAATGCTATTTACAATTGGAGCTTGTAAGAGTGTCAGATGAGTTATAAAGTGACAATGACTTGCTTATATAACATTCTGTAGATGAAATATTCTCGATAAGGCCAAACCTAGGAAGATGAAATGACCGAATGAAGATATTCAAATTGAAAACTAATTCAGAGAACTTAAAGAGCCAAGACCATACATGTCATTCAAGACTAGATCCCACATCTTGACCCATTTGCATGGTCCTGGACATAGAAGGAGAAAAGGAAAACATGAAGTTTGGAAATGAAACACAAATGTTGTTTACGTCTTTGGTTAGATAAAATATTCCCAAAAGTAATGAAAGAGCCGAGTGTAGAGATATGTAAGTCATGAAAAAGCTAGAGAGGTGAACTAATTGGATTCCAAACATGAGCATTTGTCTTCGTAAGGGAGCATAGTCAAACGTGGCATTGCCAAAGGACGAGTTACCAAATTTTAGTGTCTACAATTCTATTACCTAAAAAATTATGATGTGATATATAACCATAAAAGTCCATCAACACAAGTTCTAGCAAACATAATTATGGAATTCAAGATAAACAACAAAATAATAACAATGTTACTTGCTTCACGGAAAGAGGCTCAAATATGGAAATACTTAAATTTACAAAAACCCTTTTCCCATTTCCCCAAGTTTAATTTTATACTTTCCCCAATATTGCTCAACTCGAGGTATAATCTCCCAATTTTCTAGAATAAATTTAACCCAAACCCTTGCTAAATAATCCCGAATAAGCACCCCCAACTCCCTAAAAATAATCAAATTTATATACATACAAGTTTTATCTTCTATTAAAATTGTAACCAACACTCCCAAAATAGAACCCACCGCCATGCATGCAAATGATGCATTTTGCTTTCCAAGAGCTAGTTTTTACAAAAATAGCCTCAACAAGGTTAAGTTTCAATCAAGCCCAAGATAAGCTCGGTTCTAATTAATTTACATCAATGGAACTTATGTTTTTTTATAAATTTCATAAAGACTCTAAAATGATCTCTAAGCCTACGATTATCCCAAGGGTGGAATTCAACACAATTCAATCAAAACATGGATGAGCCTATAAAACCACGACACACAAGGGACAAAAATATTCACAATAATAACTAGTTAACTAACTTTAAAAGATGACCTTCACAACAATCACAACAACCACCTCATGTCACAAGTTAAATGCATGTACACAACACAACGAAAAACACACAAGACTAGACTATGCATGTATGTTAGTTCACATTTCCTTCTCATGTTCGCCCCCAATCCACAACCTTCTCCCCAATGATACCCTCCTCCGAGTGTCCCGGTTTTTGCAAGGGAACTTTATTCGCATCAATAACTCATAAAATGTAAGTAGTTAGACCATAATCATACACAAATTATAAATTCAACAATTGAACTTAAAAATGGATTTAATAAATTGTTAAATGTGATAAACCAAAGAGCATATTAGATATAATAAAACTAAATCACATTTTTATATTAATCATATAGATTAAACATACACAATTTTGTCAAATATAATGCTTAATCTATCAATAAATAAGTCATTTATTGAAATAAAATGTTTTTTTTTATTGGTACTTAAGTAGAAGGCCCTAGCTTGCAAAAAAACATTCAGCTCCGGTCCATGCTATTTACAATCATCAATGGACACCTATGATAAGTTAAGGCACATTATCGTGCACTATACAGATTCGAGTTACAAAAATACGAAGCATCTAGAAAATTTCATCACTAACTACCCTGAAAATTATCCAATCTACAGATTACAGTTTACAAGCCCAACACAAAATCAAATTCCCAACACTCAACCTGCATACAAGTAAACCACCACAGTAACCAAAAACCTTACCTAAAATTGCTATGCCATCTTCACCCCATAAGGCATCTCTGCAAGAATTTCTACTTCCAAATCGTCTTGGCTTGGCAAAGGAGAAGAAGAAGGAGCCACACAACACTCGTGCATCGCCACCTTAGCACTCTCGGGTAGCTCCACTCTCTCGATTCTTTCGCAACGCTTCCAATCACCTGGAAATTACACGAACCCCTACCCAAATCATGGATGTGGAATTCCATGCTCACCAAACGCTCTTCCAAGATTTCATGTTCCCAAAGTGAAGAATAAACTATCTCGAGGAGTTCAAAAATATTTGCCGCTCTCAAACCTCGGGCAACCTCAAAAACATTCATGCACCCAACAAACCGACTTGGATCAAGCATTAATTCTTCATCTTATCACGAGATATCAACCTCATCTTCCTCATCAAAGCATTCTCGCAATGCATAAAACCTTCTCAAGCCAACCCCTCATAGTAACATTCTTGATCTTGCCATCCATCCAAGTTGAGAATGATTCACCCATAGCCTCGCCCATTAGAGACCGTTTTCTTTTATGGTCGGGACCAACGAATGAGTCTCCTAACCTCCTCATGCCAACTACCCAAGAAAACCAGAGCCAAACCGAGCCCTCCTCCTCAAGTAGGCAAGAAAGAAAGAAAAGAAATGCCGTGAGTGATGAAATCAATCCCTCCTAGGCCTTCCGTAAATAAACTTGCCCCCAATCCTTGCCACAAAACCCAACATGTGAGAGTACTCTGTATCCTAACGCATATCTCCCCGCCTTAATTATCATCACACCAAAAGAATTAGCAATCAATAGTCGGCGACATTCACAATAATTCCCCCTATCCACCTATCACCAACTGTGCATCCCTCGACAAGAGGGACATGACATCTTTGGGAAAGCTCGACTCCCAGACTTGAGCCTTCAAATGATGAACATCCCATAATTCACCTCCTCCGTTGGCCAAACTATTCGCCACCTTATTACCCTCCCTTTTAATATGAGAGAATTTAACCTTGAAAAAGGCTGGAAGAATTGATTTGATTTTTGCATAAATTGGTTTCAAAGACCATGCTTTAGGGATATCACCCGAGCTAAACCGATGATGATTTTGGAATCCCCTTCAATCCATGTATTCGCTAATTCCACTTTTTTCTTCCAATAAACCAAAGAAAAGAACCATGCCTTCCGCAACATTGTTAGAAGATATACCACAATCCACAACCACAACCAAAACAGGTTAACAACTAGAGTCCTTGAAAATACAACCACAACTCCGCAATGCCCGGGTTGCCTTTGAGGCCCCATAAAAATTTAACTTAATCCAATCCTCATCAGGAGACTTCCAATCTTTTGATCTAAAATCCTCACTCCTATTATCATGAGAAATAAAATGTTTTTCAATAAATTAACAATTTGAGGTTATGACAAAGTATATTATTACTAAATTTAGGTTTCTAGGAAAAGAAACAACCTTCTAAAGAAGATCTCACACTTTAGAAATCTTTGAACAATAAATATAAATAGTAAAATCAGCGGTTCTATAGACAACTAAGTCTATTAAAATAATTTCATTTCATGCATAACAAATCTTTTAGTTAAGATGCACAATTAGAAAAATACAATATTAAAAAGGGTATGAATTCTATGTAGAACTAACTCTTGAGGCAACTTCCGACACTTTCACTTATGAATTTGGGTGTAATAGAGTGCTTGGTCTCCCAAACATTGTTGAAATCGTTGATTCATCCCTTCGTTACAAAACAATAAAAAAAATAAATAAAAATTCTACCACAAGCGCGAGAAGGAAAAATAATAGCTCTATAGTACTTAAAACTGGGAAAACCTGATCTGTAATTGTTTCGTGGAGCAGTTGTAAGATAGGATAATGAAGACGATTGTTTCCACTCTTCCTCCACTGCACCCTCTCGACGAGGATACAATTATTCATGTAATCTCACAGCTCTCTCAAGAATCTCATGCCACTGGCAATGCTTGTCGTCTTCATCCATTGCCCTGCAATTTAAATGGCCACAAAGGAACAGTAAGTTTAACATCAAGTGCGTCAGAAGATGCGATAGAAAAGCAAAGAGAAAATACCCATCCGAGCGTAGGGAGCTGAAACAAAAACTTGAACAAAAAGAAGCCGAGTTTAGTGTGGATACTAAAAACAGAGAGGATGGATACTGGAGGTTCTTTAAAGTGAAAGTCCCTGTAGACAAGGATCCAGGCAAAGATTGTGTTCGAGTTTCTGACGCTCTCATGGAGGGCATTGCTCGTTACATTAAATTTCCTGTAAGTATTTTCATCATCAGTAACATTATTTTCAGTTTGTTTGAGTCGATACTTTTGTGTTAAGTCCTTTCTTGGGGGTAGAATTTTTATTGATTCGAGCATCTTGAGTTTTTTTCAGTTTCGATTTTCTGGATTGATCTGAGCAGCTTTGGTTTCTTTTAATTTCGAATTTCTGGATTCAGCAGCTTGCATTGCTCTACATTTCTCAATTTTGTCAAATTCCACTACTCCCTAACCGTATTCTATCCAATTGTGGATTTGAACTTGCTACTTGGCCATGAAAGCCCCGTTGATTTACCACTGAAGTTCAAAACAAAGGGTCAGAAATAAAAATTGAAACCTTATTGATTTTGAGAATGGCTACACTTTCACATTGCAACAGAGCCTGTATTTATAATCATGAAAATAAATAATCATGAGATCCTTCCAACTCCTGAAATAATCTATAATGATTGTAATACTAGTGCAACCATCTAACAACATGCTAACAACAGTCAAAGAGATACATGCCCCATTTTATTTTTTAACTACAACTTTTATTTGGATTAAACCTCACAAATTCTCTTGATCATAAAGGGACAAAAGATGTATGCTGGAGCAAAAATCGCTTCTCTATGAAGTCACTGCAACCTGTAAACTGTACCATGTACTCTGATCAATCTGTGTTGACACGTCTACTGCTTCCCTTGCAGCCTAATCTCCTGTGCCACATGCCTAATGGAATTTTGTAGCCTCCTGACACGAACATGATGATGAGTGTCTAGCACACATCATCATCCTATGATCCCTACATCTGTACCCATAGTATGGAACATCAATGGAATGTCCCAACCACAACAATCACTATTGTATCATTTGATGCTGTATATGTAGTTTGGACATCTATCTCATACTCCAACTATCCCGACTTCTGTCTACAGATAGTTTCATGCCTTAAACATGTCCGTCAAACCTGTAAAAAGTACTCGAGTAGTCCTACTCCCCGAAGGACCATCAATACCAACATCTCAAAGGCTGATCTTGAACACTTCCCCTTATCAGATGAGATATGGGAAGTCTATGCAAATCCATATTGCCAATCCGCTCCACATTGTGACAATCTCAAACTGAAGTGACAAAGAAACTACCCCTAGCAAAAATGGAACAAATCTGACAAGGCCACAACTGAAAATTAAAACTGCTACTAAATCATCATCCCGATCCTCAAGCTTCTAGCAAACATAAGATGGGTATCTGCAAATCTTTCAGAAGACATTGTCGTGGTCCTCTCCTCCTGGACCAAAAGCTTCCACGAAACAAGAGGCTTCTTGAACAGAAGAAGAATATCCACTAGAATCAGTAACATAACGTGCAGTATGCTTATTTCTATCTTTGGATGACATTTTTCTCGAAGAGCATTCAGCAGGTAATGTGGGTTCTTTTCCAATCATTTTCCAAAGATTATTGAAAACAAAGTATTGCTATGTTTCATATTTTGGCTCCATTCCCTGGAATTGTTTGATGCAAGTTTTCCTCTTGAGATCAAACTGTTTATCTTAGTCATGATAAATTTCAGAAATGGAAACAACCACAAAAATTAGGTTTTCTACTGGGATATGGCCTTTATTTTGGAGTAGTTCCTTTTACAAACCTTATCACTCCATTATATATCAAAGAATATTTTCTTATGTCTTAAATTTGATTTTCCACTTTCAACTACTTCCCAGAAATAATATCCTCGTTTGATTTTCTTTTTGTCTCCCAACAAAACATTCCAAGAAAAATGTTTATGGTGGGATTGAAACCTAAGATCTCTTGAAGGTGCAAAGACTTACAAAAAGAATGCATCGTCTCTCCTACGCAACTATATGAAACATAACTCCCAATTTTTTTGCATAACCTGCAAGTGATTAGCCTTCAAAATATTGCACACTCCCTTTAAAAATTACACTTCAAACAAAGCAATAGAGGGGTGGGACTTGACCTAGAACCTATAGCTTGAATGCTTTAACATAACTTTTCTTTACAATTCTTCTGTGTGGCTGTTGAAATATATAGCAGAAAACCTCTGTACAAGCCATTTTCAATTTAATTTTACTGTCATTCTTTCTATGTAACTGTTTGAAATAAATAGCAGAAAATTTCTTTATAAAACCTTTTCAATTTAACCCAAACAAAATAAATCGAAAATGATAATACCTGGCTATGCACAGGAAAACCAGCAGCAAATATGGGCTCCACATTTTTGTATGATTCACAAATTATGCAACAACTTTAGCAAATAAAAACTATGCACGCTGAGCTGTGCAAAAGAATTTTTTTCACTTCACCTGATTTCGAGCTTTTTTGAACCCTGTGCATTTCTCAAAACCCCATGTGGTGAAACAAATACGGTCATCCTAGCAAATATATTGCAGACCTCCAGAGGTGTGATGTTGTCCTCCATGGGCTTGACTTTGTATTGAAAAGTGCTTTGTCATTGAACTTGTATATATTTTCCTTCTGGAGCCATCCAAGCGAATACGGGTGAGGATGTGCTGCGGTAGGAAATGTGAGGAGCTGAACCGCATCTTGCAAGATGATGTTCTTTTGAATCCTACTGTCAATGATGACATGGAGAGGTTCATGACCCACAACTTGTGGAAGAGACACTTGCGTTCCTCCGAAGTGTTTGTGGCAATGACTTTGGTGCTCGGATGAACTATTTGGATTAGTGTCGTCTATTAGACCTGATGTGGATCGCACAAACAAGGATTGTTGGGCATAGCATTCATAATCATTGCGGGTGGGTGAGCGATGTCGATGACACCACATGTTACCTTGTTTCTTCTTGCCTTTGTCCGAGGTAGTAGGTGCCAACACCTTTTGGTAGCGTGCGGCCTTCCTCGGGCTGTTCTCCTTTGTGATGTGTTATGCTTTTGTGAAGGAGGCTGAGATGGGTCATTGTGCTTGGGTTGGCACTTGCATAGGACTCGGATCAAGACGGGAAGTGCTGCTTCATCTTTTCCTTCGTTTCAATCTTAGTAATGTTGCGATATGCTTTTCTCGATGTGGATCCAACTGCAAGAGGTTGAAATACCTCCAAAACACAAACAATTTGCAAAAACTAGAAGCTTCAAAATAACTTTCTTCTCATTCCGAAATCCACACTAATCTTTTACAACCTTACAATCTTCCTTTTATTTCCCACTATCTCTAAGAAAACCCTAAAATATGAAAAAACCTAAAACTCAAAAAACCTTAAAAAGTAAAACACCTCGGATGGACCCCAATTTTTGTGTACAAAATTTCCTTTGTAAATTAAGGTGTACGTCAAATATTGGCTTATTACATAAAACAAAGCAAAAGATATTAAAACTCTAAGTGCTAGACAAAACCACCAAAAAGGTTTGGAGCCAATTTTAGACCACTAGATGAATGAATTGGGCCCAAAAAAATGCCAAGAGTAACCCAACTAATCTAGAAACGTTGGTGTGGCACATATTTAATCAAAATCTAACACTCTGGAAAATTTCAAGATGATCCGACGGTCGGATCAAAAGTTATGGTCTCCGAAAGTTATGCTCTCACATCATTCTCCTTGGTTGAAAAGAATTCTGCTCCTGCGAATTCAGTTGATGGAATTCATCAAATTTTCCACTGTCAATCTTCTTTAACTCCCACTCAGGAATCTAGGTATTTTCTTCCTGTTACAAACCTTCCCACTGTACCAAATATCTTTTGTAGCTCCCATGCCTAGTAGTGATTGTCTTTTGGTCCAAGACACGCATTACCCTCTCCTTTTTCTTCTTTGGCATCTGTTGCTCCCAGTTTATTTCTTCCTCCTCAACATTTTCCTCATGACCTAGAAACTTATATAAGTCGAAACATTAAAAACTAGTGAAATAGCAAAGTTGTCAGGTAGCTCCACCTTGTAGGCATTATCACTCATTTTCTTCAGAATCCTACATGGCCCAATCTTCTTATACTTTAGTTTATTATATGTCCCCTTTGGAAACCTCTCCTTTCTAAGATGAACCATCACCATATCTCCTTCTTCAAATACATTTACTCTCCTACTGACATCTACAACTACTTTATATTTTGCATTACTAACTTTCAACTTTTCCCTCACTTCTTCCTGTAATTATAGCATGTGTTTTGCAAATGCTTTTGCATCATCATTGGTTTTATCTTCACTAGGTAACACAATCAGATCTAGGACTCCCTTGGGGTTCCTACCATAGACAATCTAGAAAGGAGACCTCCTGTTGACCTGTTTACCGAGCTGTTATAAGCAAACTCAGCTTGTGGTAAAGCCAAATCCCATTGTTTTGGATTTTCTCCAACTATGCAACGTAGGAGATTTCCCAAGCTTCTATTCACTACTTTTGTCTAGCCCATCAGTCTGGGGGTGATATGCATTATTGAACCATAGTTGTGTCCCCATTTTCCTCCACAAAGTCTTCCAAAAGTGACTCAAAACTTTGTGTCCCGATTTGAAGTGATCGTTCTTGGAACTCCATGCAACCTAACCACTTATGAAAAAACAAATCTGCAACTCTAGAAGCATCATTAGTTGTCTTACAAGTAATGAAATGTGCCATCTTAGAGAATCTATCAACTACAACAAAGATAAAATCATTCCCTCGTGCGTTAGGAAGTCCTAACATGAAATCCATACTCAAATCAACCCATGAATCAGTAGGGACAGTAATGGCATATACAAATTGAAGACTTATGCATGGCCCTTAGCCATTTGGCATACTCTACATCTTGATATGATCCTACTTATGTCCCTCTTTACCTTCGACTAATAATACTTTTCTACAATAAGAGCAGTTGTTTTACTTATACCAAAGTGTCCAGCCAACCCCCCACTATGCAATTCTCTTATAATATTTTCTCTCATTGAACCAACAGGGATGCACAATTGTTTTCCCCTGAATAAATAACCATCCTGCATCAAATAATCAAAAGAACCACTACCCACTGTAGGGTCCTTACATTGTCTCACAACATCACCAAAATCTGGATCACCTTCATACAATTCCTTAACTACCTCAAACCCTACTACTTCATTTTCCATTGTTATCAAAAGTGCTACACGCCTACTCAAGGCATCAACAACTTGATTTTGCTTACCCGACTTATGCTTTAAGACAAAAGTATATTCTTGTAAAAATGAAACCCACTTTGCATGCCTACTATTTAGTTTCTTCGTGTGTTTACATACCTCAATGCTTCATGGTCAGTAAAGAGTACAAATTCCTTAGCTACCAAGTAATGTCTCCAATGCCTTAATGCCTGAACAATAGCATAAAATTCCACATCATAAGTAGAATATTTCCTCCTGACTTCATTTAGCTTTTCACTAAAGAATGCCACAGCCGTCCTTCTTGACTCGGTACAGCTCCAATCCCGACATGTGAGGCATCACAATCAACCTCAAAGACCTTGCTAAAATTTGGCAATACCAAAATAGGTGCCTCTGACACTTTCTTCTTCAACAATTCAAAACTATCTGTCTTACCTTGGTCCATACAAACTCCTTGCCTTTCGTACACTCTATTATGGGTGCGGCAATGCTACTGAAATTCCTGATGAACTTTCTATAAAAATTTGCCAATCCATGAAAGCTACGAACCTCTGTCACATTCCTTGGAATAGGCCATTCCAAAATTGCCTTCACTTTTTCCTTATCCATCCTCCCTCCATCCTCTGAGATGACAAACCCCCAAAAACTAGACTTTTATGAAGAAATCTACACTTCTTTAAGTTTGCATACAAACTCTTTTTCGTAACAATTCTAACACCAATTTCAAATGTAATAGTGTTCTTCCATTGTCTTACTAAATATCAAAATAGACAACCACAAACTTACCATTGTATTCTCGCAGTACTCTGTTCATCAACCTCATGAATGTATTGGGTGCATTAGATAACCCAAATGGCATCACCATCCACTTGTACAATCCATCTTTTGTTTTGAAAGCCATTTTCCATTCATCCCCTTCACGGATTCGGATCTGGTAGTACCCACTCCGCAGTCAATCTTACTAAAATATTGGGCTCCCACTAGCATATCCATCATATCATCCAATCTTGGAATTGGGAACCAATACTTAATGTGATTTTATTTATGGCCCTACTGTCCACACACATTCTCCAGTCTCCATCCTTTTTAGGAGTCAATAGCGCAGGAGTTGCACATGGACTCATGCTTTCTCTCACTAACCCTTTCTGTATTAGATTTGTCACTTGCCTGTTCAACTCCTCACTCTGTGTCGGACTCATCCTGTAGGCTGCCTGATTTGGAAGGGCCGATCCTGGGATCAAATCAATATGGTGTTGTATATCCCGCTTTGGAGGTAACCCATTTGGTAGCTCATTTGGTATGACATCTTTGTATTCTTTTAGTACCTTTGCTGCCATGCAATAGGTATATCAAAGGCCTCTATTTCCACCTTCTTTGACATCAGTGCATAACACAAACCAACTTCTTCCATTTATGCAACAAACTCTTTTATAGCCAATAAGCCCTCACTCTTCTCTTCTTCCTTGAAGGGTAACAAGACCACCTTTACACCATCCTTCCAAAAAGTATAAGTATTTTTCCCTCCATCATGTGTAACCTTTCTATCATATTGCCAAGGCCTCCCCAGTAATATATGGCATGCATCCATTGGGATAACATCACACCACACCTCATCCTTGTAGGTATTCCCAATCGAAAACTTTACAAGACATCTTTTATCTATGGCTACTTCATTCCTTTTCTTGAACCATGATATACGATAGGGATACGGTAGCTTCTCACATTTCAGACTAAGTTTATAAAACAAAGCAAAAGATATTAAAACTGTAAGTGCTAGGCAAAACCACCAAAAAGGTTCGAAGCTAATATTAGACCATTAGATGAATGAATTGGGCCCCGAAAAAATGCCGAAAAGTCATCCAACCTTTGTGGAAACTTTGGCGTGGCACAATACTAATCAAAATCTATCAACTTGGAAAATTTCAAGATGATCCAATGGTCGGATCAAAAGTTATGGTCTCTGGAAGTTATGCTCCTACATCATTTTCCCTGAGAGTCGGAAGTCGAGAACTCCATCTTCACATAACTATAAGGTGAGAGTTTATTGATGTTATGTTGCTTTGTGAGGTCCTCGTGCGATCGCCAAGTGTGGTCATGGAACTTGTTGGTGTAGTCTTCCACTGATTACTCCTTATGTTGTCACCACTGTTGGAACTTCATATGCTCATCCTCATAGTGTTTGAGGGGATATTGGTCCTCATGCAAAGCGTTCATAAAGCCATCCCATGTCCGATTGGGCTCGAAAGATTTCTTGTGTTGTGTGTTCTATGTTTCCCACCAGTGGGACACTAAAATGGATATCTTCAACACTATGAAGGCGATCTTTTTTGTCATTGAAGTGCTTGACGGAGAGGAAGGCCTCAAGCTGGCAAATCCACTTATTCGAGTCAGATGTCAAGCTTGCCTTTGAGCATTGGGATGTCGAGATTCACTTGGATGTTGAAAGGGCTTTGCTGCTGAAACCGATGGTGAATGGGCTGTGAGAAGGAAGGGGTTGCTGCTGGGTTCAGTTGAGTCATTAGCTTGCTTAATCAGCGAAAGTTCTTGGCGTGTTGTGCTTTTAAGGCATCCTTAATGAGTTTTTGGATGTTTGCGGCTGCCTTAGGTTGCTTGTAGGCCTTAGCCATCTTGCTCTTGCCACGACATTATTTTGGGTAGTTTGAATTTGAGCGGATTTCTTGACCTTCTTTCTCATGCTGTGCTCATGTGTTTACAGGCATATGAAAGTGTTATGCTCTAATACCAATAATCCGCACCACGAGGCCTAGGACCATATGAGGGGGACAAAGCCACGCTTAAAGATGAGCCGCAGATTGTAGAATTTGTAGGAAAGACTAAACAGATTAATCTACCAAACACATTAGAATGCATAGAAGACTTCTTGCAGGGAATGCGACTCCTATTCAATAAGTAAAATAGGGAAAAGTTACAATGATTTAGTAAGTCTAGGAATGTAAGTTTTTGTGATCAGAAGGGGAATGCTTCCTTGCTGATGTTTCTAGGCTGAATGAAAGAATCCAGGAGTGCAAATGTGTTTGAATGCTAGATATGCAAAGCATGCTAACAAAGTCATATCTGGTCTATGTGCATTCTTTTGAGGCATTGCTGCTGAGAATAGATGTACAATACATATTTATACATGGATGATTTACAAAGGAGGCAGCTACAATTGGTGACAGTTACAAGAAGAAACAATTTGTGTGATCTGATGCATGTCATACTGATAAGATGCCTTGACATAGTGCAGGTGTAGAGCGTGCCATGTGGCAGCGAGATGCCACATGGACATGAATCGCAGAGGCTCTTTGCAAAGCAGCGAGATACATGGAATGCTAATAAGCAAGGCACAGGTGTGTTGGGTGCTATGAGGTTGCAAGGTGAGTTGCACAAGACTACTGGAGCTACGAGTGTTGTGTTATGCTTGGGGGACTACAAAAGCTGCGAGAACTGTGAAGGAGGGTTATGGCATGTGTGGGATTGCGAGGAGAAATGGACCAAGATATCATGAGACTTTGCAAATGGCGCAAAGTGTGGGGTGAGCTGCAAGATGTTTTGGAGCTGCATGGCATGCTGCTCCATTGCTGTGAGATACCGCGAGTCTGTATGTGTGACGTGAGATTCCGTGAGGCTGAGGAGCACAGTCTCCAAGAGGAGTGAGGAGTCTTGCGCTGCTGTGAGGTAGGCTGCGAGACTGTGCACAGATCATTCGCCCTTTCTTGAGAAGCAATAAATCCCATTGCCTCTTCGGGTAGTTGTGGGTATTAAACCTGAAGCTACTGAATCTTTTACATACAACTTAGCTTGATCAGCATATTGCCTGGCCTTGATCACACAAAACAGCTGTGCCTTGGAGGGTGTGTGTGTTCATTACTTTGATAATTTGGTCCTTCTTTGTGGGACGCAAGTGCTCGGGATCCAAATCAAAAGGATGTTGTGTCACTGCTGGCTCAAGAAGTGGAGGGAAGTAAGGCTTAAGGAGCTCCACATTGAATACTGGGTGTAAGCCCAAGTATGGAGCTAGATCAAGAGTGAATGCATTCTCACTGACTATGTGGAGGATGGTGTAAATATTGCAAAGGCTTGATCTTCTGGGATGGACCCTTGAAGTGCTCCTCTTGCAGATGCAAATAGACTTTATCGTCAACTTGGAATGCATGAGGTGTGTGACGCACGTTTTGGTGCTCTTAGTACTTATGCTGTGAGCATGAGAGAATCTGCTAAACCTGTTGATGAACAGATTGTATGCATTGTAGAAACTTTTGTACTTTGTATGCTTCCCTTTCATGCATGTGCAACTAAGTGCTGTCTGGTGTGTGATAGGAGATACCTGGAACCGCCGAAGGCTGGAACCCAAGACATGTCTGTAATGAACTATGATAGGAGATATCTAGAGGTGCTGCAGGCTGGAACCCAAGACATGTTTGTAATGGACTATGATAGATGATGTAATGATTAATGATACAACCAACTCAGCGAAAAAATATTTATATTATCATAACACTGATTACAATACTTGAATGGCAACATAGTTAACTACACTGCTTAGAGCTACCATCCATCTCTCACATGAGTCCCATCTATCAAGCTTTCCCATAGATTGGAAAATATTTCGATATCAGATTCCAGCATCAGAAATCACTCTCTATGCCTATCCTCCATCTATTGGTATCGCAAATGCTCCTTGTGGTGCTCTATTCTTGCTATTCTATATCCCACATCCTTCTGGAAATAACTTGATGCAAAGGCTGCAGTTCTCCACTCCTTTCTTTTTCTGGGGTAAGGGAATAAACCTGAAAAACTAACCCATACAATCTATGAAAAGTGGCTTTGATACCAATATTATGTAATTGCGTTGGATATTCCAATTGACAATTTGCGAAAACAAATCTTATACTCAATAAATGACTCTAGAATTATGAATGCTTTCTAGTAAATTTGCCGAATATTTAATGCAACAATGGAAATATATGGTAAAGATGGAAGGAAATGAAACCACAACAGAGAAACCCAATGTGGAAAAGTTTAGCATGGAATGCGTTGTGTCTCTGTCCTTCCATTTAAATTCTGCAATCAGCAGTGCAAATTACAAAGAATGGCTCCCAAACAGGGCAGATGGACTATTGCGGACTCACAACAGCAGTTTTATGTTCCTCTACTCTCCACTCTGCAATTCTAACTACACAGACCTCCTTGATGAAAATTTTGTATAACTGCTACAAACTCTCTGGATGATCTACTATGGACCCAATACATGAATTTATGGCTGCCAAGAGGCTGAAATGGTTGCAATTTGCTCTTGACACGCCATGGAAAGACAAAGTGAACCTTCTAGGCGAGGTGTTTGCTGTCACGTCCAAGAAGTACAAGAGCCCCAACGGGATGGTTTCAACACTTGTTGGACACACCTGTGGATGGTTTCAAAATGTGCCAAATTCTTACAGGTGAGATTTTCTGGATTTAGAGCTCTGGTGGTTTGGCTCAGCACTTTATGATCTCGACACTTTTGGCCAATTACAGGTTTTGCATGGGTCGAACCAGCTATGCTCAATTTCCTATAAATCCTGCACATTTCTGCGAACTTTCTGGGGACCCAAACATCCTCAGGTAGTTTTCCCAGTGACCCATTTGCGGGTTCCAGCATGAAGAAATTTTTTTCTTGTCCACTTCTATGATTTGGTCAAGAGGTATTGCTTCTCCACTGAGGCAATTCATTGTTTAGAGGGCTTAGTTTTGGATGTCTTTGCATCTTACAACTGAATGATCCATTTCAGATCACTTTGAATTAGGGACCTTTTTAAGAGTCATTGGAGGTTTTGTGCATTGACAATGGTTAGGGGTTTAACCTTACTAATTACATATTGATACTTAATTTAGTGTTACAATGCACATTAGGTTGTATTTATTGTCAACATACATGCCATTGCGACAAGATTTGGAATCTATGAATATAAATAGATTTAATACAAAACTGACATTGCACCAAAAGTGGGCTAACAGAGGCATACTTGTAGTGAAGTGTTTACTGTTATTATATGCAAGCTCCACAGAAATAAGTCTTTCTTTCTATAACGTCTACCGTGCTGCCACATAAGCTTTCAAGTTTCAACATATCCCCCATTACTTTGTTTACCATTTTCAGTCTGGCTGTCTGTTTTTGGATGGTCTCCACTGTTTTAATTCAACTACCTACCAGGTATGGAAACAAAATCATTTGAAGAATATATATGAAATTTGAATTACTGTTACACAAAATACTTGGGTGAATCATGCCAAGATACTTCATTAACCAAAATTGGAGCTATATCCTCTACACAATATGCCATTCTACAAGGAATGCATCTGGTCATTTTTGATAGCCTGCCCACCATCACTGTCACCACCACCATCACTGTCACCGTCACCCTCAACATTCTCCTCTTTCTTCTCATCACGATCATCCTCATCATGGGCAATGGCTGAAGCAGCAGCATTGTTCACCATCACCATCACCGTCACCGTCACCGTCACCGTCACCGTCACCGTCACTGTCACCATCACCGTCACCGTCATAACAAATTTTGATCATTCTGTCTCAATGGTTGTTAGAAGACATGTAACAAAGTGTATAGAAATACATTATCATGTATCATTTGGATTTGCTAGTGGCATTAGCATGCGCGTTGAATAATTCTTTCTCCCTTAGTTTCTTGGAAAATTTTAGGAACTCATTCCATGCTGTTTCTTTCTTCAATTCCTCTAATATGAAAAGTCTTATAGCCATTTCAGAAGTTTTCTCTTCCCATATGGTTTTCTGGAGGACTATCTTAAAGCTCCCTAAATTATTATTTATTAGTATTGCTATGATTAGGACACTACATTATGCCATGATATTTCATCCTTAATTGGACTGTTAGGAATATAATTGCCTTTCTGTAATAAGGATGCTGCCTATTGATACAAGCTGCTGTTTCTTTTGAGTTCTTCTCTCCAAGTCTCCTCCAACATTGAGATTGAGTGCACCGTATTGATTTTTGATATTGTGCCTCCAATTATAATTTTATTTTTGAATTTATATGTTAAATTGGATCTATATTCATAAAAATCGTTGTCACTAGAATTGCCTGGACCCCAATTCTCCTTTCAAGGGAAGAGAAAATAATGCATTAGAATCTATTACAACTTTGAAAGCATTTTTCTTGTTATAGTACTTCTATGTCTCTATAGCATAAATGACAACAAACAGTTCTCTTTATGAATTAAGGTACCTTTTCTCAGTATCTGGCATCGTGTACCATCCTTTTTCTTGTCTAGCATGACTGGAGCTTCAGGGAGATTTGGATGGCTACATAAAACTATTTCAGTCAATTCACTTGTCTTTCTATGATTTCCTTTCTATACTTAACACGATTGATAAGGCATTTCGTGTGGGGATTAGTGTTTAGTTCAGGCAACCTGATGATCCACTTCCCCTTGAGGTGGTAATCCAGTAGGAAAACTCTATCAAAACACATCTCAAAATTTATGAAAAAGTGATTTAAATTACGTCTCTATCTTTGGCATCTTTGAAGTTGATTCATTTGGAAAACAAAAACTACATATCATTTATTTACTTTCTTTGCCAATCTTTTCTCCATAATAGATTATGCAATATCTCCATAAATTGATACTATTTGTGTGTCAATTGATTACATTCAAGACAGTTACAAGTAATATAAAAAAATAGAATGGCAGACATGAAGGAAAAAAGTCAAGGGCAGAACAAAATATATGAAGAGCTAAAATCATGCTGAAGCATTTTAATTTTAACCATTTCTTCAATTTAGGGGTTGCCTTTGTTTTCTACATGTTATATATGCTTTCTAGATTTCCCAGTATGTTATTGTCACTTTTTTTTTTTTTTAATAAATGATGGTTTCATTTTTGACACGAATTCGTCTTCATTGGAACATTTTATGTTTTAGGTGGCGAATATATTACCCCAAGAAGCTTTTTCTGTTGTACGCAAGTCCTTTGATGCACGGAAGGTAATTACATACACAAGGATAATATACGAACACAATTCTTTTTCCAGAAATGAAACAAGAATTATGAACTCAATTGATTTTTGAAGCATTACAAACTACGTGTAATATGTTCCTGATAATGTCTGTGTTCTGAACAGAGTTTGTTTGAAGTTTGATTTTATCCTTCTTTTTTACCTCGTCATAGTGTGCACCAGTGGAACACCACATTTATGATTTATATTTATATTCGCTTATTTTTTTCTGACATGACAGAACTATCATACTAATTAGAAATGAAACATGATTTCTTCTTATTCCACGTCACTCGAATGCATCCAGGGAAAAAAGAAACAAATTTCAAGGTAAATTTGTAGGATAGAGTATGAAGGAATAATGCTTGCAATGTTTGAGTGATTGTACCATAATATGGAGTTGTCTGACAATTAAATCAGAAGTAGCCAATTGTTGCATTTATATGATTGCTAATTGTATCTAGTTTTTAAATAAAAATTCATACAACTACATAGGACCATTGTTCTCTCCCATCTGAGACAGGCATGGAACAATAAATTCTGCAAGGCAATTTTTCCATACCTAGAGGGACATACAAACCTATAGCGTAGTGATAAGAAATGAAGATAATGTTGTGAACAGGTTTGTGCCCGACTTTGTGTTCTAAGCTTGACAATGCGCATTTAAAAGTCCTTTGCCCATCTTATTAAAATACATATCACTAAGAAATACTCATTATTGAGCAAATGATGAGGTCTGATTCATTAGAATAGACATTCTATGTAATAATAAATGCATTCCTAGGTAGACCTAGAGGTAGGCTGATGGGCCTGCCAAACCTCCTAAGTAGGGAAAGAGTAATGAACAGCAAGACCTTTAAAAGGAGCCCCCATACTGTCTGTTCTATTCAAAGGTTTGTGCCCGACTTTGTGTTCTATTCAAATTCATCGAACTCATAGGTCAATGGTGACTCATAGACGTCTCTGTCTCTAAACAACTTAAAAGCACATAATGTATTCTCATAGTGCCCTTGAGTCCTCAACAATAAAACTGTGCAGCTCACAAACAAATGGTTGTTAGCACGTGCAAAGAGAAGAAAGAAATAGAGAAGGAGAGAGAGAGCAAACTGCACTGACCAAATGATACAGGCAGAGGTTTATTTATTGAGAAGAGAGGTGGTTGTACAGTTACCAACCGAACAACTACATAACTGTTTTACATGCTATATAATGTGTTATATTTTAACACCCCCTCTTAATGACTAAACCGGAAACAAGACAAAGTTTGTCCCGAAATTTTACAAATTTCCTAAAGCCCATATGTTTAGTCATTACATCTACAGACTGTGCCATAAGTTGTACTTTAAAATCAGCAGTCCATGACTGTGTTGCGGTTGTCGAATGAAGAACCACAAAACAAAAATCTGGTCCCATGAACAAAAGATATGGCAAGTGGTCCACTGGTTCTCTGTTACGTGATTCATTGACCAGTGATGAATCACCAATGGTGAGAGTGTCACCCCATCTCCAGTGCTGAAATCAGAACCTCGAAGATGTGGATTGAAAAATCTATTCCAGGCTTGTGTAGCTGCTGAAGTCTGTACAAAGACTCAATTATCCTGCGATCGAAGTCACCTCGATCACGTCCTTGCACCACCATGTAGTGCTCATCCAACTTTTTCAAGAAGAGGAATGTGACCATCATGCAGTAGGAGTTAGAACCAACTCCGCAATAGTAGGAGAAATAACCATCTCCGTCTCAGCAGTGGCCTCTGTCTCAACAGGAGAAATAACCATCTCCATCACAACAGTGGTAGGAGTGAGAACCAACTCCTCCATCTTATCTATTTGCTCATCTATCCCCCTCTGTTGGGAAAGATCGTTCACAACACAATGAGCAAACTGGTCATGCTCTATTGTCCTTCGAGCAAGGACCTCTGAGTGAGTGGTTGGGCATGCCATCTCACCATGCACCGTCAATGCATTTGGAATAGTGGAGTCTCCGTCCACAACAAATTGTTCTTCAGAATGAGGAAATCCATCCTCCCAAGGCATGTCCGCCTCCCGTACACCTGGTTTAGTGGATACTCCCTCCACAATAGGTGCATGTAGGTTGACTGTATCCAAGTCAACAGATTTGTGAGGAATGCCTTCCTCACAAGGCATTGCAGCCTCCTGCACATCCTGAATGGTGGAGCTGTCCTCCACACATGCATTCATGTTGATCGCAGCCGGATCAACAAGCCGATACTGACCACCTTCCCCAATACCAAGGGCAATTATCCATCTCTGTTTCACATCAGAGACAACACACTTCTTTCCATAGAAATCCACATAAATATTGGGATTTTCAGTCAATTGACAAATAGATAGAAGATTCTTTTGTAAAGAAGGTACATATCTAACATTCCGTACCAACAATCTATGAGCATTATTCAATACAATGCATATATCTCCTATCCCTTCTACTGCAAGTGATTCTCCATCAGCTAGTACTACTAATTCAAAAGAGATATTTGTAGTAAATGAAACATACTAGTCCTTACGACATGAAAAATGTGCAGACGCACCAGAGTCAATGATCCAACAACTGGTATCAATGTCATTTGAGCATGATGTCGTAAGACAATAAAGAGCATGCTCGTCATCCGAATCCGTTCTTCTGCAACTGCTGCCGCATGTCTCTCATCACATGGCTTTTTGTTCTGCTGCGAAAGATCATACTTCCACTTCCGGCAATCCTTCTTGAGGTGGCCAACCTTATGACAGTAATAACATGTGACGATACCGAGTGGAAGACTCGCTTGATTGAGCGTTTCCACTTTCCCTTTGATTGAGTGACAAGAGTACTCTCTGAATGGTCACAATTAGATTCTGCTGAAGTTGTCTCCACTCCTTTTGCAACAGGTAGGAACTCACCTTGTCAAACGTGAGTGTTTGACTTTCAACCATTAAATGGAGTGCCTCCACAAATGACTCATACGAAGAAGGTAAGTTGTTCAAAACCAGAGCCACCATATCATCGTCGTCCACCTTTTTATTGATGGAATATAAGCGGTCTCGGAGATCTTTCATCCGTAGATGCTTTCAGACAAAATGATCCACCTTGTAATTTTACGGAAAGAGCATATTTTTCAGGTATAAAACCCGACTCTTCTCTGACGTCTGATATTTATGCCTCAGACTGGCCCACAATGTGCTTGCCACAATGGCATTCCGCACTTCCGGTATCAAATCATCTGACACCGATAACTTGAGAAGCAATAACGCTTTCTTATGGCGTTTGTCATAATCCTTGAAGTTCGTTCTTTGGTCGATTTTCATCACCCTTGATTATTTTATCACAATCCACGAAACTCCGCGACCGTTAAAATCTTATGACTCCATACATTAAAATTAGTGCCCGTTAATTTTTGTGTCTCCGGCAAAGTCAAGTGTGATATATTTGCCATGTTATTATTCCAAAGTAATGGAAAATAATAAAATAAAATTTTGCCTCACACTTAATAAAATACCTATTTCCAGCAAATATATTTAATTAATTTAATTTCTCCAGCATATAGTATGAGATTAATTTCTCACATGCAAATTACCCCTCCAACTGCCTTCGAACTATATTTGCATATATTAATTAAATATTATTACTTATTCCTCCAAATAATATTTAATTGCTTCACCAAATCCTATGAAATTAATTATGCAAAGGTAATACCTTTGTTGAAATATTATTTCACCGACCTTGGATAAAAGGAAACGATTCTGGCACTCACGTTTTCCTCAAACAACGACTGGTTTTGTTGGTGCTGTCCACGACTTCACAATTTCCTTGTTCACGTTTTTGCCTTCTGTGACTGGTGAACAGAGGCCACGATTTTACTTGTGACAGGATTCTCACGACTTCTGCCCTTTTGACGTCTCTCTTCCACGATTTTGCCCTCCTTCACGGCTTTACAAAAAACGAGCTTCACGTTTTTCCCAAAAACCGACTGTATTCACGTTTTTGTTCACACGACTGGGTAGCACATACACGAGCCACGTTTTTCTCCTTTCTGCCCTCGTTTTCTTTCTCCACGACTTTACCTCCATTGACTGTGGATTTGTGACTGTAACCCTGCCCACGAATGCTCAGCAACTCCTCACGATGGCACGCACCAGCAAACACGATTCAGACCCTTCCCGTGAGTCTTCTACAATAAGCGGCGAAATAACACCTTCAGTTTATGCCCTGCTAGGGCTTCCCCAAACTTCCAATTTGTGCCTTTTGAAAGGCTTCCTCGAACTGCGAACCGACCTTGCTCTGATACCAATGTTAGCACGTGCAAAGAGAAGAAAGAAATAGAGAAGGAGAGAGAGAGAGCAAACTGCACTGACCAAATGATACAGGCAGAGGTTTATTTATTGAGAAGAGAGGTGGTTGTACAGTTACCAACCGAACAACTACATAACTGTTTTACATGCTATATAATGTGTTATATTTTAACGATGGTTTTGCGGAAACTGATGCTGGGCTTGAGTTTTCCACAAACCATGCAGATCTTCTTATGATTCCGAACACATTTTACCTTACATATCAGGAATAACAATGAATAGGTGGTGGCTTGCAAGTATGTTTTACATGGGTAGTGATGCCCTAGTTTTCAACATTGTATTATAACATCCATGAATGGTTGTAACCACTTCAACCATTTGTAACTATCTCTTGCATAATAAAGCAGCGGACACACGAGTCTACAATGTAGTTTTACATGATGTACCTTATAGAAAATGTCAAAATCGTGAAAAGGGTGCAAAGATCTATGTAATAAACATTCAACATTGTACTCCTTAAGTTTATAAGTCTATACTAGATTATTATTAAGTCATAATTAGTCATGTATTAACTGATGAATGGTTGTAACCACTTCAACCATTTTGTAACTATCTCTTGCATAATAAAACGACGGACACACAGTCTACAATGTGAAATCTGCTTTTTCTTTGTTCCCTCGCTTTGTTCAAGTCGTCTAACATTGGTATCAAAGCTTGGTGCTCGATACGGTTTGCAAATCCCAAATAGAAGACTGCAAATCATGAATCGAAGGATGTACCTTATAGAAAATGTCAAAATCGTGAAACTAGGGTGCACGAAGAAGTTACCATTTGTGAGTTTGTAGCTAGGGCACAAAGTAAATACAGATCTCGAATATAGTCGTGAAAGTTTTGCTTAGGACGACCATAGACCAGATGTCTAAAAGGTAGTCACATTGAAGGTGTTGAAGTAGAAGTTGAAGGCATCGAAAGGAAAAACCCTGTCTACAAAAGAAAATAAAACATAAAAACACCAAAATCGTTAGCCCACCGGGCCGACTAGGTTCAGATTTGTATCAGATCATGGGAGGAGCAAATGTAGGGCAAAAACACCAATGATAATGCAAAAAAGCTGTTTGATAATGAAGTATACTGAAAAAATCATGGACCCGAGCTACGCGAAGTTTCAGACAAAATCGCTAGGGCACAAGGACATTTCTCCAATTTTTAAAGGGAAAATACAGCAGCGAAAGGGAAAAATTGCGAATTAGGAAATCTGAAAAAGATTAAAATCCAGCTGCTAGGGGATAGTCCAGTAAAGAAGATTTTTTTGGTATTTTTCTAATTTTTCATTTACATCAACAATATAGTTAGTTATATTGTTTTTTGGGTTGAAATTGCTGTATAGACTTCTGAGGTATTATTTTTGAGAATGGAAATTCCATTGGAAAAAATTCTGGCCTCAACTTTCACACCTAGAAAATCAAAATACAGATGCAACTGATGAATAAAAATTTATGGGGAATAGTAAATGGAAAAGAGAAATCACCTATAGATGCAAATATTTTACTGGATTGGTAGGGTAGAGATGACGAAGATGCCAAAGCTATTTTGTTAAACAATTTGCCTTCTAAATACAACAAGGGAAAGCTCAAAGACAAACCAAATAGGTGAAAAATTTGCTAATAAAGAAATTAAGAATACACATTTTAAAGAAGCCCACACTTTGAAGACGGGAAGGGATCTAGTGTAGATGAAGCTCAACATGGATGGCTACTCAGTTAGTTCGGGAGTTTGTGGATCTTGGGAATTATACTCTTACGAAGGTCATGAGACAACTTGATGGAGCATTGTGGATGTTGCTCAATATGAATGGTTGTCCAATAATTTAGGAGGTTTGTAATTTGGGAGTTTGGGGAGGTGGAATCGGGAACTTGGGAATTCAACTCGGGAACTACACCTTTACAAGGGTTATGGGGCAACTTGATGGAGTTTTACTTGGTCAAAGAATTGTTTTTAAAGAGAGCTTTTGAAGAATGCACGAATCTGTTTAGTTCTGTTATTTTAATCGTCTGTCATCAATATGTTTGTTTTTGCTTTCTGTAGTGTAAGCCTTAAGAGGGGATATGAGAATATAAGACTTTATTAAGTCACTATTAGTTATGTATTAACTATTTAATGGTTGTAACCACTTCAACAATTTTGTATCCGTCTCTTGCATAATAAATTGACGGACACCCAATCTACAATGTGTGCAATCCGCTTTTTCATAATGCCTTCTTTGTTCAAGTCTTCTAACAAAGTTTAGGAGGAAAATCTTCGTCAAAACTCAAAAGACATGTTAAGGATACCGCTAGCTAGAGGTCAATTCCTTGGTTGGCTAGCAAAAACACATTACCCTCTAGTGGTTCAATAAATGTCCTCGCGGTTCTCCCAATCTCTTAGACAACTTCGTTTAATAGATTTCCTTGCTGTTGGCCTCTCCCTCTGTTAGACAACTTCATTCAATAAATATCCTCGCTGTTCTTTCCCTCTTTTAGACAACTGTTGTGTCGCTTAGATTTGGTAATCTGTCACCCATGAACAATCATCATTCAATAAAACCAAGAAAAGAAGATCCAAGTTACCAATGTGGGAAAATGGGAAATTAAGTACAACTTTATTTATTTCAGAAATTCAATTCTAAAGTGAGGGAGATGGGTTAATTGCAGCAAAAAAAAGATAGGTGTGTTGTACATAGATTGCCTTTCTTTGTACTCTCTCATTTTGCTGTAAAATCTTTTGTTTTGTTATTTTAGTTTGTCAATTTCAATTCCTTTTTCATTATACAATAATTTCCATAACTAGTGTGTTGTCCGTGAAATCGCACCCATAATGTCGATAATTTTCACCATGACATCTTCCTCAACAATCATTAAATTTAACATCAAACACTGTACAAGGCTGCGCCCTATGCATTTGAAGAATAAAACATGGAAGAATATCATCCCACTTGCAAACATGGACAGCGAAAAAGCTATGTTTAAGAGAACATATTTTGAGTTGCTAAGTAATAGCTATCAGTGCTATCTTATGTGTGAGTATCAAAGTATGATGTGGAACGCACAATATGAGTTTAAAATTTAGTAAAAGGACAAACTATATCTGTAATCAGCTAATTTATGAATAAGCACATCTCACCAGAAAATGATTTTAAGATTAAATATAGCGTAGTATAATAATTATAGAATTCCAAATTTTGTGTGTAAAAACAATTGTAGAAAGTTGAAACTAGAAAATATCAAACCAAAAAAAAATGTACCCAAATGGAAGATGCATTTGTTTTGAAATTTTATTGGGTATAAAGGTAGAATTCCTGCTAATATATTAAGCTCAGATGTGAGGGAGGGCCAATGGCCCTCCTCATAGGAGTATTACAATGAATCTCTCTTCCACAATGATTACCACACACACTAGCTCTATGTTCTTATAAAGAAAAGTTAAGAGGTTAGGGTTAGGGTTTGGAGAGTAGTTGCTTGCAAAACAAGTCTTAGAAAAGACTATTAATAGCAGAAGTCAATCAAGTCAATAACTTGATTGATACTCTTCTCTATTAATAGATGTGGATATAATAAATATTAAACTGCTTTCATTCCTGTTGAACATTTTATAACAAATTTGTATCTAATGGGGCTGCCTGAGTATTTACAAGAAAGATTTCTGAAATCATTGAAGCAAGATGCACAAAACCTGCTCTTACACAATCGCTGTGTGTCACCCAGGTGACACATAGGACAATCATCTGATCCTGAGCAAAGAAATCCAAACCCTGGGTGAATCAAACTGTCATATTGAAAAATGCAGTCCAAAACCATACACTAACGTGCAAATGAAAATTAGAGGTGTCGAGTATTGATTGATAGAAGCTACTATGCAACCATGTACTGTCATTCTTTGAATAGAGGAATTAATGTGCAAATGTAGACATGAAAATATTTTTTGAATAATTTCTGGGTCAACTGCATAAATGTGTAATACTCGTAGGAAATCAATGCAAAATTCAGGAATGTCCCCAAATGGACAGATTCAAGGATTTTGGAATATTGTGGAAGAGAAGAAGAAGAGGTCCAAACATTCAGGAAAGCCCTAGAAGAAGGGTGCAAATGGGATACTTAGATTGAAGGTGAAAAGACTGTGCAGGATTTTCAAAAGAATCTGCAGATTTCTGGACAAAATGTTTTGTGAAAGAGGACATAAAGGTTCAAGAACAAGTCATGAAGAGAAGAATGACCGCAGAAGTTAGGGTACACATTTTTTAAAGGCATACCAATCATAATTTTATGAGGAGGAAAGAATGCCAATAAATATGTATTTCCAGTTTGAAAGCAATCCAGAAGGACATGTTTTCAGTTAGAGCATGAAGACTCGAGTAAGAACAAAACTCGACCAAGCATGCAAGGAAGGACAAACAAAAACCACGATTCAGTAAAAATGAAGAGCATAGGAATCATAGGACAGAATGCGAAGAGTCTTCATTCACGATTTTTAGAGTTTCATAGGAGATCTCATGAGATTAGCAGCCTTGATTTGCAGTTTTAAGATCATGCTAGGGCACACAAATTAGCACACAGGACGTCGGAGTGTGAAGGAGCAACGCTCTAAAAATGCCAAAAGATAAAATTGCGATTTGCAGTCATTTGAAGATGTGAAGGACAATTTTCCAGATAGAGGAAGTAAAAACGTGGGCCTGGCACGAGGAAAGGTCATGATTTGAGGTGTTACGAATGTGTAGTCTTGCACTAGGGCATGGTGTTATGTTACAGTCACGGGTTTTGCAGACTTCAGGTTTTATCAATAATCATTTGCCTTTTATTCTTTGTGTAGATATATGGGTGAATAAAGTCATTCTTGAGATTGCGGGCTCATTACTTGAATGTTTTTATTTATTTATTCTCAGGACCAGAATTTTGCATTGATTTACAGGTTAGAGGTCAAAGATTGTACATAACAGCTGATATTTAAAACTTGAGTTTGCTAGGCGTAGAAGTTGAGTGACTAGAATTAAAATGTACGGAGTCATAAAATTTCGACTTGCGGAGTTTCATGATTGTGATAAAATCATCCTTGGCACTGAAACAAAATCTGCTATGAATTTTGTCGATTATGCGAAGTGTGATAAGTAGGTCCTACTATAATTAAAATTGTATGTGTCAGATGATATAATTCAGAGGTCCAGAATACCACTATGGCAAGTGTGCTTTGGACTAGGCTCGGGAACCAGTATCATACTTTAGAGAAAAGTTAGGTTTTGTACTTGAAGAATTTGTTATTTTCAGCAAAGATGCATGAGGGTGGGTCCCTGTCAGAACATCTTCTTCAGATGAAAGATCTCCGAGACCAGCTCGCTGCCATAGAGAAAATGGTGGATGATAACGACCTAGTTGCACTTGTTCTGAACAATTTACCATCCTATGAGAAATTCGTGGATGCCTTACATTTGACGGCGGAAAGCCAAACCCTGACTTTTGATCATGTCAGTTCCTACTTGCTGCAGAAGGAACACAGGCAGACTCAGACAAGTTGTGCATGGATTCTAGCCAAATGTTGAAAAAATAAGATGCCTTCTCCTGCTTCCTTTGTTGATGGGCTGGAAAATTTGTATGAAGAGCTACCGGAATTTCATAGGGAGCAAGGGTTTGATAAATTGATACCAACAGCAGACCTCAAATGGAGAATGCCTTGTAGATACATGGATATCTCTATTGTAAATATGCTGCAGGACATGAAGATAAGTGTCCAACTGCTTATTTCAGCAATGACTGTATAATGCATAGTTCAAAAAATCAGTATTTTCAGGCCAAAATTTGACTTGGAAATTGGGAATCGGCAATTTCTCACCAACTTTATTACTACTTAAAAGATTTAAATTCATAAAAAAACTTAAATTAAATGTAAAACATTGGTAATTCGTTTGGGAGCTACAAGAAGAGATTCAAATCACAATGTTATGAAATTCGTTTGGGAGCTATAGAATGCTAATAGACTTGCACTTGCAGCACTACTAAAGCTTTGTTTATTATACATTATTAGTATCAAATAACACTATCAGCTTATCACACAGACCTGACACTTAAATCAGACATTTCTCATTCTGCTGTAGAGTCAAATTGCATGAAGAAAGAATTACACCAAAGATATACATGTTTTTTCCTAAACAAGATGAATTCATTTGGGAGCTACAGGAAGAGGTTCAAATAAGGTTATCACAATGTTATGAAATTTATTTGGGAGCTATAGACTGCTAAATTGCTAATAGACTGCACTGTGCAGCTGCCAGTACTGCTAAAGCTTGTTTATTATACATTATTAGTATTAAATAAGGTTATCAACTTATCAAACAGATCTGAAACCCTAGAAAAATCACGGAGGCAAAAATTGCAGAGCCGAAACCTAGCAGGCTCGAAACCCTAGCGAAATGTGGAAGCAAAGATCACAGAAATTTGCAGGTCAAATTGTGGAGAAAAATCACAGAAAAACACTGTGAAATGACGTTTTTTTCTGTTCTGGACATTTAATACGCTAGCTGATGATTTTCCACGATTTTCAAGGTGGTTTTTAACAAATTTTCATGAATTTTATTGCCAAAAACTGGCAATTAATTGCCTAACTTAAATCACGATTTCCTCAGCTATTAATCATTCTATGATTGCATCATGATTCATCACTAATAAATGGCGATTTTTAGAACAGAGGTATAGCATACATAGAATAGTAATTGCATAACCACCACCGCCAATCAAATCATCCTAAAAATTGCAGCTTGCATGACCTCAAATGGAGAATGTCCCGTAGATACATGGATAGCTCTTTTGTAAATATGTTGCATCACATGAAAATTAGTGTTCAACTGCTTATTTTGGCAATGATTGTACAACATACAAAATAGTAATTGCATCACAAACCATGGTCAACCAAATCATCTGAACATTAGCAGCTTGCATTCATAAAAGATAAGTCTCGATATAGTTCCTACATTATAGGGAGCACCTGATACAAGCGTCCCTTCCTCGACATATATCCTTCTATTTAGACGACAATTGACTTGTTATTACTTGACACAACTGTCAATACCCCAACATAACCAACAAATCGTGACAACTAAAATATGCAATTATGCTAATAGCCATGACAATGCTAATATGCCGGTCTACATTATCACTCTCCATCCCCTCACCCCACCCTTTAAAGTTTAAACAAGTCGGAGTCTCTTTTGATGATAAATATGAGAATGAAGAGAGAAGACACTAAAAATTCCAGGGAGTTGTGTCGTTGATATAGAAATTTTGCAACTTTTTGGCAGTTCTCGGGGGAGCTTGCTTGCTATGTGTCAAATGAAAATTACTTGCATCCCTTGGGTTATGGTGTCAAGAAAAACATGTTTCTCTCGATCCAATTCCCCAATAATTTGTTTGGTTTCCTTTTTCAAAATCAAATCCGGGTCCAGGGGCATCAACCCCCAACACGATCAAGGTGTAGTGCTGCTCGTAAGGTTTGGGGGTGCTAAGTCAAGCACAATTTTACCCTTTTGCAACCCTTGAAAAACTATGACAACCAATTTTCTTTGAATCCTTTACATCCAATTGTGTTGTAAATGGCTGTGTCCCACTAATGTCTAGCCTTTATTTTCCCTTTGAATATCTTCATCCGCTCTAAACGAACAAAAAATTGCAATGGGGCCTATATAGGTGTTTTGGTTGGCAAAGCCAACTTGATCGATTTAGCTCATGTGGCGATGGGGATCAATTTGGGTTGTACCAAATTGTATAGTGTGGGAACATTCAACAAGGAAGGTCATATAGGTCTTGCTGCAGGTCGTCGACCTCCCAAATGTCTAGGGCTACGACAATCGATTTGCAAAGGCAAAAATAGGTCGAATTGCATACAAAGGTCAAGTGACAAGGACAACAAAAAGCAAAAGTGGGATAGATCATACGACAACACGCAAAAGTGGGAGACATGAAAATAGGAAGTGGTCGAATGACAAGTAATTGAAGAGTTCAAATGATTGCGAAGGAGTGGCATAGATGGTTTTATAACATATAACCCTTTTCGAGGTCCTCCGACAACATGCAAGCCATTCTAAGGTTGTCAACAACTTGTAGTGGTCATACAATAGTTTGCAGCCTCCTCGAGGTTGTACCATAACCTATTATGAAATTTGATTGATAAAGAATTGAACATCGGTGGATGGAGGTAGTACAAGAGTCAAGATCGGTGCAGGTCTAACCAAGGGAAGGTTGTACTATGTGAAGAGAGAGATTGATGAAAGTGTAATGTAAAGGGGAGGTTGGACTGTACTGATTTGTGAAGAGGTTGTATGGGGATGTGAAAGGGGAGTAGCAGGGGACAAGATTAATCCTTTGCACCTTTGTTCGGTCTTCCAACTCGTATGGCTCTTCTTATATTGTTTTTATTGTACCTTCGTTTGGTCTTCCAACTCGCCCGACTCTTTTTATATTGATTTTGTTAATTTGTATGTGATTTCTTCTTTTCCAACACTGACCCTACTATTTCTGCCACCTCGGAAGTCTTAACATGTATTTCAAATTCATTGGCTTTGTCAATATTTTAATTGATACCCTTTTTCCGTTGCTTTACTTTAAGTGTGGGGTCCATATATGAACATTAATATTCTTGATCCTTGCTCAATAAAACTTTAGTTATATCCATTATCAATGTCTTTAACAAGCATTTTGGTCAACATTATTATTTGATCACACCTTTATTAAAAATTTCTAAGATTTTAAATGGTTACAACCATAATACTTTGAACTTAACAAACTTAATCTTGTGCAACCCTTTATACTTCAAACACAAAGCTTTGGCCTTGATGTTCATCCATTGGAGATGTTTCTTGGGCCAATACTTCCTTCTCTTCCGTGTGACTTTTGTTGCCCCATGTGCCATCCCCGCTTGAACACATCCATTGTATCTCGTGGTGCTTCAAAAATAGATCACACTTTAGGTGATCGTACCTCTTCATCCAATAAATTCTTCTTTGTGGACCTTTCGTACACAATTATTGAAGTTGGCTCATCGGACTTAATGTTAGCTAGCTTCCAATTGGGTGGCCAAATTTGCATTGAATGTTGCATCCATAACATTGTATTTGTTGAACTCCGGTTGGTAAGCCAACCGTGATGTTGACGGTTCTAAAGGATTTTGCATTACTAGCATTTGCTTGTGCCCATCTCATTACTGCTTTGGTTGTCTTTCGTCTCCTAATCTCGATGGTGTTGCATCTAGGTAGAACCCTTCACGCTTTTTCATCTCCCAATGGAATAGACCATTGAGGGAGAGCGCGTTTCATCTTCGAGAGAATGATTGTAATTCCAATACCTGTTCATCATACCTTGGTTCTTGTCAACTGAACATTCTTCTTTGGAATCTAAATTTGATAAGTCTAATGAGAGTGCTTCCTCACTACCTAATTCTTTAAATCTATGACATACATTTGTCGCTTGTTTTTAATGGAAATCAAATTCCTTTTCCAGTTATGATCAACTTTGGCTTCTATCAACCAATCCCGACCTAACAGAGCATCATATGCTTTCTTTTGCAATGAGATGACCACAAAATTCAACAAAAGGGTTGGGTTCCAGTAATTACCTTTTGCCCCATCATTGCACCTAATACCTTAATGCTATGTTGATTTGCTCGACTAGTTGGAATGTCGGAAGCCACATAGTTGGCTTCCCAAGACTCTTCCAAGTCTCTTCTAGAAGAACATTCACATCAAAACCACCATCGACGATAGCGTCTGCTTCAATTCTTCCCCATGATTTCCATTTGTACAACGGCTGGTTGTTGGTTTAGGTTCATTGTTAGGAGCATATGATCAATCATTTGGTCACCTGACAAGAGGGGCTTGATTATGAGTTCATTCTTCTACTTTTTGCTCTCCCAATCGCCTGCCATTAGTGTGCAGTTGTAGCTTTGCTCGGGATGTCTTGTTATGCTGATAGACATTCTACAATGGCAACAAGGGGTGGCATTTGATGGTGTGACCATGTAAACTTTTATTCTCTGTATTAAATTTGATGTTTGTTTTACCGTCACTTAAGAGGATTTTTTAATCTTTGAGGAGTCAATAAAAAAATAGTAATATCTTGACATACTGTTTTTGTCCCTTTCTTTTTCTCGGAAAGATTCTTATATCACCACCAGGATGAGAAATATGAAGAGAATGTAATAAAACTATTAATCAATGTGATATGCGTAAAATCTAAAGATAAGAACCTCAAGATTGATATCTATCGACATTTTTCAAATAAATATATTTAAGATATTTTTACTAGTATGGTAGTAGTGAGAGCATTCTTGAGTTTTGGATTACTTTGCAAGAAGTCAACTATCTCACAAAAATAGTGGTCTGCAAGACTTGTCATGCAATAGCTTTGTAAGACTTTAGATTGCATGTTGCTGCACTTGTATGTTCATTTGACTGATTTTGTTCTTCAATGGCGACCCTCTCGACTTTCAACCTTACTTTGGCTAGCCTTTCCATCTTTGTACATGGGTTAGGGTAATTGGATGTCTTCATTTGTGTGTTGGGGATGCCACTTCCTTTCCCTTGGCTACATCATTCGTATTGACATTGGCTTTACTTTGGACAATTGCCATTGTTATGGTTCCTGGGCCCACATCAGCTTTAGAGAAGTCCAATGTCATTTTGGTGAGGGCAATCTCTTGTGAAATAAACCACGTATTGCACTCCCAACACTGTATAATAGGATGTCCTTCGGAGCTGTATTGAATCACTTTTGCCATCGCTATTATTCAGTTTGCTGCAGTTCTTTGGTAGCGTGGCGGGTAGTGTGCATAGCTCTCTTTGTGTGAATAGTGCTTGGTCACTCTTATTTTGCAAATCATGGGCAATCCTTGATTGAATACCCTATAACTTGACAAATCTCCCACAAACGATCTTTGCTTTTGTTTTTACTATCTTCCTATGGTTCCTTTATCATCCGAGCATATCTTTTCTCAAGGTTCGCACTAATCTTGGTTCATTGCCATCATGAGAGATGTGGTCATCTTTGTGTCATCTTTTCGAGCATGAGGATGGTTTTTTCTCGCTTTTAATGTCCATGAATTGGTTATGCATCTTTGTACGATGAGGGTGGAACCACTTTCATCATCCTCTGTAATGATGGTACCGACCCTTCAATGAACCATCACTTCTTCAAGTTGTAGGCAACTTCATTTTCAAATTTTCCGAATAGTTCTACGAGTCATTTATTTTAGGCATGAACATCATGTTTACCTCTCTCGGGTCAACCCTTAGGAATTTTCCGAATAGATTTCATTATCGACCCTTAGGAATTTAAATAATCTCTCGAAAATTCCCTTCGGGTTGACAAAATAGGCCAAAGGTCTTTGAATGGGAAGGGGATATTACAATCCTCCCTTCCCAAAATTGCTTGCCCTCAAGCAATTTTGATCTTGTTTTGTCCAAGTGTCATGCACAAGAGACAAAACATGCTGAAGTGATCCGCAAGCCTGGCACCTGTTCCTGTCAAGTGAACTAAAACTTGCCACCATATATCATCCACAAGATGCTCACATACATATACTTGGAGCAATGGTTCATCAAACTCCATAATGTAAACTTTGGCATGCATCTCATGATGAAAATAAATAGGCAACAATAAATAAGACACGTTAGTATGCTCTTTATACCTTGGAATATCACCAACATCCTCGCCAATCTTGGTCCCCAAAATCTGAGTATTCGTGTCTACAATGGGCTGAAATTCTTCATAAATCAGCTGCTGCAATAAATGAGATGGCATACTTTCTTCCACACCATCTTTAATCTGTGCAATCAGCCCTCCTTTGAAAGGTATTTCCATGCTCCCGGCTGCCCTCTCTTGAGAAATGACATTCCTCATACCCTGCTGCCCACTAAGTGAAGACATCTTTTCCTTGAACTCTTGTAGGTGTTGTCTTGCTTGAGCGGCTATCAATTTAGCAGCTCTAGCTCTGCTATTCCACTCCTCACACCTTTTTAGAGTTTCCATTACATCCTCCTTACTTGCATATACAAATTTCTTCTCTTGAGCTGGAATAATTTCTCTAACAAGCAAAGTTTCATTAATGCAATTATTTTTCTCAATGGAAATCATACCTTTTTCTCTATAAGCTTCTTCTTCTTCAAATGAGTTCTTTTGTAATTCAGGTACCGGCATATGATGACCTCGCTTGGGCTTGCTACCAATCTTCATCATGCAATAATCTGAAATGGCATATTATCTCTGAAACCCTTACTCAAAGATTGATATTTCCTCCAACAAGAATCCTCATCAATCACCTCTATTGGCCGCCCTTTATCACTGTTCACACCATTTTCCTTATTGTCCCCAGATCTGCTTTGATTCAAATTCTGAGTGAGCTGGCTCAAATAAAGGTTAGTGGCTTCCTGTTGTTTCACCATGTTGGTGAACATTTCCTTCATAAAACCCATATTGAGATCTTTCCAAACTACCATATTTAACCCACACAGGCTGGAGGAACAACAGCTCTGATACCATTTGTAATGTCCCCAATGGACATTATTTTACCCCTAAACGGATTTTAGGCAATCCCAACTTTAAATATGCAAAATACAGACAAATTGCAGCCAAACAGAAATCTGATTTTTGCAGAAAATTAAATCTAGGGCAGCAAACAGAAAATAATGGATAACTCCAAAAATACTTGCTCAAATCTCTTGAAATTTTAAATGGAGCTTGGTAATACAATAAAAAATATTATAGAACTGTTTTTGGAATTTTTCGAATAACAGAGAATGCTTCCGAAATTTACAGCGTGCCAAACAACTGAAAACTTCTAAAATTAATATTTTTTGCTAGAGCAGTCCAAATGAGCTGAAACTTTGGATCTTGGGCCACAAAAATATGAAGAATAATATTCCAAAAATAGTTTTCGCACAACAAACACGAAACCCTAATTTTTCCCTAAAAAGTAGGTCGCCCAACACATTTAGGGCATCAATTCAGCTCCAAAATTGACAAGCTAGGGTAGATCTCTCACTACCGAAGAATGCCCTGCTAGCTAGGGATGGATCTCTCACCACCGAAGTTAGGGTTCCCGTGGGATCTTACTCCACAAGCTAGATATTTGCAAACAACAGTTGCACATGAAAGAATATGCATAAGCTACAAGCTTAAGACACAAATTAGAAAATATCAAATGGTATGGAATGTCTTTCCTTCAAGTTGACTTCTCCTTATAAAGGAAGAAGAGACCCAAAACAACCTCTACAATATTCAATTAGTTCCCAAGGATTTTCCCTATGCAAGCATTTAATATTTTCCCATATTAAATGTTTTTCCAACAACTTTTTCCCTCCTAATGCAAGTCGCATTTTTCTAGGGGAAATACATAGTAAAATGGGCATTTATCCTTTCTATGTTCCCATTCCCCCTTCTAAGGCAAGTCGCCTTTTCACCTAGGATGGATAACAATTTATATTTGGGCCTTTTCCATCCTTGATTTAATAATTATTAAGTCATATAAATTATTATAAGTGCTCTATATATTTTTTTCTTTTATTAATGGCACTTTATAATAATTAAATATAACTTAAGCCACCCTTATATTTTTCCTTTGGCCGTCGGGTTGACAAAATAGGCCAAAGGTCTTTGAATGGGAAGGGGATATATCATATTACACTATACTAATATGCTAGTCTACAATAAAAGATACAAAGAGTGTGACTAGGAGTGGCAACTACTACGCTTTGACCATCAATTTGTCGATAAAAGGATGGAAATTCTCATCTAACAACCTTAAATGCTTTCAAAACAGTTTTCAAAAATGACTGAGAAATCTGGAGTCATGATAATGAGTGGTAAGCCAAGGTAACACTATACATGCTAAAAAACAACCTAGCAGCTTGGAAGCATCTATAGTTTTGTTGCATGAAATAAAAACAGCCATCTTAGAAAAATGACATACAACGACAAAAATACAACCATTCTTCCTAAAAGTAGTGTCGTAATCCACTAATAAATTTGATGGAGATGGATTCCCAAGGCCTGAAAGGTACGAGAAGTGGCTCATATAAACCAATATTTCTATTCGAAGGCTTAGATTAACTGCATAATGATCACCTTCTAGCAAACTCTTCCACATGCTTCCTCATAGATGGCCAATAGAAAAATCTTTGTAAATGTTACAAAGCATTTAAGGTGCCAAAATGGATTCCCAAGGCCTGAAAGGAATGAGAAGAGGCTGATATAAACTTATATTTCTATGAGAAGGCTTAGATTGACTGCATAATGAACACCTAATAAACTCTTCCACATGCTTCCTCATAGATGGCCAATAGAAAAATCTTTGTGAATGTTATAAAGCGTTTAATGAGTGTGAGGCGTGATGAACCTAATGGAACACAAAGCTGGTTAATTTTTACAACAAACCATCTCTTAATGTATAATCAAGAAAAGGAGTTTGATATATCTCTTGAGAATTCTCTCGAAGTGTGGATCCGGAGAGTCAAATGATTTTCAATCTTCATATGCAGCAAATCTAACATTGAGAAGATGCAGAACCTTAGAAGGAGCTCTACTCAACATATCAGCAAATTTATTTGCAGCCCCGTTTCATACTTAACAATGAGGTGAAATTGTTGAATATAAGAAGCCCATTAAGGCGTCTTTATTCTTGAATCTCAGGTAATTGTGAATTCAAAAGTGTTGATGCATGTTCTGACACAGGCTTTGATAGGAGATGGGTCACTAGATGTTTGACCCTGCCATGAGTTGCATGTTTTGGTTCTCAAAAGAAGTCCATGGTGGAATAGATTGGAAGCAATGTGTTTTTTCAGATCTTTCAAGAAACCTGCTTTGAGCAAGTTAATCTTTCCTGGATTAATTAACTCAGACCCAACTGAATAAAGGAAATCACCAATCAATAACAAAATTCCATTACTAACAGCAGTCCTCTGTTAATGTGTACTTTAGCACACATAATAAAGGCCATAGTTGGCATACTTGCCAAGTACTTGGTGATTTCCTGAGTACTTGTGAGTTTTTGGTGATTTTTGCTGAATATTTGCCGAACATTCAAATCTAATAGAAAATGCTATATTTTGTATAAAATTTATGTTTTTAAAGAAATTTAAGTATTGTTTGAAGTTGCAGTATTTGCTTTGAGTCATTTTCTTGGTCTGCCAAGTATTTGCTTTGTGTACGAGTATACGAACTATGATATAGAGCATAGATAGAATACTCGCCAAAAACTCGATGAGTTTAGAAAAACTCGCCAAAAATTATGCTAAACGAGTAACTCGCAGGAAAACTCGCCAAAAATGCAAAAAAAAAACTCGCCGAGTATAGTTGGAATACTCGCCAAAAACTCGCCAAAAACTCGCCAAAAACTCGCCAAAGACAACATTTCTTTCCTTTTTTGGATTTTTGGTGAAGAAAACACAAGCATAGAAAAAAATTTGCCATTTTTGGAAAGGGTCCGGGAAGATGTAGCAGCAAAAACTTGCATGTGCCATAACTTTCATTTTGTGGCTCCGTTTCAGGTGCCGTTTTCTCTAAAAGTGCATATTTTCTCGAGCTCTACGCAGTGATGGCAATATTTTTCTTATTTTCATAAAATCCATTTTTGCACCTTTTTGGACCAAGCAAGTTCTTGCAATCTTCTGAAAAGAATCATGAGCTTTGATCGCCTGTAGACAAATTAGTAATTAAAAATATTGGATAGCTTTCCAAAACTCGGCGAGTACTCGCCAAAACTCGACGAGTATTCTCCCGTGCTCGGACTAATCACACGAAGAAGCACAACAAGTTGACTCAAAAAAGGCTCAACGACTTGGTTTTTGTGCAATACAATCTCCGGCTTCGCACAAAAAAAGTTGAGGCCACATCAGAGGAGCTCATTGATTTGGATGAGATAGATCCATACAGTGAGTGGACTGGGCAAGAAGAGGAAAACCCTGCGTTCACAGTGGACGAGATTGCTTCTTTTGAGAGGGAGGCTATGGAGGGAGAAGCACTAGCAGGACTCTGAGGAGATATTGGATGGATGACATCTTTGGAGGTGATCTCCAACATGCAGCAGAGGAGCCACCAGCACCACCATCTAGTTCCATGATCGAGCCAGATTCACAGCCTTCTAGGAGGAGCGTGGAGACGCAGCCGAGTGTGGGGACTAGTATCAGCCGGTTGTCGTATTCGCATGATGATGCGATTTTGTATTGTATTTGTATTCAAATCTAATAGAAAACACTTCTCCAACATTTTATGGGCTCATTTGATACATTTTGTAGCTATGTGTTGCTTAAAATTTATGTTTTTTAAAGAAATTTGAGTATTTTTAAGTTGCCGAGTATTCCCGAGTATTGGCCGAATATTGGCGAGTTTTTGCCGAGTTTTTTTTTGGGGTCTGGCGAGTTTTTGGATTTGGCGAGTTTTCCTACTATGATATAGACTAATCATAAAGGAAGTTGAGGTATACGAACACAAGGTGCACCAAGATCCAATTCCTAATCTACTATAGTACAATGGTGGGATTTTATTTCATAAACAAACTAAAAAAAGAGGGACGGGTAGAGCTAAAATCAAAGCTTAGGTGATAAGTCATTTAAATCTGTGCTGAAGCAAACATGAAGCGAAACTCAATGCAATAATACTAATAAACACCAAGTGACCAAACCCGGTGTTTACTCGAATCCACAAGAATATGGTACGAGAAAGGATTTCAGTCACTATATAAGTTACTTGTTCAGACACAACTGGTGAGATAAAATCTACTGTGGAAAATGGCAAAGCTCATTCAACTACAGAGATAATTAAGAATCACAATTATGCACAGTCTACAATCAGAATAGCAATGCTCAATCTAACCTACTAGTAACATCATATAGATATCACTACCGTGCATATTCAGTTCAAGGAATGAAACAACACATCCTCTAATTTGAGAAAAGAGAAATCACATTTCAAAATACCGTTACAGGAATCTTAATATTGCTAACTCTGAAGAGTCTCCTCTTGCAAATATTTTTTCTTCTTCTCTTCTCCTTCAAAATGGGGGCAATACAAAGTATTAATGAAAAGGGGGTGGCATGCAGGCACACCAATCACAATGCCAACACGAAAAGAGGACAAAACCACTATCGAAAGCAACGTTGAAAATTAACGATCACTTTGTTCACTGCGCCTTTACTCAAAAGCGAAATTCTCTTAATTGTGACAACCATCTGGCAACACTTATGCTTCTTCACTTTTCTCAACAAAATGTATGGGGAATGCGAATCATAACCATTTTGAATTCGTTGGAAGTGATCACCATATTGTGAATGCGGCTTCAAGATCAGACTCACCAGCCACTGAGTTTAATGTACCATTTTTCAACAAAATTTTCTTGGTGAATGAGAATCATAACTGCTTTACATTTTTTCAAACCACCACTGTGGCCATTTCACTTAAAACACTGTCATTTCCATATCATTGTGCAATCTTTTGCTTGGTGTGACATTAAGGCAAATAGTGCTGTGTTTGTGACCAGCAACCTTGTGATTAATTTGTGCCTTTATAGCCTTAGCTTTGGGGAATTTTGGGATTTGCTCATTGTCACAGTGATCCTACCATTGCAGTGAGTCACATGTCACAATATTGCAGTTTCTCAGTCATGCACTCTCTTTTAAAATAGAGTTATATCTCCATGGGCTGTGTGGACGCGACACACCATTTAAAGTGACTGCATATTCCGTTGCGCTTGGTTTCATTTTTAAACACCAAATCACAAGAGTCTAGGTGGAGTCTTATCGCACCATTGAAATCATGCATATTGACTTTTCACTTTGAGTTGGAGGATGGATCCACAAACATTGCGTTGATGCGCTGCTCTATCACATATAGTTAATATTTTGTTGGCTCTGCTTCCTACACACAAAACTAACTCCTTGTGAAATGTATTTCTTAGTGAAAACACAGAGGGAGGTCATGTCACTTATACAATGCTGCAAAATTACACATAAGGTGATCTGTGAAAAATAAAAGAGAGAATATCACGGGAGTCACGCCTCATCGCAATCTTGCTATTGCAAAAATAGTTGTGAACTAAAAAAGCAAACTGAACATTGTGTGAATGCAATAACTAAGTGGATTTCATTCTATAAACTAATTGGGTCCACCTAATGAGAGGGTTGTATAAGTGAGTCACCATTATTTGTGAACGTTAAGTGTTTTACTCTAAGTGACCACTTTGTGTTCCTCTTGGCATGTGAAATGAGCTAAAATGGGATTTCTGCAAGGAAATTTCAGTAGCCTCATTAAAAATGCGTGGCCTCAATATTCGTTAGCATAGTTCAAAAAATCGTAAATCGGGATTAATCGGCAGGCCAAATTTTGAATCGGAAATCGGAAATCGGCAAAAAATCGGCAACTTTATCGCTACTTTTAAAAACATTTAAATTCATAAAATATACTTAAATTAAATGTAAAAACAATGTTAAATGATGCGAGAAGTGACTCTATAGAATGCCATAGGCCCATATGCATATTTTCGATTAAGTTTTGACCAAAAAAGAGAGTACAAAGTTTGCAAACAAAAAAATAAAAAATATTGTTTTATGAAAATAAGAAAAATATTGCCATCAATGCATAGAGCTCGAGAAAATATGCACTTTTAGAGAAAACGACACCTGAAACGGAGCCACAGAATGAAAGTTATAGCACATGCAAGTTTTTGCTGCTACATCTTCCCGGACCCTTTCCAAAAATGGCAATTTTTTTGTCCTTGTGATTTCTTCACCAAAAATCCAAAAAAGGAAAGAAGGAGAAAGGAGGAAACCCGAGCCGCGCAAGTGAAAAAACGAGTCAGATTTGGGGCCACGATTTCACCCGCGATTTACCACGATTTTCGAGTGTATTTTATCGCCAAAAATCGCGATTTATCGCCATATCAAAAATCGCAATTTTTCAGAAGATATATCGTTTTCATGGTTGCAAACGATTTATCGCCGATAAATCGCGATTTTTGAAACAGAGTTCGTTAGGGAACAAGGGTGTGTGGTCACACAAAAAGCATAAGGGTTTGATGATCAGTATGAAGGATTGTTTCCTTACCAAGAATGAAGTGTCTCTATTCTTGAGTGCTTGAACCAATGCATAGAATTCTTAGTCATGTGTCATACTTCTGTTTTTTCATAAAGCCTTTTTGAGTGATATGCAGTTGGGTGGCCTCCTGCTTAAGAATGGCAGGCATCTTGTTCCATCTCGAAAGGCTGCTGCAAATCAAGTAGAGCAAGAATTAGAGGAGACCAAAGGGCATCCTTTAACTGTTGGAATAATTTTGTGGCTGCTACATTGCATGAGGGATGCTTCTGATTGGCGAGTTGATGAAGTGGTCTGGCAATATGAGAGCAGCACAGCATGGATTTCCTATAGAAGTTCATTACATCAAGGAGGCTTTTCAGATGTCTATTACTTAATGGGGTAGGTCAATCCTCGAGGAGCTCGAGTTTTCTAGATCTGTATAACACCAGGTTGGTCAATTAAAAACCCAAGTAGTGGATGGAATTTGGCTTCAGGAGTTTCTCATTTTGGCTTATTATGTATGTTGTTGCAAAAGATCAAGAGCAATATGAACATGTTCGTCATGGTCATTTTAATTGTTACTAAAGACCAATATATCATCTAGTTTATGTTGTTGCAAAAGATGAAGAGGAATGTGAACATGTTCGTCATGGTCATTTTAATGGTTACTAAAGACTAATATATCATCTAGATATTCTATCACGCGCTTCCCTAACCGTGGGAAAAATATATCATTGATGAGTCTCTGAAGTGTGGCTCTAGACTTAGTGAGACATAAAGGCATACCAAGCCATTCATAAAGACCATTCTTAGTTTTGAAAGCCAGTTTCCATACATTTTATGGGTCCATACATACCTGATGGTATCCAAAAGTTAGATCAATTTTACTGAAATATTTAGCACCCTTTGATTGGTCAATGAGATCTTTGATCCTGGGAAGTGGGTATTGATTTCTTACGGTAATATTGGTCAATGCTCGATAGTCAGTGCATGATACTTTTTCTCTTTCTTTGGCGCAATCAAGATAGGAGAACCACAAGGAAGAGTGCTAGGATGAATATTAACGTCACCAAAGAGTTTTTGCAGCTGCTTCTTTATTTTTGTAGTCTCAACTCTCAACAGTGGTACGATATGTAGAAAAGTTTGGTAGCTAAGAACCCAAACAGCCAAAACCAAATCCATGCTGTGTTGAAGGTTCGAAAAGGAGCCAGTCCTTGAGGTTCTTCAAAAACATCAGAATATGCATCAAGAAGGGCATTACTAATTGAAGGAGCAAATTTTTCTGCTGTAGCTGCTTTATCTTGTCTGACAACACACATGGTTAAGAACTTCTGAATATTAACTTGTTTCACTGTCGGCTTTCCAGAAAGAGAAGAATAGATGAAAAAGAAGAGAAGGCGAGTTTGTATACTTTACGTTTCATTTGATTCTTGTATGTGTTGTGACACTTATAATGAATGGCAATCAAATTGGTAAGGATGCCCAAGTAGTAGTTTGAAATAGTCAAGTGGAGTGACATCGCATTGAACTGTATTTTTATAGTGCCAAATGACAAAGGTGACTGCACGTTGGCATTTTACCAAGGTTGAATTCACAGCATTGTTGATCCAACCCAAATGATAGGACATATGGTGGGTTTTATTAGGAAGATTTAGATCTGCAACCAACTTCTGAGAAAACAGGTTTCACTGACGGCCATTATCAATAATAAGTGAATCCAATCAATATTTTACTTGGCAATTTTGGGTGAAGGGTGCTTCCTGCAGACTTGATGAATAATGTCCTATCATGAAGGTGAGCTATGGATCTGGAGCGATTAGATTCTCAACTGCAATCTCTTCATTCTCTGTGTTAGGTTCTTTTTCAGTGAGGAGAGCATTAGATTCCTTGGCCTGGATAACTCCGCATTCTTCAGTTGCATGGCCATACCTCTTGTGGTACGCATTATACTTTGCCCTTTACCAGCAGATGAAGAAGGCTGGGTTGAACCCTTAGGCTGTTTAATTGTTTGAGTTTTAGAGGTGGAAGGGTTGGCAGAGAAAAACCTGGATTGCTGAAGCCTTTCTTTGGAAACATAGATCCCAATTTAGCTTCAACAGAAATAACTTCTATCCATGCCCTTATCAAGGAATCTATTTCAAACATGAATGTTTCTTCTCTATTGCTAGGAAGGAAACCAGAAGTGAATTTGATCCCAAGCATCTCACCTAGATCAAGGATCTCTAGATTGACTTGAAGCTTGGTGAAAAGCTCAGTTTATGGATGCCCTGAAAGACCTGGACAATGCCTGAGTCAAAGCCATCGTGCCCGTAGAATGTTTTGATACTCAATACGGTAGAACCTTATCTTCATGACATCTTTGAAGTGGTCCAGTTGGATGATTTGATGATTAAAGCCATCCTCATCATCAATCGCAGCAAGCAAGTTCTGATAATTTTGCCACCAATCGAGGGCAGTTTCTTCTATACAAGCTTCATAAGTTTGTATCTTGTTAGCATCAGTGAACCTAGGATGAGTTATGAAATATACCTCAAAGTTGTGGTGCCAAGGTTTGAGCTTCTCAGTGTTGAAGCTTCCATCATACTTAGGGATCTTGATCTTAGCAGCGATTTGGACATTGGTTTGTGGTGCGGGAGAAGCTGGCATTGTAGCTTGATTATGCAAAAGCATTGTTTGCATTGTTTTTGTCATCTCTTGCATAAGCTTGGTTTGGCTCTCAGCCTGGTTGGTAAGGAATCCATTTCAAACATGGATGTTTCTTCTCTAATACTAGGAAGGAAACCAGAAGTAAATTTCATCCTAAGTACCTCACTTAGATCAAGGATCTCTAGCTTGACTTGAAGCTTGGTGAAATGCTCAATTTATTGTTGTCTTGAAAGATCTGGATGATGCCTGGGTTGAATCCATCGCGCCCATAGGATGTCTTGACACTCAATATGGTAGATCCTCATCTTCACAATATCTTTGAAGTGGTCCAATTGGGTGATTTGATGATTAAGGCCATTCTCATCATCAATCGCAGCAAGCATGTTCTGATAATTTTCCACCAATTGAGGGCAGTTTCTTCTATATGAACTTCAGTTGTTTGTATCTTGTTAGCATCAGTGATCCCAGGATGAGTTATGAAGTATGCCTCAAAGCTGTGGTGCCAAGAATCAGCTTCTCACCGTTGAAGCTTCCTTCAGACCTAGGGATCTTGATCTTAGCAGCGGTTTGGAAGTTGGGTTGTGGTGCTTGAGAAGCTGGTATTGTAGCTTGATTCTGAAAAAGCATTTTTTGTGTTGTTTTCATTATCTCTTGCATAAGCTTGGTATGGTTCTCAGCCTGATTGGCAAGGATATGCGCAAAAGCATTGGCTTGGATGGCAAGGATCTGCTCAAGGCCGTTGGTATTTGCAGATTCTTGTGACGACTCCTTAGGAGACATTTTTCATAGGCATTTGGAACTGGATTTAGGATGCGTCAACAGGACCAAGGATTGATTTGTGGTGATCTAAGCTAAACTGCAATGATCTGGACCACCTTTACCCCATAGTGGTGGCTGAAAGTCGTTGAGGGCTTTCTGTTTAGAAGAAGAGGGAGGAGTCTAGAGAATCTGCAACAATGGAGAAGGCAATAAAAAAATCCTTTATGCTCCTGAAACGAGTTCGTAGGAAAAGCATCTAGTGTAGGGTAAGAAGCAAGAACCCTAAAGGAGATAAGATTGAAGGCCTTGATCAGGAAAGGCCTAAGGGTGTTAGTTACAGTAAGGTTAAAAGTTGGAAACCCTTATGAGGAGTAGACTTGAAGGCCACAATTGATAGGCTCGGATGCCAATTGATATAAGCACAATTGCAAGCAAGAAAAGTACACAAGGAATTAGCTGCAACTATACATGCTGTACATTATGATGTATTAGGTGTGGATCGAGTACAATGATATATATTGCATCTCTTCTTCATATTCCGGCTAGGATTCTTCATGATATAGATCATATTAGTTAGAGGTTTCTTTGGTGTGGAAAACAACAGGATAAAAATGGCATTTAGCCAAATGGGAGATTTTATGTCGTCCTAAACACACTGGGGGACTTGGTTTTAGAGATAGTGTTAAGAACAACATGGCATTGGCAGCTAAATTATATTGGTTATGGGTTATTAATGTGTGTGCTAAATATGCAAGTGGTTTACCAACGAGTCAGCTCATTCGCCATTCCTTACCTACTAGCGAATCTCCTATGTTGTCTGCCCTTCGCCTAGGGGAGACTCTTATCAAAGACAATTTATTTTGGATTGTCAAAAATGGTTGTCAAGCAAATTTTTGGACAGACTCGTGGAATGGGTTTCCACCAATTATATCTCAATACCGGATTTGCTACCTGTTATGAATGCACTCTATGCACAAGGGCGGATAAAAGTCAACCATTATCAGCAGTCACATCCTCAAAAAGAGTGGCTTCCGTTTTCTCAATGGCCAATGACCTTATCACAACAACAGATCCAACAACTGATGTACATTTTACAGCCACGTCAACTATCCTTGTCAGGCATGGAAGATGAATTGGGGTGGGGAAGCCAATCTGATGGCAGTTACACGGTGGTGGAGGGGTATACTTCTTTGGCTGGGCCACTTAATCATCCATGGGCGGATATCTTCAGAAAGATATGGCAGCCGGTGCTATGGCCGAAAGTGAGCTTTTTTACTTGGACCCTTCTTCATAAATGGGTACTCACAAGGGAAAATCTTATGAAAAGAGGGTTGAAAGGACCTTTTAGATGTGTGTTATGCTTAAATGAGGTAGAAACGTGTGATCATCTTTTCTTCTCTTGCCCTTTTGCTTTACAACTATGGAAGTACATATCGACATGTTCACCCTAGTTTGGAATGATACCACTGACCTGGTGCAGGTTATTCGTAGTTGGGAATTGGCTGTAAAAGATACCCCTGTGATGAATATTGCTTGTTGGATTTCTATAACATTAATGTTATGGAATGTCTGGAAAGAAAGAAATAGGCACATATTTAAAGGGAAAATACAGGAACTAGCCTCTGTCTAGACCTCTATCAAAGCTAATATTGCTGAAACACTCCAAACGAAAGTCAAATTGCCAAACCCGGTATCGGCTAAATGGAAGAGAGTCCTTGCAATTTCTGGAACTTCGAGAGGAGAATATGCAACAAAGTCCTTATAGCAACCCATCACCGCAACCTAAATGTTGCAGCTGCCTCCTATAGGCTGCATTAAAATTAATACAGATGGGGCATCTTGAGGAAATCTGGGACAAACTAGTATAGGAGGAATAACTAGAGATAGTGCAACGCAACAACACCTTTTTATGGGCAGCAAATTGGAATTACCACAAACAATATGGCTGAAATCCTTGCCATTCAATATGCTTTGAAGGAGGCAGCCAAAATGGGGTGGACCAAAGTTATTATTGAATCTGACTCTCAAACGATTATTCGACTGCTTAATAAGCAAGGCACCATTCACTCTTCTAATTGGCATATTTCACAGATCCAAGAAAATATTGGTATTTTGGCTCAAGCTTTCCAGACAGTTCTTTATGTTCATACTCCTCGAGAGAGTAATAAAGTAGCGGATGCTTTGGCCAACTGGGCTTTGGATCAGGAAAATGTTCATGTGATAGGTCATATTCCTATAGGGTGGTCTACGGAGAAACGCCAAGCATTTCACCGAATCCTTCATTTGGATGAATCACAAGGATGACTTCTTCCTGTTGTACTATGCTTTAAGTTGTTACCATGGTATCTCTAAGGATGCTTCCTGGTGTATTAGTTACACTTTGCTTGGCATTGTATCTACTTGTAACACATTTTTTGATGATTAATGGAAGTATTATGTTTAAAAAAAAAAGATATATAAAGAAGTTTAGACAACAAGAGGCTTATAATAGAAGAAAGAAAAAGGAAGCTTCTAGAGGAGCAAAAGCTTCTAGGAGAAGACACATGTACACTAAGCTTCTATAACAAGGAATCTTCTAGAGGAAGGTAGATACATAGATATGTGAAATAAAAAGAATATACAATTAAAATACAATATATTCCATGTGACTATGTCTCATCATTTACACTTATGGACTGGATTTGTAAATACCCACACACATTGGAGGGCCCAACTTTTTATAGCATCTTTCAATAGTTGGAATTGGAAATCCTTATCCTAGCAATTTTGAGAACAATCAATAGCTTTTACTAAATATGGCCATGTTGAACATGTAACAACGATGTTGATAAGTGTTTGGCAACTAATATATGCCCATGTATCCATGATAACGTAACACCATGTCCTCACCCATGTTTACTTTAATTCCATCACGAAGTTTACCTTTTTTTAGTGTGTTTAAAGAAATGCATTCAAATTTAATGTTTTTCTGGGGCTACATAGAAGGGACTTGCAAGAAACGCCTCTTTAAAATAGAATGGGTAACATGGAATGGGAGGCCAATGGCAAATGATAATTTAACAACTGAATTTTGAGCCTCCTCACACATGGTTACAAATCTGGCCAGATCCAGATTTTTCAGCCGGCCTGGATAAGTTCAGTCTAGGTTGGCCTCGTTTTTTTCCCAAAATAAATAAATTATTATTTAATTTTTTTGAATAAAAATACACCCAACAACGTTACATATTATTTAATTTTAAATTTATTAAAATTTTATTTTACGATATAAATTTGTTCACTGTATTCGTCTTTTTGCATATCTATAAATCTTTCTGAATGTTTTAAAGAATTTCGGATATTTTTACCCTCCCAAATGGATCTGGATTCCTTGACTGGTTAACCATGTCCTCACATGCTTGCATGTTATACATTTATGTAACTATACATGTGGCCTTCTTTTCAGCTCTAGAAGATCCCCGCCTCCTTTCTTTATTTATGATAGTACACACACACATATAGAAGAGAAAACATTAATATTTTATTAATAGAACTTTTGTAATATTAAAAATACTTTGTTACTTTCTTATACAATGCTCCCAAGCTTATATAAGCTTTCACAAGAGATGGTTACATACGAGACCTAATGGTACATCAACCAGCCCGAACAAATACCTAACCTCTAATTTATTAACATTAATTATATTAACTATCATTGATATAAAGTGACTAACATTTATTTAAACTAAGGGCGCTCTCACAAGATGCATGCCCCTATATGACACTAATAAACTAAACATAATAGCAAACACATTTGGATCACATGACCCACAAATCCCCTTGATACAAAGGGGTCTAAAAGACGATCCAGAGCATATGACTGTAAAGTCATCCAATAGTCTTTTCCACACTTGCAAACTGACACACTATGCATTGTGGTATTGATCAACCAATACCGCTTCACATTGAAGCTTGCTACCCCACGAGTTGTGACATGAATGATGAACATCCTGTTGGTATGCTCATCCTCTCTGACCATTTTGTACCCATAGCACAATCGAGGTTTGCTTAACTACATCGATCCACATAAGGCTTCACACAGAGGCCCGCCCAATGATTATTCAAGACTATGTATGTCACATCTTCTTGATGCCCAATGGCAATGACGACCCTTTGCTTAACACTATTGGTGCTAGCAACTCCCTCTTTGCTTGTATAATCATCGACGACAGATCGAAGGTCAATGCAAATCTTCCCATATCAGGCGAGAGGTGAGGAATCCTTGAAATAAAAAAAACCAATCAAAACAACCCGGTTTGTTCCTCATCAATGATTTCAATGAACTGAAAACCAAAATTGGACAGAAAACAACACATTCCTAACATCTATCCAAAATTGCCACTATAGCAAAACCCATTCCCAAAGTTAACAACTCACTCAAGATGGGTGGGAGTTTGGCCCTGTTAGCTTGCTAGATCCCTAGGGACTTGTAAAGTTCGAAGTGCAACCTTGTTGTCTTTGATAGCACACGTGGCGGAAACAATGTTACATCTATGTTTTCAAAGCACATCAACCTTTGAGCAAAAGCAGGGTGTCATCAACGATTGATCGAAGGCCAATGCAATATCTTCCCCATATCAGGCAAGAGGTGAGAAATCCTTGAAATGAAAAAAACCAGTCAAAACAACCTGGTTTGTTCCTCATCAATGATTTCAATGAACTGAAAACCAAAATTGGACAAAAACAACACATTCCTAACATCTATCCAAAATTGCCACTATAGCAAAACCCATTCCCAAAGTTAACAAGTCACTCAAGCTGGGTGGGACTTTGGCTCTGTTAGCTTGTTAGATCCCTAAGGACTTGTAAACCTCGACGTGCAACCTTGTTGTCTTTGATAGCACACATGGCTGGAAACAATGTTACATCTATGGTTTCTAAGCACATCAACCTTTGAGCAGAAACAGGCTGTTGGTTACCTCTGAAAATGCACCAATTATACATTAGAACACCTTGTTTCTTCAAAAAGATGTGTAAAAATGCATCTACAAGCACCAAAATAAAAAATGTCAGCATAAAAGTCTTTCACTATTGTATTCCATGAGAAAGGAGCGGTCGTAAGTCAGATTTGACCGTTGTGTGCAAAACTTATGCTATATACAAATTTCCCATTAGTTGTAGGCTAGATATAACCCTCACCAATGCAAATTCTGAATTTTTGTGTATTTTATGGGTGATTAAAATTTATTAGATCAGCTGCATGTACCCCTTACTATGTATGCTCGTTGGACAACTGTCTGACTTTAGTTTTCATAAAGGCAAATTTTACAGCAAAATATGATCGGACAAAAAGATATGGTGACAATTGTGACTGTGGGTACTGATTTTCCTGGTTTCGACAATTAATTGAGTTTGACTAGTTTATGAAAAGGCACTTTTGGGCATGTAGAGGAATGAAACTCATGACCACAGGGCTGTTAATGGTTGTTTTTAGCAAAATAATGATAACTAACAAACCAATACATCAACTTGAGACTTAAGATGAAGGACACTGTTTTTGAACCTGAACCCACTTACACACAAGTTCTGAGTGTTACACTCACATGAAAAAAGCTACATGCGTGAGAATTAAACCCGTGACCCTTTATTTTTCAATATTCTTTTCCTATTCTCCTGACCAATTTGCCTAAGCATTCTTTGAGATGCAAAGTGGAGGAGTCTATACTTATATCACTTTTGAAAACTGCCCAGAATAAAAAAGAAAATATCATATGGCAATTGAATTTTTACGACAATGCAAAATGTTTTACCCAGATTTTATTTCCAGCAAGCAATCTTGGAGGGTCCCATGCCCTTTTCAGATCACAAAGAGACAAATCTGAATTCTTTGTTAGATTCTTTGGCTATTCTAACACCTCATGTCCTATGTTGCAAGGCTCTGTGAATTTTATCGAAGAAGTTCAAATTCAGCCGAACTTTATTCTCGTTGAACATAACCTTGAATTTTATCCATTAATTTTGCATGGGAAGTTTTTGATGCGATTTTGCATTATTTTACAAATGTATGTATATATACATATACCAACTGAAAGTAGTGGATAGAAAGCTCTCCACTCTGTCCCTCTGACATATACATGCATTTTTTCCAAAAAAAATGATAGAAAAAAATGTTCGAACTTAAAGACGTTTTTCTTCTCGAATTTTATCCCTTGGTGAACTTGAGCCAAACTTTATCCTCGTCGAACATGAATGCGAACTTGAACCTTGTAACTTAGCTCATGGCCATGCACATATTCCACTTTCAATCATTTCAATGCCAATATTAGAAAATTACAAGGTTCTAAATCTTTTCTCTCAGATTTCATTGCATTTATTTCAACCTTTCAGCCAATGAAATGCCCTGCTTGCTCCTCAGACACGCCACACACAAATTTAATTGTTTTCTTGGCAGTTTTATTGCCCAAGCATGATGATTCATGCCCCTGGCAGAAATCATTCTATTTCAGATGCTTATATGCTTCAATAGGGATGTTATCAAGCCTCCTCGTTGCTTTAGGATACACTCCCAAATATTACTCAGACAAAAAAATCCAAAACAAAAACTTCACCAAAAAAATCTTCAGTAAAATTCTTCCAAACATCTTCACAAGTCTTCCATATTTTCTTTTTCCTCACAGATCAATGGCCATCATTGGATCTGATACCATTGATAGAACGTGCACATGTACAGAAGAGAAAGTACCTACATAGATATCTTATTGATAAAGCTTTTGTAATATTAAAAGTACTCCATTACTTTCGTTTATAATGCTCCCAAGCTTATATAGGCTTTCACGGGGAGATGGTTGCATACGGGACCCAATAGTCCATCAACCAACCCGAACAACTGCCCAACCTCTAATTTATTAACACAAATTATATTAATGATTAACATTAATATAAAGTGACAAACATTTATTTATTTACTAAGGGGGTGTCTCTCATGAGATGCATGCCCCTATACAACACAAATATACTAAACATAATAGCAAGCACATTTGGATCACCTGACCGACAGTTTTCCCTTCCCTTTTCTTGCACATCAGTCCTAGTAATGACATGAGAAGAAGAGGTTGACACATTTGTATTTGAGGGTACCGGTTATCCTTTTAATCTAGCCATATCCTTTAAATATAGTCTTGCCACTTCAACCTCTCTTTGACGGTTATTTTTATACAAGGCCTCACCCCTCCAAATTTGTATAAAAACTGAGCACATATCTTGTGGCGCAACTCCATTTTTATCTAGTATTGCAATTTTTGTATAAAAGTTGGTATATTATCCTTGATTTTTTTAATAATTTGTATCCTTGTCTAAAGACTAATATGGTCACATATTGAAGTAGGGGTCTAGTTGGTTTGAATGGCCCCTTCTCGTACACTTTGAACATAAGGGATTTCAAGCTTCCACAATCCATAATGTTAGATGAAAACTTCTGGAAAAATTGCTATAATTTTATTTATTATAATTGTGATCTTGAAAATTGCTGAATGGCATTTAAATGCATTACCACTTCTAGCTGAACTTCACCCATCCTACTTCGACTCCCCATCTCTCCCATTTGGTTGATTGGTATTTCATTGCCAGAGAAACTACCACTGCTGCCCATTGTTTCTAATAAGCACTGAAAACCAAAAAGGAAAATTTTTCAATTTTGGATATAAAATCAGCCATGTGAAGCAGTGATCATTTACATTTTAAAGTAACTCTTCATATGCATTGAATAAGTATGCAGGGCTTGGTATCATTTTATTCTAAGACGGTGTTAGAACTTAGAGGGCATTCCAGGTTTCCCTTTTAAATATTTTTGGCTCAAGGAAAATCAAAGGGTATCGCAGGTTTTCCTTTTTAACATTTTTGCATGAGGCGATCCATAGACTTAGACAGTTTATACTTATTGTAGTTAGTATGTCATATTTGTGTTTTTTTCTTTGACTCAATACTGTAATATTCCATGCCAGTTTTAAAGTTGTACATATCAAATGTTTTTAAGTACTTTACTACCATTAAATATTTTGTTGTTACTTTGCTGCTTTATGGTGCAGTGTCTTAAGGAGCCAAATTTTGTCTATACTGTTGACATGAATGTGAAGGAAGCATTGAGTTTGCAGCCACGGTTATGGGAGTTTATCTCAGATCTGTCTTCCAAGCCTGGAAAGTTAGAGTATATATCTTCTCTAAGCAGCTCCTCAGATCTAATCAGCCTATTGCATGATGCCAGATGTACTCAAAACAGAATAGCACGTCATAGCCCAAATGGGATGTGTGAAGAATCTACAAACCAAATGCCAATCATGAAAGATATAAAACAGTCAAACAGATCTACGACTGCAAGTGAACCAAAGGTGGTTGTTGTAGGTAGTGGACCTGCAGGCTTATTTGCTAGTTTGGTGCCTGCAGAGCTTGGTGCAAAGGTCACCATAGTAGAGAGGGGGCAGCCAGTAGAGAAACGAGGCCGTGATATTGGAGCTTTGGTAGTGCGCCGCCAATTAAAATCTGAAAGCAATTTTTGCTTTGGAGAGGTTTTCACTTGAACCAGCCTTTCTATAATTTTGTAATCTATTTTGATTCAAAGGAACATTGATAGAGAAGCCACAAGAGCGTTGTATGAAAGACTCCTAACGTTTTAGGATCAGCATCTGATATTAATATATTTTCAAGATTTGGGATTTTGAATTTGATTGTGTTATGGTTGCCATTTCTATTGAAACAGATACTGTTACCATTATTTGTTCTACTACTGCTATCACTGATAGTAATCAATACCGGTCCTTGAAGTCATAGATCTCTCAACCCCTTTGGTCTCACTTATTGTTTGCTCGAAAATCATTTTCAATGCACATCCCTGCGCCGCACATTAAAATGGCGACAATTTCTTATTCATCATTAAAAGGAATGTTCCAGTTACTGTAGAGATAGATCTCTTTGTAGAATTTTCTCTTCTGATCTTTTTCTCTTTGTTGCATTTTATTTTATACAGATCAAGGGCATGCCATCCATTCTAAAAACTTAAATAGATCTCTGATACTGCTATTACTGGACTGGCTTTCCATATGCATAGAAATGTGCTTGTATGAATAGCTTTGTAATCAATTCTGATAACGGTCTTGTGAGTAGCTCCGTGCATAACTCTTTCCCCTAAACCGGAAGAGCTCACCCAAAGAACAACTATCCATTCTTTATTTCAAATGGACATCACTGAGAGGCACTCATCATAGAGCATGATAAGTGAGATATGTTTTTTGAGGTAAGAAATTTTATGCAATGCAATCTTGCATATGTGTTCCCATAAATGGCATTCCTGCCAAACTACACCCTTAGGAAAAGAAAGGCACACATCATAGAGCATGATAAGCGAGATATCATGTTAGAGGTAAGATACTTAATGCAATGCAATGTTGGCCATATAGAGGTATTCCCGCCAAACCACTTCATCAGGAAAAGAGATGAAAATAAACCATTTGCAGGAGCTCCAGTCCCAAGGCCGACACTAGTTACATTTCTTAGCACTCCATCTTTGAATTTGGCTTGCATGCGGTTCCATCTCTACATCTTCATTGTACTAGCACATGCTAGGTATTTGGTATGGGTATGGGTGCGCTTGCGGGTATGGGTATTGAGACCTGGTACATTGGCAGGGTGAATTTTTTTGGGAGATCATGTATGGCTTTGGGTAATGGCCATACAATAGATATATAAAATATTAAAATTTTTAGCCAAATAAGCAAAATTAACCATATAATATGCATTAGAGTAAACAAAATAAGCTAAAAGCCACAAACATACTTCGATAATTCAATGCTAAGTATCGTGATATTGATTTAACGAACTTAGAACAAGTACATTGTGCAAGTATTACAATGAATACACAAAAATCAAGAAACATCAAGAAAAATTAGCATATTTATTATATTCATAATCATAATGCTCTCCAATGTATTCATCAAGAGCATCAACACCATCATGTGATTCATTAGAACCACAAGGAGTAGTAATTCCACTCCTGCTAGCTCTGTGATGTGAAGGACCTTCTAGCCCTAAGCAATTGAAAATCTGAATGTGAGAGAAACTTTGTGATGCGAGATAAGTATCAATGTTACGTAAATGTGTTTATGTTGTTAAGCAAACGTTTGGGGTGTCTTTTAGGGTTTAGGGTGTTAGCTTTATATTTTTAAAGTCATTTTGACCTTTTTACCATAAAAAACATGAAAAAATAAAAAGTGTTTTTCCTGTGAGTTTGCGTTGGATGCGCTTGGATCTACATGGACATACTTGGGTATGTTTTGGCATACCCTGCGTGTATCCCCCGTGGACTTGCAGATGAACCCATATCAGGTATGAATTGTACACACACCTGGACCTTGCATATGCGTACTTGGCTTTCTAGAGCACATGAGGTTTCATCTCAGTGCCTCTGAAACCCATTCCTCATGAATAGCTAATATAAAAAACTTTACCTTTAGGCCATGATAGGGTTCCTAGCTAGACAATGTACTTTTGCTTGAATGTCCAATGCTTGCCAGATTTTCACTAACCATGCGAAAGGCTGCTTGGAATTCCCAGCACATATCAAACCATAGTTACCTTAGTCCCGGGGACATGGTGACAATGGGATGGGGTTTTTTCGGGACAGCAAAAAAATTCCTTGGTTTTGGGGATGAAATTAATTTTTAAATACTTTAATTTATTCAATAAAATTTAGTGGTATAAACTGTAAGGTAAAGCATCATTTTTTTCTTAAAATTAAAAAAATTGGGGATCCAACCCCCAAGTCCCTGAAACGTTTGGGATGTCACCAACATATAGGGGACATGTCTCCGTGTACACTGTATCAAACCCATGCAGTCACCATGCATAGGTGAAATACCCACATTTAAAACATGTAAATGCTGTGTGTAAACTATGCAATCCATATGTGGAAGGCCTTACCATTAAATTGACTAAATATCCATGCCCCCTCTTGAGTCGTGGGTCAAAAGAAAAATTATATGCAATTAAGGACAAATATTCACAATGTAAATGGCCAGGATGCTGAGATTGTTTATTTCAAAGACACATGGGGCCCCGGTCAACCATCAGAAGAGGACATCTCTTAGAATCACTAGATCAAGGAATTTTTCCATTTATGGAAAACAACAACATTACTCACTTTTCCTCATTTCCCGTCCCAAATGACTACAAGCTTAGGGTCACCTAAAGTTGTGATCATGATGGGGAAGTTTGCAAGAAGTCATATATAAAACAACCATAACAATTTAAAATTCGTGCTAGAAGAAGGTAAATATGCTTGAGTTTTTTTATAACTCAAATTAAAAGAAATGCATGAGGGATTGTAGATATATCATAATACAGGAGCATTCCTGGTCATTGTTAGATCCTGCATGCTGGGGACCATTTCTTAGTTGGCAGCACCTATGGTGTCTCCATTTTGGCCTGAAGGAAAGATGCAACAAGAGACCTTTCTTTGTTTAGCTCAAGGATCGTACTCTCAAGATGACCTTTTGAATTGGAAGAACAAATTTTGCTATTTTGAAGAAAGAGAAGCCAACCTTTATCTAGTTAGTCCTAAAGTTAAAGTTTGGCGGAGAAATGATAACTGTCCTTTCTACTGAAATTTCCCCAGCTGTCTTGAAATTGGAGATTCTCTGGCCAAAGTTGTACTCGTCTTTCGTCAAAGTCAAGATGGGAAAAGAATGAACAGCCAGCCCTTCTTGAGCCCCATTCGAAATGAAGAAACAGAAGGGAAGAGAAGACCTTCCCTTTCTCCACATACTGAATTTTGCAAAGGCCAAAATAAGGAAGGGTGGTGAAGTGATGACCGTCCCTTTTTTTCCCCATTCAAATGGAATAAGATTGGAGAAGGAAATTTTGTCCTTTCTTTCACATGCTTCAATTTGCAAAAGTTGAGAAATGAAGTGGCTAGAGAAGGGACGTTTGTCCCTTATCCCAGTGAGATCAAAACAAAGGTGGGTACTTGAAGAAGGGACCGCATTGCTTCTGTAATCAACAGTCAAATTTGGCGGGATATCTAGAAAGTGAGAAGACGGAGAAGAGATGATTATCCCTTCTCTCACTGATTGTCGAAGTCTTTTCTATTCTAGAGAAGGAACGCCTGCTCCTTCTTCCAACATTTGAAAATTGGAGTTTCTTGGACAAGAATTGAAGTTTTTAACAAGCAGATTCCAGCTATAGAGGAATACCATGTCATGTGTTGTCATTTTGACACAAGGTTTCACTTTTGACTTATAGCTCTGTTCATCTGTCTGTAGTTGTGTAGCTTGGGTCTCAGCTCAACACAGGAGATTTGTACAATTGGAAGCTGAATCATTTTGTCATCTTCATCAGCTTTTCTTTCCTCCATTAATGGACAAGAACCAACAAATTAATTTTCAAGTGTGAGAAAGAATAGGGAGTTTGTGTAGGGCTTATGGAACATGGAAAAATGAAGCTGACGAAAATAAGTGGCAAACTCGCAAGGAAGGGAGTTAGTCTAGCTTGCAAGAGTGGTCACTAGAATGTCGAAACATTAAGTCAAAAGAGGTTTGTGCTTTGTAATCTGAGTTTGAGAAAATAGAGAATAATGCTTGCTTGCTTGCCTATGTACTTTTGCGAAACGGCCTATTATGAGTTTTATGAGAAGTTATTGAAAAAGTTGTATGTCAATTCTAAATGTTCCTTTTTAAAATTTTCTATGTTTTTTTGTGCATTCTGATGAGATGTGTGCTCACAATTGTTCTTTTAATCCTTGATCACGCCATCTTTGCCTTACAGATATCAGCTCCTAAATTAAGTGGCATAATGATATCTAGTTGCTGAGGGTTGGGGTTAAACCCTTACCAACCTTTGGTAGAATTTGAGGACCATGCCTGCTGCAAATTAGGGAAATTTTTGGTGGAAACCACCAAGATATAAAGCCTTATTTTACCTTCAGACAACAAACTATTATGCTAGAAATATGTATGCATGCTCCTTATGAATTCTGTGATTTTCCAAGTCTAGCGTTAGGAGGAATCTTCGTCACTGCTGGCAGATCCTTTAAAGGATCTTGCCTGCAAACGAATCTTTGAGTCAGTTGTTATGGCTGCTCAAGCTGATTCAAATTCCTATTGTCTTTTGGGTTGAGGCCTTACATGGACAATTCATTCCCTTGATATCAGCTCCTAAATTAAGTGGCATAATGATATCAAGTTGCTAAGGGTTGGGGTTAAACCCTTACCAACTTTTGGTAGAATTTGAGGACCATGCCTGCTGCAAATTAGGGAAATTTTTGGTGGAAACCACCAAGATATAAAGCCTTATTTTACCTTAAGACAACAAACTATTATGCTAGAAATATGTATGCGTGCTCCTTATGAATGCTGTGATTTTCCAAGTCTAGCATTAGGAGGAATCTTCGTCATTGCTGGCAGCATCCTTTAAAGGATCATGCCTGCAAACGAATCTTTGAGTCAGTTGTTATGGCTGCTCAAGCTGATTCAAATTCCTATTGTCTTTTGGGTTGAGGCCTTACATGGACACTTCATTCCCTTGTCATTTGAATGGTTTCTTTGTCCATTTGGAATCTCCAAAGTGGGTGTCCTCTCTTTTGTCTTATTAGGCTTACCAAGCTACTACAAATTCCTGTCGTCTTCTGAGTTGAGGCCTTACATGGACACTTCATTTTCTTGTCATTTAAGTGGTTTCTTTGTCCATTTGAAATCTCCAAAGTGGTGTGTCCTCTCCTTTGTCTTATTAGGCTCCTATTTTTGTCTTTATCAAGCTAAGGTGTATGCTTTCTTCTTTTATCTTTATTATATTCATTGTCTTTTTCAGCGCCTTTTTTGACTAAAGTTAACCCTATCGTGTTTTTGCAGTCTTTAGATCATAATTGCAAAACATACATGCAGAGTGAGGGTCTGTGTTAGTTATATTAGAATTAATAATGCTGATAACTGGGGCTATAAAATGTCTGAACGATATGAGGTTTTATTATATTGCCTACAGATGTACATGCGCACACATGCAAGTATTCCTCATCGCATTGGACACCACATATCATGTTTTTCACATCTATAAAATATTCATATACTTGAGCATTGCCCTAAGAAAAGTTCCCTTAGGGGTTATGAATGCATATATGCACTTTATCATTACCATTACAAAGAGACATTTCTCAATACAAAGTCACACATGCATCTAAGTGTATTCATCAAAGGCACCATTCATCAATATGGTGTAATTAACTACAGTGGGAGTAAGGCGAGGAATATAAATCTTTTCCAAACTTTCTGCTTAAAAACCTATAAGATGTTTGCAGAGGTGGAGTGATCATTAATTTGGCTGAAATGTGCTGTAAAATTTTCACAAGTTAGCCGTCTCCGAAATGCATAGGTTTATAACTACTTGCACGGACTGTTAGTTATACCTCAAAGCAGTAGAAAATTGTCCCCAGACCAACTTGCTAGTATTGTAATTGAACTTTCTACTGTTTCATCTTTCCAATTGAAGTTTCTCCTCAAGGGGTTTTTATTAAACACCAAATACCACAACTGCTACAACTAAATACACAGGCTAAAACTGATGAAATGAGTGACAGGTGCGGATAATTTTAACAACTTTTACTCTTTCTTGACATATTTTACCCCCTGTTTGTTGTTTCTTCAATTATATGCATTTTACCCTATTAGAAGTTGGGGGTACACCACTCTTCTAATTCATTAGAGGTGGTTTCCTCATGAAACTGCTTTTTCTATATATCGGTGGTAGAATGTCTTAGTGTCTCTTTTATAGGCTACAAAGCATTATGGAATGATTATTGTTTTCCTGATTCATTCCATTGTATATTGCATTATTGGAAACCATGGTTACTAGGGCCGTCTCCTGTCCCCTCTGCCTCCGTAGTGTAAATGCTCTAAAATAATAGAAGTGTTGATACATGGGCGGTTCAAACCAAAGCAATTGCTCCCAAAATGTTTTTAGTATATGGAAATATTTTCTGGGAAAAAACTTACTCATATTTTTAGATATACTAAACTGTGAAACAAAGATAAGAAAACATTTCTATATAGTGGAAACATTTCTCTCTAATTATCTGATGCAGAAAAGGGGAAGGAAAATTGAAATTTTATGTTTCCCTAGGCTGTGATATCTTTCCGTAAATTCTTGCTGGATACCAGAGGTGTTTTCTTGGAAAAAGCATTTCATGCATACATTTTGGTCATAAGGAAATGTTTCTGGATGTTAAATGTAGGTATGAAAACATTTCCATAAAAACTATGTTCCCATGCAGATGCTTCTCCATCCCTCAGTCTTCTGTCCCTATGCTATTTCCCTATTGAATTATCATTTCTAGTGTTTCGTAGGTACTTTTAGGTTCTATCATTTCTAGTGTATCCCTGTTCCCACAAAAAGTTGACATGGTGCAGCATAGGTAAAATATCTATTATTGCCAAATCTTTGGTTCGAACTTTGGGGAATCTGCTGCACCCGCACCCGTAACACATCCCCTGACTGCCATGCTTCTGTTAATACAGTTTGTAACATAAATGGCTATGTGCAGGCTTATCGTCTTTCTTAATGTTGACCTTCAGTCTAAAAACAATAATTCTGTGGAAATGGGAGAGTAAAGAGTAGAAGGATCCATATTTGTAGACAATGTGCTTGAAATTGTGTCTGCTAGAATCCAACTATGTGTCATACTCTAAATTTGCTTGGAGTAACTCATTCTTTTATAGCATCAGAGAGGAAGGTGAAGAGAAAATGTTATGTCCAACTTCATCTGAACTCTGAGAAGATGAAGAAGCCGTGTCAACTGTTTTGCAAAGCTTTTAGTGGGATGTGAACCTACAAAGAAGTAGAAACCATGGTCAATGACGAGGCTTGAATTTGGAAAAACATTGTCAAACAAAATAAACAAGATAATTAAAAATTAGATAAATTTACAATAGTCTCCTGAAATATTTGGCATTCTCACTGGATAGTTAGCATTCAACACAACAACCATATGAACTAGCAGTCACACATGTAAATTTTTGGTTCAGTGATATTTTCTGGAACATCAGTCTAACAAAATTTGCCATCAAACCAGAAAGAAATTATGCATTGACACTCTTGATATGGAAATATTGACTGAATGGTGATGACATAAGTACAGCTTCAAAATGAATATCTGTTGGCGACTCTTCCCTTTGAAACTCCCTAATATTGCCCCAGTTATGAAGTTCACTCAATCCCCATCCCATAATTAACCTAGCCTGACTTTTTTGTTCTTTTTGTCATGGTATGTTGCTTTTTCCTTTAGGGTATTTCAATTCATATGTAGCCAAGTTAGAGATCTTACTGTTATATTCAATTTGACATGAGAAGAGTTCCTAAACAAACTGAGTGAGCATTTAAGTGGAGGAAGAGGAATCTTTTACTGCTAAAAGTGGTTCTGTTTCTTTGAGAACAGATTGATCTGTTGACATTTGGTGCAGGGTGGTGCTGGTACATGGAGCGATGGCAAGTTGACAACTAAAATTGGAAAAAATAGTGATAATGTGCAAACTGTGAGAACTATGATCCCATCTTTTTATGCGGTCCTTTTTGGCCGAAATCATTTTTCTTTTGCACAGTTATTGATTGAATGGAATAAAGCCACATTTCAAAGAATCACTTACGTTAAAGGTTTCTATAGCTAAAATGTTGGTGATCCTGTTCATCAAACACAGTTCTTTTTCACACTGGACGCTTTGTTAATGAGTAACATATTGTGATTTTGAAGGAAGCATATTTGAAACCACACTTTTTCATGTTCTTCACTATCATAGCCAGAGTGAATTTTCACCTTGTTTAGTCATTACACAATCATTGAATCCATTGAGCATGAATTGAATCTTGCATTGTATATCTAATAATAGTTCTTTTTAGATTTGTACTTTGTTTTGAGGTGATGCTTGGTATGTGTCCATTGAAAAGAAATGAAGTGAACAGAAGAAGGAACTGCTATGTTGTCTTATTAGAAAAAGTAGTGATATTTTATGAAATTTTGGAGAAATGAATAGGCAAGGATAGGAAGTTAAAATTTGTGTAGTTATACCAAGCCTTTCACATTTAAATACCCAATAACTATCTTATTGGAATGGTATGAAGAAATATTAATAACACCCAATCTTTATGGATATGACACAGTAGCATAAAATGCAAATAGAAAAGTTGAAGTTTATTAAGTTATAACTTCAAATTCCTCACAAACAAAAACAAATACAAACTGTCTTGTTTAAACATGCACACGGATTCATGCAGCCACATGCCCACACACCTACACGTATGGCCATATGCACATGCACGCATGCAGAGACAAAGTCACAGTATAGACAAGGCACAAAAATTGTAGTACGTAAAGATAGATACTACCTTTAAGTCAGTGTAACTTGGTTCAATATACAGTATATTAGCCCGTGATTGTTTCAAATGTACAAGTGGTACTGATTTTTGCAAAAGAAAGATTTGATACAGTAGTTAACAGAGAGGAATTTGAGCCCCGTATACTAATTTTTTATAAGAGATAAAGTCATCACTTAAAATGTATTCAATGGAGTTGACATCCACAATTTCTGCCCAAAAAGTGAATTGATCGAAATGTCATTAACTATTCAAAGGGAACTCTTACGTAGGAGGATCCATAATGGATGATAGTCGTATAATGTATACTGATAAATGAAGACCGAGCATGAAGTTGTTATCTTAGGTTTGAGACTGCAGATTTTTTCCTAGGAATATACGGATTGAGTATCAGGACTCAGTGGTGCTGATTGGGAACGAGAACAAGTATGATCCATGCAGTTCTACCAAAGGAGATAGGCTGTGTCGGCTGGAAGACATAGGGAGGTTAGACAGGGCTAGTCAAATCAAAGAAAGGGGATACATCTTAGCCCACCAAGGCCACTATTGATTCTAAATAACATCGCAAGCTTGACACCAACATATGACAGCAAAAGCCACCTAATTTCATAGGAGATGGTATCTAGGAACCCCTCTGCCATTGCAATGCTTGTGTTACTACCTTGATCATAAATGGCTGGATAGACGAGTATTATTGGTACAAGGCATTCTTGATGAGTCTTAGAGGAGTTGCGAATGACTGGTATGTATAGCAAGAAAATATGAATACTTGGATGGAATTAAGGAAGGCTTTTGAGAAGGAATTTAAGTTGTTGCTGGATGGAAATGAGATAGTCACCAAGATCAACAACAAAAATCAAGGTAAAGCTAATTTTTTGGGCATAAAATAGGAGGTTAGAGTTAATCTTCAAGATGGAGAATCCTCTTGTAGACATATTAGTGAAAACATGGTTTATAGTACCGCCAATCACCTAAACTGATGCATATGATTGTGACATGGACTTGGGTAGTGAAGATGAGACAAATACACGAGACAAAGAAAGTGACTCATGTTAGAAAGAAAGAGAGAAAGAAGAGAATGGAAGAAGAATATAAGGCACACGAGAAGGTAAATTGAGATACTTGTATGTCCGTCTTTTATTAATCAAAAGATAGTTACATATTCAAGTGAGGAAGTTATACATGAATAACTAATAGTTAATTTGTTAATGTTTAATATCTTTAATAGCCCGTGTTTGTTAAAATATAACACATTATATAGCATGTAAAACAGTTATGTAGTTGTTCGGTTGGTAACTGTTCAACCACCTCTCTTCTCAATAAATAAACCTCTGCCTGTATCATTTGGACAGTGCAGTTTTGCTCTCTCTCTCTCGCCTTCTGTATTCTTTCTTCTCTTTGCACGTTCTAACATTGGTATTAGAGCATTTGACGGTTCGTACGATTGATGCCATTGGAGGAAGACGAGTTGCAGTGAAGTGTGTGTGAGGTCGACGGTAAGGTCGACGCCATTCCTGCATAACAAGGGGAAAAACGTGGGTGGACTGGTCGACTGTTTGTGGGTTGAGCAACATATGGTCACAGATGGTACCATTTGTTTGAGGTAGACGTAGCATATAGTTACACAAACAAGGGCAGAAGACATCCTTTCGCGAGGGCAAGTCAAGGGCAAAATTCCAGTCGAAGTCTTTCTCCATTTCCTGAAGTCGCAAGAGTTGTTGCGATTGCAGTTTTGAACAATCTTGTTTCTCCTCCATCATGTCGCAAAGGGCAAAAAAAAGCAAAAATTGTGGCCCTATTGCTGCCGAAAATCGTGGAGGGAGAAAAACGAGGGCATAGTGCATAAAGTTGTGAGGGCAAACTTGTGGAAAGTCTGCAGTCGTGGGGGCAGAGTGCACAAAAGTGCGGGAAGGAGAAGTCGTGAGAATCCTGTCGTGGCCAGCACCAACAAACAACAAAAATCAGAGGTACCTGCAAAAATCGTAGGTCACATTACAGACATTCATCTGGTAAAATCGTGGTAGAGAAAAAAAAAACCGAGGGCATCATTTGGTTTATTTTCTTCAAACTGAAAAGTCGATGAAAATTTTCTCACAAAGGTACCTTGCTTTTGAATAATTAAATTTGGTGGAATAAGTAATAAATTTTAATACAAACAAATATAGTTGGGTGATTTGCATAATTTAATATTACTTATTGGAATAAGTAATAGTTGGTGGGATAATACATTATTTTATTGGTGTGGCAAACTTTTATTTTATTATTTCCGTTACTTTGGAATAATAAAATGGCAAACATATCACACTTAACTTTGCCGGAGACACAAAAATTAACGGGCACTAATTTCAATGTATGGAGCCATAAGATTTTAACGGTTGCGGAGTTTCGTGATTGTGATAAAATAATCAAGGGTGATGAAAGTCGACCAACGACAAACTTCGAGGATTATGACAAACGTCATAAGGAAGTGGTATTGCTTCTCAAGTTATCAATGTCGGATGATTTGACACTGGAAGTGCGGAATGCCATTATGGCAAGCACGTTGTGGGCCAGTATGAGGGATAAATATCAGACGTCAGAGAAGAGTCGGGTTTTATACCTGAAAATATACTCTTTTCCGTAAAGTTACAAGAAGGTGGATCGTTGTCTGAGCACCTACTTTGGATGAAAGGGTCATCTTCCATCAATAAAGAGGTGGACGACGATGATATGGTGGCGCTGGTTTTGAATAGCTTACCTTCTTTGTATGAGTCATTTGTGGAGGCTCTCCATTTAATGGTTGAAGGTCAAACACTCACGTTTGACAAGGTGAGTTCCTACCTGTTGCAAAAAGAGCGGAGACAACTTCGGTAATCTAATTGTGACCATTCAGAGAGTGCTCTTGTCACTTAGTCAAAGGGAAAGTGGAAACGTCAATCTGGTGAGTCTTCCACTCAATATCAGGTCACATGTTATTACTTTGTCACAAAGGTTGGCCACCTCAAGAAGGATTGCCCAAAGCGGAAGTATGATCTTTCGCAACAAAACAAAAAGCCATGTGATGAGAGACATGTGGCAGCAGTTGCAGAAGAACGAGATTCAGATGATGGGCATGCTCTTTATTGTCTTACGACATCATGCTCGAATGACAGTGGTACCAGTTGTTGGATCATTGACTCTGGTGCGTCTGCACATTTTTCATGTCATAAGGACTGGTATGTTTCATTTACTGCAAATATATCTGTTTTGAATCAGTAGTACTAGCTAATGGAGAATCACTTGCAGTAGAAGGGATAGGAGATATATGCATTGTATTGAATAATGCTCATAAATTGTTGGTAAGGAATGTTAGATATGTACCTTCTTTACAAAAGAATCTTCTATCTATTCGTCAATTGACTGAAAAATCCCAATATTTCTATGGATTTCTGTGGAAAGAAGTGTGTTGTCTCTGATGTGAAACAGAGATGGATAATTGCCCTTGGTATTGGGGAAGGTGGTCAATATCGGCTTGTTGATCCGGCTGCGATCAACATGAATGCACGTGTGGAGGACAGCTCCACCATTCAGGATGTGCGGGAGGCCGATGCCTTGGGAGGAAGCCATTCCTCACAAATCATGTGACTTGGGTATAGTCAACCTACATGCACCTATTGTGGAGGGAATACCCACTATACTAGGTGTACGGAAGGCGGACATGCCTTAGGAGGATGGATTTCCTCATTCGAAGAACATTTTGTTGTGGACGGAGACTCCACTATTTCAAATGCATTGACGGTGCAAGGTGAGATGTCATGCCCAACCACTCACTTAGAGGTCCTTACTCGAAGGACAATAGAGCATGACCAGTTTGCTCATTGTGTTGTGAATGATCTTTCCCAATAGAGGGGATAGATGAACAAATAGAGAAGATGGAGGAGTTGGTTCTCACTCCTACCATTCTTTGTGATGGAGATGGTTATTTCTCCCGTTGAGACGGAGACCATTCTTTGAGTCGAAGATGGTTATTTCTCCTACTATCATGCGGAGTTGGTTCTAACTCTTGGATAGATGGTCACATTTCTCTTCTTGAAAAAGTTGGTTGAGCACTACATGGTGGTGAAAGGACGTGATCGAGGTGACTTCGATTGTAGGATTATTGAGTCTTTGTCACAGGACTCTAGTAGGCTACTGCAATCTGGAATAGATTTTTCAATCCACATCTTCGAGGTTTTGATTTCAGCACTCTGGAGATGAGGCCGACACTCTCGACCATTGGTGATTCATCAATTGGTCAATGAATCACGTAACAGAGACCAAAGTGGACCACTTGTCATATCTTTTGTTCATGGGACCAGATTTTTGTTTTGCGGTTCTTCATTCGACAACCGCATCACAATCATGGACTCGATGATTTTGAAGTACAACCTATGACACATCTGTAGATTTAATGACTAAACATATAGGCTTTAGGAAATTTGTAAAATTTTGGGACAAACTTTGTCTTGTTTCCGGTTTAGTCATTAAGAGGGGGTGTTAAAATATAACACATTATATAGCATGTAAAACAGTTATGTAGTTGTTCGGTTGGTAACTGTTCAACCACCTCTCTTCTCAATAAATAAACCTCTGCTGTATCATTTGGGCAAAGTGCAGTTTTGCTCTCTCTCTCTTGTCTTCTCGTATTCTTTCTTCTCTTTGCATGTTCTAACAACGTTAAGGACTAAATTGGAGACTATGCCAAGTCCTAAAATTTTACAATCAAAATGGGACAAAGAGGTTTAGTCATTAGATCCACAGAGGCTGTTTTTTCGAGGTACAATAGTTTAGAAATATCACTAGGATCAATGGTCATATGTAGTGATGATGAATCTCAATTTGTTTGGTGCGGGCATGATATAGCACAATCTTCACCAACTTCAACACATCCCAATTGTCACGAAAAATGGACAGTTGAGTAGGTGTAGTGTGAGGAAGTTGAAGATCAATCAAAATTGTACGTAGCCAAATTGCTTAACTGGCACTGACCACTGTATTGTACTCTTCTTTTGTGGAAGATATAACTATAGTGTGCTGAAGCTTGGCCAAGTATCTGATTGAGGAGTGCTATCCTCCTGCACATCCGGTCTGGTGGAGTAAAACCACTTAGGTCTCCGTTGCACTTGAGATCTCTGTGATGGTTGAATCTCGGTCGGATTGTTTACCAATGCTGGTTGGTATTGCTGATAGACCAGTTATGAATTAGAAATACCAGCCAAGGGATTCTTCACTAGTGTTTGTGATGGAGTACTAGATGAACTAGATTCCTCATCTTTCAAAGGAATCAAAGCACTAGATGTAGGTACCTCAACGATTGCTTGCTTGATACAAACAAAGAATCTAATACCCTCGCCTTGGTTGTTATCCTTGCTTGTTTCTAAAACTGAAGTTGCAAACGTTGATAAATGATTCTTGTTTGAAGACGGTGTACTCTTTTGAACTAAGTGATCATGTTTCTTTGTAGATGATATGTTTTATCTTCTAAAACTGGATACAATCATGCCATGTCAATTCTGAATTAATAATGCAGTATTTCACATATTCCTTATGCTAAACTTTGAAAACGTTCTTACATTGGTGAATGAAATAAATCAGTCCAATAAGACTATGACTGTACGTGGCTTAATTTGCATTTGTGAACTTGTTCTTCAGTCTATTTGATTGCAAAATGTAGGAATAACCATACCTTGGATCAATTGCAGTGATCCAAGGCATGTCTATGATTTTGCGATGTTTCGATCATTTTGATTCAGCTGGTCAGTGTGTTGATTTCTGAACTCAGGCTTGCTTTGGGATCACAGGGGCATCCTGTAGCATCTTTTGCATGCACCCTTCTAAGTGATCTAATAATGTCGTTTTGATAAATTGCAAAAGGTAATGTCCTTTGATTAATTTATTGGGACTCAGTAAGCATATGGATTTGCACGCATGCAAATGACATGCAACAGTATGGGAACGAAGTCCCTCCTCAATGAAGGTGAGGTTGCCTTTATTGAAGACCAAAACTGTATTTACATCTGTACATTCGAAATTGTATGTGAGGGGTTTTGGAACATCAATGGAAAGAAAAGTGAATGAGGGAGATGGAATGGAATGAAAGAAAGGAATGGATGGAAGGAACATGCAATAGTTAGGTAAAAGTAGAACTTAATATTGCGTGGAGAAGAACAATAAATAACTAACACAAATAAAACGTATTTTCCATCAGCTAAACGAGAATGAGTAAAAGGGAACACACGTGAGCAAGTAGATAATTAGAGCTTGATCACTGTGAACTAGAACAACATATTAGTAGCATTGACAATAAGATTCAAGACAATATTTGCATGCAAGATTCAAACACTAACATCTAATGAACATAAGAACATCAAATGCTATAAGAGGCAATGAATGGGACACAAAGTTCATATTTCATTAACCCTAAAATGTCTTCTCAAAAGAACACAAAGTTTCTTTCTTTGAAATAAAGCTTGCACATAAAAGTATTTTTTTCTTCTCTCTCAAAGTCACCCTTATAAATGAGCCCCTAACTTCCTTTTATAACTCAAAAGTTGGTTACAAAGTAGTTAGGGTTTTACATGAACATTAAATAAGGCATCTTAAGTGACTTTGACTTTTTCAACCAACTTTATTAAAAGCAACTAAAAATAGAAATCATTTAAGTTATCCAAAGTTTTCCAAAAGTGAGTTCAACAATAACATCATTTTAAAATACCACTTTTAAAACATATGACAAAAACCAGTGCCTTATCCGTTGAAATGGGGTCTGCCTATCTCAATCGTATGAGAAATGGACTCTCCCACCCATTAGAAAATATAGGAAATCACCCTACCATGTTGTTGGCGAAACAAGGATCTTGATTCTTTGCCAATTCAAAAGATTTGAGCTTCTGCAATGTCTCGATGCATCTTCTCTTCCTCCAGAAAATAACTCGGAAGAAGACCAACCTCACAAAGTACCTGCATTTCGAGAATCTTACCTGGTATGGTATGCAGGTCTGCAACTTTAGATTGGATCTCTTCACAAAGGTGTTTGATCCTGAAACATTGATCCATAGAAGAAGTGGAAAAACATCAACAGAGTATACATTTCATGTATCAATTTTGTAAATTGTTCCACCAGATGTTGTATTGAATTCCTTTGGTTGTGTTCATTGACGAAGGTACAAGGAATCTCTTCGATGAAGGCTTGAATGGAAGAGAGCGCGATATAAGCTTCATTGCACAAACTGTCAAACTGAATTACTAAGTCTTCTAGAATCATTTTCCTGGACTTAACATGATTTAGCCATAGAATTCGTGTCATGCGATGATCAAACTCAAGTATTCCCTCTGAGGCTAAGAATGTAGATTCCATGCGGGAAAGATCTTGAAGACTTGGAAAATCTGATCTAGTGTTATTAATTCTGTAATGAGGCATTCCTTGAATGGAAACATTGAATCAAGGTAGGCATAAATATTCTCATATATTTTTATCACCTCATCAATTGTTCTCAACCCACCACTTTCTATCTCGGAAACCCATGACCTTAGAGTGTGCCCTAGAGTGATCACATCCTTTGATTGATTGAGAATTTCTTGATCTGGGATGGCCACCATCTCTGAACAGAAATGAAGATGCAATTGGGCTGATCAAATGTTGAACATATGAGATCAATTGATTCTTTTCTTCTTTGAGTTGGGAAATTTGAGATTTGTATCTCTCCAACCTTTTAAGCACACTGTTCATTGAATCCTTTGCCATAAAGAACATCACTTTCAAAAGTGGTCTTTCCAAGGGCTATTTTGGATACTTCATAGTCAGTGATTGTCATGTCCCCACGATCCTTTTTAGTAGTTGGAACTACAATTTCTGCAAATTTATCTCCGCTATCATCAATCACTACTCTGGAGAAGACCTTAGGCTTTTTGGGCACAACTTTGTTGGAAAGGGCAGAAAGAGATTCCAAATCAATGTTGGCCACTTTGACCAATCTCTTCCTCTTTTTGATTTCAGAATCAACCCAGTCGGTGTTTCATTCATTAATTCGACACAAAAAGTCGAGAACTGGAAGAAATATCATCTTTTCCTTTCTCATGACTAAAACTAGTAGGCAGTTGTTCTGTGGCCTCAATCCTTGGTGAAGTAGCATCTGCAACACATTCTTGATTATCCTCATGTTCTTGTGAAATACCCTTATCACCTGGATGCTCGGAAGAATTAGATATATGTACCACTGGGATTTGCTTGGACTCTGGTGTATAACATTGATGACTTGGATCCTTAGTGGGCCTATTGGAACTCTCAGTGATGTGAACAGATGAGTTTGGGGTAGAAATACCTGAAACACGTTCTTTTCCTTCCCGAAGATGCACACTTTTACCGACCCTTGAGACATTGCTTCTTTATTAGAGACAGTTTGGGTAACCACCGACTTTGCCTCTGAGATGCGTGTGATGATGTTGGTGGAGACTGATGTGAAGAAGTTTACACCACCTTTTTCTATGTAAGTCCTCCCCTCGTCAGTTTTTGTATCTCAAACATATGTGCCTGAAATGGGAGAGGATTGGCCATCTGATTCTCATACCACATCATAGTCCTTTTCAACATAGGTTGATTCATGACATCTAGAGAAGTTTCATCTCCTTTACTCCAATCAATACCAGGGAGTGGAGTGAAAACTATCTGATCATAGGCAGGATCCATAAGATCAATTCCATTATCAACAAGGGTCAAAGGAGGGTCCCTCAATCCGTAATTTGCTATCTGAGCCAGTGTGAGACAAGAAAATTGTCGTCGTCTCACCTCCCTGTCATCCGCACATTCTGCCCAATAGTCTTCTATGTTTGCCTTGTGCCTATATCTTGCTCCTAGAGCTTTTTCCATGGATCCTTTAATATCAAATTGAGCCCTACTTGTGAAAGAATGTATAGTCATGAGGGAAAATTCTTTTTCCATAAGTTCATCTTTGGGAACTTGGACATTTGTATTCCCCAATCTGAATCGGGAAATGAATGCCTCCTTTACGTTTATCCACCAGTAGGCAATGGATTTTGAAAAGTTGACGTGAAAGTTCCATCAATGCCAATTTGTCACTGACATATTTAGGAAGTTTGTAAGGAGCTCCCACAAATCCATCAACTCGTATATAGGAGTAAGAGGGAAACTGGATATACCAAGTTCCCCATTGTTTTATCACTGCCTTGGCATCTTCTGAAAATCTTTCCTCTGGGTTTCTCCTTAGTGACCGGATTATATAGAAAAGGAAAGCATCGTTTACCCTCCGGAAATGGTGAGAACCGTTCTTGAACTCTAGTGGGTAAAAGTGAAAAACACTATTCTTGCTAGGACCCATCGTACCTCTAGTTGTTAGCCCTGAAAATATCCTCCTTCCTACAACATAGATCAAATATGAGGTCATGTAAAAATGACCTGTCATTCTTACCTCAATCAATTGCTTATGGAGAGTATTGCTAACGATACTTGCCCAATCAATGAACATCTTTGCATCAAGAATGATACAAATGAACTTGTACATCCAAGGATGAAAATTCTTAGCGGAAGGGAGACCAAAAACCTTGTTGAGGAGAGTAATCATATCTCCTATTTCTTCATGAAACTCTACTCAAACAACTCTTTGGGAATTCTTGAAGTGTGAGTTTTTGGTTTGACCAACCAATTTTTATCAACCATCTTCGACCATCTCAAAGGGTTTTCATCCCAAAATTGTTGTGCCGATTCTTGCGTGATGTCAACATTTTCTTCATGAAGTGGCACTCTTAACAAATCTTCCATATGATCTGGAGAATTGAGTAGAAAAGGTTCATCTCTGTCATTAAAAACTCCTTGACGCTCAGGATCATAATGTTCGGCACAAGCTAGGACAAATTTGGGGCATTGTATGGCAACTGGAAATGCTGTTGCTTGAGGTAAGCCGCAACGATAGAGCCTTTTCGAAAAACAGTCTTTCCTTCCCGCCTTACCCTGTCACAGAATTGGACCATATCCACGTGACCCATATCGGTATCTAAAATATTATCATACGTTGAATTTAAGGACGATGCTGGAACTAATCCTTGATATGCATATTTTAGCGCCGATTTATTAGAGCGTTCACCCATTATGAATTTTAAAGTGGAAAACAAAAAGAAAACATACACTGGGAAAGTGTCGGGTCTAAGTCTCCGGACCACCGTTGCCCATGAAGAAAATACGACTCTCTTTCTTTTATTATTTTTAAAAATAAATAAAAAGAAAATAAGCGGTTCCGAATTCAAAATGATAATACAAATAAAATATTGAGACTAAGCTCAAATCACCAACCGAGCTATGATTTTGGACAATTTTTATTATATCTGGTTATTAAACTCCTTTCTCCTTGACAACTGGCATGGGATTTTCTGCATGATCATGTGTTTTCTATTGCTTCGAGTACCTGTGCATGCGTAGATGATTGATTTCTCTTTGAAATGCGTTAAACTTCTTTGGACGGCTATGCATGAGCTTTTGCTGACTTCCACAGGTAAATGCGTGACCTCTTGATTCCTTTCTTGGCGTGGTTATGCCTGTTTTGGACTGCGAATGCGTTTTGGACCTTTCTTTTGACGTGATGAACATTCCCTTGGTGTGGGATAAATTGATAGATCCTTGGGCTGCGCAGACTGCTGTCTTCTTTAGGCATGCGTGGACACTTGCCAAAGTAAATGCGTATGCTGCTTCCTCTTTAGCATGGGCTGCGTGGAAAATAATACAAAAACCTTCCTTTTTAATTACCCACAACTTGGAAAAAGATATTTTATTTCTGTAGATGATGCATGGTTTTCAAAAAGGAACTTCTTGCTGGTATTTGCCTTTCTTCAAGCTTTCACCCACGTGGATCTTCCCTTTTTGGCAGCATATGGGTATTTGTGTGCTCAATCTGGCATAATACAACAAAAGAAATAGCTTAAATAAAAACAGAGTGCAGAGAAGATAAAACCTCTGAGTTTTTTTTTTTTATATATTTGATTTCGAGCGGAAATTATTACGCCATACGAATCAGGCATGTTGCACAGAGCATGGAGGGTCTAGAGCAAATGGAGAAGGATGGCCTCTTGTAACCGTGTGATTCTGAAATGGAGACAGCTACCTGGAACTCTCAAGGTTGCCTGGCTCTAGCTAATGCCCGTGCCAGGTTTCCGTGTGAAAGCCGAGGAGTGTCTGTAGAATGAGATTTTCCCTCTTCTAGATGTCTGCAATATTTCCTTGTTTCTCCTTCTTCCCAATTTCTCCCGCTTCGTAACCTCTTGTAATTGTCTCCTTCCCAATTTCCGGATGATAGAAGCAAAATTGAAATTGTCCACGACAATTGGAAGTGGAAAAATAATTGCCCCCAACAATTGCTCACACAGTTACGACAATTAAACAAAAAAGAAAAATTCTCCCAAGTTTGTTGAACAACTTTCATGAGTATTAAATTAATATTTATTAATTAAAAACCTTAAAATTTAATAAATTTAATTTTATTAAATAACAAGGTAAATATTAATTAAATAATTAAAACACAATTTGCGTCAGTAGCGGGAGAAGGGCCTATTCAAAATGGATGAAATGAAAACCAAAATGACCATGAGAATGAGACGATCGCGATGAGGGTAATAAATGCGAGAAAAAACACTTAACAAAAATTTCAAAATTTTCACGTCGTAATTTTGCGAAGTCAAAACTAGTTGATAACAGACCTAATTAATCTAAGTTCCTTTGATTATTTATCCTATCCTTAACCTAAGTTAAGGTGATTGTATTTATTGTGATGATTAATTCCTAGAAGGGTAATTAAAGGACTATCCTAAGTCTTGGATACTAATTATCCTAAGCTATAATATGAACTATTCCTAAGGTCCTAAGCTATGGTTTATAAACTAATATAATGGAAACCTAACCTAAGGGCATCGAACTAACCTAAGGGAAATGTGGTTGGCTTTGATGTCAAGTTGTTGGATGGTGGTGACACCATTCCAAAGGCATTAGGAAGGTTTAAATGTTTCATTTAATGTCCTGTTACCGCCAATTTTGGCCAAGGCATGAAGGTGGTGGAAATTGCCGAGATGACAACTCTGCTAATTTCGGTTGAATGAAGTTTTTAATTGTTAGTTTTAACTAACAGTGAGTTGGCATTATCAAGGGAATTTCGGGAGGGACACTCGACAAACTGATGGCATTAATGAGCCCGACTGAGCGAAAACCGCTGGGGAATAGTAAGATGGGTTTGAGGAAAAATGAATGGTTTGGTTTTGTTGTGCATTCGGATTTTTCGAGCTTCTTAGCTCTGCATGTGGTATTTTCATTTTTCGAACTTTCAGTTCGATTTTGTCACAAATTAAAAATCGCAATCGCATGGCATAAATAATGGCAAAATTTGGTGTGGAAACTATAAGAAGAAAGTGGAAGAAGTTGCGGAGGCTTTATTTGACGTTTTTGTTGGAAATATTTCAGTGGAAGCTTTGTTTGAAGGTTTGAAGTAAGGAGCACTACCAGGCATGATAGACTCTATCTCTTTAAGATTTTTGCCTTTATTTAAACGTTTTCATAAAGAGAACTCTGCTCTTCATGAAAACGTCTCTGAGAATGTTTTCTTGTGTGTTGTTTGCTTCTTCTTGCTTCTGCAAGTTTCTTATGGTTATGGTTCTTGTGGATATGAATGATCCTGTGGTATGAAGTTGTTATATATGATTCTGGGTTTTGATTATGTTTGAAAAAAACAAATGTGTGTGCAATATATGAAACTGTGAACGATTTCTTAAAGAGATGTTGTGTTTCAGATGAATATATCTTCTTTTATTCGTACCTTGTTGGTGTTAAACGATTTTGCAGGGTTATGGTGGAAGTCGTTTTGGATTTTGGAACTTTCAGTTGTCGTGAAACTGAGTTTTAACAAATAATGTTTGGTCGACTTTTTATAAGCCTGTATTGGACTCCTGTTTGGGTTTGATGGTCATTTGTTTTGGTGAAGAATTGTAATTGAGCTTCACCCATACAGGTATCTTCGATGGAGGTATTTCGAGCACTATAAGTGCATAATATTAAGGTGACTGATAGAGTCTTCTATCTTTATGTCTTTTAAGTTACGTTTTGTTGTTTATATACCCTTCTCGGGTGGATCTGTTTTGGAAACATGGACTGGTAAATCTCTGTTTCTCTCTTTTTGTTGGTTATGTTTTTCATTGCATGATTACCCTTCTCGAGTAGGCTTAAGTTTTTGGACTTAGTTGATTTTTGGGAAGGACCCAGGTTGTATTACACTTCGAACTGGGTTTCGTTTTCTTTTGGTTTAACGTCCCTTCAAAGATCTATTACTCTTTGAGCGTTGTGAGTGGGATATCTTGGTTTTATATCTCGCTATTGTGGTGGGTCACTAGTGCTTACAAGGGATGTATTCCCTGTGTAATTCTAGCATGTTAAGTTGAATGATTTTTCCCTTCAAAACGTCTCATTTGAGTCTGAGCTTGTGATTTGGTTAGTTTATAACGTTTATGAGGTAATTATTGCTCTTATTGTGAATTCGTTTCGAGTGTGAATGGAAGATGAGAGTTACTGTGATTATAGATAAAGGAAATTTTTATCCTTAAATCTGGAACCCTGATCTTTTCAGGTTAAGACCATTCTCTGTGCCTTTGTTCTATATTCTGTTTGGTTTCAATTTTTTCCGTAAGTTTTGTTACGGAGGTCTTTTGTGATTCAAACCGTCGATTTAGATCTTGGTGCTCGCGGTTTGGTTAGAACTCCTTGTCGACTGAGTTGAAAGGATTTGTGTTGATTAATTTTGATTTGATTTCTGTTATGATACTGATTAAAGTAGATTGTTATTGGGGTGATTTCCTTGCATTCTGAGTCGTTTTGGTTTAGGAAATAAGCCACCCTCTTGTAGAGATATATTGTTGTAGTACTCTGTCAATATTAAGATAGTCTTGTTTAAATATCAATTCCTTTTGGATTGGAGATAGGGAATTTGATTGGTAATAACTAGGGAACTATGGTTTGAAGAAATAATTTGATACATTGAGGAATGAATGAAATCATGTATTTTTATTAAATTCCCTTTTAAATTGTTAATAGGAAATTAATGGTAATGTTGTGGAAACTTAAGGCTGATGATTTATTTGTTATTAATGAGGACTGATCAAGAATTGTTATTAATTCTTCTCTTTAATAGTTGGTTTCAGTTTTTAAAAGTTATCATGATGAATGATTATCATGACTGTGACACTGTTGAGATTAATTTTTTTGAAAACTTAACTTCTTTTCTTGGGCAAATGGAACCTAAAGAGGTTTAGTGACTTCCTCTCCTTTTCTGACATTATGGCTTTTTGGGCATTCTATTTAATTGATCTTATTTTGAGTACTTGGAACATTTTCATAAACAACAGGGTTCCTTTTACTGAAACAGTTAGATAAAATCATATTGTTTTAACGTTATAGCGTTTACCATGCTCAGTTCTTGTGAACCAACTCATGCTAACAATTTTGCAGATGGACTTCGTGAAAAGTGAAAGGAGAAAGACTTATAGAAAGATGCATTTGTTTTATTAACGAAGTCATTTTCTTCACTCAGATGCTTTATGTATTGAAATTCTCTTGAAAGGAACTTGTTGGTAAAACTATGAGGATGTATCAATTAGTTTTTGTACTTTGCTGAAAAATGTTTTCTTATAAACTTATGAAATGTTTAATAAGCTTGGAGTGAATTGAACTCTCTTTTTGATAAATGGATTGTTGTGTAATGATTGGTGATTACTGATTTATTGAAATGTCCCTCTTTCACAAATAATAGCGTCGAAGACCTTTGGCCCATTCTGTGTACCCGACGGCCAAAGGGTGTGTGCAAGGGTGACTTAAGTCACAATAAATTTTTATAAGTGCATAAAAATAAAAGAATATATATATATATTAAAGCACTTATAATTATTTATTTGGCTTAATATAGGTATGCACTTTTAAATAAAAATTGTAATATCTAGGAAAGTGCATGAAGGGGAGTTATGAAAGCCTATAATCATTTTTTTATCCTTCCTAGGAAATGGCGACTTGCCTAGAATTAGAATATTACCTTGTGGGGAAGTATTAGACCCATAATCTTTTTGTATCCCCCCTATGTGGAAAAATACGACTAGGCTGGTTGAGAAAACTGGGACTCATGTTTAGAAACAATCACTAATTGTGATTGGTATTTTTGAAGGTGGCTTTTGGGTCAATTTTCCTATATATGGGAAGTTCGACTTGGTTGAAGGGTATCTCTTACTCTTTATTCAAAATTCTGATTTTTATCTAAGCCTAGTGCTTTTGTAAAAATTCTCTAGAGAACGAAAACTCTCTTAGAGATTGAGAGGGACTTTCACACAGGGAGTTCTACCGTGCTTGCAAAGGATTTCAGTATTTTTCCAGCAGATCTTGTGGAGTTTTTGCATGAAGGACTGGAAGAAATATTTTGTACAAACATTATCTTATTTTGTAGCAACATTATCTTATTTTGGTTAAGTAAAGCAACCCATCTTTTGGAGAGTTTGTGGGTTTTGAGGACCATCCCAGGTCTGATTTCAACTGCCTTCACTTATTCTGTATTTTGGGCTTCAAATGTATCATTTTCAGAATTTTATTGAAGGAAATACAGAGCTGTTTTAGTCACTAAACATCTGCAGAATTCTGGATAGATATTCTTGTATATTTGTGTCTACAAATTCTGGTTTTTCCACTACGGGACTCCTAAAAATTTATGCTACACGTTTATGTGGAAAAAAATGTTATTTGCTGCTGATTTACAAGGGTTTTCCTCATACCCATAGTTGCAAATTATGGTAGTTAAATTGCAGCCTGTCCAACTGAGTTTGTATGGTCCTATTATCACTTGTTTTGAACTGTTTGTCACATTGGAGTTACCAGGCATTCTTGTTTTCACGAATTTGATAGGGTTCTCTATATAGACTAGTCACATTTTCCCATTAAATTCAGATCTGCAGACTAAAGCTTTGGATTATTTTTCTATTGACTTGCATTTTAGTGTTGGAATTGCTTCTAATCCACTCAGAATTCAAAGAGCCCAAATCGGGGACATTACATTTATTCAAGGGTCATATATGACTTAGATATGATTAATATTCTTAAATATTAACATGCATGACTAGATTGGATTAATAAACATGCATGGCTTAATGGATTCTAAAGTATAGACTGATACTGGGATAAGGAACTATATATATATATATTTCCGAACCATTTAATTTTGGGGTAATGGTATAACTATGATGATTATGATTTATAGATCCTTATTTGGAAAAGGGAATAAGGATAGTTTCTATATAGTTGAATGTGGCATTCTTATTATGAATCTACTCTTTATGTTTTCAGATTTCATGAATAGGACAATAGTCCTTAATTAGGAAGAAAAGGATACTTCCTTTTTATCATTAAATCAGAACTAAGTATGTTTTCCATAATTATGTGATAAAGTATAATCATCATTGATGATTGGCTGTATGCTCTACTTTATGAAAACGATAAATGGAAATTGGAAAGCTTAAAAGAATTAGTAAGATGGATTTAAATATTATGATATCACTAAGTCTAATTAACAAGCTTTCAATCAAGATTGTTTACATTGCTAAACAATAGTAAAGAAACTTAATGATCTTTCTTACTTGATATTGAAATAAGATTTATTGATAAAAGGAAATAATAGATTAAGATTAAAAAGTTCATATGCATGAACACAAATTTTATTTGCATACCTTCAACTAGTGTAAAAGTACATTTCGAATCCTTTATTGGGATCAATCGTACTTAGTGGACCCTTAGGTGCGATGTTTAATGATAACTAAACAAGATAATAAATTGAAGGTTAATAATCTAATGTTCTTAAGTATGTTAGTTTCGTTGAAAGAACTTAGTAGGTTGTTGTAATATAGGGGCTTCCGCAGAGTACCCTCTTAATGACGGGAGTCATTACGAGGATACTGTGATGCAGCCAACTATGCTTCAACACCCTACTTAGTTCAATTAACTCAATTGACATAAGTGGAAATTCGGTTCATAGTGCTACTCTAAACAAAAATAGACACATGGACTAGTGTAGTGGTCAACTCATGTTGACTTAGGGTAACTAAACACACCCAATCGTCGAAAGTCGATTGAGTATGTCTACTTATCCTTAGTCACCATGAGTAGACTGCATCACTAGTGTATGTGAGCTGCCCCTATTTAGTGTGAAACTTTGACTCGGGTTTGGTTGATAAAAGTCAAGGAAGACCAATCTAGATAACAATTCGAGTGGGGTGAAAGACATTCCTTTAGACCAAGATGCCGCCTCTTGGAATGTAAACATGTTTAAAACTTTGGCCAAAGTATCGCGAACTGCTGGTTGCGTTGTCTTATATCACCTAGTCTAAGATTGCGGGATTTCGATGATGAATATCGGTAATAGATATTTAGATAGGCTCCTTGGGATGAGAACACTTGAGCGATCCGTAATGGGTAAAAGAACCAAAGTATATATAGTATACACATAACAAGTTAAACATGAGAGATCGATTTAATACCGAGTCATGAAATGAGAGATTGGTGTTACACAAAGTCATTACAGCTGCATATGGTTTTCTGTTATGAGATGGACTGGTAATGGAATGTGTGTTCTGAATTGTATGAATTTAGAACAGAGAACATTATGTAATTTTTTTTCCCCCTTGTTTCTAAGTCATAAAAAGTGGATGTTACAAAGAAGGATTCTATCTCCTTCACATGATCTCTATTAACAATTACTGTGTTTGTGGAAATTGCAATTAGGATTCTATCTCTTTCACATGATCTCTACTAACAATTATTGTGTTAGTGGAAATTTCAATTAAGTCTATAAGCCATAGCTTGGTCACTCCGCTAGCCAGCAAAGAAATAGTTTTACTCATGGAATCTAGTTTACCCCTCTTATTGTGGGGAACTAAAGTATCTGATTATCAGTGAAACCAAAACACGAAAAGGTGTTACCTCGGGTTTGATCGTAGACCGAGCTTTCTCGGGTGTGACATCTGCCAAGGACTCCTATTCAGATAGAAATTGTTGTGTTCAGCTTCTTTCCAACATTTTTATAGCATGCCCCTACTTCATTCATCGAGCCATCTCCATGATACTTTTGTCATGCCTCTCAACCACTCCATTTTGTTGTGGCATTGACAAGGCTGTCAACTGTTGTTGAATTCCTTCCTAGCTGCAATGGTCCTTGAATTGTTTGGAAGTGAATTAACTGCCATTGCCAGATCTTAGTGTTTTGATCCGTTTGCTTGTCTATTTTCCACCAATTCTTTGAATTTTTCAAATGATGCAAAGCAGTCAGGCTTCTTTTTCAAGAAGTAGACCCAAATCTTCTTAGAGAAATCATCCACTAGTAAGCTTCTGCTTTCCAGCCAAACACCTTGCATGCCTTTTGTTTTTGGCAAACCAAAAATTATGTTGGCTCTGTTCTATTTGGCTAATTACTGAAGATATAGATGTCCAAATCTCTTATGCCAAAAATACTGGTTTAAAGATCCACAACAACTAATGCATGTAAATTGACTGTGACAGGGTCAACAAGTCTTTACAAACCCAAGGTTACCCTGTCCTATGTTACCTAAATAAAATCTAATTAAACCCTTTCTTGGTTTGATTCCTCTTTCTAAACTTTGGAATGCATATAAGTCATATATGGAAAGAGACACAATTTTCAAGTTGCTGTTTTAACTTACTGCGAATTTATAGATTTAAAATAAGAAAACATGATGACCAAAATAAAATCGTATGCTTGGAAAAATTGTTATTGGCTGAAAGTTAGAGTAATTGAAGAGTAGTTAATCATCATTGTTTTCCTTGAGCTAGTATTGCCTTCTTAGTGTTGATGATTATCAAGTCAACATAGCCCTACAAACTCTAGTAAAGTCTACCTTCAATATTTTTGACTTTTTGAATTTAAATTATATATCATATATTGGTGAAACTTTTAAGCAAAGTTGTAGATGACTGGATTTAAATGCATGTATTTTTATGCCAAAACTATAAAATTATTTCACTAATGTCTTAAAATAGAAGAAGTTGCTTGTACCTTGAAGCTCTGTTTGACCTTTTTTTGTTTGGATATAAGGGAATAGTTGTCCCTTGATCAATGGGTCACTTCATTTTCTGCCCTCTTCTAGTATCCAACACGGTAGTTGGTTGATTAGTCTCTTCTCTTAATTGGTCAAGAAATGTGAAGGTGGAATGTCTAGTTGTTTCCTTGACCTTTCGATGTTTATAATTCAAGTTTTGACTTAGATTTAAACAGTTTGACATTGCCAGCTTATGCTGACTCCCTTTTTCTTTATCTCTAGTCATCTTTGACTTAGTGCAGGTTGAAGTTGAAGCCTTTGGGTTAATTGGCTGGTCTTCAAAAACTTAGTTGTTTACTCCTTATTGTTGTTCTTGTTAGCATATGCAAAGAGAAGAAAAAATTCAGAGAAGGCTGAATGCACACTCAAACAAGTGTGACAACGTTTATTATATAGGAAGAGGTGGTTACAGATTGGTTGAATAGTTACCAACCGAATGATAACTACATAACTGCATTACATGCTATATAATGCTCTATATTTTAACACCCCCTCTTAATGACTAAACCGGAAACAATACCAAGTTTGTCTCGAAATTTTACAAATGTACTAAAGCCCATATGTTTAGTCATTAGATCTACAAACTGTGCCATAGGTTGTACTTTGAAATCAACAATCCATTGTTGTGTTGCGGTTGTTGAATGGAGAAGAACCACAAAACAAAAATTTGGTCGTGTGAACAAAGGATATGGCAAGTGGTCCACTGGTTCTTTGTTACGTGATTCATTGACCAATGATGAATCATCAATGGTTGAGAGTGTCAACCCCATCTCCAAAGTGCTGGAATCAGAAACTCGGAGAGGTGGATTGAAAAATCTGCTCCGGGCTTGTGTAGTCTATTGAAGTTTATTCAGAGACTTAGTTATCCTGTGCAATCGAAGTCACCTCGATCATGTCCTTACAACACCATGTAGTGCTCATCCAACCTTTTCAAGAAGAGAAATGTGACCATCTGTGCAGTAGGAGTTAGAACCAACTCTGCAATAGTAGGAGAAACAACCATCTCCGTCTCGGAGTGGGAGAAATAACCATCTCCGCAGTAGTAGGAGTGAGAACCAACTCCTCCTCATCTATTTGCTCATTTATCCCCCTTTGTTGGGAAAGATATTTCACAACACAATGAACAAATTGTTCATGCTCTGTGGCCTTCGAGCAAGTACCTCTGAGTGAGTGGTTTAGCATGCTATCTCACCATACACCGTCAATTCATCTGGAATAGTGGAGTCTCCATCCACAACAAACTGTTCTTTAGAATGAGGAAATCCATCCCCCCAAGGCATGTTCGCCTTCCGTACATCTGGTAGAGTGGATACTCCCTCCATATGTAGGTTGACTGTATCCAAGTCAACAAATCTGTGAGGAATGACTTCCTCCCACAGGCATCATGCGAACTCCCCGCACATCCCGTATGGTGGAGCTATCTTCCACATGTGCATTCATGTTGATCGTAGCAATATCAACAAGCCGATATTGGCCACCTTGCCCAATACCAAGGGCAATCATCCGTCTCTGTTTCATATCAGAAACAATACACTTCTTCCCACATAAATCCACAAAAATATTGGAATTTTTCAGTTAATTGTCGAATAGATAAAAATTCTTTTGTAAAGAAGGTACATATCTAACATTCCGTACCAACAATTGTATGGGCATTATTCAATACAATGCATATATCTCCTATCCCTTCTACTACAAGTGATTCTCCATCAACTAGTACTACTGATTCAAAACAAATATTTGTAGTAAATGAAACATACCAATCCTGCGACATGAAAAGTGTGCGGACGCACTGGAGTCAATGATCTAACAACTAGTACCACTGTCATGTGAGCATGATGTCGTAAGACAATAAAGAGCATGCCCGTCATCCGAATCTTGTTCTTCTGCAACTGCTGCCACATGTTCCTCATCACATGGCTTTTTGTTTTGTTGCGAAAGATCATACTTCCACTTTCGACAATCCTTCTTAAGGTGCCCAACCTTGTGACAATAATAGCATGTGACTTGATACCGAGTGGAAGACTCACCAAATGATGTCTCCACTTTCCTTTTGACTGTGTGACAAGAGCACTCTCTAATTGGTCACAATTAGATTCTGCCTAAATTTGTCTCCGCTCCTTTTGCAACAGGTAGGAACTCACCTTGTCAAACGTGAGTGTTTGACTTTCAACCATTAAATGGAGTGCCTCCACAAATGACTCATACGAAGAAGGTAAGCTTTTCAAATTTAGAGCCACCATATCATCGTCATCCACCTTTTTGTTGATGGAAGATAACTGGTCTCGGAGGTCTTTCATCCGAAGTAGGTGCTTAGACAATGATCCACCTTCTTGTAACTTTACGGAAAAGAGCATATTCTTCAAGTATAACACCCGACTCTTTTCTAACGCTTGATATTTACCCCTCAGACTGGCCCACAACATGCTTGCCATGGTGGCATTTTGCACTTCTTGTATCATATCATCCGACCCCGATAACTTGAGAAGCAATAACACTTCCTTATGGCGTTTGTCATAATCCGCAAAGTTTGTCGTTGGTTGATCTTCACTACCCGTGATTATTTTATCTCAATCTCGAATTTTGCAAGCGTAAAATCTTATGGCTCCATACATTGAAATTAGTGCTCATTAATTTTTGTGTCTTTGACAAAGTCAAGTGTGAAATATTTGCCATTTTATTATTCCAAAGTAACGGAAATAATAAAATAATATTTTGCCCACACTAATAAAACAATATATTACTTATTCCAACAAATAGTCCGAAATTTATTATTCAAATGCAAGTTGAATACCTTTGTTGAAAAAATGAATATTTATTCATCGTATTAATTCAATGACCTTCTGGAATCGAATCGAATCGCCTTGAAACTGCCCTAACAATCGGCTTTTGTCCGATTTACACGTGTTAGTTGAAAAACTTATTTCGTACGTGATGGCACGACTTACACCCACGCCCTCTTGCCCTCATGTTTTCCTTGTTTTATGACCACGATTTTTGGCTTTTCGATTTGGGTATGTCATCGTTATTGTCTTCAAAAACAACTTTGAAATGGTTTGACAAAGCCCACGAAATCTGCCCTCGGATTTCTTTTGGCGACTGTATTTGCCTCAAATGGCTTCACGACTCTACATTGCCCTCGTTTTTCTTTGCTCTACCCCTCGTGACTTTAGTTGTTTTTTTCTCGAACCACGACTTCACACCCTCGAATCACGACTTCACCGCCGTTGATTTGTGAATTTGTGATTGTAACGCTGCCCATGAATGCTCAAGAACTTCTCACGATGGCACGCACCAACATACACGATTCAAACCCTTCCCGTGAGTCTTCTATAATAAGCGGCGAAATAACATCTTCAGTTTGTGCCCTACTAGGGCTTCCCCAAACTTCCAGTTCGTGCCTTTTGAAAGGCTTCCTCGAACTACGAACCGTTCGCTCTGATACCAATGTTAGCATATGCAAAGAGAAGAAAGAATTCAGAGAAGGCTGAATGCACACTTAAACAAGTGTGACAATGTTTATTATATAGGAAGAGGTGGTTACAGATTGGTTGAACAGTTACCAACCGAATGACAACTACATAACTGCATGACATGTTATATAATGCTCTATATTTTAGCACTTCTAATCAACCTTAAATGACCTACATCTGTTGGAAATTTTTATAGAGGTTTTGTGCAAGGATCAATATATTGTTATTAAAAGAGCATACCTTTAGAGATGTACTATTCTAATTTCAACCTTTCGGGGACCCTCACGTTAGAAATCGACCAAGTTGTAAATTTTACCGACCGAAAATTCTTAACTCATTGTTGAGTTATGGATTGTAATTTAAAAAAATGAAAAAATAATGTACTTCAATACTTTTTGAATGAGAATACCATAAATTATTTGACTATGACTTAAGGTAATTGTTTATGGAGTCTTGGTTTTATTGTAGCTTTAGTTATGGAAGCCTTAAGTGTAACAACATGATGCTCAAGATGGCTGAGTGGTTCTTGTGGCAGTTGGGGAAACCCTTGCTGGTATTCATTGTTAGTTATTATGAACCTTACCAACTTGTTGAACTATACCTCAATATAGCAATAAAACTTGAAATATATCTGCTTATTTCACTTATCCTCTATTCTATTTCTTGTTATAAAGATTGATTGTGATGCTTTCTTTGACGTAGCTTGCTCTCTTCTTTTGGTTATATTTAATTAATAGAAAAGAAAAAATACCCTGTGTTCAGTTGAGATACATGTTTATGGAAAATAGTATGTATGGTGAATGCTATTGAAGAATAATCCTCATCTTAAGTGGTACTTATTCCTTGTCGTGTTCAATTGAGATACATGTTTATGGAAAATAGTATGTATGGTGAATGCTATTGAATAATAATCCTCATCTTAAGTGTACTTATTCCTTCTTGTCTTAATATGAAAAACATATTTAATACATTTGAATAATGTGATTTTTTTTTTTCGATATTGCAAATAGCAGGAGTCCTAAACGGGCTTAGTTTTATTTTTTACTTTCCTACTTTGAAAACGATATTAATTATGATTTGATTAGTGTTAACCATATAAATGTTTATTCCTTTGGTAGTAGGTCTAAAAGGCATGACATGAGTAATTTATATAGATGTCGTTGTGAATTATTGTTTTCTCTTATTGTAAAATCAAATGCAAAAGAATTATATTAACCCTGGGTTCAAATTACGGATGTGGTATGCGAATTGAATTGAGAAATACATGTTAGGTAGATATTAAATAGGTAATCATGCTTAGGTCACTTCCTCCGCTGCCTGAGTTGTTTTAGCTTTGTTGTTTGTGACATTGTGTTTAAAAACATATTAAAATTTAAAAAGTTATTAGCAGACGACTCTTGATTTTTAAGGGAAAAAAATAAAAACAATTGTAGTGTTTTATACTTGGGATTATCGGGTGGGATTTTTGGGCATGACAGCAGTGACGGAACTTGAGAAGTGTTAGAGAAGAGTAGATCAGAGGTGCTTGTATGCTTTGGAGAGAGTAGCATCTTTGTATTCACATTTTTATATCTGAATTTGTAAAAGGAACAGAGCTGCAATCCTTTTCTAGTGGTGATTGTTTCTATTAATGATGGTTTTAACCACATAAAGGTCTCTGTGACGTGTGAATGTTAACTTTCTTGCATCTAAGTTTCCATTTCATTTGTTGCATACGAGGAGTTTGTTCTTTGAGTCTAAACGGTAAATTTCAGAATGTACATGTTGGTTGCAGTAGTATACTAACTGAATCAGTTTAGGGTTGTAAATTGGCAAAAATCCAATTTATCATGGTTGCAAAATATATATTTCTATACATTAGCATTAAATTAGAGAAAAGATACAAGATGGTGAAGTTCAATTCATATGCTGCACAACCCAAGATCAAACAGCTGATATCCAAATCTGTGTAAAGAAATTTGTAAAGTTCAGCTTAGTGTACAGACTTTTGTCGAATATGACTATTAGAGAGGGTGTTCGGGATAACGGTTAAATACTTGGTGATAGTTTCTTAGGTATATATAAATGATTTAATATCCTTTACTGTATAGTTTGCTACATCAATTATGCAGGTGCATTATTAATTTTGAATGAGGAAAAGATTTAAGTAGTTTCATAAAGAAACAAAAGACAAAAAGAAATAAATTATATTAATTGACAAATGTAGATCAATGGGAATTGGAAGCATAACCAGCTACAATAGAGGAGAACTAGGGTAAGAGGATCATAGGCTATGAAAGGGAATATTAGGTGCAATAAAAGGAATGTTAGGTGTCATGAAAGGAATCTTACATGTCATAAAGAGAATATTTGGTTTTGATTCGCTAAAAAGAATGACATGTAAAGGCATGTGGCATAACTAGAGTCTTGCATGTAGGTGTGCTTGCCATTCAAAAAATTTCTCAGATCCACCTTAAACACCTCACACATGAATAAAATTTGCATTGTAGGTTTTCAAGTATAAACTCTTTCACTCTCTGTGCATTTGTATGCTGCTGATCTTTGTGTTTGATTTCATGTTTTCAACCAAAATTTTTGACATTAAACTTTCAAATAGAAAATCCTTCATATTACATCATATTGCGTTGAATTTACTGCAAGCTCCAATAGCAGAAGGGGTAAGCCTTAAAATATACGTGATTTACTGTGATGCGTGATTACAGGCAATTTGTAAATAGATATTTGTATTTTTTATGCCTGACCATCAGATATCAATGATATTCATTTACGGTCAAAGGGCAATGTCCAAAATGCCTCCAAGAATGAACATTATGGCTAATATTACCCACCAAAAGAGCCTCCTCAGACCTTATTGGATTCCTGTAGACTCTCATTGCGATGGTCTGTTCAATTTAAACATTTACAATTCCTGCCACAAGGGATTTTTGTAGTCCACCACTCACATGATATCTTTGAGTGGGCAAGAAGGACAATTCTTTTTGGACTTTGAGGACAAATCTTTTGGGACTTACTGGCAAATCATAATAAATCAGGAGCTACCACAAGGATCAGCTATCTTTGCTACCAAGTGATGGGACTGAGATTGTACTAAGCACAAAGTTGATTCAGAGAGGATACATTGTGGTAAGGATTAGAAGAAGTAAACAGTTGCAACAAATGGCTATAAAAGGGCAGTCCAAGCTCTTCAAATGTAACTGTTTTGTCTGTGAAATTCAAAGGTTGCAAGTTTACAGCATAAATAACCAGAGGTAAATGGTATCCAATGCTCAAATTCAGTATGCTAAGAGAAATCAGCAGACATGTAAAGCCTCACTTCATTGGTTTTGACGCTGATGAGAATCTCCAGTGTGATAAAACTCTTTAAGGCTGAGCAGTTCAAGTATGAAAATACATTACCTCTTCCCCTGGGATGTCTCAGGTAAGCCTTAATTTTCTATCTCTCCCCAATGAAGCCGGGTTATGCTTATAGTCCACCTCACCTCAGCCCTCTTTCTCATAGCTCAAAAAATCGTAAATCGGGATTAATCGGCAGGCCAAATTTTGAATCGGAAATCGGAAATCGGCAAAAAATCGGCAACTTTATCGCTTTATACTTTTAAAAACATTTAAATTCATAAAATATACTTAAATTAAATGTAAAAACAATGTTAAATGATGCGAGAAGTGACTCTATAGAATGCCATAGGCCCATATGCATATTTTCGATTAAGTTTTGACCAAAAAAGAGAGTACAAAGTTTGCAAACAAAAAATTAAAAAATATTGTTTTATGAAAATAAGAAAAATATTGCCATCAATGCATAGAGCTCGAGAAAATATGCACTTTTAGAGAAAACGACACTTGAAACGGAGCCACAGAATGAAAGTTATAGCACATGCAAATTTTTGTCACTACATCTTCCCGGACCCTTTCCAAAATGGCAATTTTTTTGTCCTTGTGATTTCTTCACCAAAATCCAAAAAGGAAAGAAGGAGAAAGGAGGAAACCCGAGCAGCATGTAGTGAAAAAAACGAGTCAGATTTGGGGCCACGATTTCACCCGCGATTTTCCACAATTTACCACGATTTTCGAGTGTATTTTATCACCAAAATTCGCGATTTATCGCCATATCAAAAATCACGATTTTTCAAGATATATCGTTTTCATGGTTGCAAACGATTTATCGCTGATAAATCGCGATTTTTGAAACAGAGCTCTTTCTAAACCATATAATATAGTCTTCTCTGGCTGACCTCCAAAAACTCTTCTCTTAATCTCCTTGCCTTCTCTCTTCACTTCATCCACTCCAGGACCATCTCCATCTTTCACTTTTAAAATATCTAGAGAGAAAAGAAAAGAGACATATTAGAATGTACAAAGAATGAATGAAGAGAAACTGGAATATACATGTTATTCATTGTGTGTTCGTCAGTTTATTATGTGAGAGATGGTTACAAAATGGATGAAGTGGTTACAACCATTTATTAGTTAACACTTAACTAATATTAACTTTACATTAGTTTATAAGCCTTATATCCCCCTCTTCGGGCTTACACTATAGAACATACTGACAAAAGATTAAAATAATAGAGCTAATCAAAGTCACGCATTCTCAGAAACTTCCCTTATGAACATAGTGCTTTGACCAGGTAGAACTCTATCAAGTTGCCTCCCTGACTCTCGTAAAGGTGTAGTTCCCGAGCTTAATTATCGAGTTCCCGGATTTCACCTCCTCGAACTCCTGGATTCCATCTCCTCAAACTCTCGAATTACGAAGCTCTCGAATTATTGGACAACTATCCATACGGAGCTATTCCCACAATGCTCCATCAAGTTGTCTCATGACCCTCGTAAGGGTAAATTCCCGAGATCCACAAACTCTTGAACTATTTGGGAAACCATCCATGCCAAGTTTTACTTACACTAGATTCCTTCTCTTCTTCAAAGTGTTGGGCTTCTTTAAAATACGTAGTCTTCATCAGTGATTTTTTCACCCGTTTGAATTTTTTTGGACTTTCTGTTGCTATATGTAGAAGGCAAACTAGGTAATAAAATAGCTTTGGCATCTTCGTCATCTGTTGTAGTATTGATTTCTGCTAGCTATCTGACTATAGACCTCATGTGGCTAGATATAGTGACTTTCACATCATTTTAAATTTCCGAACTGCAAATTAATGCAGCAAAATGAAAGTGATAGTCTATACAATTGCTGACTTCAGGCACGGAAATAAATTCAACAAAGAGAAATATAATTCTGTATTCTGATTTTGTCTTGGAAATTAATGCAGAATTTTTTAATGTCTGATGTTTGAATTTGTTAAGGAATGTCAGTCCTCTACAAAAATATTTTGCAAGATACAATACCACTAAAATTATGCCCTTCGTTTGGCATCTGAAATATGCAAAATATATTACCTTTGATTGGAGCGTGCCCTAAAAACAAGACTGGGTTTTCTGTCTTTTCGCAACTGGCTGAGTGATTTGTACTTATGATTTTTAATGGCGATTAATGGTTAAAAATCCCGTGCCCTAGCTGGTCCCTAGTTTTGCCCTTTTTTGACTGTATATATGCCTTTTTGAACCTTGTGACTGGTAAATGGTTCATGTTTTTGACTGGAAAAAAAAACCTCCAACGATTGGTTGAAACCTCGAGATTTCTATTTTTACCCGACGTTAATGGCGGCGCATTTGGTGCCCTAACTTTTGCTTTTCTAAAAATCACTTCTTCCCTTAGCAGGGGTTTATCCTTTCATGCCAGCATGCATATACGAGCCCGAACCTTGCAATTTTCTTGATATTCTCCTTGACATCTTTTGAAACTTGGAACTTCAGTCACGACTCACATGCCCTAGATGCATTCGAAAATACAGTGAATGCTTCTTCCTACTCTTTCTCCTTAGTTTGCAGATCCCTTCAAGCACCAAGGGCTCTGATACCAATGTTGGAATATGCGGAAAGAAAAATTAAAGAAAGATTAGAATGTACAAAGAACGAATGAAGAGAAACTGGAATGCACATGTTATTCATTATGTGTCTGTCATTTTATTATGTGAAAAATGGTTACAAAATGGTTGAAGTGGCTACTGACCATTAATTAGTTAACACTTAACTAATATTAACATAACGCCAATTTATAAGCTTATATTTATGCTTTGAAGGTGTTCCCCCTATGGAAAGGCCCTTCCAGACGTTTTGATGACTATATTAAATTTGGCGTCCGTTTGGGCGTTTTTACATGCAATTAATTTTGACGGCCGTATTGACAGTTTAAACAGGTGTTGTAACATTTTTGCATATTCTTTGTAATTTTGTGCTGAAGCATGAAAGCATTTACAGTTTGATTTGCGAGCTTGGTTTTCTCGATCCGAGCGAAAGCGCGTGCGGTCGCATTTGGTGAGACGGAGGAGACATTCGAGCGGAAGATGAGAACCTTAACTTATTCAAACGACGATCAGCTCGTGAAAATGATCATTACAATATTGAATCAGATCTCTGATTGGTAGCTTTACTCTTTCTCTTGCTAAAGGGAATCCGTGCATTTTGTGAAAATGAATTGGTAAGTTTCAGTGCAGCCCACCTGGGTATTGTGGTAATGTGGGGGAGGGGTGCCCCATATTCGATCTCATGACTTTTTCCTTTCAATTCAACCGCCCTTCGCAAAGCAAGTAGAGATCTCAATAGATATTAGATTTCATCTACCAGAGATCCGATTCAATTCACTCGCACACAATTACAAACCCTATGCCCACATGTTTACAATACTCAATCATTCAACTCATTCCGTCAGACATGTACAGGTAAACTGATTGTAGATGAAAATTGATTAAATTTGGTAACCATAGTGCACCTATTGTTGATCACATAGATTAATCAAAAAATGATATCTAATGAATCCATTCATTAATAAGGCAAGCCAATTATTGATCAAAGATAAAGTATGTAACATGAGTGTGATGGGTTTCCTTGAATGGTGGGTTTTTTAAATAGTTGCAGTAGTTCACTATTTAATACGAGCATGAGGTTGGATGGGAAGCTTATTACATGAACAAGAAAGATTGGAAATGTTTCCAATATGAAAAAAATAGACTAGCAATCACACCTGAGTGGTACAATGGAGACGCTGAAGGGGAGGCATTAAAGAAGTTAAAATTGAAGCAATGAATGGGAAGAGGTACATGGAGATAAGGAGAGATGAAAAAGGGGATAGAGACCCACATTATGAACCGAGGCCCCTACGTGAAATCTACCAATGTGGTCTTTGCTTGCAAGGAAAACAATTGCGGGGGATAAGGGTCACCTGAATGACATCGTCTAAACTGGTAGTCTCTCTCGGCATTCCCCGTGTCTACCATCGTCGTCCATGGCACTACATCTAATGTCAGAGGCAATCCTCTTGCAACCAAGCATTGGGCTTAGGTTTCTAACTTGGAACCTATTAGATTTTCCCTATTTTTAATTTGTCCCCTTAATGTAGAAATTGCACTCATGTGAATAATGTGAACAAGTTCGAGACGATAAAGTGAAGGACACAACATATATTATTTGGGTAGGAAACATTTGAGCCATGGAATAGGTGTAGGACATGTAGGTATTGAAATCCCAAATTTTTATCTCTACCTTCCATTCATGCCTTTGTCTTGTCTAACAAATAAAATGTCGTCCAATCGAAAACATTTACACAATAAATTAAAAAATAGCAAATTCGTGATGTTCTAAACAACGAAATTGAAGAAAGGGATGGAAATGGCATGTCACGCCTTCGCATCAAACTGTTATATAGGTTGCATTTATGTTTGTTTCCTTTTTCATTGTATTTATTGCAAATTGGGTTTCCTTTCATTTCCTTGGACTTTTATTGTATGTATTTATTTGGAGCACTCTAACTTTACAAGGCAGAGGATTGCAAAGATGGTCCATATGGAGGAAACACTAAATTATGCTCTAGACTTTATGTACTTATTATTATTTTCATAAATTTAATCGTTGTCATTTTTCCCTAGCCATTGTTTTTCTCTATGTTAGTTGTCTCTATGTCCGTGTTTAGATCCAACATGCTTGAAGTTCCAAACTTTTTGATTTATATATGCCTACTACTACTTTTCTTCACGAATTCCACGACTAGAATAGGCAGGAAATCCGCTGCTTTAGCCTAGAGTAAGTATATCATATCTTAAATTAAGAAAACAAGGAATCTCTTTAAGACCTAAACATTACACAATACACTTTAATGGTTTCATTAGTAAAAATTCATCCTTGTAAATCAAAGAGATGTTTGCACTTGAACTTGTATCCAATTAATGATTATTTCCAATTGCTATTGGTTTACGTGATATCGTTGAAATAATTCATCTTCTTCGTTTCTATGCATGCCTTGCAGATTTGTAAGGTTTTCAAGAGTGTTTTGTTGTGGATTATCAAGCTTTTCTACATTCCTCCCATATTTCCTATAGAAAATGCCTCCATTAAGATACATTTATGAAAAATAAAATGGAAAGCACTTATTTTCTATTTCAACAATCCTAATTTTATGTAAAACAACCAACTAACTAGAATGAGCGAATCAACAACTATTGAAAAAGTAATGAAATTGTTCATACATGGCCACATTCAACCAAATTATATATCAAAAACGAAGATAACACCACTTCATTTGCAACGAAAGTGTATATAAATTGTCTTTTACTTTGCATTGTCGGCCCTGCCTACACAAGGGTGGCGTGCCAACGATGTTTATTTTGTAAAAGATGAAATCATTGTTCACTATGTGCTGACCATGTGGCACAAAACTCTATATGTTAATTATGTCGATAGTCATTTTACAATAGGAGTGAGGGGTAGAGTGTTATGTGGTGAGTTTTTAATTTTTTGATTGACCTTAAATATGATGTCTGTTTGACCATCTTAGGGCAATTTCAACTTTAAATTCGACATCTATTTTGTCGTCACTAAGGAATTTTATTTTATTTTATTGCTTGGAGAAGTCGACAAATGGTGTACCATATTAGCCATATAGTGGAGTTTGGAGCCCAATATTTTTGGAAGTCTTCATGTATTCATGTTTAGTTCAAATAAAATAGTCTGCAAAACGCTACCACTCATGATATAAGATTTGCAAATGTATATGTACGAATTTGTAACAAATTTGAAATGTAGAGATAAAACCTTTAAATGTAATGCTTCATCTATATTCTTACACTTACAAAATCAATCACACCCGTTATCAACATCAACTAAAAAAGTAATAACTATACCTATAAATCAAATAACATATACCGTTCGGCGTTCACATTGCATTGTACACATGCGATTGCTAGTCTAATATTCACTCCCCAAATTAGCCTTAGGATTCCTAATATAATTGGTCATATTCCCTCTGGTTTGAAACCTTCAACTGCAGCTTCAGTGGGTTTTAGGATACATAATCATGATGTGCCTCTCCCCAAAACCTCTGATTTTCTACCAAATACTACTAGGCCTCCCTTCCTAGACACCACCGGGATCTACATCGCTATCGTGAAAGCTATAACCAATCTTGATGTTAGGCTTGAGAAACTTGGAGATCAGTTTGGGAATTATGGGGCTGTTATGCCTCGTCTAGGGATTTTATTTTGAAACTTGCCTCAAATAATGCTAAACAAAGAGATATTCACACCCAACACTGCGATATACAAATTGAATTGATGAATATCCTTGCTTTTCATCAGCACTGCATCCAAGCAATCGAACAGATTCTGTTCTATGATCCTATTTGTGGTCTTTGTGCAAAGCCATAGTGAAGGGAATGCTATCTTAGGCCAAGGTACCGAGCATAAACACCACCCACAGACAAACAACTGGTTTCCAGATCCCGATTTTCCATGCTGAAGGTCAAAGTATCTCCTACACAAATTTGGGAAACACTGAAGCTCTGCAACCGATTGGGAGGTTGCTGGCCAGCTGCTTCATTCTCTCAAAAAAAAATAAAAATAGATTATTTAATAATGCCTGATTTGGACTTTTGCAATATTGAAAATCATTATGTGTCCAAGTTTTTGTTTAGCATTCCAGGACGAGTCATAGATACCTTTCCAATTTTTGTTCCTTTTGTTTGATGGTACTGTTTTCCTATCTGTATTGCTTTTTGGGTATGTAAGGACTTTGTCCAGCTACTGGTATCCTTTCTCATGATGCCTGGCAGGTTTTGTAACCTATTTTTGTTATCAATATACAAGTCTTTAAACATTTAAAAGAAACTATGATCCCCAATAGCAGTCGGGACAAGTCCTAAAACTTATGTAATGCTGAACATTTGGCACTTTGTTGATTAGCTTAAAAGTCTAGTTTATTCAGAACCAGGGTTATCATGCAGTTAGAGATGAAAATTGACAACAACATGTATTTGTTTCATTGAGATGCATGGTAATTATTTTCTTCTATATATATATGATGATATTTCTAGATAAAATGTATTATCCATCTTTGGCTGTGTTACTTCTTAACAAAATGATATATTAATTGGATTCTTCTTTCAGGTGCTAAAAACTTTTGTTTATTTTGGAGCACCGGCATATATCTTGATCGATGGGAAGCCACACTTGGGAACGGACAGATTGATACGTATTCTACTCAATTTTCGGAAACATTTACAAGATTTGGGAGTATGTTTTGTCAACCTTAGCCTGAAGGAAAAACCACAATCACATGATTAAATTATTAATCTTTTTCAGTATGTAATTGTTTTTACATTCTTGATGATAACAGACAACAATTAAGTTATGCAGGTTCAGATAATGTTTGGAACTCGAATGGATGACCTGCTGGTGAGGACAGAACAAGTAATAGGAGTTCAGGTTTCTGATGCAGGAGACAACAATCACACAAATGTGCGAAAGTTGGAATCTGATGCTGTCATTCTTGCAGTTGGACATTCAGCTCGTGATGTATATGAAAGGCTTCTTGAGCAAAACATACTTTTGATACCAAAAGATTTTGCTGTAAGTTGTACTACTTATTCCTGTTTGAGGGCTAGAAGCTAAGTTGTAAAATTGCATCCTGCTCTGCCACACATTGACAGATACTATATATGCGAGTGAGAATATAAGTTTTCCACTGGTGTTTTCTCGTGTAGCGAGTTATGATGCATGCATATGAGATGTTTGTAAATAAAAGGGTTTAGCCAAGATGCTTACTAGGTAGGATTTCTGTTTTGAGAGTAACTAGTTGATAAAGTATTCTTGGAATCATAATGGTAATAAAAATATCTCATGGAACAGTTCTAAACACTACAGTCTAGACTCAACACTAGTCTTTTTGTTCATATCAAGTTTCCCAATCTCTCTTGCTGTATTAAACTTCTGTAGAAATGTACATATAACCTGCCTGTCACAAAGCAGCAAGAAATTATGATTTCACTGCACGGAATTATTAGAATATTGTACTCACTTTGGAACTTAATGGACATTTTGGAAGTTTAGGTTATTTTTAGCTTTCCTCATGTAATGTCCATGTTTCGACATTTCAACACCTGTTATGAGTTGGCTTACACATCCCTCACAAATTCTCTATGGTACTTTAGATAGGAATTCACATTCATCCTCTATTTTCTAGTTATTATAAAAATTTACTCCTTTGAAAGTTCTATTCATATCTACTCCTTGTTCTGGCAACTTAAGGAGTTGAAGTATTTAATTTTATGCTATAATATAATATGCGGTTGCATTTCAGTTGCCTGCATTATCTTGGGTAACACAGGACAGGCTAACCATGGGTTTGTATAGACTTGTTGACCCTGTCACAGTCAACTTACATACATTAGTTGTGGAGTGTAAAACCAGTCTTTTTGGTATGAGAGATTTTGACATCTCAATCTTCAGTACTTAGCTGAACATAACAGAGCCAACATAGTACTTGGTTTTGCCAAAAACAAAAATCATGCAGGGTGTTTGACTGGAAAGCAGAAGCGTACTGGTGGATGATTTTTCCTAGAAGATGTGGGTCTACTTCTTGAAAAAGAAGTCTGACTGCTTTGCATCATTTGAAAAATTCAAAGCGTTGGTGGAAAACCAGACAAGCAAACGGATCAAAACACTAAGATCTGACGATGGGGGTTTATTCACTTCCAAGCAATTCAAGGACCATTGCAGCAAGGAAGGAATTCAAAGTTGACAGCCTTGTCCGCACCACAACAAAATGGAGTGGTTGAGAGGCATGACAAAACTATCATGGAGATGGCTAGATGAATGATGCACAGTAGGGGCATGCTGTTAAAATGCTCGGAAGAAACGGTGAACACGAAAGTTTATATCTTGAATAGGAGTCCTTGTAGGATGTCAAGCCTGAGGAAGTTCGGTCTAGGATCAAACCAGAGGTAATAACTTTTCATGTTTCAGGTTCCTTCTTGAGAGGCATTCTACTCTAGCTCGGTTTTTCTGCAGTGCCCTCACTTCTTTCTGCTTTGACACCACAACCTTCCACTCGGCACTTGGCCTTTAGATTCGTATATCTATGATGTTGTAGAGTAGTTTAGATATGCCTTTATCTTGATTGTATTGGAGCAACATATGCACTCCCACTTTGTAGGGATATTGATGTACTTAACAGTCCCACTGACTTATTTGTGGTCATTTGTTGGACACTAATAAAATTATCTTGTCTTTCCGAGGGTGGTGCAGGGTACTAAAGCACTTGTGATGGTGCTGAATGAACCCTCTATTGGTTCTTGCTTCTGCACTTGATTCCACTTGGGATCGGGCTTCTGCATTCTTGTCACACTTCTCGAAGTGGTTGCTTCCTGCATCCTTTGTCATCTCTCTTGTTGTTCTAAGAGTTGGAACCATCTTCAAGTTTCTAGTTCATCTGCTTAATGGCTCTGTCTTCTTTAGTATCCTTAGTTTGGTTCTAAATTCTAATGCCATTGTTAATCTGTTGATCCTTCCTCCTCTTCCCAAATTTGTCTTTCCTCATATCGTTGTAATATTTGTTGCCTTCAAATCTCTTGGTCACGATTGGCCTACAAATTTTTCAATGCTATGTAATCCTCGACAATAAGTTGTGGAAGGTGGTCAAGGAGCCATTGTATGTCTTAAGTAACTGCCAAGTTGCCCCATATAGAATTTTATGGTACTTGGGTTCTTGCAACTTCTTCTTGGGTGTGCTTGTGTATGGAGAGATCCCACATATACTGGAAGTCTTTTTAAGTTCTTCCTTGTGTTGATTTGTTTCAACTCTTTCTTGGATCGGATGGCCCATTAGTTACTATGAATTGTTGTCAAGTGGGTTGTCAATCGACTTACTTCAGTGTTCAATTTGATCCAAGTTCTTTTTAAGATACGCCACGAAAATGTAGTACAGATAGAGTCTATTGAGATTCTAGTCTATCAACAATAATGAGCACAAAATAGTAAATGCAACACATACTATAACGAGTGTGAGACAACATCTATGTATTACTTAAAGATAAGTTCTATTACAATCTTCTGAGTTCAGGGAGGACCTGATACAAGCATCATTACCCACACATTTCTTATGCTATCAAAGGGAAAGGCCCAACGGTTTATAGTTCCAACAACCTTACAACTGTCATACAAGTCTTTCTAATCTTCTAACAAAATGTTGACAAAAGACTAACAAAACATGTTGGCTACTTTTTTTATAATTAATCTTATAACTATCTACAATATCTGTACTAGTATAGTGTTGATAGTTGTGAGTTATCCGGTGATTATTCATTTTATTTGGAGTGCAAAATGAAACATTTCATTTTGCTTGAAATTAGGCTAAATGTGCCATAAAAGAGTTTATTTCAGCTACATCTGGACACTGTAATTAATTATAGTCAATAAAACGATCTTCTCTGTAATATTGGATATAAGTAGAAGACCACATTAGAGTCAACACACAAACAATATAAACAATGTGAATATACAATGGTTGTAAATGGATCTAGTAGAGAGTAATCCACTATGAATATCAGGTATATGGTTCCAAAGCCTTTACCAAGGATATGGGTTATGGGGTCTAACTAGAGTCTCAACGGTTGTGCACAAGGTGATACGCTAATAAGAAAGAACTAATCGTAAACTAAGGGTTGTAATGCCACTTGGTGGTAAGCATGCGTTATAAAGAGAGAAATAATGAAATTAGACAAATATGTGCTACACTATCCTTATCTAGTACATGATACATTAAAATCTATTAAACCAACATAAAGAAAAGAGCTTTTAATATTATAACATAATATATAATTAACCCCAGGAGTAGGCATTTATCTTGTAGAATCTCAAGAGACATCTGAAGGTGAACTGAACAGTGATTTTGGAGATGAACTGAACGGTCATTTCTCTTTGTAATAAATATGTAATTGCATCTCATTTTTCAGTTAATAAAATACAACTTTGGCTTTTCGTTTTTAAATTCTCAGTCCATTCCTGGCCTGACATTGGTATCAGACCATAGGCTCATTCATTCTTTCTCTTCATCCTCCATCTTCCTCCTCACGTTGCTGCTAATCTTCATTCCCAGCCATACTAATCTCTGTGCAAGGGCACTGCTCAAGCAAAAATTAAAGGGCTGGAATTGTGTATTGTTATTGAAAATTAATTTCAGAGATTGTTGGTTACCCATGCCTGCAGTTCTTTTATTTGACAGTTAACTGCCCGCAGATGAAACCACTGTCACCTCCGCAGACCATATTGTCGCCTTCCATATTGTTCGATACCACTCCAGATGTGGCTACTTCGTATATTCTGCTATAACTGGTGGTGATGACCTCTTTTGCTGTTATGAGAATCTCAATGGCCAAAGAAATATATTTGAATACCATGTAAATGCCATGAAAAATATGAATCGGCTGTAATTATCATTGGCTGTGGTGTTATTGCTAAACAAAAGGTTAAGGGTCTGCAACATCTGCCATATTCCCTGCACAGCTGTCGAGAACTTCAATATCGGCATTGGAATTTCCAATTTGGCCTTGCCAAAAGACTGCCCAACATTGACCCAGCTAAGTCCTTTTTCATTTTTATTTCAAAGCTTTTTTAATTCAAAAAACATATTTGAAGAATTTTCTCAAACAAATAAGGGATTATTTAATTTTTGACTTATTTAATATAATCAGTGTCATTTATTGCGCAATTAAATTTAACTGCGAAATTTCTTTTTAAAAAAATAAAAATTGAAAAACAAAACAAATTGTGGAAGCTCAAATTTGCAGCGTTCGGTATTAATGATGCCTTTGGTTAGCGTTTACGATTAATGTTGTTGTGATCAAACTATTGTATCAATTACCTAATATAACAGCAGCAATGCCGTTTGTGACATCATGCCTATAAATTGCCAGGGAGAAATAATGAAAATTTTCATTTTTGAATACCTTTGTTACCCATGCACAAGGTTTTCTTGCTAAACAGGTGTCATTGATAAAATGAATTGTTTTCGCTTACTACCTAGGTATCAAATATCATTTTGCTCTCATGTGCTTGAATGTCTCTTTTACATACCGTCGGTATATATAAAGGACAAGCTTCTTCCACATACCAATGGGTACATAGAAAGGGCAAGCATATTGAGAGGTTTGGTATATTGGTCTGGAGGTATATAAAAATGGAACCTATAGGAGTGATAAGGAACCAATCCATCTCCACTTGATGCAAAAGGCATTCAATAAATTTAATTGTTGGCACAACACTAACCGGGAAGGACACCTGGTTGGATTGGTCATGACAAGTTGAGAATACTCTCATTGGATTGATTTGTGGTTCAACATTTGTGATGGAAATACACAACTAGTGGAACCAACAACAAAGGCAGAACGATAAAAGGAAGCAAAAGCATCCAAGGCATTGGCCTTGATGAGGGCCTTAGTGGATGGTGAAGTTTTTGTCACATACAAGGGTGCAACACACCTTGGGAAGCACTAAACAAACTAAAGGATTTGTATGATTCTCATTCAGAGTTGGAGTCTTACAATTGCAACTGAAATTGTTTAATCTTGAGTTGAAAAACAGTAATGTAACGAGTATGGCGTCAGAAATCTGTGGTATCAAGCATGAAGTTGAGGTTGATGTCAAAATTGGTCTATATACGACTGTTTTCATAAAAAAATTTCTTTCTACATACTCAACCGATTTAGAGTCTTTATAAGAAAACAATTTGTTGAAGGCAATCTCTTTTGATCAATTGGTTGACAAGATGGTTGAAAGAGAAAAGACCTTTGGAAGAAAGATTGAAATCTCAGGCGAAAGTATGTGTTATGCTCATCAAAAGAGAAATTCTTCCAATAAGGCTTCCACTTCCAATGATAGAGGCAAGGGAAGATATAGAGGGTGAGGAGGCAGAAATGGCAAGAATAATGGTCAACAACAGGAGAAGCAAAATGAAAAACAAAACATGTTTTGCAAACCTTTGGCCGAAAAGGGAGTCATGAGGCTTATGAATGCAAAACATCATGGGACAAAATTGAGGCATATTAGAAACACAAAGAAGCAAACAAAGAAAATAAGAAATCCTTGGAACTGGACTCAACTTAGTTCACAATTGAATATGTGCTTTCTATTTTAGATAAAGTCAATAAATGTAACACCCATGTTATTAATCATCCAAATTAAGGGAATTTTTTTAAACAAACCCCTTAATCATAATTAATGCCTTCAATGATTTTCAACTTGCAATAATTAAAATCTAGCATAATTAAATGTTTACAATCCATCTGATAACAAATGATAACCATGTGCAGCTGTAAGGGTCAATTAGATCTACCCGATCCCCCTTAATTCACTCTAATCAAGTGAGTATAACTTGTATACTTTTGGTTAAACCTTTTTAACAGTCTTGAGAACTATGTGCAACTCCTAAGTGTCAACTGGAAAATAGACAAGCTGCAATCCATCGGTATCCGACACAAGTTAGGGGTATGGTGAATAGACAAGTGTAATCAGCTAGCTACACTACTTGGCCAAGTTTTCAAGCGTTGCTTTGCAAGCTTAGTTTCGTGACTGCACACAAGTCATCGAAACTTGTCTCTGTCACCGCACAACCATCTCTTCACAATTATCTGGATCTCATTTCGTTGTTTAAGAATTAAGTTTAGTTTTGAAGTAGGAATCATGACTAATCCTTCTAATTGAAAGGATCCTATTGGTCCCAAGCAAACCAAGAATCCAACTGATATTAATGTCCCTTAGACTGGTCTAAATAACTTATAATGCAATTTATTATAACAATAAACCAAATCAGGATTTTATATCAGCAACAACCAATTCTTCAGACTATATTACAAAAATAATATCAACTTGATGTGCTTCATCAAGTACAACAATTATAATCCAATATATGAACTTATATAACTCATCATTCTCTTTCATAATAACTGATCAATTAAATTGTTTAACTAAACAATCCTTAGTCACAAAAATGAATACTTAATAAGTCTTTACAAAATATTACTGTTCTTGTAAATAATACAAAGAAGATGGAACAACATCACTGTTACAAGAATTCACACACTTCTAATACCTTTCCGACTTCCATTCCTTATCTAACATTCATTAGTTACAGTCATTACCAACATGAATGGTCCTCAAGGAACTTAGCATCAAACACTTAATATGCAACTATTTTTCCTTTACCGTAATCTATCAATGATTTAATGCCCAAAAATGAGAACAATTTATTCACTAATAGAGAATCTCAACAGTCAAGTTCATCATTAAATAAAAGGAACAAAGTCTGTACTTCTAAGAGATGGATATCATCAAAGTCACATAAACAAACATTTGCACTCAACATCATACAATATCCAATTCTAGATAAACAGTAATATTGACCCAACTCTTTGAGAGCTTTATTAAATAAAATGAGACTACAACCATCAAAGGCAAACTCGCATTTGAGCTGGTAGCAATTTAACAACTATTCCTAGATTTCATTCTCAAAATGACAACCTTACTATTATTTTCTATGCACCCACAACCTTTTCCATTCTTTTACCAAAATTTTCCTCTAAACTTTCGATGTTGAGACTAAGAGAACTCCAAATTTTAAAACAACAAAGACTCGAGTAATATTTTAATGTCAAATCGAATTCCAACAAGCTCTATTCGAGATGGTTTTATATGAATAAAATAAATCTTTGTGTGCATTTTTCAAGCAAGGAAAAACAGTCCGAGAAAAGCAAAATCCAGATTTCCAAGCAACCTCACAAACCCATTTTGTTTTCATACTTTTTTCCTTATTTTTCACTAAGATTTTCATATAACTTCAAATGAAAAGGGTAAACCTGTCACTACTGGGTTAATAAATACAGTCTATTATAATAGTCGAGAACCGTACCCAGATTTTATTATCAAAATGACAACCTTACTATTATTTTCTATGCACCCACAACCTTTTCCATTCTTTTACCAAATTTTTCCTCTAAAATTTCCATGTTGAGACTAAGAGAACTCCAAATTTTAAAACAACAAAGACTCAAGTAATATTTTAATGTCAAATCGAATTCTAGCAAGCTCTATTTGAGCTGGTTTTAAATGCATAAAATAAATCTTTGTGTGCATTTTTCAAGCAAGGAAAAACAGTCCCAGAAAAGCAAAAATCCAGATTTCCAAGCAGCCTCACAAACCCATTTTGTTTTCATACTTTTTCCTTATTTTTCACTAAGATTTTCATATAGAAAATGAAGGGAAACTTCCAGATTTAAAACAACAAACTCATACCAATATTTTTGTGTCAAATCAACCATTAACAAGCTCAAATCAAGCTGATTTGAAGAGAATAAAATGAGTATTACCCAGCCAGAAAACAAACCCATAAAACTTCTTTAAATTTTATGCCTCATTTCCATTAAACCAGTAAATAGGTTTTCACAAAGCACCCATTATTTTTTGCTTTAAAATTCAATTAAGAACCCCGGATACATTCCTAGATTTCAACATAAAGACAACAAAAATGTGAGAAAGAATAACTCATGCCTGGTTTTGTTTTTGCCTTGATTGTCCTTTTCTTGTTTTCTCTTGAACCTGCAACTTGCATTTCCAGCCAAAGCTCCCAAGATTTCCAAGACCAAACAACAATAATAAACCCAAAATCTCCATTAAAATAGAGCTTAAAACTTGCATGTAGTTGCCCCCACAAATCTCCATTATTTTCTCATGCCAAAAACCTCATGCAACTTCCACAGACCAAAATAACCAAGCAAAACCAAAAATGCGACTATGGGAGAGAGAATGTGGCTTGCATGTATTTTGGCTTGCCAAGCAAGCTTCCACTTTCCCCAAAAACCGTGCATGTTTATTAAATGCATTTAATAACTGACAGTCCACTTGCCATTCCCTCCAAAATCTCCAAACACTACATGCAATGCATATGGTCTGCAACCATGGTATTAATTCAAACTTTATCTTCTTACCTTGTAATATGGTCGATGGCCATATAAACAAAAATCAATAAACATTAAACTTTGACAATGCCAAGTAATGTGGTCTAAGACCCATTAAACAAACAAATTTATTTGCTCCCTGGTCCATGACCGTTTTATATATAACTTAAACATAACTCTTTACCTTGCATTTGGTCCATGACCATTCAATATATAAACCTTAATTAATCTAATTGCCCCGAGGTCGATGACCCTTGCTTTACAATAACATCCATCAATTTTACATGCCAACACTATGGTCAATGACCATTGTTCCTTGTAAGTTAATGTACAATATAAACATTAGTCGATAACCTTAAATTTGCTTCGTGGTCTATGACCTATCAACAATAGCAATAAACCAATAATCAATAAACATTACACTTATTACCTCGTCAATGGTCCATGACCATGTTCACGATGCCAAGGAGGTTCAACCTCACAATTACAACATTTACATTTATACCTTTTCCAAATATCGATAACACTTGCAACTAATGTAATGAAGTCAATACAAATCATTATCATGTAACAATATTAACTAGAAAGTGGTAGTCTAACAAATCCAACAAATCAACGTCGAACAATAGTGCAATCCGAAGATGGCTATTAAAACGAAATAATCATACCAACATAATAATTGCATCTATATGTATACATATATGCTTACATATGCATCTATATACGTATATGTATATGTTTTTGCATATACATATATGTATATATAATAATATAAGTATAATTATTAAATCAACTTTTATAATTAATTAAGTCATCCATTATCAACCATGACGACATAAAAACCATTTAATTGCGGAGTGTGACATACTCAACCAATTTAGAGTCTTTTTAAGAAAACAATTTTTTTGAAGGCAATCTCTTTTGATCAATTGGTTTACAAGATGGTTGAAAGAGAAAAGACCTTTGGAAGAATGATTGAAATCTCGGTAAAGTATGTGCTATGCTTATCAAAATATAGATTCTTCCAATGAAAGAGGCAAAGGAAAATATAGAGGGTGAGGAAGCAAAGATGACAAGAATAATGGTCTACACTAGGAAAAGCAAAATGAGAAACAAAACTTGTTTTGCAAACATTGTGGTCAAAAAGGGAGTCATGAGGCTTATGAATGCAAAACATCGTGAGACAAAATTGAGGCATATTAGAAACAAAAAGAAGCAAACAAAGAAAATAAAAAATTCTTAGAATTGGACTCTTCTTAGTTCACAAGTGAAGATGTGCTTTCTATTTTGGATAAAGTCAATAATGCCTCAACAAATACAAACTGGTTTGATGCTCGAGTCCTAGACACCGGTGTTATGCAACACATGATTTTTGAAAGGACTTCTTTGAGGAGTATCATGAAGAAAGTTGTGGTCCATTATACTTTGCAGATAGAACAAGTTTGCAACCATAAAGAAAAGGGACAATTCGACTCAGTTCCTAGGTCTTCCAAATTTCATTCTAGGAAAAGTCCTATACCTTCTTCAACCGAGAAAAGCTTGTCCTTGATGCTAACTTGACAACAAGGCCACTCCATTTTGCTAGATGATGGAGAAGTAAAAATCACAAGAAAATGTGATAAAGCAATTGTAATGACTTGGATTTGAGGAAGACAAGTTACTAAAACTCGGGGTGAGCCTTCAATTTTTAGAAACTTTACTCGTCTCGTAGAATTTTGGATGTCACCAAGTCTCTTATGGCACACTTTGGGTGTGGGCACACAAACTATTACAACATTTGCGCAGTGCAAAAGAATGGTGTTGTAAGATTTCCAATTCTGCCCAACAAAATAGTAAAGTGTGAACCCAACATTCTAGATTAACACTCAAGGGAACCATTTCAAAATTCAGAACGAAAAGTTAACAAAAAATTATAGGTATTTCACTTTGATATGTGTTTTCTACCAATTCTTTCTGTTGGTGGTCATAAGTACTTCATGTTGTTCATTGATCATTATAGTAGGATGACATGGATCTATTTTTGAAACAAAAATCAAAAGCCTTGAAACTTTTCAAAGGTCTTGAACAATGATTGTAAATGAAGCACAACCCTGCATTGGGACATCGAGGATTGATGGATGGCGTGACTTCACATCAAAGGTGTTTGAAGCCTATGTCAAGCGAAATGGGATCAACCATCATCTAACAATCGCTCACACTCCTCAACAAAAAGGAGTAGCTGAGAGAATGAACAAAACTGTAATGAACATGGCTCGTGCAATATCGTATTTCGAAGGGGTCAATTTGTATTTTTGTTTAGAAACAATTCAAACATAGTCTATTTCCGCAATAGGTCATCATCAACAACCCTTGAATGAAGACTCCATATTAATTCTTGTGGTCTTCTTTCAATGCGACATCTTTAGGTTTTTCGGATCCACATGCTACGCATTGATTCTAAAGGAAAATAGGAACAAGTTGGGTTATAGGAGGCAAAAATGCATCCTTCTGGGATATTCAACATCCTCAGAGGCATACAATTATATGATAAAGATAAGAAGAAATTTCTTGGTGCAAGAGATTTTTTTGTGAAGCTGCGAAGGACAACCAACATATATTGATAGTTGGATCAACTTGAGAAATTTGCTAAATTTGATGTTTTCAGGGAGATTGATATGGCGATTCTAAACAAAGGTGAGGGGGGACATGTAATTGGGAGTCAACCGAATCTGTATTAATTCCCCTCCTTGGTTTGTAGCACTTTGTGAGAGCTTGTTATGGGTGGATCACAAATATTTGGTAACTATGGTAATTAGACAAAGATATGTTACACTATCCCAGTCTAATACATGATACATTAGAATAACCAATCAAACCAACATAAAGGAAAGAGTTTAGGGTTAGGGTACATACCATCACGTGGACACTGTCGGCGCATTAACCCCCCTCCTTGGTTTGCAACACTTTGGGAGAGATTTTTGTTGGTGGATCACAAGAGGGATAGGTAGAAGACCTAAGTAGACCAAAGTTTGGGACTTCAAAGACTAGGGTAGACCTTGTTGCCTCATTTTCTTGATACTCGTACTTGTAACCCAAGACACTAATAATGACTTCCAAGTGTAAGCTCCGCTAAACCTCAAGCCTAGTTTAACCTTTAAGGGCAGATTTGTGAGTACGGGTAAAGCGAGACTATTCGATGATCTATTTGAGAAATGGTAGCAATGATGCCTATAAACAAGGGAACATAACCTAAAGTACAATTCAACTTAGTTGATGCCATCGATTGTGGCCGATGATGTTGGCTGGACAGGGTCTTATAGATGTCATCGACCATGGTCAATGATGTTGATTGCAAATAGTCTAATAAAGGGTGAGGGAGAGGATAGATAAGGAAGGGTGAAGCAAGACATTTGGAGATGGAAACATGATTTGAAAGTGCTATTAGGAGGCAGTATAGACGTATAAAGTGGTTGTATGGTGGTGGTAGGAAGGCAAGGACAAGTGCCAAAAGATCTCTCACAGGGGTGCTACAAAGTGACCTCAACCCTTTCCCCGGCACAACAATCTATAAAGAGAAATCACTAGTAAGTAAAAAATAAGGTGGATATAGACACCATAAGTATTCATATCAGATTTGGCTAAAAAGGACTATACAGCAACAAAATCCTTACTTGCACTCGACAAACCCACAAAAGGTGCAAGTAAGAATCCTTACATATATTCGACATACCCATAGAAAAGTGCAAGTAAGGATCCTTATTTGTATTCGACTGATCCACGAGGAAGTACAAGTAAGGTGAAAAAGTAAGAAGGTGGTTGCCAGGATAAGAATGGATTGATGGAATAATTAAGGCACTCGTGTCCGGATATGAGCCCTCACCGTTTGAAGAAGTTTTGAAACTGCTTACATTCCAAGTCTAAAGAGCTACAAGCAGCTAATGGGAATGATTAGTGGGATGTTGAATATTTAACAGGTTACTCCTATACCTATGCATTTACATTATAATATGAGTCTCATAAAAGTCTTGCATGCTGTATGTGGACAATGGAAAAAAGTAGAGTAGGAACTATGGGGATTTCTCAAAATGTTGTTGGAGGCCCCATCAAGGGTTATTAAATATAGCCCATAATTAATATTAACACATATTAAATAAAGGGATTTAATGAAGTTAGTTATAGCTGGTTAAATAAGCGGTTGTAGGTCTCAATGTGTGAAAAATTAAAATGGAAACAGTGGATGATCATTTGACGAGTCCAACAATCACGAAACAATTTCCTCCATTATACAATCCTCCTATTTTTGAAATAACAGAGGCGGAAGATTTTACAAAAGAAGAGCAATGTTAAGGAGAGTTGTCTTGTTAGGGGCAAGGCCCCGCTTGCCATCACAAATAGCTAAATCTCACATGTTAGATTTTTCCTACTTTCATTAAATAGGTTTCAATTCCTACAATTTTCTTTTTGCAAATTAGATGCCATCCCTACATAAGTGTGTTTCCTGCAATTCTTGGTGTTGAAAACCCTTGTTAATCATTAATTGTACGGTAAAAATATGCCCATCAAACACAACCTCACTAGCCAGTGCTGGCAACGCTTTGGTGATCGATGCAAGATAGAAGTAGTAAAGGTAAAAGGTAAAGGTAATTATTAAGGTCACCGTAAAGCAAGAGACCAATTTGGTGTATGAGATCCACCTTGTAAAATCCCACAAGAGGATCTTTTTTCATAGTTACGAGTTCGAAATCCGATTAAATTGAAGGGCAAACAAATCCGAAAATTCGGAGTTCTTGAAAAAATCCGAAAAAATACGGAAAAATCCGGTTCGGAATATATATACATATATTATTATAAATTTATATTATTGTATACTTATATCATTATATATAGACAAATCATACAAAAAAGCATCCATCTACCATAATCATCATCATCATAATGATTCTTTCAAAAGATTGCAAGAAGTTGCTTGGTCCAAAAAGGTACAAAAATGGATTTTATGAAAATAAGAAAAATATTGCCATCAATGCGTAGAGCTCGAGAAAATATATACTTTTAGAGAAGACGACACCTAAAACGGAGCCACAGAATGAAAGTTATGGCACATGCAAGTTTTTGCTGCTACATCTTCCTGGACCCTTTCCAAAAATGGCAAATTTTTTTCCATACTTGCAAATTTTTTCACCAAAAAAAAAATATGCCAAAAAAGGAATTTTTTTTTTTCCCTGCAAAAACAGGCCCGAACCGAACCGAATTTATTCATTGCTTCAAAAATACGGTTCGAACCGGATTTCATACGAATCCGGCCGAACACGTAACTATGCTTTTTTCAATTTACCTTGTGTATTGTTCATAATAGTAATACATACCTTACCCCTTTCTGGATTGGAGCATGTGCCTTCTCTATGGAGTATGCAAGTCTTATCCGTTAGTGCTGAGATCAGTGTAAAGAAGACGAGACAATGGAGTGTGCAAGGAGAAAAAGGATACCCGGAAAGACAACCTGGCTGGGGGTATATGTTTTTGAGAACAAGAAAATAATCCTTTCATTTTATTTGAATTCAATGATTTTTTTCTGCAAGGAGAGTAAATCATAATCAGCAATGATTGAAGGAAATTCGCTGAGTTTGAGGACTGTACTGTTATAGCTATGGGTTAACTGTCTTGACCACACAACTTTAACATCTTCTCTAATAACAGTGACAACTATATGTTTAAGTTTCTTCACCGAGGACCTTAAGTTGTTTATTTGACCTTACACCATCATATCACTAGCCAATTCTAAATTAAAAATATTGTTTGGGCAAAAATTTGCATTCAATACTTGAAATCCAAATAGTGTACTTAGATTATCCTAATTTTTTGAAGAGCTTGTTAATGAAGACGATGAATCTCGAGTCTCATATACCTGAACCAAAATGGATTTTGCTTTATCATATTTTTTCTTCAATTTGACTGAATATTCAAGTTGTGCATTGGTTTATTAATCCCATCAACTACACCCAATTGTTCTTATGGATATCCTGTGAGTTGTATTTTAACTCTCAACGTGATATTTTCCCATTAAAACCTTCAATTGAAGTGTCCTCCACTTGAACAAATTTTAAGCTTTTGCTAGAAATTGTATTACCTTAGATTCAGTTTGGACTCATGATTCGAGTCGAGTGAAGCCAAGTTTAGATATTGTTGTCGCCCGAGATCACACCCTTTGCTTGAGACCAAGCTCAACACCTCAGTGAAACATGGGAATGTCCCCAAGGTGTGGGACCTTTCTCCTTGTGATGACACCTCTAAAAGGCCGGCCTCTTCTACCTATTTATCCTAGTGCTAACATTACTCCTAAGCTAAGCTATTGATCTGCAGGAAAAGGGGAAGGAGGAATGCATGAAATAAAACTAAGCTAAGAAAATGGCGATGGCTCCAAAACAGAGGGGATCTCTCGCCATAAGTGGAAGAATGGGAAAGAAAACACAACAATGAGAGGGCAGATAGATGCCATAGATCAACTCTGCATAAACAATTCCATTCCACACATTTTAGACACGAAATGAAAACACATGCAAGTAAAACCCACACACGATATGCCAGAAATAAACATAGAGGTAAGAGACACAATAAATGCAAGTAAAGGGCAAATACAAGCCACAATAACAAGATTTTATTGAAAAAGATATACACAGTCCATTACATCACTGGGGAAGGGCACCGAGTGCATTACATGTGACTAGATCAAAGGTTTGTAACTCGTGAAAGCTCAACCACCGTTTTGACATGGCGACTTTACAGTTGGGAGAGGATCCTTTACAAATGATATCAAGTTGCCTCTTATAGAGAAAGAAGAGATGAGATAAGGAGAGAAGAGGCGCCAATAATTAAGAGAGCCGACCACTCGCATGACCCACCAAGGACCAATCACGATTCAATGCTTGCAGATAGGGATGTCCGATGAGGTTGCTTGTAATACACTCTATCAAATTGTCTAAAAATGTGGACTTCGATGTGCAATATTTAATGTTGGTGGCTGAGATTGGTTTGTGCTTTTGAAATTGAGTTAGGTGTGGCTTATTGTACTCATGGGTTTTAGATGATCTGCTATCTTCCTTATGTCTTCCATGTCATCTGATGTTTCTATTGTGATCCGCGACCTTGTTTTGACTTCCATGGTCTTTCGTGGGCTTTAACAGTTTTGAATGATCCGCGGACTTGTTTCCTTACTCTTCACGATCCGCATGACCATACTTTTACTTTCCACAACCTCTTCTTGTACCGCAGGTCTTCTACTCAAAAATTCTTCTTTTACTTCACCCTCTGCCACCTTTCTGCATGTGTCGATTCTTTCGCGTAAGTCTTTTGTAACTTGGCTTTTAACTTTTCTTGTTTTGCGGACAACCTTGCTCCTTTGTTTTGCGGGTTTCTTTTGATACATGGGTTTTCTTTGTACCACGGAGTTTTATTGCTTCGCATATTTTCTTTGTTCCACGGCTTTTTTCTGTCACTTCGTTCCATGGTCTTTCAACCTTGCGTGGCTTGTTTCCCGCGGACTTTTTATCATCTCCGTGCTCAACTTCTCTTTACTTCGTGGTGTCGCGCGCCTCTTAACTTTGTTTCATGGTGTATAACTCCACGGTCCTTTTCCTTTGTTGTGTGGACTTTACAAAACCCGCGATGCACTATGCTTTTTGATTTCCGCATAACACTAAGTTCCTTCATTCTATGGATCTCCTTTTTGGAAGCCGTGCGAATATACTACTCGAATGAAGTTGTCCAAATAGCATGGGCGCTAATTTGGACAACAGATATTATGGCCTACAAATGTCTTTTTTGATGTAAGATAACATGGTATTGCAAAGACTGCTTAGTGTCCATCCATACAGCTCTGTTTGCATTCTTAATAATGTGTTTGTCTTCAAGGGCTGTGAAGCTAGTTTTAGTGATAACTTTTCAGATTGGCTGCTTTATTATTTGCTGTATATGTTTCTTTTCTATAAACAAACAACCTTTATTTTTATAGAAATTTAAATATGTCATTCTTGCTACTTATTTTGTATATAATTATAATTGTGCTGTTTCTTATTTGTGTGGTATTGTTTTCTGCTTTAAGATAGCCTTATTCATTTGTTACTCAATATCTTTACATTCTCAACGCAGATTATTTGTTCTTTTTGGAGCAGGTTGGGTTCCGAGTTGAACATCCACAAGATTTAATTAATAAAATACAGGTGGGTGGTAAAGAAGCTCCTTTTAGTGTCTCATTGGATTGTCTCATTTGGTATTTTCTTGTTTCTCTTTCCCATTAACAGGATGAACTTCTCTTCAGGTGAATGGCACATAAAGCTGAGAAAGCTTCTCTTCAGTGATTAATCCTTAAATAGCAGAATATTTTTAGGATGATTTATTATAATGTTTAATTTATGTGGTGGTTGATAAACTTCAATTTATTAATCGGCAAAGAAAGCAGCAATTCGTCTTAATAAGAAAATGCATTTATCCATGTGATCTCACTTAATTGGCAAAGGGAACAGTAATTCATGTTGATAAGAAAATGCATTTATCTATGTGATCTCACTAAGTATCAATGGTAATCGTTGAAATATTTCTTGTATTTCACTGCTATTATACGTATATGCAAGAATAAACAGTGGTAAATTAATGGATCAAATAATTGTACAATATTATCGTTATGAATAATATGTTGCTTGATAAAAACACTTTCTATCTTACTGGTCCTTTGGACTGTGCTTTCCTGCGATTACCTGCATATGCAAACATTCTCCATAATATAACCATGTACTCCAACAGTTTTTCATTACACAGAATGCTACATCACGTAGGTTAGTTCCAAGCAATTTTCTGTCATGTATTCTTTCTGCATGTTAAGCAATTTGATCGACACTCGTTACTTTTCCTTTTATTCAAAAGGTATTATACATATATGCCATTTGTTGGACTCTTGGACAAAAAGGTGTTCATAGTTTATACTTTATATTCTCAATGTACTATATGTTTTCTTGCCGGTATTGAATTACAGATATATGCAAGGGAAGAGACCTACGAGGAAGATGTCTGTCCAAGGCTCATTTTTCTCTGCATAGGGGTTTGTCTTGTCTACACAATAAGCGATGATTCCAATGGCTATGTAATTTAGCAATGAAAGGCAGATAATTTTTTTGTTAAATAAAAGAAGGGGGCTGAAGGTATCCCTGCCCAAAAAAGTGAATGGGAAACACCAAGTCTGGACAGAAAGATCAGCAGCACTACAATTTCCCTTAGAGATACTAAACGTAAATGCAGCATAAAAACTACCACCAGGCAGAGAGATTCTGCTTTCCAAAGCTGGATTTGCTTTACCAATGAAGCATATCCTTTCGATTCCAAATTCCAATTTCTCAGCTCATAAAAAGAAGCCTCCATAATTCAACCTCTGTTTCAGCAGAAACAAGTATAGGACAGATTGAAACAAGTCTTCTTAGTTCTATTGTCATTCCAATATTCATAAATCAACATCATCAATCAATTCATCAAATAGAGGCCCCCACAATTCAGCATTATCCATCAGAAGCAGCTTTTCTTTCTGTATGATTGTTTAGTGGTAAATTCAATTCGAGAAGCATTCTCCAATCATCAAGTATTAGCTGATCTACTTGTGCCAATATTCATTTCAAAACAAAAATAGAGTACTTGTTGTATTCATCAAGGAACAGTAGCAACTTTCTGACTTTGCTTTATAGAAAAACTGACTATCTTGCTTATAGGAAAAATAAAACTTTTCTTGACTATGATCCCACTCATCCAGCAGCAAAGGTGAACAAATTTACATTCAAACTATGCTTTATCTTCGCTGAATTACTTAAAGTCTTTGCCTCTATTTTCCCAATTTGAAAGCAACAATAGAAGATCTTCCTCATGTCAGGGATTCAATTACTCATGAACTGAAAGGAAGGGATAAATTTTAGATGACTTTGACAATATAAGTCAATATATTTATAAAATTATAGCCCATCAGACTTCCATTGACTAGTGACATCTTTCTATTCATTGGGTTTGGTAAATAGAGTTAATATATTATCTAAACCAGTTATTCAATACATATAAGCATTTAGGTTTTGGGATTCTGAATAGGTCGTAACATAATAGATGATTATTTCAAGCAGGCTCCCATGCACTCACCCTCTCCCTCTCCCTCCCTCTCCCAACCTTAGAACCTCTCATTCTCATCTCAGATTACCTAAAACTCAGATCTGAAATCAGGAGGAGGCTGATCAGATCTTGGGCAGATCCCTGGGGTGGGGGCATGGCTTCCACAGTCCCATTCTCCTTCCAATCTAAACCAAAATTTCAAAAATGCTGTCACAAATGAATCAGAACAGATCTGCCAAGAACAACTGAAAAACAAGTTACAGCATCATGCAAACAGAACCATTTCCAGACCAAACGTTCCAATGAAAAGGGAAAATGGCTGTTATCTCAAGCTACAAATGCCTCCAAACGTCTCTCTTGCTGGAAGAGATGGAATACTAATTGTGGTCATCTAAAGAGAAACTCTAATATGCACGTTCATTGGTGCTTTCCTGGGCCCAAAAACTCTACGTGCTCGCGTCAATTGAAACTGGAGACCCACTGGATCAATAGAAAACATGATGATGCCTATGGGATTATTCGTGGCAGCATTCTCTTCCAAACAAAAGAAGAGATCAGATCTTTCAATGTGGGCCATGGTTTGTGAGGAAATCAGAGCTCTTTACGAAGCAATGGCTCCAGCTTTTAATCCGACCAAAGATCTGCCTACACCAGTTCTTGTTTGGGTTCGTCTTCCTTGTTTCCAAGTGAGATTACTGGTAAGAAAAACTTCTACAAAACATCAGGAACTTCATTTGGGAATACATAACAGCCTTAGATTTCACAAGGAATATGGACCTCAAAAAACCAATCCCTGATTGTCTAATCCTAGACACAGGAGGAATAGAATGGGAACAATCCATTGACTATGAGGATTTACCATTTCGGTGTTGGATTTGTTATGAACACAGCTGTTTTCCATGTGTTTTCCTTTCCCAGGAAACTCAGGAACAGACGAAGTACACAAGAGAATCGATACAACTTGGAGAAACTCACTTGGCAATCTAGGACCAGCATCAACAAAATATTAAGCAAAAGCAAATTGCCAAATTGGTAGCATGAAGCTCATCTCCAATGGCAACCACTGATAACTCGGGAGAGAACAAATTCTAGTGGGCATATGCTAGAAACGGGAAAAGCTCCCCACACAAGTCAGATCCAATCCTTCAACATCATCCCATTGCACCCTTAGCAGAAACTGAAACCAAATAGATGGAGTACGTACTGGACTCGCAAGGCAGTAATGCTTAGAACACATCAGCAAAGAAAAACCATGACCACTCATCTAAATCAGGAAAAACAATGATATCCTAAAAACTTAGTGGTCTGGGAAGCAAAGGCTTTTGCTGATATTAAGAAGAAAAGAAAACCTTCTTCTAAATTTCTCCTGATATCATGACAGAACACAATGTGACTACCATGGATACCCAATCATAATATCCAATGAATACCAAAGCTCTGAAGAAATTTATGCCAAAATTTCTTCATGAATGTGGATTCTTTCATGGAATATTAGAGGTTTAGGTGTACCGAATAAATGCCGATTTCTTAAAAACAGGTAAAAACAAAAGGGATGGACATGGTTTTTCTTCAAGAAATTGCAGATATGGAGCACAGAAAGAAATAAAATCTCCAGGCATTTGGGGAAGAAAACAATTCAAGCAGCACTGCCACCATAACAATAATCCACTGGGATCCTTCAAGGTATGTTCTACACACATCTCAGCATTTTCCTTGGGGAATATGTGTTTTATTTTAACAAAGCTGAAACTCCATTGGGGGATTAAAAATATCTATATATCGCCAAATGTAACAAACTAACAATGTTAGAACAACGTACTCATTGGATTGCCACTTGCAAACCCCATATTCTTATTCTGATGGACGATTTCGATACTGTAAAATCTCTTCATGAAAAAAGGAGGATCTGGTTGTAACCATAGAATTGCTGATTCTCTTTCAAACTTGGCACTTCATAGCTCTACGGTGGACCTTGATTATGCTTAAGGCAAACACGTGGTGTAATAAATAGAAAGGGGTTGACCACAGCATATAAATTGGACAGAATAATAGTATCTGATCAGGGTTTCAGCCTACTTTCCAGTTGCGTGCAAGAGTTAGCAATGCTACACTTTCAGATCATTGGTCCATCACCCTTCAACTTGCCTTGTCTGAGAGAAATACAAAAAGATACCACTTCAAATTTGAAAAAATGTGGTTTTCTCATCCCCAACTGTACAACATCACTAGAAGATGGGCAGAGGCAAATAACATATAGGGTTTTGCAATATACAGATTCATGGGGAATGTCAAATATCTCAAACAAAAATTAAAGCTTTGGACAAACAGTTTTTTTGGAATATTTGTCAAAAGGATTCTAACACAAAGTGCTAACTAGATGTTGTCCAGAAAAATAATTGTGAAGAAAGCTTCACCCACGAGATAGTCAACATGGAACAATTGATCATTCATACTCTGCGGAGCTACAAAATCAGGCAGAACAATACCAGTGACGAAGATCAAGAGAACAACAGGTCAAATTGGCGATTTTAATGAGAAATCATTCTATATTTCATTTGAATATGGGCAGTTTGTAAATGTTGTTCAGCTGATCAAAGTGATGGCTGATACATCACTAACCCCAAGGAGATAATGAAACTCACAAATCATCACCAACAACTTCTTTGTGAGAATGCGTCACTAACCCCAAGGAGATAATGACACTCACAAATCATCGCCAACAACTTCTTTCTGAGAATGCATCTTGTGCAGTTATTATTCAGGCCCAATAAGAAGCTTTTAAACACATTCCCAATTCCAGGTTTAGATAATCAACGGCTGCTACAACAAATCTCAGAAGATATTGAAAAGGACAGTTTTCTCCTTTGAACCAAATAATTCACCAAGCTGAGATGGTTTTCCTGCCTCCGTTCAGAACAACAGATTTGTGAACGTTAGTGGAAGAATCAAGGAAAAGGGAAACAGTGCTCCCACATTTGAATGAAACAAAGATGGTTCTCATCATGAAAATGTCTAATGCAGACCGTTTAGATAAATATTAAAATTTTAAATATAGGCCAATTATTCTGTGCAATATGGTTTATAAAATCCCTACCAAATTGCTAGTCGTGAGATTGAAACATTTCCTTAATGAAATTATCTCTACTGCTCAATTTGTCTTTATCCCTGGCTGGCAAATTGATGATAACATTATATCCAATCAGGAGATTCTTCTTTCTTTACATTCCCAGAGTCTACTAAGATTTCTCATCATACTTGACATTTCAAAGGTCTTTAATAGAGGCAATCAGTGACTATTTGAGCATACTCTCAGCAAGCAACTTTTGTTAAAAAAACAGCCTATTGATTGGATTAATACTTGTGTTTGAACCCTGATTTAGTCCATCTCTCTAAATAGTGTACTGGGGACCTCCTTTTTGTCTTCCACAGCTCTATGTGAAGGGGATCTGCTTAGCCTTTATTTGTTTATAATTATGGGTTAAAATTTATGCAAGACAATTGAACAAGCAAAACTCACAAGTACAATGCATGGTCCTCCGTCTATGGATAAAGGATAGAGATACACAGTTCCATTTTGCAGAGTATATTTTGTTGTTTTCTACCCTCATCCTCAAGAAGACAAAAGAAGACAAGTTCTTTTATGATGCTTCCTGTGTTTACTTAAAGGCTGCATTTTTAATGAGGAATTATTATTCTTTTGAGATGTACTTGAAAAAGGGAAAAGTTGTAAATTATACTTGAATTTATCAATGTAGAATGACATGAAAGATGTCTGAAATGTTTAGACCTGTAAAATATGTATTTTGTTTGATCAATGAAAAAGGATTGAGTGTTATTGATATTTGATGTGTCATTATCTTTTGGGCATACTGTAAAGGGGATCGTAAACTTATTCTTATTCTCTCGTAAACCTATCTGTTTTGAATCATTTCAGTTGTACTCAAATGAAATAGAGAGAGAGGGAGTTGATACTCTATTCTTCTCTTAAATGCAACTTCTAAGTTGGCATGTATAGATGAATATTCAACTAGGTCAATATGGATTAATAATTGACACTAATAGAAGAGTAAAGTTACATATGGTTTATGTATAAGTGAATTGTTGCAATGGACCCTAACTAACATATGCTAAAGGAAAGACAATTAGTCTTCGAATAAATATTTCGTTATGATCTTGTTGGGTATCATACTCAAGGGATATTCGGAAAGAGGGAATCTATACCTCTTCTTAGTAAACCTTAATCCTAAAATAAGGTAACTGAAAATGAAAATATATATACATGAAATAGACTTCATCTTAATGAAGTCTATTATAAAGAAATCAGAATCTAAATTCAGCCATGGATAAATTTGGTCAAGTTAAGTAAGTTAGTCTTACTGCTGTTAAGCTGGTTTGGAATGTTAGTTTGAAACTTAAAGTTAAGAAACTAAAGAACGACATACAAACCTTCAAGAAGAAGGATTGGTTGCAGATTAATCTACATGACAACCATAAGTCATTTATGACTAGCAACCATAATGATCGAAGAGATTAGAAAATCAACAGGGTTGTTGAAACTGAATCTTAAATTAAGAAGATAAGAAAGTATTTAACCTCTTATCTGGATATGTACCCTTAGTCACCGTGAGTGGTCCTCTATACCAATCTATGTTGCTAACCTGAGTTATGGTTAAACCTTGGACAAGAGGACTGATAGGAGTTAGTGAAGACCATTCTAGATAACAGATGAAGTGGGGGTGAAGGACGTATTCCGTTGACGAGTATGCCGTCTAGGAATATGATCATGCAAAGCATGTGAAAATCTTTGGCCAAAGTATCGCAAGCTGCTGGTTGCGTTGTCCTACGTCACCTAGTTTAAGATGCAGGATATCAGATGAATATTGGTAACAAATATTTAGATAGGCCTCTTAAACAAAACACTTCAATACCCCGAAAAGGGTAAAAGAACCAAGTATACTTAGTATACAATACATTGAATTAACATGAAGGATCGGTAAGAAACCGAGTCATGAAATGAGAGATCGATGAAACTCCGAGTCATGAAATGAGAGATCGGCAGTTCATCGAGTCATTACAGCTGCATATGGTTATCTGTTATGAGATCGAATGGCATGGAATGTGTGTTCTAAATAATAATTATTTAGAGCAGAGAACATTATTCATTTTTTTTTTCCCTTGTTTCTAAAGTCTTAAATGAGAATGTTACATAAATCGTGGTAATTTGTTTGGAAAGAACATGATTTGGTTAGGCCAGAAACAAGATATATGTCTAAATACCCAAGAGATAATATAAAAAAATCAACAAAATAAAATTTGAAATTTCTGTACTAGGGTTTCTTTGCAATAAATGGTGTAATTGCTAGCAACTATTAATAGATATCATTTTAAGCTATGTGACCTGACACTCAAATTTAAAATTATTCTAGGTTCCCCCACCATATTTATTCCTGCCTTTGTCTCGCTTTTTCTAATTTTATTCATTTTGCATTTTATATTAAAATATGTGTCAACCCTAATTGAATCCATTAAATGATTATTATCTCCAAAGAGTTGCTGTGTTTATCATCAGAGGATCGAGTTCACAACTCAGTCTAATGCTATGCCTTCATGCTGCTATTGTGGTTCTTCCCGAGCACCAATGTACACTTTGCGTCCACGAGACCTAGGCCATCATCTCTACATGGAAAACGTGAGCCAAATTTGCTCTAGTCTCTCTCTTTCTTATGTTCATATGCTGCGAATCATAGTTTATTCTTCCAACATGACACTCCCTGATAAGATATCGTCATCATTCCAACTTTCAATGACAGTTTCCTCTATGACCCCATTATTTTGCCAAACATAATCATATTTCTTTGAAAGTGCTTCTTGCTTGGTGTTTATTCAATAATCCACAGGTATTGGGTGACATTCACACGGGGCTCATTGCTGTGCATGGTGCACAACATTTTGAACGCCATTCACTATTGAGGTTGGTGTCTCTATACGCCACCTACTACCTTACATTTCTATGGAAGTTACAGATGTTGAACTTCACAATATTTTACACTCAATTTGGGAAGTTTGACATATTTATGCCCTAAATGGGGTCGGAAAATGCGTTTTGTTCATATGACAGTCTACCTTTTATTGTTTCCATTTTGGCTTTTCTTGGGCATGGACAGTTATTTTGTCAATATGATTTGCTGGTTCCATTTACTGGCTCTCACTGTACAATTACAGGTTGTCAGGTTAGTGACTGAGATCGTTCTATATGCTATCATTCCTCTTTGATGCTTATGCTCTCGCCTATACTAAAGTTCAATGACCACATGCTGGATTCATTCTTTTACCATAGATGCACTATTCTTTCAAGTGAGATTTCCAAGTCATCTAGATTGATTGGAGTTTAATTAATGCAGGCCATAAAAAGGGTTGTACGACCAACACCAGTATTTCTTACCTAAGAGAAAATATGTGCTGCAGTATCTTCCACTAAGTTCCCTTATCATAGTGGACTATGAAGAATGACTCCATGCAAGACAGTGCACAGAAGAACATTGAAGGCTGTATTCGTTTCTTGTATTATTCACTCCTGCATAAACTAGCCTCGCTTCCAGTCATAAACGCCATGCATGCAGGCAAAAGTATTTCAGGTGAGCTGCATTCAAAGATGGCTTAATACGCCCTTTCCACCTCAACCAAGTGCTGTTACTTATAACACATAATAGGGTGAATATAAGTACACTATTGTCTTCTCTTGGTCACAATCATTCTGGATCTGCCCCTCAAACCAGATGGGTTCGGACCACTTTACGAGACTCACCAGGCGAGTAATCTTCTTCTTCCTTTGGAGGATGAGAAGTATATCGAGCTTTGTATGGCCATGTCTCTTCACAGTGCTGCAAAGGTGTGGAGCATTCCCACTTATCTTCTCTACGGGAGCTCCTAGTAAGCAGTGAAAAACAATGGCGGCTTATCCATTCTATTCTACTCCGCAGAAGCCACCTGAGCCACTGCAGCACTATGGGAATCTCAGATATGTCATGCCTGCTCTTCAAGATCACACACCCTTAACCACTGAGAAACATCTTCATTTCTCAAACAGTAACAGCGTTGCTCAGACCATCTATCAATTATGTACTCAGCTGGCAGTGGAACATAGAGTCATTGTTCTCAGCATGTACCATTGAACATGCTGGTAGAACCCTCATACCCTGATCTCACACAAAGGATATCAGCTGCCTTTCCAGTGGCAATAACAACATCCTGCACCCTGTCCCTCCCTCATTTTGCAACCATTGGAAACCAATTTATTATGGAATAAGCCAAAAGCAAGTTCAAAATGAAAGATCTCACATTAGACATTTCTGGGACTGCAGCTGCTACTGAACCATTGAGTGATGTTAAACACAGACTGTATTTGGAGGCAGCAACTTAGCTCCTAGTCATGCTGAAGTAGGCTGCATAGCAACCACTCTAGCTTACACATGACTTTTGCATCTAATTACTCACGGTTGCATATTTGAGTTGACAGGTTGTGTCATCTATGAACTGTAACTTATTTAGGATCAACTTGGATTTATTTTAAATCAATACAGACAAGCTCCATATAGCAAGAAAAAGAGATATAGACACACCAGATTTAAGGGTATTGACTATTGAGTATTTAAATATTCAACAATTGCAATAATACCACCAAGAATACAATTGGTGATTCGATACAATTAGTTATAATTTTGGCGAGAACCACATAAATATAGAAGTCATAATAGGAACCCTGACTGGCTGTGGAGGCTGATCTAGAGTTTCACCTAAAATAGTAAACCCCAAATGGGATAAAGCGAAATTATTTGAAACCACATGTTGGTCACTAAATGTGTCCACTTAGCAATAAATCAATCTTACGACTCCATAATATTAAGGCCTTCTTACTAACTTTTCTTGACTTCCAACTTCATTTTGACTTGTCTTACCTAGCCTGTAATATTTTTTGATTAGTTAGCTTGCAGGATGAGTTTATTACTAAGCCATGTCTGTACTGTGAATTTTGGCCATGTTGTCAGAGTACTTTGCACTTATTTCCTTCACTTTCCACATAAACCTACTATAAACTAATTACGATCTCCTTTCAATTCATTGGGTTCCGTCAAAGTGAAAGCGTATAAAGGTATCATGGTGGTGCATAATGCACTCTTTTGCATGATATATACCATGCTGTTTATATTGTCAATGTGCTCATGTTTTATGTTGTCATGTAAGAGATTTCACTGTAAGAATGGCAGAGTGTTATTTTAAAATTTTCAATGGAAATTAGTATCATGTGCATTATAACCCCTGCCCTCTCAGTTAATTCCTCTATATTTAACTGGCTAGACATATTGTCTCCTCTTATCTTAGTAGAATAACTTATTAAATTTTGTCTATCCAGGTACAGATCCTAGTTACCATCAGAATGCTTGTTTAATGTGTTTTCAGAGTAGAGGTTTAATTTCCTGCTTTGCCTATGCTTCTGATAATTATGTATACATCCTTAGTTTCCTCTGATTTTTGTAATGTCCCTTTTGGGACTGAAACTGAAAAAGTAGGAAACCACACAAACCCCAATAGATTAAATTCAGATTTTTAGATCAGCAAACTGATTTTTCTAACAGCTGGAAATCAGCAGTCTGATTTTTATAACAGCAGTCCGGAAATAGAGGAAAATCACTCAAATATCATCAAATAACTCAACCAAAATATAGATAGATATTTTAGGAAGAATTTAAGACACTTTTTATCATCAAATCAGATCACACACTCAGCTGGAAATTTAATTCTGAACAACAGAAAGAAAGATAGATTCCGGCCTTAGAAATTATGCCAAATCAGAATATCAAATAAAATCTGCAGTATGTGCCATAGAAGGCACTCTTATCCAAAATGTGCCCCAGCTCATTTTTTGTGGCTAACTCCTTGTGTTCTTGCCTCTCTTGTGCCTCAGTCCACATTTTTTTGATTTTAAGGCACTCAAGGCTTTCTGGAAATGGCACCATCAGATAGAGCTCTCTCTCAGCTTTCCAAAAAGGTAAAGTTTGCCTCCTAACTCCTTATATTTTTCAAGTTATGGCTCAGTGGAGTTTTTGTGGAAAATTTTCCCATTTGAGGCCCGCAGCCAATAGGAAGCTGCCACGTGGCATCCGACCAGCGGAGCGCGGGGAATTTTTGAAAATTTTCCAAAGACAAAAAAGAGGTAAAATTTGAAAATTTTTCCCGCCGATCCATTTTTGGGCCGTTTTTGCCCTAAATCTTCAAACGATCATATCTTTTGATCCAGAGCTCGGATTTTCGCGTTCTTTATATCATTGGAAAGCTGTTAAAATTCTCTACATGATTCCATGGTCAATTTCTAATTTTGGTTCAGTTTGGAGAGAGAAAATTCAAAAACGGTTCTGGTACGTGTCCATGGCCAGAAATGACATTTCAACAACCAAATTTAATACGTAATGGGTCGCATTCTTCTCCAAAGATGGTCAAAAATGTCGTGGCATGGGTTTGTAAGGACCTCCATGTCTGCTTTTAATGCATTTTGGTCAATGGGGAATGGCTCTCACGTTTTTCACGTTTTCTCTCCCGGCTCGACCCATGCACCGAAAAGCCGATTTGGCTCATTTCTTCATGGTTGAACACTTTTTGGCATTGCAAACTTCTTCTTTCACCTCCAAAGAAGTGATAGTTGTAAGAATCGACTTTTTCGAGTTTGTAACAGGTTTATACCTCTTTGATGGTGGAATGCAAGAGATTTTTACATGGAATTGATAAAGGCAAACTCTATGAATGCTTTCACCCTCTCTGTTTGTATTGTTTTACTTCATTTTAATACCTCTAATTACATCTATCACTTGTGTATGTTTTCCCTTGTTGCATTTCATGAATTTGTGTCTATTTACATGGCAAAAAATGTTTCACCACTCCTTTTGGTGCATCACCATCTTTAGTTTAGTTTCATTTTTGCATTTTTATCCCTGTCTCCTTGCAATCTAGGGTAGAATTAGGATTAGAACCTCTGTAGTTGTGCAAAATATAGATCTAAATTAGAGGAGTTTGAGGAACCAACCTCTATTCTGGAGATTCCTCTCTCATTTTCACAAGTCCCACACTTGGAGAGAGGTTTCCATGTTGTGCAATCACACTGGATGCTCTAAACATCATTTAGAACCTTGATTTGCATCCAGGGGTGCTGCTGATTTGCAACAACAGTTTTGGCACGCCCGGTGGGACCTTAGAGGTCTCATTTTTATTACAGCAAAGTTGATGTGCATCTGCTGCAATTTTCTTGCTTGAAAAGAGCTATAATTTGCATATCTGCGACTCCAAAGGGGAAGAATCAACTGGTTTCAGCAGTGCAGGCCTGAAAACTCATGAGAAGAATCACTACAAGGTCAAGAGCTGGAGAAGAAGAGGTGCTATTTGAATATCTGCAGTTATCTCCAAGAGTAAGGCAAAGTGGAAGAAGGATTCAAAGGTCTCCATCTCCACCAAACAGAACTCTCTCAACTCCTCCACCTGGTAGGCCTTTCATTCACTCAACAAGGGTTTTAAGACCAATTAGAATGGCGCAAAACAACCCCTATGTCAACTTCACAGGCAGCAGCCCACTTGCCCTCAATGCACAACATCCAATTCCTATTGCAGCCTTGAAGAACATTCCATACTTCACTGGAGAAAATCAGACTACTCCAGGTGATCATGTTAAGGATATTGCTAACCTTTGTGCAATTCATGAAATCAATGAGATGCAAGTGGTCGCCAAGTTGCCGCATCTTCATTCAAGGGGAAAGCATTGCAATGGTTTAGAAGCCTTGAGTCGGGTTCTATCACAAATTGGAATCACCGTGTGTATAGCACTTCATGAGCAATTTGGAGAGAAGGGAGACAACTTGTCTCTTTTGGAGCAGCTGACAACCATCAAGAGAGCTCCCAATGAACAACTAACCGATTTCAACTTCAGATTTCAAAAGACTTGGGAGAGAATTCCAAAGGCGCTAGGCCAATGCAGAAAGGTGCTTTTCTCTATTATCTCAAAGCTTTAAATTCCGATATTTCTATGTTGATTCAGTCCATGGGAGGCATAACTATCCCTATGGCTTATAGCATTGCCATTAGGGCTGAAAATTGTTTGATCCAAGCTGGCAAACTAGCCCCTAGACCTCCCATGCCATTGTTTCCAAGTTTAGAGAGTCCAAATACGAATCAAGCACCTAATTTGGCTCCTTCTCCCACTCCTAGAAATCAGAGTTCAAATGAAGCTTCTACTTCATCTCCAAGTGCCCCAAATGAGCTTTAAGAAGTCATGAAGCAATTGCAAAAACCTAGGCAATGAGCTGGTTACTCTCAAAAGGCAATAAGCCCAAGGTTTTAGACCTTCTTACCAGCCCCAAGCTCAGCCTAACAGCAGCCATACCAACCACAAAGACCACCTAATCCAGCTGCAAATATGAATCAAACAAGGCATCCCGCCAATAGACCATTTCAGCCCTACAATCCAAATGCCATATCGCCTCTAAGGCATTGGTGCCAACACAAAACAACATTGCTCAGAGTATGACTGGTGTTTTCCATGCAATGAACCTCATAACCAATCCATGTGCTTCAATGGTGCTTTGAATCAAGCATTAATGGTGACTACTGGTGTGGAGGGTGAGGGCAACAAGGAAACAACCAACAACAAGAAACATTCCAACAAAGAATCAGCCCCAAATGACACCACGTTGGTAAATTGGCAAACAGAGGATTTTGTGGCATGAATCGTGCAGTTTCCCAAGGTGTTGCAGCCAACACAAGGTCAAAAAGAAGGAATTTGGGTGAAAAACAACCATTAGCTCCAACCAATCCACAACCTTCCATGGCTCCACAAATGGTTGGCAAGCAAAATCCAATTTCAAATGCACAAGGGCAGCCAAGAACAACTCCTAGCCAACTCAAATACCGCTTATTGCTGCCCACGTGCAAGGAGTGAATGTACAAGCAAAGGGATAAAAAGAGATCCTTCATCACCATTCAAGATTATCATTGATCGATGAAGAAGACAAATGTTAATATATCAATGTGGGAATCCCTATCTATCCTGTGCCAAAGAGACTTGTTACAAGCTGCCATGAAGGACTCGCCAACTTCGAATCAAGCAAGTTCGAGATGCAAGAGAAAGTGCTCACAAATGCTGCCCACTGAGAGAAATCATGGAGGACAAAGAAGGTAAAATGTTGAAGCCCCTCTTTTCTATGTTTCATTAATCATTGGAAATCGCTTAGTGCACAATTGCATGATAGATTCCAGGCAAGTAGCTCGGTGATGCCTAAACAAATAGCCGATCAGCCTAGGGCTCCAAAGATGAAACCATATCCAAAGGGGTAGTGCAATGGATGGGACAGCAAAGAATAACATAAATTGGGGTGATTAGAAACTTGAGTCTTACCTTGCATGCATGTCCAAATGTTGTTTTACAAGATGTATCACCAGACCTTCCACCACTCTTTGCCCTATGCTTGTCAAGGGACTTCACACCAAGATTGGGGATATTTGTCTGCATTGATTGGTCACACATGCTGTTTCTCGTAACAAGGTATGGAACTAAGGCTACAATCAGTCCGAACCTATTGCAAACTTCCACATCGAGCCTTACACTCCAAGTCGATCAACGCCAATTGTTCAAAGATTTGATCAAAAAGACCACCCAAGCACCGATGAAGTCGACACCAAGGTCGGAAGCATCCCGGATCTAACTCTTGATGAATGGGCAAACAAGGTACATGCTTTTGATCCTTATCAAGAAGTGGAAGAATTTGAGCTAGGGGTCTATTGCATACACGAAGAAAATAAGCCTATTCCTAAGATCACCAAGCCAAACCATGAAGATGACAATGAGGTATGGCGCTTGTTTTTTTTTTGATGGATCAAGGAATAGACAAGGTGCAGGAGGTGGAGCCATGCTTGTTTCACCTCAAGGAGTAAAGTACTATTCAGCTTTTAGATTTCAGTTTGCATGCTCCAATAACACTGCTGAATATGAAGCCTTGGTGCAAGGGATGCATTGGGCAATCAAGAAGAAAATAAAGAACTTGCAAGTCTTTGGTGACAAAGTGAATTGATTGTAAATCGGTCAAAGGACAAAGATGCTTTGCCAAGAATGATCTACTCGGAGCTACAAGAACAGGGTGTGGGACCTCATGGAAGATTTTGAGGGTTTTGGCATCAAATCCATTCCTAGGAAAGAGAATCAAGTCACTGACAGCTTGCAGCAGCAGCAGAGGGGGCAGCCTTTGACATTGTGGAAAGCATTCAAAAGACAAGGTACAGCCAAACATCCACGTGATTGTGAGGCCTTCAAAGGCCGATAACAATGTCACTTGGCAAGTGTTTGAGAATGACCAGCAAATCATCCATTTCTTGCAGAAGAAGAAGCTGAGTTCTCACTAAGAATCAAGAAGAAAGTTGGAACAGCAAGATGGTGACCAGTGGTACAAACCGAGAACTAACAAGCTGCCCAAGGGACTTATCACTTTGGAGTCCATTTTTAATCCCAATGATTAGTTTAGAAAGGAGAAAGCAAACATTCAAGTCAAGAGAGAGGATTCAAGATCCATCTTGGTAGAAGAGAACAAACCATTGCAAATTGGAAAGATGACAATCGAACAAGAAAGGTATGAATTCATGCAATATGTCAAGAATTCCCAGGATGTGTTTGCTTGAGCTACGAAGATTTGAAAGGTTTCAATCCCAACTTAGCTCAAGATACCATTGAATTGGATCCAAATACTAAGCCTCACAAAGCAGTAAACAAAGACTAGTCAATCCACACATGGAGCCTCTCATGAGGAAAGAATTGGACAAGCCGATTGAGTCAAGAATCATATTCCCAATCAAGCATTCTAGTTGGGTTGCACAACTTGGTTCCAAATGAAAGAAGAGTGGAGAGATCAGATTGTGTGTGTGATTTCGAGACTTAAATAGAGCATCTCTCAAGGACCATTACCCACTCCCTTCCATGGAGCAAATCTTGCAAGTTGTGGCTGGCTCCGAGAGGTTTTCACTACTTGATGGCTACTCAGGCTACAATCAGATTATGGTGAAGGAGGAAGACCAGTTCAAGACAGCCTTCACAACCAAATGGGGAACTTTTGCATACAGGAAAATGCCATTTGGGCTGTCCAACGCTGGTGCTACCTTCCAAAGGGCAATGGACATGGCGTTCAAAGGTTTGATTAACAACGTGGTGCTGATTTACCTTGATGATATCACTGTTTTTTCCAAAAATGCAGCAGACCACCTCTCTCATTTGAGACAAGTTTTCACGAGGTGCAGGAGATTTGGAGTGTCTTTAAATCCTAGAAAGTGTATCTTTCTTGCACATGAAGGAAAGCTCCTTGGCCATATTGTCTCCAAAGAAGGATTAGCAATTGATCCAGAGAGGGTCAAGCCATAAGAGCACTACCATCGCAAAGCCACAAGAAAACCCTTCAAAGTTTCTTGGGAGGATAAACTTTGTTCGGAGGTTTGTCCCAGATTTTGCAGCCCTTGTCAAGCCCATCACCAAAATGTTAAAGAAGAGCATGGCTTTCAAGTGGACAGCAGAAGGCAAGGAGAGTTTTGAAGCAATCAAAGAAGCCATTTCTCAAGCACCAACTCTCATCAACCCGGACTTCTCCAAGGATTTCATCCTCTATGCATTTGGAGGTAATGACACTATTTCTTCGCCATTTTGGTACAGCAGAACAAGGATAATGATGAGCAGCCAATTGCCTTCTTCAGCCAGAGCCTAGATGACTATGAGGTGAAGTACTCTTTTATTGAGAAGCATGTGCTGGCAGTAATCAAAAGCTTGAAGAAATTCAAGCATTTAGTCTCGAACAACAAGGTCTAGTTGCTGGTCTCACATGCTGGGGTTAAGGACTTCCTCCTCAACAAAGATTTGAACGAGAAAAGGGCAGGTTGGATCACCCGTGTCATGGAGTATGACATTGAGATCAAGATCACCAAGCTGGTAAGAGGGAAAGGATTGTGTGAGCAGCTGGTTTTGGGGAAGCAAAAAGAAGTATGCAATGAAGAAGAGGCTGTTTTGACAGTCCAGGACAGCCATGAGCCAAGTGGCAATCAAGAAGAAGACAATGCTGCCCCCACTCCTTGTTGGACCCAAGGTATTATACACTTCCTAAGCACAGGCCTATGCCCCTCGGAGATGAACAAGACCCAAAGAAGACACTTCAGATTGCAGGCTGTCCCATATGCCATTGTTGATGGAGTTTTGTTCAAGAAAGATGTGAATGGAGTGTTGTTGAGATGCATTAGCACAAATCAGATTCATAGGGTGTTGGAAGAGTTCCATGGTGGACCAGGTTGGTGGTCATTTTGCACCAAGAGTGACAAATCTAAAAATCATGAAGGCTGGTTATTATTGGCCTAAAATTTTCAAAGTGATTGCTATGCATGGATTAAGAGGTGTAAGAATTGTGCATTCTTCACAGAAAAAGAGACTTGCTGCCCTTCCATCGTGCATCCAATCTCGCTTGACCAGCCATTCATGCAATGGGGTTTGGACTTCATCGAGTCATTAATCCCAATTCAAGTCAAGGGCACAAATGGATTTTGGACGACCACACGGACTACTTCACCAAATGGACTCAAGCAAAGAGCACTCAAAGAAGCAAATGAGTCCAACATCTTAGACTTTTATGAGGGGATAACGACCAGATTTGTTATACCTGCTACAATAATCTCGGATAATGCATTGACATTCATTGGATCCAAGGTGACCGAGTGGGTCATCAAGAACGTGATCTACCTAAGCACTTCATCAAACTATTACCCTCAAGGTAATGGCTGTGCCGAGTCTACAAACAAGAACTTGTTGAGGATCATTAGGAAGACTCTTGATGAGAATCGAGGTCTTGGCATACCAAATCGAAATCAGCCTTATGGACTCATAGGATAACTCCCAAGAGATCCACAGGTAACTCTCCATTCAAACTTGTCTATGGAAGAGAGGCAATCTTGCCCATGTCACTTGAGTTGCCAACATTGGAACTCATAAAGCAATTAGAGTTGCTAGAATTTGAGCCCATGGAGGTGAGATATGCAAAGTTGATGGAGCACAGGAGGTCAAAAATCGTGCATCCCAAGCAATGGAAAAGGATCAAGCTTTGATAAAAAGACCTTTGATAGAAGGCCAAGGATAGATCTTTTCGTGTCGGAGATCTAGTGTTGAAATGGGATGTGGATAGAGCAAAACCGGGAAGGCATTCAAAATTTGATGCCATTTGGAGTGGCCCATACATGGTCACGAGGTGCAAAGAACAACAATGCTTTCCAATTGGCCTCTTGGATGGTGAAGAACTGCAGATTCCAGTCAATGGAATCTATCTCAAGCGTTGCTTCTAGAGGGAAATTTACCACCTTGTAAATATTAGATTAGATTTTCATTCCTCCAAGTGCTTTGCACATTGTTTTGTTGTAGGTTAGTTTTGCTTTCCCTAAGTGCTTTGGCACAACTTGCTGTCCCTGGAGATGTTTTGCAGTCCTTGCTTCCATCATGTGATATTCCATCTTCCTCCTTGCACATTCTAAGTCAGTTGGGGTTCTAAATAAAATATTTGATGGCTCCATGCCCAATGGACTGCTTCAAGCTACTGGTACTTTCATCTAGCAGGCAGATGACCCCTCTGAGTCGCCAAAATTGTTATCCAAAATGTGCCCCAGCTCATTTTTTGTGGCTAACTCCTTGTGTTCTTGCCTCTCTTGTGCCTCAGTCCACATTTTTTGATTTTAAGGCACTCAAGGCTTTCTAGAAATGGCACCATCAGATAGAGCTCTCTCTCAGCTTTCCAGAAAGGTAAAGTTTGCCTCCTAACTCCTTATATTTTTCAAGTTATGGCTCGGCGGAGTTTTTGTGGAAAATTTTCCCATTTGAGGCCCGCAACCAATAGGAAGCTGCCACGTGGCATCCGACCAGCGGAGCGCGGGGAATTTTTGAAAAATTTTCCAAAGACAAAAAAGAGGTAAAATTTGAAATTTTTTCCCGCCGATCCGTTTTTGGGCCGTTTTTGCCCTAAATCTTTAAACTATCATATCTTTTGATCCAGAGCTCGGATTTTCGCATTCTTTATATCATTGGAAAGCTGTTAAAATTCTCTACATGATTCCATGGTCAATTTCTAATTTTGGTTCAGTTTGGAGAGATAAAATTCAAAAACGGTTCTGGTACGTGTCCATGGCCAGAAATGACATTTCAACAACCAAATTTAATACGTAATGGGTCGCATTCTTCTCCAAATGGTCAAAAATGTCGGGGCATGGGTTTGTAAGGACCTCCATGTCGTTTTAATGCATTTTGGTCAATGGGGAATGGCTCCCACGCTTTTTTCACGTTTTCTCTCTCTCGGGCTCGACCCATGCACCGAAAAAAGCCGATTTGGCTCATTTCTTCATGGTTGAACACTTTTTGGCAATGCAACTTCTTCTTTCACCTCCAAAGAAGTGATAGTTGTAAGAATCGACCTTTTCAGAGTTTGTAACAGGTTTATATCTATTTGATGGTGGAATGCAAGAGATTTTTACATGGAATTGATAAAGTGCAAACTCTGTTAATGCTTTCAGTCCTCTGTTTGTATTGTTTTACTTCATTTTAAGACCTCTAATTACATCTATCAGCTTGTGTATGTTTTCCCTTGTTGCATTTCATGAATTTGTGTCTATTTACATGGCAAAAATGTTTCACCACTCCTTTTGGTGCATCACCATCTTTAGTTTAGTTTCATTTTTGCATTTTTATCCCTGTCTCCTTGCAATTTAGGGTAGAATTAGGATTAAAACCTCTGTAGTTGTGCAAAATATAGATCTAAATCAGAGGAGTTTGAGGAACCAGCCTCTATTCTGGAGATTCCTCTCTCATTTTCACAAGTCCCACACTTGGAGAGAGGTTTCCATGTTGTGCAATCACACTGGATGCTCTAAACATCATTTAGAACCTTGATTTGCATCCAGGGGTGCTGCTGATTTGCAACAATAGGCACCCAACTAACACCAAACCCTAGTCGTTCCTTTAGGGAGAGCTCCAAAATACATGCAAAGCCTTTGTAGATATTTTCTTGATGCCCTAGATCCAAATCTGCAAGAAGTTTTCAATAGATGTCTTCAAATCACCCACAATGGAGGGTTTCTGTCCTCCACCAAGCCACAAGGAAGGTTTTCGTCTTCCTTGGAATGCCACACAAGGGTTTCGTCCTCAAGTGGATAGTTAATGAGCAATTTGCCCAAAAATCAAGTATAGATAGAAATGTGACAAAGATAGATGATGAAAATGAAGTCATAAGTCTCCTTTTATAGCCCTTTCTTGGCGCCAAAGGCCAAATAGAATGGACCGACCTCCTTGGGCTTCTTTTTATCTTTTAACTTGCCTTTAAGACTCCTCCAACCCAGCCAACCTGCCTTATTAAAGAAAACACTAAAGAAAACATTAAAATTTAATAAAAGAAAGATGAAATGGAATGCAATTCCTTCCCTTGCTCATTCATGCTTCATTGCCACGGAAAGGGAATGGCAAGAAGTCCATTGTTAGGCTCTCAAGTCGAAAAAGGGTATATTACATTTTTTCATCTTTTTCGTTTGTCCTTAGTAACTTTTGGCTGAAAATGGATAAATATGCATGTTAATTTCTACGTTTCTCTTTATAAGATATGTACTTTAAAAATAAAATGTGGGTTGCGAAAAAGTCTTTTGAACATATGGTAGCATCTATCAAATAAGAGGGAGGAAAATGAAAATTGGAGATGTGAGAAACATCAGTGGATTTGTA